>JAGVSL010000080.1:0-2400000 GCA_022494535.1 Himalopsyche phryganea | reverse complement strand
CAGAGAGCTATTTATCTAATTGGTGGACGGGATATGAAAGGAAAAACATTCAATAGGAAAAAAACTCTTTTATTTGTAGGTATATCAGATAAAAGATTAGTTCAGTTTCGTATCTGGATTTTCTTTTCTGGATAATGAAAAAACCAAAGAATAATGGTAAAAGCCTTACTCAAATCTACAAAAAAAGAAAAGGAAATAATCTCATTTAATAATCCAAGTATTATTATAAAATAAAGTGTATTACACCATCAGCCTAGAACACAAAGTTCGTTAATCCAAAAATATTCAAACATACTCGCTTCAATGTGACATATATGGATTCTTAATAAAGCATTTATCAGTATATCTATAAATCAACACACTCACACTTTTGAGCATAAGTGTTGAATGAATTTTTAACGTTTATCACACATACACACACTGTATCTTTGTCTGCGCATCGTTTTCATCAAGCGTATTGAATGAATATTGACAAGTGCCACTGCCACTTGTTTACTATAATTTTTTTTTTTTTTAATGCGATGAACTTGTTTGTATCATACCGGAGATCATGTCTCCTCAATGATACGTTAAGTCCACAATAAATATTTATAAT
Organism: Himalopsyche phryganea; assembly: GCA_022494535.1. Taxonomy (NCBI): domain Eukaryota; kingdom Metazoa; phylum Arthropoda; class Insecta; order Trichoptera; family Rhyacophilidae; genus Himalopsyche; species Himalopsyche phryganea. The sequence continues at coordinate 2,399,405 of JAGVSL010000080.1, read as the reverse complement.
ATAAGTAACAATAAGAAATAATAATGTAACATTTGAAGGAATATGATGAGTACACAATAATTATATTAAAGTCGTCAACTAGCAATTAATTTAAATACACAGAACTTTCTATGGTGAGGCAACAATTAAGGATTAAATGGTGAGGGGCAGGGAAGGTAAACTTTTTCTCCAAAGGAGGCCGCAAATTTTTTGAACTGATAAAAGTTCTCCGGAGAAGAAACCAGATCCGGATGTCCTATAGGACCATCGCGACTATTTCTGCAGGACAAATAAAGAATATCTCTTTCAATGGACATAATTGGGCAATCCCAAAGAATATGTTCAGAATCTTGATTTTTATCACCACAAGGACAATATGGGTTTGGTTTAATTTTAAACTTATATAATTTGGCATTAAACGCACCATGACCAGTGATAAATTGGGAAGTCCAGTGATCTGGAGAAAACCATGTTGCATTCTGACGAAAGAGAATATCTGAGAAGAATAGATGGGTAGTTCTACCCCGAGGAGATATTAACCACCGTTTTTGCCAAGTCATTAGAACAGTTAATGAGCAGAGTTTTTTCACTTTAGCTTTGAGAAACTGTTGAGAATCCAATGGCTGAAGAATTGTGCTGCCAATTTGAGCTGGTTTCCCGAGCAATAAAAGATGAATTGCAGCTCTTCTTTGGACTTCTAAATCTAGAGGAATAAGTCCTAACATAACAGGAAGACATTCAGTTGAGCAGGTTCGATAGGCTTTGGACATAGCAAGAAGTGGAAACCTTTGCCCCCGAAGAAGCATTTGGCATATTTCCTGTCGTTGGGAACATCTATATGCCCAGCAACTTGCAGCATGACACGCAATACCAAGGAATATTGATTTGTAGTAGAGTCGTGCCGTAGGAAATGTTAAGCCCCAACTTACCCTAGCCATGCGTGCTGCCTTTTCAAAGCTTATCTTAGAGCTGGCTATAGCAGTTTTAACGTGGTCTAAGAAAGATAATCTGTCATCCAATATTACCCCAAGATTTTTCATGGTTTGCTGGACAGGAACTGTTATTGTATTGAACCTTATTATTGGCTTTCGAGACAGTTTCCCTTTAAGCATTATGCTGCATGTTTTATGAGGTGCAAAGTTTAATTTGTTGCAATCTCCCCATGTAGCTATTTGACTTAAACAGTCAGCTGATAGCTGTTCAAGAGTACTTCTATTGTTTCCTTGAATAAGCATTATTGCATCGTCAGCATATGCCTGTATATGGGTGTTTTGAGGGAGCGGAAGGTTTACTATAATTGTAAATATTAATTGACCTTTTACCAATTAAATCATATATTTCTCATAAAAAGCGTATAACAAAATATTTGAAACTATACGAATATGCACGCTTTCAAGACAGAAATTACATTACAGCATATATTATAATTTTAATACCGTCCTTTTTTATATTCTGTATTTGCGTGTCTAGCTCTTTTCCATTCCTTTAAACATTTTTCCTTTATTTGAAGTTTTACGACTCACATAAATAATAAGATAAGAAATATCCATGGATTAAATAATAATTGACATAATAACTTAAATAGTTAAAACAGCGGTTAATTGGTCTATCGCACGAAACAGTTTGATTGACATTTAAAATAAATATCATAAATTACTGCGATAATTTTATTGGAATATTAACCATTTCAGGAACCCAACCAACCCAGTAGTCAGCTTTCGATAGTAAAACTGTAGTAAACTCTACTACTCTACTGAGCTACGATCAATAATCAATTTAGTTTGAAAGTTTGCGAAGGAAACTTTTTGTACCGTCTCGTATTTAAACCTGTTTTTTGTAGCTTTAACATTTTTTAATTGCTACCGGGGTAGATTAGTGCACAGTCAATAAGAGGCTACGCTGAATGATCAAAATTTTATTTTAATTCATAGTGTTTATTTAACTGTAAGAAAATCCTACTGAAAAATTAAGCGTACTTAAAAATATGTGTTTTTCATCGGAAACATGGTTATAAAAAAAAACAATTTCAGACAATGCATATTTAATAATAATTTTCCAAAGTACATTTATTAACTTCAAGTTCTTATCAACTATTTAAAATCGGCTCTTTGAGGTAAAGGAGACGCTAGATTTAACTTTTCTTACAAAAATGGTGTATTAAATAGAACTATCTAATATATATATATATATAACCAGTCCCGCAGCCGAGTGATCAATGCACTTAGGTTTTCGTGCTGTTTTGTTGAGTGGTAAAGAGTTCAAATCGCCGATCAAAAACTTTGGTGTATTGATTTTTTAATCGATGAATGACTTTTTATCCAAAGGGATAGTTTTCTGTGATGTTTCATTCTTCCTCTTACCCTTTTTTTAGAACCTGAAAACTGTGTGATCAGATAACTAATAGTTATATCCTTCTTCCCGTAACCTCTTCAAAAGTTGAACGTCCGACTTACAAACAGTCTCAATGAGAATTTTAATATATGCTTGAAATTTCAGTTGGATACATTCAATATAAAAAAGAACTTAAAAAATACGTAATTTTCATCCATTTTTTGTAATTTTTAAATACTTCAATTTATTATAAAAATATGTAGTTAATAAACTGGAGTATAATAATTATAATGATAGAATGTTTTTATTTTTATATAGTGATTATAAAGTAACATCGTAAAAAGGAGAACACATACAATCGTTATCCCGAACACGTTTTTCGTCGAAAATTTTATGTAGACATCTAATTACATGCGTTGGGATCAACATCGTGTTATTATGATGAAATATTTTGTTAAAATAAGTTATTATTATTCCTCTCTTTATAAATAGTAAAAAGATACTACTCCATGTACCTTAACTGTACCTGATTCCATTATCGTGACCCGCTTAAAGTTTAGCACGTCATAATATTATAGAGGCAGCGTTTGACAGTTAAGTTCACGCAAAGCGGAAGATACCTTCATTTTGTTTCTGATGCCACAATCGGCTGACTCGCTTGTCAACTTTTTTCCAAATTCAAACATTTACAATTCTAAATAAAATCGGGTCATTCAAAAAATAGAGACACACACACTTATAAGGGTTTGCGCACTAAATGAAGTCGTACGTCAATATTTATTTCGCCGATTCGTTTTCATTGGCTATTGAAGTTGGTTCTCGATTGCCAATGACGGGAATAGTTTCATTAATTATTAAAACTATTATAAATTTACATTAAGCCAAACATTTCTTTAAAAAACAATGTTATACTTCTTTTATAGACTGTCAATTTTATTCTTCAATAAATTATGAAAGCATAATCAATTTGCACGTGTATTATTTTTACTTTATTAAAAATGTACAGGCAATTTTTAAATATTTTTTGATTGCTGCCCATTTACTTGCCTTTCAACGTCATCTTTCTCTAAGCAGTCAATCCACCTGGTCTGTTTTCTGAGTTATTCTTCTGGAAAATCAAATTTGTCATAATTTTGGGTTATCTAGCAATCTTTCAACATTTCGCACCAATTTGTCATCACCATTAAATATGCCTAATGTATCTCCACCAATAATTGACAGTTAACACCTTAAAAGTGGTTTATTTATTTTTTATTTTTTTCATGTCCGCTCCCAATGTGGAGCATATGGCCACCTAATGGAGGTATCTTGACAGAATTTTTTCTACGAGAACTGCTTGTCACTCAGTTGCTCAACCTCTCTTTTCTTTTTCGAAGAGAGTAGGGATAGAAGGATAGGGCTATGACAGGACTAGTGGTTAGCTAATCGCTCTCGTTACGCCCCGTGAGGATGGGATTGGTGGGATTGGTGGTTTATAGCATCTCAAAATCTTTCTATTATTCTTATGTTTGCTGCTAAGCTTCTTTTCTTCCATAATTTTATCTCCAGCATATGATTAAAGATTACTTGCTTTCAAATACTGCTAATACCTTTATTACAAAATGTAATTTTATATATATATTATTATATAATTTAAGACATCGACTTCGAGTCCATTTGTGTGATCGAATGCCTGAAGATGCCGAAAGGCGAAACCCGGGTCGTTAGTGACAAAATACATGGAAGTGTACAAAATCTCAATAATCCAAATTTGATATATATTATTGTTTAATATACTCATTCTGTGTGTACTTCACAATTACTGCGCTGATATTACTTTCATTATACAACGTGTATCTTAAGAAATAAATTTACTCTATTATTATTGTTCATAAATAAATTTTATGCAGTTCAAAATTTTCGCTAATAATATATAGTATTTTCGTGATTGAGTGTCAATGTCGTTGACTTCGGTTTTTATGTTCACGGGTTCGAATCCCAGAAGAGACAGTTTCGTAAATTGATTTTCAATCGAAGATTCTGATTGAAGGCATGGATGTCTGTGATGTCTTAAAATCCCTCCCACCCAACCGATGTTAAAAACAAGGCGTAGCAAGAGTGAATAGTTAACCACTAACTCTACCCAAGCTCTCTCCTTCTATCTCTACTGTCATTTCTATAAAACTAGAATGTCAACATTTCTTTTTATCACTTATTTTATACTAGATGACAAATAAACGTCATTGATGTGAAATGAAAGTGTTCGATAAACTAACTAATTGTCGTATTCTCGCTAGCTCACATATTAGTGCTTTTATTTGCCATCTCTTTTAATAAAAGTAATATATTTTATTATTGATTTTTTGCTGAAACAAAGTAAATTTATTTATTGATTGAATTGGCATTTACTTGGTAAAACTTCATGAAAGCATGATCAAATTTCAAAGTTCTGACGATGGTGTGAAGCCTAAATAGCTATCAACTAACAAATAAAATGTTGTAATATTGAATACTTTGATATTTTATGCTATTATATTTATTCACATAAAATTGTTCGTTCTACTAATTAAAAATAAAGAATATTATTTCATACGCTTTGAACGTGCTCAGAAAATCGCTTATTACTATTGGCAGTCTAAAAAAGTTTGAGGAGCTCTACGCCGTAGCACCAGACTGACAATTCAATTTTAGTAAAAGTATCGTTGTAACCTAGCCTTTCAGCTTGTCAAAAATATTTACTAAACTTTTCCATTCCCGATGGGAACCCTGCCTTTCATAAAAGCTGTTGTGTATTTTTGCACTAGAACAGTTTATTTTGATGTAAATATTTATTCAAAACCTATAATCGTTAATAGTCTAAATATAATACACTTCGTTTGGCAACACTGAATTCTAAATTTGAAAATAAACTGGAATACTTAAAATAAAGAAACGTTCGTCCAACAGAAAACTTTTTTTTTTGCTACTTGGTCATTTTTACTGGTAAGGTCTAATATGGACTAGGTTCGGATATGGCTTTCATGATTGTCCGGTAGCTCACACAATTATCTATTTAAAAAATGAAAATTTACACCATTTATATGACATCCTTTAACAATAATTTGGATTTGTAATCGAAGTAACATAATCCAAAAATCACATAATCAAAATAATAAAGATGTGGTTTTATTGTTTGACAATTCGGATGACAAATTACTAAATTTAATTGTAATAGTTGTAATATCTCAGAAGATCAAAACACCTTTTATTGCCTGATACAATACCTGTGTTCATCAAGATTTTATTAGTGTTTTTCGGAATGAAAATATGTTCTATTATAAAAACCTTGACGAATTCCTTTTAGAAACATTGAAAATGCATTCATATCCTCATAAAACGTTTCTGAAAATAAGTAAGCAGAATGTTAATAATACAAAATCGAAATATACCACCATAGTTACTTTGTTTACATTCGAAAAGCATCGGCAATTTCTTTTATCTGGAACGTTTTCCTTTGTAAGTATTTTCAAAAAATTACGTCAAGTTTAAAAATAAACCACTTAATCATGGTATTAAAAGTATTCTTCTGACCATAATAAAAGTGCTTTTCTTATTTTCGTGATAAAATGTATCATCAACAGTTCTTCTTTTTATAGAATTCTATCTTTTGATGGAATGAGTAATTCCAAAAAGAGACAGTAGAGAAAAAAATTTAAAAAATAATGAAAAGGTATTGTTCAATACCATGCAGATAATCGTGTTATTGATATTTTGCTAGCATCACTATCAGCTTAATTACCCGTAAGCACATTATGATACATTTTTTTTAAATTTTGCAGCGTACCCAAAACCTATACTTATATTAATTCACAGAACAGATAAAATCAAGGTATTCATGTATAGCAATATTGAAATAAATTTCGTTTTAAAGAAAAGAATTTCATACCCACCTTTATAAACAATATTTTAATTGAAACGTTGTTTTATACATATTTATTTTATGCAGAGCATAGTCAACGTCGACAAAACAGTATCCACAAAATTGTACACAATCAAAATCTTAAATTAATTGTAATTCTTCAATTTTTTCAAAAAAAAATTTTATGTTATTATTGTAAAAAAAGAATTTTGTCTATACTGTTATATCCCAAACCATTCTGAGCAATCACCAGCCAATCTTGTTATAGCCATAACTTATTTACAATACAACGCATTAAATTGAGTTAAAATAAATATTCTGGAAACTTTGTTGATTCATATCTATGTAATCCATAAAACAATATGTTTCCCTTGTATATTTCTAAACTTGAAGCTTCATTGAAACAACCGTACTGATAGCATCATTTGTTTGGCCAGTAAAACAGAATAAAAGTATTTTCCTGACGAAGATATGCTTTATCAATACTGAGGTCACTCATAAATCTTCATCTACGACTTGCGCTTCGCAGAACTTCTGTTTTGCTTTTTATTTTTATTTTACCCTTTGAAGATAATAATTGAAGTAGTTACTCACAACAGTATATCAAACTATGGAAGCTTTGGGTGGCTTATTGTTTTTTTTTACGAAAGTACGTGTTTTTAAAATATAGTAGTTGTTCTTACAATTATTTATTTATATACTTACCTAGCATTACCCAACTTTAAAAAAAAATATTCTCTCCTAGTCTGGAGCATGTGACTTTATAATGGAGTTTATCTTAACGTGTCTTTTTTAACGAGAACTTCTTGTTATTTAGTTGTTCAGTCTCTCTTTTGAAAATAAGTAGATATAATATATAATGATAGCGCTAAGACAGGACTAATTTTCAGTAACGGATGGAGAAGGAATTTTACCCATCACAAATATCCATTCCTTCAAACAAACATCTATAAATTGATCAAAAAATCATGTTATGTAACTGGGACTCGAGCCCATGAGTGCTGGAACCGCAGCAAATGACGTTGCTCACTTGATCACGGACCTCATTTTGGTAGTGTGAAAATAATTGTCATCAATTCATATTTGTTCATTCTATGCAAATTCAAGTGATCAATAAACTAATAGTGCCTGTTTATAAAACAAACGCTTTTAATTAATTTGAAACAAATGTATTGACAAGTGGTTTACAGTCACTCTAAAGTTTTCAAAGCCGTATAATATACAAGCCCATACTATTACATACGATTCAAACAGACTAAGCACTAGGGAATCCAACTATTTTTCATTTTCAACTATTCAAATATATTCGGATATTTGATTAGTTTCTGAAGTATGAAAACACTATGAAAAATTCGATCGGAAGAAATAATAACCTAATATTAGATAGATATACATTCCGATAGCGTTCCATTGTTATAGCGCTCCATCGGATTTATACAAAACTATTTTTTCAATTACTGAAATTATGTCATATTTAGTAGGTGTTTTTAGCCCCGAGTCATTCGTAAACTGAAGTATTATGATCAGATATTAAAAGCGCCTGAGTTAAATGAAGGCAATAATAGCCTGGGGTATTCGTTACTGTTCTTTAAATCTAGAGAAATTGTGATGTGATCTTTCATCGATTTTGTAAAATATTTCATTAAAATTTATTACAAATACTTATAGTTTCCCAAATATTCAAATATCGAATAGTCAAAAAAGAGCTTATATATCGGGATATCGAATATTCAAATATTCGCGTTGAAATCCCTACTGAGCACTGGTGCTTTGAGAAAATTTGTACACCTATCTACTCATTATTTTTAGTATACTGACCGTGTTGCTTTCTAAAACATTTAACACTGGTATTTTTTCTACAAGTGACTTTATCAAAAGATCAACACGCAAGGCAAGAAAAGACATTTAGGTTATTGTTTGTGGACTATCTATTTTAATTTATCTTGAACTTTTTTTCCAAGTTTCTTATCATAATTCATATGATGCATGACTCTGCAAGATTATTTAATAAAATTAAATAAAATTTTGTAATGTCACACATGGTTAGCATTAAAAAAACTAAGCCCAAGTAATTTGAATGTGTACAATTTTTTTCGCGTCAATTTGTTATTAATTTATTCATTAAATTCATGGTAGACTTTTATTGTTTCACCTTATGGCATCGAATTTCTCTTTACCTTAATTTTCACAAAGAAAATCAGTTTTTTATTTGTGAAATTTTAACCTTCCCGTATCCATGCTAAAAAAATCCCTTCGTATCTCATGCAGTCACATTGCGGTACCGTGTGGGTTTTGTCATTTAAACGCGTTTATAAAGAAAAATGACAATTTCAAAAAGTCGAATATGGTTTTATGTAGTGTTAAGTAAGTACTTTACGTCATATTTTGTGTGTAAAACTTAAAATACATATCAAACTATGCTAAATTATCGAAATACGCAAGAATTGAAATTCTTCATATCAGAACAGGCTCAAGACGTGTTTCAGCGCCGTTTGAAACAAAACGTTTACATACGGTACGGTCATGCATCTCGGATCGTAACTATGCTAAACTAATTGTTACTAAACTATATATAATTCTATACTATTCTATAATGTTGTCTTTTTTCGATGGTATAATTGACGTGGTTTTTAAATTATGATTAATTATACAAAGAAGACGTAAAGTACAGTGTATTTTTAATAATTTATTTGTAGAACTATTTTATTTACTAATAGCAAAATTTTAAATTTTTTTGTATGACCTATTTCACGGATAATTTAAAGGTTTAAAGGCCGAAGTAACTCAGTGCTACAACATGAGTACTGAAGGGTTAATAATAGAGAAAGAAATAAAACTACTCAGTTGTCAAGTTTTTTTATATTTAGTAATAGTTTTGATATGATCACATTAAGTTATGATTTATTTTGTAAATGAGTAATATCAATCACTTCTTCAAGATAACAAATCATGTAACTTCTCAGCTGAAATGTGAAAGGCTCGAATTCAAGAATGGAAACTATAATTTACTGACTTTTCAATCAAAGTATCTAATATATATATATATGTGTGTGTATCCCAAAGATATGTCTGTAATATTTTCATTCGTCCGCACCCACTCCCTTTCTGATTCTTAAAAAGGGGTTGAATAGAAATCGAGGCACTAGTATTATATTTTTTCACCCGTGCTTCTTTCCTTACCTTATTGGCTGACTCGAAACCGGTTATCATGACACAACTCTTGGTGAGATGTTTTATTAAGAGTGCATATACTCCATCCACAATGGTTAAAAAAAGATAAATTGAAGTTAATTAAGAATTTGGATATCCCTCTTTTTAAATAATTTTCAAACATAGTCATCTTTGAAATCAACATATTTTAGTCAAAATGCTAATTAGGTAATCATAGACTATAAAATTATACTATTTAAGATCGCACCCTTCGACACATCGTACCCTATTTTTTTGCTAGAAAAGGACATCGTAAATAATATTATGCCTAATATATACAGTATATTTACATATATTTATATGTTCGTGCCACTCACGTTATGAAACGTGATTTTTCTTTCAAAATAATATTATCTTTAATATCATTAATAATAAATTAATGTACAAAACCAAGCAAATATTTTTGTCATGAAACATCTCTTGTTTGTATAATATATAAATAGAAATACCAAAAAAAAAATATTCTATCATCACAACTTCAGCTATATCGAGCCTGCAAAGCGTGCTCTCGGTTTCTAGCTTATTTATTGTTACGGAAGTATAATCTATATCTTAATATTCCGCAAGTATTCTAGCTAAATATTGTTAAGCTAGCGATATCAGTTGATGACAATGTTTTATTTTAACAACATTTATGTATAACAATATTTAAGATTCGAATAAATATTAAGCTCTTCGTTCAAATTTTAAGCAATTCTATAAGTTCTGACACTAACAGCCCGGATTTTGCCTTTCAGAATCATCATGTATTCATGTGCATGTGTAATTAATGAACTCAAATTGAAAATTTGATATTATCGTTGCATCGAGCACCCTCAGCCAATATTGTTGGCTTCTATGGTCTAGTGGTAAGTGTTTGCTCTAGCAATCAGGTGGGTCCTGGTTAAATTCTCAGCAAGTTCAATATCAAATTTAAATCTGTGATCTTGGACATGAATGACTTCTAAAATTTCTCATCGAGTTTTTCTTGTATGATTTTCTTATTTTCAAAATATTTATATAAAATATCAGCTGTAATGCCAGATATTTTTTTTAAATTGTAAAACAAGAAATGATATTGTAAATCACATCCTGTCAATGTTATGCATGCTTAAATTCAAGATTCAACGCCCGTAAACAATGCTCTGCGCATAAGACGCGAGCCGTCCGATAATTTTACGTACGCTCAACCATTTCCCAACCATTTATCATATTTTTTTTCCTTTTAATCAATTTTTTTAAATCACATAATATTTTTAATCCACCTCAAGAAACATTACTGAACTTATATGTAAATGTATTGTGTCGTTTATTTCTCAATAAAAGTTGCGTTCAGAAGACTGGGCAAGTAAAATCATATCGATTAAGCGGCAAATGCATGAAATGTCATTAATACATTAAAACTTAAACTTTTTAAAATGTTACTGACAAATTCCTTTTTCAAAATATGTGTAAATACACGTATCATTTGTTTATAATTGTGTATGGTATTTTTAGTAAAATAAACAACCCAGCTCGATATTCAAAAACAAAATATGTCTAGGTATATTTAGGTGTTTTTCAAATGAATTTTGTTCTGAATTGAATTGATTAATTTGCCTGCAGACATCCGAAAAAACATAGTACCCAAATTACGAAATTATTTCGTGCGCAACGAACTGAAAATTAATTATTAATTACGCTTAAAATAGTAAAATCGTGCTACCCCTTGACATTAATTTCAGCTACACGCCGCAGAAATGACATCTAGGAGCGGAAAACCGCAGTTAAAATTTTCACGGCATAACTAGCACCGCGGCTTAATGTCAGAGTTAACTGATAATTTGATAAAATTTCTCATTTTCAAAGTTCGTTTCTCTTTCATAGTATTCGGTATTTTAAAAATTAGTCATTAAATATATCCAATTTGATTTTAGAGTCCGTTTATAAGAACGGTAATATATATTATTTATACTTTAGGCCCGTCCGTTTTTTGATAAAAATTGAGAATGAAATTATCTCCGCCGAACTTAGCATACAAAAAAATCTGCAATTCAAATGGTATTTTGACTATATCCTATTTTATTTTAAACATTGCTTTTTTGACATAATAAAACTTGTTGAATAGTTTTATTTATTTTCATGAATAATACATAAAGCTTTACATAATCCTGATCCGTTATATACTCAAATATTAATCGAAACATTTCAGTTTCACCCACGTGAAACAATCCAAAATACCTCTTGTAATTTGGCTTCTCAATATAGTATTTATATGATTTATACATGAATACTGTATTGCTGATTATCGACTAATATTGTACTGGTGACTTGTAGCCGAATGATTAACGTCGTACCCCTATCTTCCTATCTGTCTTTTGGAAAAGGATAAATTGAGTGACTGAGCAACAAGCAATGCTCGTAGAACAACATCTGTTGAGAAAAGCTTTTTTAAGAGTCTATAATGCTTCACATTAGAAGTGGATATGAATTTAAAAAAAAATGATTGGATTCATACCATATTTATTGCAAATAGTAAAATTTTATTTTCACATTACATATTTTTAAAAACCTGCACGCGCGTGCCCATAGAACAGTAGTGTCCAACACCTACCCAATTACTCGTCATCGGCGATCTCCACTATAATATTTTTTACCATGTTCACTTCTAATGGAGGTATTTTGCCAGAAGTTTTTCTACGAGAGTAGGGATATGAAAAGGCTAGTGGTTAGCTGATCGCTTTCGCTACGCCGTATTTGTACGATCGTATGGGTGGAAGGAAAATTCTAGACATCAAAAACATCCAAGTCTTTGAACATAAATCGATAAAAAAATCAATTAATGAAACTTGAAAAAATCAATTAAGGGCTTGAACCCGAGACATACGTAGTGGTAGCCAACGACGTTAACCCCTGCACCACAATACTATAATATGCCCGATATTACAATATACATGTATTTAAATCTGAGCAATCCAAACCTTTATTGCACATTCCTATTCACTGAGGAAAGTTACCGTCATTTTTCCTAGACATTTTAAATCCAAAACAAAAACTATCAACATGATTTTTAAAAATTGAAAACATCTACGCACAAGAGCTAGTGGACTTCTGCCTATTCAAATATTCTGTTTTCATTTTAAAGCCCGCCATTTGTGCGCCAGCGATTTTGCTGTCACAGAATACATACATACAACGTGTATCCAGTACAAACCGTCGACAGAAAAATATTCGCATTCAACCCTAGGCGAGCAACGAGTCTGAGAAATATTTTGTATCGTATTGCTTGTGAGAAACAGCGCATTACCATCTTTTGCAATAAAATTATTATTTATTCTAATTTATTTTAACAACTTTTATTGAAATTAAAATTTAATAAAAGTCAACAAAAAATTAGCTGTTTTTTTTTAATATAATTATTAATTAATTTTCAGATAGTTAGTGCATTGCCTATGATCATTGTGTAAATTTAAATAGATAAATATATAACTGAATTGAAAATTACTACAAAGTAATATATGGTAAATTTTATATTCTACCACATATTTTTATATAGAACAAAGGAAAAATTATTTGTACATTGCACATATTTTTTTTGTAGTAACTTAATAAGTTTATTATATTTCCGTTTACATTTTATCTTTTCAGTGTGTCGCAGAAGAAAAATATTGTAAATTATTAAAAATTATTAAACACCTGAACTCCATTCTGAGCTTAAGCAAACGAAAAAAAATGCTACACAATTTTTTTGTTATAAAATTTTAAGTAAAAAACATCTCTTAGAACTCATTATAATTTCGTGAGAGAATACGCAAATAGACACGCAGAAACACATTTGACTAGTAAAACAGGTATTATATTTTTAATATAGTATTTATATTATACTAAACGATGTTTCGGTGTTAGGTTAGGTCAAGTTAACGGTGAGAAAACAAAGTAGCGTTTATTTAAATAATTTTTATTTCATAAAAACATTTCTGATCTGATTTTTAATATATTTCTAAAGCAATAATAATAACTTGACCAATCCTACAATAATTCAAATATATAAACTTAACGTCACGATTTTCCTTCCACCTTTTCCGCCATTAAACCAATCATTCTTTCGCTTTTCAATTTTCCCGGAATTTTCTTACTTCCAATAGACAAAGTGCCATGAATTCAAAAAACGACCTTTCGGGGAGTGAGTTGTATTTTAAATTTCCGTCGAGGAAATTGCGTTTTCCCATCTACATTTCAGGACACTTTGAAAAAGGCAATTGCAATGCATAATATCATTTATTTTTAACCGCTTAGTGGTATATATTTCATTAAAAGTATATTAATATAGCAGATGCCAGTTGAGTTGGCAATATTTTTTCGTGTAAATAATTGTAGCCAGAAAATATTCTGTATTCAAAAAATGAATGGACATTGTTTATTTTTATTATGTATTCTTTAAATATGTAATTTAACTAGTTTATTTTTGTATCTCCGATACATTCGTCTTATCTTCAAAATAATCTTTGTATATTAAATAACCACTAACCATGATTTACGCAGGTATATGAAACCTATACTATTAGTTTCATAGCTCTCATCAGCAATGCAAAAATAATTTCAATAAAATTTTAATCGTTGAAATTTAGTTCATTTCCATATATTTCGTCACTAACGACCTGGGTTTCGTCCTTTCAGCATCTTCAGGCATTCGAGTATACGGGTCATTAGTGACGAAAAACATGGAAACGAACAAAATTTCAACAATTCAAATTTGATATTGAAATTTCATCAAGTCGATACCTCAAATAATATCAATAAACTTTATGCCATACGGTACTAAACTCAACACATTTTAAGAGTACGGTTAGAAGTATAGGGCTAGGACAGGACTTGTGGTCACCTAATCGCTCTCGTTTATAGAATCGGTTGGGTGGAAGGAAATTTTAGTCATCACAAACGCCCATGCTTTCGACAGAAATCCATAAATCAATTTTTAAAAACTGTCCAAACTGGGACTCGAACGCGTGAGATCCGTAACCAAAGCCAACGACGATAACCACTGCACCACCGACTTTTTTTAAACCACCTCCACTCCCAATTTGAAACATAATCCTTATGTCTCAACAGAACTGGTTGTTAATCAGTCTATCAATCTATAATAGAAGGGGGTAATGAGAGAACGATGGAGTTTGCAACAGAGCAGTTAGCTAGACGATATCTCTGTATCATTCATTTTCTGGATGGGATAGGAAGTGAGTGGGGGAAGGGTATTAAATTAAAACATTATCAATCTTTTCATAAATATCCGTAAATCATTTGAAAAATCAACGTATGAAAACGAGTGGAGGAAGCCCCAATAGCATTGACAACTCGGCTGCAAAGCAGTGTCTCTTAATATTTTTAAAATTTTATTCTAAAACTTTATTTTTAGAGAGTAATCCAAGGCACGTGTAAATTCAGTGTACGCTATGTTAAGCAAATCTTCTCTCACAGCCGTGTAAAAGCATTTCTCGGTGTTGTTTATTCCGTTTTGCGCGTCAACTTTTAATCGTAATCTCTTTTGCTATGCTAAAATCCGCTTCGTGCTCCGCGCGTTAATAATTTGTAATTACCACATCTGAAGTTTTAATTCTTGTTACGGCTAATATAAACAGACTTTTGGCGCTCTGGTTTTTATTCTATTTTTTGTAGTGACAGTCTTTTTGTTTTATTTTTCTCAACTGCTGTTAATCTAAATATTTAATTTATCATTAAATAAAACAGACATATTTACCAATGCTACAGTTATTTCAAATCACTGAAGATATCGACAGTGTTTCGGCCAATTGATTTATCCCTCAAAATTGAAATTGTTCAGGAAAGAGGAATAACTGTTTTTATCGAAAACATAATATGGTGAGTTGCGTTATGAATATTTGAAATGCGCTCCTGTAAATTATCACGTTTGCAGATACGGGATTATACATAAGGAGTGTCGATATAATAGTGGCTTACATCAACTGGCCGGGTCAGAATCTTTAAACCTAATACCAACGTAAAATGACGTTTCCCTTCCAAAAACTGGTCAATTTATTTTTATAATTTACGTCATTTAGCCAAGACCTGCTCTGTCGTCTTTAAAAATGAGATCCAATCATTAACTCATTTTTATTTTGTTATTATTGTTACATAAATTGGCCAAAACACTGTCTATATAATATGTAATATAAAAAATCACTTGAGTAAAGAAGACAGTCTTAGTTTGTTGCTGGATTTTTGAATACTTCGGATGTAACTATGATTGTTAACAGATATCAACTAACAGTTCTCTTCTTTAGAAAAATTGATAAAATGTATCTATACAAACCAGTATCTGCCGAACTGTGTGCCGCGACAAATCAAGGCAAATTAGAACTGTGGACAAGACAAGTTAAAAATTCACAGCATAGTCGCATTGATTTTTCAGAAAGGTTTTCGGAAATGAAATCAAAAAAACGAGAACGGCTAAAGATGGTAGATGAGAAGTTACGTTGATATAATTCTGTCTGAAAACCAATTTCATTATTCTCACATATAAGAAATCTATCACCTCTATATACCTACATTATATATATCTATAAAACAGTATTGTCATTGTTATCTACACTAAGATTCTCTATATTCATAATATGTATCAATAAAGTAAATTACATTTTTTAAGTTATTTTTATTTGGTGTGCCGCGGAATAAATCTTCTTTCTCAGTGTTCCGTGAGGTAAAAAAGTTTGACAGGCACTGATATAGACGGAAAAAAGTCTAGAAAAAGACTTTTAGAAACGTATAATATGGTGGTTGAGAAAGATGAAATCATGAGCTACAAACCGACGTATGAAAGTAAACATTCTATTAAACGAACTTTTAACTGTGCTGCCGCGATAAACGAAACCCAACTGACAACATTATCATTTTAATAATATATTAAATGTCCTTAGAAATCTATTTCTCCTACCACATAAGATTGCTTTGTTCAGGTAAATAAATAGATAATATCTGAACCTGTTGAATACATTATTAATGACTTATTCTCTTTGTTTCCAGGTTCATGGTTGTGTTGGTATGCCTGATATTCAGCGTGCTGTCCACCATAGATCAGTACAGCAATTTTGCCAACGAAACTCTATTTTGGATGGTGAGTTTTCTTTGTATTAACAACCTCTTACTCAACACATTTGGCTACATTTGTTTCCATTAAACGATTTTTCAACTACGGATGAGAATATCAGCCTAAAGCGGTTTGCACCTGTGGGCTCAACTAATAGGATGCTAGTCACGTACCTACTGCTAGATTGCTGGGATGGAGCATAGCTACTGTTTGCTACAGCCAATCTTCACCATGACCTAATAGATCACACAACTTTGATTTCAAACTTTTCAGTAAAATCCATGTGTAGTGGTGGGGCAACGAAATTCAAAACCATGATTATGGTGAATACATTTAGTTAAAGTTAATTCTGATTCATAATATCTTAAATTTTTGCTGTTGCGATTTATGAAAGTGATGATTGAAAAAAAAAAAATTTAAGCTGAGGTTGAATAGAGTCCTACTAATGTATTTACTTTTAGCGAGTATCGCTATTTCAATCGCGGTATTTATGACCATATTTACTTTTAATCAATAATTCTGATTATGATTCACATCTGATTAATTTTGTAAAATAATCAAGCTGAACACGCACACAAAACATCGTTATAATTAGGGGTGGCAAAAACTGACCAATATATCAATGCCGGTATTTTATATTACATACCGGTTTCATAAAAAAAAGATAAAAATGGGGAAAAGAAAATGATAATAGTGGTCAATTGGGATCGCAATACCGGATGAATAAATCAATACCGGTACTCTGATATTTCAAATTAAATTCCAGTATAGGACGTACTATCTATATCACAAGTCATATGATTAAAAGGCTAGGTTTCTTAAACCTAAATATAATATTTATTTTTATAAAAATACTACGTTAAAAAGATTTATTCATCAATGCAGGAATCTGCGATATATATTCGAGCAAGTAAGTCTGGCAGCAGGAAACTCCTATCAGATTCAACGCTTCATAGGTGAAATTATTGTTAGGTAAATGCTTTACACCGGTACACCGGTATTTCACATTTTCAAAACTGCTATATCAGTATTGAAAAAACAGTCAATATACCGGGTTCCCGGTTTTAAAAATACCAGTATTGCAAATTGCAATCCCTAACCGTAATCGAACGCATTATAGCATGAATTGCAGATAATCTTGTCATTAGTATTCTGTTTGTCCAATATCCGCTGTTTAAATATAGGGGAGGCTGTGGAGGAATGGGAAATGCATTAACAAGTACTGACAGTCGATTTATAATATCAAACGTTTTAATGTCAAAAATCACCCTATACCCGTTGACATAAGTATTGGAAAACCAAAGCTGACCTATTTGTGTTGTGATTATGTACTTTATCCGCATTTTACATATTTTTCAAACCATACGGACATAGTTTGAAAAATATGAAGCATATGAAATACAAAATAAGCTGTTTTACGATTATTATTCTTAGATTGTTACTGACACGGTATGGATAAACGAATAGTACGTTTTATGGATTAGTAGCTAGCTACTCACTCTTACTATACTCAGTTTTTAGTATCAGATAGGTGAGAGATATCCCGACTTTTAACACAAACCCATAAATCAATTTAGGAAATTGTCTTTGCTGGGACTTCTGAGAACTGCCTGTGAACACTGCAACCAACATTTTGGTTTTCTCCGTTCGCCATTTTGTATTTTATAGCATTTATTTATACATATTTAAACTTCGGTAGCCATCTTTTGAAAAAAGAAATACTTTCATCTTAAGAGTAGATATTTTACTTTGAAACAAGATTTTTCCGCCGGAAACTTGTGTTTTTATATAATAAACAAATAAATATTTCAAGGGTTTCTGTCTTTTTTTATATGATGCGAAAGGGTTTAGCCACTGTTATAATTGGGAAATGCTGCCCTAGGCAACATAATTACTTTAATATACTCCGATCAAAGCAGTTTTTTTTCCGATTTTTGTGCACGTTTAATCTTCAGGAAACTCAATTATGGTATTTTCTTATATAATGAAAATCGTTCAATCACTATCAAATAAATTTCTTTAAGCTGAATTTAGCACATATTTAAAATCTCAACAAAAATCGCATTAAAGAAAATAGAATAGATCGTGTTTTTGATTCTAGCAGGTCCGCACGTAAAACTAAAGAATAAGATATTTTCTTGAAATGTAAACCGTAGAAGCGCGCTGTCTTTTGGGAGACAGTTTTCCTCGGGGATGTATTTCCTCTAGCGCCGTTTACTAAACGTTTCATTCTTTGCCTGGGAATTGAAGTGTGTCTGTCATATGTCAATCATCAAACTCATTTTGAGTGTTTTTTTCAGTAAAAATACATGAGCGAAGAAAGTTTTTCCCCTTATATACCTTACATGAACATTATAATATTTGACAATAGCATCTAAAACTTCCACATTGTCTGCTCTTTCATTACGTATATTTTCATACAAGCTCGACGCTTTTTGTTTGATGAGTGTTTTTTTTATTACGGACTCGGATAATAAATACTCGGATAGCGAGAACCTCCTATTTATTGATATTGAATTCTTACTACAAAATTTACAGCAACTTTAATGACTTTAACTAATCTAAGTACGTAAGGGAGTTAAGTCTAAAATTGGTACTTTTCAGGGAGCGTAAACAAGATTGCATATATGTATTGTTGTTATTTTAGAATATTTAGCTCGTTATTCATTTAATTCGAATTAATCCCCTTTTCCTTTCGCGCACAGAAATTTTCGTTGACAAAAGTTTTCAAACTGCGTAAAAATTAAATATCTTTTAAAACAGTTCTCAATTACATGATACGTAGGACCCCCCAACCCCCCGGAGTAAATAAATGCGGATACGGAACTGTTAACTATACATTTAAACTTGTTTTATTCTAGGAAATATGCCTCGTTGTATTCTTCGGCGTGGAGTACCTGGTGAGACTATGGTCAGCAGGTTGCAGATCCAAATACATGGGCTGCTGTGGAAGGTTCCGATTCATCAGAAAGCCGATCTGTATTATAGGTAAATATTATATTGAAAATCTGGATGCTTGACAATTCAATTATCATTCTGTTACATTAACATGGTTTGGGAAGCTTATTAATCAGTATGTGTCTTATTTTTTTAACCGTTACAAAAACACACAACCGTTTATAATATTGAAATGAATAATTCAGTCAGTGAAGATACTTCAATTGAGTTTTATTTACTTCTAAAAAAACGCTATTTTAGAACGTAAGTCGACGATATTATGTACGTAATATTTTATTCATAACGCCCTTACTCCCTATAGTCGTATCTACGGCCCTGATTTTAGGTAAATATTTGTGATAATAATATGGTTTACCAGTATATCTCACCGGATATACCCACTATGTTAACTCATTCACTCACCGGATACTAACATGATGTTAGCCTTTGTATCACTTCCGAACGTCCTCCTCGCATATTCTGTTAAACGAATTGTGAATAAGAGGGTTACCCTCCTAAGAGGATTTAACTAAGGCGTATAAGGATCTATTCCCTTAGGTTATGTGTACATGTAATTATTTTAAACTGTGAAATATCTACGTAGTAATTAATTATTAAAAACACTATATTATGTAGTTATTAGCTAAAGTAAAGTGTTCACTTTTTATTCAACTATTCCAACTCTCAAATTTAAACATAATGTGGTTGACAAGAAACGTTTGTGAATCAGTTATTCAATCTGTATTATTTTTTACGTGGAATGGTTTTCAAACAATTAATAAACAATTTTTTACAAATTATGTAAGTTTATACTTGACAATTAAGAGTTTTTGGAGGGTTATCTGTTAAATTCTACCCTGTACGCCAGCTTCAATTAATTTTTGACCCGCGGCTCACACAATCTGCAAGAAAATTCAAAATTTTTTTTTGTTATATTGGATGGATTTTGAAACTTTGAATAACATTTAAATCATGAGTTCTTCGAATTTATACTATTTATTAAAAGATTAATAAAATAAATTGAAAATTAAATATTTCATTTAGGATTTGAAGTTTTATATTCTACTCAAACACCGCAGTTCTACAGTTCCACAAAAGTGCAGTTTGTAAAATGTACAGGTTTTCTCTTAAAAGGCAAATATTTGGTTATGGAAATCAGCAGAATTAAATAATTTCTCAGTTACATATACACACATATCGAAATATCGTATTGTGGAAATATATTTTTGTGATCCGTGCGTTCCTCGAAGAAACAGCCTTTAATCCTAAAACAATAAACTATCTATCTAACGAACAAATAATAAGCCATCACTTTTTACGAGTCAGTTTAGATTAGTCAAAACTTTGATCGGCCATATCTCAAAACTACCAATATTCTAATTGTATCACTATGGAACTAGGCCATCGATAGATAAACAGTAATAACCATTTGATTAATTATCTACTGTATTTTTATAATTCATAGATTTAATAGTAGTCGTGGCATCGATGGTGGTGTTGTCAGTTGGCTCCAACGGGCAAGTATTCGCGACAAGCGCCATCAGAGGCATCCGCTTTCTGCAAATTCTGCGCATGCTGCACGTCGACAGACAAGGAGGTACCTGGCGTCTGCTAGGATCTGTCGTGTTTATACACAGACAAGTAAGTAATACAATGTATAACATTTAGAACAAATGGATAACTTACGATTAGCAGAATAAAAATGTATTTTAATGTTTGACCTAAGTGTTTTGTTTAAGGCTTTCAATCCCGGTCAATTATTTAATCCCGTAATCCCAGGATTCACTGTAAATGCTAAAAAAGTAATTCATAAATCAAATCAAAACTTACTGATTAACTACAACGTGTACCTCGGTTTGTTCATCTACATTGTTTTTTTACCTTCTACCTTCTCATATCAACAGCCGTTCTTAACCAATTTGAAATGAAGTACAAATTAGGACCGCCCTTAAATTAATGGATGACAATAAAGTCAAACCGAAGGACACGACCTCTTTTTAGATACCATTTGGTAAAACCTACCATAGTAATGCAATAAATAAAATAAAATATAAAAAAATATTTCGGTCAGTATGTTTTTTTTTAAATATTTTTCTCTTTTTTTTTTGTAAATGATTGTCTGATTTTAAATCAACTAAAAAACCATTCCAATGCCCAAAAAAAATATTTAATAATAATGTATGTACATTCCAATTGAAGGATTAATGGACACAAATTAAATTTTAAATGTACAATTTGACACATGAAATTACACTGACCAATTCCGGGATCGAGAAATTCTGAATTCCGAAATCCCGGGATCGTAAAAAGGGTCCGGGATTGGATGCTCTAGTCTTGTTACTACTAAGTTACAGTGCCAGGCAAAAGAAAAAATGTTCCAAATAAAATTAGGCCCCGGTCGTGATGCATAGCTTCAATGATTGTTTTTTGTCTACAGGAGCTGATCACCACTCTGTACATCGGCTTTCTTGGCCTAATATTCTCATCGTATTTCGTATACTTAGCTGAGAAGGACGCCGTCGGTCCCAATGGAAAGACTGACTTCGGGTCGTATGCCGACGCCCTCTGGTGGGGAGTCATCACGGTGACGACTATAGGTTACGGAGACACGGTTCCTCAGACGTGGATGGGCAAGATCGTCGCTTCGTGTTTCTCAGTTTTCGCGATATCGTTCTTCGCATTGCCAGCTGTAAGCCATATTTAATCTTGACATAATTACTTCACCATAAAACGGTTCAAAATCAATCCTGTGCAGCTCTGTTTCGACCATAAACGTGAAAGGTAGACTTCTAAGTGCATCACTATAATATACACATAAAAATCCTGCGCGTTCATACTATTTAGTTACGTGGTCACATATTCGAAACCCCGAATGGAAAATTTCGTACGACTAATTGAGTCAATGAGAAGTGCAGTAAGCCAACTGATATTTCCGAAAAATAATGAATTAGGTGCGTTTTTGTATTATACATTTCATTAAGCATTATAAAGTAAAGTCAGCTAAGTAAACACAGGCCACAAAATAATGTTGTTCTGTAAGAAGTTAAATTCAATAAAGTGTTAGTTCATTAAGTTAAAACGTTCAATAAAAAAATTTAATCATTTTATCAATTGGTCCTCCATTTCACCTTTCAAAAGCTCAATTGTTTAATTTTGTATCCAAAAGCATTCGTGTCTGAGCTGTTTAGATTGTTTCACGCGCACTTTTTCGATCATAATCATCGGGTGAGTGATAAGCTAACTACTATAGAATGTCACGTTATAAATGTTGCCATAGTCAACCAGAACTGAAATTTAAATAAATTCCGAAACTGATATTTTAGCGACGGTTATTAAAAGTAGACAAGATATTTATTTTGCATAAAATATTAATTGGAGAAATTTATTCTTGACCGACAATTTTAGTTGAAAATTCGGCGGCGGCCAAGTAATGCTAGTAATACTGTAGTACTTTTCTAGCAATATCTTTACATCTGCATAATCTTCGAAAAGTGAGGTTGGGTGAAAAAATAATTCGAGTTTTCGTAAAAATTTCTATTGAGATGCTGCATTATAAGCTATAAGGCAGTAAGTATGTCCCACATAAAAATAAATATCCAAAAACGTGAGTGATAAATTCATTTGTTTTTGTTGGTTATTACTGCTTTATGGAATGTGGCCATGAAATCTGCATAACGGTGACGTTAGAAAAACCAAATATATATAAGATATTCCATGCATCGTTACTTCATTGTAGCTTTATTCGATTATGATTTCGTTAAATATCAAACGCATTGTCTCTTATTCTAGAAAAACAATACATTAGGCTTGATATTCGACCGGAAGTGACTGGGTAAAAAAATTTAACGCCGTCTACCCATTTCACATACATAATTCAACTCACCTCTATTTTTAAGCGGCCATATTTACACACAACAGACAAACATCAGTCAGAATTAATGTCCTTTCGACTCAATGGCGGGGGGTGGATAATTTTTCACCACTAATTTTCTGGCAATTTTCGGTGCCCCAATATGGAGAATATAAACCAGGGCTTTGAATTGAAACTTTGACGAATCGAGACGCTAGATAATTACAAAAACATGCTTTTTAAATATTTTCGACAATTTTTGTACCACAAACCAATCGCTCAACCTCATTTATCGGACAGGATAGAAAGAACGATAGGCTAAGGAAAATACTAGAAGTAAGTTAATAGTTATTACCACGCTGCGTTTTCAGAATCGGATAAGAGGCTAGGTGTGGAGGAATTAAAACATCACAACATCCATGCCAGTGAAATGATTTAATAATTTAAATAGTTAAATATTAATAGTTATTTTCGTTTTTTAATGATAAGCCTAAAACTCTTCGGATACCACTTCATAAGAGCTTATTATAAAAACATAATTTGACTGTGTTTTGGCCAATTGATGTAACTCTCAAAATTTAAATAATTCGGGAGAGAATAATAACTGTTTTTATGGAAAACATTATATGGTGAGTTGCGTTATGAATCTTTGAAATGCGCTCCTGTATATTCTCATGTTTTCAGATACTGGATTATACGTAGGGAGTGTTGATATAATAGTGGCTCACATAAAGTGGCCGTTTCAGAATAAGTATATACCTAAAACCAATGTAAAATGATTTTTCCCTTTCAAAGAGTGGTCAATTTATTTTCTAAATTTACATCATTTGGCCGAGACCTGCTTTGTCGTCTTTAAAATGAGATCCAATCATTAACTCACTTTCGTAATTTTGAGCGTTACATCAATCGGCCGATACACCGTCAATTATAATGCATACGTCCCGAAATAATCAATTAAAAAGAAATGTTTATTCAGTGTCTCTCTGGAACGGTAAAAAAACAGTAATAATTGCTAATTATAGTATTATATTGTGGAAAGGATTTAAAAGTTTTACAAATTTACATAACTATAACTAATATTTAATTTACGTATAATGTCGGTTACATCTACTGCACTGGTTACTATATGTCCAGGTGACAGATGCTTACGGCACGAAATTTTTAATGTTTGTATGTAGAAAATGTCCGACAAGCGTTATTTATTATTCAAGTAACTATTCTGGGCCAGCCATTACTGTCAACGCAACAAATGTTTTCATTTATTTTCGTATTAAGGTATGATTAATTCTATCAATAATAACCCTTTAAATATTTCGTGTATCTAGTACATTTACTATATATATAAATATAATCTTGGATGACGAGCACAAAACTGCTTTCATATGTGAGAATTCAGCTAACGGCAAAAAACATAATATTCGAAGCAATGAAACATAAACTGAAATTTCAACCACAGTTATTTGGTTCAGATTCAGAGTGACTTTTATGGAAGACTTATAGAGTAAACTCAATCACATGGATTAAACGTTTAGTGGAATAGATTATAAGGAATTCCTAAATCTATTGTTCCGCATCAGGTGTGCCACGAGACGACGTTTGGTTTTTCTTAAAATGAATAAATGTAATTTTGTTTACGAAATTTAAATATTTTCGCATGTGGTGTGCCGTGGATGAGAAAAGGATGCAGAGCACTGCCTTAATCGACTGATATAAAATAACTATCTAGATTTTATGAATTATACGAATGTTTTTCTTTTTATCCATAGATGTCACTCTGAAACATTTCACTCGCCATTAACCTAAACTATATGTCCAAAATAAATTATTATTCTATTATTTTACAGGGTATTCTCGGATCCGGTTTTGCCCTGAAAGTTCAACAAAAGCAGCGACAAAAACATTTCAACAGACAGGTTTCTTTTTTATAAAATATATAAATAAATAAACTGAAAAATACTATGAATTAAAAATGGACATCTGTGAAATAAATTTTTAATTTCAGCGTAAATTTATTTTTCATATTAAATTAAAAGATACGAAACAGGTGTCATGCCGAAAGTTATCATAAATATTATTCTAGCACAAACACACAAATGTCAACCATTATTTCGATAAAAGATAATGAAGTTTATATTATTTTTATTCTAAAAGCTTCTACAGTCATGTTTGTTATAAGTGATTCAATAAGCTACACAATATTGAATTGAAAACGGTCGTTCATGCTTTCAGATTCCTGCGGCCGCTATGCTGATCCAATGTCTTTGGAGATGCTACGCAGCTGATAAGAGCTTCCGCAGCACAGCAACTTGGACCATATATGTGAAAGACACTGCACAGCCTACACAGACGCCTGTAGCCACCACTCCGCTCTCCAGGGTATGACGATGTCCAAGGCATCAAACATTCAGTTAATAAAAATTGAAGCAATCCAGTCATGAATCTTCTTTGCTATAGATGTACCAATTTAAACTTAGCCGCTAGTGAGGGTGTCACCGTCACGTTAGAAATGTTGCCATACTCAACCAGAACTAAAATATCAATAAATTCCAAAATTGATATTTTAGCGACGGTTATTAAAATTAGACAAGATATTTAGTTTTCATAAAATGACAATTGGAGAAATTTATTCTAGACTCACAATTCTAGTTCCAAATTCGGTGGTGGCCAAGTAATGTTGGTAATACTTTAGAAAACAACTTCTTTTTCAGATTAGCAATAAAGTAAAATCTCGATATAACTAATGCCGGCGAGATGGTATTCATTACAACCGAAAGTCTCTTAAATAATAAAATATGTTTTCTTTATCCGGTATTTTCATTTATTGAGAAAATAAACGACACAATAAAGTAGAAAAACCGTCAATAATTGGCCTACTCACCTTTAAACTGTCAGTGCTTTGTGATCCTAATGTCTATCATACGCTGAACATTGTTTACTGGTTGTGGCTCTTTGTGGCTCTAGCAAGCAAACCAATAACAGGAGAATTTAATAATTTTCAAATCTGTTTTACTGTGCTCTACAAGACGTAAAATAGAAGTTCGTACATCTAATGCAAATCACCAATACATGTATGGAAAGAGAGCAGACGCTTAACTGCTTTATGGTTTTGAGAATGAATTTTGAACATCAGAATTGAATTTAACTTGCCAAGAATAAAAATTGCAGGGAAGGCTTCAATCATTACTTAACTTTATGTTCGCATGAACTGTCTAGCTTTGTCGTATAATTTACATAATATGATGTGCTTTTGATGATACAAATTAGAGATGCGTAATTTGCGAACAAACTCACTCATAAATTATTAGAATCAACGCAAATCACTTGCTTTCTCACTCCAGCACTGCTTTGTTAATAGCAAGCTGAGTGAAAAAACAAAACGACTCGCGGAGAATCTAGTTAGAATTAAACCACAAGTCATTTTCCTTTCGTTACGCATTGATACGATTCTAATGAACGAATTGAACAACAAATCGATTCAAAATGTTCAATCGGGCCTAAGTGACTCAGTTCCGATTTCTAATATAAATGTTTGTTTGATTCCAGTAAGTTAGTTGTGATATCAACCAATCAAAATATAAATAATTGTATTCAAACAATATATAAATAACATTAGCTATAATGAAGATTGTAATTAATTGATTAACAGTTGAATTGAATCATTGCGTGTATGAGGAAAAAATAAAAAATATGTAATAACATGGATGACTTGGTACAAACAGCATTGTAAAAAATAATAATTTATTTGAGTTCAGATGCATTAGTGCAACCCCATCAGACAAGATGATTATGGTGGGGCTATTTCCAGTGGTGTAGTGATATATATTTATATTATAAATTAGGTCAGGTTAGCGTTTTTTTTATCGAAACAAAAAAAATAAGCCAGCAAAATTTTAATTATAGCGAACAACAATAATATTCAAATGTTATTAAATCATTTGTGATAATTCGGATCTTATGTTTTATATTTATTTCACAACTATTGTTCCCAAAATAGTTCAGTGCAACTCAAATATAATATGTATCAGCATGGGTAAATGACTTCAGTCATGAAAATTATTTAGTCACACAAATTATTTTAATTGAAAACATCTTATTTACAAGAAATTTCAGACTACATCCTACGAAAATGTTGATGTGATTCATTTTTGTTTTTTTTTTAAATTTAATACTGATTATAACTGTTTGAAAAAGTGCAAAAGTGCACTCCAACCTTTATAAAAGTCCCGAGTATCTGTGACCTCACTGCACCACTAAGAATTTTATTATGCTGTTATTAGGGCAGTCTTGTATAAAAAATCATTGATTGAATTGGCATTTACATTGGTAGTATTTCATTAATTGACATACAAAATAGCAATGTATTTCAAACATAACACATTGCTAACTTGCCTTGACTAAATATCATGTCGTCGTTGTTATGGAAAAAGACATTATCTACATTTTTTTGAAAATTAGTATTTTATATAATTTGACTAATACGTGTGTACTGAAATTCTCATATACAGCTTATTACAAGAGGAAAGGGATTTTTACAAAGACTTATTAGATAATAATTTTCATAAATATATTGCAAGAAAAATTATTAAGATTTAAAGTATACATTTTTATAGTTTTGGTCCTTTGCATTATAAATGTTACTTTTCTTCTTGTAGGTGTAAATTAAGTACTATAAATTGTTTTACGTCATAAAAAAAGAGGTATTTTACTCTTAATTTTCCGAGAAAAATATTACTTTTAATCACGATCTTCTCTACAGTTTCTGTAGTTAATGACTTTTTCGATAGCAACAATATTTGCTGCATTCATGTTTTTACTTTATCTAATGTTGTAATTCAATACTATTTGATCATTCATCGATAAAAAATACTTTACTTCATATTTAATATCATTATGCTAATTATTAGAAATTATCTACATTAAATGATTTCATTTTAATGATGGCATTACAAATAGAAAGCTGAATGCAGGAAACTATTGTAGTTGTCCATGAACAATCATTCTTAGTTGTGCCATAACAAGTCCAGGATTGTCGGATGTTTGCTGTACTGAAAATTTGTAGAATAATTTAAAATATACAATTTTCTTGAAAGGAAGATATCTATTGTGTATAGGTACGTACGTCTGTGAATTTACAATTATGTCAATCAATTCAGTGCAATGGGATCTGACAGTCTAATTTTATAACCATTCCTTGTATGATAAATCATTTTTGCTAGTCAATCGAATCAGTCACATTAAATCACTGTTTTTATACTACACATTGTTCTCGGGACACATAGTTTTGTCTGATTGTCGATGGATTGCGGATACTTTAAAATAATCTTGTCAGAGATTGGTTCATGTAAAATTTCCGAATGTAGATATGACCTATTTCATTATTTATTTATTTATTGGATGGAGCTATCTACAATCTCTTTGTTATAGTTATCAAAAATAATTCCCCTTAATGATAGTGTTTTTAAGAAGTTTCTGTTACGTGTTACAAACATGAAAACCGTTTTAAACACATTTCTATAAACTTGTCGCGTTTTGTTTACTGTTCATATTTTGCATTTAAGTTTATTCAAATAAAATTCTATTTGATTCGGTTTTTCTCTACAAAAACCAGGGTTGAGGTCGCTGTGTCCAAACGAAATTTGCATTTTGACTTTGAATGCAACTCCGATTTAGACAATAACTAAAAAAGTGCAAATGTTATTTTTCCCTACGCGTAATCTTACTGTCGTGTCACAGACATGCCTGTGAAGATAGTTGCAATGTAATCAAACAATAAAACAGAGACTTGCCTTGGGAATGAAAATAATTTAAACAGTAAATAATAAAAAGCTTTGTGTTGAAGAAGTCCGATTTTTGAGGTCTCTGACACGGCAATAAATACCATAAATCTACGATTATTATTTCATTGGACTGATAATTTTTTTACTGTGTTAGTTAAGTTTACTTTGTATAGATTCAGTAATTATTCTTCAATGTTTATTTTCACTCAACTATATTTACTTCAGGAGTTGAACTCATTTGTATAAATATATAATTATTCTCTCGTATTCTTAAATTTTTTACTGACATAAAATTTGGACGAAAAGTAACCCGTCAACAGTGTGTTAATAAATCAGTGTTATTTGTATGTGTAGATAATACATATCATATCATTTAACTTGGGCATGTTTCATTTTAATATATTGGAACCTTTTAATCGGAGTGTATATGCTTAGCAAAAATGTCTTAATAAAATAAAATCTAGAGTAGGGGCTTTCAAAATGTTTCATTTGGTTCATTGAAATTAAATGTAAAATTAAAAATAATTATGTAAGCTTGAATGATAATTATTGTAGCATATGAAAGCCCCTAGTAATAGAATTATTAGTCCCCTGTTTTCCTCCATGCAACTAGCTGTTGTGATAAGTGTTGGGTGTGGTAACGGCGCTTGTTGGGTCAGTCCCTTATATTACAGGTCGCCAAGAAGGCTTCAGTCTTGAAGAGGCGGAAGTCCAGAAACAAGATGGAGCCTCCGGGAGGAACCAGCGCAGCTACAAGCAACGAGAAGCAGCCCAATGCAAATGATGGTAGAAGAGAGTCCGAGGGAGAGGTCGTATTTTATGCTGAAGAACCCAAAGCTGGTGCATAGTACTTTTTATAACAAATTGCTGTAGTACCTGTTTGTTTGTTTGTACTGATAATTAAGCCGATCTTTCAGAATCTCATAGTCTAAAATTGACAATGTAGGAATATTTGTACTTCATTTAAATATAATGTAATTTGGTAAAAAACTCAATTTAAAAAAATAAACGATGATTGACGTCCACCTATATATTTAATAACTATTTTCCATGAGCTCGATCAGCCAACGTCATTAATTTTTTTGAGCCATGTCCGCTCCCAATGCGAAGTACAGTGGAACTCCCAATTACACTCACTATCCCGAATTACACGCCGAATAGCACAATAAAACTCGCCGCAAATCCCCCAATCGCGCGGTAGCATTCCACTGTCGTTGCTGTACACACAGTAACTAAATTTCTTCCATATATATTTTTTTCATTTATTCTTAGTTTTGGCAGTTTTTCATTTAATTTTGCAGTTTTTCGTAACCCTTAATTTTGTATGATATTTACTCCCCCAATTACACTACTCCCAACAACACGGTCTTCCGCGTAAATGGAGGTTTTACTGTACATTAACTCTCATACAATTACTTAAGCGACAGACAGTCTAAGCAGTATATCGATGTTGATCTGAATTTATTTTAACACCAATTTAATATTAATGAGAAATAATCTTAATTGGAAAAAATATTCATATAAATAATTATAAAATCTTTTGATTTTTAAAAATCAAGTGGTCATAAATCAATTATCATTGAATGGTAATTGAAAAAGTGATTTTAGCATTGAAATACAGATTGTAAGTGTTGATCTGTGTTAATCTGTGTCAGCCTGAAAGGGGCTGAATGTTTTTTCATATTAAAAAAGATACTTCAGCATTCGCTTACCATTTACTATCGGAGAACAATTCGATAGGTTACGAATAAAAGAATGTGCTAAGGCTTTGCGAGTTGTTATCGATTTATAAATTTGTATTCAAAATCATGGCTTTTGGTAATGTTTCAAACAGTTGGTAGCCTGACTGTTGACCCCTGTTTTTATGAGTGGAAAATATTACCGATATACATGATTTTGTATATGAATTCAAAAATCGGTGATAACAAGTCCTCTCCTAAATTCATACTCTTAAACTAACCAATACTTAAGGCCATTTCAAAAAGCAGGTTGAGCAAATGAGTTATAATTACTAACATACTTTGACTGTAGTACAGCAAGTTGGAAGGAAACATAGCTTAATGAATGAATGTACATCTTAAAAGTGTTATTTATTCATTCGGGGATTCGATACTAGGATTTTGTAATAGTGTTACCACAGCAAGCGACATGGATTATAAATGTTCATTATTTGAGAATTCACTTTATTGTTTAGATTTTAACGATTCTAGTCATTCAAATCTATTGAATCAAAAATACAATCTCAATTTTAAACATGTAGAAGTAGATAAATTATTTGTACATTTCAGTACATTTTACATGAATAAATAAAGGTACTCCAAATCGAATCCGACGTGGAGATGGCGTTGGAGGTGCAAGAACTCTGGTCAGCCAAGCTTCCTCTGTTACAGAAGCCGCGAGCGATGAGATTGACTGTGATATGGACCAAGAATTACCCAGAGTAACAAAGTATGTAGATTTTTGATTACTTTTTAATTAAAATCATATTACACAAATTATCATACATACTGACTTCTTCGGCGTTAAGAGATCTTTAATCTGTTTGATTGTCTCTTCGCTCAATATCAATGTGATAAAAGACATACACCATTTTAAGTTTGAACTAATTACCAAAATTCCGTTTTGCAAAAATTTGATGATGTAATTATAAAATACACCTTGAATAAAATTGCTTTTAAATCTTGTTTTTTTATTTACATGGTGTAAAATAATGCAGTCATTGTTGACAGAATTATTTTACGCTTTGTACTGCATATCGACGGTGTTTTGACCAATTGATGTTACCCTAAAAATTAAAATTGTTCAGGAGAGAGTAAAAACTGTTTTTATCGAAAACATTATATGGTGAGTTGCGTTATGAATCTTTGAAATGCACTCCTGTAGATTCTTATGTTTGCAGATACGGGATTATACGAAAGGATTATCGATATAATAGTGGCCTAAATCAAGTGGCCAGGCCAGAATTTTTCTAATTTACATCATTTGGCCGAGACCTACTCTGTCGTCTTTAATATGGGATCCAATAATTAACCTCATTTACGTATTTTTTTGGGGGTTACATCAATTGGCCAAAACACCGTTGATTTAATACAATAAACCGCCGGAGATAAACGGAGTTCTATAAATGAGATTATAGATAAAATAATTGGGAATCCATGAAAATGATTTATTAAATGCTTAAGAAATAGAACATAGCAATAAAATAAATGTTAAAGGGTTGTTTTTTGTGATAATTAGGAATGGATTTTGCTACTTGATAACTGATTCCACAACTTCAATAACCATATCATCCAAAAAAAAATGCTATCCGTTTTCTCTATGATCACAATACATCACAAAATCTTTAGTAGGGGTTCCAATACACTCATTTATTGAAACCCATCTTCTTTTTTAATTTTATGACAATCATCGTATTGTTTAGACTCATGACATCATATTACACTGTAAGCCCATTATTTTATGTTTTCTTAATATATCTCACTTTAGGTGTATCCAATAAATTGACATTGAAATTATATTAGTCTCAATTTTAAATCAAAATCAGTATTACTCTACATAGATAAGGCTGCCAGGTGTCCCGATTTCGAACCTCTTGTCCTGGCATCCCGAGGAGACTTTTTGGGACAGTCAAAAATCCCAGGTTAAGATAAACTCGCATTGATTAGTAATATCGAGTTGCAAAAAAAATGCAAATTAAAATCTGTGCAATAGTCTAGTCATCAACGGTCACTTTAAAATGTGCAAACAATTTTCTTTGACATCCTACAAATAACTATATAAACGACGGAAATACTAGTTTATGTAAGGAAGGACCTTCAATTCAATTCGTATAGGTGTAACTTTATCATTCTTGTGATAAAAAGATAATTTATCATGTCTATATTTGCAGATTGACTGACGCTCATCGAAATGCTATTAGAGCAATTCGTAAAATCAAATACTTTGTGGCAAGACGTAAGTTCCAGCAAGCGAGGAAACCTTACGATGTCAGGGATGTCATTGAGCAGTACAGCCAAGGGCACCTCAATATGATGGTTAGGATAAAGGTAATAAGATGCATTATTTATCCAATCCAGAAAATATGTTTTATCAGCGACATTACCTTGAAGAGCCCATGAAAGTAAGATATGTTGACTTTTTTACTGTAATTTAGAAACCTTTTTTTATGACGCTGACCACAAACAAAGCCCTAAACACGATTGCATTTTTCCGTTTTAGTTGTAAAACTTAAAAACATTATGGCAGCGAGTTCCCTTTTAGATTCGTTACAGGTGATTGATTGTCTGCTACATCTTTACCTAACACCTACAATGGGGGCCCAAATCGTAGAAATTTTCTGTCTTTGAGCTCCATGTTGAAAAAGAAAAAATAATAAGACACTTTTATCAAATTTCATTTCAAGCAGAGCTGTTATTCATTATCATAAAAGAATTCACAATTTATTGATTGAATTGGCATTTACTTGGTAGAACTCCATTATAATAGGATAAAATAACAAAGTATTTAGTTCTACAAATCTTTTATCAGGTAGTTGATAGCTATTTCGGCTTTACGCCATCATCAGAACCATCTGGAGCTACAGTTCTGACGATGGCGTAAAGCCGAAACAGCTATCAACTACCTGATAAAAAATTTGTAGAACTAAATACTTTGTTATTTTATCCTATAATAATTCACAATATTGAAATTGGTTTTAATAATCAAATATCTTTTTGAATTCAGGAACTACAGCGAAGACTTGACCAAACTCTGGGTAAGCCAGGAAGTTACTTCACGGGTATTGATCGAGTAGGAAACGCGAAACCAATGACAGTAGGAGCGAGGCTTTATAGAGTAGAACAACAGGTAAAGTTGAAGTATTATCTTAATTTAAATACACAAATAACTTTTTCTCTAGAAGTTATTTAAGGTTAAATGAACAGTGGAAATTTATTGAATTATTTTCTTACAGCTTGGCATGATGGACAAAAAACTGGACCAACTGGTTTATGTGTTAAACACGCTGTCATTAAAGCAGCCTTTGCCATTTATCGCAGACACCGAACCGCCAAAGCCCTAGCGCCGCTCGTCGTCTCCATTTTCATCAGGAGACTGACAAAAGGCAAACCATGTTTCATGACAACAAAATGAATCAACTACAGCTGGGAATGCGGATGATGTTCAGAAAGTTGAAATGTTGATATGACTCGAAGTGATTATTTCCTTGTACATTATGATATTATAGCCTATACATATATTAAGTTTCGGTAAGGCCTATATCATGATTATTATCGACAGAAAGGATTGTGAATCCTTTTTGCATATACTGCGCTGTGACATATCTTGGAAGACACAACTTTATAACTCTTATCATTATCAGTTTATTTTGAATTCATTAATAATTAGTATTTACAATAGTATTTGATTCAATCTCAATTGCCATTTTCTTTCCTTGGTATATTAATGGCCTAAAACATTTCAAAGAAGTCAATATAAACATAAATTTCTTCATAGTTAGTGATTTGTTTTAAGTGTGCGAATGTATGATTAAATAGTTTTCTAGTTTTCTTGCATGAAAATTTTCATGCTTAACATAATATTATTAAATATATTTGAGTCACCTAGAATCAAAACTCACATTCTGCATGTTTGACATTTTTTTGTTAAATATTCCAAAGTGGCTCTAAATGAATTAAATCTATATAAAGAGACATATTTGGCTGTTAAAGTAATTTTAAATTATATAGAAATCATGGTCAAAGATCTCAACACACATATTTTTCAAAGAATAATGTGAGTTGCTTAGAAAGAATCAATCATGACCAGATTTCTCATCATAAGAAATATATGGTTTTCACTTGTGGTAAAATAAAACAAAATTTGTTTTGTACTACTTCTACATGTGTATAATGATCAGTACCGGTTTCGCGAGCATTATCTACTGATATAACATCATTTAAAATTACAAAAAAAGTGCTTGCATAGTTTTTTGCAATTCATTCAAATCTCAATTTTTGGAGAATGTGAGTCATGATTCTTGGCCACTCATTTGCAAGTACAATTATTCTAGAGACGGTTTTTTATAAAATGACATTTTGTCTGCGAATTGTATGGCAAGTCTTATTTTTTCAGAATTCAAGTATCAATAATTATTGGAAATTTTTAAATTTAAAATATTGCATCGAATTGCATTTAAATAAATACTGTCTCCATGATTTCTTATATTTTATATAATATCTACATACCACATTAAATGAATAAAAATATGATTTTCTACATGACTTTTGCGTCTGTCTGTTAAATAAGAAGTTGTGAAATATAAAAACAGCTCATATTAAATCCAAGATTACTTCTGAACATTCTAATGAGCATCTTTAAAAAGATTTGTAACAAAAATAATTAAATAAACTTAATAAATTACAAAAATATATATATTTATATTTTATTAATTGAGTCATATTTATCATTATGATCTTTCATTTGACTATAAATAATTGCATACTTTATATTTATAATTAGTAATCAAAGGGACCCTTCTTGCCTATAAAAATTTGAGAAAAATATTTATCATCTTCCAACTGCATCATTTAGCAAAAATTACGTATCGACGTGGTGCTAAGATGTTTTCTTTTTTAAAAAAGTAGTTTAGTTTGTACTGAAGTTCAGCGAAAAAGTCTTAGACGTAATGCCACCTTCTTTTTTAGTTGAAAAATATAAATATAAACAATTAGTGCATCCCTAGTGGTGATTATAACAGCTAAATGCTCGCTGATTAAAGTATTATTTCCACCTTTTTAGATAGAGGAATAATAAATAAAGATGTAGTCACATTTCGGAACACTTTAGTGGTATGGTGATTTGGCGATGTGATATAGTAGTAGAAAATGCTACATTTTGATGAAAATACCTTCAGTTATTCTGCAAAGAAAATAATTTACCAAGGTTAATTGTATACAGAGTGGAATTGATTCAACACTAAAGCTGTTGTCATTTCTTTGGTAATTATTTTTCTGTAAAGCTTTCACATTTTCAATCAAAATGTTTATAATTAGTATTCAAAATTTCCATCGACAAATCATCACATTTCAAGATTGACAAGTCTTACAAATCTCCATCATGAAGTATTTCTGAATTAGAAGATTCACAGCAGTATATAGATAATGCTTTTACATCATATATAATGCACCTATATCACTTTCTTACAGATAAATTGCGTTCAAGAGAAAAATATCATTTTTGTACCAATATAAAAATCTGTAACGAATAAGGTATAATAAATATATAATCGGTCACTAAATTTCTAGGCCATTTTACACTGTTTTTGTATGATATTAAAATACTTATTTCATATAGTTGTCCTACAATTTTAAACTCTCTTCTGTAAATATACATTGAGAATTGTAAGATATTTTATAAAACTGTAAACATCATAAGAAATGCACGAGTCAGAATTGTATTGAAAACTTTCTTCTTGTTTAACATTATATAATGTTATTTACAACAAGAAAGAGAGTATAAAATTGTACATATTAAATCATAGTAATTAACAATTACTACTTTTAATTATATTTAAATTTTTTCAGTAGATCTCGATGAATAGTTTTTTTTTTTTTTGACGAGCGATGTTTAGGAATAACAATTTTACTCTATTTTAACATTTTGCAATCTTTTAAAATGTGATATTTGATGGATTAATTAAGTCTTTCTGTTCCTATTGCTGTTGTAACTGTTTGTTGAAATTTCAAAAATATGTTATTCAGGCATACTCCAGCATTTTATAGATTTGTGTTTTACATTCTTCAAACATAGTATTTATAATATAACTGTGAATTTAACGTTGATCTTTCTCATTGAAATTCATAAAGTATCAGTGTCAAATATACTAAACATGTATGCCCGAAAGTATAAAAGCATCAGAGCTGATTTCAAAAACCTAAACCGTTGACACATTCTATTACTTAAAGAATCCTGGACACATAATGGACCGCAGAGATGGATTGAAACTCAATATAGAATTAATAAAACTTTAGAATTGTCATTAAAAATAAAATATGGTTGACTAACTGATGTGTTGCTAAATAAGCATCAGTTAGTTCAAGCTTTCTAAAAAAATCTCTAATTTACCCAAACAAGGCCAGTTTGTTTGTTTTCAGCCTTATTTAGATGAAAAGTACAGTTTAGACATAAATAGAGAATTGTACTTTTTGAAAGTGTGACAAATTAAAAAAAGGATCAGAAGTAAGTCAAATTCATTTACTCAAATGAACTTGATCGTTGAAGTCATTGTGTTGGTAAATATATAAAATTTTAAATAAAATTCTATATTCATTTTAGATTTTTCTCTTGCTAAGCGGATGAATACAATAAAATACTCTCTAAGGGGCCACATAATTACAGGAATGAAAGTTTTATTGTGAATTGATCACTATAGTAAAATGTATCTCCAATATTTGACAGCATCAGCAGTAATGCTTCTTATTTAGAAAAGAAACTAGATTAGGCTTGATGTTAACCTGCCTTAGTCTCGAGACCAACTACAATTTAGAATTAATGCTGAATCTTTTTGTAAATTCTCAAGTGTTCTTCTTTCGTTATAAATAATAAAAACTATTTTAAGATGCATCTATTCGAGAAAAACCTCTATTAAGGTCTATAATCAAATTACATAGTATGCAATAACTGCTGCTAATTAATCTGGCTTGTCTTGACAAATTAACAATTATTGTAATACATAATACAAACTCTTCATTTTCTGTCATTTTCTGACAGTTATTTCAAATTCTTGCATCTTTTTCGTATTATTAATTTTCATATTTCATAGATATCATTGTTTTTAAATGTAATTTAGTTCTGGAAATGAGTAAGAAATGAAAAAGTCAGAAAAAAGAGATCAGGATACTTTTGATAATAAATTGCATAATATCCCAATATTAAAAGAAACCTAACATTTTGTGTTGGAAATTTTATTAAGTACATTATTTTATCCATTCATAAAATATTTATTTTCATGAAATTTTTCTATTCAATTTGAATTTTATTTTATGTTTAATTATTTTAATATAAATTATTACCTATTTCCTGATTTCTGATTTCTTTGATAAAAACTACTGCTTATAAATGTCTTTATTTTGTTTATAAAGCTTTTAAATAACCAAATATTCAAATGAAATTTACAAACAAGTTTTTAAACATAATTTAGATTATTGAGATTTTGTACACTTCCATGTATTTCATTAAATAAACATATTAAATACATGGAAGTGTACAAAATCTCAATAATCCAAATTTGATATTGAAATTCCATCAAGCACCCTCAGTCGATGTCTTAAATTATTTTTAACTTAACTTTATACTTTTGCTGTGTGAATCTCGACTTTTTTAGCACGCTTTCTAACATTTAATCTTCAATTTTCTTTTTATGTTTAATTTGCTTTGACTTTACTATTATTGTTAAAAATATCTTATTTCTACCTGTGACTTTTAGTGTTAATTCTTTTAAAGATTTACTAAACCTTTCAAAAATAATATGTATAATTCCAATCATTTCAAAACATGTTGGAGCGTTGAATATAATTAAAATAACAAATAAAGCCAAGAATGATGAAAAATACAGTGTAATCAATAATTGGTCATGTGTGGTATTTCACTAAAAAGATTGTACAGTATTACTTGAATCCACACAGAGAAATGACGCAATAGAGTTATATGACGTTCATAGTTTATTTATAACCCATTATTAGTCAATAACACTATATTTTTAATTATACGTTCGAAGATGGCTAAGCTACTCATATGAATTAGCTGTAATATTTAAGCTTTAAGGTATTCTTTTAGAAATATTATCGATTTATTCGAGATAATGCTTTAATACTGTTGACAATTATTATTATTGAAGTTTTGTAAATATGTAGCTCTAAATTGTGTTTCTCATTGATTACAATATAAATTTTCACTGAAGTATTTTTTTTAATGTAGATAGATAATATAGTCTATGCTAAGGTATTTTGACTCAAAACAGTCTATGGCATGTAATATCTATTTATGGATCAATTCTGTCTATTTAAGTAATAATAAAATATGATTTCTAAACGTAATTTATTTTAAAATTCTTTATTGCATACATTTATTTGTTTGTCAGATTACATGAATGAAATATTTTAATCCCTTCAGTCTCGTAGTGCACTGTGGTGTGCATAGTGGTCTATCGGTGCACATTGACTTCGCTTAAGGTCTTCTATCGTAGTTCTGGCAGCGCGAGCTTTGATCAGTAATATTAACTATGTTAACATAGCAACCATCATGGACTATAAATTTCACAAAGGCAATCTTTTGTAATCACAAAATGCACCGGTAGATTTGTATTCCGACAGATGCGATTTTTACATGAATAATAATAATTATTTCAATTCAATGTCATTATATGATATATAACTTTTTACTTTATAAAAAGAGAGAGAATATTTATATTATACATATATTGTGATTTAACACACTAGCCACACACAATCAAATTTCATATAAATAGAGATTTTTTTATAAATAAACACTACATGTTTTCTATATTAATTTGTCTAATACTACAATTTAAATTTACAAAATAATTCCTTCGTAATAAAATGAAATGATTTCATAATTCTGAAGAATGTATAGTGAAACATAATTGTTGTATTGTTTTCATTACTTGTGATGCGAGTGTTATATTATTTCTTAAATAAATAATGTTACATGACATTGATTTCATTTTGTATCATCATGAAAGCACAATAAGTGATATTGTCTAAAATAAGGATGTATTATAAACATTTCATATTGTTACTGTCAATCCATTATTACAAGGTCATTTGTAAAAGTAATCAATGCTTTGGAAGAAAATTGTTTAGTATTTCTTCAGTAAGCCTGATGAGTTTCATCATTTATTTGCGTTTATTACAGTTTGATTCATTATACTTCTACTTATTCACTGTAAAAAAATCAAAAAACACAACTCTCCGACATAACATTCGTTATAAAATTGAGGATGATATATCACTTAATGCTATCAACTCGTTTAAATTAATTTTTTTAAAGTAAATAACAGAATACTTGAAATTGATAAAGAACTAACTGTCAAAAAGTGGAACATAAGACTTTAAATGAACATAACACTTTAGAGATATTTTTAAACAAACATTGATTCATTGAAAATTTACATATAAAGAAAATGAACAATTACAGGACACAGAATGTCACCATCAGCCATTTTGATATTTAACAAGAGTTGTGTATGATGTTTGCAAGGTTTTTCAATAAAAACACAGATCAGAAAACACTCTGATTATAATCATCTTTATGACATATTGGACCTTTTGAGAGAATTGTTACATTATTTAACATTTCTACATTTTCAGTCAAGTTTTGAACATATTTGTCACTTATTGCCCTATTTATTTCTGACGTTCAAATACTTATTCCCAAATGCAATAATGAATGCTTAGTTTAGCCCTATAAAATGATTCCTTCGTGCCTCACTTCATTATTTACGCTACTGTGATCATATTTATATAAAATAGATTAAACAATCGATTTAAAAAATTATAATCTCTCTACGAAATGTCTTGTGAATATCTTGTAAAATAAATAACTAAATTCTAATCTTGTTTTTGACTACGGGTACGATTTTGAATAATTAGATTTAACTCTCAATTTTTAAAAAAAATGGTATAATGTAATTATTGTTATGAGCATGGTAAATAATCTTTAAAATTTAAATATTTTCCAGTGGAAAAATGTTAATAGACTAGCCCACAAACATTTTTAAATACTTACCAGTTGCACATAAATTAGTAACATAAATAGTAATATATTTAAGTATTAAAATTAATATATTTTTTACTTGAGATCAAATTTAATGACTGTATCCATAGGGATTGTAAAATGGACAGGAAAATGTGTTGTTTAAAAATTCATTTCTATTTTGAAATTGGAGTTTGAGGGA
Organism: Himalopsyche phryganea; assembly: GCA_022494535.1. Classification (NCBI taxonomy): domain Eukaryota; kingdom Metazoa; phylum Arthropoda; class Insecta; order Trichoptera; family Rhyacophilidae; genus Himalopsyche; species Himalopsyche phryganea. Next base: position 2,358,431 of record JAGVSL010000080.1, on the reverse strand, counting down.
CGAATCGATGGGTGCCATAGTTTAACTACATGTAAAAGCTTACAATGAAAGATGATATCTTTAGACCATAAGTAAAAATATTAGTTAACCGTAAAATGTTATTAAAATCAAATGATACATAGAATCCAACTATTTTGTTTCACGGATTACTTTTTTACACGTCTGAAATAATGATATCCTTTTGAAATGATGTATGGCATCGTACAAGGCTTATAATGTCTTTTTTTACAATGTTATTCAGAGCAGTAACTAAGTGCAATGCCTAAGCAGCAATTGAAAAATTGATTGTAGTTATTTTAGGAGCACAAAATGAAAAGCCATCATGGCGTTACTATTTTAATAAAATGTAGAAAAGAGTATTAATCTGTCTATACATTGCTAAGTCTTCCGTGCAACCATGAAAACATGATTTATATTTTAGTCTATTTATTTAAAGTAATTAAGAAAACTGTAAAAGAATAACCATAAGCCCAAAGTGAATATCTGATAACATTGTTAAACTGAGATATTTGGTTACACAGATACACTGTATATGTATATATAAGGTATATGTAAATGTACCAGTAGTTGACCATTTAAGAGAAAAAATCAACAAAAATAACGATTAACGTTTAGCATTAGATCAAATGATGACAAAGCAAGTGTATTCATAAAGAATCAAATGTCTTATTTAATATGATAGACAAAAAATAGAAAAGCGTCTGTTACAAAAAAATTGTGTTAAATTTTTGACAACCATGTTTTTGTGTCAGTAGTTGACCACTTTTGGTTTCAGTAGCTGACCATGCCTAATCAGAGGGTTTCATGAAAACCTTTCATCGGATCATCCTGTAAGACCACTCTTGGTTGAATCAAGTAGCATATGCTTAAATTCACTGATATCTTTAACAATTCTCTTAAGAAATTCAAAATAAAATACTTAATGCATAAGGTGTTGTTTTCCAATGGCCGCTATGACACCCCAATGAGTTGGGATATATGGTGATTTGTTAGTTCCTCAATCTGACAAAAGATGGTTTCACTTGTCTGAATTATAAGCACTTTTCTTAAAAAAGGTAAACTACTGGTACATTTCCCTTACATGTAAAAAATATGTTAATGGATTATTGAAATGTATAAATGCAGTTTTTAATAATTATTATTATCCAACACACTATAAAAACACTACAAATAACAACTCAATAGTATTTATACAGTTGATCCCTCATTAAACATGGTTTCGACTATTCACAGATAATAAATTAAGGAAACATGATATAGCTGGCTTAGTTTAGTGTATAAAGGTGCTAATTCTGTTTTAGCAAAAAAAAGAGATTAAATATGCCTGATCTATTTCACATCTGTTTATGTGAACCACATATTTTTATCAAAAGTAATTTACACTCCTTTAATCAGTTTTTAATCGCGTCCACTTTGGACCCTTACTTAAGGTGCCCTACACTAACGACTAATTAAGTGATGGCACTCAAATTGCACATTACTTTTTGTGCTTGTGTTTGAAAATAAATGTCTATAATTCGTGTCCAAAAGACTAATACAGTATTATGTCTCCTGTATATTTTTAATAGCTTTAGACTAAGCCAGCAATATTCATCAGTCAAATTATGCATTACTTTTTGTCCAGTGCAGTTCTCAAACCATTTCAATAAATACATCTGTTTTTTTAATACCTATGACATTTATGATTCTTGGATGTAATAACGGAATATTCTTAATTTATAACATGGGGGCGTATCCTTTACAATCAATGATCCTTACTTGGTTTCAATAGTCATTCTTAAAAATAGTAACTCTGCCTATAACCATTGACAATTTAAGGAGTCAAAAAAGACCAATTTTTTTTACATCTCATTGAGTTTTATGCGATGGATGATGACATATGGATTTGAATCAATGTATCTGTTCTTAAAACAGGGTAAACATTAAATTTATTACTTCAGACTGTTGGAATAAAACTGCAATCTCTAAATCTATGTCTGGTTTAGACTAAGCGTAACATTGTAACTTCATTGTTATCAGTTTTGGCAACATCATAATTAATAGTTATTATTTGTCATGTTTAAGGATTAATAAACTGTTATAATCCTCTCATCAACCTTTTTGAGTTCTAACGTAAGTTTTCTTGTCAATATAATAATTATTTTGGACCAAAAGGTGGGTGAATGTTGGCTAAGTAATATTTTTATCATTGTTATATTACTGTAAAGAATGGTATTCAATTAATTAAAATAAGGGATGTCACTAGAAATGATCTCAAAGTGATTTCAATTCTATGATATAAACTATTCTTTTTGTAAATATTTATATTTGAAAATTGTCAATATGTATCCTTAATTATTGCTATTAATTTCAAGAAACGTTTATAAATCACCTCAAATTTTCATTCCAATAATGCAAAATATATTTAAGTTGAAGTTTCAAAATAAATGCATGGTAACATGTCAAAAACACGTTTTTTAATTTCAAAATCACCATGTGAATTAATTAATACTCATATCCGATCCCTAAGTGGTGCTGCTATGACCATCAAACAGCGCTTCCAAGACTCCCTGTCACCCACGTCAATCCCTTTGATTTCTCCCATGAAATGTCAGTATCTTTTAATCCCGAAGATAACACGCTATGGATAAGTAAAGGGTCGTCCTGGACACGGAAGTCCCACAGATCGGAAGAAGAAGCATGCAGGACTGAGTCTACCTGGAAGCATCCGCAGCATGTGACCCAGCCAGTTCCAAAATAGCTCCAAGACTGCTGACGTAACAGGTCGCTGCATGGTTTGTTTCCTAATCTCTGAGTTACTCACAAAGTCAAACCACCTGTTTATTTATTTACCATTTCGGCTTCTAATGTGAAGCATATGAACTCTTAATAAAGCTTATCTCAACAGATGTGTTTATACAAGACCTGCGTGTTACTCAGTTGCTCAGTCTCTCTTTTTCGAAGTGTGGCTAGCTACATCCCGTTTTTGAAATCAGGAATGTGTGAGAAGGAACACCCATCCCCTTGAACGCAAACTTGAAAGTGTCCGTCCTGGGATTCAAACTAATAAACACCGCTAACGAAGCCAACGACGTTAACCACTCAGTTCCATAGGCCTGGCTAAGCTAACCCATTTTAGACTGATAATCTGACTGACATCATAGAAAAAGAATTTATTTTGGTTATGTTTTCTACAGCCCTTCGGTTTCTTATTCTCTATTACTTGTAGGAATATTGGCGAGTTCTTCAGATCATATTCAGTACTACTTCTCAATCAAGCATCTACAATCTACACAACGGTGACTAAACTATTCTTATCAATATCCAGTGTTTGGAATGATATTCTTTATTTTATCTATAAGAAAGAGAAAAGCCAAGGTTTTGAATATTCATGTTTATTTTACATAATATATAATATATATTGCACCCTTTTTAATAAACAATTAAAGCTGTTAGGTTGGCATGTGGTCATGAACGACCAGATCATCAGTTATTTATTTACAATAAAACCTTTTTATATCTAAATATTAATATACAATCAAGTCTTTGGTGTTGATTCATATACTATTTATACAATTTTTATCAAATAATTTATTGATTCTTTTTAAATAATAATTTATACTAATATTTTTGAGAATACACTTTCGAAACAAAAAATAATTTCTACATTATGTCGTAAAATTTTAACAATCACTCCCATTTACATTCCTGAGTATTTATTTTAATGTTGTTGATTTTATTTATTCATATTAAATTTAATGACTACTCAATATATTTATAATTTATTTCTTTTAATTTTTCGATTTATTTCGTTAAAGAAGACGTTATCGACCCAGTCAGCAAAGAAGTAATATATTTTGGTGTACAGGAAATGATATTACAATAAATAAATATTAATTAATTTGACAAATCAAAGGTAAAACTGCAGGGCCTCATTTGTAATAAAAAATTCTATGACCGGGAAACCTTAAAGTATTAAAAAAATATATTACACAACGTTATATTTATTTTTCATGGGTTTATTTGTTTTTTGTTCCTCATAAAAAATTTTAGAATATTCAATACGAGCTTTTTCATTTTTGCCTTCTATATTGAAATTTAAATTACTCGCAGAATATATAATTTGATTTGGAAGTATTCCTGAACTGAAAATCATTACTGATAAGTCTGTTTATTTTTCACAGCCAGAATATTTAAGGGTGAGTAAAACGGTTCAGAGGGACATTTATGCATAAAAAAAAAATGTTCAATATTTTTTTTACAAATATTCAAGTAATTCATAGCTCACAATTTTAAAAATATTTATTTTCATCCATAGATGTCACTCTAAGCCATTTAACTCACCCATAAATGTTATTTTATTGCACAATAGATGGTAATAATATTTAAAAAATTGAATGTCAACATTGGACAGCTATATCATTCGAACTTGTTCGAAGAAATTCAATAGAACTGTAATTTAATTAATCATATTACACTTTGCTTTCTACTGTATTACATAATTAAATTATTTTTCTAACCTCAAGGTAACATTTGAGTAAACGCTTATTACCGAGTGAGCCACTGGACAAGTCTCATTAGCCTTCGCTACAATATTAGAATGCCTGTTTCTTCCAACAACCACAAAACAATCCTCTAGTTGTGTTTTCTTTACATATTTGCACAATAAATATTAATACAAACAAACTAACTCACACTTTCCCAACAACTCTATATTCCAAGTTTTATGTTTATAACAATTTTAATATTATATTTAGTATAACTATACTTTAAATGGTCCCAAGAGTATAAATAATAAAATCATTGAATCATCAGAAATTATTTTTCAATAAACAAAACGAACTGTTACGAAATCAGATATTTCACTGGAGAGGTTTACAGATCTAACTTTTTACTGACTTGTCTTCTCTCATCTCTTTTAGAATATTTTTTTGTTAAAAAATTATATTAAATACATTTGTAAGTTCTACTATATAAATAGGAACCAGAAAAAAATGTTGATGCGAAATTTTATACATCTATTTATTCTGATATCCGTAGGTGAATAATTGAATAATCAAGTCAATTATTCGTTTCTTGATATATTCTAGATTTTACTTTATTTTTAGTATATTTATCGACATATTGTTACATACATTGTCAACTCTAAACTATTGACTAACGACTGACAATTTCAACATCCACAGTTATTGCTACATTAGCCTGTGGGTTATCGTCATGATGGGCAATTCGTTGTTTTGAACACAAATAACAAAATATTTTCAGTAGTGTTATATTTCTACGTTTGCCATATTTGCTGCATATTTCTTGTCGGAATTATGAGCAATTTACTTATTTTCATTGCTGTTGATGAAAAACAGAGGGACAGCAACGCAGTAAAAATCATGGTATACAAGTATCATATACCTTTTACCAGCGCTCGAACCCGAGCGCTGGAATGAATAAGATTCCATTAATCATTATGAATCATTCACGATGGCCAATCTGCATGAGCCGGTGGCGGTGGAAGAGGCGGTGGAGGAGGGGGCGCAGGAACTCGATCAGGAGTTTCTCCTTCCCTTATAGCTCCAGGCAGGTAGTCTTTCCAGCTTCTAAACAAATATCTGGTAAATTTCCGCAGCTGTCGAAATTTGCAGTACGTAGCTCCTTCCGCAGATTCGAGTTGCTGCGTCTGAATGAGGAATCCTTTCTCTTTGAACGTCTGCTCCAGTTTTTCACGCTGGAGTGATTTTCGGGATTTCCGCTTCCGAAGCGATGCGTCTGCCGGTGGTGATGCTGCAGGTGCTGGAGAGGGAGGCGGAAGAGGGACTCCTCCTCGACCGGCTCCGCCACTTGCGCTTGTAGATTGCTGCATGCTTTCTCGAGGGAAAAATTCATATCCTCTGCTGGCTTTGTCTCCTGTTCCACTGTAGTAACGAAAGTTTCCTCCTGAATCTACTGATAGCATTTTCTTCTCCTGCAAACTAGGTCGTGCTCCGCCCGTGAACTTAAACTTGCAAATGCTGACTTCAGTTGCCGGACTCGAGCCAGTCTCGCTAGGTACGGGCGGGATAAAAATAGCCGAACGCTTTCTTTTGGCGGGAGGCTTAGCAGGAGCCGCCTTCGGTGCCGCCCGTTTCATACGAGAACCAACTGCGATAGGAACAGAATTTGATGAGCTTCCTCCGGGACTCGAGCGAGACTCGGTCTCCGTGACGGTAGGACTCCTTTCCTGCCTTGCAGATAGATAGCCGGTCTCGGGTGACTCTCGATCGGGAGGTGGCAAAGTGTACGCTTCTCCAGCAGCGAGCCCGCGATAATATAACAACTGCGACTGTAAAGCTAACGGATGCACAAAAACCCCAGCGTTTGGCCAGTATACGTATCCACCGGGGAGAGGACTATCAGCACCAGGTTCTTGTTTGCTCGATACGCTTGCGTCACTGCACGCGGGAGAAGGAATATCTCTAAGAGCTCTCACAAAATCGGGAGCATTCATTTTATGCGCAGTCTCTCGGTCATCCTCGTCCTCTGGTTCCGTTTTTGTCTCGACATCAGCTTTGGTATAAACATTTCCATGCTTACGGAGCAGTCTTATTTTGAGATTATTCAAATCCCTCACGCAGAGATTTAAAGGCTCTAACTCTTGCGGAGAAGCGGGTGGTCCAGCTGGTGGCTTCATTTGCAAAGATGGTACTTCAACTACATTTTCATCTTCAACCCTTCCCCGCTTACTCCTTTCAGATTTAATATCACAGTTATTTCTTTTGTTTTCTAGCGATAACCGTTTTTCTAATAAACTAGAGATAATTTTGTTTTGAAGATCTGTTCGCCGCTTATTGGGTGCGACCATGTTATCTAACTTTTCTGCCTTCTCTTTCTTAACTTGAACAGCCTTTTCTGTCACAGGCAGTGTTGAGCTAGGAACACCAAGCCTCTCATCAACTAAATGACCCGGTGTTCCAGGGAAGATTGTTCCATAGTTTTTATAAATTAGGTGGCATATATCAGCCTTCTTTGGCTTTCTACCTCGTCTAGGCTTAGAGTTGTTAAGTGTCATTTCACCCATATAAGGTAGGTCTCGATAATTGACCACTTTAGCTACCGTAGGTTGATCAGATGTGTCTGCCTTTGGCGCCGGAGCTCTACGACGGCGAGGCGTAGAAACAGCTTTAACAGGTGGTGGTATTGACGATGGTTGTGTTTCTATAACGGATCCGCTTCTTTGGATTTCGTTTTGAATGTTGGTGATCCTCTGCAGCCAAGTATGTATAGACTCGGCCGGCGGGCCTCCAGCCAGCGGATTCATCAGTGGACCTTCAGATGTAGGATTCCGTTGCTCCATCGCTTTGCTTAAACTGGCTTCATAGTGGTCAAGGTATTCCGGCGGCAGCGCTTGGTGATGAAATTTGAGCTTCCACTGCTGGCGGCGTCTCGCTCTTGGAGGTTTTCCACCGTCGTTGAGTGACCGGTCCGCCCCGGATTGTCTTCCACCGACCAGTGGACACACTTCGCCTTCTCCTTCGTGCAAGGTTGACCTGTAAATAAAATATATATATAAGTTGCTTGGCTTTTCTTCTCAGGCTTATCGTCTAGGCTACTTTTATGTTATACTGATTTTAACTTATATATGAGTTACGTAGTCTAATTTTAAGTTAAACGACAAAACAAAACAGTCCTGTAGAAATCGGTAAGCTTTATAAAGCTTTCTCCAGTCAAGGGATTTAAATCCCTCTACGGAAACTTTCATTCATCATTTTATGAATAATTAAAGATATGAATGTATTTGATTAGTTCATCACTTCTCTCCAGCCCTAATGTTTTTCTTAAACCAATCTGTCAATCCTTATTCATTCTAAAAAGAAACATTTGACTGTGACATGATGACTGACGTTCGGCCAGTTGATATAAAACACTATTGTTGAAAATCTCGATTAGAATTATATTGAGACATGGTTGAAAGTTTACTTTAATCTAATGATTGGGTCATAATAATTATTGAAGAGTTACTTACTGCAGAAAGTCTTCTGGTGTCCAAGTAGGTGGATCCTGCTGAGCTGGTCCCTCGAGGGCGGCGCCCGTGCCCAACGCCTGCCGCTCTAAACATGACTCCTGCATACCTCCAACTAAAAAATAAACAAAATGTTTTAAAAAATAAAAAAATTTCGATTATTGAAATAAAATTTAATCCTTTACGGTCAGTCTTGCAATAATATTACTAGAACCAAATTCATTTAATTAATAGCACGTCATTTATATAATATATAGTGAATATCCCAAATAATTTAAAACAATGATTACCTCGTAACGTATCAACATTATTAACTGAAAAAGAAACTTTAAAAATGGCAATGTATCGTTTTATATTATGTAGCCTAGCGACATGATTTCCACTTAACTATCAGAAGTTTTTGGATTCATGCTCCAGTATGATCAATATCAAAAGTTGGTCTTTTCAATTTAATATTTGAATTATTGTTTTTGCTGTGGTTTCTTTCCGAATTTATTTAAAGTTATTTAAAATCTAATAGCTGTAATTCGAAATGTACTTTTTTTAAATTATGTTACACGGAAACATACACACATTTATAAAGCACTATCAAGGTAATTAACCTGTTAACTAAAATATGAATATACTAGTGTACTTTTGGCAAGTAAAAATTCTTTACTTTATCCAATGTAAGTATTGTTGAATTGCCGAAAATGACAAGAGCATGCCTTACAAAAGAGGGATGAAAGACATTGATGCTTATTACTGCCAGAAGGGACAACTAGCCCCAAGATTGGTGCGACGACTGGACCTCAAGAATCTGAAGGGCTTCCAACCAATTAAAGCCACAGTATTCTTCTAAGCCTACATTGTGTGAGTAAACACAATAATTTTAAAATTGTCAACGAAAATTATGAATGAGATTTGTGGTTTTGCTTCACTGAATTTCTTGAGCAATTTCTGTTTGAAAATAGTTTTTATGAAAAGTTTAATAAGATTATTGAAAGAGATTTTGTATGTTGATACAATTAAAAATGGCAAAACGCCAGGTCTGCACTATCTACCTCCTTCTGCAAATGCCGATTTTTATGCTATTTTATGACTTTGCTATAATATAAATGCTGCCGAGTTGATCACGGCTACAATTGGAATCTGACAATTCTATATATTTTGATTTCTAATCCATTAAAATTCAATATGAAATTAGAGATGATAGCTTTGTTATTCCACTGGCTGTATCACATTTGGTAACGCAGGTGTAACAATAAAGTTGCCAACTTATATTTTATAAAACGAATTTCCGCAAAATTACCGCCGTATTCATCGAAGAAATTAAAATTCAATTTTGGGAAAAGATTTTTTCTTCAGAAACATTAATTTCAAGTGATTTGGTTTACTACCTTTTTCACCTATCCAATAAATTTTAGCATGCATCAAATATCGATGTACTAAAAACCCAAACATACTTTGAAAAAAATAGCTCTCGATCAAAAATCAGCATTGATTTCGCCGACTGTATTATTATTTGTATTATTCCGTATGTAAATATGCCATAGCAATTTACACATGTGCAATTTGCACGAAGGCTATTCCTCGTGTATTTGAAATGATTATTATTTTATCCGTATTTGGAGTTTTCCATATTAAAACCGCTTTTCTGATAGCGATAGGCAAATCGCAGCAACACTAAACCACGCCCACTAGCTCTGCAACCAATTGATTCACGCCTAGAAACGTCATTTTGTTAAGAAATATACCTAAGTTAATCTTTTAATGGACGTATCAACATCATGCAATTAGTATTATATTGTGCAAGAATTTAAAATTGCAATGAAATCTGTTCTACAAGAAATAGACAGTCTTACAGGTTGTTGATCTAAGAAAATGCTAGCTTAACACATTACATATTATCAATAAAAAAGATTTTTTTCATTTTTTCCTTCCTTTATACCTATTAAAACTATGTGAAAATTTGCGATGCGGGCTGTCAGATTCCTGGAGTCTTAATATCCCTTTCCTGCATATACTGTCTTACTAAAGATTTCATCACCTAAAGAATTTAAATGAGGAAAGAGGAAAAACCCCGTACAAATACTTAATCCGGGTGTTCAGTAGACAAAATTGATCAGGAATTGTCGCAATGTGATTTTAAACTTGAAGAGTTCGCTTTGACTTGCCAAAACTTTCGGGTACTTAACTGATCTTATCAAAATGCATTGTTGTTTTAAAATACAAATTCAAAATCTCTGTCTTTTTTTTAATTATTCGAAAGACAAGATTATTAAAAAAAGCAATAATTAAAAAACCGAAGCATCTGAGTATCTGACATTTTGTATGGATTGGTCTACTCGCGTCATTCGAGGCGACGCTATGAATAGCGTGAACGAAACAATGAACTGCACATACCCGGTTCCTTAGCGCATGAAGGAATAGATCTTTTACAAGAAAGCGGCTACTTTGATTTTTTTACGATCATTTTTAATGATATTTAGATAAGCAAGTATAGATTCTGTCAAAACATTAATGAATTTCTTTTTGTTTGAGTCTAACGGCAGTCCATTTATCTAACGCCCCTCTCGACGGTTCCATATCACGTAAAGATTAATTTGTGACGCAGGATTAAAGGTAATATAGAAAATTTTGCGTCAAACACATCTCAACAGCATATTGTGCAATGACATAACAAGATTTTCACGAGGCGGTTCTACAACCTTAACAGGAGTTAAAATACTTTATGACGTGTGAACTGTGACAATTGGGATAAGATCACATGATGACATTTGAGTCATATAGTATCAAAAGTAGAACTATACCATATGTGTCGAAATTGAACTAATGCTGCCACACTGTTCTTCCGGTCATAGTGTATGGCTAGAAATAAAATTTTGGTATCAAAATCATGTACATCTGGTATAAAAACGTAAAAGAAAATGATACTGGCTACGAAAATCAGAACGATTAACCACTTTGGAAACAGAAGTGAACGGCTTGGTAAATCATACTTTCTACCAATCACAGAGTTACGCTACGTGATGTCATAATATGGCCGATCATACGAACTTAAAACTTTAAAAAACTCAAAAAAGCAACAAAACGTTTTTCGTATTTATCTCGAAACTTCGAATAACTGATAGTTCTACTTTTTGATACTATACGACTCATTTATGAACGATCCTGTTAAAATACTAAAAATATCTCAATTGGTAACTCAGTGCCATAAAAAACTATAAATACAAAATGTTTAGTTAGCATAGAAAAATCATTTCCTACGCATATTGCTATAGGAAAAATACTTCCGCATCTTTATTATTATCTCAACGTGTAACCAGGTAATCAAGAAACTACGATAGATAGTACTAGATTATGTTTAAGAAAATATCAAGTTCAAAGAAACAACAGTGAGGATAGAAAATGAAAACTTTCGAATCTTGTCATTATGCATAATAGTAGGCTTAATAACTGATCCAGCGCTGGACAGAGAATATATTTATTTAATAATCAATTGTATAATAAAGACATTAAAACTATGTTGGACTTAGTTTGTCACTTATGTGAAGTCTCAATCGATGTTTGGCAAAAAAACTAGCCATCGATATCTAAGGATTGCAATACCGGTATAACCGTAACCGATATCCTGGCATTCCGGTTGATTTTTGAATACCGAAACACTGGTTGTAAAAATTCAAAATACCTGTAATTTCTACAACAATAAATACTGGTAAAATTATTTAATGACTGTTAGTCCAACAAGCGTTTAAACTAGGGGAGCTTTTTCTACAGTTGGACTTAATTTCATGAATGATTTAATTTTGATTGACAGATCCCAACAACAACTGTCTTATTTGATTTCAAATAAACAATTAATTTAATGTATATATATAATTACACCTAGTATTTACATTGATATTATTTTTAATAACGGTGTTTAATATGAAATACCGAACAACCAGTATTAATATGTTCAATACCGAAATACGGTTATTATTAATTCGACGGAGTTGTGGCCAATTGATGTAACTCTCAAAAAAAACGAAAATAGAGTTAATGATTGGATCTCATTTAAAAGACGGAGAGCAGGTCTCGGCCAAATGATGTAAATTAGAAAAATAAATAGACCACTTTTTGGAAGGGAAACATCGTTTTAGATTGCTTATAGGTTTAAAAATTCTAACTAGGCCACTTGATGTAAGCCACTATTATATCGACTCTCTCTACGTATAATCCCATATCTGCAAAAATGAGAATTTACAGGAGTGCCTTTCAAAGATTCATAACGCAAGTCCAAATTATAATGTTATCGATAAAAGCAGTTTTTACTCTCTCCTGAACAATTTCAATTTTGAGGACTATCCCTGCTCATACTCTATTTCAATTTGTTTAATCTATACTTATTGTTCTTTACCCCAATATAATGCAATGCTGTCAAATAAATGCCAATTTGATCAATATATTCTAGATACATTATTCAATATCAGTATGCGTAATGGAAGCATAGGTTGGTGTGTTACATATCGTGTAAAAATTAAAAAGTAATTGGACATATAATTTTATTTGATATAACGTGTAGGTAGTGACATTTTTGATTGATTGATATTGATATGCATATATATCAAAAATCTAAATAACTGACAGGTAAAATTGTTCTAATAAGTACCTGCCTACCTGAATTTAAAATATAATATGATCTTGTATTTCATTTTTACTGCTTTATTTTACATACATTGAGAAATTAAATAATATAATGTAACGAAAAAAAAACACTTATTTGAAACTATTTTCTAACTAGTAACCCATCATAGATGACGGTACTGAAATTGAAATACTGAGTGTCTAAATTAGCTAGTACATCGGAACTGTGTGTGCATTGCATAACATTTTATTTTATACTAGTGAGTACCCGACATGCGTTGCAATGCCACTCAAAGAAAGAAAGGGTTTGTGTTTTAATTCTGTTTATTGAAGTGCTTTTGGAATTCGGATACAAAATATTTTTTGTTTTTCAGTTTGGTTCAGAGATGTCATGTATGTACATATTTGATCCTTTTTTTTAGATTTTATATTTTAAATTTTTTTTTCACAAACCTTTACGGGTGTGCATACAACAACTCCCCAAAGTTTCATCGAAATCGGATGAATGGTAAAAGAACGTATGGAGGACAAACAAAGTAATAATTCACTTAGAATAATAATGGTATACCTCCAGTTTTGAAGTTTTGAGAAAATCAAGGTTTTGTAAAATGTTCTTAGGATCAAATAACAACCATTAATAACCGTTTGTCAATCAACTGAAGAACTTAAACGTTAGTGTAGTAGTGAAGTCTGTCTGGACACTACACTCTTATTCTGATATTGCAGGTACTTCACTATTATTCTGAAAAATATCGTTAAATATGGGAATATAAAAATAAAAAACAATTTTTTAAATAAATTAGGTATATATATGTAGGTGCACTATTATTAAACTAATAGAATAACACCTTTTGAACGTATTTGAGGTATAAACTAATTTTTCGTAATTTTGGATTACATCATTACCATTCTAAGTTCTAAGTGACACATATATATATAGAGCAAACGCTTAGGTCATGAGAAAATTTCATACCTACATGTGATAATAATAAAACATCTAAAGAGTGGTTTGGGCTATTTTATTGAAATTACTACTCGAGCACATCAAAGTATGGAAAAAATATTATGAATTTGTGATTGTATCTATATGTCGAACGATTTTAAGATATAAATAATTCTTCAACACTAGTCTGTGTGAGGTGAATAACTACATAAGTCAAAAAAAGTTTTCTGTTTTCTCCTATTGATTCTTTTAGTATGATTGATTCAACAATAACTGTGTAGCAATATACGTCAAATGCTGTTTAGAAAGTAATATATTAGGAATAAAAATAGCCACATTAGTAGTTTATCTATTAAAAACGGGGTGAAAATACACGCAAGCCTTACTTATATAATTATGGAATTATTTAAAACTTTAATGTGAAAGCACTAGATGTCAGTACTATAGCCACTTGATTTTTGTAAATTTGATATTATGTGCAAAATAGAATATATATTTTGTCACTCTAAACCAGTGGTTTCCAAACGGACCATGAACCCCTAAGTAAAATAGCTGCATAATAGAAAAATTGTAAATTTAATTTTGATGTCTTGAATGATAAAAAATGGTGAAGTAAAAATAAAATGTTAATAGAACATTTTTATATCAATTTAAAGTATGATGAGGTTCATATCTGCACTAAATCCACGTTCTACTAAATAGGAAGATGGGAAAGCAGTCAACAGTCTCTGTTCAGACCCATAATGCAGGATATAAAATTGGTATCTGTTTTTGTAACCAGAAATTGTGATACCTATCTTTGTTTAAACATTAGTTCCGTTCCTCATTTGTGGCTAATTCAATAAATTGCTCCTGCATTAGAATGGATTCATCTGAGTTTGTGGGTCTGTTTGCAAAAGGGTCCAACACCCAACGAATCGCTGCTAATTTATTTATTGCCATTTATTTCAAATTTCATAATAATGGAAATATGTCACAAATATTTTTTATATTAAACCTTTCGCGGACCCCCTGACGTTGTCCATGGACCCCAAAATTATTTTTAATTTGCCACAGACTCCCTTAGCGGTCAAAAGTACCCCCGGGGGCCCATAGGAACCACTTTGCGAATCACTGCTCTACACGGGTGAAAAAAGTAATGTAGATTTCATGAAATTTGAAAATCATGAATTAAATAATAAAATTGTGATTAAAATGTTGCTGTTTTCCCGTTTATTTACTAGTTTCAAAAATATTCCTAGTTTCCTTAGAGTTTGTCTTTGAGAATTTTCCATTCACGGGTTAGGTCTAATTTAACTAATTTAAATTCAATTCTTTGTAAAAGTAGAAACTCTGCTTTGTATCTAACTACTTAGATATAATATTTATACTTAGTTACAGCCTTAAATTAATCACCGTACATAATGTTAGCATGCCATGATTGTGCCTCGTATGGAAGTCAACAAAAATGCACCACAAGTGGGTTGTAAACGATGCAGCTATAAATTGCAAAGTGCCCTTTCGTACGATCGTAAATTATCCACAATATATATATATACGATATACGTAATAGATAATTTATCTCTCTACCTTTATTGACATTTATACATTTTGTATTTATAATAAAGACACTTCCATTATATTTAGTTTTGAATCGTTCAAATTTGATATTTAAATTTCATCAAGCACCCTGAGTCGACAGCTTGAACTTATATTACAATAAAATTAAATAATTATTGCCTAATGTTGTGTGCATTACAAAAAACATGTATTAAAATCAGAATACAACAATCGCTTTCAACTTCTTTGACACTATTTCCCCACCTCTATGTGAATCATATGGTCACGTAGCGCCTCGGCCATCCTTTACTTCCAACGAAGATAAAACAAGAACTTAAGAATATATTGATTTTGAGCTTTATAAAACATGAACCTATACATCAATTAAATATGTAAGGTCAATTTAAATACACTTAATTTGAACAAACGTAGAGAAAAATATTATTTATTCATGAATCTGTAGGCTATAAAAATAAATGATTTCAAAATGCTATTAATTTTTATGTTCTCATCAGCTCATATTTAAAATATTTGAAAAGTCTTTACAACTATGGCGACGCTATTTTTACCTCTAAAATGTGTGTGAATCAATTTGTTTATTTATTATTTGCGCAAATTTAATATAAAAATATTATACAGCTGTTTTTAATAAAAAAGTGTGCTTAAAATTTGAATTTTGAGTCATCTAATTCGTTGATTTTCAATCATGGAAAACGTAAAACAATAAAGCTTCTTAATTTGAAAATATAAAAAATTTCGACAAAAGACAATCAGAAAATTTTCATTTGGACTGTCATTGACGAGACTTTTTTGATAATTCAGTATATTAAATTTAATAATGCCCCGAAAACAAAATGTTTCAAAGAAAACCACGAGGAATCGTGGAAAGAAAGTTACAAAGAGACCAAAGGTCACCAAAAGGACAAAAAATGAAAACTCCTCTAAAGGTTGATAATAAAACAATTAAAAGCATGGTGAAAAGGGTTGTAAAGGCAAACATAGACATGGCCACAGGTAGAAATGTATTAATTTATTTGTTGACTTACTAATTTAATTCAGTAATATTTGCACGAATTCTTGTCAACGGACATGAATTCATAAATAAAAATAACTAGCACTATTTATGAGTAAAGCTCGTCAAAAGGTGACACTTAATGTCAGAAATAATCTCGCATTATATATATATAACATACGAAATTTATTGTACAACAGTGAGTTTGTAAAGTCAGCGTCCGTGGTGCAGTTGGTAGCGTCGTTGGCTACGGCTACGGACAAATAGAGTTCAATTCCCGGTGCGAACAGTTTTCATAAATTGATCTCTCAATCGATCTATGGATTTCTGTTCGTAGTCCGAGTGTTTGGGAGGTTTAAAACTCCCTCCTCACCCACTCATCCGATCCTCACGGCGCGTAGCGAGAGCGATTAGCTCACCACTAGTCCTATCCTTGCCCTATCCTCCTATCCCTACTCTCTTCGAAAAAAAAGAGAGGTTGAGCAACTGAGTAGCAAACAGTTTTCATAGAAAAATTCTGTTGAGATACCTACATTAGGAGACAATGTGTTCCACGTTGGAAGCGGACATGGAAAAAAAAATAATATAGTCAAGCTCGAGCGCCAAGGCTCGAATCCTTGAATGGACATTTATTTTTCAATCGATTGTATCGAAAGACATGGATATCTATGATACTTTTATTTCGTTCAATCCTCCCCTTATCTGATTCTGTAAACGGGTCCTAGATTAGGTTAACTTTTAGTACATTCCTCACCCCATCCTTATATCCTTAACCTCTCTCTGAAGAGAGATGTTAAGCGACAACTTGCTGTCATTACAAAAGATGTGATTATATTGAATGCATGCGTGAATAATTGATCATCTATGAGAGTAAGCATAATACTCCTTATTTTTCTTGTACAACCAAACCCGATGTAGAGTTTATCACCACCACGCGTCGTCTCCAAGATTCCTTGTCCCTCGCCATTAGCTATTCTTTCTCGTATGACATGCCAGTCCTTCAGTTCTGCCGAGTACATCATGTGAATAGTACCCGACGGTCAAACAGGACGTGAAATCCCACCGGTTGGAAGAAGAAACAAGCAGGATTATAAGGCTCACCGAAGCCATCCGTAGTACATGACCCAGACAGCGCGATTATTATCACCGGCAATATAAGTGCAATACACAATGGCGTAACTAAAATTTGGTGGCTACCAAAATATACAGTATTCACATTACATCTGTAAATGTTTCGGTGATTAGAATAACCTAGTTAATATTTCGTATATTAATTTTGTATACTTTTGTTTAAACTGCTGCAAACATAAGCCTCCAAGAAAATATGCAAAGTTTATTTTGGAGGTATCAAATAGATAGCCTACTGGTTACATACACCAAATCTATATTGATGAACATGTGTAAATGTATTGGAACGTTAGAAGCCTAATTTGCGTTTTTAGATCATGTATGAAAACGCCCCTTGCAGGATACGCCCCTTCGGCCTGTTTTTTTAACACTTTAGAGGTCGATATTACAGCATAAAATTTCTAAAAAATTCAACGTACGTCATTACTCATTATAAAAAGGGTTTTAGATATTAACATAGTATTTAGCTAATAAAAAATATTTACACTACAAGAAACATGATTTAATATTATTAAAACCCACTTCTAGATATCAATATTTTGTGTATAATTAATGCATTTCAAAATAATAATGCACCAAATTGAGGGATACCATCACGGAGATATTACATGGCATTCGTTATGAGTATCTAAGGCTATATTTTAAATAACTCTCTTGCAGAAATCATTTTTTTAAATAATTTAGTCTCCGATTCCTAACGTGCAATGTCAACAAATTATTAATTAGTGTTTTTTTTCCACAGAACCTGCTGAGCACTCTTCTGCGAATGATATACCGTACATAAATTAAAACTTGATGTGTTTTTATTTTACTCGTCGATTTGTCATTTTGTTAGTATTCGAACAAACTTAATTAGTTACCAAAGAATCCTTCATGTTGATTTTCGAAGTATTGTATTGACTTATGAAATGAATTAAAGAAAATTGTCTGTGAATTGTTGAATATAATGATTATGAATATGCTGTTATTATTATTTAATTGATTTCGTCTTTTGTAATCATCTAAACCGATGAAGTATTTTTTAATCTGACTATACCGTAAAATTAAATCTAGGTCAAAGTGTAGTAAGTGTAATATAACATATAAATCTAACCATTTTAAAACAGTTCTAATACAGATTGAAGATCTATAATGATGATTTTTCGATTGCATAAATAACAAATCTGAAACAAAATTCACCTCCGGATTCTGGCAACATTCGGCGAATGTAGCTTTCCGGAAATTCTTGGTACAGCTCCAGTTGTGACTAGAATCTCCTTTTCACAATTTTCTCTTGGATCAAGTGTTTTGGATCATTCATTTATCACATATAACTAACAACACAAAACACGTTCACGATTTCATTTTTAGTTGATTTACAATTTATTGACGTGACGGAATGACATTCCTTGTCAATTTCTTGCTCTTCACCGAAAACAGCATCACAGGAGGCGATGCGATGGAAATATGTAAATCTGTTTCAATCTTATCACTCTTTAGCCGTATTGTGGTAAGACGGAACTACGATAAGCATGTAAAGATAGTTATATCACTTTAAACTGGGCTGGTTGCCTATTTGATACGTAACACTTCAGGAAAATACTAACCTGACCTATTTTTAATTTGACAAGTTTTTGTCCTAATACAAAAATGGTTGTATAATTAAAAATTAAATATATTCATAATTATTTTCTTTTAGTTTAAATTAAATGGTCTTTTTAAACATGTAATAATAATTTAAAATCCAGAAGTTATAAATAAAATCGGCGCCAAGATATGTGGTGTTAGACTACCATATATGGACTGATTTATTCTTAGATACTTGAAAGCTATACTTAATTTGGATGTTTTTAAATGAGCTCTTGATTTAACGTAAACACTGAACGTAAAATATAGCACTTGTTTGATGTTGTTCTAGTGTGGTTCAATTGGTTAGGATTTGGTATTTCACTGATAACTTTTTTATGCACCAAACTGAATAGTTTCCGTATAAGTCCGCGTTTTGACGTGGCGTCTCGGTCGGACTTCCTCGCGGTGAGGAACCGTCTAATGTAGGTATGTTTATCTTCGGTTTCCGGCAACATTCGACGGCGAGGGCGTCGTTTCGACTGTGCCCCGAAAGCTCTCCCGCCGCCGGGCGCCATTAGAACGCCATCTTGCCGCCGGAGAGTTCTTATTCTTAATTTGGCACGGCGCGGGAAACCTGAGATTCAACCATATTCGGCGTCGCGGCGCTCACCACTAGGACTATATTTATTCATCGAGCCATGGGTCGGACGACGTATCTAACCATGCAACTTGATTTAATGCATTGTTTTTCACCAAACAATAGGAAAACATCATGCTTACTTTCAATTCTATCAAAAAACAAATGCTACGGATTAAAACCCATACTAAATCTACAGGTGTAGAAAACACAGACTAGGAAGTTAATCTAAATGCATTTTTTTTAATTTGATTAATTCATCTATTGAAATAGAGAAATTTAAATCATATTTTTAAGATTAAGCCTAATTTAAATCAATCAAAAATCTGTTGATATAAATATATTATATAATAATTCGACGGTTAGAACTCCTTTAATAACCAAGTTAACTTTCATACGTTTAAGATTTCCTGAAAGCATCCGACAACCGAGACCTAATACTTGAGATTCTTGTGGCGCAAAATTATCTGTATGTTAATTCATTTTATTGGAATCTTTAATACCTATATTACGAAATAACTCCAATCATGCGTGGTCTAATCATCAAATGCAATTGCTTAAGTATTACGATGTGAAGATTTTAAGATTTCTGCGTTACATTATAATATTTTATACCTTGCCAAGTGTCGCTTATATTTTTTTTTCTGTTTTTACTCTCATGCAAAATTAATGGTTTATCTATCTAATATCAGTTTTAAGAATAATTATTCTGCACAATTGTGCGACTATGAAAATACATTCTAAAGATATATACTATACATGTTACTTAACTACATCGACTTCTTTGCTTTGCAATTATTTTTAAATGGAATAATCATTTGATTTTTGGACCAGCCGTAAAATTGAATATATCTCAACTTTACCTACCTGCCAAATATTACTAATATGTAAGCATTCATTTATCACAAACTCAATTTGAAATATGCACATTACAGTCGATATTGTCAACGAAATTCAGTGTCGATAATATTATCCACATTCGGCAACATCCGATAAAATATTGCGCCAGCGACATTCTGTTATTTATTTTAATTTTGGCACGGGCCGGGAAACTCGAGATTTGGCCATATTTGGTATGTCGGGTGTCGAGTCAGTGCGTTATATTTATTCCCGGCCAACGGATCGTGGCCCGCCTCAGGCTATATGTGAACACAATGCGAGAAGATGCTGAACGTTGCATACGAAATGCTGTGCTGGGACGCTAGGATGATGATTTCGGGCGAAAGTTTGACGTCGCACGGAACATGCGGAACACCAGACGGCTAGCCGTCGCGTCGTTTCTCAAACATATTCGATGAACGCCGCTTTATTTTAAATAAAAATACAATATAAAATATCTTCCACAAAATGTTGAAGCTGTATCAGAAAAAATGTTAATAAAAGTAAACTGCAATCAATAAAAGTAAATTTTAACAATTCAAATTTAAACTGCAATAGTTCCAATTGCCTTGAATTATGTTAGGTATGTTTAAATATTATCTGAAATTATTCAAACAAAGTCCATCAAATTTTCAAAATTGTAGTCTGTTGGTATATATATATATGTGTCACCAAACTCATCATTGGCGTCGATTTTTTAACCCATTTTTCAACATCAAAACACAAAATCCCGCATGATTACGTCACACGTTCAGGCAGACGTGTCAATTTCCCTGGTCGTCTTGATTATTATCCAACACTGAATTTAACGAAATTACTGTCTAATTTCTGGAGAAGGAGTTTCTGTAGGGAATCAATTAATACGAGTAGCAACACATAAAACCTGACACTGAAAGGAAGCATAGACACGGCGCTACCTTACGATAAAAATGTGCTTCAATACTCCGATACTCACGATCGAATGAACAAGTCCGTATATACCTCAAGACCGGCTAGCTCTCCAACTTTAATGTCGGTTTCTGTAATAAGTCAAGGTAGAAACACTATTCTTAAATATATATGTTTTTTTGAAGCGTATGACATCATGTAGACTTAGTGAACTGTACAGGATTGATTTTTCCATCCAACTTTAAGAAAAGTAACTGCCAGGTGAACGAGATTTAAATGTAGTGTTACTAACAAAATATAATAAGAAATATACGACTTTGTGCCAACATAATGAATACACCACGTACATATTCATTAATTCTACTGAAATCTTGATATTATATACCCTTAGAAATAGTTTTAAGTCATTTTCACTCAAGTGGAAAGGCTGTCTTATGTCTCCGGTGTAAAACTGTGGTTGGTAGATGAATACATTATTTCAATAGTATTTGCCGAGCAAGACTTGAAAAGAGTGAATAAAATGAGTACTCAATAAATTCATACAAAAAATGTGTTTCTTACAAAATTTCCTGGTGTCCGTGGGTCATTAGTATTTATTTATCACATACTTGTTCTTTTCGTTACAATTTTATAAGGCTCCTTATAGAACAATAATTGTTTTATACATCATTAGAATTTAATTACCAATCCACAAATAAGCTTAGAAACTCTAATTGTACTCTTTTATTCTTTGTCCGCTCCCAACGTGAACCATATGGTCTGCTAATGGAGGTATCTCGACAGAATTTATTCTATGAGAATTTCTTGTTACTCAGTTGCTCAACTTCTCTTTTTTCGAAGAGAGTAGGGATAGAAGGATAGTGCTAGAACAGGACTAGTGGTTAGCTAACCGCTCTCGCTACGCCCCGTGAGTATCGGATGGGTGGGAGAGCGTTCTTTTAGACATCACAAACACTCAGACTACGAACAGAAATCTATAAATCGATTGAACGAACAATTTATGAAAACAGTCCGCATCGGGAATTGAACCCGAGACATCCGTAACCGTAGCCAACGACGCTACCAACTGCGTCACGACGACGGTAATTGTACTCTAATTGAAACTAATTATCAGCATTGTAATCCTGCCAAGATATATTAAATACAGTTCGATGCGTTTTGTAAATGTCAAGATGATTTTCTTAATAAAGTTAAACTTATTACGTCCCACTGCTTGACTATCGGTGTTGAAATTCAAACTGATAACTCATCATCAAATCAAACGAAATATTTCACTTGTATCAAACTATTTAATGATATATGTGTATTACCTTAGATAAAGTAGAGGAATCGGTTAAACGAAAAAATTTTAACTTATATTTAATAATAAAATGATTATTTTTTTTTCATTAAGAAATGAATATGCACTGAAAATAGAGTCAAATCACGTAACCGTACTATAATAACAGTCGCAAGTATTTCTGAATCCGAAAGAAAGCTTCGTAACTTGAAAAATATGCTACTTATTTTTTTCGGGTTTCTCTTGGCCACCGTCAAGGAAAAGTATTTTTTTCACAGGCGTGTAAAAATAATGCAGTCGTATGTTTTTTGGACGCGTTCTAAAATAATTATTTACAATCTTCTGATGACGATCAGCGCTATCAAACCACTGCTTGATGAAGTATCATGAGAAGCTTTGGACCAAGGTGTCGCTTTTTATTACGGCGTCTTCTTTTCTTAGCCAAGAGATTATCGCTTGCTGCATATTCTCTATTAAATTAGGTTAAATAGAGAAGGAGAATAAACAAAAAACTGTAACGAAATAACGATCCGAATTCTATATAAACGGCATATGTATACATAGAGTTTAATTTTAATTAATTATGGGGTCTACATCTTTTAAATAGACAACATCGCGGGTACAAATAACTAAGGAACATACAATATACTTACATTTGCTTATAATTGAATATGACACATTGTCAACAATCTATATAAAAAAAATGATGATACCGTCGGCCTCGGTAGCTCATCGTCAAGCCCTTCGACTCTAAGCGGTTGGAATGATCTGGATTCAATTCCTAGCACAGTCAAAAGCAAAATGGAGAAACGGTAACCTACAAAATTATAACTACAAAACGCGACTTTATTTTACAACAAGACAATTTACAGCAGAAACTAAGCCTTCATAATATAATTATGTCATGTCCTAATTATGATGAATTTTAAAGATTGAAAAACATTTAATTCTCTGGTGTAACTGAGAGCGTCAACCAAATCGTGTATTTAAACAAAAAATATAATTTGAAGTATATTTTTAATATTACGGTTATATTTTTTTATCGAAAATGCGTTTTCGAAATAAATAAAATAACATTTTTCAAATCTTTGGTTTCTCTTTACTCTAATTGCGGTGTTGTATTTTTCAATCTTGAGCCATATGCACTCCCTATTTGGAGTATATGGCTACCAAGCGTCAAGATTCCCTGTCACCCGCCAATCGCTTTGCTTCCTTCTATGACTTACCACCATCCTTCAATTGCGCCGATTACACCGTGGAATATCTTATAGTCCAGGACCCTGGAATGAAGGTAAGCAGGTTGAGTGTCTCTGGGTGCATGCGTAGCACGTGACCCAGCCAGTTCAAACGTCTCTCCAGGACCATTGACGTAACAAGGCGCTGCTTGGTCCGTTTTCTAATCTATTAGCCCCTCACGAAATCACACCACCTCACGCTCAAATCCTGCGCAACAAATATATTCTCGTAGCTCAATATGATGATCAAGTGTCATAATTTGAAACCAGAGTCACATAGACAAAACAATGCTTTTTTCTTCATACTTCAAATTATTTACTGTGTTGTAATGCTCCATAGCCATTCCTTATTTTCCGTTCTACCTTTTGTTTATCATGTATATACATTTATAAAATGGTAACTCGATCCAGTGAAAAGAATCTACTGGTTTTTACAATACATGTTTGTCTTAATTTATCAGCTGTATAAGCATTTATATTTTTAATAGAATATCGATAAATATGAAAATCTTTTTATTGAAATAATTGTTAGTTTACTTTTACGTTTTTGAATTTCTGAGCGTAAAATTATGATACGATGAAAACGCGTATTATAAACAAGATAGCAGTACGAAAGACTCATTTACCATTTAACGTGTATTATCTATTATCGTCAAATCAAAATGATATAAGTTGCAAACAAAGCCACATCCAAGAATTATGACAGGTATCATATTGATATTAACAAAAAGTGCAGTCCATTACTTAATTTCAAATTTTCTATAAAGGGTTCGCGAAAACAACATGCCACGTTGATATATTTTGAATTAAGAATTATACTTTGTCTAGAATGGCTTCATATAATCGAGATAAAGTAAGCCGAGAACGACTATTTTCGAAATGCGTAACCAAACCCGCGAGATATATCTCCAATTATAGCAAATCCGTGTGGGATGGCGTTCCGAGGAGATATAATAACATATTTAGTGCCGAAAATAGTTGTTCTGTTTAGTATTGAGATTACGGGAATGCGCATGAGCTAGAATAAAAATTCTAAATCGGTTGCTCTTATGTGATAAAAACTCATTTAACTACTTCGCTTTTTAAAAAAAGTCGCCACGTCAGATAATGACTAGCGAAAAATTATTTACGAATTTCATTTATATCCTCAAATGATTTCATAATCTTTTATATAAATAAGTTCAGTTGAATAATATCAAATTTTCAAGCATAAGAGGCCTTTGAAACTGAGGGAAACTATTTACAAATATCTTGAGCTATCAACTTAAAAAGACGATATCTTTTCTTGTAATTTGATTGTTTCATATTATTATATCGCAGATTTGTCTCATTGCAATACTATTCTTTTTCTAATTCGAGTTTTTTGGTTCATACAATTTACAATTATTGTTATTGAATAATGATCACAAAAATCATTGACATTATTTTATAGAGCCAATATTGCATCAAGATCAAGAAATTTTGGAAATCAATAGAGCCCAGTTAAATTCCTTGAAAATTCTGAACGAACAGCTGAATCTTCCAAACTCTCCGTTGCGGTATCCTATACGTTGAAACACCTAACAGATGCCACTAAATGTGTAATGATTTTATATATTTATCTTTTCGTCGAATTGCATCAAAACCCACAATGCTATTATAATTGTAAAATCACTGGTAATTCTAATATTAATTGGAAAACGGCAATTCGCCACTCTGTTAATGCGTTGTTTACAAAATAAGGATTAAGGCGATTGTCGAAATTTTTACTCAAGTATCAGTGTGGATAGTGTCTATAATATTTTATCTCGTAAATAATATTTGTCGTATTTGTATCTTCTATATAAACGTTAGACACTGTTTACTGTCTGTCAGTTCGAGTTCATTCGTGCGCTCGAATGCCTGAAGATGCCGAAAGGCGAAACCCGGGTCGTTAGTGACAAAATACATGGAAATCTACAAAATCTCAATAACTCAAACTTGCATTTAAAGTAATATTTTATTTTAACGAGTAATGTTCCGCAAACTGTTTGTTTGTTTTGAATTCATAGACATGACATAGATTTGACAGCGTAAGTCACAGAGAGTGTCAGCATAGCGCTCATGATAAAACAGTACCTCGCATCCCAAAAGAAAAAAGAGTTTTTAATATGTTGAACGTCACAGTGAAAAATCTCGTAACCTAACAAAAATGATTTAATCACAGGATTTTTAAGTTAAAAAATAAAATAGTAATCTTGTGTCCAACATAAACAAATCACAAGTGAAAATCATGTTTGATTAATAGTGTAATCTTTTATTGTGATATATAAAAAAAAATTAAATGCAATAATAGTGATAAGAGTTTTTTAGTCTTCTATTAAATTTGTATCGTGCGGTATAACTAGGTATTGTTTTATCTATATGAGGACTTGTATCCTTCTGCCTCTAATGAGTTATAGCTTTTGTATCCTAAAAAAAGAATTTCTTTATTTTTTTGTATCAGGACTTTCATCTTTCTGCCACTGATAAACATGATCATAAACTATACTCTGTCATCAGCAACTTCACTCATTTCTTCAAAATTTGTACTTGCACCCGTATACTTCTTGGATACATTTATTATAACATGATTAAAGCTGCCTACCTGAATATCTCCGTGCTCTGAAACCCTAACATCCGTTGAAGAAATTTTCTAGCGATGAGATGTGTCACTCTCACCCACACATTTGATGAATAATACATTTTTATCCAAATACGGACAGAATTAGTCAAATCACACCTATAACGTTAATATTTACAATCTATTGGCAGTTGCAATAATTTTTAAACATTGAATTACGACAAAAGTTTTGGCCAAAATTAATTAGCGGCATTTTGCAAGCATAAAACAACTTATGAATTACTATTAAAAGCAAAATAGTATGTTTTGTAAAGCTCAAAAAATCGTCATAATTGTATGTCAAATATACGTATAAGATATGCACCCATTAACCATTTTTTACTTTTGACAATTTCATATTTCAAATTTGAGGATACTCAATAAATAAACGGCAATTATCATTATACATTTACGACAAAACAATCAAAAAAATTAAACTCTTCAATCTCCTACATTACAATATGTATTGGTATTTGGTTATTTGCAATTTAATAAAATACGAAAGCTCTTATTGGAAAAAGGTGCTCTGAACAGAACGAGATGAATCAGATAGATGAGGGGAGTAAGACCCACACTGGGTTATATCGCAAATCGAAAAAATGAAAGTCTTCTAATTCTAAGATCAATGTATTTTTTTTATAGAAACCGTCTGTATCCAGGTAGTTCTCAAAATTACATCACGTTCAAATAAATATCGCAAGGTAAGAAATACTTCAGCCACTGCTCTTTTAGTTAACATTGGTTCTGATTTTACTTATTTAAATTAAAATATTTGTTTACATCCATATTTTCGTTTCCTTACACTTTACTAAGCATCACTTCAAGTAATCTCATCTCATCCTTTTAAGTTGTTAACTGTAAATTCTTGGTGGAAAGGCATTGTATTTAAAAAAATAAAACACATTTTTTTGTACTACTTCCACATGTTTATAATGATCAGGACGAGCAGTTGTTTATCACGATCAGTTGCGTTATGAATCTTTGACATGCACTCCTGTAAATTCTCTACGGAGAAATTACCTACGGAGTGTCGATATAATAGTGGCGTAGATCAAGTAGCCAGGTCAGAATTTTTAAACCTAAAACCAATTTAAAATAATAATTTTTCCCTCCCAAAAAGACCTGCTTTGTCGTTTTTAAAATGAGATCCAATAATTAGCTCATTTTCTTATTTTTGAAGGTAACATCAATTGGCCAAAACACCGTCGAAATTATGAACTGTAGGATAAAAAAAAAATATTTAAAACAAAGTTATTTTTTTCATTGCATCCTATTATCTCTTTGCATTGAGAATTTACAGGAAATAACTTTATGTTAACAGCTGCATTGAAGTCGTATTCCTTTTCAACATACATAATAATATTATTTAATATGCCACGTCAAGTGATGACATTATTACAGTTATGCTATAATCTCACGAGAAGTCTTTTCAGTTTTGTTTCGTTCTGAAATAGCAATATCCCCCACGACGTTACCATGCAAATTTATTATAATATATAATTAGCCAATTACGATTTGCTCTTGCTTGTTTTATGAAAATAGCTCTAGTAATCAGTCATACAACAATGTTCATTATAGAGTTTTCTTCAGACAAAACATTTTTAAATAAATCACAAAAAGTAACTATCATTATTCATTACAAGGAATTTTTTGTATAGTTTAAAAAATCTTGTTTGAAGTATTCCTACTCTGTATTTTTTGTTGTTATTTCATATACCGTCAATATATTTTTATTCTCTTTTAACAATAGAGTATTGAATAACGGAGCTCTTACTAAGAATTCCAACTATTCCGATATAAAATAATATTGAAAATTCGATTTGAATAATTAGTAAGATAAAATGATATATATTAAAATAATAATTTTTCAAAATCAAAATTTGTAAGAAAACGAGCTCATTAATAAATCACATTTAATCAAATTTTAAATCACTGATGTATAAATAAACTGTTTAATTTAATATTTAAAAAATAAATATCTGGCATTACAGCTGACAGCCAATGCGCCAATTATTTTAAAAATTATAAAATTATACGAGATAAACTCGATCAGAATTTTTAGAAGTCATTCATGTCTACGATAACAAGTTTAAATTGAAAAAATCTAAATTTGATATTGACCATGCTGTGAATTGGACCAGGACCCAACTGATCGCTAGGGCAAACACTTACCACTAGACCACAGAGGCCGACATAATATTTTCTTAAGGATGAGATACCTACAGTTTATAATAATTCACGACTAAATCTTTCCTCACTTCTGTCAAATCCCAGATAGAGACATTATAAATAAACATTCTAAGACTGTTTCATTGTATTACAATATTTAAAGTTTGCAGCTGCGTTGGATTATTCCAGACGGTATTTTTTTCAATTAATGAAATTACGGCATGTTTAAAGGGGTTTTTTAGCCTCGAGTAATTCGTCAAACTATTATGGTGTATGATAAGATACAGAAAGCGTCCAAGTTGGGTGAAGACAAATAGAAACCACTATCTGGGGGGTTATTTATTATTTTTTTTTGAAATCTGGAGAAATAGTGATGTGATCTTTTGTCGATTTTATAAAATAGTTCATTAAAAATTGTGACGAATAGTTGCCTAAATAAAAAGGGTCGAATATATTCGGGTATTGAATATTTGAATATTTGAGTTGGAATCTTTATCTCTTGCCTATCGAATGCCAATCTTTTCAATCAATAAAATGACAACTATTTATCAGGCGAAGCTTTCGAAGTATAATATAATACTTAACCGAGTGTAGAACCTACTCATAATAATATGTTGCAGGTGTCTTTACAAACTAAATAAATATGATGAAACTTGTTTTAGTATATGCAAGGAATGGAATGTGTAGGTATAGAATTTGGAGACTGGCTGGGCTCTGCTCAGCTGAGCTGGTCGGTGAGAGGAGACTCCAATCTTCGCCCACGCTTTCAGGTGTCGCGCTTTAACTACTCGACCACGGTGTTCATACGAGTACAGAATAATTGCAAATATATCAGCAATGCTTTGCCCATCGTCGGCGCACTTCGTAATTATACAAGAATCAGTACCTTTAAATTATATAATTCAGATATTTCCCTTTGTTGATAATTATAAAGCTTACTATCGATATACCCTCAATTCTCTTTTTGTTCGTTTTCGATTTAGCATGGTGTAATAAATCAAAAATTCAGTTTTTTTACACTGATTATAATAATATGTAATTGTCAGATTTAATACATCATATTTTCAAAAGTCGACACTGAATAAAATGATATAGCTTAATTAAAATAGAAGTCATGAAGTAAGTTATTGATATAATATTTTACTTTAAAAAGTGTTTAATTAAAAAATAAAATAAGTTTATGCTTTGAAATTGTAATTAAGTTGTTTGAAGTAAAGGAACCGCTAGTTTATTTTTCTATGTTCGTTGTGTCATTAAATTTGTTACGCGGCCTTTAGCACGGTGGTCCTTGGAATGTATCCCCGTGCAAGATACAATGAAATTATCATACATTGCATATATTCCACAATTATCATTTTAAAACAGGACAGGCTTAGCAAACCAGAAATCAACATTATCGTGTTACTATTCCACATTTATTCAGTGTAGGAATTTCACAATTTTATAACATGCTCTGTACTGGTTTCGCTTAGTTAATGAGCAATTTACACTGACGTATTTATCATTTGTTGAAAATGGTCATCAGCTGGACCATTTGTTTTTCAATAAAAGTTTGCGGTATATATCAAATGATTTTTTTCGTTTAAGTATAATGCATTTCGTTTTATAGTTAGTATATTCATCAGAACTGTTTTTACAAAAGAAATGCATATATTATATTTTAATACAGAGATAAATTTATGTAGCATAGGCTATTTTCAATTGTCGTCCAAATAATACCCGTTGAGCAATGAATTTACATGTCGAGTTTTATTTTTACATTAAAATGTTTAAATTTTGTATTTCTTCGTTTTTTGACATGGATGTTTTTAACGAAAATTGTAGTGAATTTTTCTATTTTGTCGCTGCAGATGATGGAGCTTGAAAAAGTGATATTTTGGTATACCTAACTAATTTAAAAAACGATTTTTTTCAACTTAACACCCAACACGAAAAGCAATAATTAGAAAAATGATTTCATATACTAGAAGTCGTTAGTAGAAGAATTACGATAAAATGTTATGCAGATGTATAATACTGTTAAATAAGAATAGGTACATTAAAAATAAATTAATGAGAATACATTTAGTACACAAAAAATAATCAAGTACCCGAGGAATGTCTGCCATATCTCCATGCATCAAGTCCAGATGTCGCACATGTATAATAAATGATAATTTATCTACACTCATTCGCGCATACGTCAACTTGTTCAAGTAATCATTTTCGACCAAAAACACCTAATTGATTCACTTGCCCGTTTCCTGTCTCAAATTGTAAACCAACTCGTCATTTTCACTGCACCTTTTACATTCACAGTCTCTTGAAACACTTCACTACAAGAAGGCGAGATCGTTACATATTTTGCTCGCCTTTATTTAGTTCAGTTAACTAGCCGTTAATCGAAAACAAAAGAAAAATTAGATCACCCGCCTGAAATTGTTAAGAACATAATAATAATAATTTTATAAACAATTTTAATTTATTGATATTTTGAATTATATAGTTAATTTTTATTGTGATTTAAACACTGTATTTTATTTACTTTCACTATCAAAAGTAATAGTAAATTACTTAAATTTAGTCTTCTCAAACATTCAATCTAATGTGTCCAACCTAAATGGAAAACAAAGAAAGAATGTTACACAATATCCGGTGTTAGTCTTGCACTTCCGAGAAAATGATAGCGTCCGCTCTAGTAAAAACCTAGTTTTTAAGTATATCCGACATTTTTATATTGCTTACGTATAAAATTAAATTCAATTAATAATTTATTTCCAAGAGCATAACGACTGTCGTATTTTTATGTGGAAAGATTACAAAATATTATTATCTTTATTTTAACGATAAATATGTTGTACAACGTAAGTTCACCATAGACACTATAACACGATAATTATTATTTATCACCTTTATTTAATGATTTTCATTTAAGATTTCTTTCGAAAACCATAATCGCATTATTTGTGATGAATTTTAAATTCAATTAACATGCAGTTGCTGTATTTGTTTTTATCATTTGGTGAGTATTGGCAGTTGGATAATTAACTAACTTTTGTTTACAGAGCTTTTGTATGCGTTGTCTTTGACTCGAAGTCCTGTGCTAAACTAATTTATGGTTATGTATTAAAAGTCGGTTCCAGCTTTACCTTATTATGGTACCAAATCCCACTCATATTTGCCAAGCGAAGGCGTGATACTAGGTGTTCCGTGTTGATATCTATTACATCTTTATAACAACGGCAAATCTTTTATTTCTGTTCAGTAGAAAAAACAACAACGACAACTTTATATATTTATATTCCAGCGCTATCCACAATCTAAAAAAAATGTTAAATATTGACACGAACACTTCACAGAGGTGGATTGTTGCAGTATGCAAATATATTCCTGTGTCAATAATTACTACTCATGTGCGATCTTTTAAAATAATTAAATATAAATTGTATATTGACATCGCGGGACTTGAAGCCGGAACTATCAAATCACTATGGTAATGCTCTTACCACTAAAACAGTGCTTCCCAAACTTTTTCATTCTACGACCAACAAAATTTTCAAAAAATAAGTTACTGCTCCCTAACCCGAAAATTAATTAATTTAGTTATCAGCTTCATTTGATATTATATATATCATATACACCTGCATTCTATAATCGTCTCAAGCACAAAATTTTAATAAACTGTCGAATAATGTGTTCTTACATAAAAAAAATGTATACATATGAAATGGCGAAAAATCCATAATTAAATACTTGTCGCAGTAGCCCTGCGTTTCGTAGTTTGCGAAGCACTGCTCTAGACCACAGAGGCTGACAAAAAATATACAAACTTTTTCTCAAATGAGTTCCTAATATTTCACACAAAACGCTACAATATAAATGTAATGACTTGTCTGATTCTTGTTTTAATCATTTATTAATCAAATATATTTCATTATTCAGCCATTACTTTAACAAAGATTTCAAAAAGACATCTGTAATTCAATTATACTGGATAATCAAATCACTGAATAAAAATAAAATGAAATCCGGTCTAAGGCTTTTGAAAAACCCTGTAATTTGCACTTTGAGTATGGGATCAGCCTTGCAATGTTTATTATACTGAATACGAAATAGTCATTATTTAAATTCTTTTCGATGTTTTTAGGATTTTGTAACACTCGTACCTTCAACAATTCAAGACTTTGCAATTCACTACAATACATACAAAACTATTGCTTATGTTCAAAATTAAATTTAAAACACGTTTTGTATTTGTCCTAATTGAGGGGTCGTCGCACTTTCAACACGTTGATAAAATAAAAATAAAACATATTTTTCTATACTGAAAAAAAGCTTACGATGAACCCAACCGGTTCTGAGCATGATACAAAGTTGTGGAATTAGTTTTAAAAAATGTGATTTTTATTTTATAAATATAATGCTTTTCCACATAGAATTGACAATAAACATTAAATATAATAAATCGATTAGGCAAAATAAACAATAACAAAGGTGGCATCGTTATAAGACATGATTATTTTATTAATAGTTAAATCCCGAAGAGCTCTAAGTTATAATTATATAAATGAATAATTATGCTAATCGTATACGAAACTACTTATGCTAATGGTTGCCCAGACAGCAGCTTTAAATTATTTGAGCTTTATCAGAAGGTTTTTTGATTTAATATCTATTAACTCTAAATAGTTTACAATTTATGTATCATATACTGTTATATTTTATGGCTATAACATTTTAAAAACCAAAATTTAAAGATATTTCTTTTCTGTCAGTACAATTTTCCACCACCCGTATTTTCCTTAGATCGTTTCGAAACCCTGGTTTTTCTATACCTCTCAACATGGTTAAGAGAGCTCCATTGGATACAACTTGATCACATAATTCACTATATCAAAAACTCGGTTACCGGGGCCAGAAAGAACGACTACAGTAAAACCTCGATATAACCTACTACAGCGGACGACGGGGTGTACAGAATAAAGTAGGTTTTAAAAATGATTTTTGTTAATTATTAAGTAAATAATCAACATATATACAACGGCAGTTAAGTGTTCGTAAATTATTAACACACGTCAAATCATCGGCCGTTACGTGTTAAAATCAGCTGCAACTGTGTGATCAATAGCTAATCACGCGCAAAGCATTTCTAAAATGTTGAAGAGTTAAACATGCATAACATCAATATTGACAGCGTAACAATTTTTACATTTGACTCGAAATTTTGTCGGAGAACTGGAGATTTTCCAGTAATTTTATTTAGATTATCCCATTCATCCCACTAATGACAATACCTATGCTTTTTTCCATCTTCAATTTTTCTTTTGCTAATTCAAATAAGTGATAAAAAAAATGATTCAATTTATGCTCAAATGGGCATCATTCCTTCCTCTTCAATTTTGTGTTTAGATCATCCCACGGCTTCGCTTTTATGCTTATAAACTTGATCCAATTGCAGTTTTAATCGACTCTTACTATTTATTATTTTACAAAAATAATAAATAACGCAATTCTCAAAACCTAAAAAGCAATCAGAGTTCATCAAAAAAGTAAATCAACAAGAATTTATTGACATCACCGTTTGTAAAACTTGTACGCAAAGGCGCTGAAAACATTTTTTGAACGCTTCGACACCTTACTGATTTTGGATTGATAATACATTAAGAAAACATATTTTTGAAGGTCAATTATCTCAACACTATCTCTATAGTTTATTGCTTCTAAAAGTATAAACATGGAATTATAAACCAAAACAAAGGCGATCCCTTTGAATAACATTCTTTAAATATTGTATTCCCTAAAACTATTTTTCATTTTATTTTATTTTCAACTATGTCAACTCTAAATGTGGAGCATATGGACTCCTAATGGAACATATCAAGGGAAATTGTTTTTACGAGAACTGTGGTGGCTCAAAATCTCTTTTAAGAGAGGGTAATGATTTGGGATTTCAACTATTCGTCATTATCGAATATCGAATAGTAAAACTGAAACTATTCGAATATAGTCGAATGGTTTCTGAAGTATGAAAATAACATTAAAAATTCGATTTGAATATATAATAAAATAACATTATATATACTAAAATAATAGTACATTAAAATTTGTAAGAAAGCGAACTCATCTAATATATAAAAATCAATGTGGGTTTGTTCGTATCTTTTGCACTGCCATACCGTTGATAAACCAATTCCAATAAAATTTTGTCAAATTATTGCTTGCACTTGCACGAATGATATAGACATATTACAATCAGGCCCGGCCCTGCCCGAGCCCGACTCTCAACTTTTTAATTTTTTACTTACATACATAAAATTATCTTATTATACATAAAAATCAATCTCGCAATCCAGATATATCTAAAATCTAAAATAAAGAATCAAATCCGTACGAATAGTGACATCTCGGAAAAATTTCTGATTTATTCGTGTACGCACCAGACAATATTATGGAATATGTGGTAAACATAGTGTTGATTGCAATGAGGATTGGTAGTAAACGATATGATCATATGTTTAAAGATACAAATGAAGATCTTATTCAAAGTGTGATTCCTTGTTACAATAAATTTCGGATGCTGTGTAAAATACCTGTTGGAAAAGAGTTAGTCAGTGACTCTTACAACAGTTCTCAGTGAACAAGTTGCGAAGTCCACCCACGCATAATACCTAATACTATTATTTTTAATACCGGTCATATAAAACCAACTAAATGAAGCGAGCGTATCTACGTATCTGGATTAATAAAAAGTCAAATTGCTGCAGTGGCGTAACCACTATATTATTACCGTAAAGGCAAGCTTGGCACGCGTCTAGAAGTTCAGTCACTGTAAGCGATTACAATAATTTATATTAGTCTTGATTTATTGTTCTATCTGATTCTCTACACCACAGAACACATAATCTTTCTCTATCTGCACATACGCAGATAGTGTGTGTGTTTGTGAGCGTAATCGTTGAGTGCATTTTTAATATATACCACACACAATCACACTCTGTCTGCGCACCGTTTGTTATGTACATATTCCATAAAATTTAATATATTGACTGAGGGTTCTTGACGGAATTCTATTATAGAATTTTAACGATTCAAATTTTATTTTAACCTATAAGATTCAAAAATCTTACTATTGTTTGTTTACGGGACGCAACTATTATAGTCAGTCCCTATATTATTAGTCCAATAAATATTCATAATAAATGGAAATTACCATAGGAATAAAGAACAAATCAAGTTGGACATATTAGTAATTTGACGGCGCAAGTTTTATATGTAGGGTAATAGGCCTAGAGGGTTCGCGGAAGGTCTAAAGCCATCTCTGGACATAACCACTGTCCTAATACTTAAGAGCAGATGCCCATTGATTGAAATCCCGTGTTTGTTTACGTGTAAACTTGACTATCAACAATTTGACTTATTTACTTACTTGTTTTTCGGGCCCGTAGCCAAGTGGCTAGTACTGTCCACTTCTGCCGAAAGCTCAAATCACAGTAATAACAATTTTAATTTATTTTTCAATCGATTTATGGATATCTGTTCAAAGGCATGATTTATTGTGATATACACTTTGAGAGCGGATATGGGTTTAAACGCTGAGTATTTATGATATATATACACTCCACTGCTGAAAACTAATCGTAACTGTAATTTATTCAAATTTCTCTGATTAAATAAATCTGTGTACAAAAATTTATCGAGCAGGCATGTCTGACCAAAAACTTATGTTGGATTAACCGGATCAAACTGTTTTGCTGGTGAGAATGCCTAAAAGGATTTGCCATAGTTGTATATCCGTTTCATTTAATTTTCTCATTAGTGACGCAAACGTGTAATAAAAAAATGCATCTACGAAAGTAACATTCCACGACATTATATTTTTGAAAATGGATGAAGGGAAAAAGTTTAGGGATAGTCATGAGAGCTGCAATGAATGAGTTCATCTA
This sequence comes from Himalopsyche phryganea, assembly GCA_022494535.1. Classification (NCBI taxonomy): domain Eukaryota; kingdom Metazoa; phylum Arthropoda; class Insecta; order Trichoptera; family Rhyacophilidae; genus Himalopsyche; species Himalopsyche phryganea. The sequence goes on along the minus strand of JAGVSL010000080.1, from coordinate 2,322,055 downwards.
AATAAAATTACAGGAAAACTTCGGTAGAACGGACTTCAGATTAACCGAAAAAAATAAAATACATGGCATTACAGCTGACGCCAATGCGCCATGCACGTATACATTATATTATTAAATTATGTGCAATACCGTCCGTTCAACCTTTGTGCCCAGATCCATCCAGGGGGGGGAGAACGGGCCTCACTTTTAAGAGGACCACAAGCTTTTATTTGTTAAATATTTTCTGGTTGGAAGAAGAGGCAACAGGAGTAAGGTTTTCTGGAGACTAACATATTATAAACAGTGGAGTTCTGGAGAGTAACAATTACAAACATATTATATTTTAGTGAAAAACAGTTTCATAGTGGTGTTACAGGTATTAATTTTAAGAAATAACACAGTTTTTACAAAAATAAAATACACATAAATAAAAAGGATCTAAATAAATCAAAAAATTATGATGGAAAAACTACTACGAGTCGTAATTTGATGTCGCGCAGCTCTTGCGATGGGCGTGCAGTGTAGTCGATCAGAAGAATAAGAGGAGATAAAAGATATTCGCATCTGTCTTCTTGTTGTAAGAGCTTTACCCTTGCGATCAGGTAGATCTGGGTTCAAGTCCACGCAAGGTCAGTATCAAAATTTTGATTATTGCTTTTTTAAGATGACTGAGGGTGCTTGATGGAATTTCAATATCAAACTCTAATTGACAGCTAGTGTTCATACGTTTACTCGAATGCCTAAAGATAGAACTGGGAATGTACATGGAAAAGCACAAAATTTGAACAAATCAAATTTATATTTTTTCATTCAAAACATTAGATATGTATTTTTGCGATTTCTCTTCTAAAGAAGTGACCTTAAAAAAAATTATAATTTTGAGTTTAGCTCATGTGAATTAAACATTTCAAAATATATGGAGCCTTGGGTGTCAACTGTAATGTCAGATATTTTTTATTCCGTATTTTTTTATTCTCCATGCGCCCAATAAATAATTGTCCTATGATTTTCACTCTCCCCATAACACTGGTCGAGCCGACGTTTGGTCAATAGAGAATCTATTTTTACGCATTCTCCTATTTATAACTGGTCCAATTTTCTTGAAAATATAGACCATCAGACGATGGGTAACTTCTATATGTTGTAGTCACGTTTTCCGCTGCATTATCCGACTCTTTACCACGGATACAACTGCGAACTTGTAACCGTATAATATTATATTATTGTTATTGAGAAACAGAATCCTAGCACACATGGGAAGTGGCAGACTTTATTGCTGAGCAATTTTTTTTTTCATTTATGTATCAAACAGTTTTTTCATATCATCGGAGTCTGAAATAACTCTTCGTTTCATATAAAATCATATTATATGGCTATTTTGTTAAAACTCAATAATTACTATTCTAGTCGTATTTGTTTGCCATTCATATATCACAGTGTCAGCTTTTTATCCACGTCTACTATTACAAACGTATAGAATAGAGACAGCAAAGAGAACATTTTAAAACAATGCGTTTTAACGAGACACTCACTCGCTTTCTCTCTTGAGAGAATAATAATAGAATGATTTTGCCAGTGTTTCTTTTTATGCTCCGTTTGCCGGATCGGTTGGGGGGTGTGGTGATGGGTGGGCAGGAAAATCTAAAAGTTTTATATACTTCCAAACCTTTTAATATAAATCGAAAAACTAACGAAAAAAATAAAGTATAAATGTTATGATTGGAGCTTCGAGCCATTGATTGCGCACGGCGCAACCTAATAAGGTCAACAGCTAAAGAGCGTTAGCCACCCGGCTTTAGAAAAATATACCGATCGAAAACTAAAATCATATTTAACTACCCCATACACATTATTAATCCTGAATCAATCAGTAGTCCTTTTTAAAACGAATATTCAGATTCTGCATTTCTAATTACCTATCTTAAAATGCGGTCCAGGTTATATATAAAATGTTTTAAATATCCGACAAAAAAAACAGAATTATTAGATTATTTTTTGAATATTGTAAATATTTACAATAAAAATGTGAAATATTAACATTAACACAGATACGCCTTCTAAAATGAAGACGAAAAATACGTTTCCAAATCCTACGACGAGAAATTTAATATTTCGTGTTTATTTAATAAAGTTCCCGGGCCCAGGTGTGCGCGAATCGAACTCGTTTGCCCCCGCTTTTAAAATTAAGCGCAACTGCGAGACGCAATTTTGGTATGTAATGTAATCTCAACGAAGATATGGATTTGCTAATAACAAATAATAGTATTGAATGATATGGCAAAAACAATATAAACTAATGTGTGAAATCCACAGAGACGGTATTTTTTTAATCGATAATGCGTAAAAATTTAAATCTGTATTTTCTTCAACGATGTCCGCTCCCAATGAGAAGCATGTGAACTCCTAAACGATCATATCGACGGAAATTGATTTAATATAACGTATTCTTATATCTATTCGCTCAACCTCTCTTTTTCGAAGAAGGAAACGATCGAAGGATTGGGTCAGGACATGTCTAGTAGCTAGTTAATAGCTATCGCTAACTCCGATTTTAAAATCCAATGTGTGATAGGAGAAGGTAATATGGTTTTACATGATTTTGTTAATTACGTTTTTAAGAAAATTCAATTACTTACTTATCAACCCCCTAAGTAAGTGACTGCCAAAAGGAGGTATTCAATAGATGGCGTGGATCGATGTATTTGATTTTCATCCCCTATCGTAAATTCTATTTATTCCTGAATACGGATAAAAGAGAATATTAGTCTATAACTTGTTCTTTTTTAAAAAAATTCCAAATTAGTTCTTCATAAAATGTAATAAAACCTTTTTTCGTACATTTTACATTAATTATTTAAAGTAAAAATAAAACCGATTGTTAAATTGTAGTCATTGAAAATGCTCACTAGCTGAGTGAAACCGGTACTGTTTTATTTTGAAATAAAATATGTAAGATATGTAAATTTTAATATAAAATTAAAATTGATAACTGTGTCACGTGTTCCGCCTCTTTGAAAACCATCTTCAGCCAGGTGAAACACGTGTCACACCTAGTAGCACAATCAGTGGAATAACAATGTTCGAATCGCCGAATCCATAGAAAATATTATATATTTTTTTTCACAAGATCATACAAAGTCGTTCTACCGGGAATTAACAGCTACCAATATTGTATACATACTTATCGTTGAAATACTCCAATAAAAAGATTCCATATATTCAATGATAGGAGCGGACATATTGAAAAAGTCAACGGATAAATTAATAAAAAATAATACAATTTTAAAACTTCCTATGTACGTTAAAAAAAAAATAAGATGACTTAACGATATTCATACAAATTCGTCTGATTACTGAGCAACGGAAACCAAATTATGTAAATGTAATAATTCCATCAACCAATAAAATCATACATAATATTCGAAATGGACGAAATTATATCGTTTTTATGGACACACAACTTTTTGTTTTCGCAAACTAGTTCATAATAAGGAATCTGTATGTCAAATTGAGAACTTGCCACGATAAATAACGTGTCCACTCCTAAAATGAATTCCCATACCTAATAGATTAATAGCGAAGTGTTTGTCCCAATAGGGTAACCATTGCGTAATGACTTTATCGCTTATTAGAGAAAGACATATTTTGTCTTGTTTCACAAGCTTGTTGGGTAGTGGAATAGATACGATTCCAGTACCACGAGAACTCTGGGATCAAATGTACAGATACAGTATAATTCTATTTTAAATATCAGCCAGAAAAAGTGCGAGAAAACGAACTCTTTGGTACATTTCAAAAATGTTTATAGAATCATTGTATTCAATAAACTACAAATTCCGTAACGACCACTTTCTTAAAAATACTTTTTTCTACGGTTTTGTCTAAGACATCAAATCTCGATAACCTACAATAACCCTAATCTAGTCACGGCATAAAGAAAATAAAAACATTTCTGAAAAACAGGTGTCAACTCTTTGCTAGACAAGCTTGAAAACTTTACTATTTATATTTAAATAAAGTTCGATAGTGTACAAACATACTTTGAGAGTACAATTATTAAAAGAAAAGAAAAATTTCACGTTTCATATTTTTTAGGCGACGGAAAACGATTAACGATTTTCGCCAAATGAGAGAAAAACATGGGATTGCGTTTTAAAGAACCCCAACTTGCTCAAATCTAATAAAAATCACAATAATGTAAGTTTGTATTCTTATCAATGTACATCTATTTAATTGAATTAAAACAGTAACAATATAATGTTCCAACAAAAGCTGATAATGTAGTTTTACCGAGCGCCTTTAACAGGTAGTATAAAGAATTAAATTTAATTAGTTTTGCAACTTTTTTACGTACGTAATTGCTAAATGTAACCATTTCAAGATATGGCTTTCGAATCCAATTATCCATAGTGATAATCAAGCATGGTCACCTTACGCCTTGGGTGTGTAGGAAAAATATGACAAGGCGTTAATACGGTTTGCCTTATAAACATGTAAATCCGCAATAATATAAATAATGACTGAAGATCTGTCCAGCAGACAAACATGAGGCGAGAGACAAAATTCAGGCCGGGATTAGTTCTGCACTGCAATCTTTCGACCACTATTGGAAATCTTTACTCTATAGTAATATAAACCAAAAGAATGTTTGATATGCATTGTAAACTTTTCATTCGTGAGGGATGTAGAGTTCTTTAATCCTATCCATAGAACCGTCTCTGAAAAAATGTATCCATTTAATCACAAAGAGTGTCTGTTAACTCGATACAGTTATAAAATAAATTCAAATAGCATTAAGTGAATTTTCCATCCACCAAATATTGTTAATTTCAAAATAAAAGGAACATTTATCAAATTCGTATAGATAAAACTGTCGAATGTGAAATTGAAAAAAATGACATTGACCAAGACTTGAATAGCGAAACGTTCAAAAGTACATACTGCTAGTATTGACTAAACACTCTTTATGTCGTCCATATACTACACATTAAGATGTATCATCATAATACATGATAATTCAAATGCGTTATCTACAATTCGGCTCTTGAAAATAAAGCAGTCCTTGTGGGCGATAAGCCAACCGCCCTCTGTAACTTCCAGTTCCTTTCCAGCCTCACTTGGATACTTCCAGCTAAGAACCAGTTCGTAGTCTAGAGTGATCCACCGCCTACCGCCGATGCAGCAGCTTCTCAGTTTTCCGCCCTGAAAACAATCCAGTTATCCATACAATTATCGCTTCACAGTTTCACACTTTTAAAACAATATATTGATCAGACATAAACAATTTGCGTAATTCGAATGTTCTTCTTTTACGCATCTTTACTAACAAAACGATTTCATAGTATAAGAAAAAGGGGAGAGCTTTTTTACGGAATGTTAGTAATTATCTCAAGATTCAAAATTGGGTAGTTTTCGACCTAAAACCGAAACCCCGCCGTTTCGGTTTTTTGGATAAAGATTCTTGAATGATGAAAACAGACATAACGGGAATAAAACAAATAAAGTGTATAATTACATGTTACTTACACAAAGTAAGTTTTGCGTATTTTATAACCTTCAACGAAATTTCGAAATGAATTTTGAAATTTTTTTGTCTCTTTTCAATACGTAGTTTTTTTTATATCATATCTACTGCAATAATTATTTGAAATGAATTTTGATTTATTATTAGATATTTTAGTATCAAAATTTCGATTCTGTTAGAAGCTGGTGAGTAACTGCTCAGGGGGAGAGAAAAAATAAACAATTAGAAAATTACGCAAACACAAAAGATATCGAAGGTTATGGGAGTTCCCATAAAGTATCGTAAATGTCTAATATTATTTATTTTCTACAATACTCGGTCAGTATTTGCAACGAACAATAACGCTGCAACAAGCACAATGCGAAACTTTAGAGGGTGGTGGTCGGTCAGAAACTCAATTACTTTTAAAAAAATACACGATATTAAATTTGTCGGAAAAATATTTGTTACTTGTTTATTGGTACAGCTAACAATAGCCAATACATCAGATATTCTTTTGAAATTTTTAAATCACATCTTTTCTCTAGATACTCGGTGTCAATTTTGAAGAGCAAAATGCATCACAAACATTCAAACACCCATGTCCATTTGATGAAAAAATTTAAATTTCATATTGACCTTGCAGGGACTTGACCACCCAGCCACACCTGATCTCTAGTATACAGCTTTCGCTACTAGACCATGAGCGCCGCATATAGTCAACGGTACTCAGTCTGAAGAATTAAGGCTTAAGAAGCTTATCGTACGGCAGTTTTTATTGGCGACACCTTCACCCAGCAAGAAATTCTCTTGCTTACAGAATAATGTACGGCTTCCGATAACGCAGGCTATTATAACTCCTCTCAATATTCTTCGATCGAGTTAAACTCGTCTCCAAAAATGGGAAAGAATTGACACAGTGGGCGTAGCTGGCTCGCTCCGAGCATTTGCATTCAAGTTCGGTTCCATGCAGGGCCACATTATTCATTCCACGTATACTTGTAGTCAATAAATTTCGATCAAACTGTTTACGCGAGTAAATACTCGATTAATTATTGTTTACCGTTAATCTTTGGTGGAATGAGAATATGAGATAATAATGGAACTCGATTTACAATACTTCGTAGTTCTGACGAAAATCGTTATGTCAGAATATCTGTTGATTTTAAATAATCTGTGCTAGATCACATGCAATAATGCAATTTTGTTCAAAAGTTCTTGTCAATCTAGTAATTTTATTACTTGTAATGTGTTTTCCCAGACCCTAGAGTGCTAGAAATAAGTAATAGTTTGGTATTAATAGCTCAATAAGCGTCGTACGATTAGGGCATTTAATCCCCGACCCATCTTTTGGTCCCGGGATCCTGGGATTGAGAAGTTGTCTGATGATTATTAAGTCTGATTTTGAATTGTATATTTAAAATTTAACTTGTGTTCATTATTGCATTGGTTGGAATGTATATATGATTTGATATTTTTTTGGGCATTGGAATATATTTTTATTTATTGCAAATCAGAGTCATTCACAAAAAAAAACATAATAATCAAAATAGTTTTATCAACTGGTATCCAAAAAGAGGATATGTTCTTCAATTTGACTTCAAAATATTGTCCTCCATTTCCATTTAAGAAGCGGTCCTCGTTTTTCTTCCATTTCAAATTATTTAAAAATCTCTTTTACGAAATATGAGAAAGAGGGAAACCAAAATATATTTATTTTAATTATATAGGCATTATAAAATCTATTTACACCAACAAACCGAGGTACACGTTGTAGTTAATTAGGAAGTATTTAATTTGAAATATAAACTATTTTTTAGCATTTACAGAGAATCCCGAAATCCCGGGATTGATATTAAGACAATCCCGGGAATGAATAATTGATCGCGATCCCAGGATTGGAAGCCCTACGTACGATGCATTATTACAAATGTATAAAAACATCTATATATAAAAAAGTTCAATTGCTGTCGTTGAATGGTAACGATCTCGGTTTTGATTTTGCAATGAAAAGCATAAAAATATGATACAAATGATATGGTCAATCAGTACTGACATTTCAATTTTAATTACTTTATTTAAATCTACGTCTTCATATCAACACCCCTTTGGAAGTGTGCGTTATGGAATTTGGATTCTACAAATGATTTATTTTAGTTTCCTTCATATCAACAAATAGTACTTTCTTTATCCACATTATTCGACTGAATTTACACGATTTTGGGGAAGGCTATATAGTTACATTTCGTCACAAAATCAATATAACCACAGAACTTTTAACCCTTTCAGCTATTCTCAGTTTTAGTTTTGGTGTTTTGTGACTCACTTCGTCCCAATCAAGAAGGTGGAAGCGTTGAAATATTTTAAAGATATATTTGCGCCATCACTGCGTACATCGCCACATGTTTCCCAAATTATACTGGATGTATTCACAAAATTATTGATACAGTTTATATTTTCATTAATTATATTAGTGTGTAAATATTCTACAATACCTTTGTCAAACCCGCTCATAATTTAAACGTCAAAGCATGTGCATATTTTTGTCGTGAAACCATTAACTTTTTACATCACGGGACTCTATTTGAGAAACACTGTATAAGACATCCTGCCCCTGAATATTAACTGCTGAATAGCTACAAAATTATCACTTTTTCGTATATTATTGTAGATGGCGACGTCTGATCAGTAACTACTCGTGAATTAAATTATTGTAAAATTTTGAATCCTTCTCTGGATCATGTATCTTGATTCTGAACAGTGCGTGCAATAATAATTGTTGTGAATTTTGTGATCAGAAAGTCATCTCGTGGGATGCTCGCAGACTGCATTCAATGTTCAAGTCTCCAAGCCATGTTTAACATATCCGATAAAAGGTAACTGGTTTGAAATCACATCTTGAGAACGAGTATTGAAATCTTTGTATTGTATGCATAATTATTATAAAAATATAATTAATGCTCTTGCCGTGAATCATACAAATTCAATTTCTAAAGGAACAATTCGAGTTACGTGTTTACATGTAACATTGTTATCTTTTTAAAAGCAATCAAATACAAAATCCTGCTTATGCACAATAATAATCACCGTTATTTTTTGAGCTAAGGCACATATTTTATATAGTCATTGCCGAGAAAAAATCCGTCTTACACCCTTTCACTATAATCTATAATGGATAGATTAAATGTTTTTATAAAACTGTCAAATATTAAAAACAAATGAAAATCAATTATGCGATTCAAATTTGTTCTATTCGATCGAAATGGATAGCAAATTGACAGATATTTTTGTACAGTAAAAAGTTTCTCACATCAAGCCATATCAGACAATTTAGTATCTTGCACTTTCATCCTACTCAGTGTGTTGTCAAGGGCTCGAAGCCTCGAATCGAACTTACAAAAATTACTTTTCTATCGATTTACGAATTCATGTAAACGGCATAGATATCTGAGAAATGTTTAGTATTTTCCACTCACTAACCAAGCTATCCTGAAAACGGGACATGGATAAACTAATTATTAGTCCTGTCCGAGCCCCATCCTTCTTTCCTCACCTCATACATATCTTACAATTTTCTTACATCGACTAACTAACAAGCTCCATATTGTTAGCGGAAAAAACACCCACCCTCCAATCTAAGAACTTTTCTCGATTTCCTTAAAATTTATTACTCAATTTATTGTTGAGTCCTGTCTGGAGCGGTTTAGAAAGTATAATGAAAGATCATCGATTTTTTGAGGTGTGATGTTGGAGGATAATGATCACGACATCGTGTATTACGGTATAAAACCAATGCTTCAATATTGCAGAAGATCAACTTAAGACTCCTTCAGCCTCCAATTCTTTAAGCGTAGTGTTTCTGATGACCGGAAAGAAGCATTGTGCCGAGGCAGACGACGTGTGCCGATTTATTGGAGAGACTAAATTGTAAACCACTGGAAAGCGGTTGGTATCAACATGAAGGCTTGCTGGTGTAGACTGAAATGGAGACAGATGATCCTGAGCTATGCAGCGTTTCAGATTTGTAACAAAATGTTGAAGATGAGCAAGTAAGAAGAAGGAAATGGAATAACAAATTATCGAAAATAACACATTCAATAAGAAATACTTCATCTTTACTGTGGGTGATTTATAATCTTTCGATATAATATGAAATCTTGTTGTCGTAACGTGAGAGTGGACAAATTAGCGAGAGTGCCTAAGGGCGGCAATTTGACAACAGAATACAAATAACAAATTTTTTGAAATGATACTTTAATGTTCTGTATTCCGTGGATGTGTATGAATGTATTTCAATTTAGGCACTTCTTAAAGAGGCGAAACGCGTGTCAACTCTAGTTACACTGCCAATGGAATAACAGTATTATTAATTATTATTTTTTATTAAAAACGAACTTCCATGAAGTTACCGTTGGATTCATCTAGAAAATTATACATATTATGTATTACCATATCGTTAAGCTAAAACGCACACCAACTTCCTGCTTTTGTGTTTAAAGCTCGGAATATTTCAATAGTTTGATCAGTTTTTAAAAAATCTAGTGTTTTAGTTTACCTACAACGACTATTTTTGGTGGTTGTTGAAGAATATTACTTCATTATCAACGCATAAAACAACGAAATTTATATGCAATATTGTGGGTTGAAAGAGTTTTATATATCAGCATCCATATAATACAATGTAGAACACTGGGTATCAGATTTCTCAAATGTTTGCCATCTCTGGCAAAAGCACGTTGTTGTAGGCAGATTCTTACAAAAAAGCAGGTACATTTTTGCCTTCATATTTGGTTCGAGCAAAGTGCTCTGGGTTTATTTTGTTTATATCAGGCCCATATATATTTTCAATGCAGTGATGTGTAACATTAAGATAAAGATCGAAAACAGTTTAGGAATTAGTCAATAACTGTTGACAATATGTATGGAAAAATATTCAAAATCAGCACCTTGTATTCGCGATTTACTTCTTTATAACCTGCAATAAAACAAAAACATATTATAAGAGAAAGATACCCAGTACATAATTAGTGTATTAAACGCTCATTAAATCATCCATTTTAAATATGGCAACATTTTGTCGTGGTGAAGTTAGTATGTTTAAAGATATTAAAACACCAGATCAGATGGACCTCAGAATGGTGTCATTGCTAAAACAACATTCTAAGACACATTTCGATTGGATAGATTTTGGAAAAAATAAGTTTGTTCCTTGATTTCTTTTCAAATTAATAAATCAACGGACGAAAGTTTATGTTATTTGTGGCGTGTCAGCATGAAACATATTCATCACTATTTGAATATCTATGTTTCATACATTTTCTCGAGTTTCACATTATTCAATATAAAAAGCTAAAGAGAAAAAACGGCTGTGGGGTTTCGGGATATAAAATAAAATTTTGGCTCATGGTTCGGCTTTCAGAGCAAAAGTTAAAGGAAATTCTTATGCTCGTGGAATCTCCTATCTAATAGTATCTATTGCAATCGTCTGTTAATTGTTGACTAAAATAGTAACGCCACTGAGTATCATCAATATTAACTTTGTTGATTGGATGTTTAAAGCTAACCACTTAAATGATCAATCCGCAACTGTTATACTATAGTAATAATATGATAATAATTATTATATTCATACCTCAACTATGTGTCACTGGTTATTAATAACTGGATAATGGCTCTGCAAACAAGTCTTGATTATGGATCAGAAGGGCGTGGGTTCGAGAGTGGGCAACCCCGGAACGGAATAACGCAAACTACAGCGTTGGTAAAAAATACGGGCAGGGCTGAATTAAGAATATTTGAATTCAACAAAAACTACTTGTCTCCGATACGCATTTTTTGCAATAGAGGCATCTATGGATGATAACAATTAGTCACAGAAATACATTTGAATGCATACTGTTTCAATTGATTTCGGTATAGCGGGCGCTGTATGACGCTGGTCTTGTTTATTCACAAATTGCGTCTAAACAACAAAAAATCTGCATCATATTCAGAATATTTTTAAAGTCACCTTTCTGTACTCAACAAAATATCCCGTTGATCCCTGGAAATTCCTTAAATTACCCTGTTTTGGGATAGTGGCATTTTCAAAGAAGTTTTTTATTCATTTTGGTATTAAGATATTGTGTATATTTAATAAGTTTTTTCAAAACACAAAAAATCGCTTTAGACTTCAAAGATTTACTAAAACAAAATTAAGTGAGTTTTGGGGTGCTTCTATTTATGACATCTAAATAGAAAAAAAAAACACGAAATCACCAAATCCTTCTACAAAATCCTTATAAGGCCAGCTATGGTACATGGGTCAGAAGCTTGTACGCTGAGTTCTAATTTTAGACACTGCAAGTGTTTGAGCATAAGACCCTCCGAAAGATTTTCTGCATTGTCTCGGAAAAATATTGGCTGGTAGTAGCACAACCATGAGCTTCATTTGAAATATGGCGAATCGGTCAATAACAACATAAAACAACTGAAAAAAAACATTTTTTTTAATTATCAAGTAGGTACTGTATGTAGTCCAACTCTGTTCAAATTGTCATATTGTAAATTATTATTATTACATATATAACAATAAAACTACTATATATTATATCACTCTTATTGTTTAAAATGTGTGTGCATATTCTAATGTCATATATTGCCTATAAAAATTCAAAAATAGGTGTCTATATAAATTTTTTTATTCATGATGTGTTATTAAGTTTGGTGCAACAAACTATCATCTCAAACGCCTAATATTGAAAAATATTTTCTCGAATAAAACACAAGTTGCGATCATTATCAATTTATGATACTCGAAATAATGAGCAAAACCGGTGCTGATCGATATAAAAATGTGAAAGTATTATAAAATCAAATTGTGTAAAGTATTATAAATCAAAAACATTTTGTAGCCCCCGCAGAAGCCTTACCCATAGTTTCAGAATCACTGACCTACACTCTACAGCACCATGTGAGTAAGTAAAAATAAGAATCTTGTCCATAAAAAATACATATTTGTTCTATAGGAGGGAAAAAATGGGAATGGATAAAATAAATTCAATCAACAGACACAAATTTTAAATCTCTTCTTATCTCTGCTACTGATGGTCTACCTTTAGTGTGTAAAACTCTACTCTCAAATACTAGTGTGATAATCTCAACTGCGAAATAAATATAGTTATGCTTTTGCCAGGCCCAAAAGTCAACTTTTGCCACCAGAAAATTAGACATAACACAATTATTATAATAAAGCTGCGATATTGGTTACATATAGATTGGTTACACTCTGTGTAATAGAGAATCAACTACATACCTATATAGAAAGAAATAACAACAGCTTTCAAGTAAATCACTTATAATGAGACCTCACAAACTTTGATTTGAGAAATATTTTCTGATATTTACTTATTTGTAATTTCAATTAATTATTTTTTATTTATTTATTTTACTAAGCTACCATTATACAAAAAATAAATTAAATAATGGAGATGCGTAAATAATGAATACATGTGATATGAAATATTGTAGAATGTTTCAAAGCCTACCATGAGGTAGTTAAGCCACCTTGAAAGAATGAATGGTGAAAGACTGATGAAGAACGTTTACAAGAGCAGTGTTAGGAGAACTAGGAGAGATTGCAAATGAATAGGTTTTACAAAGAAGAGCATGCATCGAAAAGGTGATAAATGTAGAGGAAAAAGAGTGTAAGAAGGCCACCCCTAGTGGTACGGTGGCATTTTACATTCTAAAGATTATCAAAAATAACATAATCACCTTCATCGTTTTTGTGTATTTTTGCATCGTCAAAATTTGGTAGGCGGTATTACCCTTGGTTCACTGACGATTCCATACATTTTGAAAATTTAACTTAGGGTTGTGCAGCGATATAATTAATTAGTTTTTGTACATTATGTTCAGATTTTCTGATAATTTAATGTTCGTATTAATTAGATAAGAAAATAATTAACGAAATTATTATTTTTTTATGCTTTATTTTTTGTTATTTTGTTGAGAAATATGAAAACAAGTATTTAGGCAACTTGAAATTTAAAAAATATACCAAACCAATTATATTACCATACAACGTCAGTGAAATAATTTGTGACGAATTTCCGTTTCCATTGCCTCTGATTTAATATTTACACCATATTTGTGACATAAATTTAAAACAAGTTCGCTTGATGCTGGGAGATAAATGACGATTTTTCGACAATTGATGTAACTACATATGCACGTACCATTTACAAAAGTAAAGTTTTAAAAATAACTTACGAGAAATTCTAGATGTTTAAAAGGTTCAGTGTGATCAACTGACTATTGAGAGTAATGTCATAAACAAATACGTTGTCTACCCGAGTGATAAAATAATTTGTGGCAGTATAAACAAACCAACTTTTATTAGGCGGAATTGTACTTGGTAGGCGAAATAACCCCAGTTGATGGTACATATTAGATATACAAGCGCATTGGTAAGTCGCTATATTTATTAATAAATCATTTTTGTGCGCATGCGCTGTGTATACACCTTTGCCGCTTATTTTAAATCATTTGACGCTAAGCCTTAGACCTCTATACTTTCACAGTTTTCGCACTACAATAGATTTTGGCTTTGACTGATTGACATCTTGAATTTTAAAACACCATTACGTGAAGTCTCTAACGATGAAACCGCTGTTGAGTTTTTACAAAATTACATCATAATACCACGGACACGAAATGAGCTCATCATTTGCGAATGCACCCTCTTAGAAATGCTTAAAAAATCGTGTAGAAAAACATATGGAACACGCCAGAATACATTGGTAGACAATTCAAGACTTCCACTTGACACAGTGGTACATTCTGTGTATTGCTGTGAATCAACGAGTATGAAATTTTGCGCAGCCGAGTTGAGAACATGTCATAGCTACCAGTTGTGACATGGAACCATTATCTGAAGGAAGTCTGCACTGGGCGAATAAATCAGATGGAGAGCATGGTTGGCGGTGAGGGAATGATCGTCGAAATTAATGAGAGCCTCTCTGTTAAAAGAAAAAATAACGCTCAAAGGCTTTTACCTCAACCATGGGTTTTTGGAGGTCTGTACCAGGAAACAAAGGAATCTTTCATTGTAAAAGTTCCGGTTAAATCAACACAGGCGCTTATGCCCATAATAATAGAAAAGGTGAGGCCAGGAACACCCGTTATCTCGGTTCGTTGGCGCGCTTATAATCAAATTAAAATTAATGGTTTTGAACACCAAACTGAATCATCATTACAACTTTGTTGATTCAATAACACTCGCCAATACACAGTAGGTAGATCGAATGAGGGGTCTGCCAAATGGAGAAAAAAAGAAGACGAGGAACCACCAGAAACTTCCTCAACTTTTATCTTGTTGAATTCATGTGGCAGACGAGATTAAATGGACGTGATCCTTGTAAATGTTGTATCATTTTATTTCAAACATATAATAGTACATAATTTATGAATTCAACGAGTGTGAATATTATGTGTATAAAACGAAACATTTTTGATATAAAATTAAATTAAAAATTGATAACTTAGTTATTTCACTTGGTTTATCACTAACGTGACGCGTTTCGCCTCTTTAAGAAGCATCTTCAGACTAACCGTATCGTAAGGTTATTTATTTCTAAGGTAAACGATGATTTTATTCTTCAAAGGGTTGGGGTGGGTTTTATTACATTCTACTGGACGTGTGGAAGGGGGTAAGATATAAACATTGTTACACTATAAACAATTCAATTACTGGCACCCAGATGTGAAAAACCCAAGGGGAATAAATTTAATAATGGCGAGCCGCCTGTTCCGTTTAAAATAATAACATGTTCTGTTAAAAATAATAACATAGAAATACTCCATCGTGTAAATAAAAAAGGTATTAAAATGAATAGCTTAGAATTTTTAGAAATAAATAAAACTATTAACAGTAATGGAGGATTAGTAAATAACATTTTTAATTTAATTTAATTTTATATTAAAAATGAACTTCCACAAAATTACCACCGAATCCATAGAAAATAGAAACATTTATGATTCTTCCCAAGTAATAGCTATTTCAATTTATTAGTTTTCATTATTATAGAGGCAGAGGAAATACTTATCGTGATCTTAGAACAACAAGGACAGGTATCTTCTGACATTTATACCAAACTGAGATATTTAGCTCATGTTTTGACTATGAATAAAATCTTAATATGCAGCATGACAATTTTTTAGATGTATTATTTACAATACAATTACAATTATAATTGCATCTTGTTTGTATTTTTAAATCATTATATGGTCAATATTTATAAAAAACAAAACTTATTGGCAGTGCAAAAATAATCAATGATTCCTAGTTATTGTGAGTGAAATCGCAGAAAACACTGTTTTCAATAAAATTAGTTCTTTTATTGGAAAAATATTAATTTAACAGGTTATGGGTACGCTCGAGGTATCCAGGAGGATGGAGGAATTTTTTTCATTCTGGGCAACACCTAGTTTGTTTAAATGTTTAAAAGTGTCTGTAGATGGGTTATAATGTAAATATTTTTGACAACTACCAATAACAAATTTAGATTATTGAGATTTTGTACACTTCCATGTATTGGATTGAAGTTCCATCAAGCACCCTCAGTCGATGTCTTAAATTATAACTACCAATAAATAAAAATACAGTAAAAAAGAATATAATAATTTCTGCTTAATATATTTTCAAATAAATTTATGTAATATTTATTTAAGAAATCATTTCGATAAGAAATATTATCAGTTTAATTTCAGTTTTAAATAGAATTTTCATAAGGGTTTCTGTTTCATTTTATACTAAGATTTTATTCAAAAATATTATGTACAATTAATTTCAACAATTCCAAATAAATATTTCAAATTTAACAGGTTATAAAGTTACAGGAGGTATAAAAAAAGAGCTTAAAACGTAACATGTATTTTTTTTTTCGTAATCATATATTTAAGAGCTTTACAATAATATTATGCCTCCTAACAATCAAGCATATTATCCATGCTTTATCGTTAGCAGACATTTGTTCCAGCATCTCCAGCAAAGATTGTATTTTATCTTTATACAAGTTTGATATAGATGGCAAAATCTTAGGAACCGGACAAAGTGTATAGATAATACTGCTTTGTGCAGAATTTTGCCTGCTGGTTTTTCTTAAGCTTTTAAACTGAACTTGATGTAATCCAATTCATTCAATTAAGTTTTATAACCTACTTCAAGATGGCACTGAATAAATCCAAGGGCGCACAACTTGGAAAATGCTATATTTTTATAACAAGGTGTTTTGGCACAGGCAGCCGTCCAAAAGATGATGTGGTTTGTGTATTTGAATAATTCTATATGGATTCTGTTTATTTTTCACATTTTAAAATCTTGATGAATCCAAGAGAAGATTAAAATGTTTACATTTATGAAATTTTCATTTAGTTTAAGCAACTTTTCTTATTGATAATATTTTTGGGAGAAACATATTTCCCCCTTCTGATGAAGTAGCCTCTTCGTCGCTTCTTTGTCTTGTATTTCTTATCCAACCCTCAGATTTTTCTAAGCGTTTTCTAAACATTTATCAATGAATCTTCTTCATTATCATTAGTGTTGACATTTGGAATGACATGAAAATCTTCTTGAAGGTCAGTATTGTTAGAATCCGTATGATGCATAATGAACTCCGGTGTATTCACATAACTTCACGAATCTGAAAAAATAGAATTTGAAGTTTTTATGATAGGATGTCATTTTACTTTTACGAAATTATTCCATAATATTATTAAATATCTAGTCACTAACTTTTAAAAGAAGCTTGGCAATTTTTTTCAACATTTCATGGCCACATACTGATTGATGAACTAATAATTAAATACTTTGAGGATACAGGAGTGAGCGCAACTATTACTATTTAATTTATATCATCACCAATATCTACGTTTTCTTCGCAAACAATATACATACTCTGCTACTTTTAGAAGTACCTCAACCTCCCTGAATAAAAAAAAGACTAACGAATATGTTATTATGACGTACTACAGAAACATATGAATGAGAAGTTAGTCACATCTACAACATAATAACGATGGTGTTTTGACCAATTGATGTAACCCTCAAAAAATAAGAAAATGAGTTATTGATTGGATATCATTTTAAAGACGATGGAGCAGGTCTCGGCCAAATGATGTAATTAGAAAGATAAATTTATCACTTTTTGAGAGGGAAACATCATTTCACATTGGTTTTAGGTTTTAAAAATTCTGAATCGGCCACTTGATGCAAGCCACTATTATATCGACACTCCCTATGTATAATCCCATATCTGCAAACTTGAGAATTTACAGGAGTGCATTTTAAAGATCCATAACGCAACTCACAATATAATGTTTTCGATAAAAACAATTTTTACTCTCCTGAACAATTTCAATTTTGAGGGTTTCATCTTTTTTACTGTATTTTTATTTATTGGTCAACACACCAGCGATAATATAAATAAATTATTTGAAAAGAGACATAAATAGATTTTCATTGATCGTAATGTCACCAGCATTAAATGAAGATCATTGATTACAATTATTAAATTGATAGTGTTTCTGAAAAAATGTGAATAACGAAAGCCCATCGGTGGGCTAATAGTGTGTGAGGCCCGAGTAAAACACGGTACGTAAAGTAAACATAATTGAAATTGTAGGATTCTCCGTTATTCCCTTATTCTTTTGAAGAAAACAATAAATATTTTTGTTAGTCAGGTTGGTTTTTCTGTTCAATATAAAAATCGCCATGATTCTGACGTCTGTGGACGAGTAAGCGACATTTCATCGTTAAATCTATATTCCAACGTTTCCTTACGTGATTTACGAATATTTTCCATATATGTAGGTACATAAAAGACTATTCTGCCCTAAAACATTTCATCTTGAGTGATTTTCAGAGAAAAATATCATTTTTAGGCCTTGTCCCTGCTAATAGACATTTAGCCGAAACTGATTTATGTATCAAACAAAATAGAACAATTACTGCCATATAGATAATGACATTAAATGGATAAATATAATGAATCAACGTCAAAGCTACCTAATATCTGTCGATGTATTTTATATAAATATGGATGACAGATCATCGTGCATGAATTGCGCATGCGCAAATTTGAAATAGACAACATACTCGTTTTGTTACAGCGGTTTACCAACGCGTGTATATAATAGATATCTAACATGTACCGATTTTTTTTAATAGCGTAGTTTTATGCGAAACGGAAATGTTCAAACTAACAGAATTGCTTTAAATTATTTGATCCGCTGTTGCCAGTTGGCCTCTTAATTATTTTAAAAACAATTGTAGTAGCGCCAGGGGCTAGAAACATATGGAGCGCAAAAGATTCAGGATGATTATGTTTTATCGTACAATGTACTTATGTAGGTTGAGATGGTTTACTAAGGTATTGACGTTTTAAGTCATGTTACAAATTATTCGATTGAATTGCCATTTACTTTCAAGAACTCCATTGTAATAAGATAAAATATCAAAGTGTTTAGTTCTAAAGAATTTTGTGGAACTAAATTCTTTGATATTTTTTCCTTTTAATTTTTCAACATTTTAACCAGAGCGCCGACTATCTCGCTCCGTCTTCAGTAATCCTGACATCGGCGGCGTCGCTGAACTGTTCATATGTAAAGCGCAGGCGATTGCTATTCGTAAGGCAAAAGTTGTCAACATCCTACAAAATCAATTTTTGGTAAGCAAGTGCATACATATTATCAATACCTACTTAAATTTTTAACCGCCATAATTATTTAATATATTCTTTTTATTTAAAGCCATGATTACGAACAAAAATTTAAAAGGAAAGTAATTTCCTTAGAAAAAAGGTTAAAAATTCAAGATCGATTATAACGCAGCAAGAAAATCTTAGGAATATATTTTAAATAAAAGTAACATTTCAACAATTAAAAAATGTAAAAAATCAATAAATTATCGATTATGTATTGGGTCTATAACCTTGAACCTATAGCTCGAGTTATTTGTGTAGTAAACAATATGTTTGCAAGAATGGAAAATTACCTTATAAAATGGATTGAAGACTGTAGTGGAAAGAATTTACCGTTGAATTTCTAACTAAAAAAACAAAAGACTTTTAAAGTTGTATTTGTGATCAAATTTATAAAAACAAATCATTATTTATCCCTGCTCTTTCGAAAATAAAAATGGTCTAGTAGATAAGTGTTCTAGAATACTTTTTAATTTTTTGCAGTTAAAAAATACGTAAATAAATAAGTTGTTGAGAATTCACTGATTAATTGCAATGCCAGCTGGCCAGAAACGTTACATATGCAGTGACGGATGGTTAATTTATCTACTTCCCTCTCTCATACGCTCCTGTATGAGTATGGTATCCCCGATAGCATATATATTTTTTTACTTGAACCGGAATGAAAACTGAAACGAAAAAAATAACGGTTCAAAGCCCTGATATATTATGTACGTACTTTGCCTGGTGGTTGATTTTTGGGCACAGCATTGGGAACGGGGAGACTAAATACTTAAAAGATGTACAACCCCTGAAGAAGACATTTTGAATAACGTTAGATTATATTGGTCAGATTAGTCTATGATCAGATTGATCAGTGAAACCGCAACGGCCGCGTAGTCAACTAATGTTGATTTTTTGTCGTAATAAGGAAATGCATTAATGATAATTGCTTTATAATAAATTATTGTGTTGTTTTCTTAGCGCGGGAAAAAATGAACAACACCGCCGTTATTTTTGTCGGTAATGTAGCTCACTACAATTCAAATAAAGAATTGGAAGTTTTTAGCGGCCATATCGTCGTACAGTCTGGAAAGGTATTTTTTATTTAAATGTTTTGTTGCGGGACACAATATATTATATTGTAAAATTCTGAAAAGTTTAGTTGCAAAATATTTTTTTATTTTTTTTAGATAATATCCATTGGGCTGTCAAAGAATCCACAGGAAATTAGTAATTCTCTCAACATCGTGGATTTTATTGTGCAACATATTTCACCTTTCCAAATAATTATTCCTGGATTTGTCGATTGCCATTTACATGCCCCGCAATTCCCAAACATTGGTTTGGGGCTCGATAAACCATTACCTGAATGGTTGACCTCATATACCTTCCCTCTTGAGAAACTTTACTCAGACACAGAGTTTGCTACGAGAGTTTATGAGACTGTTGTGGTGAGTAAAAATTACATTGATTATATTATTAATGTCGAATAACATTTTACCATGACTTATTCATTGATCATTTGCCTGAAAACAAATACCATCCATTTTTTGATAAATTCCCCAATAGCAATGAAAATAAGCACCACATTTATCGAGGTAAAAATATCAATGTATTTAGTTTCAAAAGAATTGTGTTTTAAAACTTCTTTTTTTACCTTATTATAATAGAGTTCTTTTAAGTAAATTCCAATCAGAGAAGGTCTCTGTTCAAAATTCAAGTTGAATCTGTTATATTTTCAATTAATATGGTGATACTGTGGTCTCTCTAACTCATTTCATATGTATCATTTTAAGTTAATTTCAAGCAAAAAATGTATAGGTACACAGGAAAACTATCCAACTCATATTTTGTCTAATTTAGCCATCGGTCCTATTCTCAAAGTTATTAGTATCCTGACACCAACAATACCCGGTCAATAAGGTTCAACAACTTTATGCCGAATATAATGATTTTTGTGCTTGCTCTATACCTGTTTATTAGGTAGTACTAAACATAAAAAGTAATACAGGAAATAGGTCAGTGGTCCCATAACTTTTCATCACAAGAGTTTTCCATAACGCATACCTGTTTTCCATAACCCGTACCTAAAATAAATTAGTATTAACTGAATATCATTTCTTAAAAGCTCACATATTTTTGACCATCAATAAAACCCAAAAAATATCAAATTCATTTTGAAAGGCGTATTTTATTAGTCATTGTGGGCATAAAGAATTACTGAAAAGTTCATTTATCTTTCAAGAATGAATTGACGAATATACATACAGTTTTGAATGTTCACTTCTGAAGCTGTATAAAAATAATCCAATTACGTTATTTATAGAATACATAATTTATAATTAGATATATGAACAAAAGAAAAATATTTTATTTATTGTTATGTTTTTGTTGGAATTAATCTTTTATTTTATGGGTAAGTTGTGATATTTTAATCGCTTCTGACAATAATAAATTGTATTCTTATCTATAAATAATAATGGTAGAAAAATGACTAGCTGTGAAATAATATTATATGCATTTAATTTACATATAGCACTCTGAATGTTGCATAGAAAATATTAACATTTTCTATGAAATCATGTATTTAACCCTGTGCACCCCAGAGAAAATCTGACAACCATTTCATGTATTTTTGAACCCCTACCCCCCCCCCCATTTAAAATGAAAATATCACACTCTATTTATAAAACACAAATTTTCCATTACTTATAGAAATGTTATATGTTTGTGATTTGATAGAAAGAGAGCGTGGTTTGTAGTCATATAAATAAAGAGTGAAGTTGAATCTATCCCAGGGGAAGCCGAGTAATAAATAGTAATATATTTATATTTGTGAGTTCTATGACAGCTACCTCCTCTGAATGGGTTTGGTTAAGCCACTGCCTGAAATTTGTTAATTGTCATTAAATTATCTCACGTATTTGTGTTTAATGAAATCTGTATCTCATTGCCAAAAAACAGATAATAAGGTTAAATACGGATAGGTTTTTCATAAAGTTCCTTGTCAAAATAATAGCCTAATAATATAGTTTACTCAACCTACATTATAAACTGTCTTTTTTGAAATGAGAAAAATTACTAATCTTCTTTTGCTAAAGTGCCAAGGAAATGTTTACCTACAATATCATTCCTCTCAGTTTAAGTCTATGTGGAATTACAGAAGAGAACCATCAAAAATGGAACCACTACAGCCAGTTACTATGGATCACTACATCTCAAAAGCAGTTTGGCGCTTGGAAGAATTGCTGCAAAGTTTGGACAGAGAGCTCTCATAGGAAAAGTCAGCATGAATCTACCGAATGAGCAAAATTACTTCAATGAAACCAAAAAAGAACTGAAAGATACAGAGACTTTTATCTTGGAAATAAATAATCTCCAGGTAAGAAAATTAAGGTACTTACCCTTGCACTAGTTTGTGAAATCTGTGGAAAGTAACACGCTGCTTCATAAAAAATTAAATTTTCAAATATTATCAAATAATACGTAGAATTGTAATCGATTCATGAAAAAACTTGTCAATATTGTTTTTTTTCTTTTCCAGTTTGTAAAATTTTCTTTTTCAAGCTTGCCCATAAAGCAATATATTGTAATATAATAAATATTATAATTATATGCATATATCAGGTGCGTGCGGTGGTTTTATCTCTTACTCGCTCAATCACATGAAAAGTGAAGGTGTAAGCGAGATGCAAGGGCATGCGGCGCATGCTCTTGTAATTAAATTCTAAATTAGGTTGTGCGATAGAGATAGTGATAAGTCCACCACAAGCCGATGGCATATATCTATTATTCATCACAGGTAATTTAAGACACCTGCTACAAACAGAAAACAATACAATCCCGAGCCACTCTTAAACTTTTTTTCTATTTCAGTTGTTTAAATTTTAGGCTGAATTTTTATTGCTCTTAATAGTAAAATATTCATATATATAAGACAATTTGCTTTCTACGAGGTGAAATCGTTTATGATTTTTATTTTCAATGATCCAACATTAACAGGAATATTAATTAATTTATATTATTATAAAAACCACATAAAACCGATAGCATTTTATTATAAAATACCATAAAACAAGAACAGCATGATGAAATTTTTGCATTTTTAATGCAGCTTTCTTCCTCAACCTAGTAGGTATGACAGTTTTACCAATGTAACATAAATGATATTGGAGTATAATTAGTTTCGTAAGTTTTTTTTTATCATTTTAAGTTATCCAAACTCTATTTGCCTAGTAGTTATTAAATATATAGTGAATGTTTTTAAAAGTAAAGATTATAATTTATGCCACGATAGTTCTATATGATTCTCTTAGAATATGCACTAAAAAAAGACAGTAGACATAACTGGACTGCTGCTGCGAAACCCCTGCATTTTCCCCTAGGTTGTCTATCATATTATACAGCACATTAAAAATATAATTGTTTTTGAACATAAGATACATAGATAAATATTACTAAGTCAAATATACTATAGAATTAGAAATGGTATGAACACTGTTGTCATATCTAAGATGCAAGTCGGATCTGGTGTATTCAATCACAATTGCGAAAGGTTGTATCCTTTTGTGCATTATATTTCAATGCTCACGTTTGTTCGATGATAAAGAATTGAATCACGTCAGCCAATTTGTTTAAAAGTTATTACATACTCACTACTTTTCCAATTTGTTGGCCTAAAGCAGTGGCTCTCGAATCTAAGTGGCGGGCAAAAGCAGAATTTAAAGAAATGTGCTAAAGTGATTATATCGTTACTAAATAATTGAAAATTTTTACATTATATATTTTTAGGCCGGTGAGCATTTATAAAAAATATTTTTTGCGTTCAATTAATTGTGCCTTTTCATTCAGTAATGCTTTGTAAAATCATCCCAGTATGGAAAGTTTCATAAATTTCTTTTTCAGTCAATGTATAGATGAATATTTGTGATGTCTAAAATTCCTTCCCACACATCCGACTCTAAAACGGGCATAGCGAGAGCAATTAGCTAACCACCACCGTCCTATCCTTCTCTCTCTACTCTGTTTGAAAAGGAGAGATTGATCAACTGAGTAACAAGCAGTTCTCGTAGAAAAATAATCTTTTGGAATACCTCCATTAGGAGTCTATATGGTGCACATTGGGAGTGGACATGGTTAAATAAAAAACAAATAGCTCCGTGGGTGCACAGCGTTGGGAAACCCTGATTTATATTTTATATTGTTGCTTTTCAACAATATTCACTTCAGTATATCAACAAGGCTACAGACAATTTAAACAGCACCAAATAAAATATGCAATATTTACTAACTCACTGCTCTAGAATTGATGATTTTTAAAAAATGCTAATCCACCATGACATTTTCTTCCATAGCTAATTCACATAAAATTTTAAATTATCCGAGACTCCATTATCAATCATCCTTCAAAAATCATTGTTATCTTGGTTTGACATTCAATTGAATATTACTATCATAATATGGATTTCGAGGTCTGCTTATATCGTATTCTTTCATACACTTTTTCTAATGTATCGCGATTATTTTGATTAAACTTGTTTGTTATGATAACTGAATAATATCACAGTAGGTCAATATATTATATGTGATTAAATCACAATTTAATTACATAAAACTCTTCGCATGCCTGTAAAATTTCACTCAGCAATGACGCACTCAACATTATCGCTTTAATTTAAGACGTCGAATACAAAATCTCAATAACTCAAATTATCGCTTTAATCTTTGAAATAACATGTAAATATCGCTAGGTTGCTAATATAATTGTAATTTTCAACGATAATATTTATTTTATATAATGTGTGATAAGTTGTCATCGTTGTACTTTCAAATTAAACTAGTTTATGTACTTTTGACTTTTTATGACATACTTGTTATATCTTAAATGAGAACATGAATGATAAAACTGTTTTGACCCAAATATGAAGTATACATATTTTTAACATGGTAAAACAGTGTACAAGTGTCACAAGTCACATATATCTTAACCAATTAGCTCCGGATATAGGTTTTTCAAATACTCCAAAATTGTCAAAAAAATAGTAGCATTTCTAGGAATTCATTGTTTTTTTTAGTGAGGTTTTGTATCACATTAATCGCAATGTGGAAATTATGGGACTCATGATTGTACTCAGTCTGGCATTATTGAATGTACTCTGACGGTTGTACTTTTATGTTGCAAGTCATCTCACAAAAGTCTAGGGTAACAGTTTTCTGAGCTTTGTATATACTGTCACTAAGGTGTTTTGATTTTGTTAGGAATCCGAAGAGAATAGATTGGTCTGAGTCTCAAAATTAAATGCCAGTGATGTAAAAGAATTTGGTATGTTTTGCATATGCTCCAGGGAACCCAACGCCTGACTTATGATTTGAGAAGGAGCGAATTTATTGGCATGGGATAAAGAACCGTGCAGGCACTGTGTGGTGACCACATGTTTCGAATGGGGAACAAATATTACCAACGAAGATCTATAAATGTTGGTCATTAGTTTCTTTTCACATATTTTCACTGACAAATAATTATTGAAAATATTCACTTTTTGTAATCTTTCTGAGGTTGAGTGTTTGGCTGATAATCCATCCCATACAGAACCGGTTAAATACTGACTTGACCATAGCAACAGTCGGGTATTTATGTTTCCTTGATATGTATATATGTATTCCTGGAACATAACGTAGGTATTTGTTTTCGATCGTGTAGTAAGTTTAGCCTTGGACGTATTGAGTTACACAATTTGTAGATAAAAATATTTGTCAAATGGCTTTATCTGAAGATCGTATATGAATTTATCTAAAATATTGACCTTTTCAAAAAAATACATATCATTAAATTATTTCAATGACCACCCATAGCCTTTTTATCTCATGTTATCTTTTTGACATATATAATACCAGACTTGTTGTATACTTCCCAAATATCTATAGAAATATATCGTTGGCCTAGAGTGCAAAGCTCATAAAACCACAGACTGCAACTTTAAAGCAGAGCATAAAAATGTAATTGCTTCCAATTATATTAAAAAATCGACATCTAATAATTGAATTTTTGAATTATCGTTTAATCAATCATGGCATATTATTACTTTATGTGGAGAGTGGATGGTTTAAAAATGTTATTTATAAAATAGGATAAAAGATCTTATAACAAAATGTGACAATACCCAAAATCATATGATATCACTTTTGGGCGACTCTTAATAAATAGTTGGTCATTCTTATTTATTGAGCTCAATTGTACTATGCTTTCATTACTCGATCGCATTGACCTTAACTTTTACAAAGGTCTATTTATTTAACAGACAACCGAAAATTTTAATACTTAAATGCAATAGGCATTCAGTTTATCTTTTTACTTGTTAACCACTTCACGGTCGGTTTTTTTTGGGGAAATCGTCCAAAACGAATCGATTTTTTTTATTGCATTTTAACAGTCTATGGATCATTTAAAAACAATGTGTATTAATATTTTTTAATTATTTATTGTGAAACAGGTTGAAAAACAATTTTGAAAATGAATAGAATACCGTAATTTAATACATTTAGTAAATTAAATTGTTGTCAAACATGTGGATTTTCTTCTAGTAATGATGAAATAAATAGTATAATAATATTCGAGAGATGCAGTACAATGATAAATGGTTACTAAATTTTATTACCGTAATGTTAGATACGGTTGAATGCATTTGCACAAATCCTTTACGCCCGAAATGCCGAAATTCACTTCCTTTACCCAACACTCTAGGACAATAGAAGGATAATAATGCAATTCGAAAGCTCGAGAACAATAGAATAGCAATTGTAAAGAAACTAAAACTGTGTCCATTCACAATTTATGAGTTCGGTCTAATTATCGCAGAACGCCATAAAAATATTACACAAAACAACTACGACTCTATTTTAACATTTTTTTCGATCGCTTTCTACAGCATTTAGAACATATGTAGCTTCGTGTAGGTCATTGAAATAGGAATACGTATCCCTAGTATTTTTTTGATGGTTCTATCATATACGATTGAAAGCGAACATAACGCCAAGTGGTTTCTATCACCGGTGAGCGAGCGAACGTAACGCATTTGTCAATTTTCTATCACGGGTGAGCGAGCGACCGTGAAGTGGTTAATTCATTACCATTCTCTCTGTGTCTATTTTTCTAAGGCAAATGTGAAATCCAAATTCCGACCATTTGTTACCGAAAGTTTGGAAAATCTCTAATAGAACACCATATTTTGATTCGACTCACACTGTCAGTAAATTATTAGTTGATCAAAAATTTTATGACAAGAGTAAAGTCTAGCAAAATTTGATCACTATAACTTGTACATTTGGTGTGTCATTTAACATTCACTATTATTGTACTTTCATTGTGCTATGATTATACTGGGTCTGTAACTGAGTGTTCAACGTCTTTGTCTTCCGTTGTTTTGTTCATGATTCAAATCCCAGTATGGACGGTTCAAAAATTGATTTTTCAATTGATTTATAGATTTGTGTTGCTAGGCATGGATATCTGTGAGGTCTAAATTTCCTCCCCACCCATCTGATCGTAAAAAGGGGGAGTAGTGAGCGCAATTAGCGAACTGGTTCTGTCCTAGCCCTGTCCTTATATTCTTACTCTCTTTGAAAGAGAGGTGGAGCAGCTGTGATAAAAGGAGCCAGTTGATTATTGTAGATCCAGGTAGATGGTGTTATTACTATTATCTTTCTCACCGTGCAAGTTGTATCGCTGTTCTACTCGAGTATAGCAACCAATAAGTGCATTGGTTATACATAACTCATGGCAGTATATGGGTGCTCTCTCTCTTGATTTCACATTAAACTGTCAACTCAACAATTTTTTTTAAACAATTTCCGCTCTCGACATGGAGTATATGGCCTCTTAATTGCGATCTGTCATCTAGCAAAATTAAGATTACATAGTACCCTTTGTCATAAGCAAGCTATTTAGCTGTCACTTTTAATGCATTGATTACTGTTATTTTCCTTTTCTTCAGAATGATCTTATTATACCAGTTGTTACTCCACGCTTCGCATTGAGTTGTGATGCCAGCACAATGAAGCAATTAGCTGAATTGGCGAAGAAATATGATTGCAGAATTCAGGTAAAGAGCTATTGTTACTTTTCTGATGTACTGTTTGCATCATTTCTATAAAACGTTTTGTTGAAAATATTACTATTCTTCTATATTAGTTCTGTGTGGATATACATAGTTATGTATTATGAGTTTTTATTACTGCATAAATGAACAACAAGTTTTCATTGAATCACATACTATTCGCACATATACTTATGTATAAAAATGTATGAATGTGTTTCAAAGACAAATTTCCTTTAAATAATTGCATAATTGCCTTGTACTTCATTGCTTTATGTTTATCTATTGTTTTATTGACATTAAGTTATGAAGTTGTCTATGCCTGTTTAAATAATATTTCTGTATTTTACAAATTATTACATTGTTATCATATAAAATTACAATTTGTGTAATTTCAAACTTTTACTTTAGACTGACATTATACATATTAATCAGGTGATCATCGAAACAAAAATAACCAAATTGTTGACAGATGTTACCCCATGTTAGATTTAAAAAAATTGACTTGAATATTTTTATCACATTTTGAACTAGTTCTCAATTACTACAAAATATACAAAAATGAAATTATTATAAGATCTCGTATTAATGTTTCCAGACTCATGTGTCCGAGAACAAAGATGAGGTGGCTGCTGTCCGTGAGTTATTCCCGGAGCAGAAAACTTACTGTGAAGTTTACGATAAAGCTGGACTACTTACTCCAAAGGTATTTTAATCATTAAAATTTCATAGCTTTCACTGGCAATGTCCATAAACACCCCCATTTCTAGTTTGTTACTTTTCAATAAAGTTATTTGTTTCTGTATTTTTGAGAATATATAAAATATATCTTTAAAAGGATTCTTTCCACATCCCTGTTTATTTTCGTCTGTGGGCTGTGCCTAAACTGCAAAAGCATATTCTGATGTTGAAATCAGTTAAATGTTGGATCAAAAATTCATAAATAATAGCTCCTATAAACACATCTCTATCTTTATCCCTACAAAATGTTGCAAAATTAGAATCATCATCCATATTCTCCATGTTGCTGGTAGTGAATATACTAGATTGCTTATGCAATCTGATATTTTATAAATGTTTTCAGATAGACCTGATAACAAATATATAGACCTATAAAAAATTATCTGCCTTGGTGACTCAAGTGTTGAGTTTTATGAAAATACTAGTAAAATATACAATACGAAAATACATATATGTAAAAAATTTTACTTCTGTAAATACCTTGGTGGTATGTACGATAAAGCATGGCTGCAGGGAGAGCATTTTCAAACTTTTTGCAGCATACGTTGTGTATACAAACTAATTGAAAATTAATAATTTATGGTTGTAAAGTTATAATTATAACTACGAAGTCCATTAATTTCATTTATAGTTAGTTAGTTTTCAAGCAGTATCGACCATAGTTCTTTAGTAATTGTTTTTTTCTGATATATTTGTAGAAATAGCCTACACATTTTAGGTAATGTCACTTTGGCTTTCAGCGTAGATAGTCAGCATTCAAGTGTCATTTTTTCAATTGCGTCTTGAAGATATAAAAAAATATTTGTGTAAATTATATAGGGTATACGATATTGCAGAGTGGTTTACTGTATACCCTCTGGAAAATTTGTGCATTCTTCTAACATAATAGTACATGTTTTTTTAGTGCTACCTTGCTCATGCCATACATCTGGAAGAATCTGAAAAAGACCTGTTGAAACAACGAGGGGTATCAATAGCTCACTGTCCTGCATCTAACACGCGGCTCGTTTCTGGATTATGTCCAGTCAGATCGCTTCTAAATAAAGGACTCACCGTTGGTCTTGGCACAGGTTTGTATATCAAATACTTTTACTCTCCACGTCTATCAGAGACAATCACACTGCTCAGCTATGCCAACTTCGCAAACATGTACTCTAAACTAACTTGACTTACTATCATTTGTATTCAGCTGTAACACATTCACTGCTAATTGTACTTGGAACATATTGATGTTGCACTGAAATGCACTAAGAAACTCAAGATAAAGAAAAGTTCTGTGCTGAAGGCTTAATGGACACAATGCATAACTGTTTCATGGAGTAGACATTAAAACAGGCGAGATAACGTGCTTACACATGATTTAGTAGATTAAGCGCTTAAACGTGTTAAATATTCTGCTTGCGAGCATTCTGATGTTTGCTTTTGTATGTTGAATAATGTCACTTTTTATTATGTAACCCTCACTAAAAGTCGAAGGCAATTCTGTCTTCTCTTTTCAAAAGAAGTATATGTATTGCTAAACAATTGAGGGAATAACTCAATGAAAATTAAGACTGCATTGTTCTGTGTGACAATATTGGAAGGTCTTAAATACAGTATTATTTATTTAATCTGTTTTCAGTATCACAACTATATATAAGTCTTCGTCTTTTCAAAGATAGCTTGAACTCATTTGTATTCGAACAAGTAGGAGATAGAGGTGAAGTATTTCAATATGTGCCACATCATTGACCTCTTCGAAATTGTTTTACTCATTATCTTGATTGAAAATGATTTATGGCATAACGAAAGATACACAGCACATCTTAATTATTCATAATTTATTTACAGATGTATCAGGCGGAGACAGTCCTTCCATATTGGATGCGGTGAGAAGATGTATGGACGTTTCAGTTCAATTGACCTTAACGAGTACACCTCAAGATGATTCACTCTCCATTTTATGGAAGGAGGCTCTATATCTGGCAACACTGGGCGGTGCTAAAGGTAGAGTAATAGTGCATTGGTACAAAATTCGCTTTGAGTTCATTAATATAGTCACAACATAAATGTGCCCATAATTATGAAAGTGGCGTAAGTCAAGAAATTGAAAAAAATGAGTAATTCATTTATTTCAGTTCACATTGTCGTAAAATAATATAATCTATGTAAAACATAAAAAAATATGCTGAAATTAGAGCATTACAGTTGTGTATTGTTGTCACTTCCAACTGTATGCCACTATCGTTCATTTTGATAACAGACAAGTCAGTTGTAGGGATGTTCCACCGTTATTTTTTTACTCTGTGTTATTTGCAATCTTGAATTTGATTTCATTACTATTACGGCATCATCAAGCGGCTCAGGTAACTATTATACATATGTATATTTGAAATAATAATAAAAAATAGTTCATTACATTTTTATATAACTAAATTGATTTGTATGTGGTTTGTAGATATTTTTTTAAAATCATATCTGCTCCCTATTCAAAGCATATGGCCATCACATGGTTCCTCCAAGCTTTTCTGTCCCCCGCCAGTCTCCTCACTTCCTCCTAGGTCAACCCAGTGTCCTGTAGCTCCGCCGTAGATATACGATACCTGAGCAATTGTAGATATACGACCACGATACCTGAATAATATTTCAAAATGGAAACGAATATGACAATTATCATCTTCAGATGAATCTCACCAAGAATTAGAACTTAGTATTTATAATGAAAATACTATAAAAAAACTTCATTAGATGATGACACTAACTTTCATGTTTTAGACCTTGTACCCGAAAGAGGAAAGCCAAAGATTTACGAAAAAATCAACTTTTTTCCAAAAATATAAAAATATGACCGATTTACTATGTACCTTATATTCCAAGAATTTACCAGGAATATTTTAAATATTTTAAACTAAAATACATAATTATTCTCAAAAAAACTTTTTTATAGTGTTAAACAAAACATTAAATCTCTCAAAACGTATGAAAATGAGTTGGACCACTTTCATGATAATGAGCATCATTCATTCTGTTAATTTTGAAAACTGTCTAAGTCAAAGGATCAAAATCCTGAAAAAATATTATTTCCTTATAAATGCAAAATTTATATGACAAAATATATTTTAAACCTAGTAGAGACTATAGAAGTTTTGAAACACTGTATAAAGTATTTCTTAAAAGATTAAAATGCAAACCTTTAAATATCTCAAAACCAAAGAAACATGACTTGGCACAAATATAATAGTTTAAACACGTCTTTTACATGTGATTTTAAATGTCTTTTACAGCCTTGTCATTGGATCATAAAACAGGAAACTTTGAAGTCAACAAAGACTTTGATGCTCTCCTGATAGACCTGTACAGCCCCAATTCACCCATCGACCACTATCAACTGCCTGATCATGTGTCGATACATGCTGACTCTGTGGAAGAAGAAATCACAATGTTACTCCAGAAGTTTGTCTACTTAGGAAACAATGCTAATATTACAAAGGTTTTTGTTAAAGGACGAGAAATATCATTGTAACAGATTGTAGCAATAAAAAAGTATTGAATTATATTGGTGCATGAAAGTGTTGTTTTATATTATATAAACTTGTTTATTGACTACAGCGATTATGTATTTACAATATTGAATGACTTTATGTGAATGTACAAAACTATGTGTGTTAATAAATAAATTGGTTATTGTTATGAATTTAATGTTTTTAAAAAATTTCCAATAATTCCAGATCATCTCAGCTTTTTAGGAATGGGAAGCATCTGGATATACGTGGATAGTATACACCTGGAAATCCTCAAATGCGGTCTGGAGGTACTCTATAACCGCTTGTATCACCTTAGCAGGCTGTGACGAGGTTAGTGACCAAGCATAGGAAGTACTCAGCAAAGCTACGGTACGGGCTAGAACTTTATTGGCTGTTACCAATACACACAAATTAAGAATATAATTGAAAATGAAACAAATTTCATAAACCACTAGAGTAATTTTATTTTCTCGGACATACAAAAGTTCATTTATTAAATTGAATATAAAATAAAAACGATCATAAAAATGAGCTTAAATATTGATCGTAAATTTACAATAATTTTTACTTACAAAATTTAGTTAATAAATTGTGAGACTACCCTGCAATTTTTACTCTCCTTTTTTTATTTTCATAAGTAAATCTTTGGGATACAATAAAATAATATTAGGCTCGACACATACTAAATGATAGAGCGTTCGGTTATTGATGACATTTTCATTCGCTTACTATTTTGTCAGTTTCCAAATTTGTTTGAAGGTCGAATAATAAAAATTATACTTGGCAAACTTCAGACCCTGTGAGTTTACAATTTACATAACGGGGTCACGGTAGACTATATAAATCAGTCAATCATTAAATGGGAACCAACTTTTAAGATCAAAAAATAAAATTACAATTCAAACAGTAATATTTTACGATGTGGAGTAGATTTGAGTTTATCGGTAACTATATTATAGTGTGTATGAATAAGGAAATTGAATACAAAAACGTATCTAGTAAAATAATAATAAAAGTGGAAATCGATTCCTTATTTAAGATCTTTTTCAAAAATAAAACTAATACACATTTGTTATTCGATGTCAGCTGCAAATGTTGCTCAATAGCTGTCCAAAAAATAACAAAACTGGGTGGTGTGATAATTAATACCTTATCGACTAAATTAACCCGATTTTTTTAAAATAACAAATTGACCAATATGAGAAATAAGCAATTCAATTAGGAGGCTTCATGAATCATAAAACTCTGCCGACAGACGATAAACGGGTGCCAAGATATTTCAGATATTTCTGATAAATATGAAATACTGTTTGCCACAAAAATTTAAAAAAACCATTCACAATTTTGACTGTAAATAAGTATCAGAGGAATCTATCTGATGATATCCGTGGCTTCCGATCGCGTTGAGGCCGGTCTGATTGTGTCAATTTGTTTGTAAAAAATCTTTAACACAAATGGTCAGGCACCATAATTTGGTAAAAGCTATCCCATACAATGTAAACATTCCAGTCATAATTATTACAATACAATAAATCGTAATATAAAAAATCTTACATCGCCATAGCTTAAAATACAATCATAGATGCATCAATCACTCAATCAGATAAGATTTCACAAAAGAGACAAGACCGCATTGTAAATTAAAATTATATTAAGTGCATCGCTTCGCATCAATCGCCAGACGATACGCGAACACAATTTTAACATTTATTCAAAATATTTTGAGTCAACTAAACATGCCGTAATAGTACTAAAAATTTGTGATCTTTATAAAATGTAACTAATAGAAGTATATTAGCAGTCCAAGATTACAGAAAGTATTACAAAAATATATTCTCAATCAAATCAAAGCATCATCAACTGATGCCAAAATATCACAATCCTGTCAAATCTTAAAGAAATTATTAATTTTTACATGAACAAACTAAATCGACAGTCTTCTGAAGCAGAATAATTTCATGAAAAAAAAAAACACTTTCCATAACACTAACGTTGCATCTCATTAGGTTTGTCGTACAAAAATTATGTTCTGACTTTATTGAATAATAATTGTATCCAGTGTGCTTGCTATTTTAAGTCGAGGCATTAAATGCAGTATTCTTCAACAATTTAAATACAAAACATATGATTATTGGAAATGGCAGTACAAGAATACTTAAATAAGTCGATCCATTTAGAAAATGAACAATGATTAATCCTAAATTTTAAAAAAAGGACGAACACCACAAAGTACTAAACATTACAAGTGACATTTTTAAATGTTCGAAAATTACATTACACAATCAATTTCTATTCTTAAAATAATTAACTGCATAAATATATAAATAAATACACGTCATAAAAAGAAATGTCTCGCTTTCTCTAACTCTCGAGATGGAATGCTCGATACCCTTTCTCTGAACAAATACTGAACAATTTAAAATTTAAAGCAGCGGCCAACATCATAGAATTAAAAAAACCATTCAAACAGTCTTAACAACGAGGGCAGGTTATTAAATATCAATATATGGCATCGATACCAAAGTAAAAATAATGGCCCCAAACCCAGCTATTCAAAATATTACTACTGCATAATAATAACATCGGTGTGTGAATTAAGTAATGACAGTTTTCAGTACCCAATTGCTTAGTGAAAATACTTTCAAATCAAATTATTTGCTTAAAAGAATTGGGTGAACATAAAATTCTTAACATCATCTTTTCATATTTGTTGTCTTTGTATCAGATGTATCGTTAAATGGTTGAGATGCATAAAAATATCTTTTATTTGAAATTGAAACTGGTCAAGCCACACCTGAATAAATATCAGGCGATGATAATTTTTTTCTTTTAATGGGTATTCAAGTTTTAAAAAAAATGAATAAATTTCTTCTCAGGTATTCGATTCTGTGTCAATCGTGCAAATATTTTGACTGACAAATTTCACGAGTATTTAATTGACTAACTGCCTTTACTTCAATCACAACTTAAATTAATAATAATAAATTCAATAAACATAAATTCAAACCTTAGAAAACTATTATAAGTAATCAAAATCTTTTCAAATATTTCACACCAATACCAATATGCCAAATATGAAAAATATGTATTGACACATATTTCAGAGTAACGTAAGAAAGCTTCTCAATTAGATTATAATTGATTTTAGAGGCAGCCAATTAAATAAATAGAATATTTGCAAGTCCGATCTTCGTTAATTATCTGATGGTCAAAATAACAAACAAATTTTCAATAAATACATGCAGTAACTGTGACCCTTGATATTCAAATTAAACTAGAAGGTATATCTTCAGCATGGCATATTTGTTACGATACAAAGTTTTAGCAAAACCGACAACATTTCCTTTAACTTATAAAAATTCTTTCTTTAGATGAGTTATTTATTCTGAAATATCTCATTCATTAATCTCTCATGAGTCTCATCTACAACTACTCATCTACAACCGCTTAAATACAAAATGAGTAGTTTGTTTTTTCTCAAATTCAAACATTTTTCACAGCATATGAATTTAATAACAGCAGTTTGAGTTCTTACAATATATATACTCGAGTATAACAAAACAGACTGTGAATTCAAAGTAATATTTAGGCCACTACAGTTAAAATATATTGACATAAATACAGGCAACCCTATTGAACACAATAATAAAATGTTAGATAACACCGATTGGAAAATGTTCATTATTTTTACAATAACAAAAAAACAATAAAATAACTTCAGCGGGTTCAGTCGCCGACGCCGTGGAATGTTTGAATATATTATGACATATTATTTTCATGTATCTAATGTTGTGCATAAACATTTATGGTTGTTGTTTTTTAATCATTTGTGCTATTAAAAATACTTTGGTTACTATTACAATAAAAATATTAGTAAATATGACACTAAATAAAAAGATAAACGAGATAGTAATGTTATTTTAACTTCTAGTTCTAAAATCAAACCAGTCTATGATTTATTTGGACACAGTTACAATAGATTTTTTTATCTACAAAATTTAAAAAAAAACACCTTATTCCGTAATTTACCAACACATTCATACAACGCCAAGAGTTTAATTTTAACAAAGATAGTGGAACTTAATAATTGAAAATCTTTCAATCAGATTTTGCAGAGTATGAAAAATTTGGGTACAACAAACAATATAATGATTTTATTGAATTTATATTCAGTAAACAAATAGTGAGCGCATTTATAATTGAAGTGAATAAAACGTAAGTTCAAACACTAAAATAAAGTATACATTTTCTCATTACATCATTCACATTAGAAGTGAATAACAATCATTCTTCAAATAATAGCATAACAAAAAATTAATAAGATAATTGAATACCAGACTTCTACTTAAAAGAGCCACTTTAAAAAATCGCACTTGCTCTTATTGACTACCTTGCGTAGCAAAATGATGGTATTCTTTCCAAAAAATGGTTACAAAACAATTCTAGTCAACTAAAAGAAAAAAACAACCATCTTTATTTTTTAGTACTTTTTGAATATAATTTTAACCTGATTTTTCCGCCATACCGTTAAGTAGGAGTCTAACCTATCAATTACTTGTGAGAATAATACAATAAATTAGGCAGATTATCTTTATTTGAAATAGATATTTACAATGGAGTCTATATGAATTGTCTAGTTACAATCAGCGATAATGCCACAATTCAAAAATTGCTGGTAAACGTTTTCCTGTTTTAACCTTATACTATTAGCTTATTGTTTGTTAGTAATAATAGACTTTTTATTCTTTGGGCGAATTTTTCAGTTTTAGAAAATTATGTAAAATGTACAAAATGAAACATAGAACAGCAAATCGGTTTTAGTTTGATTTTGGCACATATCAGTTTCTGTAACTAAAAACTTATATAAACTCGTATTTTTTTGTATAAATGCAATAAATTTGTAGCAAATATTTGATAAACAAGTATAACTAATTGCCTTATTCTTCAAACTATTTCAGTAAGAATGAATCTGCAATATTTCTGTTTCAAGACTAAATTTAAATGGTAAACAATTATTAATTATCAATCATGCTTTAAAAATCATTATTCATTGAACTATCTTAATCCTCTGGGTGCCGGGCCTTTTGGAATTACTATGCAAGACATGCCGCGATTCTAACATAAATAATTAATAATAAAATGTGTTCTATAATTTTAAGCATACTGTACCCATGAAAATGTATCGGATACTTTTTCAATGATGACATCAGATCTGACAGATTCGGCAATTCTCGCTGGAGTAGCAAAGGTTGTATCAGATTTTAGCAATCAGAGGATTAATTTGTTTTACAGCATTCATTTCATTACCATAGTAATAAATTTAAAATACAACTAAAAACTAATTTGTTCGGTGAAAGATCGTTGTCATACAGGTGGGAGTTTTTGCTAACACTACAAAAGAATTTGTAAAGTTGCCCAAAGAGGTATATAAAATAATATATATTTTGTTGTCAAATGGTGCATAATTTATCGAAAATATTCAAAAGCAAAATCGATAATTTATCTGAAGACAACAATATCTGTATTTATTCAAATGGTTGCCTTGATTCTGTAATATATAAAATAAAGAAATCTGTCAAATGTTTTACTTCAGATACAAATAACAATAGGTGACAAAACCTGCTCGAGCCTATAAGAATATGTTGCAATAATTTAGTGAAAGAATCAGTAGATTGCGGCTAAATGAACTATTTATAAAGTTCAGGCATTTACTTGCAATAATTTGCCACTATCTTGTATGAGACAATTAATAAACGTGCAAAATAAAAGCAGCTTTATTGGAGGAAACTTGTTAAAAAATATTAAAAGAAAGTTACAAAAATATTTATCAAAGGTAATATTAAAATTCATCAGTCAAAAAACAGTAATAGAAAACTAGTATAATTACTTTGTTGATATAAATATAGATATACTCACAGTGGTGACGGATGAAAAAAATTATGACCGAGTGAAAATGATGAACGAAAAAAAAGTGGCTTAGATAACTACATAACGATAGATTATTTAATTAAATGCTGAATTTGTTAGAGATAATATTGTGGTAAATACGTTTATGTTAATTACGAAAAAAAATATTTTTTAACAAGTCTGAAATATACATAATTCGATTATACGGTCTAAACAGTAAGGATAATATGGTATTATAGAGTAAAAAAAATATGTAGAAATAAATCTTTTCATAATTTAAAGTAACACATATTTGACAAATTTTTTCCATTATCATTTTGATGGAGTGTTTCAATAATTATTTCCTCAAATATGTCATGTAATAATTTTCAAATAACAATGCGATTTTTGAAACATTAATAAATGATCAAATACATCAGTCATTGTTATATTGCGATACCCCAAAGGAATATAATGTAATGACAATAACATTTTGCGCATACAAATCTTCAAAGGATATCTCTCAAGGACAACACTTTTGACTGCGTTCATTTTTATACAATCTAAACCCTGCTTTTATTAACTTAATTAAATAGTTGAAGGAATATATTATCTATTTAACACTGCATTAAACAGTGCAATAATCAAGCATAGGTATGATTATTCCAGGTTTCAAACAGTAAGGAAAGTAAGTTATTTTTCAGAATGGTTAAAATATGATATTTTTTAGTAACCATTACTGAAAATATATTTCTTCACTTCCCCGAGCGGTAGGCAAATTTTATCCATATACCATATCAATAAATGCAGTATTAAAAATGAAAGTCCAGAAGTCTAAAAGAGTAAAACTAAATCAAGCTTTGGTGGCATTGAATGTTACTGGACAGTTTTCAATCAGGTGTGTGCATATAGTGTACCAAAATGCCGATAAAAAATGGTTTCATAAGCTGCACAACACAAAAATATGTTGTCATTGTTGATAAGTATTCAAAGGAATCTCATCACTTAGTATTGAAAATAGTATCTAATTGAAAAAAAATACTATGAAGCTGATAATGATTTGTTTGAAAAAATCATTTTGATAGAGACCCCGAATAAATAGGTTTATTTGAAAAATAGACTCGTGGAATACAGCATATTCATTGATTGCGCTGTCTCGCTTATTGAGAGACCATTACTTGAGTATAATTAAAATGTACCGCCGCCATAATTTTCACAACGCATTCGGATATTGCATCGACACACTTCAAGGATTACAATTTTCAGTCGCATTATTACATTTTGTCCACATGGCTGGTAACAAATTACCGATTACTTGCAGTAACTACCTCAGGATCAATCGACACAATGGAATGATCGGAGGTTTACAGACAATCTGCAGAGCGCTGCAATACGCTTGCATGTAAATTTTCAAAACCCATCAATGACCTCGTGACATATTTAAAAATGAACACTTTCGATAGGTTTCGACACATCACCGCAGTTTTTTGGTGATATCTTGAATTGAAGCCGACAATATCTCATATTCGTTTCACTTGTCAATGAGCAATGGAACAGTTAGAGCTGCCCGCTGAAAGATGTCGGTAAGGGAGAGAACTCGGATTAGCGAGTGAGACAGTGCGCACGCGGGGGCGTGATGGTGTGCGCAGGCGTGTTCATGTCACTGCGAAGCTGCGAGCGCAGTGCAGCGAGGCTGCATAGCGATCGACATCTCCTCGGAGTCTCCGTGGGAAATTCCCCAGACGGCGGAAGCGGCCGAGAGCGCAGAGAGGGCGGGGCCGGGCGCGGCAGAGAGGGCGGCGGCGCGCATGCGACGAGATCCTCCGCCTCCCTCTCCTGAACTGTTCCGACCACCGCAGCGTCGAGATCTACGGCGTGACGTTCGCCGTTCACCACCTGATGAAAGCGTACACAAGTTTTTAAAAAATTGGCGCAATTTCTTCAATAAGTTTTTCTGACAGTGTTGTCTTGATAAAAATGAAATATGGTATTTATTTACATGTTTAATTGCTTAATCATTTTTGTTATTTTCGACGTTAAGTCTTAAAAAATTTTCGCATCAGTTTGAGAAATATGTACCAGATTTTTCTAAATCAAAAAAGTAAATATACATTTAAGCTACTAAACAAAAATATCCATTTGAATAAATGTTTAAATTAACTAATATAGTGAATATTCCATTGACTTTTAATTATTACCAGACATGTGATGAAACAAATATTTCTGTTGGACAAAATAGCCAAGGATTTTTGTTAATATATTGTTCTAAGAGGTATTTTTAAATTATAACAATTGCATCCAATCAAATTTAGAGTGATAAATATTTCTAAATGTACAAGAGAGGCATGCAAACTGTAGTGACATTAACAGAGAATAAATAATATATTATTATACTAACATACCAAAATATTTGTAATAATCACAGCTACAGGAATGTGTAGTTTTATTTCATTATTATTTTAACATACAAATAAGAAATATTATAAAATCAGTACTTAAAATTTGTCAGCTTAAGCCAAATTAGTTTTATTGCTGAGAAGCTTTGCAAGCGTTTATATTTTGAATATTAAAAAAAGGACAACATTTACACATTTATTTCAGTAGTATTAGTAGAAAAGAAAATGATAGATAAAAACATGTAGAAATTAATAATGTTATCAATTGAAGTATTTTATGAAGCAAAATGAAACAAACAGATGGATTGGTTTCTTCATGACGGAAGTAATTATTATATTATTAAATATGTCAGAAAAATTCAAAGACTACTATCGATAATTATTATTGGGCACTGTTGCTGTTTTCTATGTCTGGTAAATGTACAGCAAAATCTCATTTTAATTCAACGACTAAATTACTTTCATTAAAAGCAGACATAAAAAATGATTACTGATTAATATGTAGTACGGGATGGTTTTAATATAAATATAAAAATATCACTAGAATAGTAGTTAGTAATAATTAGGCTTTCGTACTCGTATATTATTCGATATCATGTTACATCATAGAAATCATAGAAATAATAAACTAATGCAAATCATAGCATCTTATTATATAAACAGTTTCCCTCCACAATACATATTTTTTCGGGGTGATATAAAATTAGGTATTTTACCATGCCATGCTACATTCATTTGGTGCCACTGTGCAGGTCGTGATGCGATTGCAGTGCTAAAACAATCATCTAATCTACATTGTTTCCAATCAATCTAAACACTCCAAGTTTTCAATTATCTTTCATGAACAATATCATGTTACTACGGATTTAAAAGTGCAGTATGAAAATAAGCTTCCTGGAATTGAGAGCTCAAGTTGAAGAGTCCACTGTCAGAATCCTTCTATTCCATAATGACAATGTCAATTTCTTGAACTGCCATATGTTTAAACTAATCAATACTGATTAGTATTTTTGATTAAATGAATGATTGTTTTCGTTTATTGCGTTGCAACAAATAGTTTTCTATTAAAATCATCACTTAATTGCGAATATATGACAGCCTTTTCAGTATTGTAATAAAAATCTTTTGTGAGCGCCAGGGCCGTACAGGGGGCAAAAGAGACAGCTGCCATAGGCTCCACAAATTTTTAATTATTTAACATTTCTATATTTTTTATATAATTTTATATAATTAGCTTGTAAATAAACTATTTTATCAGTTTGATTTTTCTTTCTCCTGGGGCACAAATTTTGAATGGGGGCCTCGAAGAATCGCGTGCCCCAGATGCCTAATGATCGCTATGACTTATGGTAACTTTGAACAAAACTAAATCCTGTGAAATAAATTGGAATTATTTGTTTGACAGTACAACGTAAAATGAATAATGCAGGGAGTGCCGTGCAGAATGTCGATTGCAAACAGAAAACAAAAAAATAATAACAAATGATCAACAACACCTCAGCGGCTGGCAAAAGAAGTAGCTCTACAAATAAACGGATGCACTAAAAAAATATTATGGGGACAAGGATAATGGGAGATCCGCTACACCACCGATCACCATTTTGTTAATGGTCGGCAAGCGACGATACCATTGCCTGCTTCAAAAAAAAAAACAAAAAAAAACGCACGCACAAATTGGCAAAGTTGCTGTTTGCAGTCTAGTGGCTCCTTTTCAATGCAGACACGGGCACTCCTCCAAATGTGGCGGTTCATGAGGTGCGACGGCCAAAAGGACCGTGTGCTTATTTTTTAACTCACAGAAACAGGAAAAGAAAGAGATTTTATATAACATTCTGATTGAATGTTGACAGTATTCTAAATTGTTAAAACAGAAAAAAATAATATTTACACATTTAACTAATAAATTCGTATTGAACAGTTTTACATATTGTAAATATAATTTAAGGTACATAACAAAATATAGTATTCAGGTAAGAGTGAGATATTGACTGAATTTAAAGGTGAAAGAAAATTAGAACAGTAAAAAAAAAGCACAGAATCCATGGCCAGGTCTCATCTTAAAAATAATACTTTGCGATGTGATGTGACGGTGGACCGGTCGGTTTCAAAAGAGAAACTCGAGGCAGGCGAGAAGCAAATACAGCGGCATGCTCTCCGAAGGCGGCGGGGACGGGGCGACGAGGGGGGGCACAGATATGGAACTGAGTTGAATGGCGCACGAGTCAGGTTCGTCGCGCACATTGCGATATTTGGATATGAGCGAGATGGAGGAACGAGACATAGATCGGTGTGAACGATGGCGGGAGGGGATCGGTGTCGAGTGTTGTGGTGCAGTACCGGAAGCTGGTCGCAGCTCCATGGAAGCGGCCGGTTGCAGAAACCACTCCGATCGGGTCCTCATTCTAGCCCTCTGTCTCTCGTGCACCTAAACGGAATAACCACTTCACTCACTTATCCCTCAAACTGTCAAACCTATCCATCAAACTCACTTTGACTCGATAGTGTTGCTTCCTTCATACATGTGCTGATGTTGATTTTATTTTTTATGAAAAATCGTTTCAAGAAAGAAAATGTAGCGATATTCTTCATTAGTTTGTCAAAAACTGAAGCACATTTTGATATACATGTTTTAATCTTTGTATGCACTCTATTATAAAGATATTAAAAATCTGAAAAACAATACATAACATTCCCAAGTTCCCAACTGCTTCAAACATGGTTACAATTATTGCATATAATCCATGATCGTATATTATCTAGATAAAATTAAATGAAATTGTCTACTTTGTAAATTATGCATACAAAATAATTAATATGAGTGTATAAAGAAGCTGTGAATTTAGTCACCGTTTGCTTTTTATAA
Organism: Himalopsyche phryganea; assembly: GCA_022494535.1. Classification (NCBI taxonomy): domain Eukaryota; kingdom Metazoa; phylum Arthropoda; class Insecta; order Trichoptera; family Rhyacophilidae; genus Himalopsyche; species Himalopsyche phryganea. The sequence goes on along the minus strand of JAGVSL010000080.1, from coordinate 2,278,368 downwards.
TTAATCAGCTTGGTCGTAGTTAGAAATGTGAAAGTAAACAAAAAGAAGCCATTCAAAAAGTAATACTGTTTGAAGAATACATGAGTATAGTTTGGATAGTCTAATGGCCTGATAAATTTGATTTGTATATGAAGCAATGAAAATGAATATTATTATTATTCAAATCCTGCACGTTTCATCACATCAGATGGTGAAAATAGATGCCGTTTGATTCAAAAGTAATGTGGTCGGTTACATGATTTCATAGATATAATTTTCTATGTGATTTAAAAGAAGTGTTTTCTTTTACGTCAGCCTACGAAAGCAATGTTAAAAAGCCACACTCATCTAAACTGTAAAAATGAATCGCTTAGTATTATAGCACTCATTTGTGTTGCATTACATGTTTTGACACCATTGAAAATATTGTCAGACTAAATTAACAATATCCTCAAAAAACATTAACACTTGTCACATATTGAAACATAAATTACTATCTGCTATGCAATTCATTTTTGCTTTACATTGAAAATGAGTAACCACAAAAATTTCTGCCGAATCCATCGATAAAATTATATGAGTTCTTTGAACTGTCATAGTAATATATTTTATATATATATATATGCAATTGCGTTATTTGCAGTGATAGAGGGACATTATACGTGCGTACAACGATAGGCAGGCGACAGTGAAGACAAACTCGCGCGTCTTCCATTTAACCTGAGCCGAAACGAAAACAATCGTAATACTATGAAGGTGCACTTGAACAAAAGGGGGAGCAGAAACATAGAATATCTGTTGTGATCTGCAACATGTATTGTGGCGACTCAAGAAATCTGTGGTCACGGGGAACACCGTATTGGGGTCATTTAAATCATCTAACCATTATACGGTTATTGCGAATACAAATTTACTTGTGTATGATTTAAATGAAATATTCCAAAATGTACCAAACTAGCTATATTGATTTCATTCTGTTATGCCGCCAACATAATTTATAACCGTACAGAAGATGCTTGAACTGTTGTTGCTGAAGATTTGTTTTCCTGCATGCATTATTCGTATAACCGAGTCCCAATAATTTTGTAAATAAAGCACTGCAGAGATATTATATAATAAATAATTTCAGTCTCTGAAATAGCTTTGCGCATTCTGTGATTGTGAGTAAATAATTACCTCTTGGCAGTGTTCAAGGTTTTTAGTATGCTTCTAAAAGGCTCCCACAGAGACAAATGCCCGATAATCTACTGTATATACTTTGCTGTGCCCATACATGAGTACACTTTGATATTTACCCAGTGATCACAGAAATAATGAGAGGTTTTCATTATGTATATTTGTAAAAGTCAAGTCGGAGAAGGTACAATAAAATGAACATAACAATAAAGAAGGGGGTGGACTCACAACAATCAATGGAGGGGTTTCACTTATGATCGGACAAATTGTACGTAAATAGTAAACCTCCGATAATGATTCAATGAAAACATTTATTTTATTTAATGAAAAAATATCTACCGATGGATATCAGTTGGTTGGAGGTGCTTGCGATATATTTATTTCCTCCTGTTAGCAAAAAAACACAAATTATTTCGATTGATATAGAACTACAATACTTCACAAATCAGTAAGTATAGAAATCTAAAACTTATGTAATCAAATTCTAACGGACTTATTGTTTACTTATATTGTTAATAATCTATCTAGATACAATAGTATGCACGTTAGAAACAAAGTATTGATTAGTTACATTGATAAATATAATAAAATGCATTATTACTTTTATCTTAAGACATTCCTCGTTTACAGTCGGTACAGAAATATTACCAGAAATTATTCTTCCGGTATCAGAATCGGGAAAAGAAAACATTATATAAGGCTCGTATTATAAAACTACAGAAGAAATCAGTCCATCAGAATAAATTTAAACAAGAATATTAGTAGTCATCTTTTAATTGACAAAAAAATAGTCTGATTTCTGTAAATAGTTTTACATGATCTCTTTGTGTCAATTTTAAGCATCATAATAGTTGAAGATGCCAACTTGGCTATTATCTGAATACATTTTAACCAGAGCAAAATCAATCGGTCTAAGATGAAAAACAAATATTGCCTGCAGCCAGGTCATACTATTTAGAAAAACATTACTGATGCATAACTCGTGGAAAATAAACCCTAAAACCTCGAATGATCCACCAGATCGAGAATGCTCTGCTTTAAATAAGGCATACCTGCGGCAGGTAAGAGAGACTGCGCGTGCTCTCAGCATATCGATTGACAGCTCTCAATTCCTCTAATGTCATATGGGGACTGGAGCCTGCTCGGGAAGATTGACTGGACGAGCTCACGGAAACCTACACAAAAGAAATAGTAGTAGTAAGTAAAACCAATAGTATTTTCATAAATCAATTTACAATGTCGCGTGTTATAAAGAATATTTCTGATATATTTTTTTAGTAAATACATTTATTAAAAACTAAATATATAATAACCTTGAAGACACTTTCTTCCAGAGATACTGATAATCGCGTACAGGAATCGAGGAGAGTGTGTTCAGGAATGCAACCGAGGTTTCCTAGAGCAGGCAGGGCTCCCTCGACAAGAGCGGGCATCGATTGACATTCTTCGCTTTTTGCTAACACTGTAAAAGTATTCGAATCATAAGTAGTGAAATAGTTAATTGTTTTCCAGCTATACAAACAATATTCGATTAAATTTGGATTATTGAGATTTTGTACACTTCCATGTATTTTGTCACTAACAACCCGGGTTTCGCCTTTCGGCATCTTCAGGCATTCGAGCACACGGATGGACTCGAACTGAGAGACAGTAAACAGTGTCTAACGTTTATATAGAAGATACAAATGCGACAAATATTATTTACGAGGTAAGATATTATACGTCTGAGAGCCACTCTGATACCTGAGTTAAAATTTCGGGAATTTCCCTAATCCTTATTTTGTAAACACCATATTAACAGAGTGGCGAATTGCCGCTTTTCAACTTCTTTTAGAAATACCAGTGATGAGCAGCTGAACCTTCCTAATTCTCCGCTATTATATCCGATACGTTGAAACACCTAACAGATGTCACTAAATGTGGAATGATTGTATATATTTACCCATTCGTCGAATTACATCCCGTCAAAACCCACAATACTATTATAATTGTAAAATCACTGGTATTTCTAAAAGAAGTTGAAAAGCGGCAATTCGCCACTCTGTTAATATGGTGTTTACAAAATAAGGATTAGGGAAATTCCCGAAATTTTAACTCAGGTATCAGTGTGGCTCTCAGACGTATAATATCTTACCTCGTAAATAATATTTGTCGCATTTGTATCTTCTATATAAACGTTAGACACTGTTTACTGTCTCTCAGTTCGAGTCCATCCGTGTGCTCGAATGCCTGAAGATGCCGAAAGGCGAAACCCGGGTCGTTAGTGACAAAATACATGGAAGTGTACAAAATCTCAATAATCCAAATTTGATATTGAAATTCCATCAAGCACCCTCAGTCGATGTCTTAAAATATTCGATTAGATGTGAATGTGTTATAGCCACAAATATGCATCGAAAATGAATGACCGGTATTTGAATACTTACCATCTAATTTAAACTTCTTCCCCCATCGATTGCACTCACATTGCAGCCATGTCTTTTCCGCTTCCAGTGAAAGTTGTCCTGAAAATATGAATGGTAATGATGAAGTCAATAACTTCGATTCCAATAATAGATACATAGGTCAACAATGCAATAATGTTGATTATTTCGAAAAACTGACTTCAAAATTTAATGCTATGGTTGGAAAGCCAAAAGGGTGAAATGAAAGAAGGATATGACAGTTGAAAAACATATTTGTGGCAAGATTAAGATAACTTTGGTTGTCTTGAATGAGATAGTTAAATAATTTATTAAGCCTACTATATAGTAATATGGTAATTTTGTCATATTTGTCTCGAGGTTTCATGAATAAAAGCAATTTATAGTCAATTTTAATAGTGGTTACCCAAATGACATTATTAGAATATACTTAAGAACATTATGCAAGAGAAAGATATTAATACACATTTCAGCGACTGATGGTTATATACAGGAAGGGTATTTGTACCATTTGTGGTTTGGTAGTTTTTGTTGGGTCAAGTATTAATACCGCTATGTTTTGTTTAGTATTTCACTTTGACTATCTAATGGTCAGAAAAAAAGAATCAACTGAAGGTACTACTACTGCACGATGGTCAGAAATAAAGTTAACAGTTGTGACAAATAGTACTGTTTCAAAACAATTATACACCTTTGTATTTTTTAGTTTTTTTTTAATGGGACAGTGAACCAACTGCTTGAATTAATGAATAATTTGTCCTCATTAACGTCACCATAAATTGTGTGCCTGTAATTCGATATGAATATATGTAATTATTAATATTGATATACAATGAGTAATCACCCTATTTACAAAAATAATAAAAAAAAGCTTGGATATTTAAAAAAAAATAATGGTGACGTTTTTTACGGTTTTCACTGATAACAGTGCCTGAAATTACCCATGTGTAATGTGTTATTAAGAGTATATAAAAAAAGGAATTATGAATATATAATAAAATATACATATTTTTTTTAAATCGTATCTTTCAGTCAATTATTTAATCATAATCATATCTTACTGGCATAGAGCTGTTGATCATTAGGATGACGAGGAGGTGGAGGGTATCGGAAAGAGCATATCCATTCATCGGCTACTCTTAGAACCCTGCCTGTGACGCGAGCATAGTATTCATAGTTATCGCGCCCGAACACATCTCCCCTGGCGAATCTCTCAATAAGCTGACGCATAACCCGTGTTGCCACCTATATCAAACAAAATAAATAAACATAATGATTTTATTTCATAACAATGTAGAGTAGATTAAAGAGGTAAATTCGGGGGGTTTTAAGACATTCTTTTTTACCAACTTTACTTCATGCAAAAAATTTTGGTTTGAATAATCAATTAATAAATATTTACTGCAATTAAAAAATATAAACCCTTTTATAAAATTCCGTTTAGAATAGTAAAATTAGGTTTTCACTTTTCTAAATATATTTCTAATCTACTAAAATGCACCATGCACGATGTTATCAATGTGCTTTAATATCGAGTAGTTTAAATTACAAAGGGTCATAATATATGAGACTATTTTACTAATGATCGGGGCATTCATTGAAATAAAATAACACGATTCAATAAATTTGAAATGTTAATTAATGTTTTCAGTATTGGAAGCTGAGAAAACCATTCCCAAAAAAATAAGCAATATATGTAATGAATGATTGGATGAGGTAAACATTTCAATCTTGACTTATAAATAACAAACATTATACTTATTGTATTTAATAATAAACTAAGTAGTATAGTATTGCGTATGACAGCCTTTTTTTGAAAACACTTTAAATACTGATAAAAGCGTGCATAACAAATATGTAGTAAGTGTTAGAAAGCGCAATGTATAGAAAATATTTTTTTAATACAAATGTATAATGACGACTGTATGTGTTGAAAATGTTTTCATAAAGAGGATTCATTCAACTATAAAAGTAAATGATTAATTAATAAGTCATAATAATTCACGCTATGCATAAAACTAAGATACCTTTGAAAATATTTATTAGCAAAACACCTGTATTACATAGATAAATGTGGAAGTGTTTAGCATTATGAATCAATATTATCGACTATAGCGCTCAAATGCTCGAAGAGTCAGTGTTTACTCAGTGATATCATTCTAAATGAAAGTTTGATTGTGTAATCGAAATGAAACAATGAAATATTATGCAGAATTAGTTTTTATTGATAATATCATCCAAGATGCTAATTTCGGAGGAAAAATTCACTATATAAAGCTTGTCTGATTGCATAAATTATAAAATACCATAGAAGCGTAGAAAGAGTGCGACTAAACGGGTGTTTTTCGGGTGTTCATAGGATACCTATAGCAGCAAAGAAATGCACAAATTAAAACAACATAAAGACTATATTCTAATGGGAATATTGTTAACTGTGCACGGCTAAGAGTCAATGGCAACGGAGATAGGAATAAAAAGAATATATTTCTGACTGTTTACTTACACTCACTTCCGCCTGCCATTGTTCATTTGAAAAAGAAAACATAAAGCTGAATATACAGCGCTCAATAATAATATTCCAATAACAGGTAACACATTCTGGGAAATTAATCCATTTCAGTGTGGTAAATTATGTTTGTTGGTAGTTTAGAATGTCAACCGATTCATAATGCATTCTCCATCGCGATGACTCAATTTGGAAAATATCAATGATGCGGTTTCAAACCTTCACGAGAAAAAAAATAGTGTGCTAGCCAAGTATTAGTTACATATATATCACTTGAAATTGCAGATTTATGCTGATGTTATACATAATGGTTATTAACGTCATAATTCTTTTTCAGTCACAAATAACATGTCGAAAACAACGATCGTGTTCAATCAATAGAAATTCAAGTCATACAGTTTGAAAAGCAATGCGAAAAGTTAATGTCTCTTTGATGCATTCAAAATGCCATACTGACATTTCAAAAATGACTTTTCATTATGTTAAAGAATTGCTTTATCGTTGCCCATCAGGCAGAAATTGTAATAAATTTTACAGTTTTTTTTTACTGTACCTCCATCATAAATGATAAGTTTAAGACAGATACACATAAACATTGATTTACATTGTATTAATTTAACTCAGGGTGGTTAGTTAAAATTTCACAATAATCTGTTGAAAATGTATATCATATGAAATAGGGCAATACGTATAAGTCTAGAAAAAATATGATAGACACATCTATCCTAAGCTTATCAGAGTAATATTACATTTCCATATTCTATAACAATGAAAATAGTGTCCTTCTTTTAAATGTTCACCGACTGAGAAAACTGTGAAGTTGTTTTAATTACAATGTCTTTTCATTTTTAGACCCCATCATACCGCACATAACCACTTCATTATGACCTATAGCACATCTGAACTGTGCGATACATCACCATTTTTTTACAGGCTCAAATATTGTACGCGATAATTTTTAGAATATTAACCCTTGCAATCATTTCAATGTCATCACTGTGGGGCAAGTCATTAAATATTATTCATTATATTCATTTTTATATATGAGATTTTAATTTTCATTACTTTGCATTTGACGTTATTTGAAGTTACCAATTACAAAGGGTTAAAATAAAGATTAATATTTTTTTAAGTAATTAGAATATTCAATTGTGAATAATTCAAATAGTTATTAAACTCAGTTTGGCAGTTAGAATTAACGGTATATATCAATGTGACGGCAGTCTAATAATTGAGGTGAATATATTTCACTTGCAATTTTGGACAAATTATGTGTCACATAAATGTCTGCCAAATGTTCAGTTCAATCAGTTTCCAATTTAGGATTAAAACAATAATACCCGCAACCATATTACTCACTACCTATTAAACTTTAATTTACATCATGTTTAGGAAGACTGGGAGTGTTTTTGTATACTCATTGACTTCTTAGAAAAAAATTCAAATTCTTTTTCTACCAACATTAAAAGTGTGCTCCATCACTGTATACATGTAACCTTCTCCTTATTTAAAAAATTACATATTTATGCCAAAGGTTTCTGTAAAGATTTGCAATAGAAGTGTGCATACCTCGTATCTGCATAAATATAGCAAAACATCATTATTTAGTTTGAGAAGATTGCTTATCTCGCAATTAGGTATTCAAGAATTACCTTTGTATTTAACTTAAAAGCAAGATAAGATTAGTCTATAAATATAACAGAAGACTCCATGGCAAGACAACTGAAATTCTGATAGTTGACAAAAACTATTAAAAATGAACATGATAAAACAATTATAACAAATTTTAATACATTAAATAATCCAAAATAGATAAGAAGGTATTAATGTAGTTATTTTAATTCTTTAAATTTAATCTAGTCAAGAAATGGAATTTATTGCTCGATTGAGATAAAACCTAATCAAGTGCAATAAATTTGTCAACATAAAGATAACAAAAATAGTCTTATGAAACTATCATCTGCAAGCAAATTAGAAAAGAACACTATATCCATTGAAGTAATTTTATCTATTCTAAAATAAAAACCAATCATTTTTATCGATGTGACTGGATGGTAAATTTAAAAATAAATGAATGAATAAGAGTTTTGAAGTATCGCTTCTATTGGATTTAAGATGTGACAGTTTGAATATATAATAACCTTGAATCGCTGCACGTCCTGCATAGTGGCTGCCCTGCCATCGGAAACGCACGAGTGGAAGAAAGAAGGCGCAACAGAGACCCCGAGAGCTTCAGCAGTCATGCCCGTGCCGGCTCTCTCCGCACTCGATGCCATCACACGGAATGTTCCAAATAGAAGAACTAACAGTCTTTGAGTGTGGCCAGGAAGAGACAGCACCAGTCTGGAATTTGTAAGTCGATATATATGTATAAACACATTACCACATGAGAATACTGTGAGCGAGAGCGGGTAGAAAATTACTTATTGCTGTTGATAGTATAAATTTTTTTTTTCATGTTACTCAGTTGCTCAACATCTCTTTTTTTTCGAAGAGAGTAGGGAAAGAAGGATAGGGCTAGGACAGGACTAGTGGTTAGCTAATCGCTCTCGCTACACCCCGTGAGGATCAGATGGGTGGAAGGGCATTTTTAGACATCACAAACACTCAGATTACGAACAGAAATCCATAAATCGATTAAAAGATCAATTTCTGAAAGCTGTTCGCACCAGAAATTGAACCCGAGACATCCGTAACCGTAGCCAGCGACGCTACCAACTGCGCCATGGACGCTGACAAATGTCGATAGCATCAATAGGATAGAAAAACAATGGAAACATTCAGTCTGTGTTTTCAGACTTGGAACTTTTCCAAGTGTAAAAAAAGATTATTTTTAGACAATTTTGAGATGAAAAATTTAAAACAATAATCAGGATTTTTTTGTAACACTAAAATGATAATATTCTCTTGATGAACACGAGGAAAAATTTCAATGCTAGACGACTCGTGTAATAAGCCAAATAATAATATTACAACACCTCATAAAATAGGATGATGGAAACAAATGTCATATTTTAATTGAGTGTATGTTGTTTACTCCATATCATTAGGAGTAATTGACAAATTGTTTGATACCTTCGGATTTCTTGAATTTGCTGCTCTTCCGGCAATTCCACAGCATTAAAAAGTTGAATTTCTCCCTCTCGACCAAACACACCTCCAGGAAGTTTTCTGAAATACGATAAGATAAATATTGTAATTAAATCTAGAATATTTAAACGATTTCTTCTCCTAAATCATATAATGAATAGTAAAATCAAAAATATAATTAAAGATTCACTCTTCACCAATAATATATTAATATACCAATAGATATATATGCCAGCAAACTGATGTGTAACTAACAGCTCAATGGGAGTTATAAAGAAAATAACAGGAAATCAGGAGCAAACGTCAAACCTTAAAAATTTCTTCAGAACACTGGCGATTGTATACACGGAATAGTTATCTACATTAACTAGACGACCAGTCTGCAGGAAATGAATAAGCTTTTTCATGGCACCTTGGTGACCAGGCGCCCGGAAGACATCCCTTCGTAATGGCGCTTCCTTATTCAATTTCAAAATCAGTACCTTAAGAAAGAAAAAATAATTACAGACGTTAAGGTATGCTGGATATAAGCCAATAAGGCAGGAGAAAAATTGGTGGCTACACAAAAAGTGAAGCATTTATCAAAAGAAATACCATGATACTGCATAGTATCTACTTACGGAGTAAATACGGTCAAGGAGCAATAGTTTTGTTACCTTAATCAATTGAAGCATCCTCTAACAAAATAATTTCAACTGTAAAATAGATTTAATCTTTCCAAAACCAAGAAAATGCCAACACAACTGGGCAATCATCCGAAATAGTACTAAGAAAATAAATATAAATTTGGCAAACAAATCTATCTCTCACTTTCTATTTTAAACATTTAATTTAAATATATTAGTACAACCAGTGGCGGATTATAACACAGGTGTAAGAGGCAGCCAACTTGATCAGTGTCAGCAGAACGAAGAAAACATGTTAAAATATTTATTATACTGTTCATAAAATGGTTTTGTAAAAGCAAATCGAAAATTACCGAAAGATCAGTGTTATAGATGCTGTACATACTCTCCAAATATGTATGTTACCGCAAACTTTGTTAGCGATTTAGGAACCTCAAATGCAAATTTCATGCTGAATCTAATGACTACTGCAGTGCACCTGTATACAAAATAATTACAGCTAACGCCTGTTTCTATTATTTTTCTTATTATTTGAAAAACTCTATTCAGCAAATTTTCAGATAACTGTTCAAATGAGTGGAAAGATTATTATCAATTACTCCAGTATAGAACTATATTCTATACGCTATTAGCACAATTGGACATAAAATCTTTTCACTTTCTGTGCATGTTGAGCCAAGCAGTGTGTGTGTGCGAACAAGCATATAACTTGGTGAAAACATTGCACTAACAACATTATTGTGTTAATAGCACTGAGTTTTAACCTGGGTGGGCAGTTTTCAGCAATCGATTTTTCAATATTTATATGAATTTGGATGCAGACATTAGTAATGTTTTCAAGTCTTTACTCACGCCTGAATGATTTTGAGAAAATATTTGAAAGCATAACTTAAACATATGAAAATGCAATGCGTATGTCTAAATTGTAGCCGATTTTACCTTATGTGGTATAAAGTTTCATATACTTTGGGTGACACTGGTATTATTTTAATTTGTTAAATAAAAGTATTTGTCAACTTGGAAGATTTTGAACAATGCTTACTTCTCTAGGTTGTTCTCTAGAAGCAACAAATCCATATAACCTAATGTTTGTTTTGAATGAGAAACACTCGTTTACCTCTTTGAAAATATTAGAATCATAGTGAATCACTTTCCACTGCAACAGTTTTGACAATGGCAGGCATATGAAGAAAACAATGACTCAGGGAAGTATCCAATTGTGGTTGAATCGAAAGACATTTGTTTTCCCACTCTAAAACAGCTTTGTTTAAGTCAGATAGAATAAGAAAACAAATAACTCATGGAAAATCCAATATTGAACATCAAATCACTTGTTTTCATTATGTAGCAATACGACTCAAATGAATAAACTATTCAGAGGGCAATCAATTCATACCAAAGTGACTTATTTCCCATGTCAAGTGAATTAGCATTTCACTTCAAAAGTAAGTTATCATATCACACGTCTCACTTAATAGATTCTATCATCACCATTACTCTTTCTAGCTCATCTTCCTATACAATGGACACATTCGGCAATGACTAGTATTTTGATGAATGAATGTGGAGTATACAACATTCTCTTATGTATGTTCTAAGTAAGTTCTTGTTGACCATAGTAGTGGGAACTATGGGCACCATCATGCTTTGACCAACCAAGGTAATTGATTATGTTTATAATATTACAAACCCAAAATATGTTCTACGACATTTAAAATACAACTGACAAGCACCCTTACATTTTAAATGTATTAATTCCATTTATTTTTATGTAAATGTCTATTATCAGGGACAAGGCCTCGTTTTTATATTAGGAGGAAGATAGGTAGGTGTGTAAATTTTAAAGATTCTGTTTTCTTTTTCCAACAAAAAAAAGAATAAAACTGTAATGATAAACACTTTCAAGAATTACAATTGCTAGCTCAATAAGGTTAATGCTCTCTTAATTCATAAATTAGTAGCATTGTATGAGTAATATGATGTTAAGTACTGGGCAATATGGGCTTCACATAATAGCAGCAAAAACTACCATAAATGACAGTGAATATCGAGTCAACAATTCAACAATTGCAATAAAAGCTAGGTGTGTAAGAAACACGGCTTACAAGCAATGGGCCAGGGATATCGTTTTTGCAAACTTCATGCAATGGTACTCCAAATTTGACTTTTTCGAGCCGCCTCGGATATGGAATGGTGCTGGGATGTCCACAAGACGTCACAACATTACTGAGAGTAGCTGCCCGGCGATGCATTCTTCTAGCCCAGCTACTCATTTTGAAAAAACACTGTCAATCAACACTCACTAGTCACTACACTGCGAATCATCCAGGCATAACCTAGTAATGTAATGTTATTCAAGATGGAATGGAGACAATGGGCAATATAGGGCTATACTGTGGTTTTAAGGAAGGGCGGTCTTCTAAAGTGCAAATAAGAAGAAAACATTGTTTAAAATCGAGACTAAACGGTGTACTACACATGAGAAACACATCTTCTTGGACCACACCTCCAACTTCCCTTGTGATTTAATTTGTTTTGAATTTAAAAAATCAATCGTAAATGGAATGCGAGTCACAGCCCAGTGATACCACTCGTATGAAAACAGAAACAGATGAATCCAAAGCATTTGATTGTATACAAAGATAAATTCAAAATATACTTAGCCGGCTAAAAACTTTTACCTAATTACATGATTATTAAATTTACCAGGATACCAACAATTATTCATATTTAGCTCATAAAACTAAAGTAGCTGTTTTCTTCTTTATTTTTTTAAATTTCAATAAAGCATAATATGTTCCAGTCAATTTTGGGAATAAATATGTTATTATTTCAGTCTTTCTGAAAATATATTGTGTCTATGTATTCGAATCTTTCTTTCTTTGGCTTATAATTACATAGGTATCTTCTTATTAATGGAAACTAAAAAATCATTTTTTAAACGAAGATGTAATGAATAGGTTTAATAATTTGTGTAAAATCAAATTACAGATTTTATAAAAAACATGACTCGTATATATTTTTTGATTGTAGCTTCAATGTAACTACTATGGAACTTTAAAAATAGGTCCTTGTAATAAAATGTATAGGTGATCATTAATAATTTATTTGAATAATATAGGTAATATTATCTAAGGATGAATTACATTTTAGTCTATGGGACGATGTTGATCTAAAATATAAAACATACACAGTCATACGTATTGAAGGATCCGATACAAGTGCGCACATAATAACGAGATACCCTATACCTAGCAGGGATAGTAAATAGTTTGATCGGCATGTCAAAACAAGCCAATTTTATTTTTTTATTCGTGATGCGTGCCATTCCTATTTACGTACACATTAAATAGTCTTAATCAAAGTCATTGAATTAAAAAAAACATCTAATAAAATATTAATACTTTTTTTTTCCATGTCCGACAGAATTTTTTCTTTTCTTGTCACTCAGTTGCTCAACCTCTCTTTTCTTTTTCTATTTACGTACACATAGAAATAGTCTTAATCAAAGTCATTGAATTAAAAAGGACATCTAATAAAATATCAATATTTTTTTTACTGAATATAAAAAAGACGAAACACCTGAAATGAAAGGAAATATTAAAATATTTAATAACAAACTAATTTTTCGTTACATATTATTTGCGAGACTTTTAGTATCAGGCTGACGTGTTGTTAATTGCAAATTAATCATGCTGATGAATCTTCCTTTTTTCAATCTATTTTTAGTCTTTAAATAAAACATACATACATGATTCAATATAAAAACACATGCTTTCACATGAGTTCTTGGGTGGAATAAAAATGGGCAACAACGAAATTGTTATTTTTTAAAGAAAAGTATGCCTTTCTGTATTTTTAATATTATGTTTTCAATTCGGCATTCCAATTCATCAATTTGAGAATGCCGATGATGGCGATGATGCTAAAATGCTTTAATACATTATCGCAGTGCTCCAAAACCTTTTCTCGTCCTCGGCACACCTAAGCACTCACTAATATTTCACGGCACACCATTAGTCGAAATATGTAAATTTCATAAACAAAACTTACTATTAATTTGTTTTTATTTGATGAATTTGAAATATTAACTAATATATTGTTTAATAAAAGCCAATTAAAACCTTTTACCTTTCCAAAGTGATGGAACACGAAAAGAAAAAAATTCGAATTGCATATTTAAGGCTCTTGATTTGATAACTTGTATTAATATATTCGTTCATTTATAATAATTTCATAATAATTTCACTGGGAAGTTTCACCATCTCGCCATCAATGATTCCCAATTAATACAGCAATGTGTAATTTCTACGGTAGGATCTTTGTGTTTTACACACAAGACAAGCCACATTTTATTTCTTATCATTGCAGTTCCACTATCGATGCAAACAGTAGTACTATTATTCCATTAAATATAAAAATAAACAATATTTGTTGCAACGAGAATAATTTAAACGGAGATCTTAGCCATTCTTCTTTGTATTATCAAAATATTCGACTTTTCTCATTTTGAACGCACTTTCTCACGGCACACCTGGGATCGTCTCGCGGTGCACCGGCCTGCCGCGGCACACCGATTTCAGAACACTGCATTATCGCATGTTTACAATCTTGTTCAGTCTAAATAGGATTAGATTCCAAATTAATCACCTCCATTTCAAAATTTTCTAATTACATCCAATTGGGTAAGAAAATTTTATTTAAACTAATCCTAAACTTTTGGTATTTGTTTGATTACAATTTCATAAATATTTTGGCTTCTTGTTATTTGTAGGATTCTTTCTATATGAATATTAAAGTTCCTGGTGCACTTCATTTTCTTTTCCAATAACGTGAACAAATTGCTAATCGAGCAATTGATGTAATGTTAATAGTTTCATTCAGACAAATTGAGAAAAAAAACACTATTCGTGTCAGGTTATCATTTATTTTTATTATTCTCTTTTTAACAGTCTGTTGAGCTGTATTTTTTGGATTCTTTTGACGATTTTTCTTTATCATTGAAATCTTAAAACAAGTTTAACGCTATTTTTAACAGAGCTGATTTAAAAACATCTCCATCAGAAAATGGTTTCAAATTTTTGCCAACTAAATAAGAAAATTCTAAAGTAGCTTCTGTATTTTGTGGTGGTTTTTCATGTGTTTTAATAATGCCTTCGACCGGTTTTTAGTCGTCATTTAACGTTTAAAAACCAATTGTTTTCTTTGGTCAATGTTTTTATTAGCCATTTCTTTATGATGAGTTTCAAAGTCGATAATATTTTAAATTCATAAAATAAAAAACGAATTAATAAATGTAAGTTTTGTTTAAAATATGCATAATATGTTGACTTGCGGTGTGCCGTGGATGAAAAAAGGTTATGGAGCACTGCCCTATACTATGTCACGATATTGTATTGTAAGTAACGTGAATTACTAAAATTTAATTTAATAAATGATTTGAAAAACTTTTTCACGCAGCTAAACGTGCCAGGTATTTATTATAAATATCATCATGTCTCATCAAAATTATTTTCGTCATGAATTAGGAAAATAATTGTATTATATTTTAATCAAATCATTCGAATTTCGAATAACAATTAGAATTTTGTCGGATGCATCAAAGCTACTTTTACGTTATTTCTATTTTGACTTTCGATTCATTTAATAATGACCATCGTTAATTCGCCTTCACTCAGTTGACAGTATGCACCGGCCGGGTCCAAATCTCACTCAACGTTTCCCGCCCGAACTAGGCCCGTATGTTAATTTCTTCGTGCAATACATTCGAAATATTAGCACTGCTGTTGTCGGGAGTCAATTATTACTGGTCCCTGCTGGAAAATAGTGAATCTTATAACATATTTTATTCATCTGACTGCTCAGCCCTATGCGGGTTCGTTCACACTTGTATAAATAAATTCGAAGTTAAATACAGATCCAAACAAATCTGCATACAAACAATCCAAATATGTATGTAGACATTAGTTATTTTCGAAATGGAGTATTATAAATTAATTACCAATGTCCATATACGACAAACGTCAATATAGAGCCTCTTTCAACCAAAATTGTTAATATAGGTATATAAATATGCCGTAGGTTGGTAATAGGTAAAAACTTATATATATATATATATATATATATAGTACAAAAGTATAATCCTGAAAACATTTTAGAGCAATAGACAAACAGCAAAGAGAATAGTCACCAGGCCGTTATCGTCTATCTAACACTTTAGATCTTGGGTATCGGTGCTTGTGATATCTTTTCTTCTCGAGTTGATCTGAAGTGACATTAATAATTATCGTATAGTTTATCTCATGTGATTTAATTTTTTTGAAAATATCCGGCGCTCTGCCTACTATTGTAGTGCTGTAAAGGCAAATATTTTTTCAATGCGATATTTCTTAATTTCAATTGAAATTTGAAAAATATCTGATATTTATAAAATGCATTAAAGCCATTATTAAATCCAACCATCGAAATAGAGACACACATTATATATTTACTCTTGGTTATACATAATTATAATAAGTTTTTTTGTGGACCGGTCGACGTATTTTGTTTTAAATTCAAACAAATTTAGCCAGCATTCTTTCAAATTTTGTGTTTAATTATATATATGATTTATTATGACGTGCACCTACCGTAATCCAGCATATTGTAAGCTGGATTATTTTACTGCAATGGCGTAAGTATTAAAATTTCATCTCGAATAATTTCACCGAAATTGGTACTGATTTGGGAACAGTGTGGAAGTATAATATAAGGAAAATAAATTAATAGAATCACGATGACCAGTCGAAAGCTAAAATTTTCCAACAATGTGAGGTTTAACATTAATGCCCACATTTTGAATAAAATGTATACTCAGCCGATTTTTAATACCAGAAATGAGGCTGTATTGTACCTTGTTCAAAAATGTTACAACAAAAGGTTCTTGAGCGAAATTCTAACGTATCGAAACGTATAGTCCCGTATCTGCAAACATGAGAATTTACAGGAATGCGTTTCAAAAATTCATAACGCAACTCACCATTGTAATGTTTTCGATAAAAACAGTTTATACTCTCTCTTTCTGTTCTGAGGCCATCAATTGGCCAAAACACCGTCGATATGCTATATGAATTATGTTCATTCATTCTTCAAATAACATTTGTGAAATTTAAAAATAATATTGGTTAAAACTGAATCTATTGAGTTTGAAAACTCTCCTGAGAATTTTGGTGAAACGTAGATCAACAGTTTATTAGTTACGCCGACGATATATTTATATACACCCTATTATCTTTTTGCACGGGGAATACATTCCAGAGACTACCATGCAAATAAAAATATGGCAAAAATGACGATTCCAATATTCAAAAAAGGCCGAAGTGTTTAAATATATGCATATCATGTATTTAATAATGCTTTTCGTATGTTGGAAGTTGGAACCGTGTAAAAGCAAAAAATCAATGTAAAAAATAATTTGTCCGCTTTCTTAGACCGAGCAAAAAAAACTGCAAGAAAAGAATCGGGTGTATATTATATCAGTGCTCCGCAAACTTTTCTCATTTACGGCACACCTAATGACTCCTTGAAATTTTACGGCACACCACAAGCAAAAATATATGTAAATTTAAAAACAAAATTCGCATTTAATAATTTGAATTAAAAATAGCCACTATTTCTGTGTAACACAGTATGGATTAATATTCCAATCCAATTTCCTGATATTTCAAAAATTGAAGGCTCTTGATTCGATGTTTATTGTTTTAATATTCGTTCATTATTTTTAATAATTCATGTGGCAAGTTTTTAACTATTAATGCTTCCCGGTGTATACAGCAATGTTTCATTTCTAATGCAAGCTTTTATTTCCACTCAAGACAAACCCCGTTTCAACCCCATCGCTTGCAACATTCGTGCAAACACTCATAATACAATAATTATATCGAACGTCATAACCTTTGAAATCATCGTCTAGATACAGATATCTAGAAACCCAATAGCTTTATGAACATTTTATGAATACATAATGCGTAAAATACTTCGTATGTTTCCTGAAAAAGTCTCATATTAGCAGATACATTATATTACGCAATTACAATAATATTCCCTGCAGCACTGACATCCTGAAACAAATAATATGACACATCTTTTGCTGTAAACCAACTTGATATGCTACTTACTCACCAAGACAAAGTAGGTAATGAAGTTTAAAGTGCTATTAACACCTTACGTGTCTGGTTCTAATCATTCTAGTTGCTACAATTCAGTTCATTGGCATTGAAGGAAAATATAAATTACATTATCTATACAACACTAATATTCTCAACTGCAATGTGGACATCTTCATATGTTCAACACTGTAACTAACTATCTAATACCCCTGTAAACACTTCTGTGTTTATCCATCTGCAAATATTTGTACACTTTCTCAATGTATTGAAATGAATAACTGATGTCAAATTAGCTATATGTACTCTTCTGCTGCCTCATTGCCGTTGCATGCTGCACCTGCGTGAAGTGTGTGGTCCATTGGCACATCATCCTCTCGCAAAGTATCTTAGAATTGCATGATTTATAATACCATCTTTTTCGATAGCATAAATTCTAAAAAACACCTTTAACAAACAATTTTTTAATAAAGGGACTTAAAGAATCAACGGCTCACACACTATTTTCGTTAAAAAATTAAAACTCTATAAGGTGAGTACACCATTTAAAACTTAAAATTGAAAAAACATTGCTCCAAATTTGGATTATTGAGATTTTGTACACTTCCATGTATTTTGTCACCAACGACCCGGGTTTCGCCTTTCGGCATCTTCAGGTATTCGAGCACACGAATGGACTCGAACTGAGAGACAGTAAACAGTGTCTAACGTTTATATAGAAGATACAAATGCGACAAATATTATTTACGAGGTAAGATATTATACGTCTGAGAGCCACACTGATACCTGAGTTAAAATTTCGGGAATCGCCCTAATCCTTATTTTGTAAACACCATATTAACAGAGTGGCGAATTGCCGCTTTTCAACTTCTTTTAGAAATACCAGTGATTTTACAATTATAATAGTATTGTGGGTTTTGACGGGATGTAATTCGACGAATGGGTAAATATATACAATCATTCCACATTTAGTGACATCTGTTAGGTGTCTCAACGTATCGGATATAATAGCGGAGAATTAGGAAGGTTCAGCTGCTCATTCAAAATCGGCAAGGAATTTAACTGGGATCTATTAATTTCCAAAATTTCTTGATAAAATAATTTATGATCCCCCATGTTTTTATGCAACAGTTTAACCCCATCATCCGCATTAAACGTATGGTTCTCCATTAGCAAGTGATTTGCGAATGTCGAAGTTTCTTTTTTAATCTAAAGGCAGCTAAATGTTCTGATACTACGTGATGTGGTTTTACCCACATAGAAATGTTGGCAATCATTGCATTGTAATTTATAAATACCAGATTTGTTCTTAAAGTTTACTCTATCTTTATTGTTAATAAGTAATTTACTAAGTAATTGCCAATTCAACAGATCGATGATGTTCGTTTCGTCATTTGAAATATAGAGAAAACAGATACAGATACAGATTTGAGATACAGTCCTCCAACAGTTATTTTATAATTCATTCATCAATAAAGGAGAATTTTGACTTTTTTTATATTTTTCATGGTATTTATGTATTCAATCTTTGATTCTTACTACAAGTATTTTAAGCTGAATATATTATTTTGTTGGTCCGTGGAGCAGTGGTCAATTTCGTTGGCTACGGTTACGGACCTCACGGGTTTGAGTCCCAGTTTGGAACGTTTGCTAGATTGATTTTTCAATCGATTTATGAATTTCTGTTCCAACGCATGGATGCCTAAAATTCCCTCCCGCCCATTTTATCCTAAAACGGACTGAAAGTCTGCGAGTCTTACCCATATTCTTCTATCCCTACTCTCTTTGAAAGAAAAAGAAGAACTTCTGTTGAAATACCTCCATTAGGAGGCCATATGCCCCACATTGGAAGCGAACAAAATATTTCTTTATTCGACATGTCATGTGTTAAGCTCTAAAGTGCTTCCTAATGACTGAATCAGACCGCCAAGTAATAAAAAATTAAGCTCCCCTTCAACGAGACCATTACGCACATCTCACAGATTAAATTTAATAAGGCGTAATTGATAGTATCTTCTCGGCTATAGCTTGTACTCGACCTTAATATTTAAGCATTTTCAAAAGATGTTTTACGATTTTGTTAGTTGCGGTTATTGAGTTCCTCGAGTCTGACCAGCATTTTTTGACTCACGAAAAAAACAAAAGAATTCATAAGAAAGACTTGCATATCTTTCATTTTCTCACACACAGCCACACACTGTTCCATTAATTTAATCTCCCTATATTTCCGTGAATTACCAAACGATGGTAGTAGAAGTTAAAACAATTTATTACATACACAATTTTCTCCTCTATATAAGATGAAATTTCACCTATTAGATGTTGTATATTAAATTGTTTCGAAGCATTGAGCTTTTTTTCCAATAAAAAAGTCCAGTAAATAGATGATAATTCTATTGTCATCTTTTGCGGCGCAGCACACAGTAATTCGATGCAGCTACCCGAGCTGAAATTGTAAACTTAAAACAATAGTAAATAAATGTATGGAAGGAAAGTATAAAATTTGTTTTTTTATAGGAAGCCTAAAGCAATGCTGATCGCTGTGAAGTAAAAAAAATGTGAAGAAATCACGTGGTTTAAGTTAGATTTGGCGTCACCTGTGATCTTCATAGCGAGCGACTCACATGAGCCTACCCAGATGGAGTCGAACATATTACCCAATTCCAGTTATCACCAGACAGTCGAGTGTCGCAAATATTTACACTGATCTCCATCCTTTGCTGCGAACGTATCATTAATTTTTACACACGTTGGTCAACATTTTTAATATGATGACATAATACGACAAAATATTCAAATTTATTTATTCTTGTCGTTTTTTTGTATTCATATCTGTTCCCAATGTGTGAAGCATAAGAATTCCTCATTGAGCTTACTTTAACAGGAGTTGTTCTACACAGTCGATCAGCCTCACTGTTTTGGAGACAGTGAAAATCCTTCTCTTTCATCAACCTACATTAATGTAATAATATAAGTTAATTTAAAACTAAAACAATAAACATTTCTATCTCGTGAATAATTTCGTTTAGAGCTTACATCTAATCCATTAGCTTCCATTAGTTAAATGCTAAATATACCCTGATTATTATTTTGTATATTGTGGATCTTCGGTCGGTTACCGCTACATTATTTTAGCTGTTTTTTTTTTGTCATGGAATATCTATAAATATAATTCTAGATATGCAAATTTAAATATACAGTCTTTCACTACACTGCAATTTCCTGACTACTTTTTACTCTCCTCATTGACAGATCGCTATCTCTAAAACCGCCTGACACATGTGACGTTCTGTTTGTTATATTTATTACAAGATGAATTTATTACTTCCTAGATTATAATTGAAATTAGTCGAAGTTTTTCCTCTTTCTCGTCACGTGACTTGATTTGACGTTTAAAAATAAGCTCACATATTTTGTAAAGCGGTTTTGAGTAATTTTATAAAGCCGAATTCTGTGATTCGTTTGATAAAATCAAATCCTTTTCTAAGCTAATACATAAATTCTCAACTTATCGACAGACTTTGAACCGCGCCTCGTTAAAAATTACTGCTTTTGTATTCGTAAGTAGTCTATTTTTTGCTTCACATTAGAAGTAGATCGTGACAGAAAAAAGCTGGTGAAAAAATTACTTACTATTGAAGAATTAACCTACGCACGAAAATTATATTTTTGGTGAAATTCTAGGAATCGGAAAAAAATATAGATAGCTCATTTTTTTGCATCCAGTGATCTTATTTTTCTTTTATTAAATTGTTATTGCTTTACTGAAGATAAAAAATATACTTAAACGCTTTCCCAATCTTTTTCGGATCACGATTCCATTCCAAGCAACTCACGACTCCCGGGTGATGAAAATATGATAAATAAATGTTTTCAAATAAAACTATAACCTAAGACATAGTTAAAACATTTTGTATTTGCATTTGAGAATCAAGCTTTAAAATTGACGGTTGAAAAAATGTTACTGCAATCTCAAGCCTTTCTTGACATCATGAAATATTACGCTTTTGACGAAAAAGCGATGAAAATGTACTCGGGTAGATAACATAGAGGAAATAAAAAGTGAAAGATACATAGCACACCAGAACTGAATGATTATTTTTCATTTAAGAAATTACGTACCGTGGAAGAATTTTTAGATCCAAGTCATCAAGCGATTCAAAGTACCCAGAATTGTATTCTTTGTTATTCAGTTCACTTTTATTCTACCATACTGCATAGTTATTACAAAGTGAAAATTAATTCATGATTTACTTTCGACAAACTGCTTATAACTGCAAGTTTACACCAAATCTTCATGCAGTGATCTTATATATAATAACCCAGACCGCTCTGTAGACGTTTTATTATTATCACAAATCACATGCAAGCATGAAATTTTCTTATAACATAAACGTTCATGGTATAAATAAAAAAAAGTGTTATGCAATGCACACACAGTTCCGACGTACTAGCTACTTTAGATATTCAGTATTTCAATTTCAATACCGTCATCTATGAAAGGTACGGTTATACTAGTTTTTTAATAATATTATTAAAACATTCAGAATATGGTGGAGAAAAAATCGTGATGGAAGTTTTGTATTGTAGTCAACACATTTTTCAGTTTACTATTTGGTAATTGGCGCGACCCACGGATTGGGATGCCTTTTATTGTATCATTACAAAATAAAAAATGATGAACTAAAATCCGTGCATTTGTATCAACGCAATTATTATCTTGTATTTATTTATAGTTCAAATGATTTCATTCGAAATACATAATGTTCAAGGTCTTCTGTGGGTCGCGTAAATGATTGCATAATAAATTATTTTTATTTCATTGTCTGTGGGTGTCTGCATATTCATTAATCATTAGATTAATACTTGCAATTAAATTAAGTTGCAGAAAACCACCAGAAAGAATATTTTAAGTATTTAATTGAAAAATCGTGACATAAAATTGAAATTGTTATTTAACTAGGAACTAGGTATAGCACGTGTTTCGTCTTTTTAAGAAGCATCTTCGGACCAAAAAGAAATCATTTGAAAATCTTGGCTTGTATTCATATTGAAGTTGCGGGGTTAAGAATTTGAATATTCAAATGAAGATATTTATTTTTAACCATATTTATGGACATCTGGGAATGCAACTGTGATGATTAATTCTTTTTCTAGCCGACCTATCCAATCCTGAAAAAAAGTAGAGGAGGGGGGGAGAGTGCAATTAGCTAATAATGCTGGTTCTTTCCTTACTCTAACCATCAACCATATCATAACTGAAAAAATTAGGTTGAGCGACTGACTAACAACAATGTCTGTTCAGGGTCTCCCAACCAGTGGGGAATTCCCCCTAGGGGGATTTTAGAGTTCTACAGAGGAATTGCTACCGTTTATTAAAGATTTTCAATATTGCATATATGTACATATATTTGGACAACACCTTTTGAGTTAGAGTTAGATTATCTTGGGAAGGGAGAAATTATATTCTGGATATTGGTGAAAAGGGGAATGTACCACACAAGGTTGGGAGCCTTTGGTCTAGTTGAAAATCTTCTGTACAAATGATTAACACTGGGAAGCGGAAAATACCTCAGGAAAAATAGCACAAAACTGTGCCATAGGAATTCAAAATAAACGGCGGACCACAAGTAAGATACTATTTTTAGATAATATACATTATTTATTATCGTGAAAAATGAATTTATTCTCTAATAATTAACAATTTAATGTGACGAATACACTTAGAAATTTTTCAACATCCTTTTGACTGCAGGTGTTCATTTTGTAGTTGAGATTTTGGAAACTCATCGTTGATTGTTGATTGTAAAGGATATTAATTGAGATTCATCATAGAAATTGGATCACATCTTGACTCGGTCTGGTTGGCGAGCGATTTCATATTCTATGATAATTTAAACAAAATCAGAGATGATAAAACAATATACCATTCGATAAATTCTTCAACGTATTTATGTTGATTTAAAAAAAGTAATAATACAAATGGTGGAAAACGTTTTATTTTTTACAGTAATAGGATTATAGCTCGCGGGCCGCACAACAGTGAGTATTGGGTCACAAGCAGCCCTCGGCCTGTATTTTTCCCATGCCTGCATTTAAGTTTTCATGGAAAAGACGATGTGTAATGGTAAACTTGTATGCGTTAAAATCTACTCATCGGCGGGGCGGTATGGTTCCGTAAAGATATTCAATCAAATATAATTCGCTTTATTAGACACTAAATCAGACATTTTATTGTCTATCACCGGAAATTCCCAGAGGATATGGACTATGTCCTGCAATTTAATACGTTTTGCCAGATGCACAATATTTTCTTTTAAAGTCATAATCGTAAAACATGACAGTTCGAGGACCTTTGATTATCATAGTTGATGGTGTCATGATTTCGAAAGGTGAACACACTTATTGTGTTATTATATTGCTGCGTAATGTGCAAATTACTTATTCCAGTCACCCGTCGGATCATTGTCGAATAAATAAATAGCGAAATGAAATAGTTGGTGCAGGAATAGACGCACTTGAAATAGAGATGATGCAAATAAATGCACGTAGACCACGTCACCAAATAGCTGCCGCAACTTTTCACTGACTCAAGCTGAATACAAAGAGTTTTTAATAAATACTGAGGATTTGAAACAAAAACTTCCTATCACACCGACATCATTGTCAAAAAATAATAATAGACATACTGTTCTAGCGATAATGTTATTTTACACATGACAATTCTTACCAGCTAAACGAAGCCGGTCACAATATTGAAATAAAATGTTGGTTAATTATTTATTCTAGTATTTACCAACCCATTTCTTTCAGGGGTGCTTCGTGGTACTACTAGTCAAATTTTCAATATGAGTCCATCCTTATATTTACTTGAAGATTTGAAGATTCCAAAGGGCGAAACCCTGATTGCTAGAGACAAAACATAATAAGATATAGGCGTTACAAGTTTATGAAATCATATCCAAGGGTGAGTGTCTTTTATAACGTGATGATTAAGTATTTTTATTACACTTAATAATGGAATCGTGCAATCTGGACATAACGCGTAAAGGCTGACAAAGAAACCGATGGGTTAAATAGCAGACAAGACGCAAAAAATCGCAAAGGCTTAAATCTGAAATGTACATAAGCTGGGATTCTCAAAAAAAGAGACACTCGCTGGATATATTCAGTTATCCAGTGGTAGGGAAACGAGAGGCACACTAACAAATATAATAATAATAATGAAATAAACAAAATTGTCTTCGTATTGAATACATGTTGGGAGGCTGAAAAAGTGAATTGTCTGACCAGAAAATTATTGTTTTAATTAACATTGATTTTATAATAATGTATCATAATAATTAATTATTGCCCGTATTAATGGGCGAAATGTTATGGAGCGGCCATTGTCAGTTGTTGCCGTTGCATGTCGATGCACCCTCTTGCATTAGTTTGCATTGTCGCGTGCGGTTACCCTTGCGGTCATCCAGCGAAAGTGTGCAAAAGACATGCGATAATTGCAGTGGCATACCAGAATATCAGATGCAAACAAAATATCGCAGTTGTTAAAGTCGTAAATACTAATATTGAATTCGAGCATTTTTGTCAAATCTATGAATATTACTGAATAAATAATATATGTATCTGTCTTTCTGTCTGTCGCCGTAGTTATCCACAGCACAAGATATACAGGTGGCACTGCCATCGTGTTAGGGGGCGTCCGGATATGATGTTACGCAATAGAGGTGAGAGGGGGTCTGACTGTGTGTTAGAGAAAATGTGACGGGACAAAGTAAACAAAAATTACAAATTATGTTTACGAATTTTAGATTTTGTGATGAATAATGTGTTTATGTGATGAATAAACGTTATAACGTTTATGGGGGAGGGGTGTCAAAATGTGACGTAATATAGGGGGGTTATAAGGTTATGTGATGAAATGTGACGGTGAGAGGAGGGGAAGTTAAACAATAGCCAAAGTCGTGTGACGTCAAATATGGAGGGCCCCTTATTACTGGTACACCATAATTCTTTTCAACTAAATACTTTGCTATTTGTCTGCTTATTATAATGGTGTTGCATCAATCCAAAAGTATTTAATACAATTAAAGCATGCAAAATTAAATAGATATTTCACAATTTATAATAAAAGGTCAGACCCAATTTCAATTGAATTAATTTACTAAGAAAAATGAATAGTGATACTACTGACTAATTATGATTTTTTATTATCTATAAGTTTTATTTTATCATACATGAATACAGCAGAGGGTACATACCCTCGTATACCCTCCACTACAGCACCTGAGACAAGCCTGAATTTTCTGTAAAAATGTACAACGCTTGAATAATCTGCACCGAAACATCGAACTATTTAGAACAACTTTTTAATTTTTATGTTTCATATAAAATCGTTGAAATGATCTATTTATCCAGCTGCTATAATATTTTTTATGCAGATATGAAAGAATAAATAAACATTTATATTTCTTCAGCAATAATACTTAAAGATAAATTATATAACTTATTCTTAACATAATATTTTCGTACCTCCGCCACTGTATAATCTTTATCGTGTTTATTTTTGTATCCTCAGTCTTTTGGCTTCTGCGATGACGAATTGAGTTACATTGCAGAAGATGCAAGACGCTGTTTATTTTGTACCTGTTTTATGAAAGAAAAATAATATTTACAACATTCCTACGGATAGATTTAAAATGGAGATTTCTTTTCGAGAGCCTTTCGGTTATCTTTCAATCGTTAGTAGTAGTCGAATCCAAAAATTTTAACTGGTCCTGTAGCCAAGTTATTAACGCTCTTGTGCGTCCTTTCTATACGGTTGCAAGGTCTAATCTCACAGTTATACATTTTTTCAATCGATTTATGGATTTGAATCAAAGGCATGGACACCTGTGATGTTTAAATTCCTTCCCAAGCCCTCCTAAAAATACGATCCGAAAAAACCTATTCTAGCCTTGTCCTTCTACCGTTACCCTCTCATTTCTGAGTGCTTGCGTTTCTGATTTTTTTTCGAAATGCTCGATTAAGAGGTTATGTGATCCACATTGAGAGGGGACATGGTACAAATTATAATGCCCTACGCATTCTTTTTATTCTTACGAATAATTTAGAACTTCGGTTGAATTAATGTCATAAATTTTCGCGTATATACACTACCAAAATAGAAATACTGTAGTTTGGCAAGTTTTTTATTACAATAACCTTAAAATATCTAACTAGTGAAAATCAGCGATTCTCACCGTTGTTGGATGTATTGTTAAGGGGCGTTTACAGAATTATAAGAGAGCATTAGGGCTTTCAAGGAAAACAGGTTTCATCGGTTAAAGCCAGATAATTAGAAAATATAGAAATCGGCAAGAAATTAAATGGGTAAAGATTGCAACGGAATATAATATTTAGGTAACTAAACTTACGAACTTAAGAGATGTACATTAATTATAATTTTGATATTGAAAAACGATTTTATGGTGTTTTGGTCGTTGGCGTTATAGTGGGCGCATTTCCAATATTGCCATTATACGTATTTTTATATCCGACACCTCAAACATGTAAATTATTAGCTATAAATCAAATTATTTATAAATTCAATTTTAACTTTTATAATAAACAATCCACAAAGACCCTAAACCTTTCGTCTCGATTTTCACAAGACCAAAACCCTCTTAGTTTGTGACGTCATAAAATACATATTTCGATTATAATAACGGGACTACAATAATATAGGTGTATATCCTAACTTCAAAATATGTAAAGCTTCATTAACCAATACAATAATAAAGCGTGTAACACCGTGGTACATCATATTTTATCAGCTACTATTAATTTCTTATAACAAATCGCACAACAAATTAAGTAGTTGTATAGCCTGTGTGCATTTATCTGTGCTGCAGCTTCCCTGAAACTATAAACAATATTCAGTGACGTGCCCGAGGCAGTGTTGGATATAATTAACAAAAATGAATACGAATTTAATTAGCATCGATTACTTATCGATATTATCGATCTATCGGGGCAAACTTTGATGTACAATTTTATGAAAAACAACAATAAGCTTTTAATGTACCTATCTAATTGATTTTTTTATGAAAAGTAAAGGTTTGTGTCGACAGCTCTCTGAGGCTTAAAGGGTTAAATAACAAATATATGGTCATTTGTGACTAATGCCATTGGAAGGTAGAATACAAGTCACGAAAGCAATGTTTTTTCTGAAAATAAAATACAGTATTTTTTAAAGAATGGGGTTAGAAAAGGTGGTTGACTTTGATGGACTTAATGATGCGTTGGAACGGTAACGATGACTCCATCTTAACTCTTTATCGTCTATAGATGATCCCACTAGAAGTGACTATCAGCACATTGAATTACTCTTCTAACATATTATAGAAGACTATGAGTATACAAACATTTGTTTTGTTGCTTTATTGTTACCAATGCCATATTGGTTTCCCAAAATACCCTAATTAGCAATAGGATAATATATGTATTAAAATTATATCAATCTTTTAAATTTTGAAAGAGAAAATACGATTTAAATTAATACCATGAGAATACCCGAATCGAAGAGAGGCGGGTGGCTGGTTATAGACGTCCTGGAAGGGCTGGGATCTCAAACAAACACCATTTAAAATCCGGTTCAACACTTTTAATCGAAGATGCAGTGGTTTAAAATGCACAAAAATATTATTAACGCATAAAATTGAATCTACATTTACATTTACTTAACAACTGAATTTACTTTAAGTTATAATTCAAATGATACGACAAACTATTTTAAATTACGTCCAATTTCAAAACAAACACAAACAATCCACAACGTCAACGGTGCCGACCACGTTGGCCGGCAGCTCACCTCCACTCGAAAGATCGTAATAGACTACTCACACATGAAATCAAAAGGACTCCCGCATCGTCGGAGCCACCCCTTTCCGTCAAAAATGGACTCGTCTTGCGAACTTGTCCGCAGGCGATGGCTGAGCGTCGCTGACGACAGGTGGGTCGATTTCTCCGAATCATTGTCATTACCGCTGTGCGATTTCAGTTATAGACCCGAATAAAACTTAAACTTAACAAAAAAACCAGGGTGTGTCAACCAATACTATATTTATGTTTGGTGGAATTGGAGTCATAAGGAATCGAAAGTCAGAAATCGAAGACTATTTTTTTAATAGATTTGTTTACGATCGCAGTTACTTTTTTTATCTACATCGACACTATCATTCTGTTCTATCAATACACATTCAGTAACTGTGTAATAATTTGTACGTGGTAATTGGGATAATGCATAAAGCATAAATTCAGGAAGTCTTAGAAAAAAAGCGATTCGCAGCCCCGTTTTATATTATTACAATATATAAAAAGATATTAATTTTCCATTAACTGTTTTTTGGCTTATGAGTGCAATGCAGTTTATGTCGATGTTTAATTTTCTTTTGACGCAGATTTGGTTATGTAGCTCGCTCAGTTCGCTTATGGAGTAATGGAATTTTTATGATATCTATATTAAATTCACCCGGCGAGTAATTAAATATAGGCGCCACTGACAAAAATAATGTCGGACGGACTGATCTGATGTTAGTAGCGCTTGAAACGCGTGCGCGTGAATACGTGCCTATTATCGAAACGTTCGAAGCGAATAACGACACGCACTTTTTTTGGAGCCAAGTTTAAAAATCGTAATACGAATTTCAAATCTCCGTGTTCCTTATTTGAACTGTCAAATTGCAATTTTGTTTTTTAGTGTTGTGTCGTACATATTTGGATACAGTGTAGTGAATTAATACTAGTAATTAATAATAGAGTTCAAAACTAAACAGGAAGAAATTTAATACAATACTGAAAAAATGTTTTCTTCCATACACATTGTCAAAATGATTATTTCAATAATCTTTACCATAAATTAATTACGCGTATGACGATTTCGCTTGATATTATTCGTACAATTGATAATGAAAAATACTGTGTTTCTCACATATTACATATTTTTTAATACAAATTATCAAGAGGTCAGTTGAAAATAATCACCGATTATGTAAAACTAATTACTATTTAAAATGAATAATTATTGTTCATTGTTTTTTAAATGATACATTTTCAAAATGTACTTTAAACAGTAATTTTTATTATTTCTTATGTCTTTCCACTAAGAATTGACAGTGAACAATATTAAGTGTATTATTTATTACATACATTATACGTACATAATATGTACTTTTTATCAGAGAGAAGATCGTTTATCATTCTTATCATATGATAATATTACATTATAAAATAAATAGTATTCCTATAAATTATACATCAGGGCCAATAGACAGGTCGATCGCGAAACCACTTGTTGTCGATTCCTCATTCTCATCGTAAACTTAAAAACATTTGTAAAACTATTGTAAAAACTATGATTCGCGAATCATAATGATTGAGATAAAATAATATGTTACAGAGAACATTGTCTCATAGGGTCGGTTCGATGATAGTTTAATTGCATCACAATTGGATTACATAGGCGTGCGAATGGATAATGCTTGGGCACACCTTGATGGAGTCATCCAAACTCCAAACTTCAGTAAACCTCTTCGGGCATTTCTGAAAAGAATGATTGATTTTGTGTTTTGCAATAATTGCAAAACGAAAAGTTGCAAATTAACTACATCTTTGAATGATTCCCATTGAGTGTTTCCTTCTGCTTAGTAATACTTGTATTCAGTTTCATTCTGCATCCTCAATCTTTCAATGATACACTCGGGTTGATCACAAGTATCAGTTTTTAGCAAATTTCCTTTTATTGACCATGCCCATTCTTAATGTGGAGCATATGAACCTTCCAATGGAGCATATCTACATAATTTGTTTTGTGAGAACTAGTTGCGGAGACAATAGTTCAATCTCATTTTTAAAACGAGGCAAGGCTACATGAATGTGACTAAAAAAGGATAAGTGGTTAGTTAATCGCTCTCTATTTCTGCCACCCCGTTTTTTAGGATCGGGTAAGAGTTGGGTAGGAAGTAACATACAAACATTACTGTTATCCATAATGAAAAAGCTATGTGTGTATTTACACACATCCGTTTGGGGTTTGAACCCAACGAAATGGACGCATAAGAGCGTTGACCAGCCGTGTATATTATACAATCATATTTTTTACTACAAATGATTTGTAATAAAAAATAGTTTGATATTATAGGCGAAGGTTAACAAACTTATTACACTGAGATTTGGAGAGTTTGAAAAAATGTTGACGATAATGCTAGCGATATATTTGCTCCCTAAGATTTCTTAGCAGACAGTTTTAATGATCAATTAAAAACTGACGATAAACGTTCCAATAGTACTTAGTCCACAATTACAAAATGTAACGTTTCAATTGAATCTAATAATATTCTAAAAGTTACAAAGTCAATAAAAATTTAATGTATAAAAAAATATTTTCCATAATGTTTAAATACATTTTTTAAATTTTGATTGATTCTGCGGTTACTTTGCGGAAATTCGTTTTCAATGTGAAATTGAATTTAATAATAGTTTTGTTATTCCACTGCAATAATTACATGTTTTACATGTTTCAATTCATTGAAAAATATCTTCAGACTAAATTTCCAATGTACATTTTTTCATCAACTCAATTCAACCCCCTCTCTCTCCAGGACTTTGGTCTAGATCCGCCCCTGAACTAAGAATGTCCCATAATAATGATAATAAAATGCTTTTTAGTAATTATTATGCATCATAAAAAGCGCAACAGATACATTATGCTTACTCCGAGTGGCTCTCTGATGATTGATCAATATTTATTTTGCAAAAAAATAATGATGTGTGTTTTGTTATCGCATGTTAATTTTAACTCGGGATTGATAAAAATAATTTAAAAAAAGGTGTTTTTATCAATTATTGTGAATAGTGTTGTGTGGACCCCAAAACATCACTAATTTAAAAACACACCCACTCCAAATTAAATACAAATTATCAACTATAATACTTCCCGGTTGTTAATTACTTCATTAAAACTTATTAACATCAGTTATCATTTTGCAGATATCGTTTAATTTAATCTGTGTATCGTTCACAAAATTTTTGAGTATATTATCACATTCTTCATACAGTTCTAAGCATAGACTTTATATATTATATTTGTATGAATAGGTATATTAACCATACGCAGTAACTATTTATCATGACAATTGAAAAATCTTTTAATACATACAAGGTGTTTCTCGCTATTCGAATATTTGCTATACGAGTTCCCGTGGTTAACTAAATTACAAAAAATATATCTGTCACTTTAAATCCCACAGACCCACTCTAATAGCCGGGTTCACACACAGATGCCTCCACGCGCAATTGCGTGATGTGTGTGCTTTAAAAAGAAAACTCGCTTAAAAACGAAAACGTTACGCACACTCTTTCTCCTTTTAAAGCACACAGACCTCCTAATCACGCCTGTGTGTAAAGTACTCCAATAGAGTTTTATATTTCTGTCTTGTTCACTGAACCCTTCTCAATTCACTCATTATTAAATTTGGATTATTGAGATTTTGTACACTTCCATGTATTTTGTCACTAACGACCCGGGTTTCGCCTTTCGGCATCTTCAGGCATTCGAGCACACGAATGGACTCGAAGTGACCATTCGTGTGCTCGAATGCCTGAAGATGCCGAAAGGCGAAACCCGGGTCGTTAGTGACAAAATACATGGAAGTGTACAAAATCTCAATAATCCAAATTTGATATTGAAATTCCATCAAGCACCCTCAGCCGATGTCTTAAATTAAATCACTCATTATTGTTTCTCTATTAAGAGATACGAAGACCTCCTGTATCTGTTTTATTAAGTTAAGTCTTCCTAGAAATACCATGTGCATAGTATTTAATAATGTCATTGATAAATAGCAATGATAAAAATTTTTTCACGTATTTTTTATATTTGAAATCATATTTCATAAGACAAACAGTGAAAAGGGATTGCATGGTAATTAACTATTTGTACAGCACTTTACACGACGCCATAAAACCCTGTTATGATGAATTCATTTACTGTTTTCTTCATATTTTATTTTTATCGGTAAATATCAGAGAATTTACTTCTTCTTGTTGTAGATACTTGAGTGCAAGAGTTTATTTGTTATACTCTGATTACTGGTATAGGTTCTTAACTGTATTTAGCCGTTGATGTATATACTGTATTAACAAATAAAATGTACCATATAGGTATTAGATTAATTTTGAAATAAAAATGTCTTGAAGTGTCAGGTTAGTTCCTTTATTTGAAAAAAGTATAGATGAAACCGATTTGTATCCACATAGAATCCTTTTAAACCAACATTAACAATTGGTTAAAAAATAACAGATAGTTTTGACAAAAACAGTATTAAACGCGACAATATTACTGTTTAGTGTTTACTGATATAAATTTAGTATATAATAATAAGTAAAAAATGAATTCATCAGAATAGCCTGGACAAAAGAAATATTTAATGTTTGTGTACAGTCAATGTATTGTGTTTTAATAAGGGACCAATTAAAATTATTTAAATGGTTAAATTCTTCAACAGCCATACTAAACTGGGCTCATATGCAAAGTTAAGTGTCTATTCACACTCCATCATAAATAAATTATACCTATTATAGTAAGAGGATAATGTTCATAACGCAATGAATTAGAGACCATTGCAAACTTTCCGATTGGCTGTAGCGCGCAGATACTTCGATGAAAAGATGCAGCATTAACAAATTAATATGTTATAAGTAGACTTTAAAAATTGCATACAGTTTCTAGATGCTTCATGGAAGAGGAAGAATAAACTTATTTAAAGAATCCAACATGCGTCGGAATGAGAGACAAACTTACAATTTATAAATTGAGGGACAAGTCATCAATGTATGCAAATATTTTTAATATTATGCAAATTAGATCCCTTCATCGCAAGAAGGTGTTGTGCGAAACGTTTATAGCTTATAGCGTTACCATTCAGCAATGGAAATTGACATACTGTTATATAACATGACTTCTAAAGGGCAATGAAATTTTATTATTCAGCGATCGAATTATTAATCTAAAAAGTAACGTTTTGAGCACAGTTTAGCAATTAAAAACGCTGCTTATATTAAAAGAAAAATTTGTTAAATGGAACAAATTTTAACGGTTACAAATATAATGAGAAATTAAATTTCTTTCATTTTCTCTATGATGCTTAGAAGAAGCTAGGTTTTCAAAAATATAAAGCTACTATAAATAATATAAAATTAAAATTGATAACTAAGTTGGTCTGAAGATGCTTGTTAAAGAAGCGAAACGCGTCACGTTAGTGGCAAACCAAGTGAAATAACTAAGTTATCAATTTTAATTTTATATTAAAAATGAACTTCCACAAAGTTACCGCCGAATCCATAGAAAATATATAGCTACATTTGCTCGGAACTTACGGTGAAACAATTCAGTATAATATTATTCCCACAAGGAAACTTAAATGCATTTTAGCTTCTCGTAACACAGTACATCTTAAAAGATTCCTTGTACGCAATAATACGTCTATTTATTACCTGCATTTCGTGTCTAAAAAGTGTTCCACCGATATGTTAAACACTTCAACCATGCAATTAAATTTTCATCTCTTAAGATTTATTGATCCTATTTGTCTGCCTTTATTGCCTTACTGGTATTTATTTTGCTCTTTTATTACTACTTATGTAACGAAAGGAAATAGTTCAGCGTAGAAAACAACAGTAAAGAAGTCCTATAACGAGTAAAATCTTTCTTCAATCATCATCATCATTATCATCAATTGTGTTTTAGACATAGGCAGCCCGTTTTACTCGGCGAATGAACTTTTCCTTAATTATTTCAGAGGAGTGGATTTTTTGGGTTCTATAAGTCTATTGAAATTGTCCAGTGGTGCTCTATCTTTTAAGTGACCTATTTTATACATCACTGGTCAAATCTTTCAGCAATCGGGCATTTAATATAAGATATTTCATATCTACTCCCTAATCCAGTTGTTTCTTTTAATCCTTACGCATTATGCACAACATAATACGCGTATCTGATGATTACATTTCCATTGTCTGGTAGTAAAGTTAAATCTAAATTTAATTATTGCTGGTTTGAAGTCCGAGTTATAAACACTCTTATGCTCTGTTCCTATCTGGTTTCGCGGTCAAGTGCCCAACACTCAATCTATTTAGGGATTTATATTTAAAGGTAAAGGATGTATTTGGTTTTTTAATTCTTTCCCACCTTCCTGCTATCCCATCCTGGACCTTAGAGAGCCAGCTACTAGTCTTTTACTAATCTCTTCCTTTCTCTTGTGAGAATTTATTTTAGATGTAGGTTCTTATGCTTTCACGGTTATGATTTGGATAATTGGTATCTTGAGAAGCCACGGCTCTGTGTTTGGTGATAATCACCCCCACATTTTGAACCGTTACAAGTTTCATATTCAGGAGTCTAAATGGGTTTTAATGCTTTTGGATGCTTTTTAGGAGTCCTGAGAGTCCATATACTACACATTGGTAACACATCGTAAAAATGTGGTGTGTTTATTGGATTCGGAAGTGTGGACATGATACAAATAACATTTTATCATCTGTAATATTTTTGGTAAAGAGCGAAAGAACATTTCAGCCCACTCATTACATTGTAAAACTTAATATGAAGAATTACGTCATATCACCTTAACATTGTATCATCATTATCTCAAAAAATAATTTCGATGCACGTATAGACTAGTTATGATGTTTGTTTCATTTTTCTACGCTAAAATTAACAAAGATTTATTTTCAATATATTAAAAATATGACAAAAATATTCTACTGTAAACTTTAAATTCCAATTTTAATTATAGGTAAAACAAAATCTCACTTTAGTTGAAATACTAAAAATCGATGGAATAGCTGACATAAATCGAGAAAATTTTAGGAAAAAATAGTCTATTACAAAATGCGCCAAATATTTTGAAAATTTGGAAAAACATACGAGATAAACTCGATGAGAATTTTTATGTCACTCATGTGCAAGATTACAACTTCAACATGAAAAAATCTAAATGTGATAAGAAGCCTGCCTGTGACCTGAACCAGGATCCACCAGATCGTTAGGGTGAAGCTCTCACCACTAGACCACAGAGGCTGAGAATTACTATACAATATACTACAAATATTTCTTTTTATACTTTTCTAAATGTGTCAAGATTTTATAAAACTCAACCCCTTTTCAAATCTAATGAAATGAAGATTATACTAAATACGGTATGTATGGTGACCATGACAACATTAAATGGTTTATTTTGGTAACCCTGTATTCTCGGAAGCGTCTCAAAACAGCGGGTCGTTACTCGTTGGTGCTGTTCCTTAAATAGTACAGATCCACACAAACAATAGAATGTAGATTCAAGAAGTGAGTTACAATCGCGTCAATTTGCTTGTGAGGACATCGAACCATTCTTGGCACTTTAGTCACTCTCTGTTCGTAATATGACTCATCGAATTTTGATCTCAAAATGATTGCATATTCGAACATTCAACAAAAAAATAAATCCACTGACCAACTGGGACCCGTAAATATAATTGTGTTTTGTGCCTTGTCTAAATGCAAAACAGTAGTATATTGACTGCTAGTGCGCAGTGACGTGACTAGTCAGTTCTAAGTTACCACATTTAATATTTGTTAAAAATATCTGAACCCCTCACAGTATATTGAAAAAAAAGAAGTTGTTTAAACCAAAATAATAATTTGTCACAGATATGAACGAGTCTTTGTATGATAGTTTCTTAGCACACTTTTGAAAAACCAGCCCCGAGAAGGTAGTTATGTCATTTTTGTTCAGTCCACGAAACTTGTTGTGTCATGGAAAGTGACCGATGAATGTATGGAATTAATAAAATTTCTTTCGCTGATCATTCACTACACACATTTACAGTATTTGACAAAATATACTTTTAAAATATTTGGTCATATAAATGATACAAAATCAAAAATTCAATACCTTGTCTCTGAGATTTCCCTAAAAACTGAAACAAACAATCAGATTTAACTACCATGGCTGTTAAAACTTAAATATTTCTGTATGAATTGTATGTAGTCAGAAACAAGTAATATCTGCCTCTGAAATGTAGTCGTTTCTCGCACTCATTTAAAAATAAATATATGATAACTGTGCTTAGAAGGGCAGCACGTCTTGAAAGCATTCATACAATACCTACCAATCGCAACAGAATATTCAATAAATTATCTATTTATTAACAATTAACTCGCCCTTTATTCCTGGGCCTCGCTTAACTGTGTAAAAATCTTCCTTTAGCAGATTTCAGTTATTAAACATGCACTTTGAAAAGGTCCTTGTTACCCGTGTTAGTTTTAAAAAAGATCATCTCCACAATCTAAATAATATTTGGTATGGAAAACAATATTGCAGGGACCAATGCTAAAACATGCGGTTCTTTGTGGTTAAACAAATATAACGCACAAATACGGCACATATTTAAGCACAATGCGTTTTATAAATATTTGTATAAACGACTGAACAAACTGACTAATTACAAAAAATGCAGTGTTCAAAATGCATTTAATATGACATGACTAATTAGTAATATAAGTAGTCACGTTAAATCGATCCAATGATTTAACGAATTTGATACCGGTATTATAAAATTTAAACTTTTTTCATATATTATATAGTATTTTCATTTAAAGGTTTTTTACTAGAACGACTATACCTATATTAAAATATACATTGAAGTGATTAAGGAGTAGAACTTGTAACTATTCGAATAGTTTCTGAAGTATAAAAATGATATTATAAAATCGATTTGAATTATCAATAACATAACATTATATAAATACACATTTAAAAACCATTCCATTGTATTGCAATATTTAAAATTTACAGCTGTGCGGATTACTACAATGGTTTTTCTTCAATTACTGAAATTACGGTATGTTTAAAGGGTTTTTTAGCCCTAAGTCGCTCGTCAAACTCAAGTATTATAATAAGATATTGATTTGTGTGAAGGCAAAAACAACTATCTTTGCTGTTCTTGAAATCTGTAGAAATTGTTATGTGATCTTTCGTCGATTTTGTAAAATATTTCATTAAAAATTATTACGAATACTATTCAAATAGTTGCCCAAATGTTAGAATATTATAAAAGGGCCGAAAATATTCGAATATTAAATATTCGAGTTGGAATCCCTATTCCGAATTAAAAAAAAAATCAAAAACGTATTTTTTTCGGGAATAATAATTAGTGAATATCAAGGAATGGACATTTCGCTTTCTAACTAGATGGCGCGCTGCTCTCCACGAACCGGCGCTATAACATTATAAATCAATTATTATAATAATATGTATATTCTAAAATATCGATATAACATATTAGGGCGAGTTATCGTTAATTAGTGATAGTAGTGTGAAAAGACATTTACTATCTTAATCGATAACAATGCCAGCAAATAAATTTTGATTATAAGAATCGTAATATGCAACATGTTGATTGTTGACCAACTGCCTTCATTGGTGATAAATTCAAACAATTTAATCACTATGCTCGGAATCGTTCAGGGTCAAATAATTCGATATGCTACTCAAAACCGTTTAAGCGTATTTTTATTGCTATTTATTACACAAATTCAAACACAAGGTTTTTTTTAAATTGAAGTTATTAATTAAAAATTGATAAAGCACTTACTTTTAATATTCTGACTATATCCGCTCATTTAGAGGAGCAAATCGAGGGCGAAGTATCAAAATGTTGTTACTTGCAACAAAAGAAATTATTAAAAAAATAGTTATAAAGACTGCTGATGTATAAGATAATTATATAGTTATGAAATATCCGATCGGTCATGCTGATTTGGTGGCGAATAAGGCAAATTATCACGTCTTTATAAATATTTGCGGCGGCATATGGAAAGCGAGAAGACCTCAACTCATAGAAGCTTTTCATTTATCTGTAGGAATTGATTTTCTGTACGTCACCAAGTCTTGGGCAGTTGCTCCAAAGACACTCACAATTAAGGGGAAAAACGGTAGATACACTTAACGTTTGTTACGTCACTGGATACTGCCGAATAAAATTAAAGGTTGGGAAGGCAGTGGTGGGTGCTGGAGGGCAATATTAAATAAAAAGTTCAAAATATACTACATATTTCGTACGACTTCTCAACAATAAACATTGACACCAACCCATCGAAATAAACTGATTGTTTATTGGGAACTAATTGTTAGCAAATCATTCGGTTCTTTCTGAATGGATGCGAGAGAAGTAATCCGCAAATGACGTACCGTTCTGATAAAAACGCAAAGTAGACAATGTCATGTTTCAAGTAATTTATACCAAAAAAAGTCTCATTACCATCAGAAAGTTGCAGTTTCAAGTCCTGACTAGTTCAATGCCACTGTTGGTATTATTATTTAAACTAAAAGTTCCTTACATCAAAATAAAAATAAAAAAAACAATTTGCCATTATTGCGAAACGCTAATCCGCCAGATATATCTTTTAATGAAAATTTTCATGATCTTAGCCGAGATCAAATTCATTTTTAATATAAAATTAAAATTGATAACTTTGTAAAATATCAAAAAATATTTCTTGTGGAACTAAGTAAGATTTTGCTCGCTTTCCACATTGTTTAGGAAACACTGCATTTTTGCCTATGAGTAATGTTTAATAAGTTACATGTGTTGTATATAAAATAAGAAAAGTCGGTGAATTAAATAACACATACATAATGAAATACAATTTAAGATACAGCACAATAGTGATAAGTATTTTTTTTTGAAATTGCAACTGGCAATATAATATCAAATACAAAATGTCGAGATATGATAATAAAATAATATAGCGTTGCACTGTTTTGTTTTCTTATCACTCTATAAAGAGTGCACTGTTCTGTAACCATTTTTTATTTAAATTGTTATCAATTTACACTATTCGCTTACTAACTCACAGGGAGTGCAATTACCGGACGAATATAGCATTAGCGGTTTTTCGGTATTTAGTCATAGAAACTCATATTGAAAATTTCAAAACAGGTATTAAAAAGAATACATATATAAGAACATAACAATTACAGTCATATTGGGATCGCAACGCCGGCTGAAAAAATCAATACCGATATTTCGATATTGCATATATTGCATAACTACCCGGTATAAAAAAATTCTAAAAAAATGTCAATATCTTAATAATAAGCAAGTATTTTTCAACAAGTCACCTCCCAATGTGGAGCATATGGACTCCTAATGGAGGTACGTCAATAAAAGATTTTCTACGATAAGTGCTTGATGCTCAAGCTCTCTTTTTCGAGATTATGGATACAAGGATAGGGCTAGGAAAGGATTAGTGGTTAGATAATCGTTCTCGCTACTCCCCGTTTTTTAGGATCGGATAGGTGGGAGGGAATTAGAGACATCACAAACATCCATGCCTTCAAACAGAAATCCATAAATTGATTGAAAAGTCAGTTTATAAAACTGTCCGTACTGAGATTCGAACGATGTTGACCACTGCACCATGGATCCGACCTTATTATTGTGTATTATACCTAATTGCTTTAAAATTATTTTTTCTTGAAATTAAAATAACACATGACTATAAAAAGGCCAGATCATCAATGCTGCCAATCTCGATCAGATCTTCATGGAAATAGGACCGGCTGCAGATCCTGTCAGATTCATCGCTTGTTGAAAGTATGCACAGTAACTAAATAATTTTACAGCGATATTTCGCATCCTCTAAAATACCGGAATCCTGGTTTTGGTAATATCAGCATTGTAATCCCTACTCGCTCGGTGTATTGTGTACGCTGTACACTTAAAAGAAAGATAGAAGAACACTAGTTATAACTAGTAACTAATCCAACGTCGTCATTGAATCTGGTGGTGTTTACAATAGGTGGGTTGAACAATATTTGAACAATTCAACTATAAACACTATCTGTATTAAAAAACTTTGACTATGTTCTACGTTTGAATTTACATTTTCATTTCATATATAACGGTAATATGTATACCTAAATTATAGGATTGCTTTTTATATTGGGACATAAAGAGGAAGTTCTAACGGTCGACTTAAAATCGCCGTCATTCACATTTTGAACAAGATTCGTTATCGCTGTGTACAGTAAAGTATATTATTATAGCAGTATTGAAGTACATAATTATTTATATTCAGTAATTTTTGTACCTTTCTGATTTAGTTGCATGTTTTGTAGTTTGC
The DNA here is from genome assembly GCA_022494535.1 of Himalopsyche phryganea. Lineage (NCBI taxonomy): Eukaryota > Metazoa > Arthropoda > Insecta > Trichoptera > Rhyacophilidae > Himalopsyche > Himalopsyche phryganea. The sequence continues at coordinate 2,237,215 of JAGVSL010000080.1, read as the reverse complement.
AATTATGTCATATAAAATTTTTGCAACACTTTTTCTTTCTCAAAAGAAATCGTTGTTCCAAATCCTCTCTTTTTGAGAAAAAAATGACTCGTACCACTGATTTAGATCACAGCTTCCGAAACTTGTATACGCCGAGTTGCCGCGACGGTTAGAAACTTGGTCGAATTGTACATTTTGGATATAATAGTTGGGTTTGAACGATTCATTACACGAGTACTAACCTTTTCAACATTCAAATTTTTGACAGTCTTCTGAATAATTACGGTTTTCTCAATGGTTATCAATTAAATATGTTTTCTTCATTATAAAAACTGTAGATTTTTATTTTACTTTTGAGCGGTAAGCGATATATATTACGATTGTTTTAAAATATATTTCAATTTAACCCTAGAAATCGCTTCATAACCTTCCGGTTGAGAACATATTATTATATTTAATGCACAAAACACCTTTATTTACTCACTGGCGTATTCTATGGGGAAAAAATGAGTAGTGATTCTACCAACCATCGTCAAAGTTTTAATGGCATCAATATGTTCAATAAAATATGATCCGGTACTATGTCCATATAGATTAAGGAAAATAAAATATTCCATTCTAATTTTACAGATCGTAGAAATGGTATTCTTATTTTGAATACAACTTCGTTAGATAATTTTCGTTGTTTCTTATATTGCGGGTGTTTTCGAGAAAGTGTGCCTTCAGTAACGGGTTAACAAAAAAATTTAAAAAATAAAATTGTACGAATAAACAGACACGTATCACCATTTAAATGCCACATAATATCGCTCATCAGTAAAATACACATTGGTGTTAGCTCTATCAAGCCGGTAAATAATTTACTATACAGTAAGTAACTCGGGCATGACAAGTCCAGCGCTTTTAACCGGCATGCCATGGCAGTAAATTGACTATCCTAGGTTTTATTATGGCTGTAGCTACATTTTACCTACGTTCATATTAAAATCATCGGTGCGTAAACCAGACAAGTAAAGCCAAATTGCTGTTGATTAAAACCTTGATTAAAACATTGTTTCCTATCGAGACGTGCCGTTGAACTTAAAACGTATTTTGACGATTTAAAACTGGCAACACTTTTTTTGAATATGATGATTGGTCACACTGAATAACTAACATTTAAATTTCGAATTCTGTTGTCCCACAAAGAAGTAAAACGTGCCAACAATAAAAATATGTAGCATTTATTTGAGATAAATTTGTTTCAAAAATTGAAATGAAGGCTTAATAAATTATCGTTTTAATGAAAATAGTACTTAATTTCAATAACTATTTTTATTGTTTGTTAAGCATTGATTCCCATTTATTATATGATTTTTTGAAATATTAAATCGGATATTTCGATCATAAAATCAAATCAATGCTACCATGTAGTATACCAGACAAATGTAGTAAAATACTATGTTTTGCAAATAATTGACTATACGTCCATGAGTCATTTGAAATTCAAATTTTCGTAACTATTGTTGAGTATTTTGCTATTGAATTTCATTTGATCATTTTGCGTTGAATATTTAACTTAGACTACTTATAAATATGTTAAATTATTCGGTCGGAAACTAAATTAATGAATCGCCCGTAACTTTTTAGAAAAGCGATCAGAAAAATGAAATGTTTTCGTCAATACCTTTACGAGAGGTTACCTGATGACCATTTTGTTTACCGGTTAATTATCACATGCATGGTCAATGAATACTGGCCATTATGTTATATTACTGATAACTTTTTCAATGCATTGACCAAAATATATTTTATAATGTTAGCCGTATTAAACATTACCTTGTTTACTTTATGAAATTTAAGATTTATTTGGGAATGCGAGAAAATGAGCGAAAATCGACACAATTTTTGTGAACTTTAAACGTGAATTAATAAAGGGAGTGAACATTTTGACTTTCTATGTAATTGTAAGCATGAAAAGAGTGATCCTATATTACTTAAAACAAAGTGTTAAATAAAGTTGTGAGCGTAAACTGGAAAATCGACTAACATTTGACCGCCAAATATTGCGAAGATTTCCGTATTCAAAACAATAAAATTAGCATATAATTGTGCTTCGAACTCCGCATGTTTAATTGAATTTATTAATTCTACGTATATTTATACATTCAGTAGTTGCTACCGATAGTGTATATAGGAGAACAAAGCTATTTTTCTAGTGTCAAAATCATAGTGAAATACATATAAATGTGAAGATCATTTACATAGTATCATAACATCATTTAATCATTTCGAAATTCGAATTTGGTTACACTATAAAATCTAGTGCGTAGTAGTGCGTATAAAATCTTCAAAAGTGACACTAGTTTGTTCCAATTTCAGTGAAAGTGACAGAAATCTTTCCATGTTTGTGATTAAAATGTAGTTTCAACAAATCTACTAAAGTTTATTCAGTGTTGCAATTTGGTAAATCTCTAAATACAAAAGGGATTTAATAATTTGCAGTTCAGTGTACTTGGATTATGGCGGAACTGGGCTACTATTATTGATAACAGAAGATAATCGGCAGCAGATTAATGTCGTCGTCGATCCAGCGCAAGGTGACGTGGGTGGTGGAGGTGGGAGAGGCACCTGCCCACGAACACGCGCCATTCGAGGCACACATTCACCATAGCAAATGTAAGTTAATCAAATTATTATTCCCACATTAATGAGAGAATGAATAATTGAAGATACAGTTATGCAATGCAATAACGCGGTATTGTGGTTTATATATTGTTATGATGTTTTGATTGCTTAATAACGATTCAAAATAAGTGATCAGGTATTCTATTTGTAAGTATTTCCTCGCAGTAATTGCAGAGAACATTTGGCAGGTATGTCCCGGATAAGGGATTCTGGACACAGCTGGGATTCTTAGTAAGATAAAAAAAACGCAAGGTAGCCTGAATCTATAGAATCAAAATGATATGGAAGAAAGAGCCGCAAAATGCCTTTTACTGTTAGGCATATTACTTTGTACATACATACAAATATATATCAAGCGCGTGTCGTACTGTTGTGTACTTTCTTTCTCGCTCAATCACATGTAAAGTGAAGGGTGCGAGTGAAATACAATGGCATGCGGGCGCATGCTCTTGTATCCTACTTTCTCATATTCAAGAGAGGCTGTGCGATAGAGATAGAAATAGCTCTACCGCACGCCGCTGATATACATATATCGACTGTAGAAAGGATTATCCCTCCGTCTTTTCAACATATTTTTTTCGTTAATAACAATGTATGCAATTTAATACACGTTTTGTTAGGGCTATACACAATATATTTTGTCTCTCGGTTACGTCCTTTTTCCTTTCCATAGTCGATATATATTATCGAGGTTGGAAAGCCAATGAGTCGTTAGAATAATTTGTAAGGTTGTACAGTTATTTTGAAATCATTAAAAATATAATTAAATTTCATCTCGACAAAAGGTAAACATACATATTAAGCAACACCTTATCCGCTCGGTATGTTGGCGTCCGTGGCGCAGTTGGTAACGTCGTCGGCTACGGCTACGGATGTCTCGGGTTCAATTGCCGGTGCGGACAGTTTCATAAATTGATCTTTCAATCGATTTATGGATATGTTTGCGAAGTCTAAAACTCCCTCCCATTCGATCCTCACGGGGCGTAGCGAGAGCGATTAACTAACCATTAGTCCTGTCCTAGCCCTATCCTTATATCCCTACTCTCTTCGAAAAAAGAGAGGTTGAGCAGCTAAGTAACAAGCAGTTCTTATAGAAAAATTCTGTTGAGATACCTACATTAGGAGACCATATGCTCCCAAGGAGAAGAAGATACATCTGCTCCTAATATGTACCATTATTGACCCCAAATGGAAGAGATGGAGCATCTCAAACTTGTGCTTACGAGACATTGTTGTATTTGCCGTTTAATGTACTATAAAAACCTATATTTAATAACTATAAATAGGTACACATATTTTTTAATTTGAGTAGTATGTATTCTTTTCGTCACAGCAAATTGGCTATGAATTTCTTTCGCTGTTATAATTTGCCTGTGCTACCTTGAAGTAAATTAGTAATTAATCTGTCGCTCAAACTCTCTCTTTGGAGATAAACCTTTTGAAAAAATAATTAGTTAGTCGCCCTCTTTACATTCTGTTTCATTATCAGATAGGGGTGGGTGGACAGACCTCCACGGCTTTCTATACAAAATAATTATAAATTGTTTGAAAAAACAATTTATGAAAGTTACCATTCCGACCCATGACATCGCAACTGAATGGAAACATCAGCCGTTGATCATAAGCGATCGTTTTTTTTTAATCTATATGGGAATTAAATTATTATACGTATCTTTTAACTGATCGATGATGCCTCTTAAAGTTTTCCCCCCTCTTTAATAGTATTCTAAAACAAAATTCGTGATAAGTAAGATTAAGTAAAACGGACTGAATTTTCATTCTTTGACAAATAAAGATATTAACTTTGCGGTTATATGTTTTAAAATCACTTTTAATATGAACCTACGGGCGAAAAAATACTGGAATTGCAATCAATTTGTCAAAGTATTTATTTAACTATTTAAATTTATCCTGCTTATCACTCATCGGAAATGATTTTTTAATCTGGGCATACACTTTGTTGGGCTTTATTTTTCCCACCTGACATCTTTATCGTAAATAATATATTATGCATAAAACATATAACATATAGCATGCATATTTATGCTGTTGATGGTGTACATATATTCAAAAAGATATCCGTGTGTCGCATGCTTGGTAAAACAATTGAAAGCTGAAAGCACCGTAAAATAATATCAAGTCACAGTTATTTGTAAGATAAAATGGGAAAATAATAATATGAATAAGTTGTATTCTAACCAAAAAGTTACAGTAAAAGGGTTTCAGACGAAAACAATACATCCCTAAAAATAAAACAATGTTGTTGCCAGCTATATAAACGCCGGAAAGTAAGATATTGTTGTTTTGTTACCATTCAAACGAAAAAAAAATAACAAAGGCACACCAAACCATAGAATACTCGATCAATCAATCGTCCTTCTTTCTTCTTCGCATTCTTGTCGAGCTCTTCAGCGGTACTCTCAGCCTGACACATTTCCAACACGTTGGTCACACAATGCACTGACAGACATGTACAGATTTGGTAAAGCATTAAATATGTGTAAAAAAACAGTTAAATACTATAATTACCTCACCACTACGTTGATTTTCTATGATTGTTTACCACGGTAGAAAAATACAATTAATGTCAATTCTGTAAAATTGTTTTTTGTTTTATGTACTCTCAACATTATATTATTATTTGTCAAATTCATAGCGGATTGCCGTCAGGTGCCGTGCCATATATTTTACAATAAATAAGTAAAAGCTGTGGTCCAGAGTCTCAGAGGCAATTTAGGCACGATTTAACAAAATAAAAATTTACAGAGCGCACATTTTCTGATGATTATTCAAAATTCCTATATAAAAATGGTAAAACTAAATTGCATGAGTGCGCAAGTTTAGTTGTAAAGGGCCACAAAATATATTTGCCAAAGGGGTAAGGCCATAATCAGCATCTCTCTAGAAATATTGCGTAGTAAGAACAATAGGTAGTGATACTTCTAATGACAAATGCTATACATAGAGTGTAATACATAGCTTATTAATAGATAATATAAAAAATAAATAAATGAAACATTTAAAGACAAGAAATAACTAACTATATTATGTACATAAAATTACATAAGTATACAATTAGTCATCTTCGTAACCTTGTCATCGAAACGATCGATGTGTTCGTGTATAGTATAAGCGACGAAATCAAAAGGAAAAAAAAATAAGCAGCAATAGATGCTTATATCGACTGCATAAACAATTCAAATCCTCCCTCTTGTCTCGAAACACAAAAGTTCACCTCTACAAAACCCTCATAAGACCAGTTTTGGGGTATGGGTTAAAGACCTGGAAGCTCAGCTCTAAGAACTCTCAGAAGCTACAAATGTCTGAGCGAATGATCATGCAAAAGATTTTCGGCCTTGTCTGCGCGGCGTCGGAACAACCATGATCTTAATAAACTATTGGGCCAGACATATACCACGTATTGATGAGTGGAAACCCACAAAACGCCTAACATTTTCTACTCCTGAGGGAAGACGGAGCGTTGGTAAACCTCGACTTCATTGGATAGACGGGGTGTCACAAGATCTACAAGTGCAGAGGGTCGTCCATTGACGTGGGAACGCGGAAGACTAAGCGCAGTGGAGAAAAAGAATACAAGCTATTTTATGTTATAATTTGAAATCTTTACAGTGAAAAAATGTAAAAAAACTGACAGCAATTTACAATATACTCGTTTATTTTCAATATAGAATCGTTTATTTAATAAATCAAATATTCTTAACCTAAGCGAGGAGTAAAATCTATTATAACGATGAACTTACATAGTTATTTTCAATTCTCGGCACAGGCCTGCCTAATGCATTTCAAATACGGGTCAGATGTTAAATACACCTGTAATGCGGTAGGCATGGGAAGCGAAGTAAAGGCGGGCGTCTACAATCGTTGACGGAATTGAAAATATTTCCAAAGAGTTATGCGCTCCACGATTTAAGTATAATATTATTTATTGTTATTGTAATTATTGATCACAATCGCAAGTGCATTATTGAACAGCTGAAAAACACCTAATCCTCTTTTTGGACGGTTTATTCTAACACGGTACAATGTAATGAAACCTATCTTTCATTTTTATGTTCAATGACTCTCTCGAAATTATGGCGAGCAATCTCTTTAATCTCTTAAGAACACGAAATCTTCCAGCTAACAAAAAAAATTGAAGCAGGTCCTCCCAGCTCGTGTGGGATGCATTTTTGACAGGTTGAAGTTGAAAAATACAATAATTGATAACAAAAATACATTCACCGATATATAACGGGTGTTTGGGAGTTTTATATTGAAAAATTCAAACAATAACAATCATAATATTTGTTTAAAGTAAAAAAGCATTTGAACTATTTTGACAGTTTTCTGTCCGTATGGTTGACTTTGTCATTGAGGCAAGTGTTTGACAGGCGGACTACCAACCAGGTCAGTATCAAGGCCTTAAAATATTTTATCTATTCGATATAAGTATCAATACAAATTCACGCCCTCTATTAAACAAACATTGTAGTTCTACATCGTAGTCGATTTAAAAAAAAAAGTGCAGTCAAAAATGATCAGTGAGTTGTTTGTGACGATGACACTCGACTATCCAAAGATCTGTGTCTCCTGAACAATCACACACCTAGGTTATTTTCTTATTCCTGATGTTTTACTTATCACGATTATCTTATCAAGTTTTGTAAAAAGTGAAATTTTGAGGTCATTTTTATGATCTTTCATGCTCCGAATCTACTGACAACACATAAATACAAACATGTATAAATTTGGAGGGTTCTATCACTTATATATTTAGTCCGGTTGCCAATTTTGAGTACTAATAAATATGAAACTATGACATTTGATAATGGTATGATAATGAAATTGACAATCACAATTTTTAAAATTTTGTGTGGCCACTTAATTTAAAGCTGCTTCTAACCATTTAAGAAAATGAGGTAGACTTTCAATATAGATAATACGATAAATAGGGCATATAAACAGTAATTGTTTTACGACACCTGGTCTTATTCAGTTCCTAAAGCTCTTTATTTTCGACGTGAAAGGATGACGCTTAGTTATTTCGGTAAATCGTCACATTTGTCGTTAGATTGCAACATTGTGAAATTATTCAATTGAGGATTTTCTCACAATATTATTATATTTTATTTTTACTTTTCTTTCTGGCGAAAATAAGACTAGAGGTGAACCTGCTAACCGTTTGCTATTGGCTGCTGACTCGATGATACTCTATTTGGAAATGAATGTGGCTGACAAGTTTCTTTACATTGCTATAATTTCATTATATATCCGGATATGTGTTAGTGTTACAGCATATTGATCCTCCGTTTATATTACAATCATTATAGTCTAACAATATATCTCAAGCATTTCTAGTATACCTAACTAAAATATTTAATTACTATAAATTTCATAACATGGACGCAGTGAGGTACAATATAAACCGCACGCAAGTCCGCACTTATATGGATAATATGAACTTTTAAAGTAGTACTTCAATATCAAGAATCACATAAGGTGGTTGGGAAAATATGAGAACATTACAGACATCCATGGCTTTGGATCAAAATCCTTAAAATAAATTAAACGTCACCGTTCGAAAGTGTCCATTCGGTGATAAAAGCCCATTAACACGTAACTTGGTACACAGTGCCTGCTATTTTATGGCCATTGCTAAGTTACAATCACTGCACACATCAACAAATCTATCCGAAATTATACTGTGTTTATGATGTTAATGCGTTAATACAGTTAAAGATGTTTGCACAAGTGGTATGTGTTTGTAAACTTTCGCATATAAGTAAATTTTCTTCAATTCCTTTGCCAAAATCATAATTTAATCGCCTCTCAATATAAACGTAGCTACTGTATTTAAAGGTTAAAATGTGAATTGTAAATTTAATTGTTCGCGGAACCCCATTTGGGAAATGCTGGAATGGTACATTTAGATATTTAGAACTTCGCAGCGGACCCCAAATTATAGTGACGCCATTGAGTGACAGGTGGATTTTTTAACACAGCAATTTGAATTTAGAATACCGTGTCGTGTAATGACTCTTCTTTGGATACTTACAATAGCAAAAAATTGGTTTTGACAATTAATTTCTGAGTTCATAGAATTATAACATGCGCACAAAAAAAAACTCTTTACAATCAAATTAAATTTTAGCTTTTGAGAGGCTATTATTGTTATCGCTGAATCAGTATTATTTATAGTATTATATTTTTAATAATTGAGGATTAAATTTGTTATGTTCATATAACTTCTGACTATAAGCGATACTTGATTTTGATTTATTTACATAATTCTCCAGGAAGCCTCTAATAATATGATATCTTCTTATGGACATGAAAACGTTGCTAGTTTTGTCAGGTTACGTTTAGACATTATAAAGCTGGTTGTAGGTTATCAGAAAAACATCTAATTTCTGGTAAAATTTCAGAGAGTTTTTAAATACTCAAAAGGTTAAGACTATAGAAATACAATTTAATTTTTTTTATAACGTTTCAAATTTGAGATTTTATAAGGTTTATTTACGTTAATGTTAATAATATTTAATTTCTTTCTTTTACATACTAAACTTGATTACAAACAAATCAAATTAAAAATTAATTAAATCAAATTGGTGTATAAGTTAAAACTCTTAATATTTAAGTTAAAAAATATATTTGGCCATGCTTGAATAATTGAAGATGAGTTAACAAATACACAATTTACCTTATTCATCGGTTTATTTTCGCAAATGTCATTTTGCCTATGACGTAGAATAAAATTGCTATCAAAACTGAATTCATAACTCCAAACCGCCAAAATGTCACAAGTGCCCTTTTTGCGTTTGGGGCGACGACATAGCAATACCTTAAGCCGAGTAACCAACATGAAGGGTTTCGGGTTCGAGCACCGTAAGCTCAGTACGCAGAGTTTCATAAATTGTTTTTTTAAATTTATTGATATCTGAATTCCCTCCTACACATCTGATCCTAAGAAGGAGACATAGCAAAAGAGATTAGCTTACTACTAGTCCTGCACTAACCCCGTTCTTCAATCCTAACTCTCTTCTAAAAAAGAAACGTCAAACGACTGAATAACGATTCTCGTAGAAGAATATCTGTTAAGATGCTTTCATCAAGAGTCTGTATGGTTCACAATAAGAGTGTAAATAACAAAAAATATTCACTTTTGATAAATTATTGTCTATAGCAGAGTTTCCCATACTTTTCCTGCAATGGAACACTTCGTAAATTCTGAAATTTAGGCGAGACACTATGTTTATATTGTTGGGGTCGGTAATATCAATATGAATTCGAACATCTTTGAATTTTTGAAGCTGTGGCAGCATATAAGGCTATTCCAGGATTTTCGAAACACCTTCCGTGAAACACCAGTGTTCCGCGTAACATAGTTTGAAACTTTCTTTAATGCGCTCTCTTTCTTATTGCATCTTTTAAGATATTACATGTAAAAAATGAACAAAGAACCAGGGAGTAAATAAAAATCATTGAAATTCGAATAATTTTGTATTTATTGTTATTGTAATTATTGATCACAATCGCAAGTGCATTATTGAACAGCTGAAAAACACCTAATCCTCTTTTTGGACGGTTTATTCTAACACGGTACAATGTAATGAAACCTATCTTTCATTTTTATGTTCAATGACTCTCTCGAAATTATGGCGAGCAATCTCTTTAATCTCTTAAGAACACGAAATCTTCCAGCTAACAAAAAAAATTGAAGCAGGTCCTCCCAGCTCGTGTGGGATGCATTTTTGACAGGTTGAAGTTGAAAAATACAATAATTGATAACAAAAATACATTCACCGATATATAACGGGTGTTTGGGAGTTTTATATTGAAAAATTCAAACAATAACAATCATAATATTTGTTCCGCGTAACATAGTTTGAAACTTTCTTTAATGCGCTCTCTTTCTTATTGCATCTTTTAAGATATTACATGTAAAAAATGAACAAAGAACCAGGGAGTAAATAAAAATCATTGAAATTCGAATAATTTTGTAACGCAGTATGATAATAACGAATATCATCCAAATGTCAAATTCCGTCTCAGCTAATATTTAAGAGCGTTTTTATAGCATACTCATTTTGTATGTGTCAACATGGCTTCTAAAATAATATAAATAGTGCACAAAAACATGCAGTCATGTCTGAAGTAAAAAAATCCTCTTTTGAAGTGCCAGATTTTTCATTCCCACACCGCGGAGATTTATTTAACATCTGGGGACATTGACAAAGTTACAAAATATGAGAATACAAAAACTACATAATAAAGCACAGCCGAAAGCGAATCTATGGTTGTTTGCTTATTTATCTATTTTATTACGTGGGCGTGTTTTAACATGTAATATGAATGTAAATATTTACATAAAAAGGCCTAATTTTATCTCAACATAGTCATAGTGTTAAACATTCATTTATTAAAGATGTTTTTTCTCACCCACTAATAAGTGTATAGAAATGCTATTAAGACTTTTTATCTGACATTATTACTACAATACTTATTAAATAATATTTAACAGTATTTATTAAAAAAATTTACCATGCCCGCTGCCAATGTGGAGCATATGGCCTATTAATGAAGGCATCTCAACCGAATTTTTCTAAGAGATCTTCTCGTTACTCAGTTGCTCAAGATCTCTTTTTGAAAGTGAGTGGGGATGGAAAGATAGGGATAGAACAGGATCGGTGGTTAGCTAATCGCTCTCACTACGCACTATTTTTACTATCGTATGGGTGGGCGGGAATCTTAGACATCTCAAACGTAAATAACCAAGAACAGAAATCCATAAGTAGATTGAACAAATATTTTTTGAATCTGTCCGCACCGCGACTGGAACCTGAGACATCCGTAACCGTACCCAATAACATTGACCACTGCACCACAGACCCGACATAATATAGTATATGGCGAGTTGCGCTATGAATCTTTGAATTGCACTCCTGTAAATTCTCATATTTGCAGATACGGGACTACACGCAGGGAGTGTCGATATAATAGTGGCTTATATCAAGTGGCCGTGTCAGAATTTTTAAATCTTAAACTTATGTAAAACGATGTTTCCCTTCCAAAAGGTGGTACAATTTATTTTTCTAATTTACATCATTTGGCTGAGACCTACTCTGTCATTTTTGAAATGAGATTCAATCATTAACTCATTTTCGTATTTTTTGAGGGTTAGGTATATCAATTGGCCAAAACACAGTTGATATAATGTGTGATATAGTGTTATTATTATTATATTCCACGTTAATTTAATTATTTTATATTGAAAATCGTTTTCTATCAATCGAGTTTTATATTCAGCTACGCTGTTAATGTGTCTCTGTAAATTATTATTATAATAAAAAGGGGGCGTTGTTTTACATAAATATGTACCACATTCTGGTCAAAACTAAGTACCATGATGGTAATGTTTTTTTTTTCACTTTCATGGCTTTAAACTGGACAACGACATTTGAATAAAATCACCATGCAGCAGCGGCGTTGAAATTTATATTTATCGCATAGAATAAAAGAGTAAGTGCTCTTATGCTGCTTTATGATCGGCGGGAGGAAAACCAGTTCCAGCGTCAACTCGTGTTGAGAACAATCTGCATACTTCTTCTTGGGTAATCGGCAGAGACGTCTCGAAATCATAGCCTTTTAAATCAATCATTATTATTACGGCAGTTAAACGATCTTCTCGATACAATGTCATGTAAAAGTTGAATAAAATCCATTGTTTATTTTAGCGAATAAATATCAAGTAATTAATACCTTGAACAGTTCTACCAAGTGTGCATGACAAAAAAAATTACCATCATGATCTTTAGTTTTGACCAGAATGTGGTATATATTTATCAGGGATCAGAACCGGAACCGAACCGAAAACTGGAAAAAACCGTTATTTTTGTGCTGATAAAAGTCAGATTTAATTAATAAGTTGTCGCAATAATTTTGATTTGATTAATAACTTATATTTTTATCAGTTGATAATGATCGCGGTGAGCATTATCAACCTGTCCTGATCATTATAAACATGTGGAAGTAGTACAAACAAATTGTGTTTTATTTTTAAAATATAATGCCTTTCACTAAAAATTTGTGAGTTAAATACGAGCTGAGCCAAAAACCGAAAATCGGAACTGAAGCGATATATTTTTATTTTACCGAACCGGAACGAAAAAAATAGCGGTTCAGGTCCCAAATATTTATATAAAACAGCGCTACCTTTTTATTACAATAATAACTTACTGAGACAAATTAAGAACATTGCCATTTAATTTACAGCCACGGAAATGTTGGAATTACTTTTAGCTGATAAATAGTTTTTATTTTTCATTTTATTTATGTTTATTAACCATTTTATAAAATTTACTTTTAACAAATTATGTATAAAAATATATTTGTTGAATTTGTATTTCTCAACTATTTTTTTATTTCTTTTTCCATTTATTATTATGATCGTAAGTGGGGTATGTAACGAATTCTGTTTTTTTACAATACCGCTGAACCCCTTCCATTACTATTTTTGGTTAGAGATTAGAAAACGTCATATTTTGAGCTAAGAAACATAGTAATTCTATGCAAATATGATAGGTTTACAAGTTTTCTCATGACCCTATAATATTTCAGATATGCGATATTCTATGAAAAAACAAGAAATAAACTCGCCAGCAAATATCTATTAATGTGAATTGGTAAATAAATTTAAGAGGTCGGAATCTATCAAAAGATGTTTCAATTTTTACTCTTCAATCAATTTTTGTTTTTTGTCAACTAACATACAATATTTTAGAAATATTAAAAACAATTTATTATACTATTTGTAGTGGAAACTAAAGGTTGATTTTTGCGGACGCTACTGAGCATGAAGATGCATCATGTTTTATTTTATTTTGCATTATGTATTTGCAATGACACTAAGTTGACCGAACTTTTTTGCGCTCGTGTGACCAGTAATTTGAATATCATGGGCAATATTTAATATTTATACAGGTAACCGCCCCTCCTCTACCACGGCCTGTTAGAGTTGCGTTTTGGACATGGTCGGGATAATCGAAATTTCGCGATAAAAGAGAGACCCATTTAGTATTAGTTATTATTACTATAATTTGACTACTATGACAATACCCGTCATAGATGACGATATTGAAATTGAAATACTGAATGTCTAAAGTAGCCAGTACGTCGGAACTGTGTGTGCATTGCGTAACATTTCATTTTATATATAAGGTCATTTCGCCAGTGGTCGGCCAGTTAAGCGAGAGGTGTACTTTCAAAAGTGATTTTGAGTCAATGAATGATAAATACTTATTTTTTTTCGGACAGGGAGTCAATGATTGATAAATACTTGTAACCAACTAAAAATAAAATAGTTAATATTGTACCAAGCATAAAATAATAAAAGTTTACAAAAAAATGCAAATTCTCCCAGTGGTCGGCCCCCAAAATACAATGGTCGACCTTTCGTTGCCCAGTGTTCGGCCATCACTATGAAACTTCGCAAATATTGCGAACGAATTTACTGAGGGTAGACAGAACAATAAAAAACATAATGATGCAAAGCATGACAATAAAGTATATTTTGTTAGCGATCCCCATACAACATGAATTTGTCGAAACTTGCGAAGTAAAAATGTGCTTTTTTTAATTGCGTATTGCATCATATAGGTCAGTATAGTGCAGATATGAATTGGCAAGTGGCAAGATTCCCTACACGAATTTAAAAAATCTGTTTTTTTTTAAATATATTCACTATTGTTTAAGTTTTAAGCTCAAAAAGCCGACCACTGGCGACGCCTGGCTGTAGGAACACTCACCCTACACCCTCCATCATGAGAAATTTTCATAACTACATAATAATAAAACGTCTACAGAGTGGTCCGGGTTATTATAATAAGATTATAAAGAAAACATTTTAATTTAAGATATCGACCGAGGTGCTAAATGGAATTTAAAAAGTAATTTTGAATCTTTCAAATTTTGTAAATATTCATATGTTTTGTCACTAACCACGCGGGTTTTGCTTTTCGGTATTCAAATACATGAATGAACTCAAACTGACAGTAAATAGTTTATATATATATACATCAGATTAAGAAAAATATCACCACTAAGTCTAGGAATAGGAAGTACATTGGTATCTGAATACTATTCATTTTGTTATTTTTTTTCGGCTTGCAAAAAAGAATCTAGGATACATAATGAACCCTGATTGCTTGCGCTTATTTGTAAAATTTGACGATACTGCCAAATAATCTTATACATGCACACTTTACAGCACTACTTCGCTCTTAATCTTTTTCATTTTCTTTTAACAACTACATGAATTGTTTTAAAACATGATCAGGGGCGCACACAGGGGCACGGTCCAGTAGATCCAGACCACCCCTAGAATCGATCAACATGTTTGTTTTTGTCTATAAAGTAAATATATACTGAAGGGAAATAAAAAAAAACAGTAAAGCTTGTCATCATCGTTTTCGTGGACATTAAGTGTACCAAAGTCAACTGAATGACAATGTCATAGGGAAACAGAATCAAATTAAAAAAAGTAATTTCATTATAGACTTTTCACTAATACACATAATACACGAGTATATGATAACATTTCGCTTTATAATTCAACATGTTAAACGAAATTATGCGCCCGTTATCTTATCTTAACCTGTTGCGAGTAACGAATAACAATTCTTCACCTAAGTTATAGATAACATTGATAATTAATATAAAAACCAAGATTATTATCACGATAGCTCGAAATAAATTTGTCACTGATATTTACCTAAACATAGTCCCGTAATTTGAGAATATTTTATTTTTATCAAAGATTGTCAAAAAAAAAAAACGATACAAATCTAAAATAAAATTATGATTTGAAATATTTCAGTAATTTTTATCTGTGAAATATCGTGAGAATAAATTTATTTAGATAATATTGTTTCAAGATCAATATTATTTTTATTATTTTTGGAACACATTAATATGATCTCAAAGATGACCAACGACGTTTACTATCTTCTGAAGTCGGGTCCGTGGTGCATTGGTCAACGTCGTCTACTACGGTGACGGATATCTAGAGTCCAAATCCCGTTACGGACAGTTACATAAATTGATTCTTCAATCGGTATATGAATTTCCGTTCGTACACACGCACACTTTTGATGTCTACAAATTCCACCCACGATTAGCTAACCACTAGTCCTGTCCCACCCACATCCTTATATCCCTACTCTCTTCAAAAAAGAAAGGTTGAGAACTGAGTAACAAACGTCATATTAAACACTTCTGTTAGATAAGTTCGTAGAACGGTGCTCTTACCTCCATACTTTGTGGATCCCATTGAACAGAATTAGTTGACGCTCATTAAAAAAATAAAATAAAATATTTAATGCTTAGGTCATTCGGGATCTGCAATACCAAAATTTCAAAAATGCGTAATATGGAGATCTATTCAAAGTTTAAAGGTACGGCTCCAGTCTAAGCTTTAGCATGGAAATTCAATGTGATTTAATATTTTAACAAATCAATTCATTAGGTCAACCGCCCGTAATTATTAAACACACTGCATAAGTGAAGAGAAGAGCGTCCTCTTTAGTTGCTTTTTTGAATTATTTATTATCTAAGAGTATCTAATATATCAGTGACAATTATTAATGTTTTTCATAATATGTTGCTTTGGAATCCTAATGCATTTTTACTATAAAACATTATATAAGTCTTTAAAAATAGCATCTTCGTAAGTATTGGGAGTATAATAATTCTTGCAAACTATACTAATTTAATGTTGAACATCAAAGTAAGTAGCATAGTGTGAACAAACGTCCAACACATTTGCTTATTAAATTTAAAATGTAACGCGGCGAACGCTTCTTAATTGTTTCAATTGAGATTGATAGTTATTGTTCGTTTCTTCGATAAAACGTGCTAACAGGAAGAATAAACAAGAATACTGTAATGACTTCTAAAAAATAATATCATCATTTTTAGTGATATGTCGTGTCAGATTATTATGAAAACATTAAATAAATACAATTTACTATCATTGGTTTTTTGTTTGAACAAAATTGAATTAAATTCGCAATTTTAGTATGAAATGAAGTCAATTTATTTCAACATGATTGTTTAATACTCATGTAGGTTCTAAAAATATCTTTTTATAAGACATATAAATATTACTATTATGAGACGGGGATAAATTAACCATTGACTGCTTATAATAATTGACATTAAAAAAACAATTTCTGATCTAATTTGACCTGTTCTTTTGTTTTTAAACGTGACAAAAAATATTAATTCCAAAATTATGGTTAATAAAATGGCAGCACTTACAAATACAAGTTTATTAACATTTGTAAATGCACGGCAACACTGGCAAGCGATTTCATCTTCCCGCGTATTTATTTGTCAAATTTTGTTTCTGTAAAAAATATTCAGTTGTGCGATCTCTGTGGTAAAAATATGGAAGCTCTACTTTCATATTAGCCGCTCCGTGCTTCGCTGCATGTTGAGCAAGGTGTAGAAGGGGACCGTAGGCGGAGCATGCATAAAAATGTTGCCGCTTGTCTAATATTTTCCAATAGCAAAGATATTTTATGCATTTACATTTTACTATTTTATCAATATCATTGAATAATCAATTATAAAAATTAATGATAAAATTGGACCTGTATTTTTTTATTAATATTTATTTTTCTTATCTCCAATAAAACACAAAGAGCAGTAAAAGAAGAAAAACCTATGGTTGCCTCAACATTTTGCCATTTTTTAAAACGTAAAACAAATATTTTTCGACCAAGCTTATAAGTTGAATAAAATACTACAGAATAATAAGAGATGAAAGCACACATAATTTATTAAATTCAAAATATGATTGTGAGTCTGACAAATACTTCAGTCGAAACGCTGATTAAATGTAATGTCACACAGTATGGACTCCATTTTTTGTTCACTTCGTAAAACTTATTTCGAACAGAAGAAAACCTTATCATTTTTGAAACCGTCAACGAAATACTCATTTTACTCTGTTTTAAAATGTAATTACAAGCGCACGTTTAAACTACAAAATCACTGAAATTTATAAGCAATATTTCATTTATTATTTACAGTCAAGGTTTTTAATACTTTTACAAGACAAGTAAATTTAAGTTGGCGTTTTAGAGATAGTTGAAATCTTACTAGGAAAAGTCTTTTTGATGTGCATATATTTAAAATATATAATGCTTATAAAATGAACATAACATATTAATATTATAAATACTACAAAAATATTTCTACTAAAATGTCGAAGTAATAGTAAAACAATCCATTTGTAAGTGTCAATGCTCAAAAACTCTAAATGCCATTGTTTCCCAAAAACTTCACCTCAGTTGCGAGCCTGAACAGCTAATGCATTTTAAAGAGTGGACATATTCAGTGTGTGACTACATTTTTATTATTTTTTGTAATAAAAAGTGTTTTTTTACAAATAAATTCCAAACGACTCCAATTGGTGGCACAAATATGATTTTTTTAATGGCGGTGATATAAAGTAAGCAATAAATGACAAAAAAAATAAAAATATAACTAGCAATCAAAATTTCACAAATAGAAATTAAAATTGCTTTAAAATGTTCATTTTAACACAAATAAAACTGAATTACTATACTTAGAATATCCATTGAAATATAAAATCCTATTCTATAAAATGAAGCATTGTCTAACACTGATTTAAATATAATAGTATTTGTTGAAGGTAACTGAACAGCCTACCTAAATAGTGGATGAGATTGTCTTGTAAAATAATATGAATGAAATTCTCTTAAAAATTGGGAAAATTTTATCATCAGCCTGGTAATATTAAAAGTTTACTACCAGTTATGGCTTATGGCGGTTGTAATGTTGTCATACCGTGCGGGTTATGATCGGGCAGTACTGTCATGTTTCGTTTTATTTTCGTGTTTTATGTTTTTAACGAACTAATCGAGAGATTTAATTGAATCGAATAATACGTTTGATAATCGACAATAAGTGAATTGAGTGAAGTTTCAAACAGTTTAGTGAAGTTTTACGAAGTTGAAGTTTTTGGATGGGAGTGGTGGTTGTCATGCCGCAATACTTCATAACATCTTGTTTTACGAAGAAATACCCATCTGGTGTGTGCAAGTAGTGATATATTTCAAACAAAAGATTAAGGTATCATCATGGAGCCTCCGTTTATCGGTAAGAGTACTACTTAACCCGTGAAAATTTGAGAAATACCACACTCAACAGGTTGTTTTTTTTTACCTGTAAGCACCGGTTAACTTTTTAGCGACCGACTGCTCTCGCATTATGGTATATCTTCTGCAATAGTTCATTCAATTCTAAATTTCAGCAATGAAGCACTCTCGTTTTCCATCTCCAAATACAATTCAATCTTTGTGTACGTAGAGTTTCCCGAGTAAATATTTGAAACCTTTTGAGCGGTCACTGATAATTTGTATTGACTGTCAACTGGAGAATGGATAATTTATTTTCGATGTGCAATTAACATTTTCAATCACAGCACCTCGAGAATAATTACTGCATAGTGCCTTGGGGTTTTATAGGTATAATTACTTTGATCTCCCCGTAAATGAACTTTAATAGAAAGCGTACAAATAACATAGTTTGAACATAATAATAATACTGACATACATAATAATAATTTTATTATGTAGGTACCTACAAGGACAACAATTATTTTTACTTAAAAAATAACTCACATTGTGCAAATTGAGCAACCGTGTTTTGTATAAGTATTGATTGAAAAACAGTACCCATGGTAAATCATTGAAATCAGCAATATTATGTAACTTTTTTATTGAATCTTGGTTTGTTGGATTCATATTAAATATTTCAAAATTGCCAAATACGTAATTTTAAACATTTAGATTTACTAATTGCACGTATATAAAAGAAGGTATGTACTTTTAACTGAAGGTTCCTGCTAAAATATCAGCAAAAATTGGGGTAAAGCAATTCGAAATGGCCCACGCACACAAAATAATGGTTGTCATATTTAACTTTTGAATAAACAATTACATATCTATATATATATATATATATATATATATCAAGGGTTCCCAACCCTAAGGCAGCTATTTGCGTGTTCCCGTTATACGTATTAATTAAAGTTAATTCAAAAAGTATTTTTGTTACGATTTACGACAATTTAGTACTTGTAGGTAGGTATATGATGAATGTAACACATACCTAATACTTGAGTTTGGCATTTTTTTTAAATTTTATTTTCGGACGCTACTACTATTTATTTACATCTCGAATGTGCCCGCGACCACAATAATTACGTTGGTAATCCCTGACTTTTATTATTGGTAAGTTTTCTAAAGAAATGTTTTGAAATTTGGATTATTGAGATTTTGTACACTTCCATGTATTTTGTCACTAACGACCCGGGTTTCGCCTTTTGGCGTCTTCAGGCATTCGAGCACACGAATGGACTCGGAACTGAGGTTCAGTTCGAGTCAGTTCGAGTCCATTCGTGTGCTCGAATGCCTGAAGATGCCGAAAGGCGAAACCCGGGTCGTTAGTGACAAAATACATGGAAGTGTACAAAATCTCAATAATCCAAATTTGATATTGAAATTCCATCAAGCACCTTCAGTCGATGTCTTAAATGTTTTCAAACCGATGGTCCGCGGATCGGTGCCGGTCCATCGTAATTTCCATTAAGTAAATTATATTTTTTTACGGGCCGCAGGTATAAAAAGTTGGGGAACACTGTTAATAACATTTTGTGTTAACATCTTAATTGCTGTGTGCTATGGCTGAAAAGATAAGTAAGATTATTTTATATAATCAGTATTTGTAAACAAAAGCACCCAACATCACTGAAAAAAACTTAAATAGCGTTGTAACTTATATAATATATGATTACTCGTAT
Source organism: Himalopsyche phryganea (assembly GCA_022494535.1). Classification (NCBI taxonomy): domain Eukaryota; kingdom Metazoa; phylum Arthropoda; class Insecta; order Trichoptera; family Rhyacophilidae; genus Himalopsyche; species Himalopsyche phryganea. Next base: position 2,216,679 of record JAGVSL010000080.1, on the reverse strand, counting down.
CTCCATAGTTGTTCACTGTTTACCATTTATCACATCGATCCAAATAACAAATAAAAAAGACGAATGAAATAAAATAAGTTTTTTCATGAAATTTTTTTATATGATTTTCAACTCCTAATGTTACCGTCATTTTTCGCAGTCCTTGAATGCTGTGAACTAGAACAATGATCGCTATCACACGAGGTTATTTTTTGTGAATTGACCAAACACATTTTGTGTATTATCAAAATTATTTTAAAACGCTTTGCAGGCTAAAAATTACAAACCATATAGTTAACGCCATCACCAAAATTATTGTTTAACGATTTTTTAATCATTTACGTCGATTTGCTTGATATTGTGTCAGCCTTAACCTTCGTAATGGGACCCCCAATCCCCCCATAAAGTGCTAGTGATGATGAAACATGTATGTTTTAATTACTACAGGTCTAGCTGTTGGTGTTGATTGATATCAATTAAGAAATTATCTTCTCTTTCAGAACAAGAAATACACTTTTTGGCCCCTCCGAGTTTTGTTATGTAGTGACAACATTCTATTTTTTGTGAACATTGTGATTCCGCGGCGAAATCTTGAATAATGACTGCAAGATGTCTGTAATAAGTTGTATGGTACATATTAGACATGGGAAATGAATCACTTAGGATCGATTTATGCACTTCGAGTCAATTTCCCACTTTGATTCGTCTTACTGATTTGTTTCAATCGATCTGTATTAACGAAAGTAAATAACTGACAGTTCAATTTTAACTGAATTTTCCGTGAGTCATTGGTTTTCTCTTTCTGTCTGCTACTGACAAAGCGGTGTTAGAGTGGGAAAATAAATGAATCGGTGCTCGATTATTATAAGATTCTCCCCGAGCCATTTATTTTCTCATTCTGACTGAGTGTTAGAGTAGAAAAGCAAGTGATTTACGACGATCCTTTTTTATTGAGGTGGACATGTAACTCTTTAACTACAAAGAACAGTTCGTTTGGATGCGTTAGTATATACGCACGTCATAAGGTATCAATAATTCTGGAATGCGATCCCATGTTGTTATTTAAGTATTGATTAAAATAATTATTCTATGCATATATTTAGGCATGCTTGCATGAGCTTTGCACCTGGCAAACATACAAGTAAGTGTCCTTTTCGCAGATAGTGATTTGTGTGGAATAATTATATTGTTTTATCGGTGTAAAATGTAAAAATGAACCTGCCAAATTTTTTGTCTAAATATTCATGGCAATATTTAACAATAATGTACACGTTAAAACTTAATATTCCCATGTATTTATATAAGACAGATTGACACATGTTGTTATAGGTACACGTCACAAAAACTCACGAAAGCTTGATTTTCATACTCGTGTCATATTTTATTAATAGCCACGTTAGAACTTTATTATATCGTTAGTGAATTCACGTTCAACTATTTAAGGCAGGAAATTGTCGCGAAATTGACCGGGGCTATTTCATTATTGTCTAGTCAAAAAGCTGACGTATTGACTCTTTCCTGATGATCCATGGACCGAAAGATTTGACTATCTACGATATCACCCATAAAAACTGATTGTAAATGAAATTTAACCACCATTCGAATCCGTAGACGTGCACACACTGCACACCTCACAGGTCAATTTTTGTCTGTAATGTTATACTTTGTCAAGTGCGTATGTTTTCTCTACCGTGTCCAAATAAATATTATCCCTGATGTTTTCAACATTAAATTAAATTTTAGTTACTGATTTATACGCGTTTTCACCGTTCAGAACGCGGCATTATAATAATTCATATGCATATTTTATTTCTATCATTGCTTTAAATCAAAACTCCCATCTAGAATTTAACTTAGCAATGTCTGAAATATATACATACTTTTTAAATTTTGGGGCACGTTTAGGAATGATCCCGCAGCCTACCGATTTTGTTTCTACTAATGCAAACAAACAAGTGTATCTCAAACTGTTATTAATATAATATCGATATTAAATCGATTAATATTTATAAAAAATACCCCTGGTAGTTGAGTTGCTCAATGATAAAATCCGTCCTTCCCCGATAGATTAGTAAGTTATTTGAGAGGCATCCGTAACGTTACCATATATTTGTGGTTTCGGGTAGCTTATACACAGAAATTGGTGTGTCAAAATCGCGTTATAAACTAGCGCTGATTGTCTGAACACGAAACAAAATCTGCTTCTGAAAATTCACGAAACGCAGACTGGTCTGACGTAATCGTTCTCAGTTTGAGCTCGCTCGTCGGAATTTGATCATTTCGTTTTATCATATTGCGAAGGTTAAGGTAGATTTCTCTTATATCGACTGCGTTTTATCTTTTGCTTTTGTTGTGTGCTCTCCGTGAATTCAGAACCACGTTATTTTTTCTTTAAATTTGCGACGATTTTGTTTTGTTTCTTTTCAGATTTCAATGACCCAGACGACCGCGAAATAGAAATCCTATAATTCAATCAGATATGACGACAGTCTTCTACTATTTATATGGCGAGCGCTCTGGATATAATTAATCAATTTTTGTTGATATTTGTTGACTTTTACTGCGCATCGTCTATATCTATCCTTAAACCGCAGTGGTTGATGCTCTTGAATTTAGTCTTGTTTGCGTAATGATGGGTTAGAATCCTCGTACAGACATTTTCATAAATTACATTTTCAATCAATAAAAGGATTTGTGTTTAAAGGTGTGTACATTCCCTACCACCCATAATACCCTTAAAATGCGGCGTAGAGAGAGTGAATTAGCCAACTTCATAACAGGTCGTTTCTTAAATTAGAAAATACCGTAATTAGGTATATTGGTACATAGAAATTTACGATACATGTTGTGTTATATAATACTCTTGTATGCGAATGCTGACCGCTCCTCGAAGTAGGTAATGAGATATGTACTCGTATCACGTTTCAAGTGAGAGGAATTGCAATTGAATAATTTGATGCCTTGCATATTGATAATAAAATGAGTTATTGGAATGTCGACGGTTTGATTAGCCACTAGACGCTATGTCAGGATACAATAGTCAGTTATGATTCTGCATCACACATTGTATTTGTGTCTAGGATTTTTATTTACTGGACCACGATCAAATAAATCGGGAGAGCGATGTTCTCTACAGCGGAACCATAGTTTCATTATCTAATATCGTACATATTTCGCTATCGCTTTGTATTCATCTTTGCTATTGCTCCGCTGGGACTACGGATGGGCCCAGGGGTCGGTGGTCGGAGAGTCGACGGCTTTAGGTACTTGGGGGTACACATCACGGGAGATGGCAATCCACGTAAAGAGCTCGCAATCCGATTAGGGATAGCTGGAGCAACTTTTAACTCAATGCGGAAAGTCTGGGACTCACGGTTGTTCTCGGTCAGAACCAAGTGCCACTTATTCAACGCATGCATCCTGACGGTGTTGCTTTACGGTTGCGAGTCATGGCACCTCACCAAGGCACAGGGTAACTGTATACTGTGCTTTGAAAACAGGTGTTTCCGGCGAATACTAGGGGTACGGTGGTTTGATTTTGTCAGGAACTCGGAGGTAAGAGAGCGGACGGACCAGCCTCTTATTACGTCCAAAATAAAAAAGCGACAATGGACCTGGCTTAGACACGTGCTGCGGATGCCCCAGGGGAGCCTGAATCCTGCCTGTCTCTTCTGTCAACCAGATGGATTCCGTCGCCCTGGAAGGCCGCTGATCCATAGGATGTATTCGGCGGAACTACGGGACGCTGGGATGACCTGGGAGGAAGTTAGGAGACTGGCGGGGGACAGAAAAGCTTAGAGGAAAGGCGTAATGGCCGTATGCACCGAATAGGGAGCGGATATGGTTTAAAAAAATCATCTTTTCAATGTTGCTCTCTGCCAATATGTAGCATATGGAATCCTTACATAAAAGAATAATCAACAAAATTAGTTTCTTTTTACCAGAACTGCTTGTATTTTAGTCACTCAACTTACATATTTCGATGAAGGTTGAGATTGAAGGATGGTACTAAGAAATAAACAGTAGTAAACGAATCTCTCGCGACGCCCCGGTTTTTGGGTCTGATAGGTGGGAGGGAATATAACCATTAAAGATTTCCACGCCTATAAACATAAATGCATTTTGAAAATCAATTTATAAAATTTTCCATTCAGGGATTCGAACACGTGGATACCGCAAACGAATAGAACGTGCGCCCAAGAGCATTGAACAATCGACAGGCGTGTATCATATATTATTCAAGGTGAATGTTTACAAATTAATACCACCGGAGAGAGCGTTAACAATAAATGGTTATATTTGTTTTGACAACTGTGTTGATGTGTGCAGCGATGGCGCCGTAACAATGGTCGTAAAATGATAACGACGAAACCTTACCGGTTTTTCCTCTTAAAAAAAAATGATAAAACCTGCAGTCACCTTCTCTTAAAAAAAATGTAATTGAAGATTAAGATTGGAGGTTCAAGAATTCTGTCTTATCGTACACCATGAAAAAGGATTCCGAGATATATTTTAGAAGCGTTGCTTAAAATCATCAGTTTAACATATTTGTTCAACAACAAAGACTTGCAGCTGTTTGAGACATGGTCATTTGATATGCAAGTTAATATCTTCTTCGCATACATAAGGATATGGCGTCATACCAATTACGCAAGTATGTATTTACGCAATCAACTTAGATGCGCTTAGCCGGACAAAATGACCAGCGCCTGTAAACTGCCATTGTTTTAATTTAACTGTAATTAAGGGTTAATTAATGACGTCACTGCCACTGAAGGAATGTCACCATCAAGCTTAAGCCAATTAACCCCTACAACTAATCATAATGATGTTATATATAAAGGCAAACGCACACTCGCACACACCTACTATAATATAATCTTGTAAGTGTAGAAGATTTTGAAAACTATACTAAGTAACAGTATAAATGCCACTGTCTAAATAACTATTTTCCAGGGACCATCGTGAAAAAACCCATGTAAAAAGATGCAATGAACATAGAATGTGAGTGTCATAGCGATTGGTTAAATTAACAACGACTTACTTATGTAATTAATCAAATATTAACTGTTGTATAATTTTTACTTTTTCATTATTATTTTGTTCTAAGTTACATAAAACACTATTTGTAAAATAATTATTTTATAGTGTTATCGATATTAGTTAAATTAAGTATATATATTAAGTTGTTGTGTTGCCGTCTGTCATTTTTTTTAACATGTCGGCTCCCAATATGGAGCATATTGAATCATATTTGAGTATCTCAATAGAAGTAGTTTTTTAATGTGAACTGTTTGAAGGGATAGAAAAATAGGGTTACGAAAGAACTATAAGTTTACTAATCGCTTTGACGATTTCATTAAAAAAAATCTGGATGTAGTATGTAATACAAAGAATAATAATATTATGATACAGAAAGGAAAACCTTTGTAGGTTCTATCTTGCAACCGGGTTTGAACTTCGCGCCCTATGTACCTTGTCATAATGAAATTATCTATTGCTTATCTATTACTAGGCTCACTAGGGTGGGAACAGAATAAATAATCATATCCCTTTCCGTTATGTATTTTAACTGAGTACTGTCGCACTAAAGAAATTATTATGAAAAACCCTTTGCAAATACGTTCAATAAACAAACAGGATATTTTCTCATGCGAAGTTTAATTCGAGCTTTTGAGAGTGACAGTTCGAAGGATTGCGGTATTACTAACCTTGGCCCTTTTTTTTAAACCAGTCAGATTCTGATTAGTTTGGAATTTAAAAGACTGCTCCCTTGTGAAATTTATATCAGATAAAAAAATCTTTCTTCCGATGGTCACGTCTCATTAAAGTATTCACCAAAACAGTACGTTGGATATCGATTGGTAGGACTTTCTTTACCTCCATGTTTGTTGTCATCTCTCACACACTCTCGCTACCTATTTTCTGGCCGATTATCGTAGAGCGTAGAGCAACCCTTTCAACAATAATAACTGCTGAAAATTAGTTATGGCTGTCAGTATGCTCTTCCGCTAATAATTCCATAACAGTATGTTTGCACACTCATCTATTTTTATAAATGGAGCTTAAAGTTCAATGGGTCAACACCAATTCGCCAATGTCATATAAAAAATATTTTTAATTGATATGGAAAAATTTTAATAACATTTTTGCAGCTCCCAAACGTTCTCGTGTTGTTTATCTCAATTTATCACACGGTAGAGTTTGTATAAGTTAATAAACCAAATTTCACGGATATATCAGGTACTTAAAATATATGCAAGTTCATTACTTTGCTACTAAATGAAAATAATGTTGAGAACATTGAGGCCGCAGGCAGGAACATCGAAAAGGTTCATGGCTTTAGATATGTTAGTGTTCGATCAAGGGAGATAGCAATCCGTATGTATTTAGATTCCACTATATCACATTGGATTCAGTTTCAACTCAATGCATTAAATCTCTGGGGCTCATAGTTGTTTTCGATTAAAGACAAATGCCATATTGTTTCATGCATGCATTCTAACAGCGATGTTTTACGCTTGAGAATCATGGCATCTTACAACTTCAGGGTAACTGTATACTAAGCATTGAAAATAGATGCTTGCGGCGGATACTAGTGATAAGCTGTTTGATTTTGTTAGGAATTTGTAGACAAAAGGACGGGATAAATAATGCCCGTAACGTCTGAAGTAAAACGTGGCGATGGACCTGGCTTTTTGCACGAATTCCGGAGAGCATGGTATTCCGTCTCTTTTGCTGACCGTTGATGCATTCCGTACTGGAAAGCCGTACTTGGCAGATTAACGGGACGCTGTAATGACTTTAAGACGAGACCTTCTCCGAAGAAGACGAGGTTAGAATAGAGTTTTTTTCCATTAGCATGTTAACCAATTCGCACTGTACATTTGCAGGTTTTGCTGCTATGAAAAAAAAAATACATTTTCCTAAATGAAATTGAATATTCGAGAGAAACTAAACAGTTATTCATTCCGTAATAGAAAGTGTAATGATAAAAGATTGACAAAGAAATTCTTCGCAAATAAATAAATGTGTACTGAATAATGATCTTACCTATGATTTATTTTCTTATTAACACAAAGACGCCCACCTACATATTAATAACCATGTATTATTAAGAACTGGTATTGTACAGCTGCTGATTCAATGAGATATCCGTTGATATTACCGCACTGGGTCGTCTATTTGCCTATTGATATTGATAACTCCCGATTAACCGGTTATTTGATTACTGATTAGAATCATAGAGAACGCTATGCTTTCTCACGCCGCATACCTGTAAATACAAAGATGAGATGTAGAGAGAAAAGTGTTGAATCGGAAAAAATACTGAATAAATATTAGAATAATTTCAAACGAAAATTTTGTTTTGTATGTCGCTACCTGGCTGTCGCAGCTTAGCATTTTTTAAAAAAATCTTGTTAATGTGATACTTTAAAATGATTATAAGAATTGGGTTTCAATGACATGACTCTATAATGCTTTTAACATTGTGCCTAACTAACCTATTGAAACTTCGACCGTTCAACTAGACCTCGTATACAAAATTCATCGTCGACATAATTAATTAAATGAATAGTTGTCATTTAATATTTCATATAATACTGGTCAGGCGGAAGATACAATAATCTTTAAAACTATTAAATAACTTCGCCATGAAATTATATAATAATTGATATCATTCGTATCTTTATATATAAAAACAGGTAACTAAATAAAGTCTGAATCGTTTTTATCAAGGGTGTGACGTCGTCAAAACAAAAAAAAGCGACTCCGACATTGACCAACAACCCGACTCCAACTCGGACTCAGATTGCGACTAAAAAAAGTTTAATTGTGGCAGTTTTTTTTTCCTGCATTTCCTAATTATGTGTAATTGGTCTTCAAATTAATCACCAACCAACCAATCTGGTAAATATCCAATTTTTTTATAATGTACATATAATATATACATAAATATGTATATTGTAGGACAAGAAAATGTTATTGGCATAGATAAAAATGAAAGTACATTAATACACACAAAAATATGTTTTAAAGAAAAAGAAGTGGAACTCGCTCGTTTTTGTCATAGGTAATTTTGATCACGAAGGAATATAACAAATTTCTAATATAAAATAGGAAACTTTATTGCTAAAATATTTGAAGGGTGAAAAACGACTGTAGGTGTTATATTATGTATTGTTAGCCTATATTAAATGTTGGATAAATTTTGCTTTTTTTTGGCGGGCCAGCACAATAATGTTTCAATTGTTTCCGAATTTTGTAGAGGTAGTTTCAATAAAATAATTTAGATTGTGTCAATTATTTGCTTAGACATTGTGTTTGCATTTGACAAAAACATTTTTAGGTATCATATTAAATAAACATGGGGTCGTTTCGCCAGTGCTCAGCCATTAAGCGACAGGTGTACTTTCAAAAGGAAGTTTGAGTCGATGAATGATAAATAAGTACATATTTTTTTCCGCTGTTTTTCCATTAAACAGGGATTAAGCAATGTAACCAACTTAAAATAAAATAGTTAATATTGTACCAAGCATAAAATAATAGAAGTTTACAAAAAAAATGCCAATTGTCCCAGTGGTCGGCCCCCAAAATCCAATGGTCAGCCTTTCGTTTCCCAGTGTTCGGCCATCACTATGAAACTTCATGAATATCGCGAAATAATTGACTGATGAATTGTAGACGGAACAATAAAAAACATAATGATGCAAAGCACGACAATATAAAATATATTTTGTTAGCGATCACCATACAACATGAATTTGTCGAAACTTGCGAAGTAAAATGTGCTTTTTTTAATTGGATATTGCATCATATAGGTCAGTATAGTGCAGATATACATTGGCAAGTGGAAAAACTACCTACATCAATTAAAAAATCTGTTTTTTTTTTAAATATATCCACTATTATTTAAGTTTTAAGCTCAAAAAGCCGACTACTGGCGACGGCTGACTTTAAGAACAAGCACCCTACTTAATAGTAATAATATTTTTTACAATATTTGTAGGCAGCGTTCTATTTAGTAGTGATCACAAGATAACACATTCTCTTATCAATATTCCAAATTTTTTAGTAAACAATATTAAAATAGTACAAAATCTTACACGGTGTGGTTTTTTTTTTATAAACTACTAAAAATCAAGTGTTTATTTAGACGTATGGATAATTTACAATCGGAAAATTACACAATGCCAAGTGAGGAGCTAGTTACGAAATTATTTAAACAATTTAATTTGGTAATGAAGAAATTTTGACTATTGCAATTTTTTTCGCGGCTATGAATTTTGAAGCATGTTCCGATGAAGAGTGAGGACGTCCTTATTCCTTCCACATATTTTACACTTCTCACTCAGTCAAATGTTACTATGCATATACGCACATCAACGACACCGGCGCCGTGCCGTTGAAATAACAGTTCTATATTTCTGTGAGCCGTGTGTTGTTTACCAATTATCAATTTACTACAATTCAGAAGGACATACAGGCATTTTTTAATATAAAATGAATCTAAAGGATAGATCAGTGGACCTAATTACGTATGGTAATCGTAAACATCACATGTGTCATACAGAGTAAATATTCGCCGGGTCCGTGGTCGAGTGGTCAACATGGTTACGGTGCTCACGGGCCTGAATCTCAGTACATAGTTTCACAAATTGATTTTTCAATTAATTTATGGATTTATGTTTGAAGAAATGGATGTCTGTGATATTGTAATTCCCTCCCACCCATTCAATACTTAAAATGGGGGGTAGCGAGAGCGATTGTTTAACCACTAATCCTATCTCTACTCTAATCACTTTTAAGGCGTTAACTGTCAATTCTTGGTGGAAAGGTATTATATTTATAAAAATAAACAAATTGTTTTCTACTGCTTCCACATTTTTATAATGATCTAGACTGGTTTCGCTCATCAGTTGATAATGCTCGTGATGAGCAATCCCTACTCTCTTTGAAAAAGAGAGGTGAAGCAACTGACTGACAAGCAGTTCTTGTAGAAAAGCTTCTGCTGAGACAAGCTCCGTTAGGAGTGCATATTCTCAAAATTGCATTTTTTAAAAAATTTTATGAAAGTATTGTGTGGTCCAATTCTTTGAATCGAATAGAATGCTAGAATATATTAGGTTATAACCGTGATGGTGAACCTTTTCTTGTCGCAAGGCCGCATTCATTTATCTTAAATCAGATTAGGTCGCATTTAAGAAACATAAACCATTTTGTAAATTAAGGAAAACGTTACAATTTTGATTCAGTCAAAAGGCTGCACTTGAGACCCTAAAAGGCCGCAGGTTCTTCACCCCATGGTTATAATATAACAATATTGAATACAGGTAGTCCTCGACTTACGACGGTTCGCACTCACGACTAAAATTTTTAAAAAACATTTCTTTTATCACGAATCATCAGTGCCAACAGATATGCATACGGAAAAACAGATCAATAACAGCATTTTCAAATTTGGATATTTATTTATATGAATATAAATATATACCATCGGCGTGCGGTGGGTTTATTTTGAATTTATTCATTCCTGAAGTAAGGCAATATTGTAATCAGAACGGAATTTCAACGCAATTCTTGCAGACACAACCTTATTTCATCCACTTGCATTATAAAGCAATTTTTAATTTTCAGCGCAATTCTTGCAGCCAGCCACATGTTTTACAAGACAAATAATAAAGTTGTATTGAAAATCTTTTAATCTTTATTATCTATTAAAAGCAGAGGATCGACGGGTCAATTTGCAATAAAATTGTGATTGTCAGCTATTTGACGCCTACAATATAAGATTTGAATGAAGCTATGTTAAGATTTTTGGTTGCAACTGCTTTATTACCACAAATGATAAATGCTAAAATGACCTGAACTGAACAATATTTAATTTTAATATTTTGTATGTAATTCGACTTACGGCCAAAATTCAGGAACGTATCTCGGTCGTAAGTCGAGGACAACCTGTAATTATATTTATTAGACGCCGTTTTTGTGCTTAAAAATACGTTGTGACGGTGAAAACATTTCATTATCTTGTGTGTGTAGAATAGTAGCCTTGATCGTCCTCTGATTACGTCACCTGTGATGCTCTCATATAGCCGTCCCAGACCCACCTACACCACCATAGTTTCTCTACATGCTTGTTACTATCAATATTTTCTATATTCGCAATACACTTTTTACATAATCCAAATGTAAACAGATAACCTTCTGTGTGTCGGTCTTCTAATCAAAAAATACTTTGGTGACGTAATTTTAGAGTAAACATTGGATGCCGTACAACGCTCATGTGCTAAACTAAACTTGATTCGCGTAACTTATTGTAATGAAAAAAAAACACTTTCAATGCAGCTTTTGGACGCCTGAATGCTATTTTCAAAGGTGACCCCCATTGTATCTAAAAAACGCGTGTTTCTTGTGAACACGTACGCGTCTGAGACAAAGCCCATGAATGCAAGATATATGAAATAGAAACTAAAATATTGCAGCGTGCTGTGATGAGGTTACGACTGCAGGGATCTACGCATAATAAAAAATTGTGAAACTTTAAAATTATTCTTAAGTCAGATTCGTTTGTTTTTTAAACGAAGAACTGCACTGACTGAGAAATTGGAATCGTAATGGCACACGTCATGTAAAATTGTTTTTAACCTGAGGTCCGAAACCACAAAATAGACGATTTCGGGCCATTACTTTTTGGTATACTTCGATCGAACTCATGCTTGTGAAAATTTCAACATCAAAATTTTTACATTTAATTATGACAATTCATATTCGGATGTCAAAATTACGAAAATAAATATCTTTTAATTTTAACCAAGATTTCTGAACCCAAGATTTTTATTACTTATTATTAAGCTTATGTTGTCTGTTGTCCAATAGCTCTTCAACAAACATGCATGCCAAACCTAGACACATTGCCGATTAATTTAATGTAAGTTTTAATTGAATTATAGCAAGAGTATTTATCACACAGAAATATACATTTTCACCACTTACATACTTAACTATACAAATTGATTTAAAAAGCTTGTCTTTATTAATTTGATCAAGAAAGAACAAGGGTAGATGCATTTTAAATGTGTTGCTGAATATGAATGACAGCCATATGGATGATACATAATATTTGTCGCCGAGCTGAATATCAATAATAGTTTAGCCTCAGCCCACCTATACTATACGTTTTATAACTTTGCACTCCGGCTTTAGGATCCATACGGATTCATACACGGCTCTAGGATCACGAGATCCATACATACTAATACATTGACCCGCTCTGTACACCTGACCATCCTGAGTCTTTCCTTTGCAGAGAAAAGACTTCATACACAAGACTAGGACGGTGATAATGATATGAGTGTAATGGGACGAACGGTTGCTAGTTGAGTGGGCTGGATTGTCAGGATCAGTGGCGGCCGGTGACAGGAATATTAGGGAGTGCAAAAAAAGATTCACATATTTATGTAAGAAATCCATCCTCCACATATTGGATTTTGAAAGTACTATTAGACATATACGAAAATATAAGTCTGATATTGGCGATATCAACTGTTTCTCTTCACCACGGTATCCCAAACCTTTCCTGCGGATTAATTTCGACGGACCACCTTTTTTCTTTTTTTTGGTAGGAAATATCAATATGAATTTGAGTACGTCTAAATTTGTTGCAGCCCTAGCAGCATATACAACCATTCCAGGTTGTCGCGGATGATAGTTTGGGAAACCTTGTCTGTCTTTAGTCGTGGTATTTCTCAAAATGAATTGATCCTTTTTAAATTTTAGAAGTAACACTCACTTTCGACGGAAGTCATCGATATTGTATAAATTATTTGTAATGGCTTAACGGTTTAGCTAAATACTACATGTATTTTTATTCGTGAAGAGTTGAAGTATAGACAGGGCTCCAACAACATCGTAAAAATCTTCTCTGCTGTATAAGACAGTTAGTTCAATTTAAGTTTAAATTCCTCCATGAAATCGTATGTTAAGGTTACCGTATTAATGTCTGCAATTGGAATAATTCTGTATTAAACCGGAAATTTTTCGCTTAAGTATTTTTGGGAAAGTAATTTGTAGAATTCAATATTGAAGAATTTAAAAAATATTAGAGGAAGGTGTATTACGAAACTGAACCAAATACACAGTTGAATATTATGGAATAGGTAAGGCCAGCCAGGTAAAAAACTTGAAACTATCCTATTTTAAATATTCAATTATATCCACTCGGTATTATACACGATCATAGTTATAATTTTATAAATTGTATTCATCACTCCAAAAGTTATAATGGTAGGTAAATATTATTCTTATTGAAGAGCGTATAGTTAAAGAATCATATTGAAATTAAATGAGCTTACTACGCTTGTTCCACTGCTCTTTTTCATTCTTACAAATGACTGTTACAGGCTTGTAAACGCAAACGTCAAGTCGCTTTCGGTTACGTTCGGGAATTTCCGCCAGGAGATCAATGCTCAAAAACAGTCCATACAAAATCCCCCTTCGCGTAGTTCATACTGTTGCAACGTCACAAATATGTCAAAATACATGGAACATTTCAGACGTCTAAGGAGTGCAAAAGAATTTATGCTCCTAACGCGTCATCGACCGACTTACCGCGTCATCGACCGACTTTCATGCGTATTCTGAATCGACGCAGAATACGTTTGCTGGTCGTGTTTATTGATCATCGTTTCCTGCAATATTTTCCTATGGGAAACACGAGGAAATTTTAAAATTAGTGAATTGGTATAATTATTATATTTGAATATCGTTTATTAATGGAATATTTTGATGGAACTTATTGGAGTGCATTGCACCCTTTGCTCCTTTACAAGAGCCGTCCCTGGTCAGGATACCACAGTATTTCCCTCATTAGAAAATCGAATGCCAAAAGATGTAAAACAGATGTTATTCGTGCTGAGCCTCATGAATGCTGACAAAAACAATCATATTCAGGTATACCTATGGTACATCAGTACTAGCGATCGCATGAATGTATTATTGCGGTTATAATGAGCATTTTATTTTTGTTAAGTAAGTATGCTATTTACGGATAATTTATTCCATCAATTTTGAACACCCGTTTTTATAATAAACTGGTTATATCGCAAATCATTGTTATCTTCCTACATGTTTAATTTCCTACATAATATGAATAATTTTAAAATTGCGTTAAAATTTCGCTAGAACACCCAAGCTTCCAATATCCAAATACGTAAGACTGAAGCTTCTCGCTGTTTTTTTTGGATTTTCCTGTGCGTGGGAAATATATTATGTATATATAAGTAAGAATATGTAAATCATGATGTTTTTAATCTTAGTTCATACATACGAGAATATGTTATTATTCATTATTATGAAATGTCTACAAGAACGAGATCGTAGCGATTTCTGCATGAATTTCCAAGAAGTAACCTCGTAGTTCATTGAACATATTGAGGAAAACTATATTTATTTTGATTACGCAAGTTTTAATATAAGGAGGCCCCCAAATGATGATGTCCGGGGACCGTAATCTAATTCTTTAAGAAAAAATGAGAATTATAGACACATGCATGGTTTTCGAGTACCACGCTTCCATGAGTTGTTTTACACCGGTCAGTGTATAGTTTTGCATTTAAATCGTGTTCACACATATTTTATTCCAGTTTTAATATGTATGTATAAACATTCAACACTGGAATACGCATTTGAATTAATTAAACTTCTACAAAACCGATTGATATTAAGATAAAAGCGACATTCAGTATATTGGTAATATGTATTTAAAACTTTATCATCACTTTTAATGGTCGTTTTATGTATGTTTTCACGTATTTTCAAGTTTAAAACACGTCAAATGTTTATTTATAGCTTATACGAAGGTAGATAGGCGATTCTTCCGGGCATGACGTAACGAATCGAGATGCAAGACTATTCAAAAATTCAGGACACGGTCCGGGTGTCACGTCGTTATACAACACGCGCTGCTCCGTCCATGAATTGCCTTTTTTAATGTATGTGAATTTTAAAATCCACACTAAATTTATTCATTGAACCCTGCGTGTCACGTGGCTCGTTGCATTGTTGGTTTGCGTAATAATGGGTACCCGTTAGACATGAGATTTTGCAATTTAGTACGTCTAATTTAACACGTTTCCGCTAATGTGAAATTAGTCGTTATTTTTTAATATTCCTGTAAATTATTGATTGCATATTGTTCCTTTAAGTTAATAAGCACTTATATTTATTGAATAAAACGTTTTATTCCTGCGTACATTGTTTGCGATCGAATATAAATCAAGCCTGCTTAACCCAACGAGTGCGGTTTCCTTACTTTCTATTCGCATTTCTGCAAAAATTATCGTCCGAAAAGTGTCGAAAAAACAATTTTTTTTTATTTTAAATATATCTATCTAAAAAAATTCTATATGCCATATATTGTTTATTATGTTACTATGTTATTAAAGAGATTTAATTTATAAATTTGTCGGCCGTCGAAATGTCCACGAGCACGGGCGAACCTGTGCGCCCAACGGCCAGTGAAATATGTAGTATTGTCGGTGTTGTCTGACGGTATGGCACGATTTGCCGTTGTCTCTGCCCTACCAGTGTTGGCAGTTTGTCTGTGTTGCCATTTGTATTTATTCGTTCCCCACATGTCAAAATTGGAAAACGCTCATATTGAAATAAGAACTAAGAACTTCTACATCGAATTTTTGACAATTTGTAAAAGATTCTAAAACAGTTACCGGCTGTAAAGCTCTATTACCAATAACTTGTATTGAATCTTTGTCAGATAATCAAAACGGAAAAAAATTATTTTTAAATGAAATTATTGACAAAATATTTTTTATTTAGGCGGTTCGTGAGATTGACGTATAAAATATATCGAATTTTCTATAATGTCCGTTGTTATATCTGTATTGGTTATAATATATTGACTGCGAAACATAAATATGTTTGGTCGTATAAGAGATGAATCTCCTGTTGGACAGTTGGTCATCGATAACTTGTTTAATATTTATTTGCCAGCCTGCAATCGTGAGAATTATCACATATTATTCGAACTGTAGATTGATTGCGCATTGTTTTGTTTTCTTTAAGCGACTAAAGTAAAAAAATTGACAAGCATACTTTAATTAAACTACCTATTGTTGGGCATGCTTTATTCTTGTCTAGATTAGCCTATTTCGAACGTACTAAATGGTGCAAAAATTGGCCGGGAAAATTCCATAGAATGTGAACTCGGGTTAGTTGCAAAAAAAAAAATGCTTGAGGATTAATTCTTTACGTAATGTCGGTTTTGAACGAAATGATGATATTGCTATGCATTTGGCCAATTCGACCGATTCTACTTTTGTTACATCGTTGCCAACTAAATACGTTTTTTCAAAAATTGTCATTTTTTATATACAAATATAATATCTACACTCATCACTCGATTTTCGTAGTATTCGTTTTGCGCGATTTCATCTTTACGCGGCCAAGAACGGCATAACAAATACACTACATAATATGGTATTACGAACGTCGAGTCCATTGGCCGATATTTCAATTTTGAATCACACTCTTCAACACCGCATGTTAAGTGTGTCCTGAGTTGCGCATCAAAGTGTACGCGTGACGGCACAGATTTATCTATTTTACTGCAGCATTTCAAGAAAAGTTTAAGAGTACATTTGGATTGGATTTAAAAAAAAATAACACCGCGTAAATCGGGCGATTATGACACTGATAAAATCATAAGCTCCATGCACTTAGGGAGCGTATACAACCAGAATTGAGTTTAACTATAATGAAAAGCACATGTTCACGGAGTTTTATTAACATAATATAAACACACAGCTCATTTTTTAGGAAATTAAAAATCAAACGTACGGCTTGAAATTAAAAAAAATATATTTATTAGGTAGTGTTTCCTGTGGATGGCTGCCTTTCTACATTACTTCACCAAATTCATGTTGTATTATTTCGTCGTTGGGTATTTAAAGGTGGCAGTAAATTTGGTATCCGACCCACTACAGATGTCAGAGGGTCAGTCGACATGCTCACGAATTGGCGCCACCCTGAAGTTTCTTCGTCTACGCATTAAATACGCAGACCAATATGCTTAGCTCAATTTACGCCTTGCATTTTATTAAGTGACAGTACTTGCTCCGCATTATGCAGGTTCGGAAAGTTGATTAGCATTCATGAGGCACTGCTTAAGTGACATTTGCATGCGAAATGAGTTCTCCATCTTTGATAGGAAGTTGTGATGCGATACCTCGACGTGTTTTGGACATTGATGCGACAGCCGGGACCCTTTTAAGGGCATCCGATATGGTGATAGAACGTAAGCACATATTACTTTGGCGATTAAGCTATGTTGATTGAAAATAATTGTATAAACCGTCTGTATATAATATATTTTAAACTCATAAGTATGATTCTTGGAAGGCTTTGAATGTCGCTTATGTAACAAAAAAGAGCTTCAATTACCCTATGAAGAAATGTTACTTTGCGTTCATATATTTTTCGTTTCTTGAAATATAAAGAGACTGATAAGTTTATTATTCAAATTTATATGTTACGCGTTTTTCTTCAGAATAAATATGTATCTATCTGGTATGGCATGCATTGATTATAATCCCTTAATTATTGGAGGTACGACAAATAAAGTGTGCCGAGAATTGGTGATCGGGTTTGGAGGAGGGAAGGACTCACCACTCGCTTAATTTCATGTGAAGGGTCCCAATGTAAATAAATTTAATTTAACTGGGAGAAAAGCCACCCGTCCTATTTCAAACAAAACTGACTTATTTAAAAGTTTTGAGACTTTTCCGGTCTGTAAATGTAGATACATATCGTCGATGTTTTGAAGAAAACATTAAATCAAAAAAAAAAAACATGTTGAGTTCGTTATACCCAAATTACCTTAATTCGAACTCTACCGGATGGAGAAACACACTTTGTTTTATAAATTATACTTTTACTTTAAAATAGGTATAGCATTTGAAACATTTAAAAAACTTCAAAGTTCTTCCAGAATGGCGGCGATATAATATAATTATTGTTTTTGAAAGCCGCAAATTTATCAGTGCTAGATTTCTACTAAGATCCCATAGTAATGTAACCTGCAAGGTGTTGAAACGGTGTGTGATTACCACCAATGTCTTCGTTGAACGGTGTATTACCGAAATATTATTTTATATTAACACTCCAACAACCAAAGAATCTATTTAGCATATGCTATTTATTTGCGACCTTCCTATATATAACATATATTTTCTTACACTCATGCTTAAATAGTATTTAAAAAAATGCAATACAATAATCGCTTCAATTCCTTGACAGGAAATAAGCATTAGTGTTTCTTTAATTTGGATTTAAAGATAAATTCAAAGCGAACGACATGGTTGAAACGTTGAAAGCAGCTTTGCTAAATCTTAGGCATAAGCTGATTCTCTTGGAGACACACGTTCCGTTTATGGCTCAATTTCCAATGCATCAGATATACATAATTGGTTCAGTATAATTATATTAATCCATAGTTCAATTTGGCCGACAACTTTGCTGTGAGACCGCAACAAAATGAGAATAATTTCACCACACTTAGTAATTTGTTTCTTCAGCATTCTGAATGTGCATAAACGAATTCACATTTTGTACCTAGTATGAGTATAGTTTTGACGATGACGTAAATAATGTCTATTAATAAGAATTTTCTCATATAATACATTTAGTTTGTTCTTGCTCATTTTATTAACACATTCAACACACAAGTATTCATATTATGCTAACTCAATTCACGAACTGAAGTTTTCAATGTTACAGATATAATTCAGAAAAAAAATGTAAGGGCAAGCAAATGTTTTGTAGAACAATATGTATTGTCACATTGCGTTACCGACACTTTCAAAAAATTTAATCATAGGAGGCGTAGTTTATAACTGTCACATTGACGGTACTTTTCGTCAAACGTTCAATCAGTCAACAATGTGACGCGTAACTTATTTAAAATTCTAAATTCTATTTTTACCTTTTAAAATATTTTGTAAGGGCATGGAGTCCTTCTATACAGCTTTGGTGCGTAACGCATAGGGCTTCCAATCCTGAAATCCTTGGATCCCGGTAAATTATACAATCACGTAATCCCGGGATTCACTGTAAACACTAAAAAATAAATCATATATCTAATAACAACTTCATGATAAACTACAACTTGTATCTCGGTTTGTTAATGTACAAAGGGTTTTTATAATACCTATAAAATTAATATAAATTTATTGTAGTCTCCCCTTCTTTTAATTTGAAATGAAGGACAACTTAGAACCGCTTCTCAAATGAATGGAGGACAATATTTTAAAGTCAAATTGAAGGACATTTCCTCTTTTTAGATATCATTCGGTAAAACCTACCTCAATAATACAATAAATAAAATAAAATATAAAACTATTCTGATCATTATGTTTTTTTTTAAAACATTTTTCTCTGTTTTTGTGTCTGTTTGATTTTAAATTAAAAAAAAAACCTTTCCAATGCCCAGAAAAATATTTAATCATATATACATTCCAATTTAAGCAATACTGGACGCAAATAATATTTTAAATGTACACTTTAACATATGAGTGTACACTTAATGACCAATCCCGGGATTGAGAAATTCCGGGATCGTAAAAAGGGCCCGGGATTGAATGCCCTGGTAACGCATCTAAAAATATTTTATATATTATTTCCTGTGTGAAACAGCTACATAATTGTCGGTCTTTGAAATTCTAGGGTCATTTCGTCAGTGGTCGGCCAGTTAAGCGACAGGTGTACTTTCAAAAGTGATTTTGAGTCAATGAATGATAAATACATATTTTTTCGCTGTTATTCCATTAAACAAGGATTCAGTAATGCAACCAACTAAAAATAAAATAGTTAATATTTTACCAAGCATAAAATAATAGAATTTAACAAAAAAATGCCAATTCTCCCAGTGGTCGGACCCCATAATCCAATGGTCAGCCTTTCGTTGCTCAGTATTCGGCCATCACCATGAAAGTTCATAAATATCGCGAAATAATCTACTGATTACTGGCAGAAACAATAAAATACATAAGGATGCCAAGCATGACAATATATAGTATATTTTGTTAGCGATCCCCGTACAACATGAATTTGTCGAAACTTGCGAAGTAAAAATGTGCTTTTTTTAATTGAGTATTGCATCATATAGGGCAGTATAGTGCAGATATACATCGGCAGGTGGCAAGACTACCTACAAGTTTAAAAAAATCTGTTTTTTTAAATATATTCACTATTATTTAAGTTTTAAGCTCAAAAAACCGACTCCTGGCGTCGGCTGACTTAAGAAACACTCGCCCTATAAGTTTGTTGTTCAAAAGTTTATTGAAATAAAATTTGAATGTGATTCGACGTATGTACAATTTTTCTTTTACATTCTGCAAAATTTTGCCAAAATATCATTATTGCCCACCGATGCCGTAAAGGGTTAAATAGAAGCTGTTCACAAAACTGTAGCACTTCATCACTAGTCGATTTAATTATCTTGGACCTTGATGGTCGGCCGATTAGCCGCCTGTATGACAGTTCAACTTTGGGATCAGATAATTCAAGCACCTTAAACCGTTGTACTAAGATCGCTACGAGATAATGTTTCTCTTCTGTGCCAGGTAGTGACACTCTCATAGTTATTCTGCCATTCATAGTAATAATAATGCACCTGTAAGTGAATGAAGGTGTTTTCACCGTTAATTCTAATCGCTCAGTCGTCCGTTCAATGTCCACCCATATTAGTATTATTGCGGGCAGGGCCGTTACATGCATACAGCTTGGGATTACACTACCGGTATTACCGATGCTGATATCCCGGAATTTCTTGATCACATTTTTTTTGAAAGAGATTTCTATGTAGCTGAACTTATTTGCATGAAGATACCGTCAAGATATAACAGATTTCAGCATTTATAAACGAGCCTTTTTATTGATTGGATTGACATTAACTTGGTAGAACTACATAAGAATAGGATAAAATATCAACGTATTTAGTTCTACAAAATTTTATTAGTTAGTTAATAGCTATTTAGGCTTAACACCATTTACACCGCAAGTTTATTTTAGCTTAGTAATTACGCACCATCAATAGAATGTCAATGCATTTACTTTAACGATTAATTAATAATACCATGTAAGTTCCGAGAGAGATTAGCTAACCTCTAGTCCTGTTCTAATATTATCTTTCTACCTCTAAGTACTGTCGACGAAAAATCGAGGTTGAGCAACTGAGTGATAGTTGAGATAAATTCCATTAAGAGTCCATATGCTTAATATTGGGAGCAGACCTCGTAATAAACATCAGATTATTGAATGTACTCTTATTTCACAAGAGTAATTTATACAGTCAATCGTTCAATAAATATTGACCGCGATATTTAAAATACATGAATATTTTTTTTCGAAACGGCGCATTTGATGTTATTTTTTATTCTCTTGTCTTTGTAATAAATCGAATAATTGGATTCCATTTCGACATTTATAGCCACCGTTCACCAGTTCCCCGCAAGTCCAGAGTTATTTGCGCCATTACCATCTGGTAAGTACGATTCGATAAGCCATTGCGACTTTCGGAAAAGTAAACTTGTGCATATGATTTACGACTCGCACAGTGTTCTACGCTCGACTTTTGGTACACGGTATCAAAATAAACAGTGTGTCGTAAAAAGATTGATCGTTTTGTAAAGATGTCGTTTTGATCAGTGGTCGATTTTATGATGAATTTTATTAGATACCTATACATCTCTAGATAAGCGATTAAGTTATGTTGAAGGAGACCTCCTATTTATTCTGCAATCTTATTATCAAGGAAAACAAAAACTATTATTATTTAGTTGACTTTATAACGGGGTCGTCCAAGTATGACAATTTTGGCGATTTTGGGTCCCCCATTTCATTAAACTCATGTTTTAATTAAAAACTATGTTAGTGTCAATGTATATATATGTTGATTTTACGTCAAATTTTATAAAGCACCCTTCCCCCATAACTCCTTCGTTACCAAATATTATATATTGCCCCTTCATCCATAGAGGCTGTCATTATAATATATATATTCGTCCGTCCTAAGCAGAAATTTAGAGAAAATGAACAGCAAGAAAACTCGATCGAATCCGCGTTCACCAATTTAAGAATTTTTGATTATAAAATTATTAAAATAAACTTTTCGACAGTTTTGCCTTTTTTTTAGTAAAAACAGTAAATTATTGAAACTGTTATAATTTATGTTCTGGGCTTGCACGCAATATTAACTTATTTGTGGGATGCCACGAATAACTTTCTTTCTGCGGCTTAATTTTAAATGTCTCGTCGTATTGTGTAAAAATGTCTTGCGGCACTTCATTTCCTCAGTTGCATTGTTTTTAAATGTTTTTGTCATGAACGCGCAACCATTGTTTCGCGTTCCATATTAGGCATAGTGAATGATCTCCACGTTCATTCGGAGTGTCGAAGATTTAAATTCATATACACACCCAAATACTGTGAATTTTTCTCGTTTTTGAATAGTGAACGGGATACGAAGGGAAGAGCTGTAAGAGTATCGATACATAAAGTGATATGTTAATGGTAATGGTGGATATAAAAATCATTCAAATACTCTATATGAGACTCGAAACCAACATGAAGACACGATTGAATTGTACAATCACTATCTAGGATTGAACTGTTAAAATTTAATTACTCTTTAGTGATGAATTGTGTTTTTCCCTAGAAACATGAATGATTTTAACACTTCCCCATTTTAAATCTCCCTGAAAGTCTAGGTGTTTTGTCGTATGTAGCTGAAACATGAACAAGCAGTAAATTTATGCCAACGAAATGTAGTGATTGAGAAAACTGCTTCTGATGACTTCAACAGATCGACGCGCAGATTCTTCCACCTTGCAACAGTTTCAACTATAGCAGGTTTTAAGTAACGGGTTGCACGACATGCTTTTTTTCGTTCTTTAGACATACAATCTAACAACACAATATTAATATAATTTAAGACATCGACTGAGGGTGCTTGATGGAATTTCAATATTAAATTTGGATTATTGAGATTTTGTACACTTCCATGTATTTTGTCACTAACGACCCGGGTTTCGCCTTTCGGCATCTTCAGGCATTCGAGCACACGAATCAGTTCGAGTCCATTCGTGTGCTCGAATGCCTGAAGATGCCGAAAGGCGAAACCCGGGTCGTTAGTGACAAAATACATGGAAGTGTACAAAATCTCAATAATCCAAATTTAACACAATATTAGTACAAAAAGGAAATTTGGACACTACAGCACTTCTTGAATGGCTGGCTCAATAGCTCAATAACTCGACAGCGACGTGTGACGTCCAGTGGCGATACGTAGCTGCTTAAATTAGATCAGATTTAGGTAATCAATTAAAGACACTATAAAAATACGAAATAAAGAAAAAAAACACACGATATTGAAGTTCCATCAAGCACTTTCAGTCGATATCTTAAGTTATAAGAAAAAAAATCATCGATAAAATATTTATCATTGAAAAACGAAGCGGATAATGTGTAAAATTAATATATTGACTGTTTGGCCAATTGATGTAACCCTCAAAAAATACGGAAATGAGTTAATGATTGGATCTCATTTTTAAGCCGACAGACCAGGTCTCGGCCAATTGATGTAAATTAGAAAAATAACTTCACCACTTTTGGAAGGGAAACATTATTTTACATTGGTTTTAGGTTTAAGAATTCTGATCCGTCCACTTGATGTAAGCCACTGTTATATCGACACTCCCTACGTATAATCTCGTATCTTTATATGAGAGTTCATTTCAAAGATTCATAACACAACTCACCATTTAATGTTTTCGATAAAAACAGTTGTTGCTCTGTCCCGTATGATTTCAATTTTGAGGGCTACATCAATTGGCCAAAACACAGTCGATATATTAATTTTTACATTGATGCGATAGTTATGCGGATAACATTTTCATTAATATTCTATTACAGCTGTTTAGCTCATTGATTATGTTGATATTTACTTGGTTTACTCTTACTCGAAATAACGAAGTATTTAGTTCCATAGGAATTATAAGATATTACTAGCTATTATATTCTTGTGTAATTAACTACTTTGCCATTTTTCCCTTAGTGTGTTTATTACCTCGTTACATAACTTAGTTTAAAACGTACAAAAAAATTGATTCGCGTGGGTTTCAGAAAACTGTTCGCTATCAAGGCATTGTGTCGTAAAAAATAACCGTTTTTTTAGTACATGGAAAGAGAGAGTTGTTGTGACACAATAATTTTAACAATTTTTTTTATGTCGATTGTGTGTGAGCTAGAAGAACAGTTAAGATTTCTGGGACATCGACACATTGTGACAGTGCGATACTTGTTACAGTTAGATGCAGCAATTTGTCAAATTAAGATACTTACATGGTTGTATTGTGTTAATATGTACTGTATTATATTTTCATGTGCCGTATTAGTAACTTAGATGTCAAAACATTTATTAGAAATTATAAATAATTTTAAAGGAGGGGCTACACGACAATCGAGAGAGTTCATCGCACACCTGAGCATCTTTATGTGTTTCATTGATACAGTTAAAATAAAGAAAAATATATTTCAATGCATTAAATATTTTTTAATATCATGTCACTTGATAAAAACTCGAAACGAATTTAGCAGACACTCGACATCAACTCGAGAAAAGAAACTTGTTCAACCACCACCCGCTATGTGTATGCAGCCGTTGATTTCACGGCCGCCTTAATTAAGAAAAACATACTCATCACGCTTCTGACCCAATACAGAGCTGGACGAGACGTATCGTTTTACCAAGCAATATTGTCATTAAAAAAATTAAGTAGAAAAAAATACAATAAAAATACTGAGTTGCTCAGTTATTTTTGGTTAAACTGATATGGTATTCAAAAACTCTAAATTTAACATTAATCTTGCCAGGACTTAAAACCGGACCCTTAAGGTTCTGACATATTGGCAACACGCCACGCCATCCGGCGCGTTACTCCATATTATTAAAATATAATAGCCCATACCGCTCTGTAGACGTTTTATTATTATCACATATCACATGTCGGTATGAAATTTTCTCATGACTTAAGCGGTCGCGGTGAATATATAAAATAACATGCTAATCAATGCACACACAGTTCCGACGTACTAGCTACTTTAGATATTCGGTATTTCAAATTCAATACAGTCATCTATGACGGGTACGGTTATACTAGTATTAAAATATGAACTAGGATCTCACTCAACACGACACAGCAGGCAGATGTGGCTTCGGGTGTTGACAATGTGTCTCCGCCTTTATGGTTGCTAAGCGGAGCTCTTCCCGATAGAGTAAAGCCACTGTCGTTGCTTGAATTGTATGTGAACTTGAAATTCTAAACTAATCAATCCTTCACCGTATATCTCCTTTAATAGCCGGCTTTACACACAGGCACTCTCACGAGCTATTGGGTGCTATAGCGTTCTCGCTTAAATCATACACACCACCCAATCTTGAGCGAGAGCGCCTGTGTGTAAAGACCGCTAATGAGCAATCTCTTAATGCAGTATTTTTGATTCTGCAACATGTACCGGTTCAAGACGAAATAATAAAACATTTGATAAGGGCTAAGTTAAGCTAGTTGTTAATCATGCGTCCGATTGCGCACAACGACTTCCATGCTGCCGACTAGATAATATAATACGTGTCAACAGAATATATGTTGACTATAAATTTCAACCTATTTCAAAGTATTCTATGAAACTAAATAAAATAATAATCCTAGCGCCAACTTATAGTTTTTATCTTATCTGTTATTATTTCTTTTATCAGTGACACTATCACATTATATACATATTTAGTTAACTATGGCTCAATATAATTTTTGTTATCATTTTTAAAAAAGAAGTTAAACAATAGTGTTGGTCAGACGTGGCCAACACGGGGCCCGCGAAGCTGGATCATAATTATAAACCATCAAAAAAACATTTTATCATGTGTGTTTCGTATCATATTTCATCTATGGGAGTATCTCACTATATTGATAAAACTATTGTGTAAATTCTTCTATATTTTTTTGTAATTTTTTGAAACAACCGTTAAGTTACGCTGATTTTAAAATCAGTGGAAATCAACATTGACGCTCTTAGCTATGCCAAACAAAATCAGACGTCTCACTTATTTCTTTTTTTTTCAAATTATAACTCAAATCTAGTAAATATGTTTGATTTTCAGTTTTGTTTTATTTTTAATCAAAAAAAGATGGATTTCTTGTTTACTTTGAATACCGACAAAAATTGTTGTGCCGCCCGGCGGGAAATCTCTTGTCAAAAATTTGGCTCGGTTGCTGAAAAGGTTGACTACGTCTGACGTAGGTACTTATTCACGTATTTTCAATGGATGGTTAAATGTGAATATTTGGGTCAGGAAGATAAAAAGTAATATTCATTTTAATTTGTTAATTTTGTTATTTCACTGGTTGTATAACTAGGTCTGACACGTATTCGCCTCTGTAAATTAAAATTATCTACGACTTAATACCTATATAATGAAAACTTTGTTGTATTGTAATACGCCCAATTCTTTTTTACGTGTTACATTGATTCCAGAAATTGACGCGTAAAAAAGAATCAAGAATGTATTGAAATCTAAATCTGGTATTTACATATAAATAAACCTTGAAAATAAAGAGCGGTGCCATTCACAAAATCTCGTAAAAGTGAAATCGCGTAAAAAGAGGACTGGTTGTATATTCTACTGTCGCGACAGTCATATAAGTCAGTGCTCCGAAACCTTTTCTCACCCACGACACACCTTAGAACTCATTCATATTTCGCGGTACACCACATGGTAGAATATGTAAATTTCAAAAACAAAACTTACAATTTATTAATTTGTTTTTACTTAATGAATCTTAATAGTATGTAGCTAATATATTTTTAAATAAAAGTTAATTAAACCCTTTCACGTTTTCAAAGTGATAGAATAGTCAACACTCAAAAATAAATTACAAATTATATAAAAAAGCTTTGGAAAAGTTGTTATTAAAAAATAACTAAGCTAATTAATAACAATTAGCGAAGCCAAGTAATTGAATGTACAAGTATTGCTCATTTTTTCTTTAGTAAATAACTTTTCATTTGTTTGCAGTAATTCTTCTGGGAAATTTTTCGCCATCAATGCTTTCCAATATATGGAGCAATGTGTAATTTCTACTGTAGGAGTTTTTGATTTACACAAGAGACATTTTATTCCCCATAATTGCAGTTTCACTATCCGTGCAAATACTAATATAACTATTATAAGTTTCAATAGTTTCCAATCTAATGATATTACATAATAGAACGAAAAATTCACCGTCTATTTCGATATATCTTTAGTAATGCTAATTAACTTTTCTTTAGCACTAAAAAATAATTCGAATTTTTGTTTTTTTTATTTTTTTGAATTTTTTTCCTCAAAACTGACTTGTTCTAACATGTTTTGGGCTAAAGACTTTTGGACCTTACTACGTATAACTATGTTCATTTTATATGTCCCTTTTAAGATATATTGATTGTAAGAGCAGAAGGTTAGCTAAACTGAAAACAAAATTTAAATTTTGGTTAGTCATAAGGGTTAAAACGCAGGTCCATAAAAATGGTCGGGTATGATTGTGTGCCTTGATCCAGCAGGAAAGCGGCTGTTAACGATTACGGTTGAAAGAAAAACTCTTTATAATTATGTTAAGTTTAAATAATTAAAATAACCTGTTCGCATTGAACGTTCAGTAGGTTTGTAACATAAGACACCGTGACTAACGATTGACTAATGAGTAGCGGGTTCTAGGTTTTACTTCCGGGAAGGGAAATAAGTTAAAACGATAATTAAAACACAAATTTTACGTAGGGTTATTTTGAATCATTAAAATACCTGTATCTGAATTATGCGAAAAATTACGCAAGCTTTCACACGGGTTGAAAATTATATTCGAAACTTACTATAACATATAACTTAAAAGTTTTTTTTGTCTTCTCATTTCATAGCTGACAATTTTCAAATTAAAGCTTTTTAAGGATTTTCTAATGGTTCCCCATTATAGCACAATAATCATAAAACAATTAAACTAAATACAGGGTAACGTGATTATTGTTCCGCGCAGAAAGTTTTTGGAATTATCACGGTTTCTTGTTTGCGAGTATTTTAGGAAATTGTAACGTACCTATCATCATATTTATTCCAATACCCGTTATTGAAGTCGGTATAGAATATCTTGTATCTGACGAAGAGAGGGTGAAAGATTCTAAGACTCACGGGAGATGTCGACAAGTATGCGCCGACTGCAATTTTACTGCACTCACCAAGACAGGTCGTCAGGTAACTTTTAAACGGTGATGTCTAGTTTTTGTGGGGTGGTCAATATCACTTGCAGTCCTCTGCAGACGAACTCGCCTGAATGGTTATTTTACTTAAACGAATTATGCGCATTGAATTTGTTCATTTTATATTGCAAAATCATTGTGTTCTTTTCTCGAATCGACAAATAAATGCTGTACAAATAACTTGGAATGTTAAGTCATCTAACGTTTTTTTATAATAGTATGAGTAAATAAAAATATGTGAATGAAATAATATTGAGAACCACTGATTTTAATTATGATATAGAAAAGCGTTTTATTTTGAGCACAATTTTATTTTAACTGTTTTATAAAGGTTGAAACCCTTTGATACTTTTCTACATAATTGTGTAAATTTTTATCATAAAACATGAGATTGTGATTTTTATCTTGCCTGTTTTTTTGCCCATACGGCATTTAAAATACTGATACTATGTTTATAAATATATCATTTTTAATAATATATATGCAAAAATTTACACATTAATCTTCTGATGAATTGTCCTCACTTTCAATATTCGTCATGGTGAATTTGTCCGGGATACATACTACACACTACCCTGGGTAATTTGGCTCCGTGAAAAATTATCCACGCAAGAAATTTTTCTCGCGATAAAATTTCCCTGCTTTATTTTCTGTAAGGGTAAGTGACATCGATCAGTGAGAAAAATTATAAATGATTATTTTACTAACATTCGTGTATTTCAGTGAATTCCAACTAGTTTTTGATCAGAAACACATTTATAACGAACAATAAAGTGGCTGGCATACTTTTTCCCGAATGAAACTTACATAATTTATTCAGAATACCAAGTAATTATTATTTATATACATATATATGTAATTTGGATTATTGAGATTTTGTACACTTCCATGTATTTTGTCACTAACGACCCGGGTTTCGCCTTTCGGCATCTTCAGGCATTCGAGCACACGAATGGACTCGAACTGACTT
This sequence comes from Himalopsyche phryganea, assembly GCA_022494535.1. NCBI lineage: Eukaryota > Metazoa > Arthropoda > Insecta > Trichoptera > Rhyacophilidae > Himalopsyche > Himalopsyche phryganea. The sequence continues at coordinate 2,187,371 of JAGVSL010000080.1, read as the reverse complement.
AAATTACATATATATGTATTTATAATATTTTTTTAAAATAATTTCTTATATCCTAATACATTCATGAAGTGTTGAAGGTATTATTTATAAAAAAAAAACAAATATAATAACACTGATAATCATACAAATGCAATTATGTATTTTTATTAAAATATGTAAAAAACAATATTTGGTAATGCATTTCTTCAATTCATTTTACACTGTTGGCAATGTATATTGATTTTTCTATTCTTAAACAAAAATAGATTTGAATCAGTCAGTCGCGATCTGTTTTTTGATTTGATCATATTCATTGTTGAAAATATATTATTATTCAAGTATTCTATTATTTTTTGTTTCAAATGCAAAACAAACTCTCGAGTACATACAAAAGCGTAGGAGGGCGCACCAGCACCCGGTAGCACATGTTTGCGAATCCCTGGTGTAATTGATAAAATCTAGCGAGCAGAATTTTGAAAGGTTTTCCCTTTTTCTTGAGCTATCAAAAGATTTGATTTTAACCATTAAAAAAGGCTTAACCAAAAGAAATACTTAATTGTATAATGTCTTAAAAATGGCTGTTGATGACCGATGTACTAGCATTTCCCGAATGCATCTTCATTAAAATTAATCGAAGATAAATTCTACGCGAGTTCGGCTGCATCGGGTATCCGTTTGGCATTTAATTCGTGGGCGCCTGTCGAGCGCTTGAAGTTCTCCTGACCGCTGGGCGCTGGGTTCGAATTAGGGCAGACCAAGTATTACCCGCCCACGCAGCCCATCGCAGCGGCACGCTCGTAAGAATTCTACGTGCACTTTCTTCGCGACCCACGGTGCAATAAGCATATGCGAGAACTATACCAATAAATTTATGCATCTATTCTCTACCTTGTACCGCAGTGTTTTACGGTATAGTACATTTGACAAGTCATGGTAAAATGCTTGTTTAAATTTATTGCCGAGTTATACCTACATGTCAGCTTATTTTAGGTTGTCTAATTGCAGCACTAATGTTGACAATTTTGAATATTTTATATGACCCAGATTTCGGATTGTTATGATTATGTCTACATTTTACCCTTAATATAATATTTTCTAACGCATGAAAAGCTGTCCTATAAATAAATTGTGTAAAACATTTGAACTGTATTTTCTGAGGACAGATTTTTAGTAAATATTTCAATATCACTTTTAAGAGATGGCTGCATTGAATATACTGCAATTTTCGTATGTCAAATCAATGTATTATTTCAACAATCTATTATACTTGCTCACTTTCTTTGGCGATCTCAATTATCGTATAGAGCAGGAAACATCATACAGTAAGTAATTATTGTGTTTTACTATAAAAGATAATACTCAAGAAATCGTATGGCGTAAATATATTGCATTGTGTGTGTTGAGACTGTTGAGGTTTGTAATAGTTTGTAAATTCAACTTATTAATTTGCAACACAGAAAAAATCAACGTCCGCCTTTTCACCTGAACCCTTAAATATATTTATTATTTTGTCGTACAATATTTTAAATTTATAATCGTTGTTTTTGGTAATTCAAATTGTAATCGACCATGGTTAGTTTCACCGGCGACCGATAAAAAGATCTGGCATGATAAGTTGATCGAGCTATAGTATTAATATGTTCTGCTTACAACCGCTGCATTGTAATCTGCGGTATGAATGAATCTGGTGGGAATCATTTATTGATGATGCAGTTTCAACATGTTCTCTTAATAAAATACGAGAATAAAAGTTCTCAATTGATTCTTTATTGTTTGTTAGTGGAACGAGTTCTATACTAATGTACGAGACGTTAAAATTTATCTTATTATTTTCGTGCCTTGATTACGGCATTTAAAATGTTTTCTAATTTTATTAGCAATGGATTTTATTGTATTAAAGATGTCCGCCCACCTCCGTGGCACAATTCCATTTACCAATAGTATGCTACAATGGCTTCGGTAGGGAATTTACTTGGATTGATATTCATTTATAATTATCGTACGTATGTATATAATCGCAAATATGTGCTAGTTTAAGAGTGTTCAATTCAAACCCGTCTTCTTCTACAGCAGTGCTCCGAAACCTTTTTTCACCCACGGCACATCTAACATTAATTATATGCAGCAATTTGTAATTTCTACGGTAGGATTTTTTTGTTTTACACACGAGAAAAATCCCATTTTATTCCACATCATTGCTGTTACACTAAATACAATTATTCCATTAATTATCAAAATAATACAATATTTGTTTCAAGGAGTATAATATAAACGGATATCTTAGCAACCGAATGGCTTTAATTTTTTTCTAATATAATAATACTCGATTTTTTCTTCTTTCGGATGCACTGCGTCGCGTCACACCTGGGAATATCTCACAAGTCTTCGGTCTAACTTGTCTCCGTACACTGCGAATCCTTGGTTTTGATACTGGTCTATTTCATCCTTGGGTACCTTGTATTCGGTAGCCGAGCGGTTTCTAACAAGCTTCTAATCTAATCGATCCCCAAAGAAGGATTTATATAATGTCTTTTAATTTACCATTGATTCAAACAATTTTTTTCCCAAAGAATACGATCTGCAACAGTGGCACAACTATAAACCGGCAAACGTAGATGTTTTAAATTGGCTGATCCAAGAACAAGATTCGCTTAGTGAACAATCTATCAGTAGAAATTGCATACCAGGGTGAATAATATGGAAACGATGCATTGTCGGTTATATCAGTAAGTGAATTACTTGTTAGGTTATGTCTACCAGAGATAACCTCGACGCCTTTTGTTATCTCTCTAATTGGACTAGTTTCATTCAGATAGTAATAATTACTAGATATTATTATCTTATACCTACCACTGCTACATCCGTCGTGTAGTCGAGTTGTCAACGCTCTTGTGAGTTTATCCTTTTCGGTTGCGGTGTCCACGGGTTCATTTACTGAACAGACGAATTCATAAATTGATTTTTCGATATATTTATGGATGACTCTAGCACAAAATTTCCAGCCTTAACAACTCCGACAAAGAGGTTGAGCGACACACAACCAATTCTCTTAGAAACATATCGGATGATATATCCAGACACACTTATTGTGGCTTGACGATATTCCGATAAATAGTAAATTAATATTATTAAATCAAATCATCTGCCGGCACGCGTTAAAATTGCCGCAACTGTGTGATCACGTGCAAATTATGCGCATACCATTGTTTATGTACGCGGTATGTCTCGGATTTAAACATTTGTACTAATATAATTATTAATCCGTGTATCAAGGTTTTACTGCATTATAATTTTACAATATGTTGCTTTGAAAAGATCATAGGTCAAAGCCTTCTATAGAAGCTTAAGTTTTCGATGGATTCAGCAGTAACTTTGTGGAAACTCATTTGTTTAATATACAATTAACTTCGGGGTCGTCAACCTCTTGGCCCAAAAGAGCCACATGTGAGCAGCACAACTTTTTAGAATTCTTTGATTTTCATAATGACATATTTAAATTAATTCATCGCATTTTATTAGTTATTTTTAATTTATTAAGCGAAGAAGATTTACTGAATAAAATGTATGCAAATATTTAAAAGTTTTCTTTTTTTAGTTTTTGAAATTATAAACGTATTGTATACTTTCAGTCTATCTTTTAGAGCCTATACTGGTGTTGTGAAATTTAATTGCAATTTTATCTCTCCAAACCTTTAAGTTCAGTTGCAAGATCTACAAATTTAGAGCTCCATAAAACTTTAAAAAATCCTCCGATACCCAGTAATCTGCACAGCCAAAACCCCCTATAGTAAACAGGGACAGCCAGAGAATTATTGCAAGTTTTATCTTGACATTTTGTTGTGAATGTTATCTTTCATTATTATCATTGAATGGGTCATTACTTCCCCACCAATTCACCAGATTGTATCGAATGAACATTTATTATAAAGGGCTTTCATACCACCTGTACCGCTATACCACCTGTCATTTTGAATATTTAGAAAACTATGACAGTGAGTTGTGATAGTCAAAAATATATAATAAACAATTTATTTATCGTTACAATAAAAAGATTTTAAAAGCATTTAAATATATCGAATAGTAAAACTAAAACTATTCGAATATTTTCAGTTTTAATTTTTCAGAATTTAAAGTATGAAAGTAATATTACAAAAATAGATTGGATAATTTACATGCATATAATATTTTCTTAAAGGATGAGATGCCATATTACTGTAATTTCATTTTAAAGGCCGTTTCCATTGTTTTTAAATTTGCAGCTGCGTCGGATTACTCCTATGGTATTTCTTCAATTACTGAAATTTCGGCATGTGTTTTTAGCCCCGACTCATTTGCCAAATTAAAGAATTATTATTTATGATGAGATACTGAAAGCGCCCGTGTTGGGTGGAGACAAAAAAACCGCTACATGGGTGGGGTATTATTATTGATCTTGAAATCTCGAGAAATTACGATGTAATCTTTCGTCGATTTTGTAAAATATTTCATTAAAAATTATTACGAATAGTATTCGAATAGTGAAAAAAGGACCGAATATATTTGGATATTGAATATTCGAATTGGAATCCCTACAGTAAACTATCAAAAATCACATCAATCTTAATTTACAGACGATTGGAATAACGATGCTGGTAAATCAAAGGGGCTGAAGTTTTTGGCGTGTTATATATGTGTATGTATTTTCAAGTGTTTATCGATTACATATACATAAATACGGAAAGGTTACCCATGCCTGGTTAAATAATATAAATCATAAAATAGATTTGATTTATTACACGTAGATATGATAATTCATTATGTCACTCGACATGGAGGTGATGTGGTTATGCTTAGATGGTTTTCCATTGTCAATATCAATATGAACAATTGCTCTCAGCATCCGAACGTTTCGCATCATTAAATAATTTTCAATAGGGATTTCTTACACTTTGTGTGTTTACGGTATCGAGGTCTTATAAACAATGCTAGCAAGATCTCTACTCTACTTTTCACGACACAATTAAATAAATTAATTTGCATTGAATGCAATAAACCTAGACTAAAGGCTAGACGCTCCGTGGTGTTATTTTTTAAAGGAAAAACCAACAACCAAGATTACACATGATAGCTTCGATCTGCAATGCTACATTTGTGTGTTTTCATGAATATTTTTTGTTGTACCGAAATACATGACAAGAAATTCGATATCACGAATTTTGTGTGTTTCAACATAAACTCTTCACGATGATAAATAAAGAAGTTCATGCATGTACTAGGTTTTACCTACAAAAATTTAGCAATCTGCAGAATTGAGTTCACATGTAAGTTCATTGATTTCACACACAATTTCAACAGCAGTACATGTAAAACTAGGTTTTAAAATTGTGCAGCTGAAACTGCAGAGCTCGGAAGAAACTATGGATTGCATGCATGTCTTTTGGTGTGCAATTTAAAAGTACCTAAACATTTTTACTTTTAATAATAATAAAATTTTCGGTTACAATGGTTTCAAATAAGAATATATATACAATGATGCGTTGAGCAGAAGGAATTTGCGCCCTTACGTGTTTACCGTCCTACTATTCTTTTCATTTTCATGACCATCCTAAACCTCCGACTCTCAATGTAAAATTTTCCCACGTATTCGTTTTTAGCCCGAAACGCGTGGATCTGATGTATTAAAAATCAACTACTCTACGCGGTAAAGGTATCTATTACACTGATGATGTGACGAATCTCAATATCAGATGTCACCAACCGGTTAAAGTTTGAATTTATTCAAAATGCATATAGAATATTCAAAGTCGCGAAAATGTTTTTGATATCAGTAAATACTATATTTAATATTGTTAATAAAACATCATATTTAACTAAATACGCTGATATTATTTTATCAAATACATACTTACTTATTATATTTCTATCGATTATACGATTTACGTATAGCACACTCCCTGATAACACGGTAGATAGAGGGAGAGCTATCTGGGAGCGGAGTTATCGGGGCTACCATTCTAATACAAAATCAGAGAATACTCATGCGGCACAGGATGTTTTAACGAGTAATCAAGGAGTAGTCGTAAATTGTAATGAAAAACGGGTTGTCGGAAATCGTGTTATCGGGGGGTCTACTGTATTGTAATAGAGTTAATCCACATATCAACATTTAGCACAACTTGTTGATATTTCGAACAATTGATATCATTAAATTCTGCTCTATCGACACTGCCAAAACTTGCAATTATAGGAGGCGAGGTTTATGTTTAATTTTAAACTGTTGTGCTTACATTTTGGCAAACCTTCAATCAATCAACAATATGACGCGTTGTTTATTATAAATTCTCTTTCAATGTATACAAAATTAAATACACATTGAATATGTAGAAAAATGATAATTTTATTTGTAATCAAAACAACTTTTTGTTCAATCGAATCTAAATAAATGTTACATGCTATTGATGAAAGCCTTCCTCCTTTCTCGAGCATTTATAATATTTTCTAGTAGTCTATCATTTGGGTTAATAGTAAGTCAACACGTGCATTTTAAAGTATATCAATAATACTCATACGTTTTAAAATGAATTAAATTTGAAGGGTATTTTCTATGGTTTCGGTGGTAACTTTGTGGAAATTCATTTTTAATATAAAAATCAAAATTGATAACTTTGTTATTTCCTTGCTCTATCACTAACGTAACGCGTTTCGCCTTTTTAAGAAGCTTCTTCAGACTTACCATATCGCAAGGTTATTTATTTCAAAGCTAAACAATGATTCTAATTCTTAAATTAAATAATTTAAGACATCGACTGAGGGTGCTTGATGGAATTTCAATATCAAATTTGGATTATTGAGATTTTGTACACTTCCATGTATTTTGTCACTAACGACCCGGGTTTCGCCTTTCGGCATCTTCAGGCATTCGAGCACACGGATGGACTCGAACTGAGGGACAGTAAACAGTGTCTAACGTTTATATAGAAGATACAAATGCGACAAATATTATTTACGAGGTAAGATATTATACGTCTGAGAGCCACACCGATACCTGAGTTAAAATTTCGGGAATCTCCCTAATCCTTATTTTGTAAACACCATATTAACAGAGTGGCGAATTGCCGCTTTTCAACTTCTTTTAGAAATACCAGTGATTTTACAATTATAACAGTATTGTGGGTTTTGACGGGATGTAATTCGACGAATGGGTAAATATATACAATCATTCCACATTTAGTGACATCTGTTAGGTGTTTCAACGTATCGGATATAATAGCGGAGAATTAGGAAGGTTCAGCTGCTCATTCAAGATTGGCAAGGAATTTAACTGGGCTCTATTAATTTCCAAAATTTCTTGATAAAATAATTTATGATCCCCATGTTTTTATGCAACAGTTTAACCCCATCATCCGCATTAAACGTATGGTTCTCCATTAGCAAGTGATTTGCGAATGTCGAAGTTTCTTTTTTTAATCTAAAGGCAGCTAAATGTTCTGATACCCTTATATCTAATGTACGTGTGGTTTTACCCACATAGAAATGTTGGCAATCATTGCATTGTAATTTATAAATACCAGATTTGTTCTTAAAGTTTACTCTATCTTTATTGTTAATAAGTAATTTGCCTAGAGAGTTTTTGCAATAGAACGCCGGTCTAACACTATCAGCGAGTTGTTTTTTAATTTTAAAGCTTGTGCAACCTAAATAACTAATTCTATGCCAGATTCTAGGGTGGTCTATGTCTTTAGACAAGTTCCCGAAATATAGCATCTTTTCTGCTAATTTACGTTGTTTTTTTTAATACAAGACTATCTATAAGAGACGCCTCATAGCCATTATTAATGGCAATTTGTTTAATAATGTTTAGTTCGTTTTCAAAATTAAATTTATTTAGAGGTATAGTGACTAATCTGTGAACCTGAGAATAGAATCTGGCATAGAATTAGTTATTTAGGTTGCACAAGCTTTAAAATTAAAAAACAAGTGGAAGTGTACAAAATCTCAATAATCCAAATTTCTTAAATTAAAAATGAAAGGTAGGGTGGGTTTTAATCGATTCTACTGCTCGCGGGTAGAGAGGTAAGACATAAACATTGATACACTAATTACCATTAACTCTACTAATTACAAATCAATTACCAGTTTTTGGGGGTGAAAATCCCAAGGAAAACATATTTAATAGTGGTGAACCGGGCTACCTTTTCTATTTAAAAAGTTATTTACTCGATTATTTTTAATGGTTTTATTATACTTGATTTTATATTTGGAGGGTTTACTTACGTAAAAAGGATCTGGAGTTGACTATTTCTGACGGTTCCATCATATCATACGATTCGGCGGCTATAATTAACAGACTTGAATGATGATATTATGTAATAGTACCTATGTTCAATGGTTCGCAACTCCTGACTGATACATCAGCATCAGCGGTGTGGTAAGCCATCTGTTGACAGGATTCAATTCATTGACAAATGCTGACCGCGATGTGTTTGTTTCATCTTTTATTTTCTGAAGGTACATAGATAATTATTCGATTCATACTTTTTTCCACTCTTATCAATTAGCTATTCACAGCTCGCTTGTTCAGTGCGTATTTTCTTAGTTTTTACGTCAGACCGCTCTGTTTCTACCTGTGATAAAATACCTATCCATTCAGAGATCTGTTGCTAGCCATTGGGAATAATACTGTGTTCAATCAACGCGAAGAAGGACGGATGAAGTAAATAGAAGGGTCACAAAAGTTTAATTAATTTTGTATTTTACAAGTGTATTTTGTGATTATAATGTTTTATTTTTATTACACCAAAAATAAGCCGAGAAAAGTGACCCAAAAAAAGAAACCACAGTGTCCCTAAGAATCAAACTGCTCACAAAAATGATTTGTTTGAAAAACGGGGTTATATTTATAAAAATAATTCAACTCTTTCCTACAAATTCCTCAATTATTTGATGATTTCGCTATTCGCGAGCATTGATAAAATATAAATCTTAACAAGGCTATTTATTTTAAACGTAATGTTTGTAATTACACGGTATATCAAACGATTGGTTTGTGAACCACGACAAGAATGTACAGATAATAATACAAATTATACATAAATGAAATTAAATACTCTACAATTAAAAATTTATGGATCTCTTACAAATAAATAACTGCTAAGTAATCTATGTTTTATATTGAGGCTTAAGAAGAAAATTATTGAATAATTTCGGAAAGATATAACGGCTATGCTTAAAATGTGTAAAAAAATACACTCAAACAGGATTATTTATGAATAATAATAGCCCAGACCGCTCTGTAGACGTTTTATTATTATTACATATCATTTAAGACATCGACTGAGGGTGCTTGATGGAATTTCAATATCAAATTTGGATTATTGAGATTTTGTACACTTCCATGTATTTTGTCACTAACGACCCGGGTTCCGCCTTTCGGCATCTTCAGGCATTCGAGCACACGAATGGACTCGAACTGTCAGTTCGAGTCGAAACCCGGGTCGTTAGTGACAAAATACATGGAAGTGTACAAAATCTCAATAATCCAAATTTATTACAAATCACATGTAGGTATGAAATTTTCTCATGACCTAAGCGTTCACGATATCTAATAAAATAAAATGTTATGCAATGCACACACAGTTCCGACGTACTAGTTCCGTTAGACATTCAGTATTTCAGTTTCAATACCGTCATTTGTATGATGCCGTTAGAGGGCGGTTTGTGTACAAAAAACAGCTCAGGCAAGAAGTAGTCCTGGAAATGTGTCGGTTAAATTGTATGACAAGTAATAATGAAATAATTTATGTTTTAATTTTATGTAACTGTAAAAGTTTATGGTCCTTGCCGTGCATGAAGTTTTCAGTTCCCAGTTTTAGCGAAGGGTGTTATGATGCACCGAACAGATCAAAAATGCGTACATTAGTGTATATTTATTACCTTTTATCTTCGTTTTTGTGGAAGAAGACACCAACTAAAAAATACTAATTTTGGACATCGAAGTTTTTCAAATGTTTGAAATGCTGTACGTTTTTCATTTCGTTTGTTTGTACAAAACTGTTTTTAAGTAACAGTATACTTTATAAAAATAAGCATGTTCTTCCATACGGTAGAGTTTGAAGCATGGTACATTTTTGCATAACTAACTCAATATGTCATTTTTCGGTTTAGTGTTTTCTTCCAGAACACTAACGATATCTTCTGCCATAATTTTCACTCATATTATTTAAAAGGTATCTATGCATATCAAATTATAATTACATTTCGCAAACATTGTCTTATACAAAATAATATTATTTCGCACTTTGCCTTTGGTTTTTGCCTGTTTATTAAGTAGGTACATATATAATTATTTATTTCAGAATCGGCTCGTGTGACAGAGAAACAAGCAATGTATTTATTAGTGATAGTTGCATATGAAATTGTGAGAAACGTTTTTGCTTCATTTCTATTTTTTTTGAACATATTGTTGAAATGAAATTCTTACATATCAATGCTGAGAGATTTTTGAAACCAATAGTCTATTGAGAAGTGCCATATCTGATCTTGTTACTGCAACGTTTCCCAACAAATTTGAAATAATTTTGTAACGATAAATTACGTAGTGATTATAAATTCATCGTCCGTGGCGCAGTTGGTAGCGTCGTTGACTACGGTTACGGATGTCTCGGGTTCAAATCCCCGTGCGGACGGTTTTCATAAAGTGTTTGTGATGTCTAAAAAATTTCCTCCCACCCATTCGATCCTCACGGAGCGTAGCGAAAACGATTAGCTAACCACTAGTCCTGTCCTAGCTCTATCATTCTATCCCTGCTCTCTTAAAAAAAAGAGAGGTTGAGCAACTGAGTAACAGGCAGTTCTCATAGAAAAATTCTGTTGAGATACCTCCATTAGTAGGTTATATGCTCCACGTTGGGAGCGGACTTGATAAAAATAAAAATAAATTAACTTTTATTGTTTTCCTTGCATTTTTTCTTTTTTTCTCCTCTATCTCAGTAGTCGACAACTCGGGGCTCGCGGGCACCCAAGTGCCGTTGAAGCATATGCATATTTGAATTATTGCCTCTCGCAAACATATTTCGGAACGGCGATATGTCTGTTAAAATTATTAAAAAACCAAAACTACACCATTGTGTCAAATATCCAGAGAACAGGTATATATAGGTCAGTGTAGACGTCGATTATGCTATTCTATTTCTCGCCAGGCAAGCTGTATTGCTGTCCTGCACGAGTAGAGTAACCAGTGAATGCATTGGTCACTCATGACTCATGGCAGTGTATGGGTGCACTCCCACTCGATTTGAATGTATTTAGAGAGCTTTCAATTTTCTAATCAAGAAAATATGGTAACGCCCTTTACCAAAAGCAAGCACTTGGGGTATAGAGATTGCTGGTTACTGCTCTGTGATTTTCATATCGTCGCTGTTCTGGAAGAAAACACTAAATCGAAAAATGACATATTCAGTTAGTTATACCAAAATTGTCATTATTTCAAACTCTACCGCATGTAAGAACGAACTTATTTTTATAAATTACACTTTTCCTGAAAAACAGTTTTTACAAACAAAATTGAAAAGGTATAGTATTTCAAACATTTGACAAACTTCGAAGTCCAATTATTCAATAGTATTTTTCAGTTAGTGTCTTTTTCCAGAACAACGACGATATTATCTATATGTTTGTATGCTTTCAATTAATATGCATAGCTATTAAGTAAGCTAAATGATTAATATAGTTTTCAAAATGGAAAAGGGCGTTTTAGTTGAGATGAACTAATTCTATTGAAAAAATAATAGGTTTCTGCTTAAGCTCCCCACTGGCACCTTTTCAGCTATTAATAATATCTGTATATAATAGTAGATAGTAAATATTACAAGAAATTACTTTATCATCTGAGACTTTTCAAAATGTTTTTTATCAATTTTACGAATGTAAAAAATCATTTCGTATCATTAATAGATGTCACTGTTGCAATGATGGTTTAATTAAATGTATGATGATTTCTTTTATAAAAATGTATTATTTTTATTTCAGATGAAAGAGAGGATGTCCAAAAGAAAACATTTGCCAAATGGATCAATTCGCAACTGATAAAGGTACAATTTTTGTAGTGTTATGTCTTTGATAAGTTTACCAACAATCACATTTAAATTATAATCATCCTTCAAAATGTACGGTCATAATATAAGGCGATGTAGTTTTAATCCTGGACGGTGCTTGATGGAATTTCAATATCAAATTTGAATTGTTGAGATTTTGTACATTTCCAATGTATTTTGTCAGTTTGATCCATTCGTGTGCTCGAATGCCTGAATATGCCGAAAGGCGAAACCCGAGTCGTTAGTGACGAAATACATGGAAATGTACAAAATCTCAACAATTCAAATTTTTTACTTGATCAGTTAATTTTTTTTTCTTGAGATTCAATTCAACATAGCAACAATATCGAAATTAATTACCTACATATCTTTTAATGTTACAGAAATAATTTGGGAAATCTTTGTAAATCTAAAGAGTGTCCGCAGTTGTAGTGGATCTAAGATATTTATCATTTAGTATGTCTTATATGTTGGCGTCCGTGGCGCGGTTGGTAGCATCGCTGGCTACGGTTACTGATGTCCCGGGTTCAATTCCTGGTGCGGACGGTTTTCATAGATTGATCTTTCAATCGATTTATGGATTTCTGTTCGTAGTCTGAGTCCTCCCTCTCACCAATCCCATCCTCACGGGGCGTAACGAGAGCGATTAGCTAACCACTAGTCCTGTCATAGCCCTATCCTTCTATCCCTACTCTCGTCGAAAAAGAAAAGAAAGGTTGAGCAACTGAGTGACAAGCAGTTCTCGTAGGAAAAAAAATTCTGTCAAGATACCTCCATTAGGAGACCATATGCACCACATTGGGAGCGGACATGGAAAAAAAAAATGTCTTATATCAGCGATTGCTAATCTTACAGACTTCCTGGGCCATCAAACTAATAATTTGGTAGCCCACGGACCATTAACATGTTTTTATTTAAAAATTGTACAAATTAATAAATATAAAAGCTATGTTTTTTATGGTTATAAAATTAATAAGTGTGATAAGTTAGTTGCTTCGTGTTTTCAATAAGTTATGGATTCTTGGCTCCTATAACGTTGTTGCAGCAACTCCGGGAACCACCAAAATTTCTTCAAGAACTACCGGCTGGCTACAACTGTCTTAAAATATGTGCTCCTCAACCTCTTTGTTGTGGCACACCAGTATGGTGTGCGGTGCATTACTTCATTGCAAAAAACAATCCAATAATTTGATTCTAATATCCAATACTCTGCCCACGCGTAAACTTCTTTTATAATGCATGCTCATTTTAAATTTAAAGTCTATATAACTAAATGTAAATGTACATACCTTTTTTATTTATTATTTTTAATTTTGGTGTGCCATGGGACAGAAAAGTTGCGGACCACTGTGATACAAGCTCCACAATTATTTAATTACTATATTATTAGCATACCTTTCATAATATTTTTTTTTTATTTTCAGAATAATAAATCACTAGTCGAGGACCTTTTTCTGGACCTCAGAAATGGGGAGCTACTTCTTTCCTTACTTGAGATATTAACAGCTCAACAATATGTAAGTATCTTGTTACCAGTTTTCATTTAGGAAAGGTCTTGTTTTCAACCAGGTTTTCAATATTTGGCACATTGGCTTACTACTCCTACAATGAATAAGTTTCTATTTCAAATTTGGATTATTGAGATTTTGTACACTTCCATGTATTTTCAATGAGTTTCTGTTGATTGTCAGGTATATATTTCAGAAGCAATAACATTGCTATTAATATGTTGATGGGTATCATATGTATTTTAAGCATTTTGCGATAGATGCTAAATATATGCTAAAAGTAACAATAGATGCTAATTTATGCGAAAATAGTAAATATGCGAATAGATGCTAAAATCAGATATTAATGTAAAACTAGTTCATCTTTTTCCAAATATACAACACATAACACATAATTATTATAATCAGTGTTAAAAGAGACGAGTTTCATTTGTAGCTGGCACAAAATCTAGCATTACTGTTAAATAATCTGTTTTTGTAAGAATAAAACATTATTTACGGTATTAACGCAGGCATATAAGGAAGGGTATGTGAAAAGTGGATTGAGCTCCGGATACATCGCAATTATTAATGGCAATAAAAATATAATATTAAGAGTTTGCTTGTGATGCTATCAAATCAATTTGATTTTTGTTTATTAATTTTTGAAATCGTTATATATTCAAATTGTTTTTACATATCGTCGGCTTTATTAGCAATTGCGTATCTACTTTTCATAAAAATGCTTAGAAGAGTTATATAACTTAATAAATGCAGTTTTTACTAATGTTATTCTACGAATTTTACGTATGTTATATGAAAAATGTTAAATAATTATTCATCTAACATATTTGAAATTCAAAAATAATGGTAGGTAAAACTGAATTTATTGCTTTATAAAACTCTTCTAAACGTTTTTATGAAATGTAGATACCCGGTTTGCTAGTTAAGCCGATTATATGTCTATAATAAATGTTTATTAACAATTTTATGAAATTACGTCTAATAAATTTAGACATTTAATACGCTAAAATTGAAAATCAAAATGCTAAGATTGATCAAAACAGATGCTGAAAATACGTGTCTCCAATCATACTGTACCATCTTGATTATGATTTCAGAGACGAGAGCGAGGCCGCATGCGAGTGCATTACTTAAACAACGTAAACCGTGCCTTAGGAGTCCTAGAACAAAACAATGTGAAGTTAGTTAACATCTGCAGCGATGACATTGTGGACGGAAACCCAAAACTGACACTCGGATTAGTATGGAGTATAATTTTACACTGGCAAGTTCACTACCATCTGCGTGACCTCATGTCTGAACTGCGGCAGACCAATTTGGAGAAGACATTGCTCGCTTGGTGCAGACAGAATTCAAGGGTAACTAAAATATTTATATGACGGATTGATATTTTTCTGTTATAACATAATAATCCTCTAAATGATAATGGTCAAAAAAAATGAGGAATTTTTGTTGTGCAAACGGAAAGGAAGAGTGAAGTGACCATAGAAATTTCGTTGTTCAGTGTTCGAATGCTACTTATATTGGGTTCAAATCCAGGTTTAAAAGCTTCATTCAAACAAGAATTTCTTCTCCAAATGTTAGCTTCAGAATATTGTATAAAAAAATACCATTTTGCATATTGGCTGTATATTTTTTCTGAATCTTTTCAATGAATTTTAAAAACTTTGATCTGCGCTGTAATATGAAGAAGGTGCATTTCGAAAAAAAAGTAGTTTCTTGATGGTCGATTTAAGTGCGAATATTTTAGTGTCTATAGCAATAAAAACATCACTCTTTCCACCCTGTTCACTTTTTAAACTAGTTTTCCATGCTTTTTCTGCATCAAATCATATACAATTCTACTCATGGGATGTTTCCTTCCCTAGTTCTTCCAATTATTTTAATAGTCTTGTGAGATTAATTTAGAAACAGTACTCAAAACCTTTTTTCTTCCATATTCTTGAAAAAGTCTGTTTGGTCAACGGTATTTGTAAAAACAATGATTGTTTTAAGTGGAAAGTTTTTCTTCCAAGTACTAGATTTTTC
The DNA here is from genome assembly GCA_022494535.1 of Himalopsyche phryganea. Classification (NCBI taxonomy): domain Eukaryota; kingdom Metazoa; phylum Arthropoda; class Insecta; order Trichoptera; family Rhyacophilidae; genus Himalopsyche; species Himalopsyche phryganea. The sequence goes on along the minus strand of JAGVSL010000080.1, from coordinate 2,171,782 downwards.
CCTCTCACTAAAAAATAAACTTATTTTGAAGAATAATGTTGATCATATAAATTTCAGAGCTACGCTGGAGTGGATATCAAAAATTTCTCGACATCGTGGTCAGACGGTCTAGCATTCAATGCGCTCATCCACAGATGGCGACCACACCTCTTCGATTTCTCCAGTGTTGCTAAAAAGCATCCAAATGCTAGACTAGAGCACGCTTTCCGAATAGCACAAGAACATCTCGGCATAGATAAATTGCTGGACCCTGAAGGTAAGCTAAATGAACATGCTGACACATCCAATGTGACATGTGCCTTTTAATGAATTTATTTATATGTTGAAAATAATTTATGTTATAAACGACAAAACAAATATTCATTCTTTTTTTTTTACAGATGTCAACACTTCTGTGCCTGATAAAAAGTCAATAATGATGTACGTAATGTGCATGTTTCAATCACTGCCACATTCCGGAGAAGACGTCGGGGACATTGACATGTCCGTCCAGTCTGACAAACTTAGTCCACTGGGATCTCCCACAGTCGAGGTAGTTTAATTATTATGTAGTTCATTATAATATTATAAATATTTTCACTAGTCTTATAAAATTTCAATTGTAATCAATAAACATTTTTGTTTTCTTTCAGTCTTCCCACAGTAGACCGCTGTCTTTAGCAACAAATGCATCGGTAGAACTGGGCGGCTATGGGGCAGCCCTTGAAGAAGTTCTCACTTGGCTTTTGGAGGCTGAGGATCGTCTAAACTCAAACCCAACACTATCCGATGATTTGAATCAGATCAAGGATCACTTTCACAATCATGAGGTTTATTATAATACGATAAAATAATGTTCTTATAAAATTTATTGAAATTGTTTTGTCAGTTGTTTACATATATTGAGAGACCTAAGTATGTAACTCATCATAGTGGTGATTGCTTTAGTAAAAGTTAACTCAATTTTTAGTTTAATATAAAAGGAAACTATCCATTTTATATACATGTTTTAACATTTTTGCATACAAAATTATAACAATCAAAGTCTCGTTTCACTTACAGAAGCTAGAATGTCATGTTATTTACTAACACAGATTCGGTAATGAAATTTTAGATTATGACATTTCATTTACAACAAAAATCTTTCTGAACTTAACATTCATTTCTATTGATATATGAAAGGGTTAAAACCATAGAACTGAAAGTAAAATTTAAACCCTTGAGAGCTAAGCAGTTTTCTATTTTGAATTATTATTAAAACCCTGCCATGTGTAATTACATCAAACATTTATTATCGCTTAATTCCTTACGTTTCTAAAGTAAATTAGTGAATAGAATATGATACTATTCATTATTCAATTCAAAATATGATGCTCATACTACTACAGTTTTCATCACATCATATTAATATAATTAAATGTCGATCATTGATAGTAACAGGGAATGAATTGTAGTTAAAAAGCCCATTATAAATTCATTGTATAGCGTGCAATAATTTCATATAGATGTCGCTAGCTAGTTTTAATAATATTACTTAATTTACCACCTTTTTGTTGTAAATAATAGATGACAGGGGAAATTATATATATACCCTATTTCTTCAAACAAATGGCACTCTGCTTGGAAGGTAGTGACTGAGTTTCTCTGGTGTCTAAGCTTGCTAGCTATTTTGGTAATCCTCCGGATTCATTATTATCGAAACCATCTCTGCTGGACACTGCATTCTTAGTTAGACAATAAACGGTTATCATTTGAACCTTGAGAAAACTTCTTATTTTAATTGTGACATGTGATATACCTGGCTCCCTGACCTACAAGGCCTGTGTAACAAAACTATTCTATAATTGATAAATTTTATAATATTAAATATTACAGAGATTTATGTTGGAGCTGTCAGAGAATCAATCGAGAGTCGGTAATGTTCTGGAGGAAGGTTCTCGCCTTCTTAGTGAAGGGCGGCTGTCACGTGAAGAATCGGCAGAAGTTCGTTTGCAGATGCGTCTGCTTAGAGAGAGATGGGAAGAGCTTCGAATTCGTGCTATGGACCACCAGACAGCTGTTCATGCTGCCCTAGTGCATGGACAACAAGGGCAGATTAGCAAACTGAGGTGATATAACATTTATTAAAATTAAAACAAAACAATTATAAATATGTATAAACATCTCTGTTCCTGATTAGTATAAACAATCTTGTTTCCACTATAGGTAGATTTTTGTAGAAATAATTTTATAACTACATTCATTAAATATTTCAGACTATGGCTTACTCAGACTGAAGATAGAATTTCACACATGGGCTCCGTCAGTGGAGGACCAAAAGAAATAACCGCTCAAATAGCTGCCGTAAAAGCTCTGCAGGCTGACTTGGATGACCAGCAACCATTAGTGGACTCTTTGGCAAACTGTGTTGTTGTAGTCGACGATGACCAACAGGACAATGGTAATTTTAAATAATATGAATCCGTATTACTTATTTTCGCAAGAGGATGCAATCCATTTCAATTCAAATTTTACTCCCAATTAATACTGTAATTTATGTAGGTTTTTGTTTTAAAAGATAGCAGGGAATGAAATACATTTACGCAAATAATTGATAAGAATACGTAATTTTACAAAAATTGCTTTATGATAACCAGCTGCATCTAATAATAATAATGATGTACCATATATGTATAATTACAAATAAAAACAAGGAGAGAGTAATCTGAAAGTAGTGTATTGTATCAAAAAAATCCCTATCTATCTTCTCTATTCATTAAATTCACACACATTTTTTTGATTGTATAATTCCAGTTAATTACTTTAAGTGACAGTTTTCTTCCTTGCAAATTAACATTATATTGTATGCATTGTGGTTAATGTTTCAGGTGTTTGTGAGATTGAAGACCAGCTCCGAGCCTTAGGTGAGCGTTGGACCCACACTTGTCAATGGACTGAAACACAGTTGTGTAAATTGCAAGCGTTGCAAGCTCAGTGGAAAGCACTCGACCATACTTATCAGCAACTATTGCAGTGGATCAGTGATAAAGAAGTTCAACTCAAGCAGGTAATAATCAGCAATAAATCCTTAGTTTAAAACGAGGTTGGCAATAACATGCATTTATCTTATTTAAAATTTAATAAATGAACCTATATGAATACAATTGAATGTAACTATTGTTTAACTTACAGATGGAAGCCAATCCAGCCAGTGAAATTGGTGAAGTTCTGGAGAGAATAAAGCAGCTTCAATTTGTGAAACATTCCATGGATGTTCAGCAGCAGAGTTTGGTCTCTCACCAAGAAATCACAAATCAGCTCATTGAAGAGTCAAGTCTCAAATCTTTGGATGTTTATGTTGATCGTGTTGAATCATTACAGGATAAATTTGATGCCCTGTTCTTGATAATTGAAATTCAGGAAAGACGGGTAACTACCATTTTCTCTCGAATCTATGCATTACATGCTGGCATGTGCTATGCATATAATTTTACAGAAAATCAATTGCAATGAAAAATCTTACCATTCTTTCAAAGTTTTGGTATTAAACAGGTAGCTTTAAATTTATGCACAATGCGAAATTCTCTTTCAGTTATTTTCCTTCTCAATATACTCTTTATATGATTTATAATAATTTTTCTCTAGTCATATGTTCACCTTCAATATTATTAATGGGGAAACAGACACTTGGCCTGAGAGTTACAAATAGTTCTCAATTATATGGCTTGGCAACTCTTGCTCTGAGAAATTATAAATAATATTATATGGTATATTTTACAGTTTAAAAAAATATTAATACTTACATTGTTTTTATATGTAGATAAAAGATCTTGGATTCGAAGTGAATATCTCCGAATATGTGTCCACTGACCCATCAATGGACTTTGAAGTGACGAAGACAGTCATGACCACAATGACTATTGAAAAGACATTGACCAAGAGTGACGGCACCAAGATGATTGCCGATGACCACAGCAAGTCGAAAAAGCCTAGATTATCTGGGAACAAAACTCTCGAGGAGTTTGAAGAGGCCTTTACCAATTTCCACAACTGGCTTCAGGTGATGGAAAAGTCGATGGAGAAGTGCAAGACCAAGGTAGAGAGCGAGGATGTCAAGATGGAAGAGAAATATAAGATTGTTAGCGAAATGACGAATGATATTGACAGCCAGAAAAAAGATTTTGATAATGTACAGAAAGTCCTCAAAAAATTGATCATTGAATCAGGTAAGTAAATTAAATTACTTCAGACTCTAATAAGGTATTCTCAAATGCATAATCTTATCATGATGATCGGAATATCTGAATTGATGCTAAAAGTCAGACATAGTTTTGTCATCTTAAGAAATAAAACATAGTTGATTATGTAGGTTAAAAAATATCTATTTGAAACAATGAAACTACTATTTACTGTACATAATTATTCTTCAACTATTATTTTGAAATAGAACCAGTTTCGTTCAGCTAAAAATCTTCATTATAAATGTCTCCACCAAGGACAACAAACAATGTAAAATTTATACATTTTTATTTATTTCTGTAAAAATGTCATCGCAAACACCAGAGTTTACTATGTTTTTTTCGATGTTCATATGGTAAAAATTACATTTTGTTATGTAGATAAGCTACAGTTAAATTAAATTATACATTTTTAGAGTTATATATAGATTATATTGAGTGTTATATCATTTTTTTACAAGCAGTTTGTATTAAAATGCCACTTTTCCTTTGTCATTCATTATAGGTAATCAAACAATTAACCAAGAGAAGGATGTCATCGCCATTCATGAGAGATTAAACATCCTTCAAAAGGACTTGGACTACTGCGAAGAACTTGTCAAGTTCCTCAATGAACGAAGCACGTTCTATATTGAAATGAATTTATTAGAAAAAGTTCTTGATGGGTACAAGAAGTGGGTTGAAAATGCAGTCAAGCCAACAGACAAACAGCAGTATTTAGAACAATGCAAAAATATGCTCAACTCTCTTAAAGAGAATGAAAACAATGTGCTGACTGTACAAGGAAAGTCACGAAAATTATTATCTAAACGTTTCTCCGCAATTGATGTATCCAAGATTCAACAAGATTCAATAAAACTTAATGAAACCTGGCATTTTGTTTTTAAAGCTCTCGTAAGCAAAGAAACAGAATTGATAAAAGCACTAGATACCACACCTCCAAAGCGATATTCCGAAGAAGTGACTTATTTGAAAACCAAGATTGACAGCTTAGAGGGTGTTCTTCTGACCGAGCATGCGATCTTATCTGAAAAGAAGACGATGCAAAATAAATTGAGGAATTTGAAAGATATTGAAGAGGGATTGACGGAAGCCAACAGAGCACATGATTATGTCAAGAGAGTCGGCGGTGATCTCTACGGTAGAGTTGGTTTGGATGCTCAGGGAGAAAGATTGAAGTTTGAACTGGATGATTTGAACACCAGATGGACTGATGTCAAGGCTATTTTAGCCGAGAAGATGGAGAAGTTTTCAAAAGGTAGTATAACTTGCTCATCAGTTATCGGTTAATTTAGGTAGGTCATCTGAATATCAGATTGGACAATTATATTTTCAACCAATCTCCCCCTTACCTGCTTCTTCACTCATTGGAAAATAAAGTGGGAAAACTACAAAGCGTTAGTAATATTCTTTATAATGTTGTTACTTTGTTTTAATATCCTATCCGCTGTGAAGAAGGAACATACATAGAGATTGGGTAATAAAATTAACCACTTGAAATACTGAGTGCAAATGTGCTCAGTGCTAATCGGTCAGTCATTATAGAAAAACAGTTTGCTACATATAGCTTTAGAAACATTCTTTTTAACAATACTGTCCGTGTTCTTTAGTATTATTGTATTCTTTACAGGTATCGAAATGTTGGACGATTTCGACAAAGAAGCTCTGAATATTTTAAGCTGGCTTGATACTGTGGATAAGTTTGTCGAGGACGAAAGTGATATTCCCGTGGGCGACATTGAAACATTGGAAGCCAAATTAGTACAGAGCAATGTAAGTAATACATCTTTACATAACTCGCCATTGTATTTATTTGCTCAATTCCATTTATAAATTTTGTCAATAAATCCGTTATGAGTAAGTAGAGTAATATATTATTAACATTGCATAGTTGTTCCGTAATGCGCACTTTGTTACACTTATTTATTTGCTGTGTCATTTGCATTTAACTTCGTGATTAAGATGTTTAAAACAACGGTCGTCGACCTTTCAGACCCCGTGGACCATTAATTATTTTGAATACTGCGGTTCTCCTTATATGAATTTTATAATAAATTACGCACATATCTATATAAAATAATGATCATAAAAGTTACGTTTTTTATTATGAAATAATCATACACTTGTTTAATTATAGAAAATTAATTATAGTGGTATCTGCTGCTTCATGTTTAATATAAGTTTATGGATTCGCGACTCAATGAAATTACTGCGACAACTCTCTGGACCACTTACATTTTCTCGTAGACCACCAGTGGTTTTTACATATGCCATCGAAATCGTTCGGGAGTACACAAACTAAAACCTGTGTTTCTATATTATATAGTATTATCAGTACGGTGAAGGTTTGTGACATTATTCATTCATAATTATTCTTTGCATTAGGGCTTACAGGATGACATTGATACTGTGAAGATAAACTACACTAAATTGAACACTACAGCTAACAAAATTCTGGAGAACTGTGATGATATTCTTTCAAAAGATATCAAGTCTCGCATAGAGAAACTCAACAAAAAGTGGAAAGACACAATTGATTCTGCAAACCAGCACAATGAGAGGCTACGAAGAGCTGTCGAAAAGACAGAAAAGGTCATCGGGCAGATTGACGAGTTCGAAGAGTGGCTGAATGTCACCGAGAAGGAAATTCCGAATGCTGAAGAGTGCAACGTCACCAATTCAGCGGAACTATTTCAAATGAAAGCTAAGTTTCAAGTGCTAAAAGAAAAATGTGATGCACGTACGGAAGAATTCAGGAATTTAAACGAAACAGGTGATAATAAATGAAATTTTTTATTGAAGTATTTTTTAAAATTAATTTCATTAATTTAATTGCGTTATAATAATGCTTTTTTACAGGAAACGACATGATTCTTCAATCCGAGGGAAATCCACTTACCGATCTGGCGAGAAAGTTTACTCATTTGAATTCCAGGTGGACCCAAGTCACCGATGCTATTTATGAGCGTTGCAAGTATGGATATATCCCTGTTTTCATAGCCCCTTATATATTTGAAATGTTTTGCATGGCTTTCAGATAATTTCTGGAATATTCAATTACTGAATTAATTTTAAAACCAATAAATTCAGTCACTGTAACCCACTGATCCCTGAATTGATTTTAGTAAATTATTCTTGGTAGATTTCTTTTACTAAAAATATGTATTTTGTATTGATAACAGAGAAATTAAACAGACCCGTAAATTTGATGCTGTTAAGGCCAATCAGTTCAAGATTTCATTATAGCTACATGACTAAACTTATTGATCATAAATAGGGTTATTCAAGAAGCTTCATTGGAATACGGAGAATTGAGAGCATGGTTAACCCAAGAGAAATCCTGGCTGGATGGACTTCAGCGAAAACTCTGCAAGAGTCCAAACGACCCAGCTGATGCTGAAGAAATATCGGATGAACTATATGTAAGTATCTTTTTATATACACAATTTTATTATAAATCACTACATTACATTTAATTTGTTTCCTCGTTTTTAGGATTTGGAAAATTATGTCCGTAATCATTCAGATGACCGGCTATCTAGGATACAAAGTGTCGGCAAACAGCTGGTGGATGCTCATATCATGCCGGAAGTCATACGTACTGAAGTGGACATCGTCACCGATAGATGGAATGCACTTAACAAGCAGGTAATTGATGATTAAATTATTATAAAACAAATTTGCCTGATAATGATAATTCAAATTAATTTATGTTTAGAATATCACAGTATGAATGAATGCTTGCGCAAGTTTACGCATGTGATCGTGCTATTATATTACAACATCTTGCATTAATACATGCAATATAATAAATTGACAATCTCTCGATGCTTCTAAATTTCTTTAATATTTTCTATTAATCTTTCAAAATAGTTATCATTTTTAAATAATGTATTGAAACCTGTTAAATTCCTGTTGGTGGCTCAATCAATAATAAATACTACCATACCAGTAAGGCCATGCGTATATTAGTAGTGTTGCAGACCTCGGGCAAAAGTAAAAGTATGCACTGCGACCCCGATGGGCTCTACCCACAGGGATAGAAATATAAACAGTCAACGAAATTAAATCCATTGGTTTATTTGCACTTTCAACAACAATTTAAATAAAAGCCAATTAAAGAAATAAAAAATGTAAGAAAAAACAATCCCTCCGTTATGAGAATGTTGAGAAACAATTGATAGTTTTCAATTAATAAAAATATAGTTTCATTTTGTATATTATTTATACAATGGTTATTATATGATTTATATTTTAAAAAAAGTGAAAGGCAAATTTTTAAATTGGAATAAGTAAAGCATCAGAATGTAATCCTAATTAAATTAAACTAAAAAGTGAAGTAAATAATTGCAATGACAGTTTTAAACTGCGCCTCTTATCATGCAATTTTGATAACCAATAATACAAGTTAAATTTACATTCTTTCAAGCAATGATTAGTGAGTGTGTTCAACAGCGTTGCGCTGATCTGATCGCCATCATTTTTTTAAAACCAGTTTGAATGTCCTCATTGATATAACTGAATCCTATACTTCCTAGCTTCTTGATTAATTAAATTAATCACTAATAATATTGCACGTTACATGCCTTGGCACAAAATAATTTTGCACGCGGGCGGCCGCACGCACCCAGCTGCTGGAGACATCTGTGAACGAGGCGACAAAATATGAAGTGTCAATTGTGAACATCCAACAGTGGATACAGAACGCTACTTCCCTGCTCAACGATAGATTGGAGAGTGACCTCACAGCCCAGGATCTACCGGAGGAGCATCAGGTTTGAATAACGGCTTTACAAAAGTTAAACCATCATTGCGTTACTATCATATTATGTTCTCGCTTTAGCAACAATATTAATACTTGTTCTTTTTAATTTTATCTCGGAATGCGCCTCTTTGATTGCTTGTAATTACTAAAGATGTGAAATTACATTATTGCTTGATAATTAACAGATAACAGATTATTAACTATTGTATTTTTCATAAAAGATATTGTCATCATACAGCAGAAAGTGACCAAGTGTAAAATAGCAAAATGTTAAAGAGAACAGTTAGAATCAATAAAAAAAAAACCCCTTGTATTGCATTCACATTTCTGACTTATTTTTTTGACATTTGTGGTTGGTTATAAGTATTTTATGTTGAGCACTTTTTCCAGACACCTATTCATTATGTTGGAAAGACGTCAAATAGTTTTCTAGTCCATTTTTGTAAGAAATGCACTTGGCAACTTTCTCCTGTACGACGATAATATGCGTTTCAATAAAACGATTGTATAAAATAAATGTACATACATGTTTCTGTGAGAATGATTTTAAATTAATTATCTGACTAATTTCAATTTTATATTAAAAGAATTCATTGATTTTACAAATTTTAAACGTCAGTTGATTAAATATACAATACTAAATTAAAACTGGCGAAGACGTCTACTGAGTGTGCTTGACAACATCTGTCGCAAAAACTTGCAAAACACTATTTTTTTGAAAAATCATGTTTTTGAAGAATCATTACTGAACAATGTTATAGCTCTTCTCAGTGGCGTCACTATTGGCAGTCTATTTTATAGTTGTATATTTTGTGAGAAAAAACAATAATTCATGTACACGATTCCTTAGATAATGGGAACATAAAATTGGCACTCGTTCCTGTATAATCCAAAAGAAATATTTTGCTGAGCACTCTTATCTTCAGGTATTCAAGCTATTAAATGTGAACATACATAACAAAGAGTCTGTTATATAATATATTATATGGCAGGTAAAAATTAGTAGGTCCTTGTGGTCGAGTGGTTAACTTCGTTTGAAATTGATTGAAAGATCAATTTATGGATTTCTGTTTGAAGGCATGGTTGTTTGTTATGTCTTAAATCCCTTATGGCATAGCGAGAGCGATTAGATAACCACTAGTCTTATCCTATCCCTACACTCTTCAAGAAAGAGAGGTTAAGCAACTGAGTAACAAGCAGTTTAGTAGATAACTCAATTAGGAGCACATTGGGAGCGGATATGGTTAAAAATAAATAAGAAATTTGTTGCATGCAGTATACAAACTTTCATCATATAACAATTGTGAATGCATTTGCATATCTCTTGTATTAAAAAATAAAAAAATACCACCTATTTTGCTGAGTGTTTGCTTTTACATTAATTACTTTTAATGTTTTCACTAATTCCAAGTTGGTTTTTCTTGCTCTGTTGGATCCATGTTTTTTAAGAATTCTATTACTTTATTAATGTTCGATTATTATCATTCCAGAGGCTTGTGGAAGGTTTTGAAACTCAAAGGAAAGCGTTGAAAAACATGGAAGGTCAAATAAAGGCATATCAGGATGTCGGGAAGCATGTTGCTGCCAGCAGACTGAAGGAGCAATTAAATCTATTACAGGTAATCTTTTTTCTATTCACTCATTGGATTTGACTACTACATCGGTAACTTTGTTATTTCACTTGTTCTGTAATTTAGTGTGATGTGTTGATCCTCTGACAAATACCTTTCGACCAAACGTGTCTCTAAAGACTACTCACATTACTCTAATAATTACCTTTATCTGTGTGTGAGAGTGGGTTCGAAAGGAAATGAATTTAAAAGGTTATTTACTGATAATTATTTGAAGATTTTCAGATTTAAAACATAGCTCACCTACTCTTATCATTTACCGAAAATATGCATACATTTCATTGTAATGTAAACTCTTTCAACAAATAAATTGTACTACATTCAATAATATATTCACCGAAGCAGTAAAAGTTGCATAGAATGTTTGTATTTATTCATTTCTGTAGTCAGTGATTATGTCACTTCACATCTACCTGTGAGACCAGCGTTTTTTTCAATTAGTGCTATGTCATATTGAATAGGGTTACCACTAGTTTCAAAACAATTATTACGGTTTTGGGTTTTTTGTTTTCCATTATAAATTTTATTTACATTCCACTTTGGTTTACTTGACTGCAGACAGCAGACTTAAGATTATCATTAGTTGTAGTCTATTATTATTAAAAAATAAAACATTGCTATTGTAAAATAATATAAGTCTTCATTATATAAAATAATAATAAAAAAAAATGGAAAAGAAGTTTATAAAGCCAGTTCAACAACACCTATGAAGAATTTATGAAAGATATATATCTTACCAGTCTTACTGTTCACTTTGAGATATACATGCTTGTTGCTAGAAGTGTAAAAAAAAACATTAAACAGTGTTCTTTAATTTATTTGTTTATAAAATATTCAATAACTTCTCATACAGTCTAAACAAAATTACAATCATTCATTTTTTACTGTTGAAAACTTTTTACTGTGTAACACAAATTCTTCTTTTTGATTTATTTGTTTTGGTATGTGAAATCTGCAGTATGAAACATTGGATTGAATAACAGATAATAGACATGGAAAGAATACAGTGGGTCTAATCTCAGTTTTTAGAAGTATCTAGTCTCTAAAAGTATCCGGGTAGTATAGTATAGTTCTATTGATGAAACTATGCATTGAAAGGCGATTTTAAAATCTTCTTTTATTTAGATCTAGTTATACCATGTTGTTATCCTTTTGAATATCACCATGTTTGAACATTTACCATTTTTCAGTATGAAAAATAGAACTAGCTTGTTGATTTGTTTTCTTTCGTTTCCATTTTTATAGAAAAGCTTCACCAATTCCGAAGCATTGCTGGAGTCATTCGCCGGAAATGGCAACGACATGGAGGCTCGTCTGAACCGTGCCCTGCGAGAACTTCGCGCCGTTTACAGGGGATGTGATCTTCTTGAATTGGCTGGGGCCGAACCTGAAGATGTTACAGGACAACTCAAACATTGCCTTGTGAGTTGAAATTAATCGAGGAATTTAATGAACTTAAATTGCAAAAGATGTACATATCCACATTTATAAAATTTAAGACATCGACTGAGGGTGCTTGATGGAATTTCAATATCAAATTTGGATTATTGAGATTTTGTACACTTCCATGCATTTTGTCACTAACGACCCGGGTTTCGCCTTTCGGCATCTTCAGGCATTCGAGCATTCGTGTGCTCGAATGCCTGAAGATGCCGAAAGGCGAAACCCGGGTCGTTAGTGACAAAATGCATGGAAGTGTACAAAATCTCAATAATACAAATTAGTTTAATCATAACTTATTTTTAAATGATTCAAATAAATATTAACAATCGTTCTTACATTTTTTTGAACATAATATTGTATACCTATTTTATACCAATGACTGCTTAGCGATGGGAAGATCCCAGGTTTAAGGCTAGGTAAAATGTAAAATTTAACAATTATTTTGCGATGACCATTAGTGGTGGTAATGTTTTTTCTCCTTTGAATTGATCTTGAAAATACATGATATCTGGTAAATTTGCTGTTACGTCTTCATAGACATATTAGTAGATTTATTATGGCTTATGACAATATCTTAATTAACATGTAATCTACCTATAATCCCGTATTTTTTTTAAATATTTCATAGATCTTTGCTGACAATTTTTTTTACATAAATTTGAATGTTACAAATAAAAATTTTACAATATTGTCAACCCGTAAAATAGTGAAATACAATGGTTACGCTCTGGTGATTATAATTGTATATAATTATGTCCTCAATGACTGCGGTGGGGAGATTCAATACACTAACACATCCAACTATAAATCATGTGTGATCACAGCAATAATAATCGTAACAGAAGGCTATTTCCAATGATATATTTTGTCAATATTATACCATGGGTCACGTAAAAGAAACACTGTGTAAAACTGTGTAATATATTACGTGTAAATTTACTTATAAAACGAAGCGCCATTAATAGCTTTATTTGAAAAATGTTTATGTCAATTGTTGAGAATGCAAACCTGTCATTTTTATCTCGTTGTGATTGTCCTGTTACTAATACTTCTTTTGTTTTGTCTATTCAAACAGAGGTTCTATCGTACACTAAGTGAGATGAAATCTGAAGTCGAAACGATCATCAAATCCGGAAGGAAAATGGTGGAGGAGAAGTCGGTCGCTGATCCGCAAGCGTTCTCAAAGAAAATCGACACTCTCAAAGAACTTTATAATAAACTCGGAGCGCAGATCACTGAATCGAAACAGATGTTGGAGAATGCTCTCATAACTGCCAGAGAGATTCAAACTGATTTGACATCTTTGAACAAATGGTTAGATAGTCTTGTGGGTAGTATGGGACAACAGACGCTTGAATTGGAAATGTCTAGAATGGAAGCTATCCGAGACAAGCTGAATACAAACTATAAAGAGTTTTCAAAGCAGTGTGAAGCTATCTATTTAGAACCATTAAAAGAATCGATTGACAAGTTGAATGACAGATGGGAGAAATTGAAAACCTCGGGTGTTCCCGAGCCCAATCTGGAAGACATCACAAGATTTTTGAAAGATACTGAAAGAGAGTTGGATAATGCTGACAGTTTGTCGGTAAATAGATTGAGAGAAATGAGGCAAGAGCTGAAATTGAGAGCTGAATATGTTGATAAAATTGGTACACCGCAAACAGTGAAGAAGTGGAAATCGTTGCTGGATCAAATTGAGGTATGTATTAGTTCAAGATTGAATTTATTACGCTTTTATATCTGTTATGGCTCTTATCAGTGAAATACTCAAATTTTTCACTTGGAAATGTTTATTAAGATTTTACAATCCAACATCAAATAGCTATAATTTTATCTCTTTGCTGATACTTTATTCTTCAGATATTGAAATCAATATTGTTCTTTTTAAACAGAATGGTTAACTTGATAATACTTTTCATTATCTAATTTTTTTTCTTTTATCGATAACGTACATCTTCATTTTACTATGATTATCTCAATAATGTAATCCATAATATTGTAAAATGATCTGTCAATGGTCGGTGGAATGTTATATATTTACAATGTTTTGGCAAATTGAGGCAAACCTTAATAAAACAATTTCACCAGGGAGTAAAAATGGCTTCTGTGAAAAATCTCCTCGTATGTAAAAAGACAAGTTAGAATTGAAAGCTTCCACAATTAGCTAAAATATTGCAAATAAAATATTTCCAGTTATAAAAATTTCTTGTATTATTTATGATTGCTAGAATAAGTTCCTAAAACAGTTCTATGAGTATGATAATGTAGAAACAAATGTAGTTATGTAATATTTCACTGTAGGACTGCGTTTGATTATCACAATTAGGTGCTGGAACTGCTTTTGGTTGACGGGTTTAATGCAAAAACTGTTTTATAATACATGTATCATAAAAGCGACACCTGTCATCGCCTCACGGTCCACTAGTGTGCTGCGGCACAGCGGTTACAGTATTATGATACAAAGTGTATTGCGCAGATGGTAATACTTAAATTAAATTGAATAACCGATTTAAAGCTTAATTGGGTTCTTTTTCATGAAAACTTCTACTAAGTAGTGATATAATATTTCAGTACAAATTCGTCAAATGGTTTATTAAGAAGGAAAGTTGGTTGTTATTTGGGAATTGAACTTAAGATGATTTTTCATGCTTTCATATTGATATCATATGAACATTGCCCTGTTAAGTGTCATTATGGCTTTTGAAAATTGTAGTTGTTTTAATCAATTTGAATTGTGATAATAATGATTAAAAACGTGATAACTTCATAATTGAGTTATTTGTGTTGTTGAAGGCATGTATTTTGAATGGTTAAAGTCTTGAATTGAAGATTGTTTCTTGAGATTGAACAAATGTTTTGACATGTCCAATAAATATGGACCCAGTGCATAACATGGGAGTATAAATGTCAGTCAAGAAGGTATCAAATTAACAGCATAAATGTTTTATATTTCTCCATTATCACTGCACACATTGTTTCTTGTCCAAGAGTGTGCATAGATGAAAAAAAAATAATAATCATCTTGCTTATCGTTGTGTCTGTATTTGCAATTTATTCATATTTATTTCTCAATTTTTTGTGGTGTCCCAATAGTCTAATGTTATACTAATTAATACCCCCTTATACACGTATATGTAAACAGGAAGTTTTGAAAACATCTATGTAAAATTTACTGTAATTGCTTTTTATATTGTACTTTCAGTAAAAGAATTTATTTTAATAAACATTGACTAGAATTAAATATCATTTTGGATAATCCTACGAAATCTTATATTTTATGAATATTGTGAAATGCTTGACTTTAATAATAACTGTCTTTTCTTTAAATATTTACCGATTGTTGATTCCGTTATGTAACGTTCCATATCTCTATTGCTAGAAGTTTTTGACTTTCTTATAGCTGAATGGTGCTACTCAAAACTAGTTTAAAAAAAACATATACGGTGTTGGTGTTGCTAAATATAAAATGCTTTATTCATTGGGCTGAATCATCGATATGTTATATTCTATATTTTAAACACACTTATATAATATTATATAGGAATCATTCCAGCATATCCCATTATTGTATGTTATAATTTATTGAGTGTGGAATATTAATCAAGTGTCAATATAATTTTGTAAAAATGAAAACTAACTGCTTTGTTTGAAAATATTTTAAATAATGAACAACTTAAATATAAAATACAATGATTTAACCTTTGGAACACTTTACGTAAACGACATACATGGCATACATGAAAAATATCAATAACTTAATAAGTTACAATTATCTCTTACTTATTAGTTTTCAAAATAGTAAAGTAAAATAGTTTATATAGTAAGATCAGTAAAACTTGTAAATTTAACGATATTAGAACAAGTTATGTTGTATGGAAAATATTTCACAGCGTTTACTTCATTTACTCTGCGGTCATATTTATTAATAAAATATACTAAAAACGTATTACTTAATATCTAAAAAATCTACATAGAAAAGAGAGTAGTTACTCTAAATTCATAATAATAGTAATTTCAACTGCCAATTAATATAAAATATATGAAATTCTGTTATCATTATTGTGTTCTGGATGATAACAATATAGGGAAAAAACCATTTATTTTAAGCATATAAGTTAAGCTTGTTCACTCAATTGTAACAGATAATAATTATTGAATGCACATTTATCCAACCCACGCACATTGGTAGTCATTAAATCTATCGGGAACTAATATAACAAAAACAATCTACATTCTGCGGCAATTAACACTAATTCACGTGCACAAAAATTGTGATATGGAACTCACCTTCGTTATTGGATGTGGGCGTACCTCGGTGCTATTAAAACTAACTAATTAAAGTACTGTTTCACTTCTAAGTGGCATCAGTCTTCCTTGATTCTCATGTAAGGACACATTGTTCTTATACATTAAGAGTTAATCTGGTTGGAAAATGAATTTGATTTTATGTGATACCAATGCTTACTTTTTAATATTTTTGTGCATTATAAAATTTAACCGCGAGTTGCTGCTACAATTTAAATTCGTTTTGTTTTGTGATAGACAATTGCCATAGCAAACACTTGCGTAAGTGATTAATGCTGAACTTATTACTTAGCAACCTTTTGTATTGATTTCCAATTTAACATAATAATGTTTTATCAAATTTTTGAGGGACTTTACAATTGTTTCTAAACTAACCTAAAATTTGTTTTGTAAATAGTATCTTCCGTTTCCTTTTTCAATTTTTACCACTTGAGATTACAAATCTTTGTCTAAGCGAGGTCATATTAAATAAGTAAAAAAATTAATAATCAACGAAGCTTGCAAACTATAAAGCAATTTTATTTTCCAACTCTTGAACATCTCATCAAATTATCATGAGAACCACTTGACACATAGAATTCCACTGACCCAATGTAAATAAACAATCGATTAGTCAAACACGCGTGCTGTTAAGTGGGTTGGATGCATGTCAGTGTGGTATTCTTTACGGAACATTAAGTGAGAACTGTTGTTTTACAGAATACACTTCCCAAGATTGACGAAAATGTAATCGATGAAGAAGAAAATGAATTCTTGCGTGCCAATTTAGAACTGGCTGATCTGAACACTGTAAAAACTCCCAAACTCGAATACGAAATAATAAACGTCAGCGATACCATTAAGAGAAGACTGGAGACTTCTCCCGCTGTGCCGGATATCGTTCAGATCGCAGATCCGAAGTCGAAAGCCACCAAATCGAAGATTCCTCTCGCGCTAAGGAGTCCTGTGCCCATAAGAAAAGAAATATTAAAAGATGGACTTAAAAATATGAAAAAAACTTCATCTGCTGAATCTTTGAGAAAGAACAGTAGAGAGAATATTGAAACTGGTAAACCGGATGCAGACGATCAACCGCAACCAGCTCTCAGTATAGCCGACACGTTCAATTTGTCCGATGATAGTTCTCTATTTTCACAGATCTCAGGAAATACACTTCACGTTCATAGTCCAAATGAAAAACCTTTTATCAAGGATCAAGCGTGCACAATGGTTGAAGTTAAAGAAAGCGAAATTGTCAAGTCGACAGTGATCGAACCGATGGAAGTGTATACTTCATCTACAACGGAAACGGCTATCAGGTTTGGGCCAAATAGTGTCGAGATGGTGGAAATTATCGATACGGAGACCGAATCGCCACCGGATTCGGACAGCGATGAAAGAATCATCGACAGTCAGGAAGGGTTGTCGGAGTGGGCCACCGTTCAAATGTTCAAACTGGATTCGACCGTTTTAGTTTCATCACCGTCCGTCTCCAGGTCCACATCTAGAGAAAAGGATTCGAGTCCTGAAGTGAAACCGGACGAGTCTCAAAAACCGCTAACAGGGATTCTCAAAAGGAGAATAAGTTCAGACAATGAGAACGATATGGAGGTTAAACAACCTAAACAGACTACCAATCTGGGACAAATTAAAGTTGTCACCTTGCAAGAAGTCTCATTTCCCGGTCACCGAACAGAAAACTTCGATAGAACGACAGTCACTCCGCCTAGGACTCCGAGTGTTGATGCAATATTCGATGATATGCCGATGCTGCAGGACATAGAGAACAGAATCATAGACCTAGAAGCCAAAGAAAATATTCCTGCAATCAAAGACAAAGGCTCTGTTGCTGAATATTTAATATTAGATGATACTATGACACCTGTCCTTAACGAGCAGTCTAGTCAGACTACTGTAAAAACTGTCACAGTTGTCAAACACTTTTACATGCAAGAAAAATCAAAAACTGCCAAGCCTAAGACTTCTGATTCCGGTGACTTCAGTAACCAATCGCCTGACCTAAAACAGAGAAATGTTAAAAAGTCTCCTGGCGTAAGTATAGGAGGCAGTTCAGCGGCTAGAATACATCGCAAATCGTCAGGCTTAGGAAGTTCGGTGGGAAATGATGAAGAAAATGAAAGTTTTTACGGTTCTGATAAAGAAACCGATGATGTTTTGGTATTTTCCGACGATGACGACGATGAAGATATGGAAGTCGTCGCTTCCGAGTCCGACTCCAGCCCCCACGAAAACCCGGCACCTCAAAATAAAGTTCCCTTTAAGGTATAATATAATAATGTGAAATTCTCTTTTTTGTTTCTGCGTAATTAATAAAATAATTGTTCTCCCGAGGGTTTTGTAACATGGATTCTTGCCATCGATAATCAAAACAATAATACCTAACCTACATAATTATCATGTTGGCCATTTTGCTTACTAAAGCGGTAAGAGTATAATTTAGCATGATGGAATGATATGACAATATTTATCAAAGGAATTTTATGAGTGACATTATACGATTGATTCAGCGACACTAATTTTATAGAAGCTGTTGTGTGTTTGGCGTAGGTAAATCCATTGATATATAAAATGTTGAATATTGATTTATTTGTCAATGCTTTGAAATAATAATTTAGAGTAATTGTACTTTAATAAGTAGTTGCTTAGACATTGATTAGCTTATTAATATTTGATTTTTGTAGAAATTGTGTGATAATTTAGTAAATTATTGATTGTGTTTGTTCATTGATTTTACCATATCTACCATAGCTAATAATATCTATGGTATCTACATAGACAATTTGTTCTAATACAGTAGATATAATTGAAAATTTACAGCCATATCTTTGGACATTAAATAACAAGAGTTTTGATGCTTTTCCCTTATTAATTGTTTACAATTATCACATGACTGTTATTACTCATTTAGGATCTGGTAAACGCAGCAGTCGACACAGAAAACAAGATTCCTCTGTCCACTTCGACGCCAATAAAGAAAGCTGAAGAAAAGCAACCTGATGTTTGTCAAATTAAACCATTTGCCGACCAGGTGACGGTTGTAGCGCTGTCTCCCAAAATTAAAACGAAGCCCTATTCATTTGAGACACCAACCAAACAGCTGGCGAGTCCTGCAACCAAAGAAGAAACAAAAACTTTGATAGTTGTATCGAAAACAGGAATCCCATCACCGATATTTGATAAGAAACTTAAAACTCCACCTAGTCCTTTACCGAAACCTGTTAAAAAGATCCCTGTGCCTCTAAGTCCAATTGCAAAGAATAAATCGCAAATTCCAGTTAGTAAAGACAGAATTTCAGCGAAAATTGCCCTCGATAAGTCTCCGTCGCCTAGTTCGTCAATGGATTCTCCATTGAGTCAGATCGGTGAGTTGAAATGGAGCGCTCCCGTATCGCCGATCATGTTGAAGGAGTCTGAGATGAAGAAGATGTTTGGCGGAGAATGTGACGAAGATCTAACGGAGTTCGAGCATGAAGCTAATCAAATGATGAGGAGAATGGACGTGATGTTATTGACTGTAGGGGGAGTTGACAATGAAAGAGATCCCGGAAAACGTTTGGAGGTAAGCATGCATCTTATATAAGCTACGTTTCATTTTTTGTATTTGGTTGGATGGTGAAAGGGATTAGTCGACTACCAATACTCTCCTAACTTCATTATTCTATACTTACCATTAAACTTAGAAACAGTAGAACATCTGTCATGAGTCAATGTACTCCAAATTAAAAGCAGATATGACTAAAACGTGTCAAGTGGTATCTTTTGTTGATTATTAATCTCGAAAAAAAAAATTGTTATCAAATGCCAATAAATTTTAAAAAAGTAATAAAAGTGAAAAATTTGTTAATCAAGACGTATTTTTTTCTACAGATAAGTTTGCTAGGTTTTTTTTAATTTTTATTATGATGGATTCATATCTAATGTGTTACAGAGCAACAAAGAAGCAACTTAACCTTTATTTTTATTTCAGATCTTAAAAAGTGAATTAGGTGGTCTGGCTCCAGATCTAGCAACATTGATATCCCGTGGGGACAGTCTCGTTTATGCCAAGCACAAGACCAATCCAGCCATCGCAGATCACCTTCAAAGCAGATACCAAGAAAAACTGAGAACCAAGTGGTCTAAAGTCATGTCAGAAATCGAGGGAAAACGTAGCGTTGCACGTAAAGCAGAAGACGACGTTAAAGATTTCAATAACTTGGCAAGCGAATTACAGAAATGGTTAAATGAAATCAGGGCCGAGTTGCAGTCGGCAAACAACTACAACAACCAATCGGAGTCATTGAAAGAAGAGTTCAAGTTCAAAGAGTTGGACGTCTTGAAGATGAATGAAATTGCCAAAGAGCTGAAGAAGCAGCATGTCGGTTATCCGGAGAAGACACTGAATGATATTAATGCTGATTGGGTTAAGGTAGCCGAACAGTACGCTACTATCAGTGCCCCATCCAAAGACAAGGAAAAGCATGCTAAAAATGTGAGTGATCTTATCGTTTCTCAAAAGAATCATTAATTTCCATACACTCCGTTCCTTTATTAAGTTACTTTATGTGACATCTGTGATGTCGTCAACACAAAATATGTTGTAAACACATAGCAACCAAAAATAACAAACAACCTTTCTAAAATTGTTTGTTGTATTCATTATACCATAAATTAATTTATCTTGTCAGCCATCTACTTTCGTCAAAATTAATATTGAGGGATTTCAATTTCCTGACACTTCTATTTTAAATTCATTCACTGTTTTAAAAAGCTTTGTTTGATATTTAATTTATAAAAGAGCATTAAATTACAGGAAATTCATATATTTTTTTATTTGTTTGCTTAACAGGAGGCCATCGCTCAGAAGGGCTCCGAGTTTGTTACCAAGATAAACAAGAACAGAGAGATTGTTTCTACCATTTCAAGGCAGTTGAATTCTTACCCTCTCAATGGACTTGATTTTGACGAGTTTCCACAGCAAGAGGACTCTTTACTTGTAAGTTGGAATGGATATTTTATAAAAACATATCTTGTATATGAATTGTTTTCATTTGGTTAATCGATGGTTTTATTTCGATCAGAAAATCAAAACATCGCTGGCAGAATGTCGACCTGCGGTTGAAGAGATTGACCGAGAGGCCAGCGGTATTGTGAAGAAATGTAAAAAAGACCAAGCCGATCAGATCAAACGAATCCACGATAAACTTAAAGAGGAGTGGATTTCTGTAAACAAGGGTCTCAAAGAGAGAAATGAGAGGTAAATATTTTTTTTGTTACATATAATATGACAAACAATATGGTCGGTCTCTGGAGCCTAGCAGAAAGAGGTCAGCTTAGCTAAATTCAATTCCTGGTTGAGTTAATAATAAAATATAGATTCTTTCAATTTCAAATTTGAGATCTAGGGTATATATGTTTGTAGTGGCTTTTCTCCTTGAATTGATCTTGGGTGTTTTTTGTTTATCTTAGTGATTTGAAATTAATAATACTGAGCACCAATTTTTAAAAATAAATCCACTTGATATCCACCAGTCAATTTTTCCCTAATGTAATAATATTTTCTACAGGTGGACCAAATGTCAAACAATTTGGCTCGGTCTGTACACAAACCTGGACCAATTCGGGGAATGGATGGATCAAGCTGACCGGATGGTGCTAGATATCGGAAAGGAAGGACTTCCCCTCAAGGATATGAAGCAGAAGCAGAAAGACCTTGAGAAGCAAGTGAGTAAATTAATTATCTTACTGACTGACCACACAAAAAAAATGTGTTTAAAAACTTTAGCATATTTATTTTTAGAAAAATTATAGTGGAATAAAGTAAATAATATTGCATATTTACAATTTTTTTAAGTTTTCTTTTGCATGGCCATAAATGTAGCGTATCCCCAATGCAAAAAAAGAAATCGGTTTCAGTCAATATTTTACAATAACCGTCATCTTGGATGACGGTATTGAAATTGAAATACTGAATGTCTAAAGTAGCTAGTACGTCGGAAGTGTGTGTGCATTGCATAACATGTCATTTTCATGAGAGAATTTTATACCTACATTTGATAATAATAAAACGTCCACAGAGCGGTCTAGGCTGTTGTATATAAGATACTGATGCTATTATTTTTGTAGGTATCAAGCAAGCATCGTCAAGTCAGTTCCATCACATCGGTCAGCCGAGATGTGGTTAGCAAATGTTCGCAGCCGCTGTCTAAGGATATTCTTGAGCAAGTGGAGATCTTAAAGGACAGATGGATGCTGCTGACTAATAAGACTAACTCTCTACGGGATAGGTAAATAAATAAAATCCTTTAATCTAATATTTGACATCTTTTTTGTATGTAGATAGATTTCAGATTTTTATTATCTCTTATTCTATTTTCTCAATCCGCAACAGTGCATATTTAAAGTATTTTTTACTTAAAGTTCTGCACCGGGATAAATCTTCTTACTTTTGAGGTATCAGCATATCAAGTTTTGGTATAACAATGTAACAATATTTTTTAGCACTCATTTCTCAACCATACCATAAAGCAGTGCTCCGCAACATTTTCTCACCTACGGCACACCTAAGCAGTCATTAATATTTCACAGCACACCACAAGTCAAAATATGTCAATTTTTTTAACAAGACTTACAATTTATTAATTTGTTTTTATTTGATGAATTCGAAAAAGTATCTAATATAGGTATATTTAAATAAAAGAAAATTAAACCCAATAACTTTTTTGTGAATACGTACTTAACACACAATTATTTTTTTTACAAATTTGTTACAAACAAACAAACGAACATTGCTAAAAGGAGAAGTATTTTCAAAATTATTGCTTTGCAGAATAACTGGACAAGAAGCAGCAAATCTAATGAAAGAAGGTGCTAGCACTTGGCTGCAAAGCACCCACAACTGTCTACAGCAAGTGGAGTCACTTCTGAATGGATCCACCGCCAATCCGTCCGATGACACGTCGCTTTCCATCAGGCTTAGTCTCGTGAAGGTAAGATATTTTTGTTTTTATAGCTACGAGGCACAGAAGTTAACTGGCGTATTAAATCTTTTACTAATTATCGAATTGAATAATTTATTTTTTAATAAAATTTAGGAATTTAGAATAAGTAAGATGATAAATTGTCCATCTCTTCTAAACTACTACATAAAGATAAACTAAAATCCGTTTAAACATAGTTTGAATCTGTTGAAACGATGGTGTGAAGTCGAAATAGTTATCAATTAAATCCTATGTCTCTTGTAGAACTTAATATTTTGATATTTTTAACTTAACAATTATCAATTTATTAGGATAAAATAACTAGTTCTGACGATGGTGTAAACCCGAAAAAGCTACCAACTACCTGATAAAAAATTTGTAGAACTAAATACTTTGTTATTTTATCCTATTATAATGGAGTTCTACCAAGTAAATGTCAATTCAATCAATTATCAATTTAATCTTTTTTTATAACTGAAATGTTATTTCCTTCTTCTCTACTCTCAATTCGAAAAAGTTTTATTTAATTAACTGAGCAACTGAAGTGACCTACTTCTGAGATATTCCTCTTCCAATAATATGATACATCATGGGTATCATATAGGACATGAAAAAAATTATTATGAATTATTTAGTTGCAATTAATGCCAGGAGACGTCCACAATATAAACAAATACAAATATGGTATTTATGTTTTCAAATGAAAAACAAGTATATTTTTTGTTACGTTTTATTATGTTTTAAAATTAATTTAATATTGCCTATTATTTTAAATCTCCTGCCTGTAAAATAAATAATATAAAATCGAACATGAGCGTTCATACCATAGGCATCTTAATAGCAAATCAATACACTACATCAATGCTCAGCAACCTTTCTTAACCCACGGCACACCAAAGCATTCATTAATATTGCGCCGCACACCATATGCCAAAAAATGTAAATTTCATAAATGAAACTTGCAATTTAATAATTAGTTTTTCTTTTATGCATTCTAAATAGCAGTTTATATATTTTTTAATAAAATCCACTTAAACCCTCTTTTCAAAGTGATGGAACACTTGACACACAAAAAATTCTAATTACAAAAAAGAATTTGTAAAAGTTGTACCTTAAAAAAAGAGCGAAGCTAAGTTGAGTGTATAAGTATTTCCCACTTTTTTGTTTAGCCAAATCCAAAATAATCTTTCTGTTTTCAATAATAGTCTCATTGGTAATTCGGAATATAAAATAGTTGCCTCGGGACAGCCAACATTGATTCATTCATTGTTTGTAATAATTCCACTGGGAATATTTTGGCATCAATGCTTCCCAATATATGCAGCAATGTGTAATTTATACGGTAGGATTTTTTGGTTTTACACACGAGACTACCTCCATTTTATTCCCCATCATTGCAGTTGCACTATCCATGCAAACACTAATACAATTATTCCTTAAAATAATACAGTATTTGTTTCAACTAGAATAATTATTTAAACGGAGATCTTAGTCACCGAATGGGTTTCATTTTTTTCAAATACGCAAATACGCAATTTTGTCATTTTGGACGCACTTTGCCGTGGCGCACCTGGGATTGCCGAGGCACACCGGTTGCGGAGCACTGCACTACATGATGAAAGTAAAATTATTCAGTATTGCCAACACAGTTCCATTTTTGAATATCGAAATGTCATATTTTTTGTTGTGTGGACATTTTGTTTCCTAGGATTGCAAAAAGAAAAATTAGACTAAGAAAATCTTTATCTATTTTTTCAGTTTTGTCTTTGTAGATTGTTGAACTGAATACGATAATAATATGCAATATTCTATTACATCTAATATTATGCATGCCGTTACACGATTCTGGCAAATTTCCAGTGTTTATGTTTAGGACATTCCAGTTCATGACAGCTTTTGTTTTTTGTTGCTTATTTGTAATAGAATCAAACAAACCATTTCATAATATTCTGGAAGCAAAAGAACTATCTAAGAAACGAACTAAGTGAATAATCTAACATGACTTACAAACATTCACCTTTTGATTATTTGTAAATATGATAATTTGAACTCTAAGAAATACTTTTGCCTATTTCTTTGATTTTTATGTATTTTGTGTAATGTTATGTTTTCATATCGACTGTGTTTTGGCCAATTGATGTAACCCTCAAAAAATACGAAAATGAGTTAATGATTGTATCTCATTTTAAAGACGAAAAAAGGGAAACATAATTTTGCATCGGCTTTAGGTTTAAAAATTCTGACCCTGCCACTTGATGTAAGCCACTATTATATCGACACTCCTTACGTATAATCCCGTAGGTATCCTATGACATGAGAATTTACACGAGTGAATTTCAAAGTTCCACAACGCAACTCACCATATAATGTTTTCGATAAAAACAGTTTTTACTCCCTCATGAACAATTTCAATTTTGACGGTTACATCAATTGGCCAAAACGCCGTCGATATTATTGTTTCAATTTGTCATTTTACATATCACTATTGAGAAGTGCTTAAGTGACATTTTGACGAATATTAGTTATTATTCATTAGAATGCTATTTACATCTTGTGTCAAAGAGCAACAGCAAAGCCCTTAAGTGACCCTACATAAATCGGATTCTCTTGGACTGCATGGCGAAAGAATACAATTTTATAAACTGCTACTCAAAAATAATGCCATTAAAAATTCCCCATCCACTTACATGTGCATTACTTAATTCAGGGGCTCGCCAAACTACGGCCCACTCTCCGGACTCTTTTTTTTGTAAAATTGTTGTTTTGGACAATTATTTTACCATGCTGCTAATGTGGAAAATATGGAATTGTTGTCTAGCATTTGAAAAAAAATTGCTTGTATGATAACCGGTTGCTATACCTCCCCACTCAGCCTTTCTTTTTCGGACTGATAGTAAGTCGCCTTCTGTTTATCTGTGTGGTGGGTGGGTAGGTATGAAAAAATCACAGGTATCCCCATGCCTTTCGATTCAAATACATAAAAAAATTGAAAAATCACTGCTTACAAGTTTTCATTTCTGGATTAGAATTTTTATTCCATGTCCGCTCCCAATGTGGAGCATATGGTTTCCTAATGGAGGTATCTTAACAGAATTTTTCTATGAGAACTGCTTGTTACTTAGTTGCTCAACCTCTCTTTTTTTCGAAGAGAGTAGGGATAGAAGGATAGGGCTGGGACAGGACTAGTGGTTAGCTAACCACTATCGCTACGCCCTGTTAGGATAGGATGGGTGAGAGAGAGTTTTAGACATCACAAAAACCCAGACTACGAACAGAAATCCATAAATCGATTGAAATATCAATCTATGAAAACTGAACCCGATATCTCTGTAGCCTAGCCCACGACGTTACCAACTACGCCACGGACGCCGGCAAGATTAGAACTGGTCGCCCCAAAACCGAGTGAACAGAAGCCTAAAAGCATTGACCACTTGTCTGAAGGACCGAATTTTTTTTAACCATGTCCGTCCCCAATTTGGATTGCTAATGTAGCTTGTCCTAACAGAAGTTCTACTAGAACTTCTTGTTATTCAGTCGTCAACATTTATTTTTAGATTAAGGGTTAAAGAGTGGGACTAGGAAAAGGCTAGTTGTTAGCGAATCGGTTTCGCTACGCCTCGTATGTAGGAGTGAATATAGACAGCAAAGACATGCCTAGAAGCTCAAATAGATAAATTGATTTATGAATTTGGTCTGTACTTGAATTCGAACCCGTCGGTCATTCGGCTTTTTCACTCGAGCAAATAAATATAGACCAAACATTTTCAATTATTTTGTTTTTGTACGCAAAATGTTTGCCGACCCCTGGTTTAAATTGATTTTCTAATTGCCGCAGAGTTCGCATCAAACAAATCGCTTTTCATCAGATTCCATTTAACGCAGTGGAATTGTTTTGTCAGTGTTTCTGATTTGTGCTTCACTCTATTTCCCGGGCGGCTGACGAACCGGATTGACTGGCTGAGTGATTGACGAGTGACGCCTTGGCCGTACTTCGACACCTCTGCATTAAATTTCTTTACATCTTCAATACGTTTGCGCTCCGACGAAAGTTTGATTGGTTTCTTTTAAACGTTTCCATTTGTTTGGAATTGTTTTACGAAAATACGAATCGGCGCTTTCTTCGGTCGGTTTTCGTTGCCACCTCACGTCCGCCTGGGCCGCGCAGTCGTTTTACTAATGCAGCGTGAAGTGTAGATTTACTTTTTATCATATACTTCCGATTGTATAATGTATTATATCGACTTAATCTAAGCCAGTACTTCCCAAAACTATGGGCCGTGAAATGCTAATTTTTAAAATCGCTTATTATTAGCAAGATCTTAGAAAAACTATTTATTTTATTATCGCACATTATAAGACAATATCGCGCATCCCACAACTTTGACGAAAATGAGTTTTTGATACATTCTGCTTCACAGTGAATAAAACACGCGAATTTCGCATCCTAAAAATGATTTGAATCGCTTGTTCTTCTAGATAAAAAATAAAAGTAATTAACCGCAAGCCATCGTTTGTGTTACTGTAAAAGATGCAATATCTTGTATCCCACATAAACAAAGCACATGTGAAAATTATGTTTCGTTAATAATAAACATTTTTTTATGTTTCATCTCCTGGAAAATTTGTATCGTGTGATAAACGAGGTATTGTTTTATCATACGCGATATACATATTATATATGTGTGTTATGGGTTATGGGTAATTCCAAATGAAGCTTTTGATGACAATATTATTTTCATTTACAGGTGTGGGGGCTGTGATTTATTTTTTTCAGATTTTGTAGGCTGTTATGAACAACGTTTCGAAAGTAGTGATATACGCTTCTATCGAAACCGAACCGAATTCTGCATAGCCAATATTGGTGGCATTTGTTAATTAATTATTTATTAAATGAGTTTTATATTGACTGTGAAAAGGAAAAAAGACTTAACCCACACCAAAAAATATTGAGTATAACTCACAGAAAACGTGCTAATACACTATATTTATATATAATATATCGACTGTAGAAAGGCAAAAGGACTTACCCCGACTCCCGTCTTTTCAAAATATTTTTTCGATAATCACTATGTATACAATTTAATACACGTTTTGTTTCGGCTACATACAAAATTTTTTGTGTGTTGGTTACGTCCTTTTTCCTTTTCACAGTCGATATGTATTAAACGACTTCATATAAAATTTGGATTATTGAGATTTTGTACACTTCCATGTATTTTGTCACTAACGACCCGGGTTTCGCCTTTCGGCATCTTCAGGCATTCGAGCACACGAATGGACTCGAACTGACGAACGGACTGTGAGTCCATTCGTGTGCTCGAATGCCTGAAGATGCCGAAAGGCGAAACCCGGGTCGTTAGTGACAAAATACATGGAAGTGTACAAAATCTCAATAATCCAAATTTGATATTGAAATTCAATCAAGCACCCTCAGTCGATGTCTTAAATTAAAAGACTTCATATAAAACAAATCTGAAATTCGGCAAAAAAATATTTGTTTGTATTTCTTCACTTTAAATTGTAAGTGAAGGGACTCGAACAAGAACGTTTTGATGAGTAAATGGAGCTCTTACGGCTAGACTTAGAAGCCAGCCTGTTGAACCCGATATCCAATGACAGGTTGATTATTACAAGCGTTAGTTTTTTTTGCTGTGCTCTCGCAGACGTTTGTTTTTAAATTCGCTTCAATCGGATTACGTACTGTGCGGCCAGTCGTTGTTAGTTTTCCCTAAAGAAAGTTTGGGACCGATCTTGTACTTTAAAAAGCAACGATTTCGAAGAAATTTCCTAGTCATTTTATTTTGGTCTGTATTTATTTGGTTAGTTAAATTAAGTTGTCAGTAATATATCAAAATATTCAGTAAATATTATACTTAATTGGTGAAAACGATTAGTATTCACTTGCCAGTAATTATTTCGTTTTTTCCATGATACTGACATAAATTAAAAAGAAAGCCGAAATATGTAATACTATAATGCTTTATAGTATTATATTATAAAAGCTAGTTGCTGACAGTTTATGTATTTAGTTACTGACCAAATATTATAATTTTTGTTTATTTTGTAAACATGTACTATATTTCACAGTTTATATCGATCGATAGTTTGTTTGGAGAGTTCACCGTGGCAAAGACCGAGCACGATCCGCCAAAGTGGTTGAAATTCTATTTCCGGCCCACCACCACTGCTTTGCGCGCTTATTCTCTCCCAACTATCCGACTATCTCTCGAAACGGCTCGGGAATTTCTGTCATATCGCCGGCGTACGGAGGGAGGACCGTCCAGAAATAACGTCGCACTCGGATCAGACCCTCCGAGTTGGTTAGCCAGTGTTCAGTGACCCGGCAATTGTGTTTTGATCCAAAGTGATACGATATATTGTGAATTGTCCTAGCAGTTGTGCAAATTGTGTTTGTTTACTTGTCGAGCACGTGCTTCGAGATCTGCCGATTCACTCTCTGCGGGAAAGTCCCCTGGATTGTATTTTGTTCGGCGTTTCGCGTAAATACTTTTAAATTTCAGCATTTTTGGCACGGAGTTCTTTGTTTTTGTTGATGTGTTGAGACGTTGTTTTCTATTGCCGTGTCCTTGCGACTTGGATGAATGAAAATCGGCCTTCATTGGGAAAGTTGTTGCAAAATTTTGTTCTTCACTGATTAGACAAACACTCTTTCGCACTTTTGGTCCTTGCCTTTGTTACCATTTTTCTATTCATGTCAAAAAGAAATATTGTTACATTCGAAATTGGTCGATTCAATAAAGTCTCAAGAGAAGTCCGTGCCTTTTTTCATTAATGCGATTAATAATTAATTTCTTTTTTACCCTTATCTTCGTTCTTTTTGGGTAACTGAGTTACTCAGTCTGAGTAGGAAACATATCTGCATCACTCTAGTCCTGAATCACGATTTAACCACTCACCAATCTACGTTTCCAAAGCCTTGTAAATGTGTCACTATTTAAAAATATTTAACTTATAAAAATAATAAACCTCTTTCTGAATTCGGTAGGAATTTTCTCCACAGATGACCACATTTTCTGGCGTTACTTTGGACTACATTAAAAGTACACGTTGAATTGAACTCACCGATAATCTGCATCTAATAATCGAGAGATTACCGTATACTATACAAAACCATGAAGCGTTTTCTTAGCTTAGTGTTTGTTGTTTATCCATCAGAAATAATAATGGACCATACAGTTGACTGCCGATAAAATTACATTAGTTTTCACGTTTTTATTTTTTGAATTGATTCTTTGAAAATGCGGTGATAAGGATAATTGCAATTCGTCATTTTTAATCGCAACTTTCTGCATTCGGAACCAATGAGGTATTGTTTGTTTGTTGCAGGCCCGTGAAGAAGAATTGGCGACGAAACGCAAGGACATGGAGGTGCTTCGTAAGTCTAAGCAGCTTCCCAAGAATGACCAGGTGAACAGTGTTCAGTCACAAATGGATAAGGTAAAAACATAAGTCTTTAATCAATTTTCAGCTATCAGGAATTCAGAACCAACAAAGTTTTTTTTACGATAAATAAAAACTGATATACGCTCTTCTTGATGACACAGTAAAATGTGTTAATCACCACATACAAAGCGCTTGCGAGAATGACCTGTGCAGTCTAGCTCTAAGAGCTCAGCTTAGCGATCAGATATTAAAATCGAGTTTTAGTTAAAGCATGGTCAATATCGTTTTTTCTTTTACTTTTTTATTTTAATAAAACATTTAGAGATTTGGGCCTAGGGCTTTAATGTTTTCGATGATGCCTTCTCATCGTTCTGTTGGTTGGGATTGATTTTGTTTTATTCTCCTCCAGTTTATAACTAGGAGTACCAAATATTTACCAAAGTAACACGAAATATATATACGTAATAAATTGTTAAAGTAGATTTATTATAGCTCATGCCCAATGTCTGTCTGATTCTACACGACACAAAATATAAAGTGTCAATTTACTGACAAAATATCATTTTACTTACCCTACATTAATTTATTATCTATTACATAATTTAAATTGCACTCGAGTAATTTTCGAATACAAAAATATCTGGCCCATAAACAATTAGCTGTAATTTATTAAGATAGTTTCTCATAAGACCATCCTCAGTTTTCATAGCGATCTTATACGAAACAAAATCAACAATTATCATTATTGTATCTCTAAAATAGTGGACTTGTATCCTTTTGCGTCTGATAACTGATATTAAAGATGTCTCCCTTTTATCAGCTATTTTATTCATCATGACACATTCTTCTACTGCGGTATTATTTTTAAGTTCAAATAAATTCACAAAAATAGATCCGTGTTTATTTTCACCATTAACAAAAGCCATTATGGCTGCCAAATGCGTCCAATATTTTTTAATAGCGTCGTTAATTTTATTTCTATGATAAAAAAAAAACAAATTTCAAGATTTATTTCAGTTACCTGTTTTCAGTTCATAGCCAGTGCTTACCGATTTGTGTTTTTTTTTTTTGGTTTCTTAAATTATCTAGAATCACTACTCGGGATTTATTTATTGTGGGACCAAATAATGCTTTTTATTCATTTGCGCTAAATAGTTTTAATGGTTTTTTATAAACAAATTTAGTTTATTATCATGACACGTTTTCAAATAATAAGTAAAATAATTAGATGTAGGCTATAAAACAGTTAAGTTTATTTATTCTAATATTTATACTTTAAGCTGTGTCTGGCCATTGTATCCGGATTGACAACTACAATACAAGTAGAATATCCTGGTTATTAACTCTAATATTATATTGAAAATGAATCTCCATATATTAAATAGTAATATTGTTGATTTAGTGATGAAATATCGAAACTAAATTCCGCAAATAAGCCTCGGTATTTCTTAATTATTAACACACCTATAGCGCCGAAATGGTTTTTTGGAATATCTATATAGTATACATATTTTCCTGTCGTAAAACATGTGATTTTTATATTATGATATATCTGCTATTGGCACGTTGACAAAATTTCAAATTGACTTGCGAATAATGTTTCTGTCGTATAGGCATTCACAAACTTGGGTGGCCACAAAGAATACATCAATTCGAAGCTGGCAGCTCTGAATAAATACAACGCTCGGTTGGATTCTGTCATCTCTTGGGTGATGGAGACCAAGACGAGGATCAACATATCCAAAGATCTGTCGCCTGCAGACCAGAAGAAAACCATCGACGCGATTATGGTAAGCACTAAGCAGATAACATAATGTCCTCTTGGGTGGTGATGTCCAAATCAGGCTAATTAATATGTTTATTTGCATAATAAGTAAATGTTATCCCTGCAAACAAACTCTATTAGACAATCAAATTGAGCATTTTATCTTTATGAAAGAAATCTACGGAACACGGAACCGGTCCCAAAAAGCCAATTTAAATATCATTGCTATGAATTGAATATATCGAACTGTATACAAATTCTTGTACGGCTGCTATCGGAAGGGACTATTTGTTAAAGTTAAATGTAGGAAGTTATTAATCAAGTAAAGGAAAAATCTTTTGTTATTTTCAATGTGACAGACCCAGGTGCGTGACCGTGAAACTGACGTCAACGAGATCGTTGAAAACTATACAAACATCGAGAAAGAGTGCGAGGCGGCGCAGCAAAATGTCTCCGCAGAGTTGCGCGAGAAAATCGGCAAATTGCGCGAAGATTGGAACTACGTCAGAGCCAGGGGCTCAGCCCCCGCCCGAGACAACCGCGACGCTGCCATACAACGTGAGGCAGCCCGCAAACCGTCGCTGGGCGATGTTGAACCGGATTCAAGCACGCGAAAACCATCCGCCAGCGATGTATACGCGCAAGTGATCCGCAAAGTGTCATCGAGTGAAGTTGAACCCGTCGCAAGTCCGCGCAAACCCTCTGCTGGTGACCTTGAATCAGCAACTAGTTCGCGTAAACCGTCCACTGGTGACCTCGAGTCGGTCGCTAGTTCGCGGAAACCGTCCGTTGATTTGGCCGTGCGCGAAAAATCAATCAGTGATAAATCGTTGAGTGAAGAGTCGCCCAAGAGTTCTAATAGATCGCTGAGTTTGAAGGTCGACGACGGAAGAAATAGATCAGCTGCAGATACAGGTGAGAATATTTTTTCAATTGTGGCGTTCGTGTGATATTGCTTATCGATTCTGGACGTTTCAACTGTTTAGGAATCGTACAAGAGAAGCAAACTAAAGATATTTTTTTATCTCATATTTTTTATGATACTAATAAAAATAATCATTTTTTAGCAATTCATTCATTTTTTTTTGCATGAGAAGGGCCGATGTCGTTTTCAATGAGAATAATAATTATTGTTATTGTTTGGTTTTTAACACATACTCTGCATGCTTTTTTTGGTTGCGTTTACGATAATTAACACAGCGAAGTTCAGAAACACATCAGCTATTTAAAAAAAATAAAACACAATTCATTTGTACTACTTCCACATATTTATAATGATCAGGACCGGTTTCGCTCATCACGAGCATTATCAACTGATAAAAATACAAACATAACAGGCTTATTTATATAATTTTTTTTAATATAAATAAGCCTGTTATGTTTGTATTTTTATCAGTTGATAATGCTCGTGATGAGCGAAACCGGTCCTGATCATTATAAATATGTGGAAGTAGTACAAATGAATTGTGTTTTATTTTTTAAAATATAATGTCTTTCCACCAAGAATTGATAGTTAACACCTTAAAAGACATCAGCTATTTGTCGATCTAGTTGAGCAGATGTTATGTAAATGTTTTTTTCAAGAATTGATTTTCAAATATTAAACAAAAATATAGTTATCAGAATCTGGTTAGTGACGATCAATGAGGTAAAAGAAATTTGCACGCACAAAAATATTTATAAAGTAATATTAAAATAAATAAGGTTATTATCTCACTCTTTACTTATTCCTTCGTGGTTTTCTGTTTCAGTCTTTCATGGTGGTGGGTTTCCATTGGCTTCCTCAAAAATCTTCTGCATGTGACTAACAAACTTCCTTTCCATTTCCCTTCAATTACTTTCTTTAATTGTTAATAAAAATCTCTTCTCTCTGTTGTTTCATTGGCGTACTGCTATATAGTCAAAATTAATGCATGTGTCGTCTAGTTGGGAAAGGCGGTGATGGATGATCATGGTTGAAGAAGTATACATAGTTGAGTTGGATTGTTTTTTTCGTAAAATATGTCACTTTTACGAACCAAATTTTTGCTATCACTAAAGCACTGTTGTAAATAAAGTAAATTGTAATTCAATAACCACGCGAAGACGTCAACAAATACAAAAATGGCATCGGTAATTTTTTTACCAGCTCACCTATAATTCTTCTTACACTATGATGTATGTTTACAAAATTTTCATCGTTTGACAAGGCGAGTTGCTGTGTGATTGAAGTCGATGTGAGTATTTAGGGCAGGTAAGATCTTTACGTAAGTATAAATTGATGATGCATTTACTTTTATATATGTATAGGAAGAGGTAGAAATCGACGAAACCTATTGAGCTTTGAATTAATTTCGAAATAAAATAAATACATGACTTTTATTTTAAAAAATAAAACACAATTCATTTGTAGTACTTCCACATATTTATAATGATCAGGACCGGTTTCGCTCACCACGAGCATTATCAACATGACTTTTAATTACTATTGTTGGACTTATTGGAACGGATCTGTCAAATTGTTAGGGCTCAACTTGTTGGTTAGGGATGAGAAAAATGATAAAGATACTATGTTTGTGATTTCTATTTCTATTGTTATAATTCATAATTAAATAATATTCGTGTATTTTCTTTAATCCAGTTCACTACAATGTTGGAAATGCCTCAGTTGATTGAGGTATTATTATTAGTACTAATTCCCCAACTGTCCGCTGTATAGGTGATGGGTGCTCTATGACAATTACGGGGTGTCCATATATGACGTCACACGATTTTGATTATTTTTGAACCCCCCCCTCCCATCGTCACATTTCTTCATATAGAATTTTACCCAAAAATCATCAATCGTCACATTATATCAAACTCCCCCCCCTAGAGCGTGATGTCATATATGGACGGCCCCTTATTAAATATATACTTCAAAATAAATTCATTCTACTCTTCTAAAATTCTATACACCCACTGGAAAACTATTTAAATAATGAAATAAGCAAATGTATCTATAGATATCACAAAAGCTTCAGCGTTGCACTTTTCCGTTAAAGAAAAATATATTTGGTTTCAATTACCGATCGAATGACTGAAATGAATCTACCGGCCTATTGGAATTGCGTGACATATGGATGAAGGATTGTGCTTTATTATCATTATTGAAAGATTAAGTACACCTGTTAGTACACATCTAATGTTGAATTTTGACGCTTTCATCATATAAAAAATACGAGACTCGCAGCATGGATGCTAATCAAGTTACGCGAGCCGCATTGTATTTTTCGTCCCTTCGAGTGCAGAAGCTTACGAGCTGGGGCGACCCCATAAATAGGCCCAATTATTCAAATTCAATTATGCCGGCTATTGCCGAGTGCAAATTTAATATCTCGCTGGAATCTCGGCGTCGCTTTGCACCCTTCTTTCGTTTGGGTTTTGAGTTTGGATTTATTTCTACAGTGTCACTCGAAAAATTTTCGCCGCTCGGTTGGCACTTTTGAATTAATCTCACGCAATACTGATAAATGTTGCCTGATGTAAAAACGCATTTTTATATCGTTGACAGCAATAAACTCTATACTAATATTTCGCATGGCTGTAAGTCTAAATAATGTTTAATCACAGTAATTACATAGATATTATAGTCATGACTCGTAATAATAGTGGCCAAATTATAAAGACTTGTTAACATTACATTCATTAAGCCTGCGAAGAACTCTTTTCTGGAAAACTTGAAAGAGAAATTGTTTTTGTGCTATGTTGGTTGTATACTGAAAAGTAATGCAGCAGTACCAACTTGAGGGTAACAAACTTAAACACACCGAAAAGTTAATATTCTATAGCATTTTTTACTTGCTGGAAACTTAAGGTTCAACTTTGAAAGGCAATTTTGTAGAAGTGTTTTGGAATTTCGATCGACCTGGTAGAGGTAGTAAGTATTTCTTGCTACAATTCCACTTTTTCCAAATGGATTCCTATATTAATCCTTTTAAATCTAATAAAAGCAATTATTTTCCAGTGTCATGATTTCTAAAAGAATATTTACAACCACATATATTAATTGTACATATCCTGTCATCTATAAATATTTTTGGTGTAAGTATTCATTAAGCACATAGTAGGCAACGCGTCTAAAATATTATATTTATCACTTGTCTTGTGAGACAGCTGATTTACGGTCTTTGAAATAAAATTTGTTTTTCCAATTTAATGATAAAAAGTTTATTGCAATCAATTTTTAATAGTAACCTTCAATACTGTTCTTTTACCTTCCTATTTTCAAAAAATGCAATTCCTGCTCACCGTTGTTTAAACAAAAACCACATTTGCGCCTAAAGTAAAAAATGTATTTTTACATAAAAATATCTCAATATTTTACAAGAATTCTTTGACATAGGTAAATTTGATATATCAAACGAATTTAATCTCCATTTTGCCTCCTTTGCGGCGTAATATAAGAGGTAGCAAGCGAGATACTTAAATATAGAACTCGATTTTTCTAAGAGGACATTTTCCTCTAAAAAGGATGGCATTTTCGTGGTGACGTCACGCGTACAAAATGTCGACTGCGTTGGCACCTGTCAGAAATACTCAGAGAAAGAATCTCCTTTTCTTCAGGGCCAGTGCATTGTGACATATATTTTTATTAAATGAGTGTTTTAGAGAAAATAAATCTGGAAAATAATTTCCAGACTTGTCTGCCGCACACCAAAGCCCATTGTCTATTTAAAATGGTTGTGTACCATTTTTCGAGTGAATAATCATTTGAGTTAGGTACATGCTTATTGTTTGCGATGTAACATATCATTATATATATATTAAAACCCCTAGCAACTCTCTTGCCCTTTCATTAATTTGTTTTTATCGTTATTTTACAGAATGACGTATTGTGTTAATAAATTACCAGTGTAGTCGGGTTAAAATGAAATGGTTCTAAGTTAAGCAAACCATTCGAAAAGAATTAACTTCTGGGAAAAAGAAAAAATTTCCAGTCAGTTAAACTGTCTAAATATTACGAAACTGTCATAAAATATGCTAATTAAGTGACTTATGAATTATAAAATAATATATTCCTGTACCTACACTCCTCTGTCAATCTTCATTATGGTGATTCTATACGGTCATTTCAGTTGTCTGGTCGGATCCAATCTCCATTCTCTGTCACTTATACCTACGTGTAGAAGCTCAGCTAAAACGGCTTAATTGAGACTTGGCTCTTGGAGTTCGCTTGACTTAATCCGTTAAAATGATCGTTAAGAAAGACTTTCGGTAGGTAAGAGCTAGTATTATATTATTACTATAATGTATACAGTTAAATTCATATGTATTAAGTCTGCATTATGTGTAAATGCTAATGAGTCGGTCTGAAAATAAATTTAGAACTGTCATTCCCGATTTAAAAAGACATTTATTGCGAAATGATATTTTTGCCTAACAAGTATGGAAAGTATTACAGTAATATCAACACAAAAAACTACATACGTATATTTTATTAATGTGTGTCGTTATCCAATACAAATTGCAGAACATTTCTATAGATCGGAGAGATGCAACTATAATAACCGACGAGTGATGCATTTTCCAATCGAACCGATTTTTAAATTGAAAATCACGTTTTCCCAACACTTTTACGTGGAGCTGAAAATGTGATAAAAATAACCTCAGGGTGCAAATTGAATTTCGGACCGTCCATGCTTATGCTCCGGAGACCGACCGCCGTGTGGGGTTAACTTGGAAGGTAGTAAGTTCACCTCGACATTATTTGTGGGACAAAGAAAAGGGTGGTCGTCTTTGGAATTTGTTTTCTACGAATATGCTGTCTTGTAAAATGTAAAGCATTCTATGTCACGAATTCTGTCTTATATGTCGTGTGTACTCTTATTTTGTCTAATCTCCTGAAGTCACACTAAAATGTCATGATAAAATGAAAATTTACGATACAATAATAACTTCTTTTTACAAGACTTTATTAGACTATTTACAATTCTATAATTAATTTGAAGTATGAAAAGTTAATTGTCATCAAATAATGCACATACAACTAACTCATTCATTTGCATCCCCCCCGCAAGTTATTAATAAAGTAATACAACCACTGTCGGCTTAAATCGCGCCTTGAATAAGATATATGTTAGGATTGAAATCCCACATGTCGAGATGCCGTTTTTCTCATGTCTTGAATTACCGAGGATTAAAATTAACAGAAACGTATCTGAAAAACATAAATTGATTTTCATGTCACTTTGATTTTTATAAATATTTTCGTTGTATTCGGCGGTAACTTTGTCGAAATTGATTATTTTTATTAATTATCCTTGATTCTTATGTGTTGACTACCGATAGATCGAATACGATACTGGTCCTGGTCATTATAAACATGTGGATGTAGTACAAACAAATTGTGTTTCATTCCAAAAAAATACGAACAAGATAGTTAATGTTTCAATTCAGTATTTATTAAAATTACGTGTGCTTAATAAACCGATCGCCAATGTTTAAAGAAAATGCCAATAGTTTCCAAATAAGTATTGGCTTATAAATAATACATCAAGTTGGATGTCAATATATAACGTATATGTCAGCTTTTTTGGAGCTTAAAGTTAGTAAGGTTTTTGTGTATGTGGTATATTTGGATTTCAGATTCTTGCAACGTTCGCACTAAAATAAATTTACCGCTGCACTTACAGGTTGTAAAGCTGCCTTTTAAATTATTGTGAAACGAGTAACATCACTGGACTCTCTTTCCCAAGGAGACGTAGGCATTCGTTATTCTCGCCTCACGTGGATTGTGATGGATTTAAATTACGTGCTTTACATTTTAGGCAGGGTTTGTTTGGGTTTGTTACGGGGGTTAAATTTCCTCAGGGCTAGTATGTGATCTTGCTGGTTATTTCACTAGTACCTATCTCTGAATTACTTTGATTTTAGAACCACTAAAGAATGACTTTGTTTAGTCTTGGGCGTGCGTATACAGCATTATAATCATGGCATTGATACCTCTTCGAATGAACTACGTAATTTAAAAAAATAATCATATATATATATATATAATGTACAAACGAAAACATTTAAAAATAATAATTTATTTAAATCCTTATTTATTTTTTCGTATTTTTAATTATTATTTTCAATGGGGTAGTCAAAAATTACATTATATAATATCGGTATATATTTTGGTCTAATTCCAACCGTAGCCGGCTTAAATGCGTTTTTAGTCATTTCGTTTACCTTACGTGTTCTATTTTATTGTAAATTTTCATGAGACTATGAAATGACTTTTACGGGTAGTTAATCGAATATATCGGTTTCAAGACATTGAGAATAATTTTATAAATAAAACTTGCATAGCAACAAAACAGATATGTATGTATCGAATTAAAAAAGTCTTGTAGAATTAATGCATTGCTATTAATTTTTGAATTGATAAAATGTAAAATATCGTTTTCTGTGGTAATGAACAGACTTTTCTTTACTGTTGCAGGGTTTAGAAAAACAATAGACATATAAAAACGATGCTAGACTAAAAACTTTTTGTCATCACCGCATAAAAATAGACTTCATTAACATTGTTATCGATACCTTTTTTGTATTGAAAAACATAGTAATATTTACATAAATTCCATTAAAACAAAAAGCATTTTAAACATACCGTACTGAACAATTTGAACTGAAATATCTCCAGTAATTATAACTTTTGTAAATGCCAACAGTCAATAAACATCCTAAACATTACCTTTGAGAATTTTGAGGGTACATTGTAATCGCATTTGATTTTCCTGGTCGACTCAGCTTAGAAATAGTTTTACCTGTGAAGTACTTGCAAACTGAAAAGCGATCGAATTTATCACAAGGGTACTATTTACCCGTATTAGTTGCGTATTTATTTAAACCCTTGAGCACCCCCAGGCGAGCGATTTTCGTGTTTATATTGACGAGGAAGTTGTAATGTTCAAATGAGCTGTATTAGGGAAGTTAAACCAAATTAATTTTGAATGCTTCAACTATTACATGTAGGTACATACGGAAATACACGTGCAATACGACATTAAAAAAAAAAAACAAACAGATAAATTAAATGCAAATTGCGTTTTAGAAATTAAATGCTTGTAAATAATTGACGGAAAAAGTCGTACGGATACGATGTCGTTTAACAAATAAAACTTATCAATTCAAGAATATTTCACATGTTTTCTTGTTGAGTTTTTGAAGGGTTCGCAGAATTTAAATGCATGTATGACTATTAATTTTAGTTAAAAAATGCAGAGATAGGCACGCATAAAAAAATAAATAATCATACGTATATCGATTAAATATTTCAGCGACGTATAAAGTGCATTTAATTAAAGGTCAAAGGACGGTGAAGACTATTTATATTGAATATTAATATTATTGAGTTTAGTATTCACATAATGTATGTAAAAATACTTAAGGGTAACATTTCACTGCACACTTTTTACCGAACAAAGTCGTATTGTTTTGTTACGGAAATTGAATTGTGAGTTGTTGTTTTATATTTTAAAACAGTAATTATTATGCAAATTAACAAATTTCGTAAAATGTACCTCCAATAAACAAATTGTTGAAATTTTTCCTGTTGTAAGTAAGTTAATAATCGCCACTTTTACCCCCT
Organism: Himalopsyche phryganea; assembly: GCA_022494535.1. Lineage (NCBI taxonomy): Eukaryota > Metazoa > Arthropoda > Insecta > Trichoptera > Rhyacophilidae > Himalopsyche > Himalopsyche phryganea. Next base: position 2,130,715 of record JAGVSL010000080.1, on the reverse strand, counting down.
GAACGCTGTATGTCATTTCGGAACCAGATTTTTCGCTTTACTACTTACTGAACTCATTGTATCGGAGGTGATTGCTGGCGACAATGTTGTGTTTGTGTGGCAGACATTTTCTTCCGCTTTACCTACGTGAAATTTCCGGAGTAATTTTTATCCCCTAAAAGCGTGTTCCTTGATTATTTTACGATCACGTTAAAATGTTGACATTTACGTGACATTTTCACGTCGCCGGCGATTCCAGACGTACATAGACGATCCGGTTTATCATAACAATTTATAATGTCACGGAGGCACTTAGGAGAGCCTCGTAGCGCTTTTATTTACGCGGGAAAGAAATTTTTATGCTTCTGAATAATCATGTCGACAGCCACATACATTTTAAAACGATCCTTATAAAGAAAATCTATCATAGGTTGAATAATCTTGCTACCATTTTTGGAGCAATACCATAGTATTATTTCTTTATTCCTGTCACATTGTTTCGTTTCCCAAAATGATACTAGGGCATCCGATCCCGGACCCCTTTTCTGATTTCCGGAATTAAAGAAAAGCCAGGTTTTCATTCAAACCAGGTATTCAATGCCAGAAATTGAAAATTTTTTTGCTCCTGCGACAATCGAGATTTCGTTGGTATTGAGTCAATCCCGGGATTATGGGATTGACTTATTGCCCAGATTGGAAGCTCTAAATGATACATATCATGTTAACGCTGATATGTTTAATTAACGTAAGTAAACATTACAAAAAAGGCGGCATCGTTCACTAAATATTCACTTTTATCAATTGAGCTCAACGCATGTATATACGACGAGCTAATTCCTAAAAAACGTGTAACATGAACAATAAATATGCAATTTTTTTATGCTATACGCATGGAATGGAATCTGAAAAAACATATTCAGAGTTTTCTAATTTTATATATTAATATTTAATGGATTATGATGCACGTAAATAAATGTGATTCATGCATTCTGAATATTCTATCTTACATTATGAATTAAAATATTTCTAAGTCATAATTTCTTCTCATTTAGATTAAATAACCCGATTTATTTGTCAAATTAATGTTGATATTATTGGGTTTACTAGCAATAGCAAGTTGTATTAAAAAGTAATGAATACATAGCGAAAGTTATCTAAACACTTTTCCGATGAAGGTGAAAATGTTGGAGTGTAAATCTTTTAGCTATCCTGATGTGACAAAAAGTGTAACAAATAACGTTATATTTTCTCGAAACTATTTCTCATGTTAACCGATTTTTTATAGAAAACGTTTTCCACTGTATCCACCCATTTATCTTCAATAACAAAAGTTTTGCTGAAAATAATAATAAATTATTTATTGGTTTCCATTTTCTCACCTCGTGACACTATTTACTGCCACACTTTGCGTGATTTATGTCCTTCTTTCGGCAATTATTACTTCACACAAGGGCCTTTACCTATTTATGATACTGCAACATACCGTTAATGAGTTTACATTTAGTTTGTGATACAATTACATATGCCATGCGTTATTTTGCCGAGGGGCGAAAAGGCTCGCTAGATTTACGGGATGCAATTAGCAATATACAAAGATGCATAATTCAGTGTTATTCAGGAAAGTAGGGATACATTTCAGTATTTTTTCACACTTAATTATTTTTTTAATGTACTGCATACATTTTAAATCATTGTTAAAATAATATATCCCGAGTAGATCAAGTAAATATAATTATTGCTATTTTATCATACAAAGTTTACCACACTATCACTGTAAATACACCTCTGTTTCGTGTTTGAGTATTTTTTGGTCATTAAAATTCACAGTCAATATTTGTTCGGGGACTTTAAAATTTGTATTCTCGCTCAAAGCCTTTAGCTGAAATAATTTTTAGTAAGGTCGTAGTCCGTATTAATCTAGAATACACACTGGGAAAGGTTATAGAGACTTTAAAGTTTGTACCCACTCTAGTAATTAGCCAGGAAGCTGAGAGGCTGCTTTGCAGGTATACAGAAAAGTTACAAATCAACAGTCAGAAACTACAGAATCAATAGAAGATGATACCAATTTATGTCGAGTTGGATGCGATATAATTTTTTGAAACATGGGAATTCACTGTTCATTAATATTTCTCAGTCGTGTTATTTTTTTTTGAAAGACTCAATAAGTTTCATATTCTGTATTATTAATCCTAAGACAGATGAGACACTGTAGCGGGTGGTAAGTCTACACAGACAATTCCCGCACATATATTGTGTGTATCACTAAGAAATTAAAATATATTTCTGTAGATTATCTGTAACATTTTCACGTATGTATGGCGGAGTGAATTTTCTAGCAGTGTTTACATCATCCCTTCCATTTCTGCGTGTGTTAACCACTCTCGTTCTCCCCACTGCCGTCCTGGAATAATATGGCAACACACTGTCGGAATAAATATTTAGTTTCACGCGCAAAAAGGTGTATAAAGACGTTTACCGGCTTGCAGAACGGAGAATGCTCAAAAAAGGAAAACTTTCGCCCAAATTTATGCACCCTCGTATTTTTGCCGCGGTATAGGATACCCGCCAAAAACTGATGGTGTATTTTTTCACCTTGCAGCATTCATTATACATCTGCCATCGCGACGTAATTGATCATTGAAAATTATACTAATCCAGATTGAAAGCAGTAAAATATGTAATATACGTTTAATGCGCTTGTCATTCGATTCTTATTAAGCCTGAAGTTACTGAATGACCTAACACACAATTCTTACGGAAGACAGCTTTTCCTTTTTTTCCTTTTTGAGTAAAACCGGTAGTATTTTTTTTATTGAGTCGACACGTAATCATTCCTTTGTGTTCGATTTGGAAAAATATAAATTTTTTGCCCACCTTTGACAAGTTAACTAATTATTTAGTCAGTAACTAGTTCCATAAATTGTCAGTAAGAAATAATAAATGGTTAGTTAATATAATTTAAGACATCGACTGAGGGTGCTTGATGGAATTTCAATATCAAATTTGGATTATTGAGATTTTGTACACTTCCATGTATTTTGTCACTAACGACCCGGTCAGTTCGAGTCCATTCGTTCGCTCGAACGCCTGAAGATGCCGAAAGGCGAAACCCAGGTCGTTAGTGACAAAATACATGGAAGTGTACAAAATCTCAATAATCCAAAAGTTAGTTAATAGTCAGTAAATATTTGCCAAATAAATAAAGATTAGGTTAAATAGTTTTATATAAATTACTGATCGCTTATTTTATTAAGTGACCACGTGCATACTGTACATTTATCGAATATCAGCTAATGATCATTTTGAATTAATATGCGTAAATGTGAAATTTTTTGATGATTTTCTTGCGAAATAAAATTTCTATACAGACAGACAAAACTTTAAGTAAAAATGTTTTTTATATGCATCAAAACGTATTCCTATATGAAAGTACAATAGTTACCCAAAGTGCAGCTATAATGTTTAATTAAAATAAATCAACAAATTGAATGTAACTTTCATGCGCTTTGCTCTGACTGCTAAAATAGTCTGAAAATAAAATAGGAAGCGAAACAATTAAGGACAATATTCCCAAGGGGTTTTTTTTGGTAAGTTTTAAACATGTAACTTCAGCAACGGAACGGCAGGACCTCCATTAGTATTTACGTCCATTACATGATAAAAGACTTAGCCTGTGTCTAATGCAAATAATTTGAGACTCTGTTTTACAAACAATGAAATGATCAATTACATATATAATACATACATATTTATAAATATTTAAATATGTCTGAAGATATATATTATGTATTGCCGTTGCCAAAAGAGGCAGGATTTGACCTTCCAGGCACCCGTCTTCCACGTCTCTGGTCTCACCAAAAATTACATTCGAATGGAACATAAAATGGCGTTCTAAAACAATGCTCATCTCGAAAACAAAATTTAAATCCAAGTATTTTCATCCATTCTATCCATTCCACGTGCGAAATTTCGCAGAGCAATCTTAAAGAAATAAACTTTATTTCAATGATAATGCATCAAAGGCAGGCTTTTACCGATTAATAAAAGATCGCTAAGTGATTGAACGAATCCCCGAAAACTCGTTTCTTTTGGCACAACCATTGCCAGTAAATAGTCTTCTTGTGTACCTTTTTGCAGTTTCACGTGCATTTTACGGTCCATCGGTCCAAGTTGGATTCAAAGTGGTAATATAAAAGCATCGCGCATCCGAATCCTATAAAATATTGAGAAGCTCTCCCGCATCAGCCATCGCTAGGGAGACTCATCGGATCGCTGTATCCCCAAGTAACAAAAATATTCACACATATCTGTATTTTTTTTGTCGCAATACTATCGCGCACAATATTTTGCTCTTTCTAGTTATAAAACAATTTTAAAATTCGAATGATGTTAAGTTAGTGTAAATTTATGATGGAGGAATTTAATATTTATAATAAAACACAGCTAATAGGTTAGTAATTAAATTTTATATTATGATCAGACGCGACTTCGCTCAGTAAGAGATCATTTTCAATTAATCAAAAGATACAATTAGACAGGTCCCTTTATTCAGAAATTGTTAACTATTTTATTGTTTGCTAACCCTTCCGTACTCATGGTTTAACATTGCTTTAACTTCGGCCTTTAAACCTTTAAATTATCTGTGAAATAGGTCGTACAAAAAATTGAAAAATTTGCTATTTGTAAATAAAATAGTTCTACATATAATTAAAAATACGTTATAGTTTACGTCGTCTTAGTAAAATTAATCATAATTTGAAAACCTCATCAATTTTACCATCGAAAAAGACAACATTACAGTATAGTATAGTATTCAATATAGTATAGTAACGACCCGAGATGCATGACCGTACCGTTTGCAACCGTTTTGTTTCAAACGACACTAAAACACGTCTCGAGCCTGTTCTGCTATGAAGAATTTCGATTCTTGCGTCGTTCGATAATTTCGCATAGTTTGATATGTATTTCAGGTTTTACACAACATATGAAGTAAAATAATTACTTTATACTACATAAAACCACATTTCACTCTTTGAAATAGTAATTTCGCTTTATAAATGCGTTTATATGACAAAACTCACACGGTAACACAATGTGACTACATGAGATCCGAAGGAATTTTTTTAGCATGGAAACGGGAAGGTTAACATAATTTCATTTCTTCATAAGCCGTATATTTATTTCATAATCATAAACCAATTGAGATACTTTTGAGATACAAGATTTGAATCACGTGTCACAAATAGTTACACAACCAGTGGGATAACAAAGTTATCAATTTAAAATTATTATTTTGAATACATGACCGCGGTTACCACTGTATTCATCGAAAATAATAAACGATTGTTTTATGTAACTTTATGTGTGCTATTAACAAAAAATATATTCTACATTTAATAAATGAAATACATATATTTTAGTTATATTATAATGTTGGCAGTTGCAATTAATTTAAGATTATTTTTTAGTATCGAATGAGAAATAGCGTCTTAGTTGAATGAAAAGAAAAACAACTGACAATGTTATTATTTTAACCACATCTTCCATTTTTTCGGTTGGATGTTTTGGATTCGCAATTCCAATTCTATGGTTTTTTTGTTAACTGGTATGTCTTCACTTACAATAATGATTAAAAAGTTTGTTAATATTTGACAATTTTAGCTTACTGACTATTTTGAGAATCAGTTTTCTCTAGTATGGAATAGTTTCCTTTCCAGTGGTGCACTCTTTTTCAGCGGCGTCTGTGCTCGTGGGATAATGCGGCGCGGTAAAATATGCAGGCGTCGCGAGGCTGGTCTCACGCAACGTGACGCGGCAATTTCTGACCCTTTTTATTCCACGCCCTTGGGGATGCCTGTTCGTTAAAAAAGGTGCATATTTGCCTGCATAATCTTAAGCAAAACAAATTTTAAAGAATCACACGTGTGAAGCGTTTACTATCAAAAAAGTATTTAGTCCGCATCTTTCCAATTATGGTAAATAACCATTTATTTTTTACCTTCGTTTTATACACCGAATATTAGTTCAAATAACACAAGCTTCATAAAAAGTATTTTTCTTACTTCATGTTTTTCTTCAGCAAGTGATTCTTTCGTTAATATAGTAGAATTAAATTAAAATAGTGTCATCAAAATATCATTCAATGCAGCTGTAGCACACCACTTTAAAATTATGACTAAAACAGATCGTTTTTTTATATTTAAATTTAATATTGTTTACTGTCAATATTACAATTCGTACGTGTATCATAACTTTTGCCTAAAAACTGCATCGACTTCGTACAATTAGAGAGGATTTTGACAATTATTTTTTTATTGTTATAATATACATCGTATGTTCTACTATTGAGAGCGGGTCATGGCCACTTCACACAGTGTATCGAATAGAGATCTGCACGGGCCGAAATTTCATAAAATTACCCGGTCCGAGCCCGTCATCTTCAGGCCCGGCCCGAGCCCAAGTCTCAATATCTCACTTGTTACCCGAACCCGACCCGCAGCCCAGCTTTATTTTTCTCAGACCGAAAAAGTCTGATTTTTTTTAAATGTAGTAATTCATTTATACTTTTCAAACAATATATGTTATTGATTCCATATTTCCAACGATATTCATAGCACATGTGAAATAAATTATTTAAGTAATGAATACCCTATGGCTGACTCGTGACCCAAATATAGTAAGAAATATGTTTCTTAAATTTGAATTCCTAGCCCGGACCAAGCCCGGGCCCGTACATACCTCTAGTATCTAAGCTTGACGATAATTCGCTGCCAAGCCGATTAGAAAATGAATTGATATATTAAATATTATTACATACTGATTTGTGTAATCGTAAAAAATATCTCTCGTCGTTATCTGTAGACTTTGCTTACTAGAATATTTATCGTCGGCAGCATCCGTCCTGTTTGTAACTGCTTTGGTCAGAAAGTAAATATCAATATTATTATTCGATGTTCGAAGATACAAAAGGTTTCAGCGATAATTTGTGCTTCCAATGTACGGGTATTCTTATGATAATTAAACTTGATCGATAATTTGTTATTCCCAAATAATATCGCAGACACAATACGTATAGGTTATTTTAAAATGTTATTAATTATTAAATAACAAAATAACTATATGATATAATAGAATATCTTTGGTTTACTATACTTATATATTTATACACAATAATAATAATTATATCAACTAAAATGAACATAGAATAAGTTGTAAATATCTGTATGCTAGAAATTATTTTATAAAGGTAATAGTTTATGTTTGAAAGTATCTTTGAATGGGCAGACATTTTTAAGCTTTACCTGAAGAGAGAGGTAGAAGATAGCAGGTGCTTTTATTTTGTTTTGAAAAGCTCTTCCGGAAAGCATCTAATCGGAAGTCAAGTTTGACAATAAATTTCAGCCTTGTAGCAGCTTCCTTTGGGCTTTTCATAACTTTCTCCCTGAATAGTATTTATTTTATGTCGTCACAGAAATACTGCCAAGCATTTATGAAAAATTTACTTTTGTTTCCTTTCCCATCAGTAAATATCTTTTATCACCACGATGCGTTCAATGACTACTCAAATAGAGGAAAGATAGCTTTTACTGTATAATATATACGGTTGTTTTTTAAAATTATTAAACCAACTTCTCTTTTTGCGATAAATATACGGTTCTTAGATAGGTATCAAAAGATATTGTAACACAATTACAAAGTAAAGTGTGCAGTGTGTGGTTATAAACATAATATATAAAAGTATTTTTTGAACTTATTATCTGCCAAGTGCGTGAATTTTTTTGCCTGGTTCATGCATTGAGCAAAATAGATAGTGCTCCGGTGGTGGTTTTTGCAACTAAACCAAATGTCATTGATTATATAAAAATATATCAATCCAATAACTACAATGAAATTAATTTCCATTTACCAAGCCCAAAAAATTAAACTATTATAGGACGACGTACAAATTTTATTAAAACGTATTTTCGCGATTTGCGTCGTGCGTTACGCTAGATAGTGCTAATTAGTACAGATTAAAAAAAAATCATTTTTACTACTTCCACATGTTTATAATGATCAGGACCGGTTTCGCCCATCACGAGAATTATCAAATGATGAGTTGACGAGTGAAACCGGTCCTGATCATTATGAACATGTGGAAAAAGTGCAAGTGAATTGTGTTTTATTTTTTTAAAGATAATGTCTCCACCAAGAATTGACAGTTAACAGCTTAAAAGTGATTAGTACAGATTTACTTAAATGACACCATATTCAGCAAATTTACTAAAACTTCATACTCTGCGCAATTAATTCCCGTATTCATGAATGAGGCAATGAGCTTGCACTTTTCAAGAACTTCGCAATTTTTTGCCCATTTCATGTAATACGCAATTCCACACATTCGGCGTAACATATATACATATCTAATGGAGAATTCATACAATCCGATTGTTTATTGCCTGTTACAGGTCTCTTTTCACCGAATCTCTCCCTGAAATTGGCATGTAGAGTAATTAGTTTTAAAATAGTTTTCTTTTTTTTTTTACTAATGTGATAAATTAGTTATTCACATTACTCCATTTATAGAGGAGTCAGAAGTTAAATCTTACTGTGTTTACTATTGTCACTGTTTCTACAACTTGCTATTTTGAAAAAACCGTGGAAGGATTTTATCTTTATGAAGAACAATTACATAAATATATTCTCTACAGAATCTTTGAATATTTTACTATGAAACGTATATACATTCTTTCGTTTTATATTTTTCGGGGTGAGAGATCGAGGGTTCGGGTGTCCGCCTGGACCAACTTGCGCCCTCACTTTTGCAGCGTAGATTGCAGTCTAATAAATTCCTTTTTTGTATGATTTCCCACTCCACTTAGGCCATATCATCCCTCTTTCCTGTCTACTCGGAATGTTCAAATTCAACGTATTATTCCAGGAAAACCATTTTAGAATCGGCTCTCAGTTCCACGGTAACTGAAGTCAATGGGGAGTGCAAGTATCTTACATAAAAGGTGATCAAAAGAATTACTATTTGGTTTTGAATACTTTACGAATATGATCACTTCTTAGTCCCGTTGCCGAGCGGTCAATGCTCTCTGGGTTTTCGATTGCAAAAACATTTACTCATAATATTTTATATACATGTATGAACTAGTATTGTTTTTCTCGGTTTTTAAGTCTTTAATAATAACACATATACATATTATTTATCATCAATATATTACAACACTCGGATTGCAAAAACAAAAAAAGTGTATAACATAAAAATTCTATTGTTTATTAAAATAAGGCGTATAGGCACACCGTCAGTTTATGATATTTTTATTTTAAGAACAAAAACACAATAATTACAAATATAAACGTGCGCCTAGGCAGGCTGAATACAAAATAAATTAATTGTGTACACAAAAAAATACGATTCACTCATTTTTTCTTATAATTTTCCCAATCCACTATTGCTTATTGCATTAGTAATGTCATTAAAAATTATTGCTCAGCTAATGGACTTTTAATGTAGCTTGTATATTTGTGATTTCAGATTAGTATTTATTGATTTGTAAGAGGTCCATAAAATTTCAATTGGAGACTCTTTTATTTGATTTATTTATAGTTTGTTTGCTAATCAGTATTTTCTTGTCTTAGTTCATGAACCAGCAGTTTTATATACCTTCATTTTTACACTAAATTTTATATAAATAGGCCTGTTATGTTTGTATTTTTATCAGTTGATAATGCTCGCGACGAGCGAAACCGGTCATGATCATTATGAATATGTGGAAGTAGTACAAATGAATTGTGTTTTATTTTTTAAAATATAATATCATGTGTTTTTAAATGTAATACTTCTATTTACGGACTGGCACCGTTATGCAGGCAACTACTTGGGAAAGACTTGTTCATTCTATCCTGAAGCCCTAGAGAGATGAGTTAATTACTAGTGATTTCTTTATTGCATCCATGTTTTATTAGCATCTCTTAGAGAAAGGTTGACTAACTGATTAACATTCAGTTCGGGTATAATAACTTTTGATTAGTTGTCCGTTTTTTTTATTGACACATATGTACTAGGAATGGCGCATGTATTTAAAATGTAGTAGATCCATGAGATTTTTCGCCTATTTGAAGATATGCTTTGATGAAATAATAGGGGGCCAGATAAAGACTTATTGGAAGGCTTCTTCATTACTATTAGATTTATCAAAATATTTGTGTAGCGCTATTAAATAAAATACCGACTTTATTATTCAAGGTTATTCCTCCAATTTATAGGACGAAAAAATATCAAAATATAATATTTATGAAAGAGATTCTGGGAAATAAAAAATCATGAATATAACCTGCATTAACATTGAACACACGCCATTTTTAAATATTTTGTTTAGGTGAAACGCATTGCAAAGAGCGATTCGGATAAATCCAGCAGTTGCGTTAATGTTTATGGTATACAAATGAGAGAATTAATTTTTTTTTTATTAATATATTTCCCCCCTAAAGCAGAAGTCTCTAAACTTTTTAACCTTAGGGCCACACTGAATCGTCCTTTCGCAAAGGGCCAAAACCTAGCTAGTCCATCACATCAACATGCTGTAGTTTTAAATTACGCTCAAATTTTCGTATTGGGGCTAGCCGGCATTTGACATATCTATGGCGCAGGGCGCGGTAGTGGACTACCGCGGGCCGTAGTTTGGAGACCCCTGACCTAAAGTAAAGTTAATTTAAGCAGTCTTCATGTATTGTAACAATCAATGATTTCATTTTTTGGTTTTAAAAGTAAAAAGGCTAGTTTAAAGAAGCATATTTTTGAAGCGCATAACAACGTGAGGCTATGTGCTTAGAACTTCATTTAATCCTTTTTTCTTTCTGCATTATTCATTCGAGCCGTCAACATTTATTACATATAACCCGCGTATTTATATTTAAACCTCATAGTCTACTGTTGAAGTGAAAGCAACAACACATACATATTTTTTATTCTTAAGTCCAAAAATTCTTCATTGTATTATATGTGATTGTAATATTATACAAATAGCTAACCATCAATATAAACTATTCATTTTTTAAAAACTAAAACGCAATTCATTTGTACTACTTCCACATATTTATAATGATCATTGACCGGTTTCGCTCATCACGAACATTATCTGTTGATAATGCTCGCGATGAGCGAAACCGGTTCTGATCATTATAAATATGTCGAAATAGTACAAATGAATTGTGTTTTATTTTTTAAAATATAATGTCTTTCCACCAAGAATTGACAGTTAAAACCTTAAAAGTGATAAGTGATAAGCTATTCAATTGAAATAGAAAAAATAATTACTTCCACATCTTATACATAATAGCCCAGACCGGTTGTAGGCGTACATGTAGACGTTTTATTATTATCACATACACATGTAGGTATGAAACTTTCTCATGATCTAAGCGTCCGCGGTGTATATAAACAATACAAACAGATCCGACGTGACGCAAATTTCGAGGCAAACAAACAGCAATCAGTCCGTCAGTATTTCAATTTCAATACCGTCATCTATGACGGACGTTCCCACTAGTATACTATAATTCCCTTGATTATTTTATGACCTAATATCAAATATAATATAAATATGTGGTTTAAAAAACACTTGATAAAATCTATTTTATAATTAAGAGTAGAATAATTTTCTCGTGGTAATAGGGTTGCTTTAGTAAAGTTATAAAGACCTTGAGATAGTTCGTTTTAAAGTTTTCAATCCGTTGACAATTTTTCTGACCGTAAGAACCAAGAATCATAAAAGTAACATGCTATTTTAAATAATAATGTCGCATTAATACCATTCGCACAGTTTACGCATAATCCAAACGCTATAGAGCAAGTGAATAAACAGCCACGAAAAATGTGAGTATTGTGTTCTCAAATTAGGGTTTATTGTTGTTTGCGGGATTCTCTACCTTTCGAGAGAGGTAGGGGAGGCCGAGTTGCCGGGGCTAAGTTTATTTTTTCGGTATTGCCATCGTTATGCTAAATAAAACGGCGGGCGCGATTTTGCCCCCGCATTTTTTCGTAGAGGAATTCCCGGCGGGGTTCGGGAAATATGCCCTCTACGAAAATGTTATCCGTGAGCGGTTTTGATTATGTGGCATTAAGATATTTTTCTGCCACACATGCCCTGTGAAATTATATATACTAATGTTATTAATAGAAATATATACCCTCAAACAATAATCGTTATCGAGGACCGTTTTCATCACATCGCCGTAAAGATTTAAGAGACGTTTACGAATTACAAAATATGTATATTCAGGTGACATTTCTATATACTCTTCAACTATTAATGTTACTTATTTATTTTATATAATCAGCTGATTATTTTGGATAGTTTTGTCTCCCCCCCTCGTCCGAATTTCATATTACATCAGATAATTTTATACTCCTTAACCTAAATTATTTCACAAAACCGGCTAATTTAATATTTGTAGTGATAACGGACTTAACGTGTGATATTTATGATTAAAAGTGTAAATAATGCTCCGCGCGTGATTAACATCTGATAACACTGATGTAGCAGTTTAAACGCGTGCCTGCCAATGATTTGACATACGATGTAAATGTATTCCGTCGTTAATTTTCATAATAAAAAACACCCGGAGAATTTTATTTATTGTATAATGAACTTTTGGCTTTTACGGAAACCCCCTCTCCCGCATTTGTCTGTTATATCGACGAATTACTATAATGCATATAATGGTAATATTCTCACGAATTCTTTTCTTCTCAATAAAAAATAGTATTCTTGTCCATTTACCAGTATGTCTAACTCTGATTAAATACATTTAAATTATATTTAAGAAACGCTTTGATTGAAAGTCATAATCGTCTAACTTTTTTTATAAAAAGAAACAGTGGGCCTTGAAATAATATTCTTCGAAGCGCGAACTGAAACCTTGGTAACGATTTTTAACGCTACTAAACAAGTTGATTTTACTTCGTTTCATTCAGATATGGCGGAAATTTAATTAATCGTATTTTAACGAGGCCTAATTCGCCGTGTTGAAAGTCAAAGTTATTATTTTCGCCAATGTTATTCCGTTCATTTAACGGGCGGTCATTTCCATATTTTGATGAAATTTTCAATCAACGGACGGAAACGGAAATGTAAATACGAACTTGTGATCGCGATTCCGGAAATAGTGAAAGTTCACGACGAATGAAAGTTTTGAAACTAAGTTTTTATCGATAAATAACGAGTTTTGATTTTACTTATCCACATCCCAATTTAAATGTTTTCTGAATTAATAGTTTCACCTCTTAACCGATATTAAATTAAGCGTTGCACTTCTTTAATCGTTTATGTGCCACAAGCTCTCAATCTTTCCGACTATGTCAGGCCGTCCATACGAAATAAGCGTGTAAACGCGTTATAGCTTGAATTTAATTTACTAGTTGCGGTAGAATGCTTTCTATGAAACCAAATATTTATTCCTTTGTGAAATGATGAAGCAATTAAAAGAATATTAGAGATAACAAACAATATTGCAACGCTCTAGGTAAGAGATTCGTTTTACGTTTACATACACCGCTGAAGATTGCGGTACATCGGTTTTTATAATCGACATATTTTAGTGATTTCAACATTATAAACATAAAATAAGAGATAATTGTTATTTTATATAAACATATAACATCAAGTCGACGATATTTAAGTTGTTATTTGTGGAAAAAAAGCAGATTCAAATTTAAAAAGAATACATGAAAGACGCCCATTATCCCAGATCTTAAATACTAATTTGAATGTATCAACACTTTCTATTAATCGATAAGTCGAGATTCTTCTTATCTTTAAGTGGGATTCTTTCAGATAGGATACTGAATTTACATTAGGCATTACTAATCTACTATCATTTTTGATTTTCTATCATCTGCGAAGGCCGAACGTTTAAATAATTTAGATGGAATGTTATTTTGCATCTCTAAATGTTTTCCTATCTCACATATGATATTGAATCTGAACTTTATGAACTATTTGTATGTACGTACAATATTTGTATATAATATTTTGTACGTGTATGTTTTTACGTATTATGTTGAGCTTATTATTCTTTTATAGCGATGCAATATAAAAATTCATTAAAAGCCCTCTTGAATCTTATAAGTTATAATATTTGTGTGGTGATGTAAAAAATGTAACGAGGGTTTAAAAAAAAGTTTAGTCGAAGTTGTTTCCAAAGTCGGTGAGGTGCTCGCACTTTCTTGTTTTTTTTTTTTCAAAAGGGTGGCGCTTCATTTTTCATCCCTTAAGTTGCGAGGAAAACATTTCATCAGGATCCTTTTTCTACCCTGCTTCAGAACATTGTCAGACTGTTTACAAGAGTAACCATGCATTTGGAAAATTACACAAGTGCCTGGAGTTGCGTAAAAATTAAAACACTTGGCGTATTGGAAACTGCAACGAGAAAATTATGGAGGTAAGAAAAAAACGTATGAGATAAAAAGATCAATCGAAAGATCAGAAAAAATGTGATTTCGGATTTACCAGTTTTATAACGTCTTTTTTAAAACAACTACAATGCTAGTTTTAGTTAAATACAATAATATGCATATCAACTGTGGAAAGGCAAAAGGACGTATCCCTCAGTTTTTTCAAAATATATTTATTTCGATAATCACAGTGTATACAATTTAATATACGTTTTGTGTGGGCTATAATGCATACAACTTTTTGTGTGTGGGCTACGTCCTTTTGCCTTTCCACAGTCGATATGTATAATTAATATGAGTTACTTTTAATTAAAATTTTATTTTTAAAGATCTCACGGCTTTCACTGTGACGGTGAGTATTATATTATTCAACTGATCAGCTCAATTGCAAATTCCTTTTCAGTCAAAATCCTCGTTGAAAAGTTATTTTTTATCAATTAAAGTTGCAAGGTGGTTTCAAGTATCTACATTAAATGCAATTTATATTGAGATACCTTTATAAGAAGTCCATTATTGGGAGCGAACTTGGTTAAAAATATGTTTCAATCTTATAAATTGAGTCGTACTAAGTAAATTTCAACGACATCTATCGATACTACATTACATTTTTACGATATTTAAATTCGATATTTTTGAATACATTGAAAATATAAGAGTGGTGTGTATAATATTGCCTATCGGAAACCCAAACAGTTAAAATCACCGTCACCCTACCGCAAGGGCATTGCTTTCTGAAGTTACGCTATGGAAGTTTCACTTACCTGGGCCTATTTTTCTTTTTTTTTCGGGAGGCGAGAGAAACACAAGGGTCCGTGTTAATCGAATATCAAAACCAATTTAACTTTGCCCTCGCAACTTCTTAACTATTCTCGTCAATTATCCTTTGAGAAGAGATTTAAATAAACAATATAATATGGGTAGTGCATACATTTTACATTACTGATTAATAATTCGTATTTTAGAAAATGCGTTTAAAATACAAACTCCACATTTTATTTGCATCAGGACTGGTTTCTCAAAGATGATAAGTTTTTTCAAACAATTGGTTAATGACAGTATTTTTACATAAATCCAATATGAAGACATCGTTATACCGACAACAATACGCGATAACAAAAAAACTCTGTGAGATTATTGAATATATACGTCTTCCAAAAAGAAATTCTACTTATTATAATTATTCGTGTGTTTATTTAGTTAGATTATTTCATTTATACGTGTTTATCTGAAGACATGTATATCTGTAATATGTTCATTCCTGTTCCAACATGTGACTCCGAAAGGGGTGTAGAAAGAGTGACTAACTCAATTATAGTTATTTTTTTAACCCCATCGTTCTTTCCTTGCTCTTTATGAACAGACAGTGTAAGCAACTGAATAACAACCATTTTTCTTTAAAGTTTCTTGTGAGATGATTCAGATAGAGTTCATATTTTCCAAATTGTTTACAAAAAAACAACTAAAATATGTTTTCTCTGTTCTAGAATAATATAAACTGTTAGTAAAGGTCATATTGCTTATTTATTTATTGTAAAAAAGGACAATTTATGGTATACTAACCGATACTAATTCGACATGCACTTCACGACTATTATAATATAATACACTAAAACTTAGATATCCCTAAATATATAAACCAAAGACCACGATACAATAGACTTCGTATGTAACTGAGACAATTAATTTTTATGTATTACTTGTCACATTGTGTTCATTTAATAAAATCACGACTGGATGAGATGTATATTATAACACACAAGCTCGTGTACATTAGTTTTTAACTAAGTATTTACATCCAGTGGAAATTGGATGACACCACTAGCTTTAATATAATATCAATGTGCAGTGCAATGTAAGTATTCATGTTTAGTATTTAGATTAATTAAAAAAATATGTACACTTCCAATATCTAACTTTCTTATACACAAAATGATGTCAGTCCCTGGAAAGTATTGAAAATTATATACCGGTCCGCACACTGAATACGGTTTTATTCTATCAAACTTGTGTTGTTAAGTTTTATTTTGATGTGTAACAAAATGGCTGGAGTAGATTTCTTGAATGTTATTCAGCAATCTTGAGCTTTATGCTGTTTTATTTGATGCGTGTATACAACAAGAGAAGAACTCTATGCGTTTTTGCATCAATCAGACCGATTTCCATCACACTGAAAGCTTTTTCATTTTTATTATTTACAAACTTCTCACGTGTGTTTTATGGATGCTTTGTTACTTAGGTGATATGAATAGTAAAGTAAGATATTTGATCTTGACTGCAGCGCATGATGTTTTTAAATCGATGATTGTTCACGTACAAATTATATCCAAACAAACTATTTTTTCGGCTAGTAAGTTTTTAAATCTAACTTTTTATTTATACTGTAGAAAGAGTATATACACATATTAAATAATAAGCGTGAATAGAAAAACTTATTTAGAACTTTATTATTTTCATTTATGAAATTATATTTAATGGTAAATGAGAAACTTGAGCCTGACGCTGTGAGACTAAATATTTAAGGCTTACAATTAAATGCACTTTTGTTTAGATCATATTCACTTTCATAAAAATAGTTTTCACTTATAACAAATACGGTCCACAAAAAAACAAATTCTTTAACTAAAAATAAAGTGATCCCACATAATAAAATATATTTTAACATTGAAGAAATATATATATATATATATATTCCATGTCTGCTCCCAATGTGGAGCATATTGTCTCCTAATGGAGGTATCTTAACAGGACTTTTCTATGAGAACTGCTTGTTACTCAGTTTCTCAACCTCTCTCTTTTTTTCGAAGAGAGTAGGGATATAAGGATAGAGCTAGAACAGGACTAGTGGTTAGCTAATCGCTCTCGCTACGCCCCGTTGGGATGGGATGGGTGGGAGGGAGGACTCAGACTACAGACAGAAATTCATAAATCGATTGAAAGGTCAATCTATGAAAACTGTTCGCACCGGAAATTGTTCCCGAGACATCCGTAACCATAGCCAGCGACGCTGCCAACTGCGCCACTATGCCGACATTATATTACACTTACGAAAAAATATTTTCACATAAAATAGTTTTCACTCAATATAAATACTCACACTTTGAAATCGATAGTTGCACGATGCTGTATTGAAATGAAAATACTCATCGCAACTCCACCCTATATTAGGCCGCCTATATTGTCTTTCTCGCTTTGTTAAAAGAATCGGTGACTCAGTGGAAACTATTAAAATCAAAGTGTACCAAGTGAATACAATCTAACACAAAGTGAAATTATTTATTACACAATATTTAATACCTGGTTCGATTTTCGTAAGGAATATCTGAAGGTCTCCTCTTTGGATGATGTTTAAACGATTTTTTTCTTGGTCATAATAATATTAACTGCACTGAAACCTGATTCTACTAGGTAAGTGGAAGGAAAAGGTATCAGTATATCTTTTACCATTTTCCATAATTCTGGACATTCTCCTATTTTGCCATAGTTTTTTTTACTCTATTCGTCATATTTAAGTTCTAGTTGTTCTTGTTAGTAAGTTACATTGACCTCATCTAAAT
The DNA here is from genome assembly GCA_022494535.1 of Himalopsyche phryganea. Classification (NCBI taxonomy): domain Eukaryota; kingdom Metazoa; phylum Arthropoda; class Insecta; order Trichoptera; family Rhyacophilidae; genus Himalopsyche; species Himalopsyche phryganea. Next base: position 2,112,736 of record JAGVSL010000080.1, on the reverse strand, counting down.
TTGCAATAAAAAGATTTATCATCCAACTGTATACCTTCAAATTAAAAATGTTTTGGAATCGTTCTTCCATATCATGTTTAAGTTCGTTAATGTGGCAACTCAACCTTCTTCTTTTATATATGGTAATTCGTGAAATTACCCACTGCCCACCATGGAAACTTTAACCGATCACTAGTGGGCGGTACGGACCAGGTTGACGACCACTGTGCTAGCTAGTCCATCAGCTAAAATACATTTCAACCGTTGCATTACAAACATAGTTATATTGGAAGTTGAAAAAAACTTTTAAGGTGTTAACTGTCAATTCTTGGTGGAAAGACATTATATTTTAAAAAATAAAACACAATTCATTTGTACTACTTCCACATATTTATAATGATCAGGACCGGTTTCGCTCATCACGAGCATTATCAACTGAAAAGTCATCAGTTGATAATGCTCGTGATGAGCGAAACCGGTCCTGATAATTATAAATATGTGGAAGTAGTACAAATGAATTGTATTTTATTAATTTAAGACATCGACTGAGGGTGCTTGATGGAATTTCAATATCAAATTTGGATTATTGAGATTTTGTACACTTCCATGTATTTTGTCACTAACGACCCGGGTTTCGCCTTTCGGCATCGTCAAACTGACAGTTCGAGTCCATTCGTGTGCTCGAATGCCTGAAGATGCCGAAAGGCGAAACCCGGGTCGTTAGTGACAAAATACATGGAAGTGTACAAAATCTCAATAATTGTGTTTTATTGTTGAAAAAAAAACGTTATAAATAAATAAGTTTTGTCTTTAATAAAGTGCAATTTAAATCAATGCATACTAAAATATTGTAAAAGATTTAAATCTTGAAAACATTAACATAATTACTTTATTACGCTCTAAATTTATTGAAAATTTAATTTTTTTCTTAAAAAAGACGTGTGTAACGATAATTTAGAAGCCAAAGACACTGTTATCTATATGTTACCCTAAGTATATTTGCAAAAAAAAACGCACTGCTATTATTTCGCATAGAGCGTATAGTACTCTTCTGGTAATAAATGTACCCCCCCTTAAATCCATAGGTTTGTATGTTTTTACGCTGTAAATAAACAACACGTTCTATAAATTATAAATCCATTTGTGGGTAAATTTCCTCATTGCGTTAAAAGATGAGGATGTTATCCATTAGCAAATTGAAAATTGCTGACATTCGCACTCGGCAGATGTGAATGGAGTTAAAATGTAGCTTATTAAAGGATTATCTGGTAAAAAAGCGACACAACAAGCCTTGCTAAGCTCGCATTTTGATTATGGATATTATTACAATTTGGAAGATTAATACTAATTCGTTATAACAGTGAAAAGGAAAAATTTCTAAACATGTGTAAAACGTAAAAAAAATGTTTGATAAGTTCAATTGTTTTATTTTAAAATGTACAATTATACTTTATAAATAACTAGTATTTTTTACCCGGCTTCCGCCAAGATAGGGGTCGCTTATCTAACACGTGTCGTTCATCTAACTCTTCCTTTTAGGCATACTTCATTTAAAACCCACAAAATTAGGATTTCATTATTTTATGTTTTATAATTTTAAATGATGGATAATTTTCCGCTCAATCTTTTTGTTTATTACAAATCTTACGATTCGCATGGAAAGTTATTATTTGTGACATTTATATTACAACAAATTTATAGTCGCTAAGAAAATTCAACACCGATTGAGTTGTTATGACATGACGGATTATTTTAGTATGGAGCGGTGGCTAAGCAACTATTTGCTATTATTTTTTCTGTTACCTTTCATTGAGACGTCAAAATATAGTGTTTTTAGTTTAAGGTTAAAAGTAAATGTTGAACGTTGAAAATAGCACACTTGACGTAGAAATGGCAGCCAGAATGGAATGTGCAAATTGCACGCCGCAACTGTTCACCGTTTGAGAGGAGTTCTTGTGGCTGACAGATATTCTGATTTTTCCTTTAATTTTGTGCTATATAATAGAGATATTCAACAAAATAATATAAAATTGCGCATTTTGAAACATATTTATAACTTTTCATACAACTAATTTTCAATGAAGTACATAATTGTGTTTTTTTCATATTATGGACTCAAAAAATATTGTTTTGCCCGAGCTGGTTGTTATTTATTCAATACACAACCATAAGCTATCAATGATACTTTTATCTTCCAATTAAATTCTTTGCTAGTATGACTTGAATTAAAACTGTGGAGATATCAGTGAAATTAATACGATTAGAGACATGTAAAACGATTTTGGCACTGTTAGCACCCACCATCATTACCCATGTCGGCGTCCGTGGCGCAGTTGGTAGCGTCGCTGGCTACGGTTACGGATGTCCCGGGTTCAATTCCCGGTGCGGACGGTTTTCATAGATTGATCTTTCAATTGATTTATGGATTTCTGTTCGTAGTCTGAGTCCGCCCTCCCACCCATCCCATCCACACGGGGCGTAGCGAGAGCGATTACCTAACCACTAGTCCTGTCCTAGCCATATCCTTCTATCCCTACTCTATTAGAAAAAAGAGAGGTTGAGCAGCTGAGTAACAAACAGTTCTCGTAGAAAAATTCTTTTAAGATACCTCCATTAGGAGACCATATGCTCTACATTGGGAGCGGACATGGAACAAAAAAATCATTACAGACTGAAGAATTTTTTAAAAATGAAAGTCTTTATCGTCGTATTGTAATAATTTATTCCTTTCACAGGCTCTCGATAAACCTTTTCAAATCGGCTTTCTCGTTTTGCACCGTTTGGCTCGGCTGTGTCTCAAATTTCATTACTTAAAACAAACAGTGCTGTATTATTTGTTGTCAAAGATTATTAAAATAAACACCACTGTGAATATAGTACCAGCAAACTAACAATGCCGGTTATTTAAATGAAAACTGTGAAAATAATTTAACTATAGATGTTAACTACTAACCACGAGAATCGAGTAGCCCCCAGTTAGGTTAGGTAAAGCATATCCTCGAGTTATTAGAGTATATCTAACTTGTTACATAAAAAAATCCGTCCATTGCACGAAAATGAAACGCACAACGGTTGAATGTGGATTTTCAATTTGCTACGTCTTATCTTTCTAAGTTATGATGTAATCAGATTTATTTTGCGTATTTCGGTTTATATATAAAAGATCGTTATGTTATAATAATCAGATTGTTTAATATTTTTCACCAAATGAATGAAGCAGGGGCGCCCGGAAAATTTTTCTCTCATATCAATTTGATTATCCCGAACAAATGTTTGTACCTATAGTTGTAATATACGTTCGAAAATTATTTAATAAGTATATTTATTATCTATATTGTTTTGGTTCACGATCGGTACGTTTAAGCATTGTTTTTCTTAAGCTATAATAACTAATTGGATCTTGTTTTGCTTGTGTTTACGAGAAGAATAATCCACATTGCTTATTGTTTTTTATTTTAGTAATTAAATCATAATTTCATAATGCCCGAATCTGGCAAATATTATTATTGCCGAGTTATATCGGTTCATTTTCATATTAATTTTACATTATTTATTATAAAGATAATAATAACTTCTCACCACGAATCCACATTAGTTATCTACTGTAATATTTATTATATATTAATGTTGTATTTAATCATCACGTTTTATTCGATTTGCTGCCATACACAGGTCGGAAACGCATCTTAAATTTATTTTGTAATTTATTTCTCGCGTAAGACAGCCAGCTAGAGGTTCTCTAAAGATGACAAGTAATTATTAAAATTTACTGCAACACAATTTTTATCGATACAATTTAAATAGAAAAAAACATCGTTTTTGTTTTGCAATCGATTTGGCGATGAAGCCAGATTTGCCCATCCTTGCTGTGATACATTTTTTCTGTGAAAGTTTGGATAATGGGCTAAAGATCAATATAGAAGACACGTGCATACTGTGCTATTCGATAAGTTGAAAAAAGCGGTTTGACCTTCTAGACATTGTATACAACGCCCACTCTCCATATCAATGATTAAAACTGCGTAATATATTTATCGTTTAAATAAATAACACAGATATTTCTACTTCTCACTTGCCTCACAAGACTAACTTCAATGTTGATTACTACTGCAGGTGTTGCATTTATCTTAAATTATGAAAATATGATAAGAGTGTTAAAGAGAATAATATTTAACAATACGAACTCCATACTTTGAGAGTTGACGTGAATACATAGACGTATTTGCTAGACCAAAAATGTGTAAATTTCGTGCCTGTCTAATAACACGATCAGATTTAGATCATATTCACTTTCTTAAAAATTGTTTTCACTTATAACAAATACATTCCACAAAAAAACAAATTCTTTCACTACACATAAAGTCATCCCATATAATAAAATATATTTAACATTGAAGAAATATATTACAGTTAAAATAGTTTTCACTCAATATAAATTGAAATTAATAGTTGAAGTTGTACTTCTACCTTATATTAGGCCACCTATATTGTCTTTGCTCCACACATTGGAATACATTACACAAACCAAACCTGACCAACCCTAACATAACCTACTACAACTTAACTCACTTTATTAAAAAAATCCGTGACCAAGTGGAAACTATTAAAATCAAAGTTTGAGTGTACTAAGTTAATACTATCTAATCCAAAGTGCAAACTATCGAAATGAAAGTTTAAGTGTACCAAGTGAATACTACATAACATAAAGTGCAATTATTTTTAACCCTATTAAATATACTGTACCGTCAAATATGAGTCATAAATGTGAGAACGCTGCTTTTGTATAAAAACGAACAGCGATCGCAATCATGACACACATTCTGTCGTGAAGGCAAAGTTACATTTTTTTAACCATGTCCGCTTTATACGGACTCCTAACTGAGCTCATTCAACACAAATGTTTTTGTGCGAAAACTGCACCTTACTCAGTTGCTAAACCCCTCTTTATTTCGAAAATAGTATGGATATAATGATAGGGCCAGGGCAAGACTAGTGGTTACCTAATCACTCCCGCTAGCCCGTGTTTGTTAGGATCGCATGAGTGGGATGGAATTTTTGGCACCACAGACATCCATGGCTTCTAACACAAATCGACTTATGAAATTGCACATGTTGGAATTCGAATCCGTGAACACCATAACTTCTAAACCAAAGGCGTAGACCAACCAGCTGAAGGCCCGTCAAGTTTTTTACCCATAGTAATAGTGGTTGTTAGTTCAAAAAATTAAATTAGAGTTATAAAATTAGAGTTATATGAAATAAAATTATGATTTCTGCGAAAAAATATAGCTAAGGTACGCAATAACTAATAATGAATGATATTATAACGTAAAACGAAAATCTAAAAACCCCAATCATAGTAAAAGCATGTGCTTTAAGCCTTTAATAGGTGTCGCCATTCTATGTGAGGGTCATTCGAACAGTTTAGCGATCTCCTTAATCACTGGTTTACTGCTATATAAATGCTAAGCTCTCTAAAGCTTCGATTAAACGTGCAAATTACTCGGCCGTGTGGCAAAAATCTGAATAAAATTACCTGGATACGATATATTGATTATTTAGTAGTATTTCTTCGTTTGGTGAAATAATAACAGAATAACAACGGCGAAAGTGACAGCAGGTAATTGGGAGTGTCTTAATTTACAGTATGAAAGTGAGATTAATTTATTACAAATATTTATTACTTAGTCGATAGCTGTGTTGCCTGTCTCGTAGAAGATTGGTCGTTCCTTCTGTTTGGTTGTAATCACGAATTCGAATTATCGTACTGTTAACTCGTTAGCACCGGGGAACGTGGAGTCCGCGTCTCGGAGATTTTTGTTGAGTGACGGGGAGCGCGTATTCCGCGTCCTTCAATATAGTCGACATTAATATCTCAACTCTTTAAACGTACTGTTTTTTTTTTACTGTCTTAAAACTAATTGTCTAATTTAAGCCACGCGTTAATGATATACTAATTTCTTTACGGCTCCGCCGCTGAGCGTATTTTGGTCATATTTACCCCAGTGCGGATGTGAATTATATTAAAAACAAGGCTAAGACAGAGCGGTTACATAACTACTAGTCCTCTCCTAGTCCTATCATTTCATTCCTACTCTCCGAAAAAGAGAGGTTGAGTAAAAGTATTAACAATATATATTTGTGTTTTTTTTAAATACGTATATCTGTAACGCAGCACACAAAATTGCAAGACACTCTCTCACTATTTCGTAACATGCACAGGGAGAGAGAGAGAGAGCATCTCTTGAGTGAATTAATACAGATTACAGAATTTTAACACACATCACACATACACTCTTCCTTTCTGCGCATTTTTTGCATCAAGCGTATTAAGCGAATCGGACAGGTGGAACTGTCAATTAGTAATAATTTTTAATGTTGATACAATCTTCCAGGTTTCCTTGTTTATCAATTGCCGCTATAAGGCGGGAAAATATTGTCTACTCTTTTTTATAATATCTGATGTAGAGTGATGCTATATTATAGTTTGCAGGTTAAGTAAGCGAGTGTATCAAGATATAAGTAATTATGTCTACCATGTTACTGGATAGTACAAACGGACTATTAGACAACACTGCCGGAGAAATGTGGCCACATCGACATATAGATAGATACCAATAAACCGACTCGTAACTGTAACTATGGCCGAGGATTTAACGGACGCCTCTGGACCTGTAATTGATTTGTGTTGGACAGGCCCTAATACAGGCAATGTGAAGGTCCATCAGAGGCAAAAGGGACGACTCGTGAAGCTATTAACTGATCCTATCGTCGGCTACGTAGCGACGAGAGTTCCGGGAACGTAATGGTTTTCTAAAAATAGGATTTTGGAGGCTTTAACATCGTAGAGGCTCTATTAGTTGTACATTGCACACAAAATATCGACACGTTTAATCCACGTACTCACATCATTTATCCGATGCTTTACTGTTTGATACGAAACGGTTACTACCTATGTCGTTCTTGACTATTTGATTAATTCTATATTGAATATTAGTGGGTTAATCGCAAACAATTATAACTAAAATTAATATTGAAATATCGTAAAAATAATTACTGTTGAGAATTAAATGCATGATAATCTAGCTAAGATTATAAATATTGTTTTATTAAATTTCAATGATTTATCTGACTAAATATAAAAGTTGTAGAAGCGAACCCTTGAGAATAAATATGATTCAAACCACGATTTTATTGGCTTACATTTAAATGCACTTTTTTCAGATTATATTCACTTTCATAAAAATAGTTTTCACTTATAACAAATACATTCCACAAAAAACAAATTCTTTCACTAAAAATAAAGTGATCCCACATAATAAAATTTATTTTAACACTGAAGATAATTTAGTTTTGACTCAATATAAATACTCACACTTTGAAATCGATAGTTGCACGAAACCGTATTGACACAAACCAAACCAGATCAACCCTAATATAACCTACTACAACTTAACTCACTTTGTTAAAAGAATCAGTCACTGAGTGGGAACTATTAAAATCAATGTTTGAGTGTAATAAGTCAATACTATCTAATCCAAAGTGCAAACAATCGAAATAAAAGTTCAAGTGTACCAAGTGAATACTATCTAACACAAAGTGCATTTATTTATAACTCGATGTTATTTACCAAAACGGTACAAAATAATATTAAAATACATGAGACATTCATTTATTTCTATCTTGAAAACTATTATTGTACAATAGCTTCTGGCCATGCCGTTAATTCAAAATAAAATATTTAACCTGCTGAGAGGGACAATTGATTTACTACTCGTTTTTGGTGGTGTTCGATTGATCTTAAATATTATAGCTAACTTAATTTACTACTTAAAAATAATGTGTAATAAACTATAATAATAAAACTGTCTACAAACTGTAAGAATTTAAAAATATGTTTTTGCACGAGATTAGTGAAACTAAAGTGGAAAACAAAATATTTCAATATTTACTGTTTAATTAAGACTTAACGTGATACGCTCTGTGAATTATTATTAATACCTAATCTTAATATCATATTAGTTCGTAGAGCATTGTATATGCGGGCTGTATAATGTTTAATATTACTGGTGTGAAATTTTACTATTTAATTTAAACTTTTAAGGTGTTAACTGTCAATTCTTGGTGGAAATTTTAAAAAAAAATAATCTTGAGTTAAAATAGCAACTATATTATTATAAAACTATAGGCTTCTTCTTTGTAAATATAATATATCCAGTGGGCTCTCTCTATACACCCACCAAAAGTGTTAACCCTACCGTAGATTCATTCTATTTATCTCTTAGAAATCCATTTTTTTTGAACGAGCGAATGATTTTAATAAATTATTTAATACATTTCAACCTCGTCTATAATGATGCATTCATTTTTAACTTTTTTGAATGATTCAAATAATTTATTTAAATGTAAAAATATCGCGGTATTTTGTTTTCTTAAAATTATTAGATTTATTTGATGGCGATTTCGGCTTCATGCTGTTGTTATAACAACGTCAGAATCAGTTATAACGATGCTGTGAAGCCGACAAAGCTATCAACTATCAGCTATATCTTATAATTCTTATGGAATTAAATACATTGCTTTTTTTGCCCTATTATAATGAAATTCTACCGAATTATTTGGAAGACTTCTAATTCTCAGATACGATATAATAGATAGGAAAATTTGTTCTCATTTTCCATGCCTATGATTTATTGTGAGACGTGATTTTGTTTTTGGCAAACTCAGATATGTTCGCAATACAGCAAATAACTGCATGTGTACTACTTCTTAAGTAAATACGCCACCATCGATTAAACTACAATATATCATGACCGTTGGGAAATTATGTTTGCCTTCCGTATTTATTGTATGTAACTTCGCTGAGCACACACATTAGATCCACTCGTATTTATTTGCGACTTAGGCGGATAAGCTCCCTTGTAAATACGAGGTATCATTATGGACGTACTATGGTCTGAATGGGCTGAGAATTTACACCTCCAAATCCAAGTGTTATTGCCATAGAGCCTTACATATTGAAGCTAAGTTGTTATAGATGCCATTGAAAGTTTTCTGTTTAAATATACGCCGCACATTGCTCTGTAAATTCATCGAATATTTTTACATATTGTAACAGCCATTAAACAGAGAATTTAAGCGACAAAAGCTTTAGAACGAAAAATAAACAGACGAGGATAACAGCAATTTTTTAATCGCTTAAATTATATACAATTATATAACAGCTGTTGAAAGCTTTCCACCGTCAGTAAAAAAAAACATTGTTGTATCATTCAAAGTTATATTCTTTTGCCCGGAAAACTGAAAGCGGTAAAAATATGAAATTTTAAAGTTGAGCATTTTTCAATGGTGATGGAACAAGATAATATAATATTTAATAGATTTTCGAAGTCGTTAATCTTTTATAATATTAATTAAAGTCGTTTTTAGTAAGAGAAGTTATCTTTCATTCGTAAAAAAATATTATTTACATATAACAAACCTACTTAATACCATTTATGTATCCAGTACTCCACCTATTTTCGTTACCATTGAAATCGATAGTCTTTGACTGAAAATAATTGACATAGAAGTACTCTCAATTATCTTGAATATGTATGTAATTAGTAAAATATCATATTATTATTTATTTACCAGTATTTCTCTACAAATAAACAAACTGCTAACAAGGCCGCCGAATGACGCGCAAAAGCATTCGACATTGATTGAAAGCTGTATTAACCGAATGATTCCCGTCCCATGTCTCAATAGTAATAATTATATCGTGATCGCGGACTGCGAGCATAATTGTTTGCGGCCGACAGATTCCCATTATTATTATCATCGGGCGGGTCCGTTGGAGGTAGGAGTGATATCCCAGGCGGCCAAGCGCGTGTTCTACAAATCTACAAACCAATTCTTAACTACAATTTTGGCTCATATCCGGGTTGCTTTGTGTATTGTGTACTGAAAAATTGTTTCATTTATTGTGGACAACATATAACTGATAAGAAGATTATACTTACTTATAAATATTCTTGAATATACAGCTGTATGCCGTTTCCGTTTTGGGGAATAGACAATGTAATATTACATTAACACAGTTTTGACTTTGTATACCCAATATTAATTTGGATAGTACATAGATATGAATAATTTTATCATAATATCAATAGCAGAAGTGTTATATCTTGAATGGTGTTAACTAGGGACTAGCGGATCCAATCCCGGACCCTTTTTGTGATTCCGGGATTTCGGGAATCACAACGTTTCAATCCCGGGATTGGTCATTAAGCGTAATTTCATATTATAAATTATAAATTTAAATTTTTCTCCATTATTGCTTCAATTATAATGAATATATGATGTTATATATTTTTTTAGCCATGGGAATATTTTGTCTTGGGATTGGAGGCCCTAGTGTTTACGAACGATATGTGATGTAAATATTTTAATTCTTATTTTGAATATAGCGAAGAGTAAAATACTTTGCTTAATTGTATCTCTGATTGAAACTAGACATGCGAAGGTACGAATCAAAACGATCTTGTAGTGATCGAGAGTCATTCGTTCACCTCTATGGAAATATTAGAATCATCGCGAATCAGTGGCTTTTCCACTATATAACTAAATAGCCGACAGAGCAAGAACACAAATTTGTTCCGGAAAATCAAGTCAGAACTGAACCGTGAATCATTTGTTTTCGTAGTGATACGATTTAAAGGAACTTATTGGAAAAAGCAAGTGTTCTATATGTGCTGAAGTGACTCCATATCCCATGTCTAATTGAATTGATACACAAATATTTATCATATATTATACACAAAATTTGTGTTCACGCTTTTAGCCAAAAACAAAGATGATTTACAGTGAAGCTAATTACTAATTAATGATTTTAGTGAATATGTTCTGCACGATCGTTTTTACCAATCAAAAAACTCAGATTTTTTCATCTGGCAAGATGTTGTAAAACGGAATTAAATTCTTCAAGATCGTTAAAAACATATGTTTTTCTGTAACATTCCATAAATTTAATATGTAACCCTCTTTCGCTTCATCTTACAACAACAATCTAAAATCTTCTCTTATATTTTTTCCTAAAATTCCTGAATAACAATCCATTATTGTTTTGTATGATGAAAAATATTTCTTCGAAATATGTGGCCCTTTGTTGGGATTTTACTCGTAAACAAAAATATTATTCCCAAAGGCTTGTTCTCGAATATTATCGAGAATAATATTTTTGATTATAATACATAAAATTTTGCCTATCTTTTATTTTTAAACATTTTTTTACTAACACTAAATACATAATATGAACACCAGTTTTTTTAAAAAATGCGTAAAACAGTTCATATCATTACTATTCTGGTTTCTAGGTTTGAATCTGATTTTTATGTTATTATTTATTGATAACTGATAACGTATCTAAGGGTATATACATATCTATGATGCAGTGTGTTCTCCTAGCTTATCGACTACGACGGTAAGATGCATGCCGTGATTGATTGATAATAATTAGTAGTTAATCCATTCTTTGAGAATCAGTTCTATCCAAAATAATCATTTTTGGCGTAATTCCAATGGTTGCTAGCACAAGCAATACCATATCGTAACTGTTCTGGAAGAAAACACTTAATCAAACAAATGATATATTGAGTTAGTTATACCAAAATGTTCCTTATTTCAAACTCTACCGTATGGATGAATACACTTCAAATTATACTTTTACTTAAAAACAGTTTTATACAAACAAACTAACCGAAAAAGGTATAGGATTTCAAAACCAGGATTTTATAGACACCTAATTGTAACGCATAAATGCAAAATTATTTAGATTTTAATATATTGCTAGATTATAACTTGAGTTTGCACAATAATTTTAATAGATCTCAATTGTTTCAGTAGATATTTACCGAACATGTCACAGTGCATATTTTTCCCTTTTTGGTTCTATTTTCTTAAGTACAATAATTATTATGCACGTAGAAAAATCTCTACTGTGTAGCTTTGCTTTTGTATTGCTGTACTGTTAACTATTGATTATTAATGAGCTATTTTTGGATTGGCTGATGAACGGTCAAACAATATATTATATGTCACAGTTTGTATTCATATCTCGTTGCGTGTTTTACAGCAATCAATTGATACATTTGACACCCCTATCAGTGCACTAATTCAATTAACTATTTTTAATATGAGATTGTACATCGATTAATCACGCATTGTTAGTTTGCGGCGATCATTCATTTCCCCGGTGTCAAAATACCCCAGAACGCCTTCCGCCTCTCCAGCGAGTCGTTTCCTACTGATAATGGCTTTGGCGGTCGATATTTGAATTGCATTTTCCTTTCAACCCTCCGCAAGAAAAGCTCATTGTTAATTCATGAGTTTAACCGACGTTTGGTTAATAACAACCCGAATATATAACGCAGGGATATCCAATATGGAAATTTGAGCCCAATTGACATATTTATTGCTATTGATGACCGTAATAGAAGAGTGCTGCAGTGTTTACAATTTGAAATAGAATACTGCGTAGTCTTTGGGACCATGTAAATAGAGTAGAAAATTCCACGCTTTAAATTTCATATCGGCTCAATTATTATAACGTTTAATCACTAGAATCTATTAAAAATTGTCCAACAACCATTTGTTTCCACTACGTCATATATACTGTAATATATATATATTTTAATATCTAATAACCTTTATTTTTGCTAGTACTCTGCGGTTTCTTCTGATATAACGCATGTGTACTAGAAAGTAATTAATAGTTACCGAGTAATCGGCATCTTGGTGGGCGCTTTGCTGCTTTTATGCTAACTATGCGTTCTTGTAAACAACTTAGGTCTTAAATATTTTTATTTAGTCATGACAAAACACAGTAAGCATCGGTCTGGCGTATTTTTGTGCACCTCAATCGTGTCATTGAATTGTTGGTTAAAGTAGAACTTACGAGGAAAGAAGGAACTTAATTTAGGAATAAGGAATAATGTAACGAAATGAAAATGGTCACTTTCATTCGGATTTTTCAAGCAACATGCAACAGTAAATTTCATACTGCCATCGCTCATCCTTAAAAAGTTTTTGTATGACTGTCAAACAATTCAAAATACGTTAATTTTTTCGCTTTTCTGTTAGGTTTTGTCTTTTGTATTTTATTAAAAATTCTCTGCTTTACCCTGAGCATGAGGTGTTTGCACCCTGTTAATACACTTTTGATCGTTTTCATGAAGGCAAGTTAACTTCGCCATGATTAATGTCTTGATTTGAAAAGAGCTATCAATCACGGATGAGCTTTTCCGCCACACGAAACGAAAGTATTTTGTCGATATTATTACATAATACGTTTCAGTAAACGCTAAAGAAGTTCATTTTTGGCATCTTCTTTCCTTTCTACCTGATTCCTTGTGAGTATATTTACGTTTATCCAGTGTAAACTAGTCGTAAAAATAATTGTTTATTAAAAATATGTAGTAAGGTCCAAACGTTCCCGGACCAAGCATGTTATTTTCTTAAACAAAAAATCATATTGGGTTTTAGTGTTATAGTAAAGCTAATTAGCCGTTCTAATCAATATATCGTAATGTACGGATATCATATCGAAACTTGAAAATGATTTTTGATTCTATTATCTCTTTAATACCTTATAAGGAAATATTTGAACCTTACTATTAAATCTCATTTTCAGACAAATCTACAGTATTCGTATACCCGATACTTTGTTTATTATTTGAAAATTATTCGTTCATATTACGACATGTATAATAAACCACTGGGTTAATAAAAATGTCAATCGGCGTCGCATTTTATCTTGATATAACCTATTTGGTTCATTTAAACTCCATAATACTCGAGACACTTGCTGGAAATTAGTACGTGATAACAATTAATAAGTCTTGCCAAAGTATGAATAAAGATTATGAAATACACACATTATATTATATGATATTCGAATATTTGTTTTCAACGAATATTTGGAATCCCCACCGACCTCACGAAGCAAAAGAAACAAAAACTTCTGAATCTCATCATACTCGCTCAATTGTTGCCTTCCGTGGACACCACTTTAGAGACCTCTGGCGACTGTTGTCATTTACCCTTGAATGATCTATTCCCGTATTGTGTCATTAATTACAATTATCGTTCTGTTTTGGAAGTAGTTTCGCTTCCTATAAAATCCCGTCCGTACATAATCTTCATATAACAGACTCATATCTATACGCAAATACGCTCTTTAAGTATGTTTCGTCGGTTGGCTAACAGATAATGCATCATGTAAAAATGTTCATAAAAATAAAACACATTTGGTCGTACAAATTACACGATTTTTCAATATGTATCAGCTGAAAATGCTCACCGGTTTTTGTGAAAGGAATTTGGAATAAGTAACACAAATTGAAGCGATACAATAAATTTAAATACAATGCCAGTTCAGTTTCAATAAATGAATTAAAAATAAATTGTATCTATGAAAATTTTAATTTAATTTCTATTTGACCCGAAATTTTCTTCGCTAATTCGAGGTTTTACCATATTAAGTCTTTCCACCAAACGCTTACAGTTAACATTAAGAAAGTATAAGATAATGTTTGTTGTACCTCTCCTACATTATATTCGCAGAAAAAATTCCTTGTTTATGGTTTAATTTAACAATATTTTGTTTTGTTTGTGAATAAAGCTGTATTTACAGCACAGTAATAAATACTTTTTTGATTTATTATTATATTCTTATTTGTCGGCGTTCGTGGTGCAGTTGGTAGCGTCGTTGGCTACGGTTACGGGATGTCTCGGGTTCAATTCCTGGTGCGAACGGTTTTCATAAATTGATCTTTCAATCGATATATGGATTTCTGTTCGTAGTCTGAGTCCTCTCTCCCACCCATCCGATCCTCACTAGTTCTGTCCTAGCCCTGTCCTTTTTTCCTACTCTCTTCGAAAAATAGAGGATGACCAACTGAGTAACAAGCAGTTCTCATAGAAAGATACCTCCATTAGGAGACCATATTCTCCACATTGGGAGCGGACAAGAAAAAATAAATAAATACACCTTATTCTTCATGGTATAAAAAATCAATGGAGTTGCTGGTAATTTATTTACGAATATTAAGTAAATAATTTTTATGCCCAAGTACTAGAATAAACGATACGCCTAAAGAAATGTTTTATGTTTCGTCAATATTAAAATATTTTGGTAGGAAAACTACTGTGTAAGTGTAGTGTAATTATGGTTATTTTGGGCGGTGATTGACAAGGGCAATATTTGAAAAACATACACAATACAATGCAGTTTACTTTGTTTCCCTCGAAAGTAAAACGAGTATTTTCCTGGAACATATTGCATACTAAAAATATTATTTAATTTGATATATGCAACATTAAATTTGAAACTGCCTTCAGAAATATTTGTTAAATACAGCTTAGTCTTCTAATCTATTTTTATATCCACTCCAATCATTTTTTAAGTTGTATGATTAATACAAATTGTCACCATACTGGTTGGTAAGTAAGAAATCGACGTAAACTATGCAAGTGCGCAATGAGATTTCTGCATTATGTGCATTAATTATACCAGTTTGGAAAAACAAAATTTATTTTATCAGTAAGAATATTAATGCAGAATTCTAGACAGGCAATTGTCCCTGCCTATTGATCCCTCCCTAACTTGATAAGTGTTAGATTGACATAAATCCTAATCTAAATTGTAACATAAAATACCGAGGCGAAAGATATTATCATTCGTGCTAAAATTTTCATTTGGTGTTTACTCAGAACTGTCAATATGTTATTTACCAGTACGTTTATGAAATAATGAAACCTGTAATGGTGTTGACACGTTGGTCACGTGACGGTGTCTTCTCAAGTGTAGCATAATTTTTAGTATTTATTCAAAAATTGTATGATATAATCTGGACTGGGTTCGCTCGGCGAGGGGGTATTTTCTTTTACGTGAACGCGGTCCAGATTAAATTGTAAAATTGTGAAATAATTACACTTTTATCCTATTTTTGCAAGCCACATTTGTTTGTTGATTTTACTTGCGATAATAAGGATCTGTTAACTTAACTTTTAAAATTACTCCATTGGGACTAATTGTTAATTTGTTTCGAGAATGGGTACACAACTCACCACACTTTTACTTAATGTACTATATTATAGTTATATTAGATAATATAACCTCTCGAGAGGCTAACTGTCTATTCAATCATTATGAATCTCTTGGCTTTGCTGAAAAGCTCCAAAACCTCAAACGCTGAGCGCAAAATAATAGCCAAACTTTCAGCTATGAACAGCTAATAGCTGGCAACCATCTGCGGTGTAAGTGAGAACTACAGTTCACATTACGTCCTAGCTATCGGTATGTGCTTTAAGCTCACTCCAAAAGCTGGTAACATTGTAATATTGTAAGTTTGACATTGTGTGTGTTGCGGCTTGGGGTACAGACAATATAAGTGAGTTTTCCAAGAACTTGCGGCGTGTTGAGATCAGACTAATAATTTTCGGTTTTACATTATTAATATGCCCTTTGTGTTCTCTATTGATAATTTGTATTATTAATTTAAAGCGCGGTGAAACATCGATTAAATACAACAGCCAGACGTAAAAAGTACCGTCAGAATTACACCGATCCCTTTAAAATAAAATTTTATAGTAAATATCTTTGTTTTCATTACACATTATATATCGTCGTCATACAGAAGAAAATGATTAAGTGTACAATTTTTAAATGTCTACGAGAACCGTTTGAACCTGTCTAATCAATCTAAAAACCCGTCATATAATTTAATTTTTAAAGTAACGAACTTTGTACGAGTTGTATAACGAAGAATTTTCACAAGACGTTTTGTCAGCATTATCAGTATTACCACACCCTATGCGTTCCTGAAAATAGTCTTTTCCCTGAAATATTTTGACGTAATTAAATAAATTCCTTACTCGAAATTATCGAACGTGAAATTTTTGACACGTCGATATTAGACGTGACATAAGGCGTACGGCAACCCCATAACTGTAGTGTCATTCACACACCCTTAGCTCCGATTTTTCGCATTAAATTTTTGCATTAAAAATCAATGCATTTATCGACAGCTATAGCTATATTATATATGCCATGCCATCGTTAAAACTGTGTTTTTCAACGGTTCACTTGTTACAAATGTAAGAGTTACCATAATGCTGTGAATTGTAATACTATTTACGTCTAATTGGATGGTTGATGTATACCGTTAAAGTCCTAGTGAACTAACCATAATCACAACAAAAACTCTTCCAAACCGTTTTCGCAACCTTCATAACTATGTTGGTTTCCATATCGTAAAGTCTGTTTGTAAAAAAATGACAGTGTGCAATGGAAAACTTCTTTAAGACGACATTTATTCGCTCTCCGTTTGCCGACGCAAACTTATTCAATACGGTGTTATTAACAGTCAAGCCATCAATACGAAGTGGCGTGAGTAATTCTTCCGATTACATTGTCTTTGGAAATTGCTAAAGGACATTTAGTGTCATGTTCATTTGTTTGCCACACTTACAATCTGGCATACTAGTCGAGCGACAAAGATGAAGGCCACGTTCAAACATGCACAGTTATGAATTGACTGGTGTGTAGACGGGAAAAGATACGAAGGAATTTAGCCCTCATCTACCCTATAGCAGATTCATCGTTCTGTGTCTCAAAAATTACGGCGACCATTCATATTTTATATTTATTTTAGGTCGCGTATTGGTAAACATCGATCATGTATGCAATGGAAAGCTATCACTTATATAGAGCATCTCAGGTATTCGTTATTTGTTGGAGTCTCAGAAGATTTTTTGCGAGCGTAACATTTCACTTGCTTAGCGAGGGTAAATTTTCTCCAAGCCAGTGAACATTGAGGTTGAGCCCTTTGCGCAAAACTCTTGATACTTTCTACTAACCTATTATTTAAGTGGCAGCGGTGAATTTAAAATTTTATTATTCATACATAATCATTTTGCAACTTACAAGAAACTTTTAATGGCGGTTTGTCATTTTCCCGTTCACCGATGACATATAATGTCAAAAATGAAATACCAACGACGTTTGTATATTAAATTTGTATATTGTGTGGAAAATGTACACATATTACAAGATTCATTATTGCAACACTGATTCAACTGTATTTGTGATGATTTCGAACATCTCGATTTATTTTTCAATGCTGTAGATGTGCCATTATAAATTTTCGAACGGCCTAGTGCAATTTTGTCGCCTGAGGCTTTTTTGTACAGTACGGTAAATTAAATAAAGTAATGTAGTCGAGTTATGTCAGTGAAGTTAAACGTATAAGATAGTGGAGATGATTTTGAATTGTTTCCTACTATTTGAGTTACTACGAGAAATACCTTAAATTGTTCAAATTATTTTGTGAACGAGTTGTGTTCGTAAACGTTTTATAGTGATATAATCGAATTGCTTTTATTTTTAAAGCTTCTATTGACAAAATGAACGAAACATATTTGCTAACTTATTATGACGCCCTAATCCCTTTCTGCCTGTACTTATATTGTTAAGTCTAAGAGAATTCCTCTGTATTCAATTTAATGTTAGGCGGAGAGAATAGCGAAAGGGTTAAGTTAATGCGCTCCGGAAGAAGTGCTCTTCTCTTCAGTTCTTGTTCAGGAAATGTAAAATGACACTCAGTTAAGTAAGGGGTTCAATTTGTTCCTTGCAATTTGAAAATAAAAGATGCGGAAATTGTGTTTCTAAAGCATGGCAGTGATAATAATTATTCTTTATTCGAATTTAGAAATATAAAATGATAAATGTTTGTGAACCAAATGCTGCTAGCATAATTTATAGTGTTTCTAAAACATGACAGGAGCAATATTATTTCTTTTGAATAAATCAAGAAATTAATTATATTATAAGTTTTATACGATCGTGTAATTTCTTTAATATATAAATAATGATTAGTTTTTTGTATTCATGTTTTAAAATGTTCAAGTTTTAATTGAGATTTTTTATTTTGTAGTGAGATCGTATATTTTGTTGAATTATTAATAAATTGTTTATTTATAAAACATCATACGTGTTACATCGACTTTTGGTATACCGTGTTATATTAGGTGCGTGAAATATATCTTCCAATAAATAAAACTAAAAATTAATAACATGGTACACATCTTAGATTTCTTGTTCACTTTCATCAAAGACTTATTTGTTTTTTTTTTGTTTCAGGTATGTTCAGATCACATTTTGAATCATCTACGAATTTTGATGTCACGTAAGTAATATTAATACAATAAAAAATATAAAGGAAATTTTTTATGCATTGATAAAAAAACATGTAAAAGCATTTAACTTTTTTTGTAATATTTCATGCAATATTCACCGTCATTTATCGATTCTAGGAATATACTAGTTCTCTCCAAAACTTTTCTCGTAATATAATTACAAAAGCTGATGAGAGGTCAAAAGAAACTAGCGAAGCACCTATTCTAATCTAAAGATGTCTGCGTTTAAGATTGTGCGCCTACTTAAGTATGCGTTGTGAATTTCCTCGAGAAAATCTTTAAAATGCAAATTTAAACGTTAATTCAAAAGGGAATCGCAGATTTACAACTGGTAAAAGTCTGCGTTTATAGCCTTCGGAAACATTTCGAGCACAATCCGTCTTTGTTTCGTGATATTTACTGCTTAAAATAAGACATTTACTTCAAAGAAACCCAAAAAATTAAGCTTTAACTATACTATCCACCGAAAGAGAGAATACTTTATAAGCGATAATATTACAAACAAAGAGACTTTTAATTTAAATATATATTTAACGATGAAAGTTACTCAGTCGCTCAAGCTCTCAGAACCTTTTTGGAGGAGTATGCGTAACTTATGCGTTCCTATACCATTTATCCGATTTCGATGAAACTTTGGTGAGTTGTTGTGCGTACATCCGTGAAGTTTTTTGAAAAAAAATCTAAAATCGTACAAACAACGGAATCTCAGAAAACCTGATATATTCGTGTACGCATCAGACGGAAAAGAAGAAATATTTTTTATCCAAAAGCACTTCGATTGACAGAATTAAAACAAACACTTTTTTATTAGAGTGGCATTGCTAGTATATTATATATATATTAGTATGGGGTATGTTCTTTATAAATGAAGATGTGTGAATTAACGACGTATATTTAGTTATATCACGATATATCTGCAGTAGAAATGCTCGGGATCGGAAAAAGATCGCGAATTTTTGTTTCAATGTATTTACAACGTTACGAAAGCTTACATACATTAGTATGTAAACAATCGATCCATCTAACCCTGTGGGATTGATACAACTATTCATTTGGTGCTCATCGTAGTTACTTATTACAAAAACTATAGAAGATATATATATATATATAATATTTAAAACTGAATCGACGATAGCTGATAATGAATAACACAAGGTTTCCCCTTGGGGGTGAATTGCTGCTGTATATTAAAGGTCTTCAATATAACATAATATATGTAATAGAAAATTATTTGAATGGACCTTTTGAGTTAGACTGTTTTGGGGAGGGGGCGAATTGTGTTTTATAAACTGTGATGAAAGGACGAATGGAGCAAAAAATTTTGGGAACACCTAGTATAAAAGATTTAAAATGTAAATTGTATTGATGGAAGTATTAATTGTTTAAATTGTTTGAAAAATCGAATGGACATGAATTCATGAATGAACTTATTTTTTTCTTTTCTTGTATTCCAGTTGAATTTATTGTTAATTATAATAGTAAATTTCTTGAATCAAGAACACATTTTTTGTTTTAAACATGTTCTACATTTTGGTGGCTATTAAATTTCAATAAAAATTAATGTTCTTTTTTGTAGGAAGTAATCTAGGTATCCCAATATTCTGTTAATTTTTTTTTTAATTTTTATAAATTTGTAGAGCCGTTGATTTTTTAATGTGAATAATTGTAAAAATTCCATGGTT
Organism: Himalopsyche phryganea; assembly: GCA_022494535.1. NCBI lineage: Eukaryota > Metazoa > Arthropoda > Insecta > Trichoptera > Rhyacophilidae > Himalopsyche > Himalopsyche phryganea. The sequence goes on along the minus strand of JAGVSL010000080.1, from coordinate 2,091,836 downwards.
ATTCTATCATGACATTCCTTAAATCGGCGCGAGGTAATTATGCTAGTTATAATTTGAGTTTTTCTATACGCTAATAAGTGTCTGAGAGATAATTTCCATTTCGAACATGGCTTGAGCAGTCCTTCAAAATAAATCCAATGACTTGAAGTAGGGCAGCTTGACCAGGGGTTATTTCAAGGGCACTGCCTTTCTAGCACTATCCCTGCGTGAATACATTATTACGGTAACACACTTTGAAGGACGCTCGTGAAGTCAATATATATTTATATGAGCTTCGGGCTCTTTGATTTGAAATATGTGTTGAAAAATTTCGGCAAGGATTTTCAATGTCGTAGTGTTTTTTTAAAATTTTTTTAGATTAAAATAAATCGAATTTAAGTTGAGAAATTTATTAATTTTGAATGTAAATTTATTTATCTCTATTATTACTCGCTTCATGGATTTAGTTTTTAAATCAACACTAATTAGTTCAAATATAGACCTAATTTCAAAATATAATTCAATCTGTGAGTTGTATTTTAATCTTTATTTGAAAATTTCGTCGAAAAAGAATCCACGAAGACAGTTACTAGTTATTAACAAGTTTTTTTATCGATTTACTATCTTAATACTTCATCCATAAAACAGAACGTTGATAAAAAAGAGATGGACAACATTTAATTAGTCATTGCTACTGTTTAATATAAGAAAAATAATTCAAGAAAAATAACGAATTGTAATGTTACATACGGAGAACATGATTGTTTTTTGTCAAACAATTTGTTGTCTTCCTACCCAGTGAGTAATGGAGGTAGTTGCTTAACGAAAATCGTATTTTTTTTTTTGTAATGCATATATTTTCTTTCTGTTTTTCAACATACAGCATTTTCCTGGAGAAATGCTTTGTGACATTTATCAAGGTTCGATGGGTAGGCTTTGCCAAATGGATTGACATCGCTGGGCCGGTTGGGGACATTGGCTGTAAAATAAGAAAGTAATTTGTTTGGAAAAATATCGTTTTTTTCTAAATCCTGAATAACTTACGTGTCAAATCAACATTTTACCTTATTGCAAAACGACACGACAGTCACAAGAAAACTGCATATACTAAATAATCTTGCATTGAATTTTTTTATTCGCTTAATCTTCATTACTTTGAAAGACAATTTTTAACGTGGATGTGTAAGGTTTATTAGATTGATTATGTAATATATTCTATATTGTGTAATATTGCTGTTTGTCGAGCGACAGGTTCTATTCGTATATTAGTCAAAACCTGATTTTTTAAATGCTTCAAGTTATTTAGTGGCATAATTTTAAAATAAAATAAAACACATCTGGCACTGTGAAATGCAGATTTTGTTTATCTTGAAGAACAAAATAGCATTTTGCTTATCTTACAAATATAATTCATACGAAAAGATGTTATATTGAATTAATTACTTTTTAGTTTAGAACATTTATTCTAGTCTGAAGAGAATTTTATAACGTGAAATAGATATTTCATTTTATGTGGTAGAAATATATTGCCCATGCCATGTTAAAATTTGCAGAAGCTAATTTCTTGGTCATCCATAATTATTTCGTTTCAAATAAGCTGCCTTCTAAAGTAAATATTTGTTTGAATAATGAATGCTGATTTATAGATAATAAATTTCTGTATTCTTTCTATTGCTATAGAAAGTATTTAAGTTTATATCAAATTTAATAGTTACATTTTTACGTGTAGAACTATTAAATTTAATAATATCGTTTCAGCAAACGTTAAACGAGTGAAGCTTTTTTAAATGCCCCTTTCTTTAATGCTTGACTTTGAAAATGTCTTTTTTAAAGGCTTTTGCAATAAAAAAACGAATAAAAAAAACTGTTAACTGCCGGAAAATACATACCTCTTTCACTAAACTATCTTCTTTACGTTGCATCAAAATACTTTGTTTCTTTCAACAAAATCCTACAAAATGCGTTCAGGAGTATTAACCGAGTGATCTTTACTGGAAATTGCCATTTTTGAAGCCGAATAGACAAGGATAAAAGCAGCCGACTGTCACCTCGGACAAGATACGCGCGAAAAGCTTTAAAAAGCACACTAAAAGAGAGAGACGTTTAATAAAATGAGACAATGTTAGTCACTTTCCCAGCGTGCTATGTAATAAAAGAAAGAGGGTTTTTAGTTTTCCTCTTTTTCTTGCATTATATGCCTTTAGTGAAGGGACAGGGGCGTGCCTGAACTATTTATGGGTCGCCAGTGGCAGATTAATCGACGTGCTCCCCTAAATTTAATCGGTTGCCCTTGTAGAACTATTTTTGTTACGGACCTTTCTTGCAGGTTTTCTCATATTTTATCTTTATATGGGTTGTGTGGTTTCTGTACGGGCAACTATTTTCGCATTTAACTTATGCTTTACCTTTATTAAGTTTATACAATATTTATTTTAAATATCAAATAAATGAAATATATCTAAATTAACAATCTAATCAAATGTTGCAGCGAAATAATGTTTTATAAAATAAAAAAAATAATAGTTTTTTTTATGGATTCGGCGGTAACTTTTTGGAAGTTCATTTTTAATATAAAATATTTGACTGAAATCAATCAATAGAGAATTAGTAACTTTATTTTTCATTATTAAATTGAAACAAATCTATATCTTCAGTTAGTACTGAGATATGAATTCCACAGATTCTTACATGATAATCATTAAAGAATATCAAAATTAGATTTCGTGAAAATGATCCGAGAGACCAGTGAAAGGTCGTAGAGTATGTTTAGTTGATACAGAGTAATAAATAAGTAAATTGCTCAACGTAAAAGTCACAAGACAATGTGCAAACTAATTAAAAATCTGAACCTATTATAAAGATGAGTGGAAACAGTAATTCTGTACCGGGAATTCCCCCTGGCAACCATCCCCTACCGTTGATCTGTACCAGGAGAAGAGCCTGCCGCCCTAAGTGTTTTAACCCCCGAGACTGAGAATCAAATGTGCTAAGAGTCGAGAGAGTGAGATTCAGAATATTTATTAAAACGACCTCAACTTGTGCAGGAAGTGAAGAGACAGATGAAGCCCTATGTTTTGCGTTTACTCATTGGTGACGTGTAATTACGCGGGTCATGTTTGCCAGACTGAATCGACCTCTATAATTTGGTCAGAGTTCGGTCTGTAAGTTCGCAGGCTCCTTTGGCAATTATTCGACGGCCTTCATACCGATAACCGGCAAGTTTTACTTAAAACGTAATGGTTTATACTGGCGAGAGACAAAATATAACAAATGATAGTGTATAATATATCCAAATAATACTGTAAAATTGTGACCGTTAATAATATAAAAAATGTCAAATTATCTAGTCCTACAAAAAATATAGAAATTTGTTGGTACTATGATGATAACTATATTTTAACGGATTTAATTTAAAAATAATATTTATGCGGTGCTATAGCAGAAGTTGATATGTCAGTTTGACCTTAAGGCGAATAGGTAGGTTTTATTCTCTTTTCGCGAAAACCGTTAATCGTTTTCCGTCGCCTTAAAAATATGAAACGTCGAAATAAAAAAAAATGTAAAATAATTCTTTATAGATTACACTCTTATTCAATAGACAATGACTAGCATAACGAATTTGTTCACCACATGCTGACAAATATTTTACAAAAGTGACAAAAATGAATAACGCCATAACGCCACCGATTTGGTTCGTAAAATTTTATTGGTTTCTGTCATATAATAATTTTAAACTATTAATCAGCTTTACCCAAAAATTGTAACCGGATAATTTTTGTTTTATTATTCATCATCAGCATATAAACGTCGTTGATTTCTTTGCCAAGTACGCATTTGAGAAATAAAAATGGTTAAATTTGGATTATTGAGATTTTGTACACTTCCATGTATTTTTTCACTAACGACTGACGCTTCGAACGGTCAGTTCGAGTCCATTCGTGTGCTCGAATGCCTGAAGATGCCGAAAGGCGAAACCCGAGTCGTTAGTGACAAAATACATGGAAGTGTACAAAATCTCAATAATCCAAATTTGATATTGAAATTCCATCAAGCACCCTCAGTCGATGTCTTAAATTATTAAAAATGGTTAAATTAATTATATTATCTTGTTAACTCACATCGCACGAAAGTCTTCTCGCATGAAATTGGTATTACTCATTTCCGATACTTTTATTAAAGCTAGAACATTCATGGTAATTTTTTCATTTATTTTAACATATTTTTTAGTCACGAATCAATTTAAAATGCCTAATTCGTAATTTTTTCCACGTAAAATATCTCAATATTATTAGTTATAAAAACCTTTCCACCAATAATTGACAGATAACTCATTAAAAGTGATTATTTTTTTTAGATTGATAAATTGATTAAGTATATCAGAGTTTTTTATTTTGTATTCTTTGCCTATGACTATTCGGCTCTACTTGTATACATATGGCTATGTGTAGAACTCACCTATAAACGGCCATACATTTCCCATCAGGGAAAACAAGGGATGAATATGTTGGCGCATTCTATTTGGGTGCTCTATCCTGCCGACTGTCAGTAGCACGCCGGCCCCCACGCGGCGTAGACGCCTCTCAGCGTCGAACTAAAGACGTCGTCTTTCACGGAAAAATAAATCGCACATTATACTTTCATCTCTTCGCGCATTTCGAACGCGGAAACGTCATTATTTCCCGCCAATATAATATTAAGTATTACAAGTGGGTAACTGAATTTGATTTATGATTTAATAAATCTATTGGCCGTACGTGAGTTATCGAATATACAGTGATTAATGTTATAATTATGCAACGGTGCATGTCAATATTTGACAAGTCATAACGATAAGCTAAAATACATAAACAGTAGTGGCTTAAAATTGAATTTATCTACAGTGAAATAATTCAAATAAACTTGCTATATCACACGTCGTTTTTTAATATCAATGTAAATATTCAATAATGATTCTATTCGCATTTTGAATGTAACTATTTGTCACGATATAATTTTGTTAATAAACAAATACGCATTTATCTGACAACAATTTGCGTATGATTAAATGAAATGCATTTCATAAATAGTTTGAATTTCAGAAATTTTATTTGCTGAGTATCTACTGCGCGAATACATAATTTTATTATTTAAGATTTACAGCGAAAAGTTTAAAGAAGACTGTAAATAGTCAATGAATCATTATTTAAATATATGTATGTTTATTATATCGGTTTCAATTAATAAAAATAAAACGCACTTCTTAACTAAGACTTTCAAAATCATATTTAGTTAATATTGAAAGATATGAATTGTAAATATTATCTAGCAAGCTATTAGACAGTTGTAGAAAAATTTAATTATTATCAATCTTTCAAAATGTATACTTGTAGTATATTTTTTAATACTATTAAATCATTATGACTTATCGATATTTATTTGCGAAATATTCATCAATTAGTAATTTATTGTTAAAAGTTTTATCGATTATTTTGTCATAATTACATCAAAATCTCACTAGCTAATAATAAAATATCTTTAAATTTTTGCTTTTAAGCTGATTTATCATTATTATATTGTGAATATCCGGTCATCCACCTATAAATTAATATTGTCATAAATGTAATTGATTTTATGATGAAAAACTTTATTGGGTATTTTTTTAACAATAAGTTTATCTTAAATTGAATCTTTTCTACCTTATAAGCCGCCAAAATAATCGATAATCAGTTCCGAAGTGCTGTTTCGTGAGAAGTTTTGTTTTCAACTTACTAATATCTTTTGAGTGATTACTTAATTCTGAAAGTTAGCAAACTCCAAAAGTCTTGGAAGTTGTATTTGTGGCGAGTGAATTGTAACTTGTGTGGACTGGGAAATTCATTTGTTTCTAGAAAGTTCTTGGTGATAAAAAAGTGTGGAAGTGTTCTTGTGTTTGCATCAAGCTTAAATTGATTTTAGGAAAAGTGGAGATAAGTACGACTCAGAAATTGAATTGGTAAGCTAGCGCTTAAAGCTGCTTCATTTCTGCTTATTCAACACGGCCTGTAGCCTAAACCTTATTCTGAAATAATCGATATACGGGATAACTAAACAAATTGCTTATCTGGAAACATTATTTTGTGTCATATCACATGAGATCAATTCAGGGTAATTAATGATACGTTATTTTCTCATAAGAGTAATAATGCAAGTGAAAGGAAATAATAATACGTCGAATGAGACAAATAACTGGCATGCTCTTTGTTCTGGAACGAAAGTTCACTGAAAATATGTTAAAATAGAAAAATCGTATTTAGCTGATCGATTAATTGATCATCATTAATTTTTGTCTAGTTGAAAATTCACATTCGTTATGCACAACCAGTTCTAATATTACTAAAAGATCGAATAAGTGCTACATATATTATTATTATATCTTTACAACTGCAGTTTATTAACTGTTCAAATCATTACATTAAACATATCATATTATCAATAGTTGATATTCGCAGAAATACCTAGTTATTAAAAAAGAAAAATAGTCATTTGGCATTCCCTCGCCTATACTGTCAAAAGTGATGTTTTCTATTTCCTTTTAGCACAGAATTTCCTTCTAATACACGTGCCAAAAACTCAGTTATTAAATGTAAATGACAACCAACACTTGTCACTTTATATCGTGCTGTTTTTTGCCTTTACGTAACGTAAGAAACTAATAAAATTAATCATTTCTATAGATTAGTAGTGTTTCTAATTTTTTTCTATTCAAAATGACGATATTATGATCTATAATGAAATATGTATTTTTAGCATTAAAATTGGGTAAGAATAACTTTCGAGCAAAGGTTCTTGATTTCAGGTATGTTTGTAGGTCTAATATCATCTCCCCCGATTATTCTTAATAATAACTTTTAAAGATACCTATTAGTCCAAAATTCACTGGAAAGTGAAATTGCGCGAACAGCGAAGACCACTACACTGAAAATTTTTTGACATATTTAACAGTTTAAAGTAAGTTTTATAGAGTACCGTAAGTACTTCAGTTCTAATACTATAAAAAACAAATAATAATCGCATATATATCAGGATTGTTAGAAAAAGAAAATAAAGAGCTTAATAAGTCACCATAGATCAACTTCAAGAGAAAAGACGTACGCATTTACCCTAGATTTCAAGTAAAGCTATCGGTTCTATTAAAAATATCAGCATTTAATATTTAACTAAGTCAGCAACTGTCCTTAACGGTAAGCTCCGAGTAGGGATTCCAACCCGAGTATTCGAATATTCAATATCTGAATATATTCTGCCCTTTTTTAACTATTCGAATATTTGGTGAATTATTCGAATCGAATGGTTTCAGTTTTACTATTTGATATGAGAATAGTTGAATTCCAACAACCGAGTCAGTCATACTTTGATAATTTAAAAAAATCTACTGATTACCATGAAGTTTACTACTTTTTCAAACAAACAGTCGTAACAAATATCAATAATTTCAGCATAGTCATTATCAAATTTGAATTATTGAGATTTTGTACTTTTCCATGTATTTTGTCACTCGGGTTTCGCCTTTCGCTCACTTGTCATTGGAGAACCATACGTTCAATGCGGATGGTGGAGTTAAAATGTTGCATCAAAACATAGGGGATCATAAATTATTCTATCAAGAAATTTTGGAAATCAATAGAGCCCAGTTAAATTCCTTAAAAATTTTGAACGAACAACTGAATCTTCCAATCTCTCCTTTATTGTACCCTGTACGTGAGACGAATCCGTAAAAAATAAAACATCATTTAACAATCAAAACTAAACATAAATTAATAATCAAAGTAATAAATTTCCCATATTAATACATCGGTCCATGGTCTCGCTAACTTGAAATTGGGTATTTCTTGGAATTGCATTTAAATTCCATCAAACACCCTCAGTCGATGTCTTAAATTATAATCATTATCGCTATGAACTATTTTTTAATTATGTGTTTAATATGTTTCAATGTAAAAAAAAAATCTTGCAAATAATTCTATTACAGACTAACTAGAGGTTAGTCTGAAGATGCTTCTTAAAAAGGCGAAACGCGTCACGTTAGTGATAAAACTAGTGGAATAACAAAGTTATCAAATTCAATTTTATATTAAAAATAAACTTCCACAAAGTTACCGCCGAATCCATAGAAAATAATTCTATTATTCATTAATCCTTGGTCATTTATAATCTCAACCGTTTTATCAGTATTGGTTTACTTATTCTGTAATCCTAACCTAACATACGTATACTATAATATATGCGGGTAAACATAATATCATTCGTACCTAAATTTTAAACCAGGCCTATTCATAAAATCGTTGCCAATTCAAACATGTCCGGTAAAATTAAGCGGCCCTGCACACTAATGGTGATTAGAGATGTCACGCTAAACTTTCTGCTAGTCGAGTATCGAATCACTACCTTAGTATGCAGTCATTAAAAGTTCATTAACTTAAACGAATCGGATCATTTAATGATGTATTTTTGAGAAGTACAAGACAAATTTGTGACTTGGATATCATTTTGAATGCTGTTCAGTTTCTAGAAAAGCTGTAAATCACCATCGATATTATGTGCTAGTATAGTGTTGATGTAGCTTTAATCGAAGCAAATGTACATGACAAAATGAACACCGACATTATTCATCAATTTTTACATTTAACAATTCATCAAATGCTTTTGATGACAGGAGATAACTTCGTTAATGTATTTAAATGGAAGAAATTGAATAACGTAATTTAAAAATATCTCAAAAACAATGGTATAAATCAGTGCTCCACAATCTTTTCTTTTCCACGGCACACCAAAATTAAACGGTAGCTATACCTAAATAATTTTTTTTTATTTTATTCATTTGATAAATACGCAATTTGAAAAAAGAATTATATGCGTAGGGACAGTTTTGGAGACAGAGATATTTTTTTTTGCAATGAAGCAATGCGCCACGGAACACCTTTATCATCACCTCACGTTACACAAGTGTGTCGTGAAACAGCGGTTGTGGAGCACTGGTATAAAAAATTGCAGCGTTTTAAATATGACAGATCCTCCCATATACGCAGACAATTAGTTTATGGTAACCTTCTCGAAGGTTAAATAAAAATCTTACGATACACTTCCCCGGCGTTCCTTCTCAAAAGAATATTTCAAACGATATTCGGCGGGTACTGAGGTGGACATCCCTAACGGTGATATTTAAAAGTCTTTTCAGTTCCTGTCGTCCTTTCTTCACAGTCCCATCCTTTCTTCGCTCCTCCCTTCTGCGGCCCTCCAAGAATAGAATATCCGGGTCCGTGTGAATTCAGCCGTCCTAAGCCATTATTCGCAGTTGGGTTTCCGAGAGGCCCGTCCCGACCCGAAACTTGGAAATTTCATCGGACTGCCTTCCTCCTTACTTTCTGCGTCTATTGTAAATGTATTTGCATTATACCTACTGTCGTACTGTCGTCCTTGATCTCGGGATATTTTGAATACTCCGAATTGGATTGAGCAAAGATTCTAGGCAATTTACTCTTGTATTAAATTGATCAAATCTTTAATTTTTATCAGAATTTAAAATAAACTTAAACGAATACTTGGTCATTTATCTTAATACTGACCATTTAATTGACAGATTATTTACATTAAAGTAGTGTTGAACAGTTTTTTACTGGTAGTTATATTATTAAGCTTAAACAATTTGAAAATTAGTTTAAAATTCTAATAATTGTAGTACTTTAAGTATATGTTAATTTATTTTTCGAAACATATTATTCCACAAATAAAACTTGGAAGTCTGTGAGTACTGTCCAGAACGTGTATTATAAATACGAACATTCAAAAAAAATGTTTTATTGGTACCATTCGATGCGTATTCATCTTCTTCCTTTTTTAATTCCCATTATGTGATAATAAGAATTTTTATCCGACATTAATACTGTCATATATATATTTACAATCAGAATCGATAACATTTTCTATGCTTAACATTATATTTATTATAGGATGTTTTCAGGCCCTCAAATTATTTGATAACTTGCTGTCGAATTGTTGGTTATTGTCAATTAGTTTTTTTGATTATTAAATAATTAGATGCAGGTCACATGGATGTATTAATATGCAGTGATGGTAAACATATTAGTTTTTTTCTGTTATTATTGCTAAATCAAAACCTCAATAAGTGAAATATTATCTATAAACGATACACGAACAAATGTATAATTTATTCAAAATATGGAGAGAGATGGAAAACGTATATAAAGTATTTGCTTAGTGTAAATTAAAGCGATACGGCCAAACGAACACACGCGATTAAAAATCGCGCTTAAACAATCCAACATATGAAAAGCTTCCCTCTATCAAAGCATTTTAAGTGTCGGTATCTTTTTTTTTTACTACACCGTCAAATAATATCGCCCGGCTGGGTGCGTTATCCGCGATCAACCCTCAAAACCCCCGCAAACTTTTTCAACATACACTTCACCGCCCTTGCCCAATATACAGTCAGACTGTCAGACATACAGACTCCGGATTAATAATTTAATTATTCTTTTATACTAATACGGCTAACTTATTGCACATTCAATGATATTATAAATATCATCCGATTACGTATGAGTTAGAGCAGTGGTCTCCAAACTCAATAAGGATGTGAGCTACTTTCAAAATTGAAAATGTCTGGTGAGCTACTTATACATATTCATTCTTTATAATTTAATTTTTTATCATCATCCTTTATCGTACCATAAATAATATTATTATAATAGTTAAAATAATAGTACCTTATCACTCCCATTCGAATGCAATTATCAAAATGTAAATCTGTGAGTCTGTTTATATATTCTTTTAACCACTTTCATAGTGGTAAAACGTTGATTAACATAAGTAGGTAGAACAAAACAATGTCTTCATTTAAAGCCCAATTCGATATAAAATTAGATACTTTTCTGTTGGGACGAAAGGCCATACAGATTCTACGGTTGAGGCAACACTCTTAAGCGACAAATGACATTGAAATTCTATCAATTATATTTCTGATGAAGGGTCATCTTCTTGAATATGATATTACAACGGCAACTTTCTAAGCATTTCATTGAAATGTAATTCGAGAAATATTTCATTTCGCAGTCCACTAATAAAATTTAATAGGCAAATTTATAAATATGATAAAATATCTTACGCGAGCTACCGTTTGGCGATCACTGATCTAGAGCAACACATATTTCTTCAGCATCAGATTTATATCACTATTATATTCATCGGATAGGTTACCAGACAAAGAGGTAACTGACAAAATAGTGCGTGGCTGAATTGGTATGGGGCTTACCAGTGCGGGAAAACTGTTGTATGTGATGTTCCAAATTCTTAAAATATCTCACATAGTCATTCTGTTTAAGTATATGATTTCATCTCATTAATCCGTGTAATTATAATTTATTAAAATGTCAGTGCACCAGTTAATTTTGAAAATAGAAGCTTGAATTATTGAGATTTTGTACACTTCCATGTATTTTGTCACTAACGAACCGGGTTTCGCCTTTCGGCATCTTCAGGCATTCGAGCGCACGAATGGATTCGAATTGACAGACAGTAAACAGTGTCTAACGTTTATATAGAAGATACAAATACGACAAATATTATAAGTCTAGGATCCACACTGCTACACGAGTTAAAATTTCGAAAATCGCCTTAATCCTTATTTTGTAAACAAACGCATTAACAGAGTGGCGAATTGCCGCTTTCCAACTAATATTAGAATTACCAGTGATTTTGCCATTAATAATGGCTGATTACCATTGATTGCCATTGATAATGGCTATGAGGCGTCTCTTATAGATAGTGTTGATAATTAATTCGATAACCTTCACTCTACCTAAGGATGCATTGACCTCGTTAATGGCGGTAGGAAAATTCCTTACGACCCCAGATAAATTCTTATTGTGTATGCTTTACTTATTTGCGGGTATCCCTTCCCCGGTCCATTCATTCACATCCCTCGCAGGGTGTCCAACTCATTACTCATAATCCCACCATGCGCTGGCTTCCAGAACTGAACCTCAGTTTCACAGCTTTGATCGACAAACTACTTTTCGACTTTTTGCATTATGGACGATTTCCATCATACAATGGAAAAGTTAAATTTATACGTTGAAACACCTAACAGATGTCACTAAACGTGGAATGATTGTATATATTTACCCTTTCGTCGAATTGCATCCCATCGAAAGCCACAATGCTATTATAATTGTAAAATCACTGGTAATTCCATAAGAAGTTGGAAAGCGACAATTCGCCACTCTGTAAATGTGGTGGCAATTCTCGAAATTTTAACTCAGGTATCAGTGTGGCTCTCAGACGTATAATATCTTACCTCGTAAATAATATTTGTCGTATTTATATCTTCTATATAAACGTTAGACACTGTTTACTGTCTGTCAGTTCGAGTCCATTCGTGTGCTCGAATGAATGAAGATGCCGAAAGGCGAAACCCGGGTCGTTAGTGACAAAATACATGGAAGTGTACAAAATCTCAATAATCCAAATTTAATAACTATTCACTTTTAAGGTGTTAACTGTCAATTCTTGGTGGAAAGACATTATATTTTAAAAAATAAAACACAATTCATTTGTACTCCTTCCACATATTTATAATGATCAGGTTTCGCTCATCACGAGCATTATCAACTGATAAAAAGACAAACAGAACAGGCTTATTTATATAAAATTGAGTATAAAAATGAAGGTATATAAAACTGATGGGAGCTAAGACAAGAAAATACTGATTAGCAAACAAATTATACACAAGAGTCTACAATTAAAATGTTATGGACCTCTTGATTTATTGATTTATGGAATTCCATGAAGCACTCTCAGTCAATACATCAAGAAAGTATGGATGTTGGATTTTTGGTTCCATATGTAAAATAAGACTATCGAAAAATTTGTAAGTTTTCAATATTTATTTCTTCTGTCTAGAAAACAGCCATGTAATTTTGTGCATAACCCGTTGCGTATATCGGAGATTTGTTAACAAGCAATGCTCAAAAACTAGCGTGCAGTAATTTATTTTACATCCCAATTACAATATAAGGTAAGAGAATAATGTATATTTGAAAAATATTTATTAAACAATATTTATTGTTATTAGTTTACACAGTTTAAGGGTTCATATAACAGGGTAACCTGCTGTAAATTACATTGCATGTTTATATCATTTTGAAACAGTTAATTGTCATTGTAATCATTCCAATTTATTGTTTTTATTTGCTCGCTTTAATAAATATGATAATATGTGGAAGTGGTACAAATGAATTGTTTTTTTTTTAAAATCTAATGTCTCCACCAAGAATTGACAGTTAACACCTTAAGAGTGATTTATAATTTTATTTAATTAACTTTTATTATATGCTGTACTTACCTTCTTCGAAAATTTGAAGTTTACTGACTATATAGCAAGCAGTTCTCGACAAACAACTTCTGTTGAGATGCTCCATTAGACGTTCATATGTTCCACATTGGGGGCGAAAATAAAAGTTTACAGGGATTTTTTTTGTAATAACCCAACAACATGCGTATTGTGAAAAAAGACACTGCTAAGATATTTTAGGTCTGATGTGCATTGTAAAAAGTTAGTGTTGAAGGGAGAAGTTGATTAATTTTCGTAAAAATAAACAGATGCAGTCTTTTTTTATATAAAATTAAAATACTCGTATTCACAGTTTACTCAGTCTTGGCTTTACTGAAGTATTCCCCTTCTCTCAAGACTGACAGAAAGGGAAAATTCTTTTATACTGCCTTTTTGCTAACAAGAGGTGAGTTATAAATATTTTTAGATTATTTATAATTCACACACAGGAAAATCTCAAGTTGCGTTTTTTTAAGATATCGATAGAGGGGTAATACCATATATAATGTACTTGCAATTACCAAATGTCACTGCCACCAAATGAATTTTATTCATTCAATCGAGCGAAACGATTGTCACGCTTAGTAACTTAAAAAAATATACAAACAAAGTTATCAATTTTAATTGTATGTTGATAATGAAATAATCAAGAATATTATGAAATGATTTGTGATTCTACAAGTCGTACCTATTTTTTATAAATGGTTAACGCATATATAATTTTATCTTAGTTTCTTTATTTTCCCAAGAATAGTGTAAAATAGATTAGGCTTTTCGAAAAAGTAAAATTATGTGATATAACTGAGCCAACCAGTATTAAATTGTACCGCGAATTTTCGGTATTGTTGTCATGTGTAGAATCGAAGCATTTTTTTCATTTGTATATTATTAAACTACTAGATTTCATGTAATAAAAATGCAACTGATTTGGCGGTTGCCCCGGGTGAATTGCACATAGAGTACAGTAAACGTCGAGTACTTACTCCGCAGCGATATCTAATTCAAAAAGGACGCTTCATAAAACCTCTCCGTACATTTTCCAATGCGGATTTTCCTGCCTAACGACTATTTCCCCACACTGCGTAAAAACCCCGAGCCGGTGAATGAAACAATAGCAAGTGAAACAGATCTCTCGCTGAGAAAAAATACATTTCAACGCGGAAACAACAACGTGTCAAATAATTGCCTTTTTCACGACTATTGTTTTGATTATTTTCTACGAAATGTGGCATATTCATTATCATGAATGTAAAAACTAACAACTCTTGGTGTGGCTTGACCTCCTGCAACAACTATTTCCATATATCCCAAATACAATGTGGCGGATTTTCAAAATTGGTGATCTTAAAAATATGGAACTCATCGATAACTTCGTCACTAGTATACGAATATTGGACTGATTCTCCTACGCCATACCAGAATTAATACTCGACCTAAACTTTCTTGGGTTGTTCATCTTCAGCCATAAGGTGCACTTGACCCAATCAACGTTGGCTCACGACGATGGTTGTTTAAACCACAAATCTCTTTGAACCAAGAATACGGAGGATATATATATATTTTATCAAGTATTTGTCGTATTCTGTAAAACTCAATTTGTTGTATACAATTTCCACATTTTTATAATGATTAGGACCATTGTGGAAGTGGTATAAAACAAATTGTGTTTATTGAAAAAATGTAATGCCTTTCCTACTAAAATTGGCTGCCAAAACCTTAAAAGTGATACAAGGTTACTTTATAAATTTAATCGACAATTAAATATAATGAGTAAACTTGTCTCTTACTGAAAATAGGTGGTATTTTAATGGCCCAATAGTTTAATTTCGCATTTGCTAGTTACTGTGTTTTGTTTGTTGATTTTCCGTTTTAAACTAGTCGAATAGTTACTGTGTGCTATGATTGCTTTTCGACGACTGTTATATGGATTATTTTTCCATATCATTCTTACATAGTATGTCATAATGAACTCAGAAAAATGAGATTAGAGTCTCTTATAGTGTACCATACATATTTTTTTTACACTGACTATACAATCCAAGAATATGGTTTAATCTGTAAATGTGAAGTAATTTATTCTTTATTAATTATAATTTAAATATTACGAATCAAATACGCGATGTAAACAAATTATGTTGCCTTAACTAATCAAAGCTCTGGTAGAATCTTAGCGGAGCCCCATAATTAATTTGATAACGAAGCTCGTATCTCCCATATTATTAAATTAAATGATTTCTCTAGTCCTTTATAATCTTCTCAAAGCGCTGTAATATACACTTATTTGTGTCTATGTTGGAGCTTCTTTTGGAGAGAGAAATATGATAGATAACATGGTATATACGCTACATTTAACTGGCATCGCGGATTAGTTTATTCAATTTATGGGATAGGAGAGATGTCGGTCTGTAAATTATATCTAGATTAATTCAAAACATCACTTTATTACGATAATACTGATCTCACCAGTAGATATTTGTACAATTGTGTTTTTAGTAACGTCCTCATTCCATTATATTCGCTCACTACTTGGAGCTTTTCATCTATATTATGAATTAATATTGTATCTGATTTTAACAGCGTTCCATCACAGGAAAAATAAAGCTACCGGTTAAACATAGCAGTTTATTTACGTCTATAGGTATTGTCAAAATTGTTTGATAGCTATTTTAGCGTCACATCATCATCAAAATTGCTACAGAGTTCACAGTTTTAGGTATTAACTTGATACCGAAAGAGCTTTCAACAAAATTTGATTTTTATCTTATAACCAAATATTAACATTGCTATTTTCATACCAAACAATGTTAATTTAATTAAGGAAACAATAGAAACTTGAACACGAAGTGTCAAGGATTCTTACAAATCAATTATTTAATAGCATTAAGACACTGGATAATAACTAAAATGTTATAGGCATATTAATTTATGTCTCTTGATTTTTCTGTTTTAATTGAAATCCTTACTCTTCAATATTTTAATATAGTTCTGAGCTTAATGGTATGTAGTACGATTACCTATCGTTAAGTCCCTAGATAGTCAGGTTATGAGAGATCTTAGGCTTGTTATTTTGTTTAAATAATGTCTTATTTTTATTCTGTGCAATGCCATGGATAAATATGTATTTTTTGAATAATATACATGATGGTTATAATAATAAATTGTCGGTCATAATAAACATTTTGTTAACGAAACATTGTTTAAGATACACGATGACGCAATGCCCGTCAATCCCTCAACATTAAAGTGGCACAATAGTAAGTACGGAAAATGGAGGAATAACAAAAACCTCCAACAAAACCGACCTGATAAGCCCTAATGAGATATTTAATGAAACGAAAAGGCCACAGTTAAAGTCAACGATCGAGAATTGATGGCTGAAATACAATCGCGGATCTGCAAGCTCGGATACACCGTGTAATACTTACTTGCCATAATAATTTATGTGGCCGATATGAACACAATAAGCGCCGTACAGAGATCTTTGTGGTAAATATTCCGTAAGAAATATCTACGCTGTAAAACAGACTGTTTAACGTTTTGAACAGAGTGTTGTTGTAGCTGAATGCTAACGTTGTATAGTCTACCTACCACTTGGATGTGCTGTCAAAGGTTTAAATTCTTTTTCGATTGATCAATACCTTTGTTTCCACAGGTATGGTTGTCTTAATTTTAGTTATGTTTTTTCCGTTCAATCAGCTCAATTCGTTCATGAAGTCGTAAAAGAGTAATTGGCTGACTACTAGTCATCTTATACTATCTTTATATACGTACCCTTTCTTGAAGGTGTGATTGAAATGTCGTATCTTAACCAAACCTCGTAACACACATTTCGTTGAGGTGTCCATTGATCGTTTTGTAATTGTATTTTTTAATACTTGTTGGAAAACCAACGGCCGGTTAAAGTAAAACTGAAATTAACCATTGGCCACTTACGAATATAATATTCACGAAGAAAGATTGATTTATCAAACCACACGTGTAATTATTTTTTAAAACATCGAATTCATGACGTAAGAAGCTTCTATAAAATATCTAAATCGAGAAACTGTAAACGTTATCTAGTGGTCTGTCAATACATTTTGAGATCTTCCAAGAGTTGCTGCATTCGCAAAACAATTCATGCGGTGTTACGGTTTATTGAAAAAAAAACGAAATCGCAAACATGAAATTTATATTTGCCTATCTATGATGATTCAAATATTATTTATATTTAAAATATATCCTATTATCGAAAATCATCACTAATTGCAAAACTGGGGAAAACTACTTATTATGCAGGCTATCATACGTTTAGTTGTACTCAAAGTACTAATCCTCTATGACTCTACGGTATATAGGAAATACCCATTAAAAGCAAATTAGTTAGGTAGAATAAACGATTTAACTGTCAAAAGACCTGAGCGAAAATTATTTGACAGTCACGAAATGCGATCGACTAGGACAATATTCATATTTGAAATAATGCCAACGGGTACAATTTGACATAGGCGTAAATGGACAATGTCCCGATTTGTTTTGTAAATTGTATTATTTACGTTCAAGTTCGGGGGGTATGTTGAACGTACTCGACAGCCAGAAAACAAAACTACTCATCCGTTTGGTGGCTTGCACCATTAGTTCAAAAGCGTTATATAACATTCCTCGCACTATGTTTGCGCAGGCTTTTATTAAAATCCAGCGGGAGAATCGGACTTATTCAAAACTCATACAAATCACATAGCCTCCAACATCTCCGTTTCTCAATCTTATTTTTTCTACAAAAAAATATCTTTTCTCCTCGAGTTGATCTATATTGATTTATTTATTGTGTTCATTTAAATTAATAATATTTTTTAAGTATCTGACGCAATAGCTGTTGGCTGTACTGTCAAATATCCTGATTTATGCTGTCCGTCTCTTTTTATTAAGTCAACTGGCACTGGCTATACACTACCAATCGATATAAATTAATCAAAAAAATAATGTTGAAATTTGGGGTAAATCAGTGGCCGGCAACCCGGATCTCACGAACCTCAAACATTAAATTTTATATAAAATTATAAAAGTTGTACCCATACATTACTGTGTTAAATTATGTGTCTAGGTAGACAGTGATATTGCTATAGTCACTCACCAGTCAAGCTATCCTGCCCCTTGGTCGTTAATGACTCACAAAAGTGTATGTGCGTACTCCTTTAATATGTGTTTGGATGAAATAAAAGCTTCTGATCCATGATTAGAATATAGTTCTTTTTGCCATATGCAAACCGGTCGGGGTGCCCGTCTTAGTAAAAAAAAGGTTGCCAACCACTGTGGTTATTATTGAAATTTAAACAGATGGTATTATACGATGGGAATAATTCTGTATTGCAAATGAATGACTTCTGAGTAACAAAAACTGTGAATATTCTTTTAAAATCGAATACATTGGAATAATGTTTGAAAAACTCTGCCGTGCACTCTTGTATATTTGCATATCCAACACCTTATTGTGTTCGCCTGCAAACAAAAAACCGAACTATAGCGAGAGCCAGACATACAATAGAGCTTTTATGTTTCGCGGCCTATGAGAACTCAGATTAATGCTTTTGCCTCCTCTGCGACAGCCGAGTGAAGCTTGCATGATTACCGTGCGAAGGCTGTACCTGTTTGCGAAAACTGCGTTTAGTAAAAGAGCTTTTATGTTTTTTTAGGACGTTGGCTCATGAAATAATTACTAAAATAACTAATCATGCGTATACTGAAGGCGCAGTGCCACATCAAACGTTTTTATAGCTTTAGGCGTTTTGGTGGAGGATTTATACAGTAAAGAGGAGGGTGGGTCTATACTCTTTATTAAAAAGTCAGTCCGCCATACGTAAAACATTAAACAAAGTTTAAACGCAGACTTTTTTTTCAAAGAACACTGCTTTGATTTGCAATAATATTTTTAGTAATCAAGGTATATTCAAGGATACTTTGTACAATATTAATTTGTTCTGTGTAATTTGTTACCGCTACAAAAGTTGAGCACAGTACGGAAAACTTAAAAAGTGAAGTAGTCCGAGTTAATTCGTGTACTCGAATGCCTGAAGATGCCGATGTGTGAAATCCAGTTCGTGGGTGACGAAATAAATGGAAATGTACAACATTTCAACAATTCAAATTTAATTTTAAATTTTATCAAGAAGTCGATATCTATACGAATCACCGATTTATATGCGGAGTAAAATTTCTAAAAACGTTACATGCACGCATTAACCTGAATCTAAATTCACATTTTTATGAACAAATAATTATATGAACTTTATTGGCATTCGAAATAATTATTTTCAGTATGCAATAACATTGCACGATACCTGCAACGTCCGCTTGTAGTATTCTGTAGCAGATTTCATTAAACGTAATATTAAGTCATAAATAAATAAAACTATGTTATTAATGTAGAGTTACTCAAATTAAATTTGTTAATGCCGAAACAAAGCTCACTGTATTTTTAACCTGTAAACTCACGTTCAATCCTCGAATACTCTGTTTATAGAAGGGATGATTGCACCCCTAGGCCACAGTATTTAGATACACGGTGTGTATTTACGGGTCGTGATACCATGAGCGGCTAATACCGAAATAAATGCAGACCATATGAGGGGTTGAAATCTGTTGTGCAGGGGATGAATTTTGCTGTACAAGGGTTGGCAGCCATAATACAACACGCGGACTAATGAAGTCAGGTTCAACGATTGAGCAATAAATTATTGACAACACGGCGTAGGAATTTTTACGCGACGCTGTCATAGAAAGCTCGTCCATCCATTGTGTTAACTTGTTTGATCTATATTCGTTTACTGCAATGGAGCAGCAAAGTTTAGTCATTGATTGCTTTGACGTGTTGGATATGCGTTTTAATATCGTTAGGGTTAAGTTTCAGTAACAATTTTTCTCAACAATTTTCAAACGTAGCAATTTATTCAATGATTGATTTACTTTTAAGGTGTTGTTAACTGTCAATTCTTGTTGGAAAGGCATTCTATTTTTAAAATAAAATCTAATTTGTTTGTACTACTTTCACATGTTTATAATTATCAGGACCGGAGTCGCTTATCGCGAGTATTATCAACTTATGATTGATTTAATTTAATTTAAGACATCGACTGAGGGTGCTTGATGGAATTTCAATATCAAATTTGGATTATTGAGATTTTGTACTCGAATGCCTGAAGATGCCGAAAGGCGAAACCCGGGTCGTTAGTGACAAAATACATGGAAGTGTACAAAATCTCAATAATCCAAATTTGATATTGAAGTTCCATCAAGCACCCTCAGTCGATGTCTTAAATTATATCAATATTGCTAGTACAGCAAGATTGACTGGACTCTACAGTAAATTGGTGTTAAAATATCGTGTTGTTTGTCAAAATTTATGGTTTAACTCAGGTATCAGTGTGGCTCTCAGACGTATAATATCTTGCCTCGTAAATATTATTTGTCGTATTTGTATCTTCTATATAAACGTTAGACACTGTTTACTGTCTGTCAGTTCGAGTCCATTCGTGTGCTCGAATGCCTGAAGATGCCGAAAGGCGAAAGCCGGGTCGTTAGTGACAAAATACATGGAAGTGTACAAAATCTCAATAATCCAAATTTTATGATTGATTGATTGATTTACCTCTAAAAAGTTTCTAATGTGGAGCATATAAACTCCGAAAGGGGCATCTCAGCAGATGTGTCTTTCTAGTCAAGCAAGTGATTATTAAAATAAGGGATAAAGAAGAACTAGCAGTTTGCTTAACGCTTTGGGTACGCCTTGTTTTTGGGATCGGATAGATGCAATGGAATGTTGATATAACATTCATGCGTGCATTTAATCACAAATTCATAAATCGATTAACGAATTTATCTGACTTAAGATTTAAATCCGTGGAAATTGCAACAGAAGAGAATGACGGACCCTTAGTTATGTATAATATAATGTAGAAGAATTATTATTATCTCAGTATACATCACTGAAATAGCCAAGAATTTCTTATTATATTAGACGCATTTCTTTTACTTTATTAGCAAAATTTAATCGATCAACAACGCAGTACTAATTCTAAATTCTCCCTCAAAAAAGGGTTAGGAAGTCATTATAATTTAAAAAATTTGACCCGGATTATATATATCAATTTTTTTTCGAAAATGTGATCATTTAAAATCAGGGCATCAGTTTAAATACCGGACTATTACATGCATAATTTACTGTAATGGCTTCTGTCCCACTGTCATTTTCCCTCCATCTTGTGTTTCCCGCGTATTTCCGGCGGCGCGTCCATCTTGTCGAGACCCGCGCCACAAAATGTCCCCGCCATTTATATTCATGGAATTTTAATAACGCCGAGTGAACCGCCGAGCATTAAAAACAATTAATCACTGCCGCGTGTGGTTTGGAGGCCAGCAGCGCACTAATAGCAAATCAACTGACATATTTGTCAATAGAAGTACATTTAAAAAGATATAAATCAATAAGAAAATAGATTTTTTGAATTATTGAGATTTAGTACACTTCCATGTATTTTGTCACTAACGACGCGGGTTTCGCCTTTCGACATCTTCAGGCATTCGAGCGCACGAATGAACTCGAACTGACTGACAGTAAACAGTGTCAAACAAATAAAAATACTATTTGTCGTATTTGTATCTTCTATACAAACGTTAAACGAATAGTTCGTCTACCCACAGGCAAATTTTCAGACATAAATCAAATTTTCAATGTGGTTAATATGTTTAAATTAAAAATGAAGGGTAGGGTTTGTAGGTGAACACTAGTAATTAATTTGTAATTAGTAGTGTTTTGATAATTATAATTGTCATTGTTTATATCTTACCCCCTTCCCACGTCCAGTAGAACGAAACAAGCCCACTTTACCATTCATTTTTCATTTAAGAATTAGAATCATTGTTTAACATATAAATAAATAACCTTGCGATATAGTAAGTCTTAAGATGCTTCTTAAAGAGGCGAAACGCGTCACGTTAGTGACAAAGCTAATGAAATAATAAAATTACCGTCGAACGTTAACGTGAATACATAAACATTTACGTTAAAAACTTTAATACTAATGGGTTTGGCGAGTTGTGGAAATCCATAAATTAAAGAAAATAAAGTTGTGAGATATTGTACTCTAACACATTACATTTTTATTTATTTCTTTAATCATTGGTTGTAAGTGGAATACGTAAGTCTGTTCACACATGCTTTTTTCCTGTCGTCGACAAAGTTCCAACTGTGTCGCCATATAAATAATATGATTATTTTCAACACGCATTATTATACACGTTACCTTATGGACCAGCCGCCACTGGGGTGTAGGAGAATCACCGGTGATTTGTCACTCCGTATAATTTGGCGGGAAGCGGATTTTCAAAAAAATGGAACTCACGATGTCTTTTACGCGGGAAAATATAATCTATTCATA
The DNA here is from genome assembly GCA_022494535.1 of Himalopsyche phryganea. Lineage (NCBI taxonomy): Eukaryota > Metazoa > Arthropoda > Insecta > Trichoptera > Rhyacophilidae > Himalopsyche > Himalopsyche phryganea. The sequence goes on along the minus strand of JAGVSL010000080.1, from coordinate 2,069,078 downwards.
AAAATATACGATAAAATGCAATTTTACGAATAACAGTGGAAAACTTTGGTATTTTTCTTCATCAATCACAACGTGGCTTACTAGTGTTCGTATATATATGAAATAAAAGCTATTTATACACAGGTGTTTTTGTGTAATTTAAGGTTAGTTGAAAAAAAGTTCATGTTGATTTTCATGAATCCCAGGTTAAGAACCACTATTATTATTTTTAAATATAAAGACTTCCTACGTATTTGGAACAAATACTTGTACGAATAGAATGACAAATAATAATCTATTAATTTTGTTTTGTATTTGTATTTTTGGTATTAAATATTATTGATATATGTAAAAGCAGTATGTCAGAGTATAAAATTTAATTTAAATTATGTATCGACTTTGGAAAGGAAAAAGGACCTAACTCACACACAAAAAGTATTGTGCATAGCCCAAACAAAACGTGTATCAAATTGTATACATTGTGATTATCGAAAATATAATATTTTGGAAAGACGGATGGATAAGGCCTTTTGCCTTTCTAAAGTCAATATATTATACATACATATAGTGTATTAGCACGTTTTTTGTGAGTCGTACACAATATTTTTTGGTATGGATTACGTTCTTTTCCCTTTCCACAGTCGATATATATATATTTACCATGAACACCTCCAGTGTGGATCATATGGCGTCATAATGAGGTATCTCAACAGAAGTTGTTATGCAGTTGCTCAACATCTCTTTTGAAGAGAGTAGGGATAAAACGATAGGGCTAGGATATGACTTATGGTTAGCTAATTGCTCTTGCTATGCTGTTTTAGGATTGTGTAAGTGGAAGGGAATTTTAGACATCACAAACATTCATGCCTACGAACAGGAAATCGATTGATACATCAATTTGTGAAACTGTCCGTACTGGGGGACTTGAACCTGAGACATCCGTAACCAACGACGTTAACCACTTCACCACGGAACCGAATTTTATAATACTGAAGCAAAAACAAAACTTTCGTCAGTAATATGAGGGAAGCTATAAATTGTGAATTGATATGATTACCGTAGCTTCTGCTATTTTGGGTCATGTTTGACATAAGAAATCTCAACAAAAAATAACATATTCATAAGGTATCGTGTATTCGTGACGTATAAAAGATCATTTGTATTCATAATGTGAAAGAATGTTGCCAGTAATGCGTATTGCTATGATTTTTATTCGCTATACCAAATTTGATGTGTGCTTTTTGTTTGTCCTGAGAATAAATAAGGTGAACTTTTTAAACAAACATTTATCGATTCAAAAGAAGCAACCTTTTAGGCTTTTTGTTAATACGCTTTGGCATTTTATTTGTCCTTTTATTTTAGCTATTCTCCTGCTAGTCTCGTTTTGAATATTTGATTTGCTACGCCTAACTCTGGGGAGTAATTATGACTAGTAAACGAACTGAATGTAATATACCATGATTACAAATTCAAGCTACTAAATGTAATTCGATACTGTAGCCGATTTGTAAAATGTCTCTTTCGTTTATGTTCATCGTTTCTGCGGTCAAATCCCGTATTGGACGGTTTAAATAAATTGTCTTTTTGTATCCAAAAGCCTAGATGTTTATATTTCTTCGCATCTATATCCTATCCGAACAGGGCGTAGAAAAGTAGATTATTTAACTATTTGTCCTATCATAGCTTCATCTTTATGTTTGACCAGTCCTTTGAAAAACTACACCTCTTAATATGCATTACTAGGTGTCCATATGTTCCACGTCAGGTTTTCCCCCAATGGTATGAAAAAGTCTCGTCCCCGTATCAGTTTGTTAGCTCTTTGAGTTTTTCGTTCTATTCGTTGTGAAGTGTTCAAATATTCGAGTGGACACCGTTACAAATATATTTTTTGAATTGTCCTAAAAACGGAGTGTGTGAAAGAGCGGTTTAGTTACTAAAAGCTTTTCCCAATCCCATCCTTCTTTCCTTATATACTCTTAAAATAAAGTTTGAGCGAGTGAATTAGAATACACGCCGAGTAACTTTACACTCCGGCTCTAAGTTCCTGCCCTAGGATTTACTATCACGGGATCCATACATACTAATGCACTGACACGCACTGTGTTATATACAGAAAGCGTATCAGTGTAGTAAAGATTGAAAAGTTACACGGTGTATATATACACTACCACCAGTTTCTTTTAATAATTTGTATTGAAACGTTGTTCAGTTGCAAGGGTTATCCTTACTTATTAATGCGATGCCTATATAGACAGGTAGACATATTTCGCAACGAGCTTAGTAAATTGTTAAAAAATATATTATTTGAATTCTGTGTAAAAATCATTACTGCTTCTAATTAACTCTTTGGTTATTACGGCCTTCCTGGCTAATGTAAAAAAAAAACAACGATATATCGTTGCTTAGCATCCAAGGGTTTTAATGACGTTTGGTTATTTCTTTTTCAGTATTATTATTTTACAGTTTGTTACCTTACTTTGAAAAGGTTCTAACTGTGCTTGACCATGTTTTGAGATACGGGCGTTGGGAGTTTTGACTGGTCATATTTTGTATTTGAAGGAAAAAATGTATTTTTAAATAGTGAGCTAGCATATATTAATATATACAAATACGTTACTTGTTTTTCATAAAATTTGTTTTCACTACAGCCTTTCTATTTGAAAATAATAAATATCTAAAGCTTTAATTAGAACTGACAACAATAGCTTGTTTGAAAAGGTTTTATCGGGAATTTCAATTTTATCAAACATAATGTTCTGATAAAATTGACATTTATTTTGATTCTTTTAAGATATTTATTAATATTATATATTATCATGACTTGCTGAAGCATATAAGCTAACAATAATATTATAATACAACAGGATAATAATACATATGTACTTTGAAAGTTTGAACGAACTCAGCTAATTTTCGTCAATGACCACATCGATAGAATAATAGAAGTAAAGGGTAAAACATACACCAACCATCGAGCGTAGAATGTCCGACATGACGTGAAAACCTTTTTCAAAAAAACTGTGATTTGTATGTTTTTTATGTGAGATGATAAAAAGGAGTTATATTGATTCATAGAACCGTATAAAACAAATTTATGAAAAAAAATGTGTGAATAGAACTCCGTAATACTGCTAACTCCCTTTATTGAACAATATATGACTCTGAAATCAACGTATATGGTAGAATGTGGCTAATACAACATTTTCCAATCGAAAGGTCATTTTAGGCCGAACTGTCAGTTAGAAACTTTTCAAAATAAGGTAACGAATTGTCAAATGCATGACGCTCTGACGTCAGCCATAATGCCATGTAATGTCTTTTGACTATACTTAATACAACAAATATATTCCTACATTTATTTATTTTTATAAAGTTAAACACGCAGAACAAAAAAATTATTCTTTCGTATTAGGAATTGTTGTATAACAACAACGACGACAGTAAAGCCAAAAAATTCGCATGGTTTGCGCAAACTATGTACCTACTATGTCGGATTTCAAAAAATAAGCTCCGGAAATCCGGTCTCTTGAAAATGTATCCGTAAGCTTTTGTTTAATCTGATAGGATTACTTTAAACGCAGAAAGCGTTATTTAAACATAAACGTTTAGCGCATTAAACAAATTTCCATATTATGGATATAAAATATTATTTTCACGGTTATTTTTTTGTTATAGTGATTTTGTGTACGTGTTTTTAATCCATTTTTAATGCGCTTAATTATGTTATTTAGAACGAGATCACTGTGCGACTATTTGTATAGAAAGGCCGGCAATTCATATTTTTTTTGAATAAATTTTTATTTGCGGTAGGTAAATGCTTCAGCTTTTCTCTGTTTTTCTTAACTGGAAACACGGTAACTGATCTTGTTTTAAGTCTATATATGATAGGTGGTTTTAAGGATTTCTCCACGAACTATTCACAAACAATATATATACAAGTTGGTGCCCCCACCCGTGCCTTCTATAATATAACGCATTAACGATCAAGAAAAGAAACGAATATATTCCTAATGTTCTTTGCCCGATGAAGAGCTGAACGCGGCCGATTTTTTAATCTCGTACTATTGTGCTTAAGAAATGAAAAGATAGAGAAGAAAAAAAAAGAAAATGTAACTTGCTCAGCCGCTCTGCTTAACTGATATTAAGTATCCTGTGTATCCGTATATTGAGAATCTGCCATAGCGCTAGAGTTGAATCTAAAGAGGAGTCGAAAATATCCCACTTCCCATATGATGTTGCAAATTTATCGAATGCCTCAAAGTTGGCCTTGGTTGACATGAAGTCAGCGTGGTATATTGGGCCCGTATGAGGACGGACCACACCAGACAGCTCTTCTCGTTCGGCATTCATCTCGGGGCAGTCCCACAGAATGTGATTAGCGTCCTGATGGTTGTTTACACAAGTGCAATCAGGTTTTTAAACCAATATATATACCAAATCAAACTGACGTCAGTTCGATTCCATTCGTGTGCTCGAATGCCTGAAGATGCCGAAAGGCGATACCCGGGTCGTTAGTGACAGAATGCATGGAAGTGTACAAAATCTCAATAATCCAAATTTGATATTGAAATTCCATCAAGCACCCTCAGTCGATGTCTTAAATTATATCAATATATATATATTTACTGGATTGGCTGTGACCACTGTGCGAATAATTTGTAACTAGTTATGATGAAATATATATTTAGTTGCGTGTTGCAATCATTACTGGCAGATAGATGAAAGACAGTTTTGTTTGCATAAAGCTACGACTTTTTAACTTATGGGCATTTCTTCTGATGTTTCGTCTTAATGGATGGGATAGCGCTTGTATAACTTTCCATTTGACCTTTTTTTAAATTTAAGTATATTTTATGATTCATTAATTTAATTTATGTTACATATATTTCAATGATTTTTTGATACAAACATACATAATATGGTAATTTATCTTAATCTAATACCACGTATGAAACTTCATATTTCTGTTGTTTTCATGCACCGCTAAATCTTGAAAATAAATCCATTGTTCACTTTTATATACATAAAATGACTATTTTTACAAATAAATGTATCAAAATTTTTGTGAAATGAAATAACTATATATATAAAAAAAAACAGTGTAAGTCGAAGTTTGAAATAATATAATTTAAGACATCGACTGAGGGTGCTTGATGGAATTTCAATATTAAATTTGGATTATTGAGATTTTGTACACTTCCATGTATTTTGTCACTAACGACCCAGTTCGAGTCCATTCGTGTGCTCGAATGCCTGAAGATGCCGAAAGGCGAAACCCGGGTCGTTAGTGACAAAATACATGGAAGTGTACAAAATCTCAATAATCCAAATTTAATAATATAATATATTGAAAAACATTTTCATATTTTTGTCGAACGTTTTTTTTTGTCTAGGCATAGTCCGCATAGTTATAATTCGAATCTTTAATATAATTCGACTTTTAATATCTAATATTACAAAAGAAATCATATTAAATAAAGTAAATTAGTAAGATATCTCTTATTATTTAACTGTAACTGCAAACGTTTTAATGAAGCCCTTAATAAGACTAAGATACTTGTCTGGAGAAAACCGCACCGCCATCTTCTCTTGCTGTTAATAATGTCAGGCTTGCATCATTTCCATATATTAATGCTAATTTAAATTAATTCGTACGTTGAAGTAATAACATTTTCAGTCCCCGAAGACAGATAATCTATTAAATGTTATTTTCATAATGAAACCGAATCAAATATTAAGGAAATGGCTGCGAATTAGTGGCATATGCGTTCTACATAATAGATTATAGCCAACTCTGTGCACACATGAGTTTTATATTAAGCAATATTATGCAGATTTATTGATGAGGATAATTAATCGTTGAAAATTAAATTAATACTATATCATTAGAATTTGTGTTACGTTTCACATAGAAAATCACATTTCATCACAAGTAATATAGTCATGGTATCACAATAAAAGCAGATTTTTAAAATATTAAAATTACATAAGGTATTATATAAACTCCCTCCCACTCATCCGATCGTCAGAAACAGGGCGTAGCTAGAGCGATTAGCTAACTTTTTTTTCCATGTCCGCTCCCAATATGGAGCATATGGTCTCCTAATGGAGGTATCTTAACAGAATTTTTCTACGAGAACTGTTTGTTACTCATTTGACCAACGTCTCTCTTTTTTTTCCTTCGAAGAGAGTAGGGATAGAAGGATAGGGCTAGGACAGGACTAGTGGTTAGCTAATCGCTCTCGCTACGCCCCGTGAGGATAGGATGTCTGGGAGGGAGGACTCAGACTACGAACAGAAATCCATAAATTGATTGAAAAATCAATCTATGAAAACCGTTCGCACCGGGAATTGAAACCGAGACATCCGTAACCGTAGCCAGCAACGCTACCAACTGCGCCACGGACGCCGACATGATTAGCTAACTACTATCCTTATATCCTTACTCTCTTCGAAAAAACAGAGGTTGAGCAACTGAGGAACGAGCAGTTGTCATAAAAAGCTTCTGTTGAGATACTACCATTAGGAAGCCATATGCTCTACGTTGGGAGTGGACATGGCAATAAAAATAATAGTATTAAATGTCATTATCATTGACTTCGTTAGAAATACTATCAACAACCGAGACATTGTATTCGATTTTTTTATGTAGATTATTTAATGTCGATATTTTCAGTTATTATTACCATTACTATTTTATAAGTTCATTGGATTTTCAACAGTTATTCACGAGATTGTCGGCGTCCGTGGCGCAGTTGGTAGAGTCGCTGGCTACAGTTACGGATGTCATAGATGATCTTTCAATCGATTTATGGATTTCTGTCCGTAGTCTGAATCCTGCCTCCCACCCATCCCATCCTCACGGTGTGTAACGAGAGCGATCAGCTAACCACTAGTCCTGTCCTAGCCCTATCCTTCTATCCCTACTCTCTTCGAAAGAAGAGAGGTTGAGTAACTGAGGGTAACCAGTAGTTTTCGAAGAAAAATTCTGTTAAGATGCCTCCATTAGGAGTCAGAAAATAAAAAAATACACTCATGAAATTATGCTATCGTACCAACTGTGGCAATCATAAAGTATACAATTATCGCATTATGTTTCTTCTTACGTATCCATATAAATACACCTTTTCGATGTTCACTACTTGAGTGAGACCACACATGCTGATAAAATACTTATTGCGGAATATGTATTTTACGTAGTTGTGTTTAGATATTCATACTTCAATTAGTCTTTTGCCAACTCCGTATTAAAATTAAAAACGAACAACGTTGAGATTAAAATGAAAACTTTTTCCTGAAAAATTAATTGATGTTGTACGTACCGACTGTTAAGGAGAATTTTAATGAAAAGCAAAGTTTAACGGTATGAAGTATTGTTTTAAAGTTAGTAAGTAAAGCTAAAACTAGTATTAAATCCAATATTTATTGAATTAAACTCTGTCAAAATCATTTTAATTTGTGTTAGAGTTTTTACTTATTTTGTGAATGAGTAAGGCATGTAATTGTAAATTGTATAGTTTCATAACTCAGCTGATATAACACATTACTACAAAATATATTAAGTGGTGCGCCTGTATGAAAACCGTTTACATTCAAGTGTTACCCATGCATTGTGAAATATTTCAATTGTATTTAATTTGCACTAAGCTCCATCTGCACTTTTCAGAAATGCCTCAACTTGCTCTGAATAGAAAAGACAGTACAGCTCTTCATAGTATAGTTGCCTTCCTTGCACACCATTGCCAGATACTATTATCCAAATGCCACATTTTAAACAAAGGGATTCAAACTGCGACTCTCATCGTGGTATTATAAATCGTAGAAATAAATAGCACCAATAAAAATACAAATTATTATAAATTTACAGACAAGCAAATAATTTTATTATTTTAATCATCGTTTCCATTGCAAACTTGTATATCTGCTTATGCGTTTTTGATTTTTTGTATTATTAATACTGCAAAAATCGACCTTTAATGTACGCAAAATAACATGACTAAAAAATTATGGTTAAGATATATTCAAAATTAATTAAGTGTGTTTTTATTTTTGTTTTAATGCGTTTAAGTAATTTTTTAAACTGTTTTTATGCTCCCCTGAAAAATTGAAATTTTGCTGTTTTACAATTTTGCAATGGAAACGACGTTATTCTATTTCATCCCATAATATTTTAATTACCAAGTGTATGTGTGTAAATCATTGTGTTTTTATTTCTGGTGGTAGAAAGATTATTTTAGAAAGTTGAAGGTATGGCCTATTCATACGAAAGATTGATGTTGGAATTACGAGGTACACGTAGAAATTATGATACCTTATTGTAAATTTTCTTTCGTCATTTCTGAATTCGTTTAATAAATTAAGTAAGAAAATTTCTGACCTATTTCAACTCTCAAACGTCCGTCAGAATGTATTTATATACATAACTTTCAAATATTCAATACATCGCAATGCCCATTATCCACGTAGCTTGAGAAACGTGCATACCCGTAAGAGTCACGTGCGCTGAAGTATTATTCCTTGAAAGTGCACATACCTCTACGGCGTAGACGTTAAACCTCCTGCAGTTAAAGACATTCCCACCGGCTCGTTCCAACATGCACTCTTTGTCAAGCATCTACGGCCCTACGCTTTGCATATATGTCTCTACGGTCTGCATCTAGATTCTTACTCATACTTGGGATGACAGGAAGAGTTGCCGACACAAAACGCAAAAGTAAAGAATGGAACTTCTTGCGCCTGACTTGGTTACTTGCCGTTCGGAATATTTATCTTGCAGTGTTGGCACATAGAATCTTGCCCTTGTGTTTACTTATCCTTTGCAATTTGCGGGATGATAGTGAATCTTGCATTTGTTTTAAAGCATGTTTATTACATTATTAGTTTGTTTGGTAACGTCTAGTGATTGAATTCCATGTTAACCGTTTTCCAATAAATCTCCGATTAAAAAGTTTAATTGTAATTACCGGTTATGGATTGACAACTTGTCACTGAACTGGAATAAGTAACGCGTCACATTGTTGATCGATCGAAACTGGCTCAAAAAGTAAAGTAAATATGATCGCTAGACATCGCGTCACATTTATTCCAAATTTTTGTTCATCGGTAACACAGACATTAATAATAATCGTTTGTTTTAACATTAGGTTTTATTTTTAAAAAATAACATGCTGTTTAAGAACTTGGTCTCAATTTTTAATTGTATAGTTAGTCCGGGATTTTTGTTTAATGTCAAAGGAGTTTTTTGTTGATTAACTGAAGGAAAGTTGATAAATGCATTGCAAGAAGAACACCTGACTTCGTTAAAATACCAAACGTTGATGCACTAAATATGGTTTCAAAAAATATTGCCTTAACACATCGCCGCAATTTCGCTTACAATTGGACGAGAAATAAACAGAAATTTACGTTCAAAGTAACAGCTAGAAAACCTTCTAAATTAAAAGACATCTTATTCCATACGTCACCCTAGTTAATCCCCTTGTTACTTGCATTTTACCTTCCTTCGTCGCCAGAGACTCATAATTCCTACAAATACGAAATTAGAGGAATCCTCTGACAGATATTGTAGACTTGGGTGGTATTCAGGAAGTCAAATAAGGCACAGATAATAAATAGTAATTCTAGTTAATAAATTTAAGTATATTTTCTATGACTCCTTAGTAGACTCTTAAATAAACTTAATTAAACGGCTGAGTTGTAACTTATGTTTGCCTAAAAAAAAACATAACTTATTTACTATGTTTTGGATTTCAGTTGGTTATTTAATAATAATTGCGCACCGAGAGTTTCCAAAAACATAAATAAGAAAAGGCAAAAGAAGAATTATTACAATATGTACATTAAGATTGTTATTAATAAGCGTTATATAAATTATAAAGTAGAAAATAATTTAATACCTTGGCTGACATTTTATAAAAGAACTTGGTTCGGAACTTTAAAGAAAGTTGATCACACTTTAATTATTGAAGAATTTATTTTAATTATTAAAGGGTGTATTTGTTAATTGTCTATTAGCGCTAATTAATTATTACAATGTTTTTCTTATACGAGTATTATTTAGTTTGATTTCATAAAATTTTAGTGACTATATCAAATAACGACATCATCTCTTGCATAGGTACTCATTTAATTTAGAGCATGCACCGTTAAGTATTAAATAAAAGAACATGAATACCATAGTGCAGTAAGTTAAATAAGTCTAATAAGACTGTCAAATCAATTAAATTTAATTTTGGCAGTGCAAAAGACTAATGGAGTACTAATAGAGAAATATTGGAAGCCTTCATCTAGCCGTGGTATTGCATTGGTTGATGATTATTACGACGCTTCATTTTAAAACAAAGATTATTTCATTTTCTTTGTATAAAATTGTCGTCTCTTTGTTATGTTTATAGAACGGCAGTCATTTATTAAGTATTACTATGGCTAAGTAAATAGTCTTATAAAATGATCATAACTCCCTTGTGCCCAGCGGAGAGAAACACTCAGGTAGTCTTAAAAATGCAGTGGTATACAACATTTATTTAGCTCCAAGTTAATGCAGATATGGTGATGAATTTGGAAGATAAATCTTGACAATAGTTTCTATTTATAACCATAAAATCGTGTTAAATTAAATTAAATTAAAATCGATTAACTCAAAAAGTGCAGTGCGTTTCGTAAACGGCATGTTTATAAAAACAAAACAAAATATCTGTCACTAAAAAAATATTCCGTTAAATTAATAGAACAGGACAATGAGAATTCTTGATAGTTAATCAATACTTCGCTATCTGTATCAGATGAAATCTTAAAAGGTTATTAATACAATAAATAAAAATAAATGTCTTCGATGATTTCTTTTGCAAATATGTAAATATGAATTTGAGAAAACGGAGGTTAACCAATGGACCAACAAATAAAACTGTATTTAGAAAGACTTTTCTTATTAACACCCAAACTATAATGATTAGTAATGATTTAGTTTAAATTTATACTAATATATAGTTGGATTCGAGAGGGCATCTCTAAATAAGGTTTAGTAGATTTTTAGACTCACCTAAAACGTAGATTAATTACACGGCGGTATAGTTTTTTATCAACTTTAATTTTAATTGGGGAGGTTGGATTAGGTAAAGAAATGCACATCGCACTACCTCAATCTGTGGTATCTTTTAATGTGATATGTTTTAACCTTTGTTTTAACTATCTTATGCTGAGGTCACCACTCGCAAACGTGGAATAAAATATTGGTGCGCATTTGTTATTCCATGTGCAAATTAATTTAATTTTAATATAACATTAAAATTGATGGCATTTTTATTCTAATTTTTGTGTTAATAATTGTGACAAGTTTTCGAATCTTCAGATTGTATCGTACGGCTATTTATTTATAAAGTAAATTGATTCTAATTCTTGACATATGAATTACAAAAATGAAGGATGTAGTGGGATTATTTCTTTTTATTGAAAGTGGGGAGGGGATTAGACACAAACAATAATAATACGAATTACCATGACACTAATTACAAAATTAATTAATAGTGTTTGGAGGTGAACATCCACAGGGAAATAAATTTAAAAGTAGCCAACAACTTTTACTATCTTTATTTACTAATAGTTTCCTTTTGTTAATAATTGTCTTCTTTCTAAAAGTCTTTTATCTTACTTTATTAATTCAATGCCCTCCGATCAACTCGTTTTTTTATATAAAAATTGAATTTAAAGAATACCTATTTGGAATTACAGTTAATAATAGCCTAGACCAAGACAAGAAATTTGAAAAAATACAACACAAATACTTATGTCCAAGATCTCAAATATTGTGATTGAAAAATACTAAATTACAATCGTCAGGGTACAGTTCTTACCATAGACTACAGAAGCCTAAGTGTTGGCAGTTAGCATTATTAACTCCATTATATAAAATTTTGATTTCGTAGATTCCTTTTTGAGGAAAAATCGTGAGTCGCCGGTTTATCACCACCGCTTTAAAGCCTCTTGTTTATATTCAAGTGGTAGTAAAACAATGCTATAAAATGTTTTCACAGAGCCTTCATTAAAAATGAACTGTTGCCTGCTTCTCGTCGGTCGCTTTTCACTTTCGGACGTAAAAACAATGATGCGTCTTATAAATTATTATCAGCGTAAAATTTTCGTACCTCACGTTTCCTTAGGTCGTGTCTGATGTAAATATATTATTTTATATTGCCATCTTCCACCCGTGTGGACCAATCAAAAGTGCTACTTGTAGTGTGTATGAACATTGAATTGCTGCTATGTTTGCTTTATATGGTTCGAGGTAGACCAAATCCACTAATGGAGATCCAGTAGTCGTGTGAACAGTTTTTGAAACTTTATTATTAAAACGGCCTCCTGTCCGTAAAAATGACAAAAGAATGACCATAATTTCCCTTAATTATTTAATATACTATAAATTCGTTTGAAACGAATCGCATGTTTTTCATTCTCATTGAATCCATCGGCATACTGAATTATCGTAGTAGATTCTTCATATTGTTAAAACTAATCTGAAATTATAATAAAGGACTTATTTTTTCGACGTGGAATCGGCTAGATGAATTGCGGATATTTTTCTAATCATCTGTTGGTGACGAATCGCTCATTCACAAGCAATCTTCGAAATTGAAAACAAATTTTTAAAACATAACCAAAGATAGGAAATGCTTGCTAGCTGTTAATGGTTCCCTAAAATTAACTTTAAGTTCATGTATAGTTTAAATCCAAGTCTGTTTATTGTAAAGCCTTTTGAAAAAAAGATTCACCTAATCTGTCTCTTCAGAGAACGGCTTAGTAAGTATGCATTGGGTTTTGAAAAGGCAAGCGATTAACGTATAAAAAAGTTGATACATAAAAGTACATATATATGTAAAGTTATTTGACAGCGAAACCGACTAGGAGGAATAATCTCTAGACCGTTACCACCCATCTACGGCGATCGACATAAGATATTGTATTTCACGTTTTTTTGTTTTGACGTTTATTCATTTCCAACCGCAATTAATATACCTAGTGTAATAGTGACGTGTTCATGCTTCATATAATTATGATGCAATGTACAGTTTTTTTTCTTAATGTACAATTGAGAATATTGTCATTACACTTTGCGTGTAACAAAATTTTTCACAGTATATCCCCAGAATTTTTAGAAAAAAGAGTTTTTTCAGTTAGTTGAGAAAGCTGAGGAACATTTCGCTTAAAATCTGTACCATTTTCGTTCTTAAACTTTACAAGGGTAAATAAGTTTTGCCCGATTCCATATTTACCGGTATTGAGGCATAAATATAAATTCAGTACATTTTCCCTTTTAATACAAACCGTGATAAAAACAAGAGGTTTGTTAAGTTAAGCCTCCAACCGTCAGTAATGAAAGACTTGAGCCCCGCTCGGTTATTTTTTAGACCCGTGCTGCGGAAAAATATTAATAGCGAGCGAAATATCATAATCAAAGGAGACCGTGAAAATGAAGTGGGTATTCTGAGTTTCGATGAGAACGGAGGGAGTACGAAACAGTGTTAATATTTCTTGAAATTATTTTTCCTTGTTTCGTCTTTATATTTGAATATTTCTCCGGTGGAAAGAAGTTACTTTTGAAAGCTTTTTCACTGGGAGCTGTTGTTTAATTATGATATCATTTAAATAATTAGCGAATATGCCAAGGTGCTTAAGGCATTCTTCCAAGAATTTTGTGAAAATATATGATAATTTTTCCATTCGGGGATATTATGGTAATTCGAACGACAATTTTTGATATGAAAATCCAATTAACAATTCTCATATTTTTAATTGTACTTTAAATGTCTAATATCGTCCAAGTCGGTCCTGTAGCCGAATGGTAAGCGCTCGTTCTATTCGTTTACGGTGTCCAAGGATTCTTTACACTTGATTTTCAAATCGATTTGAAGAAGGGCATGGATTTATTTGATGTTTATATTCCTTCCCACACATTCCAACCTAAAAACGAGTCTTAGCGAATGTGATCTGCTAACTACTATTTATTTCTATACATCATCCTTTTACCGTCTTTACTCTCTCTCAATGATGCTCCATCAGAAGTCCATGCCCTTTATATTGGGAACGGACTTTGTTCGAAAAATCTATGTAATATTACACTGTGTACATTGCCAACAACATTGTGCGTGTTTCTGTAGGGTTGCCTTGAAGAGTAATCACCGTCACCAATTACTTAAGCAATATATTTATTTGAATTCGTTACTCTTAAAACATTTACTTTTTATCTCAGAAGAATTTTGGTATTTTGCATTCTCATATTTCTACGGGATTTATTAACTCATCAAATTTACGCGCTGTCGGGCGGTTTAATTTGTATTTCAAATTACGGTTTGTTAAGCAATTCTACAAACCTATTCATTATATAAATTTTATACTGTATCAATTAATCACTTTTAAGGTGTTAACTGTCAGTTCTTGGTGGAAAGACATTATATTTAAAAAAATAAAACAATTCATTTGTACCACTTCCATATATTTATTATAAATATGTCGAAGTAGTACAAATGAATTGTGTTTTATTTTTTAAAATGTATCAATTAATTTTATTGAAAATATATTTTTTAATAATAATAACTCCATCTTTTAATGTATTGTATAAATATATCCTTCTCTTCACAAAGTGGAGCACTCACCGTATTTTTAACAGGGGTTGACTTTTATTTTTTCAACGCCAATGATTGTGCCAGTACGCTAAATATATTGGTATTCAAAGTAATATGAGTTATCAGTGTTAAAGGTATTGCCGTTGACGTTGGTCATTTACAGCAGCAGGTTTACTCAAGGCCTCTCAAGGCCTCTCAAAACCTTTAATATCTATAAAATTAAATCAAAGTTGTTCTAGATTAATATAGCTACACAAAATTACATCGTTATTACATTACATATTATAACTGTTGCCTTGGCCTCAAATAAATCGAAAGAAATATGCAAATGAATTTATTAGTAACATACATGCCTTACTACTATGTCGTGTAACATCAACAGCACTGATATTTACTATCGATACGTTTTTATCAATTTTAAACAAGAACTATTAGCAAGTCAGTCACTCAAAAAAGGTAAAGGTGGAAAGGCCTCACCGCAAAATAATTTTAGTTTCCTTTGTCAACAAGTAACTAGAACGTCACCACATCGCTACGAATATCGACATATGTATGATATAAAGTTTTATAACGTTCTTGCCTTATTAACTACACTTATTATTTGTTCAATGTATACTGTATTACACTGACATATTCATTCGCAGTATTTTAGGAAAATTTAATATGTAAACGCGTTCAGTTTAAAAGTCCTAAATTAACAGGTGTTAGAATAAACGTATTTACTTAGTCATGTAAAGCTTATCTCTTGCGCAAGAATACACAACCTTCCCTGAAAATTCATCGCCTATACTAAACGTCACGAGCTTTTCTTGAGTGACGTGCTAGAAACAGGTGGAAAAGCATTAGCTGCCATGACAAAAAGCTTTACCCAAGATGCGGTAAAAGCTCTGATGAGGGTAGGTGCTTTCGGTTGCCATCCGATAGCAAACAAGACTACAAATCTCTCTTAGAAGTATCTAATTTAATGTAAATTTATTTCATGAATGTTTTTGTGGGGCACAAAATTATGTGAATCTACCGCCCTTAAAACATCGACGCAGGCGTTTATTGAAACTCGCTAAGTACAGGCTAAAAGCATATCAATTAAAGAATAAAGTACTCCAAGTAAATTAATTAATATTTGATATTGTTGTATTATTTTCGAGCTATTATACTTTCCGTTTTTCGGTATTTTCACGCAGAGAAACTGAGTGTCGGTTCTTTGGAAATTGTTAGTTATTTTCTATTATATTGCTTTAGAGAATAGACTTTACTAAATAATAATAGCGTAGCAAGTAGGGATGAAAAAAAGTTGCAAGTGATTCTTATTTCTTCTCTTTTGCACTATCGTATATGAATCAAAGATTCCTGTATCTGGTGTTATAAAAGTAATAATTCTAAAATTATTTTACAATATTAGACATTTCGTTAAATAAATTATATTTTATTGTAGCTAATTATTTGCGGTTTATTTTAATGTTTCAAGTTTTAAGTATATTCAAAATTAAGAATTGATACATATTATAAGCAACATAATTGTGCTGAGTTATATAGATAAATTCTGGCCAATTCATGAAACCCTCACAATTGAAATTGTTTAGGAGAGAGTAAAAAACTGGTTTTATCGAAAGCATTATATGGTAAGTTGCGTTATGAATCTTTGAAATGCACTCCTGTAAATTGTCAAGTTTGCAGATACGGTTTGATTATACGTAAGGATTGTTGATATAATAGTGGCTTACATCAAGTGGCCGGGTGAGAATTTTTAAACATATAACCAATGTAAAATGAATTTTCCCGTCTAAAAAGTGCTCAATTTATTTTTCATTTACATCATTTGGCCGATACCTGCTCTGTCGTCTTTAAAATGAGATCCAACCATTAACTCATTTTCGTATTTTTTGAGGGTTACATCAGTTGGCTTAAACACCTTTGATATGGACTCTGAATGGAGTACTGTCGACATAAATGCAATATATTTCATACTTTCATTTTTTCGTAGCTTGCCTTGCTTATAAATATGGTCTAAAAACATATTTCTAAGCATTGCCAGTTATCTTGTATTGAAAGTTAATTATCTCGAATGTATCCTGTACAAATTGACAAACAAAAACACATACACAACACACACCACAATATAATTTCATACATGTTATTACTAGCTCAGTTACCGTTCGTAAATTTATAGACATGGCATGTCAAAATACGCCGCGAAAATATTTTCGGTTCAGATATTCTGAAAATTAGGCAGCCAGTCAGAAAATTTATCGTTTTATAAAACCTTTTGTGTAAAATAATATATAACGTTGAAGCGTAATAACGATTAGTTGTGTTATGTTCTGTGAAAATATGATTATTTTCTGGTTTTGAAATGAGGAAAGCAGAAATGTGGCTCGAGGAAGTTTCGCAGAATGCCGAAGAAAGTTAAATTTTTTTTTTCGTTGCTTTTCTTTTTCTTCTTCAACGAACGTACTCTTTTCTGTAAGAAGACCACCACTCTCTCCAAATTCAAGATAACGAATGTAATGTTGTACGCATTGCCAATGTAATGCATATCCCATTTGTGACAGTTGGACAATTCATTTCAAAATGTACAAATGTATGGTTTATTGGTTATGTAAATCAGTGCTTCTCAAACTGGTGTGCGGAGCCCTGGGGGTCCGCAGAGTTTTCGCGGGGGTTCCGTGAAAATTTTCAGTAGAAAGTACACGTATTTATTTATGAACATATATCTGCGAGTTAGCATTTCTGACATTGGCTATTCTATCTTATCTAAGCTTTGTTATTATTCGACTTCGCGGTCAAGGACTGAATTGTCGAATGAAAATTTTCATACATCAATTTCTGGATTCGTATTCAAAGGTAAAATGTTTTCATCCGGTTCGAACGCATTTTATCCGATAGCAGGATGTAAGAAAACGATAAACTAAATTTAAGACATCGACTTCAGTTCGAGTTCATTCGTGTGCTCGAATGCCTGAAGATGCCGAAAGGCGAAACCCGGGTCGTTAGTGACAAAATACATGGAAGTGTACAAAATCTCAATAATCCAAATTTGATAAATTATTAATAGTGTATTTGACTCAAATTGAGTCCGGACATTGTTTTTAAAAGACTGTGATGCCGAAATAAATCAACTGTCTTCGACAATTGATTTATGATTCGTTGAAATGATTAAATTACTTATTGTAACCCTTTTATAATAGAGTTCAATCTAGAAAATGCCATTTTAACGCGTTTTATTGTCATGGTCACACTACAAGCCTTCAGACTAGCATAGTTAGTTCCAAGCTGGTTGAATTAATTCTTGCAAGTATATATACACCACAAAAGGAAAGGCAGTTGTATAATTACTGTTAAATGACAGGTAGATGCCTTTTAAACACTTCTACTGTTTTCTCCTGAGCTTTTTTCCTCCCGCTGCCTTAAATGAACTTTTTCAATGTTTTATTTGTACTACACAAACCAGCACTGTTTTGCACAGGAATATTAGCAACACAAGAATACTGCAAGCATTTATCATTGTTTACGTCTGTTTAATTGTTGACACACCTGTTCCAAATTATTTATCATTTACACCAGGTATACAGGTGTCTTGTAGATGAATATAATGATTAAAAAATGCTTATATCATTTTTTATTATTATGATTACATTGTATTCTTCTTGGAAGATTATTGTATCTATAAAACAAAGTATTCTTACTGTTCAACAATTTTATGTTATTTTTAAAAACGGCTTCGTTTATCATGCAAGCATTTTCAACTGTTTTATTACTAGTACAGTAAACTATACTGTCTTGTCATAAGTTGAGAACGTAAGTTGACCAAAACTGATCCTGATCGCACTATAGAATTGTGATGTGATTGCAAACATGAATTAGAATTAAAATATATACAGAAATAATTCGGGACTCAGTGATATCAAGGTCAGGTCCGGCTTTCCTCGAAGTGTACGTATTTTTTAATTATGAATGTCCTCGGCAGAGCTGAGGGACACTGGCATGTCATGGGAGAAATCGAATCGATTTGCGGGTGACAGGAAATCATGAAAGCTTGGTGGAGATATGGTCCACATGGAGAGCGAATATGGTTAAAGAAAAGAATAATGTCCTACAATTAAATATTAAAATTATGCATCTGCTTTACGATTTTAATTAGATACGTAAATGAATTAAGTCTAAATACATTAAGCTCCTTTTTATTTTACATTTTAAATATTCATTATATTATATTCGAATATAAACCTCTACAAACTGAAAAAAAGTTCATAAATATTACCTAAAAATAATAATTGTGTGCAAAGCGGGGATGATTCTCTATCACTTTCTGCATTGTAGTTATTAATTAGCAAACAATAAAATAAGGACTAACAACGGGTAGTAAGGGTAATTTTCTTATAAATAATGCCTTCTGCTAAACTCTAGACTCCAGACTTCTTCTTCTTTGTCCGCGTGGAGAAACTTTGCAAATGCCATTCCCAAGTTTAGAGACAATTTATTGTTTGGGCCAGTATGAACTATTTGTATACTTGAAGCGTGTTTTTGTTGTATAAAATGTACCACAGTTTTTCGTATACCGTTTTTATTTAGAGATGCATATTTTTATGCTCTCTTTTTGTTGCTTTTGCTGATATTCTAAAGATTTGTTTTGTATGTCTTCATGGTCATATTTCCTTTATATGGCTTTTTGTGTAGAACATCTTAATTTTTATTGGATAACTTAGTACAACTAACTTCGATTATTTAATTTTGTGAATAATATATTTTTGCCAACCTATTTATTTATTTTGTATTTTAAATAAATAAAACACAATTTATTTGTACTACTTCCATATTTTTATAATGATCAGGACCGGTTTCGCTAATCACGAGCAATTATCAACTGATAAAGATACAAACATAACACGCCTATTTATATAAAATTGAGTGTTAAAAATGAAGGGATATAAAACAATTGGTTCATGAATTAAGACAAGAAATTACTGATTATCTAATAAATTATACATAAAATAGTCTACAATTAAAATACTACAAATCAAATCATAAATACTAATCTGAAATAAAAAATAGAGCTACATAAAAATTCCATTAACTGAGCAAAATTTTTTAAAGACATTACTGATGCATTAGCTAATAGCCGATTGGGAAAGTTTTAAGAAGAAATTAGGAGAGAAAATATTAAGAAAAAAGGAAATGATTTGTCTGCATTTGGAAACCATTTGTTTGTGAATAAACATACTTTTGAAATAACACAGATTAGACATTATAAAATTATAAAAACGGCATTATATTAGTAAAAAGAAAACGCAATTATTTGTGCCAATTTCGCAATTTTGTCAAATGATCAGGACCGATTTCGCCTCGGCGAACATTTAACGTAATTTTTGTTACATTTTCACATGGTAAAATTAAGATAGGGTTAGGTTAGTTTTGTTATTTTTACTAAAGAATATAGAGACATAATTATTATTCATAACTAATGTTATTTTTACAAAACAATAAAACAATTGTTTCTAGCATGTTAAAAATAATCATTTTTCAAAATTGATTGTGTTATTTGAGGGAAATAGTTACACGTATAAGAGTATCGAATTCAGATTGATGATGTTATTTTTGCATGTATATTGTGAAATGGTAGTCTATAACAGACGTGGCCAACTTGTTTGCTGTCGTAGTCGTCGTTTTTTCAGTCAAAAAGTAGTTTCTAGCTAGCTACCTGTGCGTAATTTTGGGACGTAGAGTTTTGGCTTGTGGAAGTTTGTAAGAGGGTTCAATGAAGAATTTCTTGCGGGCTCTACAAGCGTTGAAGTATTAAATTATTTTATTTAAGAAAGCAAAAATACGCTACATGAAAATATTTTCACATTTTCGACACAGCGGAATGCTCCCTGTGTAAGTAGTTTTTTGGAAAGTCTCGGAAACTTTTGCCGCAATATTTTTATAAATTTATTTCTACCGCGTTTTACTGAATAATTTTTTAACATACTTATATCTGACATCAAAGTACGCGATAGTGTATTTTCACAATGGCTATTTTTTAAAAAAGTGTTCAAAATAAAATTGTCAAAACGGTCGTAAAATGGATGCATTATTTATCTTTACATAATGAATGTACGGATTAATAATCAGTATATCCGAAACATAAAACAATGTAAATTTTTCATATCTGTCAATCAATAATATATATATGGGTTAATTCCATTAGGAACCAAAGTTCACTCCCTACAACAGCGTTATGATTATTTCCAGTCAAAAGATATCCTCATTTTTTTTTCTAAAAACAAAGATTAAATTGTACGTATTAATTTGCATACAGCTAAATATGTACGTTTCTGTAAAGGATTTTTTTGCAATTCTTTTGTAGTTTAATTTCAAAAGAATATTTACGGCTGTTCAAACAAAGCGGTCAGTGCTGTCTCAGAATTATAATTTATTCCCGTATTTAAATTCTATACGTCATTCTTAATTGGCACTTGCTCAAAATTATAATATAACCCTTCGAATTCGCCGCGACCCCTTTTGTTAACGGGCCATAATTTATGACAAGTTTATTTTTAACCCCCTACCACAATTTGTCAAATGCAAATTCCAGTACTTCCGCCCCTCCCTGTCTTGCCACTTTATTTCTGATTGTAACGTATTGACCCCGCTGTCAAACGTTTTCGTACGAATAAAAATATCATTCTTATACCCTTTTGTGTTTTTGTATTCTTTTTACCATTACTTACATACTTTTTCATTTTTTACAGGTAAGATCATACGATTGCTTATAACCGCGGCATTCACGGTACGTGTCACTGCGAAGGTAAAAACATATTGAACGATATTTAGTTTTTTTTAACTTTCAATTTACATGAATTTGAGAAAAGTAATACTATACTAATTCAAAATATGACGTTATAGACTGTTTTGCCAGAATGGATGAAATAAATAATGGTATTGCAAGCACAGTTAAAATAATGTCCTTTTAAAAGTACTATATCTCAATATTGTATATCGTGATATCTTAAATTCGCTTCCACCCATCCGATGCTCAAAAACAGGGGGTAGTGAGAGCGATTAGCTAACCATTAATCCTGTCCTAGTAATATCCTTATTTTTCTACTCTCTTCGAAAAAGAGGGGTTGAGCAATTGAGCAACAAGTACTTCTCGTAGAACAACATCTATTGAGATAAGTTCCATTAGGAGTCTATATGCTCCTCATTGGATGCGGCAAAACAAAATATTAAGTGCCTTAAATTCAGATTTATTATTTCGTTTTAATATCCAAAACATGGCTATTTAAAAATGTATTGCAACGTAAACTAGTGCTATAACACTCAAGCCACAAATAGGTATACGGTGCTTTAAAAGATCTACAATATATGATATCTATTTTACGCTTCGAGGTTATTATATAGGTATAAAAAAAATTATATATAAACATTTTTAATCTTGTAATACATATCATGAACTGAGTCCAATATCTTAATAGCCAAGTGAAAAAAAATCTCATTGATTTTTAAGAATACCTTTCTACATTCGTAGATAACAAAAAGAAGTCGAAAGGTAGGAAGCAGTCTTTTACGCGCCCCTCTCTTTTGTATTATAATAATGGACGTTTCTTTTATTCCCGTTCTGTTATTTATGCATTTTGTTCCCCCTCCCCATCTATACAGTAGGAGTTCTTAAAATTTACCAATCTCGAATAAATTACCATTTTTAAATGGGATTATTTAATAACAATAATTGTAATAATGTCAACTGTCCCGGACGTTGTGGATTTATGGAAAGCGCGATATCTCCCAAAGTAATAGGAGAGCGTAAATTTACACTTTATTTATGTTCTAAGTTAAAACGAAGTTATTTTACGTGTCGGGAGTTAAAAATATGCCCAGCCCTAAATTAGGGTCTAAAGTATTTTTGGAACCGTAGGCGATTCTTCGGATCAGCTACCCTGAAATTACGATATATTATATTAATGTCGTAATAATCAATTGATTGATTCGAAAATTGCTTGAATGAGATTTTTTTTTTTTTAAATAAAACACAATTCATTTGTACTACTTCCACATATTTATAATTATCATTACCGGTTTCGCTCATCACGAGCATCATCAACTGATAATGCTCGTGATTCAGTTGATAATGCTCTAGATGAGCGAAACCGGTCCTGATCATTATAAATATGTGAAAGTAGTACAAATGAATTGTGTTTAATTTTTTAAAATATAATGTCTTTCCACCAAGAATTGACAGTTAACACGTTTCGTGCCACCCTATTTTTTTAAAAAACACATGTGCGCCATTTGCAAATTTTACTTTTATATTATATATATATCCTAATAAGGGTTTAATAAATAGTCGAGATTTTTTTAAACCCTTGTATAACCTTTTTTTGGATTGCCGGTCACCGGTGACCTCCACGGCGTGGTTGAGTACTTTTTTGAGCATGTTTTTCTCGCCATCTCATAATTTTCATTGTTCCGGTCAGGAAATACCCCTGACCTCAAACCCATTCAAAATCTGTGGGCTAGGCTGCAATCAAGTAGCAGATGGCAAAAAAAAATCAGCGAGCATTGATTGAAGAGCTCAAAAAAATATTTGGCAGGTTTGAGACAATGAAATTGATGGCCAATATCTCAATTCTTTGTATGCATCACTTCTGAGAAGGGTGGAGGCTGTAATAAAGAGCAAAGGAAAAGATACAAAACAATAAATTTCTAAACATGTAAAAAGATTTATTTTATCTCAAACTAACTGTTATTACTCACTAATTGCATAACAAAATTCCGACAGAATAAAAAAAAAAAGACTACTTGCTAGGGTGACCGTCATAAATCAACTCTATTGAGTGTCTCCTGCCAGCTAGTAAAAATGCTTCCATTCAATAAATACGTATTATTTTAATATTTTATGTCAATCCTTTCTTCAAAATAAAAAGGGTAGTATAATGTTTGTCGGCGTCCGTGGCGCAGTTGGTAGCGTCGCTGGCTACGGTTACGGATGTCTCGGGTTCGATTCCCGGTGCGGACGGTTTTCATAGATTGATCTTTCAATCGATTCATGGATTTCTGTTCGTAGTCTGAGTCCTCCCTCCCTCCCTCCCTCCCTCCCATCAATCTCATCCTCACGGGGCGTAGCGAGAGCGATGAGCTAATCACTGGTTCTCTCATAGCCCTTTCCTTCTATCCCTACTATCTTTGGAAAAAAAGAGAGGTTGAGCAACTGAGTAACAAGCAGTTCTCGTAGAAAAGTTTGTTAAGATACCTCCATTAGGAGACCATACGCTCCACATTGGGAGCGGACATGGAAAAAAAATTCACGCCCAGGAACCGAGAGGCGTTACCATTTTTCAAATACAATCCAATCGGGAACTATTACAATTGTAATTCGTTCAAAATAATCCCTTTATGGGGGAAACTTGTTCGCAATATATAAGGAGATGCGTTTCAAAATATGTCATTATATTTTATCATCAACTTGTTACGTATAGCATTCGAAGATATATTTTGATTTCGAGCCCTAGAGCAGGTTTGTATTTTTACACACATATAGTTATATTATCTCATTCAATTTATTATTTTTTAACAATTTCATTTTTCAGTTTTATCCCATAAAAATATGGCAAGAAGTTTATCAGATGATGATTTGTCAATTGAAGAATTATCTGAAGGTGAAGCTGAAGCAACGGAACTACTTTTGAATACGGCAGTGGTGAATGCCAGAGTGATATATGAAGAAGTGACAAAAAAAAACATTACTATTGTGGAATTTCGAAAACAATTATCATTATATCTTACCAGCTGCGTAGATTCTAACCAACCATCAACATCAACACCAATCCAAAGAAGAGCACGTCATGAACTTTTAAAAAAAAAGGTCAAGCACGAAAGGTTCGCCGTTACTGTATCAGGTGTTATAAATCGAACGTAAAATTTGGACGAAAAATCGCGAAAAATAAAACTAAACAGGTTGTGACATATTGTGGCGGTTGTGATGGAAACCCCTTTTATTGCTTACCATGTTTCAATACGGAACATAGAAATGTATCCATGTAAATACAATGTTTTTTGAATATAAAATAAATAATTATTACCTCTTCTCCTGTTATTATTTTTCATCATATTTCGACCTTATTGGTATATTTTGTTTTCTAGTTTTATGACAATCTAAAGTTTTTACCATGTAGTTACTCTTCTGAACTAGTATTCGATGTTTTCTCCATGCTAATCTTTCGTATTATCGATCACATATGTGTACAATCATATCCAAATCATATTTCATGATTTCATATGTTTTACGTTTTTTTTAAATTTTGAAATAAAATTCGTCGATGTTTTTATGTGCATCTGGTTGGGTGATGCCATGTGAGTCACATCTGATGATAAATATCATGGTAGAAGTGCCCGGCGGCGCCCGACGACACTTTATGGAATCTGGTTTTTGCCGGGCACCGGTGACTGACACGGCGCAGTGGTCAATGTTGATGCCGGTCACCGGTGCCCGGCATGGCACGAAACGTGTTAACACCTTAAAAGTGATTGAATGAGAATGTTAATTAGCGGTAAATAATAAAACAGATTGTTTCAACGTATTTTTTCTACAATGAATGCAACATTCTTACAGTATCGTTTTCAGCGATTAATTTTGACGTATTAAAATTTAGATTTTTAGCCATGCATGTTATTTTGGGGTATTTATATTTCTTTTAATTAATTCACAAACTTTCATTATCTTGATTGATGAAATTGATTTAAATTTATAAATTTATTTTCGTTGTATAATGCCATTCCATAAAGTGACGCATCGGACGATTACGGTTAAAAAATCGCAATTAAAATTTTGGTACTTTAAGAAAGTTATTGTGACATTCTGCTGCACAGCTTTGTTCTATTTAAATGTAACTGTAGAGCAGTTTGTAGTATAGTATTTAGGATAATATATCAAAGTATTTAGTTCTGCAAAATTTTATTAGGTAGTTAATAGCTATTTCGTCTATTTTAAGCTATTATTATAATGGAGTTCTACCAAGTAAACGCCAATTCAATCAATAAAATCTTAAGTATATGATATTATAGTTGAATCAACACCAGAATTTAATTTGGGTTTTCGCAATATAAATATGTATTTTATCTTTTAAGAAAAACCTATTGTTTCCTTGTAGAATTTTAAAACATTTAAAGATTTGTCTGATATATTTATATAATATGTGCAATTATTAATTTTGACTGTTACTGTTTTGAAATAAGTCGTCCGTAAGTGCATAAAAGATCAATTTTCATATTATGGATTTCGAGTACGTCGTTTATCTTTTAACCCAAGTAGGCATAAACTCTAAATTACAAACTTGAGAACCCTAAAGAAATATCTGGATTATTTAGGCAGCACAAGAAAGGGGAAGGCATAAAGGAAGTTATCCCCTAAAGGTAGTAGATTCAGATGTCTACTGATAAAAACACTGAGTTTGAAAGATTTACTTTTAAGTAAACTTTTTAAGAACATTTCAAGTATTATTTTTTTAACTGCACGACAGTTATCTTGTTGTTGATCATTAATTATTTAGGGAACACCGTACAAATAGCCTATTGCTTCAAAATATTATCTTAGAAGGCGTCGTGGCAACTTTTTTTTAATCAGTTATTGATAATCCTGTCGTTACAATCTAGGATGAACGAAACGTTATCATGGATGATTGATAGACACCTTTTCAGAGTGACGACATTAATTAAGTGTAAATGTCGGCGTCCGTGGCGCAGTTGATAGTGCCGCTGGCTACGGTTACGGATGTCTCGGGTTCAATTCCCGTTGCGGACGGTTTTCATAGATTGATCTTCCAATCGATTTATGGACTTTTGTTCGTAGTTTGAGTCCTCCCTCCCGAACCCATCCTATCCTCATGGGGCGTAGCGAGAGCGATTAGCTAACCACTAGTCCTGCCATAGCCCTATCCTTCTATCCCTACTCTCTTCGAAAAAGAGAGGGTTCAGCAACTGAGTAACCAGCAGTTGTCGTAGAAAATTTCTTTTAAGATGCCTATATTAGGAGACCACGTGATCCACATTGGGAGCGGACATGTAAAAAAAAGTAATGTATTTATTATGTCTGTCACTATCGCACTAAGGGTGCGAAGAAAATATGAATCCTAATTATGACAATTACGGGACTGTATTGTATGTCGTGCTGTAAATAGAATAAGACAAGTGGGCGAAAAAAGATTGAGCATGCTTAGTATTTTTTAAATACCATTTCAAATCGGCGCGTCTTATTAAGAATAATATTTTTTACAATACGCCAGCTTTCACAGGGCATACAGTAGCAATCACAGTCGCAGAGAGCTTTTTAACTTCCGGAAGTAGCCAGGAGACCATGTGCTCCACATTGAGAGCGGACATGGAAAAAAAATGCGTACTGTATCTGTATACAAAACGTATCGCAGTCGCAGAGTGAAAAGCTTGTACCTCGACATTATTAAAACTACGAGGGACTGTAAAATGTTTTCTTGGCGATGAGATTTTGTAAAAGTAATCTCAAGATCCCACCATTATTTTTATATTGGATGTGGAGTCGTTAAAAGTTGCGAGTCCGACTCACAATCCGACTCCGATTTGAAAAATGAACAGTTGTTCATAATTTTACCATCCATGGTGTACAATTACATGTATCGAAATAACAAATCATAAAGTTCAAATAGATGTCACTGTCGATATTATTTTTATTTATTCTAAGTCATTAAAGAAGTGAGTTATAATAAGCTTGCTCTAATATTCTAATATTTTTATAAACATTAACTGCATGATGTTTATTTTTTTCAATTTTAGAGGGCATCTGAAAATATCATCAAATTCTAATTCTAATCTCACTAACGGCATTCCGTCGGTTACGAGCGTTGCAAAATGTATATGTTGACAACTCTTGCAATTGTTATTAAACACAAACAAATTTCTTTCTTATGCACTTAATGCGAATATATATAAGGTAAACATACGAGTAGTTGACCTCTTAAGGGAAAAACTCGACAAAAGTAACGATTAACCTTTAGTATTAGACCAAATAATGACAAAGCAAGTGTATTCATTATGGATCAAATGTCTAAATTAATATGATAAGACAAGAATTAGAAAAGGGTCTGTTATAAAAAACTGTATTCAATTTTTAACAACCACGTTTTTGTGTCAGTAGTTGACCATCTAAAAAATTGAAAGTTCCCGTAGTTAAAAACTTTTTTTTCAGTACCATGCCTAATCAAAGTGTGTCATGTCAACATTTCACCAGAGCTTCCTGTAAGACCACTCTTGCTTGAATCAAGTAGCATATGCTTACATTCACTGATGTCCTTAACAATTCTCTTCAAACAAATTCAAAATAAAATACTTACTGCGTAAGCTGTTTTTTTTTAAATGGCCGCTATGACACCCCAATGACATATATGGTGATACGGTAGTTCCTCAATCCGACAAAAGATAGTTTAACTTGTCTGAACTCTAAATTTAGAGCAATCCAGATTATACGTTTCTTATTGTGGACACTTTTATTGAAAAAGGGTACGGTCAACTACACGTACATTTACCTTAGTAAAATTTGACTTTAAAATCATAGGAATATAGTTGCAATCCAACTGACTTAGATATACATTTTAATGAAATGAATTTTTTTATAAAATTCAGTCGCAGATTCCAGTTATGGAGATATGTTCCAATAGTTAATTTTGGTTAATACAACATTAAAAATCCTATATTTGTTCTAAACCATTTTACAATAATCTTTTAAAATCTACCCTTCTTCATTTTCTTCATTCCACTTAATATTGTTCAATCACGTACGAAAAGATTTCACTGTGTACACGTTTCTATAGACTCTCGAACATCAAACGATAAAATAAAGCCAAATTAATTGAATAAAAATAACACTTCACACTTTATATAAGGCTCAGAGTGATCAACAAACTACGAAATTGCGTTATGCAGGCTTTGTACCTACGACGAAAGTTACTTTGACTGCACGTTTTCTCGCCGCCCCCTTTTAGATTAGGGTGATTTACATTTTTTACGCTCGACAGTATTAAACAACACACGCGGCTTGATTTAAATTATAATAAGTTTTTTTTAATAATATGCTTTGCCACGTGAAATGATACTTATTTGATCTTAGTTGCTGCCTATAAAAAAATCAGAATATTTTTGTGCAAGTTGTAAAGGCCGTGGCGCAGTTGGTAGCGTCGATGGCTACGGTTACGGATGCCTCGGGTTCAATTCCCGGTGCGGACGGTTTTCATAGATTGATCTTTCAATCGATTTATGGATTTCTATAATTTAAGACATCGACTGAGGGTGCTTGATGGAATTTCAATATTAAATTTGGATTATTGAGATTTTGTACACTTCCATGTATTTTGTCACTAACGACCCGGGTTTCGCCTTTCGGCATCTTCAGGCATTCGAGCACACGAATGGTTCGTCAGTTCGAGTCCATTCGTGTGCTCGAATGCCTGAAGATGCCGAAAGGCGAAACCCGGGTCGTTAGTGACAAAATACATGGAAGTGTACAAAATCTCAATAATCCAAATTTATGGATTTCTGTTCGTTGTCTGAGTCCTCCGTCCCCCTTTTCCATCCTCACGGGGCGTAGCGAGAGCGATTAGCTAACCACTAGTCCTGTCCTAGCCCTATCCTTCTATCCTTACTCTCTTCTAAAAGAGTGGTTGAGTAACTGAGTAACAAACAGTTCTTGTAGAAAAATTCTGTTAAGATACCTCAATTAGGAGACCATATACTCCACATTGGGAGCGGACATGGAAAAAAATAATTATAAAGGGCTGCTTCATATTTAATTGGACTAACAATTAATTGCTTGGTTATTCCACTGGCCGCGTTAGTAATTGTGACATGTTTTTCGCTTCTTTAAGAACCATCTTCAGACTAACCATATCGCAAGGTTTTTGATCCTAATTGTCAACATAAAAATGTAAGCGTGGGGTAGTTTTATTTCCATTTAATGATCGTGGGTAGGGGGTAAGACACACGATAATAGTAATAATTAGCATAAAACTACTAATTACAAAATTAATTACTTGTGTTTGGAGGTGAAAATCCCTAGGGAAATAAATTTAATAGTTGTGAGCTTTATTTCTTGTGTGGCGAAGATGTTTTTAGAAAAAGTGAGACACGGGTAACATTTACGTACACAACCAGGGGAATAACTAAGTTATCAATTTTCATTTTATATTAAAAATGAATTTCCACAAAGCTACCGGCCGAATCCATCGAAAATAACACTAAACGAACGCTTAGGAATGATTACTCGTATTTTTCAAAAACACACCTGTCACTCAGAAAGTAAGTTGTAACAGAGCGTGCATTGCCCATCTATGACCTTATTTGGCTTAGATTCGTCACATGTTTATTTAAGTTACTCTAAATACAGGATACCTGGCGCGTTTTCAATTTATAGAAATATTTTTTTGTATTCTATATGAAGTATAACATATAAAATTATTACGTTGTTATCAAAGCTCACAACTCACCTTTGACAATAGACCGATGTTATATTATTCCGTCAAAGCTTGTTCGATGTTTCCATTTTTTTATCATACCTTGTATATTTTCTAAAACTGATTATATTGTTATAATAGTGAATATAATCATCGTAGTATTTAAAGTTAATTTATGAAACTTAAAACCGCTCTCATGTTATCTATTAACGCATCAAATACCGATGTATGAGAGTCCACCGTTTATTTTGTGGCTATCCCTTAATTAAAAGTTATTTAACTATCATATTATTATTATATATATAGTATGTTATGTCATTCACTGTCAATTATGATGCATTTCACCGTCACGCGATACGTTAACTTGAGTTTGCGAGGTGTATCCTAAATTAAAAATCTTTTAATGAACATTGTTAATTTTTTTTAGAAATTCACCCTTCTTTTTAAAGGCACCAGTGTGACAAAGTGACTTGCTCAATTTAATACTCACCAAAAGGGTTATCGATGTGTTATAGTATTACCAACATTACTTGGCCGCCACCGAATTTGGAACTAGAATTGTCAGTCTAGAATAAATTTCTCCAATTGCCATTTTATGCAAAATAAATATCTTGTCTACTTTTAACAACTGTCGCTAAAATATAAGAATTTATTGAAATTTCAGTTCTGGTTGAGTAAGGCAAAATTCCTAACGTGACTGTGACACCCTCACTAGCGGCCAAGTTAAATTGGTACATCTATAGTATTCATTTCATTTTTTTACATTGTTATTATCTTTCAACGAAATGTATTGTACTTGTAATGTATTTACAAAGTTGTGTCACGCGATTATTCGTTATTTTTTTTTACTCGCTTCAATGTGGTGAAACACATGGACTCATAATTCTGCATCACAAGATAACTTTTTTCTGCAAGAACTTCTTTTTATTCAGTCTCTCATCCTTTCTTTTGGAGAATGATGAGGCGAGACTACAACTAACAGAAAGCAAATCTCTTTCGCTACTCATAGTTTTAAGGACCGAACGATTTGAAATATATGCAGACATCCACGCCTTAAAACCATATTTCGATTGGAGAACCGATCTAAGAAGAGTATCCGTACTAAATCTTGAGCCCGATGATACCGCTATCAAAGAGAATATTATATAATTTTCTTGATGTAAATACTCTGCTATTGTTCCTTATTATAATTGAGTTCTAGAAAGTCAATCAATACTTTGATATATGTTCTTCCCAGGATAAAAATGTCTTTATTATACATGGATATCTCATAGTTTGGCCTGCACTGACTCGCAGATGTCTAAATTAGGATTTTAGAAGTCTACAGCGATAGTACCGCGGTCGGCATTCCTACAATAGTATCCCTTTAAAATCTCCCAATAAAGAATACACCATAATAAAGGTTTATTTGAAATATATTTGTTTGGTGAAATATTACACTTACCGTAGAAATGCGTGTCGTAATAAACAAATTATGATAAGAATGGCGTGCCACTAAAAATATTTCAGCTCAACTAACTTTTCAAACGTTTTTTTACGGTATTTTATTCAAAATTTTCTGAAGGGGTGTTCGTTAGAACTTTTGTTAAGTCATACCTACAGTTGAAAGCTTTGACAAATGAATTATGTTGTGACTTTCTCAATCACAGTAATGGTGAAATTAATTGTTATATTTTACCCATTTGCTGAAACACTTATAAATATTTTTTAGGGTTATTAAAAAACTTTCTCATGTCACTATTTGAGTTATTGAATCCTATTAAAAAGTGAACTAATGAAAGGAATATCGTTGTATGTATTATACTGGTGTGTTAAGCATTGTTATTCAGTTAATTTTTTTTTATAATCTTATCTAGCAATTGATAGCTACATACAATTCGGGTTACTAAATTACGAAGTAATAGTATGCAGTCAAAATTCAATACTTAATTTGTAAACGATTCATAAAAATTACTCCTGTATAATTAATGAATTTTTTTAATCGGAAACGAGTAATAGTTTTAAAGAAACATAAATATATTCCTCGTTATTCTTGAACGGCTCAAATTTTAAATTCTTGTTCTTTTTATAAGATTCAACCATTATCAGGATTTTATCAACATCAAATTTTTCCAGATAGCCAAAATCGTAACTAATATCACCATTCTTCATTCACAAATTATTTTATTTCTCAAATTTATTCACTCGACAGAAACTGTTCTTACTGTCTACTGAGTAACAAGCTGATCTCATAGAAAAAATTCTGTTGAGATACCTCCATTAGGAGGCCATATGCTTCACGTTGGGAGCGGACATAGATAAAAAAGAAAAAAAATAATTTCATAATTATTATCCCTTTAAAACGTGTATTACAACATTGAACAAATAAATCTTTATAAAGATTTGAGTTATCGCCATTATGAATAGAGATATCAGCAACGACGTAGACAAAAAAACTCCTTAGATATTCCAATGATAATATAATCTCTTAAGCGTCTCTTCAAAAATTCAATTCTATCAGAGTGGGCTTCTGGTTTAAGCTGAAAATTACATAGGAAAACATTATCATAATGTAATCAGCTGTTTTAGACCCACTACTGAGTGTACCCCATTTAAGTTTCTATGCAATCTCACGTCGATCTCGTGATTTCTTAATTTTGTCGATCTAAGAATGAAATCTTACTACGCCTCTCCAATTATCTAACGTTTGCCCAAAAGTTTTAAAATTAATTTTTATATATCACTGGCTTTATATCGTATTTATAATGAAAAAAACGTCTGCTTCAGAAATCTTATCAAAGTTCAAAAACATCATTTTGTTATTTGAAAATTTTCATTATAGCCTTCCATTACATCAAAAATCGAACGTAACTTTTCTATACTGTAAAATTTTATACCCCAAATACGATGGCCGAAACTTGATGAAACTTCCCTCCCCGTCTCCCGGAAAATGGAATGTTTATGTCGTCTGTTTGATGGAATTTTCCCTCAGTTAGGTTCCGGTATACAACCTTTACGACCTCTCGTTACTCTTAACTTTCAACATCTGCTCTGCTTTATATGTTATAATAATGATCTATAATTTTTGGGAACGTATACTCTTAATGTAGATCAATAACTTGTATTATAAACATAAATCTAAAATTTTGTGGCGATATTGTTTGTGGCTGTCCTTACTTTTTATTTATTAGGAATAATATTTTATCAGTAATGTCGGGCACTCGTTTCTAAATGGATAACCGTTAAATACAGAAGAACGATTGATGTTCTAAATTACTTCAAGAATAGAAAACATATTACACTGGAATATAATTGTATTTTTGTTTTTTGTTTTGATAAAACTCAATTTTTCGTATTCATTTAACAATATGAGCTTTACCGTTTCGTCTCAGTGAATGAGTATTTTTGTCAGATTAAATTAAAAAACGCTTGATTCGTTTATCTAAAATTAAATATCAATCATGCATCTGGAGTAATGTTATATTATAGATGTTAGTTCATTAAACTATTGTCAAAAATAAACTAATACATATACTAGACAATCACCGAAACATCTCTGGACAATACTATCCCCCTAGCTGGATTGTTGACATAATTACGTAAGCCAGAACCAAGCTTTTACGCAATACTAAGTACAAGAATGAAGGAAGATTTAACCCAGCAGTGAATTGCCAACGGCTGAATAAGTTGGTACTATTAGATGTAACCTGAATTCCGAAATACTTATCCGTTGGAAAACTTGCAACTATTACCTCTAAGTTGTATAGAATTCGCTACCTTACACGTAAAAGCCTTCAAGCTCTGCCTGACCCTATTATCCTTCCCGTGGGCAGTGAGTAGTGTGTACTGTGCAATAGGCGCGTTGCGAAGCCTCCTTCTCTCCGTAGACCCTCTTCCGCTCGCCCGAGCTTTCCGATCTCGAAAAGCTCACATGCCGGAAGATCGACAAGTGTTTCCGCCCCGACCTTCACTCAATGCGATCAACGGGGTATACCTCTGTGGAAAAAATATTTAAAAAACATATCATTTTATACGGTACATATTCTGTACTGCGATTTATATATCGGCATGGACTATTATATAATATAATGTTTTCTACATATAAAAACATTGCACTCTATACAAAAAATACGATTTATAACACTTTAAATATATCCTTGCGGATTTTCAAAAATTAATAAATACCAAATACATCAAAATTAAATGATGCACCCAACAGCTTTGTTATACTGTCGATAGATTCGGTGGTAACGGTTGTCTTACTATGTGTGACACGTGTTTCGCGCCATTGAGGCTTATCTTCAGACCAACCCTATCGTAGACATTGATATTGATTCTAATTCATAAATGAAAAAAAAGAGTGTGCTTTTTATTTCTACTGGGCATGGGGAGGGTTTAGACACAAACAATAATTGTACTAATTACTTAAGTTTGGACGTTTAAATCCTATCGGATATAAAATATATGGCGAAAAGCCAACCATCAGATTTAAAATGCTATTTAATAAAGCTCTTATTTACTTCCAAGAACTCTTCGCTATTCATTTTTAATCCTTTACTCTATTCGATCGAGTATTTCTGTATTCTTAATTTTATTAAAATCGTAATTGTTTTCGATTAGATGATTTGCAAATTTTGAAAAATTATTTGACACCGCCCCGTACTTTATGAGGCGAATTAGGGGTCTTCAAAACCAATCCGCAGACTCTTCCTTTTCATGCAAATTTAATATGTAATATCTCTCCTAAGGCATTCAAAAATGATTTGTCATATTTGTTTGGTTACCGTTATTTGTTTAAGTAAACAAAAAGCTTGCGATGCTTAGGGAGGCAGGCAGTCGTCCCTCGGCCTAAGGGCTTGGAGGTTATTAGTCGACACAGCCGCGGCGTGGGTCAAAGAGATTTACGACCTATCATAAAACCACTTGCTGCGCTTTTAAATTGAAATTGTGTATTTTAAATCTGTTTGTGTTTGTGTAACTGTCTTCGAGGAATTTATGAGTATAAACTAACTGCAATTAATGAGAAAGTATACTGAATACGACCGGGTTTTAATGGAAGACGAAGGAAGCTGTGAATTATCCTTTGACACCACGCCGGACTCGGGGCTGTCGAAGTGTGTTGACGCTCCTCCACCTTCCCCTCGAGTAGCGGACATATTCATACTCTCATATTATTATATTGAAATATTATGCGTTCTTTTCTAGCATTAAGGTTTTTACCTGTCGGCCCGACATGACCAGTTTGAAAGTTTTTTCAAGATAGTCTGTATATACCACTTTGAGACAACGATTTTACTTCTTTTTTTTTTTTTTTTTGTCGGACAAACAGGAAGGTCTTTTAATATTAGAACCAAGGAACATCTAGCTTGTGCTAAAAAAGGAGATGATTTGTCTACATTTGGCAACCATTTGTTTCTAAGTAAACATACGTTTGACATAACCCAAAATTTCAAAATCCTGCACTTAAATAACAAATCTTTAAAATTAGATAAACAAGAGATTTTAGAAATAAATAGATATAAAATTTTTGCCCAATTCAAATTTATTGAATGAGCAAACCGTCTTTGCATCTTCTCCTTTGTTATATCCGATTCATTAATTTGTATTATACCGGTTACTTTTAACTTTTAAGAATTGATTCTGTCTCTGTAATTTTTGTTTTTCAGATATTAAAATTTATTGGATACTCATAGCTGCTCTGCTTTCCCCACTTAAGATGGCTGTTTATTATTACATACTTAATATTTGATTATTTTTAAATGGTTCATTAATTTTTACTTATAATTTCCCTGAGTCATCATTTTATATTATTATCGTCATTAGTAATTTTGTTCAGCTAAATGGACTTTTAATGTAGCTATATTTGTGATTGTAGATTAGTATTTATTGATTTGCAAGAGGTCCATAACATTTTAATTGTAGACTCTTTCATTTGATTTAAGTATAATTTGTTTGTTAATCAATATTTTCTTGTCTCAGTTCATGAACCATCAGTTTTATACCTTTTCACTCAATTTTATATAAATACGCCTGTTATGTTTTATCAGTTGATAATGCAAAACAAATTGTGTTTTATTTTTTAAAATATAATGTCTTTCCACCAAGAATTGACAGTTAACACCTTAAAAGTGATTTTACTTTGTATTTATTATTGAATAAGATTTAACCTAACATATTAAGGTTTTGAAAAGCTGGTGGTATGTTATCCGGTAACAACCTTGATACTTTAGTGATGTGTTCCGAAAATATATAGTGACAGAACCGAAACAGTATTAGTAACCTCACTAAAACGAAAACAGTTAAATGAAGTAACTTCAAATAATCTTAACACGAGAAAGGAAAAAACAAATAATAATATTAATAACTTGCGTAAACTCATCTATTTGGATACACATCATTAAAATATGAATTGTGTGACCGATAAATTCATTTTAATATTTTTCTTCACGTCTTTTGTTTAAAGTAATCTATAGAAAAGGTGTGTGGGTAATAATTATGCTATAAACCGACCTTCATAAAACATTTTGACTTTTTTTGATATTCGACAATAACAATTGAAATATTTTCCTACACAATATAATATAAACACAGCGATATACTTTAAGTACACACTCAACTGACCTTTAGGGTCTAGCGCTGAGGGACCAATTACCCGTAAAGATAACATTTAGGGTCTAACGCGGGGCGGAATGGTGATAGGCAACTTCGGGACCTCAAATAATAATTCTATGTGTCATTTATATGAATCAAGATTCCTGAACAACATCGTGTTTGTATTGTATAATAACATCCCAGGACTAATAAAAAATGCCATTCGATAGTATTTCAGAAGATTTTAAATGCGATACTGTGTGGTAAAATTGTAGCGAACACTGCCTGTTGAAGTTAGGTTAAAGATGAGATCTCGGCAAACATATTGCATGCCTTAGAAATTATATATATATATATTACAATATTTTTAAGGCAGATTAATTACAATTTTATTATGATATTCCTATCTATGAAAAATACAAGAATTCAGGTTATTATTTAGTTTTTGAATGTATTTATCAATTTGTAATAGATTGTGTTAGTATTTTCGTACAAATTCAAACCAGCTTAAGTGATTTATTTCTAATACAATAGAAAGGAACATGCTTTGCTAATGAAAGCTGTTTAATAGGTATTAAGTATTTAGAATAGGCCTGCATTTATTGGGTCAGTAACCATTTAAATTTTTGCTTAGTAAATTTAATAAATGGTCAGTATACGCATGGTCAGCTAATAAAATAAACGGTTAGTAATTTATATAAAATGGTCAGATATTTGTATTCACTTACTAACCATTTATGGAATTAGTTACTGACCAAATAATGAATACATTTAAATCAGTGGTGCATAAACCACAGCCCGTGGGCCGTATGTGGCCTAAAATAACATGCAATAGGTAGTAAAATTATGTTACTATTAATTACTTTTAAGG
Source organism: Himalopsyche phryganea (assembly GCA_022494535.1). Classification (NCBI taxonomy): domain Eukaryota; kingdom Metazoa; phylum Arthropoda; class Insecta; order Trichoptera; family Rhyacophilidae; genus Himalopsyche; species Himalopsyche phryganea. The sequence continues at coordinate 2,031,594 of JAGVSL010000080.1, read as the reverse complement.
GGTTAACTGTCAATTCTTGGTAGAAAGATATTATATTTTAAAAAATAAAACACAATTCATTTGTACTACTTCCACATATTTATAATGATCAGGACCGGTTTCGCTCATCACATCAAAAATTACTATTAATTGAAAAATAATAAAAGCATATCTCCTCTGGTATAGTATATCATTACTTTCCAACATTTTTAACCCCTGCAGCCCGTGAAAAATTAGAAAATGGATATACTGGCCCTTCTTTCAAATAGGTTGTGGACCACTGCTTTAATTAAAATACTCATTGAAATTTAATTAGTATGTATAGTTCTCGAAGTAGCAAAACACTAAAAAAAATATTGTTCACGAAGAATTTTACTTTAGTTTATTTCCAATTGGGATCATTTCTTTTCGAGTTAATGTTTTATCTTGTGTGCGATTGTGTTTAATAATTTTTTAGTATGTCTACAGCGGATTGAGTACCAGATAAATACATCGTATGTATCTTACACTATTTTAGAAATATCCTTGGAATATGTAAATTTGGTTAAAGTGGACAAGATATGTAAACTTAATATATTAAAATTATTGTAGTCGGTAATGAAGGTTGGAATAGCAATCAGAGATGAGCATGAAGCCAGCCACGCTCCACTTTTCATTACGACCCAATTCCTCTGCTAAATTAAATACGTGATATCGCCAATGTCATTACCTCGATACATGCGCCAAGCTGCGCTGTTTCGGCCCATCTAGCATTGCGGCCAGAGGTTTATAATATATATTTTATTGCCAGCCCTATATGCTATATGTTTACGTCGTGTTTTATAATATTTACAAATCTACAGTTGACTTACATCAGTGAGGTTTCATTAAGAACTTTGTCTTTGAACTCTTTCGTAATCAAGTCAAATACATAATGTACTTTTTATCAAACAAAACTGAAAATTTCAATAAAACTTATTTATTGATGTGAATAGATATAATTTAATAATTGCTATCAAGTTATTTCAGTTGGTATTAAGATGCAACCGATGCGTTAGATGTATCTGTAAATTATGTCGTGAGAAAGCAACTGAAAAAATTATTTGAAGGATTTTTTCATAACTGACTGTTCGATCTTCTCGACCGGCCACTGCTTCCATACCCGTTGAATTTATCTGGCGTGGCGTAACAATTGTAAATCGTATAAAGAGATCCCCTCTGTAATTATGAGTGTTGCAATAGTAATATCCCAAGAATTGTTGGCTCGTATTTAAGTATGCAGATAGTAGAGTTATTCTAAGCGAAACAGACGTAAACTAACTATGTATTGGAGCCTATCTATTTAAATATTTAGAAAAAAATGTGTAAAGTTTTCCTCCAAAGGTTTTTTTTACTATATTTGATTACGTATATATCTTAAGTAATATCGTCAAGAGCGACCCTCTATTATGCCTGAAGTGTTAAGTGTTCAACCGTTGTGTGCTACCTGTGTTAACTTATGCCTGCGAAACATGGACTCTCAATACACGAGAGGTCCAAAAGCTGAGAGTGGCGCAACGTGGTATGGAATGGTTCATGTATAACGCGTAAAGACCGCAGAACAAACAAATGAATAAGAAAGCAAACATGAGTGAGAAAGATGTGATAAAGGTCACCAAATTGATGAAATGGCGGTGGGCCGGACATGTCGCACGGCGAACGGACAACCGCTGGACAAATGCAGTCATTCAGTGGTACCCGAGGGGCACTAAGCGGCCTCAGGGGCGTCCCAAAACCCGCTGGATTGACGAACTTGTCAGGTTCGGTGGAAGTACGCGGCAGCGTCAATCTAGGGACCGAGAAGAGTGGAGGGAGCTGGGGGAAGCCTTCGTCCAGTAGTGGATCGACCCCGGCTGAGAATGAAAATGACATATATATCAAACCAACAATTTCTTGTTTATCATATGTAAAAAGTTTCTTAAAAGTTACATCATACTATTAACATTCGTCATTTCACATAAAGAAATAAGTAAATCAATCTATCTGATATTTTTCAAAATTATCATCACTGAAGTTGACGAAATTAAGTTGTAACTTCGTTTTCTAAAAATGCAAAATCTCGTTAGATGTGACTTTCTTTCTTCTCTCTCACAATATCAGAGTTTTGACTTCCAACATAACTTTTGAATCGATTCCTATATCTAGATCATTTGTGGTCAGCTCAAAACTATAATTTCTAAATACATTCTTTTGAAGTCAAAACTAGACAACACTCGACTTGCCCTTCGTACATTTAAAAGCTCTGCATGACACTGCGCTCTGAATATTAGTTTACAGGGCTTCCGGCCCAATATGGAGGTGCTTAAGGCAACATGGCGATCTTAGTTCCACTCTGGAAATCTAGAAGGGGAACGTGAGCGGGAAAATTGATCGTAGTTTATTTGCAGGAGAAGCATCTTTGCATTGTCAATGGGTTATTTAAATGCATGGTATTCTCAGATAAATTAAATCGAAGAATAATAAGAAAGCAGCACTATTTTTGAAATATAATGTGAAAGACTTGAATGAACATAAAAATTGATTAAACGTTTTTGATCTGTGTATAATTTTGTAGATTCACAACACGATAAAATATAAAATAAATATAATAATTCCAAATTGTATTAATGTTAATTCCTTTCTTGATTCCCGCGGCAGTTTTTTTACAGTTTCAGTTTTTGAATTTACCTGAGACGAACAATATGTTTAAAATAACCATCTATTAGACCACTTTCCATATTATAGTAAAAAGATATCTCGTGTTTATTGTACAAAAATGACGATACAATGTGTTTATACCAAACGATAACCGTTTCGACCAAATATTATAACTAGAAGATGGCATACAACCCATTTTTTTTTCTAAGCAGGCTAACTATAGCCTAAATTTCACTGCCCAGTTTCGGATAGTAGGTATCTATCCATTATAATAATCCAAGTTAAACGTACACAAGTGTACCTCTAAAGCTCTAGTCTTGTTTCGGTGGGACAGAGCTCTTCCACACTCAAGTGTACTTGACAGGGTGGAGTTTTATATCTCTTATCAGTCTGAAACAGGAGCTCAATGAGGGTGACTTTTTCGTAAGTCTAGTCAGTTATGATACCAGGGCTTCAAATGGTCCTATTCATCATTATTGGTTGATATTTTTTGTTCATTAAAATAACTAAATTATGACAATGCAGATGAGTTGCTTAACACGTACAAAGTCATGAATAAATCGTGCTGCTACCTTTTTAAGGAAGGTCGTCCTTCAGTCACGATTGAAAGACATTTGAGGTTTGGCATACCAAAACAAAACTAATAAAGTTTAATATATTATTACGAACACTTCACGGCAGAAATTTTAGCACTTTTGAATTTAGAATATTTACAGTCAGTATTCCTACGGGGTATTCTCACCTTTTCAACTCCGTTGACGTTATTCGTGAATGGTTTATAGAATATAAAGTCTTCAATTTTAAGGTGTTAACTGTCAATTCTTGGTGGAAAGACATTATATTTTAAAAAAAATAAAACACAATTCATTTGTACAACTTCCGCATATTTATAATGATCAGAACCGGTTTCGCTCATCACAAGCATTATCAACTGATAAAAATACAAACATAACAGGCTTATTTATATAAAATTGAGTGTAATAATGAAGGTATATAAAACTGATGATTCATGAACATGAAAATACTGATTAGCAAACAAATTATACATAAATCAAATAAAAGAGTCTACAATTTAAATGTTATGTACCTCTTGCAAATCAATAAATACTAATCTGAAATCACAAATATAGCTACATTAAAAGTCCATTTAGCTGAGCAAAAATTTTAATGACATTCAAATTTTTGCTCAGCTAAATGGACTTCACACCCTTGTTCGGTTTACCGTACGTGTATAGTTCAGTTCTCTCAATTTTCCATTAAAAATAACAATTCGTTTGCAATGTGCCAATATGCAACTATATTTCAATGCCCTTCATTACGCATTCTTAGTTAGATCACTATTTCAACCCCTGAGTAAGACGCCGAACTAGGGAGGCTGTAGTGCACTTGTTACGGGATATGTCATATTATTTTTAGGGGTGTAAATTCTAAGCCTAATGGGCGTGCGAAGCCCCCTCTGTAAGATCTCATTTTAGAACCGTCAAATCCTACCTACAGACGCAAAATCATTTTCATCACCACAGCGAATATCTTATATACGTCGAAAAGTAGTACATTATATATATATCTTCTTCATGTTCATACTTACTTTTTTATAGCTGGCAGTCTTTTCTTTATTCTGAAATATTTATCATAAGATGTTGATTAGGGTAACAGGGTTATCTTCCGTGTGAGGCGGCTATTATAGTGAGTAAGGAATCAATACAATTCATTGTATTTTAAAAAATAAAACAATTCATTTGTACTACTTCCACATATTTATAATGATCAGTACCGGTTTCGCTCATCACGAGCATTATCAACTGATAAAAATACAAACATAACAGGCTTATTTATATAAAATTGAGTGTAAAAATGAAGGTATACAAAACTGATGGTTCATGAACTGAGACAAGAAAATACTGATTAGCAAACAAATTATTTTGCATTCGAATCGATAAAAAAATGGCATTTTTTCTCACCTTATTTTTAATACACTCAAATATATTTTTTAACTTTATCTGCTGTTACAGTAATGTTGAATATATTTAGATTGTTTATTGAGTATCTCAACATAACTATTTGACTTAAATTAACTATTTGTAAGAAAGAGCAAATAGTTTTACTGTATACCATTTTTCAATATCATAAATAAAGTACGATGTGAAATATTCTATGAAGTTAACAGCTTTCGTTATTTGGTGTTGTCGGTATAACGAATCGTCAAACTTCGTAACAATGTAATGGCAGTCTACATGTTGGCGACTTGTTTGATTTGCCACTTTACCTCCAGCGTTCGGTGGAAAGACCTCTGCAAATAGCATCGAAACATTTTATTTGAACATGACGGACCGAAGCTTTTCCGAGTAAAGATCGCTGGTAGCCAAATATTTGCACCCGTGCTGTAAGGGAATCAGTATATAATTATTCTGAAAGAACAGATATGAAAATATTTGCGAACCCAAAGGCAAAAATCTATTTCTCGGATTTTAATGAATTTTGGCTAATATAAATTGTCAACCAAATGTACAAACCTCTATTTATATTAAGCTGAGACTGAAATATCCAACAAATTATGATTGATATTTACATGACCGAGATGGGCAATGTGAGAACGACATTAAAAGAATATAAATTCCCGTATAAGTTTTTAATCTGCATTTTATAAAATTAAAACTGTCTGAATCGAGCTTATACGTCAAAAAGATTCCTTGCTCAGACTACGATACTTTGCAAGAAAATATGCAATGTATTTCATTTCGTAGTTTCCGATTTGACGGAAAAAGATTCTGTTCAACTACAACAAATAACTCTGTTTTACATTTTTTGGGTTCAGTTTATTGTCATTGGTTGTATTTTATTGACATTCCGTATTATTGTACTGGTATTATTTTTCGCTTAAAAAAATAATCGAAAATTCGTTCATGTATGTATACCAAGTTTTAAAAATTTATTGCCAGGTATTATATATGAGCACACTAACTGTCAATATTATCCGTAGAATTCTAAGAGAGTATCGCTCACGAACTAATTATTCGTTATTATTATTATCGTTGACTTCTACAGCGTAGCGGTATTACGGTTTGCGGTCATTTGTTCCCAAATTCAATGTCTGGTCAACACAACAAACAAAAGTTGATTTTTTAAAATTGAGATCTATTGCATGTGTGTTTTAAAATTATTTTTACCTCAATTCGATTTGCTTTCAAAGTGCGTCATAGACACTTTTTACGAGTAATATTTTTAATTCAGTCACTTTACAACTGTTCGGAGATGCTACGGATATAAGTAGTAGAATATAAAAGGATTATTTAAGGGATCAGATAGGGGTGGTTGTGAAGCAAAAATCACTGATATCCATACCTTTTAACGCAAATGTATTAACGGACGAAGTGTCAGTTTGGAGATACGAATTCATAACATTACAACCGAATAGAATTCCATCATATGCAGAACTGGCAAAAGATTGACAATTATCAAACGTGACAGTTAAAATGACACGTTATTGGCAGAGAAATGATAAATTACGTTGTCATAACTCCCTTCTCGTTATATAATAATTATTTCAGCAGATCTGATTTCCACCGAACATTTCCTTTTAATATAAACTTCTGTATTAGTCCGGACGTTGCGCGTCATCTTTATTTTATCTGAAATGTTTTCCGATAACACGATACTGTTGCCTACAGTCTTCCGAAATATTTCGATGTTGTTATGGATAAAAGGTGGCATAGGATACCGCTGCGAAAATACATATTTATGTTGAAGTTGACGCGGAAAGTCGATATGTACTACGCCGGTTCTTTTATTGCGAATAAATCAAGTGTCCCACGCAGCCATCGGAAAAATAATACCGAGCTCTTGGAGCGGGGGAAATATCTCTGCGGACATCGGAATGGTTGTATTTTTGAATTCAATTTTACCCAGTTGCTTCATATCTATTTAATAAAGTTTTTTAAAACATCTTTTCAAAATGCTTTTAATTAAGTTCAGTATTTATTTTTCCATATGCAAACTTCCATGTTTACTGCCAACTAGACAGTGCATTGTTATTAAGATTTTTTAATTGAAAGAACAAAGGCATTTATGAAATAAAAAAACTTCAAAGAATCCTTTTATATTTAGTTATTTCTTTGGAATTGCTAAACATGCTTTAATTGCTCGGAGAAATATTTTCTTTAACTCTTTTCATCTTCCTATTGATATTTATCAGATTTGTCTATGTTATGAAAAGTTCGTTCATTGTCTTCAAGATAGAAGAGACTATGAATGTTATACTAATTTAATACTATTACAGAAACAGATTACGTAATATTTAAATCAAATAATAAATGTCTATAAAGATTATATGTACCTGTTTCATAATTTAATTGAAGACAACTTGTTTTCAACGTGGATAAAATAACAATTCGTTTTTATTGATGTGAAAATATAAATAAATTTATATATATATAAAAGGAATGTTTGTTTGTCCCTTATGCGTTCCTATACCATTCATCCGATTTTGCTGAAACTTTCGTGAATTGTTGTGCACACACCCGTGAAGGTTTCTAAAAAAACTCAATTCTAAAAAAAAACCAAATACGTACAAACAGTGACATATAAGAAAACCTTCTGATTTATTCGTTTCCTCACAAGACGGGAAGCAAACAATATTGTGTATCCAAAAGCACTTCAATGAACAGCATTAAAACACAAACACTTTTTTGAGTGGCATTGCAACGCATGCCGGGTACCCAGTTGTATTAAATAAATAATAAACAAATCAATTCGTAAATTATGTAATATAAAATCATACGAGACAATTTGTGGAATAGGTATAGCTGCATGAGATGTATTTACACGGATTATGAAATTATACTAAGATTTTTTACATGTAGCGTTTTAATCTTGGAAAATATTTTAATAATCGAACTGTCTTCTTCAATTGCCTAGCGATAAGAACGCGACAAAAAAATCATAAGGTTTCTTCTAATCCCTGGAAAATCCAAATACGAACAGATGGTTTTTCAATAAAACATTCGATTTCAGATTTAGGGTACAAAAGTTTCGATATATTATCTCCTTTCAATTGTCTGTATAAAGCTCATTAAAATTTTCACAACAGATTTTCAATTAAAAAAAAATATTTGGCGCATGATCATGTTCTGTGTATCACATTGATATTATTTACTTAAATACAATTTGTGCTAAGAACATTTTATCTTATTGTCTATCTCGTCCCATTATATTAAATCAATCGACAATATTTTAGGAATTAAGTATAATGTATTGTGTGAAATATTCCCTAATATTGGTCAGAAGTTGTAATTCACACAAGCGCTGTATGAGAAAATGTATTTCCTGTAAATTATGAAAGCCGTTCTAGGGCTTCCCCTTGTTTTCCGCCGTCAATCTCCCGCCAAGTCTTAATTAAAAGATCTTGTTTTCGGCAGTTATTGCAGTCATTCGTACAACACCCCCTCAGGCAAAAGTTCTCTCACGTAGAAGTTAATATATGTCTTACATTTCAGCGAATACATCGTGGTCATACGTATCAGAGGGCCCACCTGACGGAATCGGTAAAATAATTTGACGATTTTTTCTTAAGCCACTGAGTCATTATATCAAATCTACAAAGCATTTATGGCATGTTTATAAGCAAAATTATATTAGAATACGCACTTCTTCCATAGCTCAAGTGACTGAAAGAAATATCGATGTTTCAGGAAATGTCCTAAGAGATAGTCAACGACTGATTGTGAACGCATTCTTGTAGAAAGTCTATACAGTTAGTGACTGGTCAAAATTTACTTTTTCTTCATGTTTAAAATCACATTACAAACATTCCCTAAAACAAGTCAGGCACTTTTTTTTAGTGAACGTTCGCAATAAGTAGTACTTATAAGAATCATAAGGGTTTATCTTGTTTTTCCCCTGCTAAAAGCCTTCAGCTGACTGAATCTTTAGTAATATGCACAATACTTTGCTAAAATACATGCCGGTAAATAATATAAAGACATAGCCTGTACCCATAGGATAAATAAAAGTATTCAGGAAACTTTCGCAGGCTCCGAATAGTTTCAGTATGTCAATATACAACCACTAGGAACAAAATTAGGTATTTTATCATTTAATAAAAGAAAAGATGTTGGATGAAAATATACCAATTGTGATTTTCTCGTTCCGGCTTATACATAGCATGCACACTCACATTTCGAAGATTTACATGTGAAGTCCTTTACATTTTTTATACCTCAGATTTATATGTGAAGTACATTATTGAAGTAACCGTACCGAACCTCAAATAGAGAAATCACTACAAGTTTACTTCAGGTAATCACATAAATCAAGCGATGTGTACTCCGTAAGCTTTGAAATTCAACTGAATACTTTCGATTGGGGTGATTCTTTGGACATTTATATTGTTATATTTAGCCTGCACTACATTTTTTGAAATTTACATAAATGTACGACTAAACGAACATCTAGTCGCCTCCAACAATACATTATATACCTAACTTCTTTTATTTTGGGTTCACTCCTGATAGTCTTATCCCAAGTGATGAATATGAGTGATGAAATCAATAGTCGTGAATTCACAACTAAAGCATGACACTTTTATTTATATTAAAAAAAAATGGGAATTTTTAGAGAGCCGTAGTTTGGTGACCGCTGCTTCAAAGGATCTTAAACAATCTTAAAAATATGAATTATAAAATTTCATCTTATTATATAATAATACTTAATACTCTTTTGTACAAAATTAATATACGGGAAGCATTCATAAATCTTTCTGAGAATAGTTATTATAAACTTTCCTTTCATGGAGCTTTTAAGAGCTTTTTATCATTCAATTAACAACTTTAGGTAAGCCACCTTTGAATTTAAAACTACTAATTACACTTAATCTTTTATAAATCATCTATCAAAACCATTTTGAGTTTCTTTCACGAACTTTTTCTTTATAAGAGCCTGGCATTGATGGATGATAATTATTATCGGCCGGAAGAGATTATGTCGACCCCTATTCACGTACAAAAATGATTGTTCACACAAAAGATGACAGATTTTCCTAAGTGACATAGGCATAACACTCATCCGTAATAAACACGTTACTCATTATTATGGTCTTCAAAAGAATTCACATTCATAAAATAAATTGGATTAATAAATAAATAAATCGTTATTATTATAAAGTTTCTATTTACGGTACAATTTTGACAACACTCATTTCTAATTTCTAATTGAACGTTATATTGCATTGTTTTATTCGTTACCCTAACATAAACTGTCTTGCTGATTTTTTTATAACTTCGTTTGAGAAGGATTTGGTTGTTTGCTTTCATTTGGTTGAATCCAGCCAGCAATGTAAAAAGGGAATAATTAAATTTCACTTTTGTCTTCATTCTACTACTGTTGTTTATTTATGTTTTATATTTGCATTAGTTCTTCAGATTTATATCTAAAAAGAAAACGTAGACTTAAAATTAATCTTTTCGGATTGCTACGTTTCTGTATATTACATATTCACGATGTTTTGCCAATTGATGTAACCCTCAAAAAAGACGAAAATGAGTTAATGATTGGATCTCATTTTAAAGACGACAGAGCAGGTCAAATCATGTCAATTAGAAAAATAAATTGACCACTTTTTGGAAGGGAAACATCATTTTACATTGGTTTTAAGCTTACAAATTCTGACCCGGCCAATTGATGTAAACCACTATTATATCGACACTCCCGTATCGGCAAGCATGAGAGTTTTCAGGAGTGAATTTCAAAGATTCATAACGCAACTCAAGATATAATGTTTTCGATAAAACAGTTTTTACTATCCTGAACGATTTCAATTTTCTAGGGTCAAAACACCGTCAAATTATGAAAAAAACAAACCGTTACTGCAAAAAATGATGTTTGAATATTGTCGATCGTGATAAGGCTTTATTTTAAAGCTTCCATTCCAATTCGTTTCGTAATCAAAGATTTGAATACCCGAAAGGACATTTTCATACATTGATTTTTTAATATGTTTATGAACTTTTGTACATGGAATGCATATTTGTGATATTTTAATCCTATAATACTGTACCCAATTCGTAAGAACACATATAAATAAGCTATCTAGTAGTCCTTTTCTAACTGACCCCTCACCATTTCTGAAAATGGAACATAAGCAGGAGCATTTGATATTACTATTAAAAAGTACACACATTTCAAATAAGCAAACTTATTAAAAGTTATCAAATTTATATGTTGGGTCGTGAATTTTTCGTCGCCTTTATTTTTTCATGCATTTAAAAAAAAAACACAGTCTTTTTAATAAATCAAAATGTAAATGTTGTGCTTAGGGTTTCAATTATTAAAAAAAATGATTTATATCTCGCTAAACTCCAGAACATAATCTTTATATACACCTGTTTCCCGCGCAACATGGACATTCTGCATCACAAAAAATGGCTTACAATATATCTAAATTACACTCCAATGGAGAAATATGTTGTACGAGTTGTTGGGATTTTTTTGTTGGGATGCTAAAAGCGTTTACAGGTGAATATGCAGACTAAAAATGAACACGTTATCAAACTTTTGATGTTTTTTTTTGTCCGGTTTGTGAAAAATGGACTCTGTAAATCACTACCATACATTTTGATGAAAGTTTTTTTATTTATTGAATCTTTATTGAATCATTGAATAATGTTGCAAAAAAACAAACTTGACTGATATCAGCATTATCAACGAGTTGATAATGGTCGTGATGAGCGAAACCGGTCCTGATCATTATAAATATGTGGAAGTAGTAGAAATGAATTGTGTTTTATTTTTTTGAAATATAATGTCTTTCCACCAAGAATTGACAGTTAACACCTTAAAAGTAACTAAATATATTTGATTTCAACATTTACTTTTACATTAATACTAAGAAGTATTCAGCAAGAAATAGGTGACATATAATTACTAGCTTTAATTATCGTGGTGTTGTTTTGATGATAGCTTGATGCTGAAATATGACACATTATATATTGCTAAATCGAATATTTATCTTTATAATAATAATAAAAATTAATTACATATTAAAAACAGCTTGCTACGGTACTTTCCGTTTTCTCAATAAAAAATCATCCACGATTAAAACATAATTGTCACGTATAAAATATGATATATATGTATATATGTAGTTTATGTTTTACAATATAAATCTCTCTTGACTTTCGCGGGTTATTTTCATAAGATGTGAAACGTTACGATTTGTAGTAATCAGAAGACGGCGTTAACCAAACAAATTAGCAACGTGTAAATAATATACAAGCCTGCTGTGACTGAAAAATTAATCACGATGAGATTTGGAAATCATTTAATTCCAGTAGTATTTTTAAGCGCGCCCTTAGCAAAGCTATTAAAGAAATCTTCCGAACGTCTTTCGCAGTCATTTTTCAGGCGCGGCAAAGCCTGACTGCTATTAATATTTCCGCGAGCTTTTTCTTCACTCAAAAACGCACATGTGTGAATAAAAAAAACTCCACATTGACAAATGAACCTGCGCAAACTTTTGTTTTTTTAAGCATCACAGGGGCCGTATGGCGCTACATTGTTTGAGTGTAAGGCTTTTGCTTATTAATAACACCTGCGATGCCGACTTTCTTTCTCTTTTATTTGTATAGATGTTCTTCTGTCAGCCTTTTAAAAAGCTACCGTTTTCTGTCTTATTTTCTTTTGATGAACTGTTTTTGTTTTTCATTTTTTAAATTAATGTTTCTTGAAATGAAAACGATGACATTTTCTTTTGGAAAATTATGAAAAATGCCTTTACCTTAGTGCGATAAGTATAAGGAAGTAAAATAAGCAATTCACACGTTTTTAGTAACGACAAAAGTGAAACATAAACTACTCTTCGCCAAACAGATTGCATTGCAAAACTGTATATATTCACGAAAACATGCTTTCTCGATCTTCATTCATTTGTACTACTTCTACATATTTATAATGATCAGGACCTGTTTCGCTCATTACGAGCGTTATCAACTGATAAAAATACAAACATAACAGGCTTATTTATATAAAATTGAGTGTAAAAATGAGGGTATATAAAACTGATGGTTCATGAACTAAGACAAGAAAATACTGATTAGCAAACAAATTATACATAAATCAAATAAAAGAGTCTACAATTAAAATGTTATGGACCTCTTACAAATCAATAAATACTAATCTGAATATATATTGATTTACCTCATTTACAATATTGATTAAATCCTGAACTACACAGCGTTGTTATTATTAGTTATGTATTTTAATTATATTTTAATTAATTATATTTGATTATATGTCGGCGTCCGTGGCGCAGTTGGTAGCGTCGCTGACAACGGTTACGGATGTCTCGGGTTCGATTCCCGGTGCGGACGCTTTTCATAGATTGATCTTTCAATCGATTTATGGATTTCTGTTCGTAGTCTGAGTCCTCTCTCCCACCCATCCCATCCTAAAGGCGCGTAGCGAGAGCGATTAGCTAACCACTAGTCCTGTCATAGCCCTATCCTTCTATCCCTACTCTCTTCGAAAAAAGAGAGGTTGAGCAACTGAGTAACAAGCAGTTCTCGTAGAAAAATTCTGTTAAGATACCTCCATTAGGAGACCATATGCTCCACATTGAGAGCGGACATGGATTTTTTTTTTAAATAATATTATTGAAAGGATCGGTTTATATACATACTAGAAATAAATATTTGCAATGTTTATGTATCTATTAAAAGAAAATCTGTCTTGGTATAATGTTGAATAACATTAACATTAAAAAATATATCTTTGTTACCGCTGTCAGGTAGTAAATGAGGCCTCGGCAAACTTTTTGGTTGGAGCGCCTCTTTGTGAATTCAAAATGAAATACTATTTTTAGATATTAATGTACATTATTTACGATCATGAAAAATACATTTCAACATAAAAGAAGTAATTCTCTAATAACCAACAATTTATTGAGTCGAATGCGCCGCACAAAAATACGCGCCGAGCCGCAGTTTGCCCAGGTCTGACATACATTATAATATAATAGTGTATAATCAATTAATGACCCGACGATTAAACGAGTTCCAATTAATGTATTGTTTCATTTCAATTAAAGATGATCATCAATTAGATATGAAAAGATGAAAGTTGCTTAACGGAATACAGTGGTGACAATTATTGAATGCAGAATAGTTTGTCTAAATAAACATTGAATAAAATCATGATACGAAACTAACTGTGTTTTTGTTTTATTGTATAAGGTTATGTAAACCTTGTGTATTTGTTAGTGTGCATCGACATCCATTACTCATACAATCTATCTTGTTGGACATGTTAAGACGTTTCCTCGTGTCAAAATTTGACGTAGGGTTGATGAAAATTCCCAAACACTACTGTGCAAAACCGTTTATATAATATCTATATATTATATAGAATAATTGAGTTTCTTATATATTTAAGGATGACTTGTGTACCAAAAATTATCACTGAATAATTTTGTTCACTTCTTTAAGTAACAATTCAATAAGTTTTATTTATTAACGTATGTTTAACGAGAAATCTGTAACACACAAAAATATTGAACGATGAGAACTACGACGAATTACATTGAAAATATGTCTTATTTTACGTTAATAATATAGAATGTACTTATCTTTTTTTTTATTTTTTAGGTAAGAATCTTGGCCCGACCCTGAATTGAATCATAAGTGAAAAATAACCCGTACACTGACTGGCAAGTAAAATTGAACTATTGAAGTCGTTATTCTGGAAATTGATTTAGGCCGAAAAGAATTCTAAAAAAATTGTATAACTAAATACTTTGATATTTTATCCTATTCGAATCGATTTACTAATGAACAAAGTATTTATCTTTTATCCTTAAGATGCCCACATAATGGAATACAATGCGAAACTAGTGGAAACGTATTCAACATAAATTGTATGTGTAGAATTGAAGGTCCATCAATCAACCTCAGCCGATAGTATTTTAGATATTAAAATTATCATATTGCAGGCATTGAAAAAATTATGTTATTCTGCAACACTATAAAGTTTTTTTTCTAATTGACAGTGAACACCTTACAAGTGACGATTGAAGAAATCTATAAAAAACCTGTTTTGTTTTAACATTAAGAATTAGTTTTGCGTTTCCTTCATTTGCTCGAGACTTACTATCGAATAATACGAATGATATTTTATATTGAAAAGCGAAGAGTAATGGTTTCTTTTTGTTATTGTTTCATTTAATTCCCGCAAAGTAAGACTTTTCTCATATTGCTTTACTGAAAATGTAAGGCGCTCTATAGGTAGGTGTTTTTCAGTATCCACACCTCGCGCGAGCATATTCAAAAGAAAATCACTTTTTCCTTTTGTGCCCCAGGCTGATATTAAAAGGTACTCTTAGCGGTCCTCAAACCTGCAATGTAGTTTCATTAATTCAACTGGCCGTAAAATATTTTATAAAGAAATCCTGTTTTATATTCAATAATATTGAACATTTAACCGCTCGTTATCATTGCTTCGTGTTTTAAATAACGAGAAATCGATGGCCCAGTTCCATAGGATGATAAGTCAAAAAAAGTTTTGAGTTAAGTTAGCCATTATGTTTGAACACCGCTCTTCTACAGTTCAACAAAAGTACAGCTTGTAAAATGTATAGATTTTCTGCCAAAAGGCGGATATTTGCATATGGAAATCAGCAAAACTAAATAATTTATCAGTTCCATATACATACATATCGAAATATCGTATTGTGGAAATATATTTTTGTGAATCGTGGCGTTCCATAAAGAAACAACCTTTAATCCTAAAACTATAAACTATTGACCACCTATTTGAATAAAAAAGTAATACAAATAATAAGCCCTCACTTTTTCCGATTCAGTTTAGATGAGTCAAAACTTTCATCGGCCATATCTCAAACCTACAAATTCCTAGTTGTATCACTATGGAACTGGGCCATCGATATTATTTGTTAAATAATAAATAATTTGAAAAAATATCAAGTTAATTGAGTTTGCAGCTAATTTGTATTGAATAGGTCGCAGGCATTACTTAAAAAAACAAAATGCCAATTGAAATTGGCTTTGAAATAAATATTTTTTCTGAACTACTGCTCATCTTATGGCGAATTTATATGATTATACTCCGTATTGGACACATTATGTTTTATAACGCTTTGATGTACGCAGAACGCACACAGTGAACCAATGGAAATGAAAAATAAATCAAAGACATGTTAAAAAAAGCACGAATGCGAAGCTATAACTATTTCCGATAGTAATTGTTTTAAGATTAAGTTCTGACTTCCGACAGTTCCGAAAGCTCTGTCTTTAAATGCCGCTGCGCAAAATAAGATATCTTTAATATTCGCGGTCCATAACGCACGAGGCAAACTTAGATTGAGCTAAGCTTTCTCAAGCTTTCATATACATTTTGAAAAGTGTTTTTTCTTCACGCCCAAAGCGAATTTGCCAGGATGTCATTGAAGCGGGGTATCTGTTTTTTATGCGAACGAAAAAACAACATTATTCCATGAATGGTATTAACGTTATTTATATGCCATAATCTTCAGACATTTTAATCTTCTTCTACAGGGAAGAGTTTACAATTCTGAAATTCTTCGGGTTGTCTATATTGTAAACTTACATGTTTCTGATTCCATGATTTTTTTGTCTTAAATCTTTCTCGTCAGTCTTATTAGACGCTAGCTACAAGAAAAGTCCGTATGTTTAATGAATTGCATTGAAATTGAGAAATGAGATATTTTCAGGAATGATATTCATTTTAATTCGTAAGAAATAACGTTTTTCGCGATATTAAACAAATATGTGATTTGGATTATTGAGATTTTGTACATTTCCATGTATTTTGTCACTAACGACCCGGGTTTCGCCTTTCGGCATCTTCAGGCATTCGAGCACACGAATGGACTCGAACTGAGTGGAAGTGTACAAAATCTCAATAATCCAAATTTGATATTGAAATTCCATCAAGCACCCTCAGTCGATGTCTTAAAATATGTGATTGATTAACGCTTCTTTTGTGATGCATAATAATTTGATTTGTAAGCATTTATGTGGTAAATATCATAGTATAAATACGGAAATTTTAAAATATTTCGCATAAAAATAGCTCCTTCTTTTCTTCTGCTTTCTTTACCATTATTACTAAACGTTTTTTAATCGATTTTCAATATTCCAACCGTTTGACCACTATAATCAGATTTCGGCATAGACTCACAGTGTGAGTATTACTTAATTCTTTTCTTTGTTATTTTTTTATAATTTTTGTGCGAGTCATCAATATAGTCAATGAAAATTTACAAATAATATGTATAAATGCAAACGCAATCAGCAAATTCAAGCGCTGATATAGACGACGTCAATTCAGCATACGTAATGATAAAGGTGAACGCCCTAAAAAAGCAATTCATCAACGAAAGTGATGACTAAGGCAGAAAACATACGGCCAACGACCGTATAAATGGACAATCATAAGAATGGACCAATATTCTGTCATCGCACTACGAACTGAAGACATCTCTCTGGATCCATATAATCGTCACTTTAAATTACCATCCTATACTTAAAGTTAGATCTCGTCAATTATACAAAATTACGAATCAAATTCCTGAATATGTATAACGACCAAAGCTTTGCTGTTCGACGACTTCTGAACTTTAAGCCGAATGAATTCGAAATCATAAATACTAAAAGAGTTGTTGTTTGCCAAAAGTAGAAAATTTTATATTTGCTTTATTATGATATTGCGTAGAAACAAATGCGTAGTATGTTACACGTCGCGTTTAAATCATTAATTGTTTATCACGTACTTTAGATTTAAAGATTCATAGGGAAGCATGATCAAATTATTGGTGTGGTAGTTAACATAATGTTACGTCTCAATCAGTCACTCATTTCGATGAATAACTCATGTGCTCCGGGTAACTACTAAGAAAGTTTTATGGCAAAATTTATTAAATTTCTCGAAAGCGATATCAATCTCCCAAAGGCTGAGCGGCAGGTGGTGTCTACGATACTAGCTTTTATTGCAGCATTAATAAATATACCCTTTTCATAGAGAAATAAAATTGAACCCGAACGTATAAGTCTAGTCTGATAAATTGTATCAGTTGAGAAATTCATTGGTATGTGAGGATGTTTTTTTATTC
The DNA here is from genome assembly GCA_022494535.1 of Himalopsyche phryganea. Lineage (NCBI taxonomy): Eukaryota > Metazoa > Arthropoda > Insecta > Trichoptera > Rhyacophilidae > Himalopsyche > Himalopsyche phryganea. The sequence goes on along the minus strand of JAGVSL010000080.1, from coordinate 2,013,824 downwards.
CATTATATATATTTGGGGCTCCCTGGGAAGTAGATCGATTGTATCGTTTCTGTGCGCCTAATACTTTTTTCCAGTATCTTATCTCTTAAAAATGTGTAGAACCGAGTCAAATACATTATTTTTGAAAGTTTATACAATAATTGTCCATCATATATGTATACGAATCTTGGTCGACAGATTAACAATAAATACCGCATATAAAAATATAAAATAAAATGCCCAAACACGTATTTTTTAACGCAAAAAAAATATCTTTCACTCCGTGGTTTTTGACGTCAAACGCTACACGTGTTAACTTTAATGCTACATTTTATCGAACAATGCAATACTTTACATGTTATTTTAATTAATTATATTGTTTGGTAGTTGTATCGTGTATCTTTCATGTAAATATTATTTTTAGTAATAAATAGTTGTAAATTTATATCTAAGTAAAGCTAATTTTAGTTTACTGTCACAACGTGTCACAATGCTTTTATGCTGACATAACCTTGAATTTTCACGACCTTGATGCCACGCGTCACCTGCTGTTCGATTTATCCCCTTAAGTGTTTCTGTTACACCCTTCTTTTGATACTGATTGTCACGGAAGGATAAAACTAACATCCTTAGACATCCTAAATATATTTTAAAAAATAAAACATAATTCATTTGTACTACTTCCACATATTTATAATGATCAGGACCGGTTTCGCTCATCGCGAGCATTATTAATTGATAAAAATACAAACATAACAGGTTTATTTACATAAAATTGAGTGTAAAAATGGAGGTATATAAAACTGATGGTTCATGAACTAAGGCAAGAAAATACTGATTAGCAAAAAAATTATACATAAATCAAATAAAAGAGTCTACAATTAAAATGTAATGGACCTCTTGCAAATCAATAAATACTAATCTGAAATCACAAATATAGCTACATTAAAAGTCCATGTAGATAAGCAAAAAATTTTATTGATATTACTAATATAATAACTAATGTAATATGCAATAATGAATCAGGAAAATTATAAGGAAAAATTAGTGAACCATTTAAAAATAATCAAATATTAAGCATGTAATTAATATTAACAATAAACAGCCGTCTTAAGTGGACTCCTAAATATATTTTGATATAAAACCTACATACTTATTTTGCTTCCAAACAGAGTTATTTAAATTTATTTTCAGGTATAAATAGAAGTATTCACTGCTATACTTTTAAAACAGTGTCCATGCAGTAATTATGATTTTTTTTTAAATAAAAATAAATTTTATACATGATTTAATCTCCATGCAGTAACTATAAATGGAATAAAGAGTTAAGAGAATTGCATACGTTCTACACTCGTCTTGGTGAAAACCATTTTTGTCGTACATACAAAATAATTATAGAAAGATAAAAATCGGAATGACGTAATTGTAGTAATTGTAGTGTTTGGCCTATTTGGCCATTCTTATCTTAATCTTTCCTAACCATTTCAAATCAACGAAGGAGTTTTATTCTGTAGTATTGGTTAAAACTTTTTCATTGGTCTGAAAAAGGAATAAATTTCATGGGTGATATTCCAACTTTGACTTGCGATTCTTTCCTCTGACTTTTTCGGTTTATTAATTATTCGTTACCAAGTAATTTTAAATTTGAATTGTAAAATATTAAAAATACCCAAAATATCTTTACTCAAGAATAATTATGAAAATCCAGAAATATACTCTGAACGTAGTGTTACCATGTAATTTATCGATACCTCAATTTTATATGTCGATCTCAGAAATAAAGAATGAAAGTCAAACGCTTTTCCATTCATCTCGTCCCTTGTATACAGAAGCATTCCGTGCAAACAGTATTTGGGGGATTATGTGGCAAATATGTTTCCCGTATCTCCGTTTTTGTGTGCTCAGACACAAATAGCAATATCAGGAGAGCAAAGATAGCAGAGGATTGACTTTACAAGTTTTGTGATTTGAGTAAATTTTCCTTGTCAGGTTGTTTTTCTGAATATCATCTAAGCCGTGAAAAGTTAAGTACGACCTACATTTTATGTTAAGATAGTTTTATGTTAAAAACAAAATTATAAATTATTTTTTACATCCTTGATCATGCTTAGTTTTAGTCGCTATTGTTCAACCTATCATAATATGTATATATTGTCACTTGTCATTTTAACAAAGATTGTTATCGGAAATTTCGTATTTGAATAACGTTTTATTGCACTAATCATGTGTTGGCACTAATGTTGGTTTCGAGAATTTACCCATTTTCGATAGTTACATACTTTAAATTAAAAGATACATACAGCTGAATTTTCTCAATTTCCATCAATTCAAAATAAACGAATTACATGGTGTCACTTAGAAAAAGTAAAATTTGTACGTAACAAGCTGATAGAAGTTGGAAAAGAGTGGTCAAAAAAACATTTTTACATGCGATATTATGTTTGATTCCAAAAATTGGTGCACAAACAAGGGACCGCATAAAATTATTCATAGACAACATATCTCTACATTGAAACTATTTACTCTTTCAATTTGAAATACTTTATTAATGTATCAACTTTCATTTAGAATAGTAAAATTAAAATGAAAATCTTAAACATTTTTTTTTATATGCTATATACTATAAAAGCACGTTTTCAAAAAATGTTTTCATGAAAGAATCCGTGGTTTGACCTACGTATACCAGAAATAAAATGATTAGAAATACATGATATTTATATGAAACCAAAAAAAAAATGAATATATATCCTTTATTATTTCTGTTGCATTCCTATTATAAAATGCCAAAACGAACAAACAGACACTGGGCGTTTTTAAAATAGATTTAAATGCGGACGGCATATTTGTGTGCATAGCCTAAAATATCAGCATTCGAATCGAAATACCAGGAACGCAGAAATCCGTAGGGATCGATAGCCCCGCTATCGGTATGCGATTACTTACCATTCGCCCGAGGCAATGTAACGCAAGTAAGTTCCCGCGTGTTTGCCCCCAACCACCGCGCCAAAGACATGCCCGCCTGATACATTTAATACATAGGAGGATTGTTTCTCGACGGCAAATATGTACATTTTATCTTCCGGATATGTATGTAAATTCTAAGAAATAAATTAGGGGCATAAATTATTCGTAAAACTGCTTTCAAAAGATGTATGTTGCTTTTCATCTTGGCAGTCTCTGTGTTTGAATTATTTTTAAGGGAGAATAAATTACAGCTAAATCCAGATGCTCAAATAAATCCAATCGTAAATTTAAATGAATACTTCGGTTTAACCCACAGCACAAAATTCAAACCAAATAATATTTTCTGTTTATAAAAGACATGTCTATACATTGCCTAGTGCAAATATCCAAGTACCGTTCTATTATAATTGAGTCCTTTATTTTAATATAAATATAAAATTAGAATTGATAACTTAGTTATTCCACTCGGTTGAGTTCTTCTTGTTCAGAATAACGTTGCATCTATCAAAAGTTTTTTATTCACCGTTCGTCCTAGTTTGAAAAACCGTTGTATATCTAACATTGAAATTATGAGATTTTACTGATTTTATTTGCATAATTATAACTACACCATATTCCATTTTTATACTCGACAAAGAGTAAAAAGTATTATACGTATATGGTAAACTCACCGGTAGTTGACCGCTTAAAGGAAGAATTCAACAAAAATAACGATTGACGTTTAGTATTCGACCGAATGACGACAAAGGAAGTGTATTCATAATGTATCAAATGTCTTAAGACAAAAATTAGGAAAGGGTCTGCTACAAAAAAATTGTGTTAAATTTTTAACAACCATGTTAAAGTGTCAGTTTTGACCATATAAAAAATTGAAAGTTCCAGACCACTTTTTTTCCAGCAGTTGAACATGTCTAATCAGAGGGTTTCATGACAAACTTGACCACTCTTGGTTGAATCAAGTAGCATATGCTTAAATTCACTGATCCTCTTAAGAAATCCAAAATAAAATACTTACTGCATAGAGTTTTATTTTCAAATGGCCGATATGACACCCCAATGACATATATGGTGACGTGTTAGTTCCTCAATCCGACAAAAGATGGTTTCACTTGTCTGAACTCTACAATTCAGAGCCATCCCGCGTCAACGTTTATTATTTTGGGAACTTTTATTGAAAAAATGTCAACCTACTGGTAAATTGTTAACTACTGGTACATTTACCTTATTATTAGTTTGTTTAATCGTTATTAAATTCGGTTTTATAATATTCAGTGCAACTATTTGCAATGATAAATGAGCCTTATATTTTATTGTTTAGTAAAAAGCAATTCATTTAAAAATTGTCAAGACGTAAGTTTTATAGAACTACTGTCACATAATCTTAGGCTATTTAAGGAATACTGAACTAGTTCGAAAACAATAATAATGAAATGAATATTTTACGTACAGTCTGCGTCGAATGCGTGACTATTATGAACAGGCCATCGCAGTAATTGCATTGTACCCACCGAAAGTTGGTGAATACATTAAATAAAGAGGAAAATGTTTTTTTAGTAAACGAATGTTTCATATTTAGAAATTTATTTTTATCGACGTACGTAATATATATGAAATAATATTAATTCAAAATTTTCTAATATTTTATTAGCACAACTATTTTTCTACAACCATTATAATTTTTATTACTTAGCATTCCATTAAAAATAATTCAAGTTGCCATCGAGCCTATTATCTGGCAAACATTTCCTGCCCCTGTTTTAATCACAAACGGCCAAAATTTATGAAGTGCTTCTTGTTGTATTCGATACAACGGGGGTGAATCAATTATTATCTCCTTGACGCAGGGAAACTCATTCAAGGGGTGGCAACACACTTTCTTAGCAAAGAGTGGGTACCTACTTCTACGTGGGGGTGATTTCCTAATACGGTACTAACGATCTGACAGCTTCTTAAGGCGATACACGATACACCTGTTCATGTTAAATACAGGAAACATTCAGCCATTCCCTTTGTGTATTGTTTAGACCAGTGTTTCTTAGAGTGGCCGCGATGTCCCTTTGCGGTTTCTTTTATATTTCTAGCGTTTGCGGGGTGGGAATTGCATGCATATTGTGATGATATCTGTCATATATTCAAAATTTGTTTGATACTAGAGCTTCCATTTCTTTGCGCTAGTGTATCCGCGTTCTTCTGTATCGAATACAATAATAAGGAAATGCTTTTGTAATTATTAAAAAAATAAATATATTTATTGATTCAAATGTGAATCCATTTTATTTAGATTTATTATATTTTCCATGCGTCATATCTTTAAAAATTACTATCTATAAAGAGAATTTTAACTAAGTCACTCAGAATAAAAACGAAGAGTATTATACAAATCGCAAACATCTATGACGAATATCTGAAAATTTTAATTGAAAATTGCAGATTTGCTATTTACCTTCCAGGGCTGAGATGCGTTATTTTTTAATCCAGCGATGTCTAATCGATAGTCATATTCGTCAGTTTCATATATTTTCAAAGCGTTGTTCGCGGGCGTCATCCAATTGCCTTGCAGACTCCCTGTTGGACATCACCAATCTTATTACTAAGCAAAGTAAAATAACTACTAACAGAGGTCAATTAATAGATATATTATTTATTACATATATAAATTTGGCAAAAATGTCTTTCAAATTGTAAAATTCAAAATTTTTCTCCTATGCGCAATGTCATAAAATTTCCTATTTTCCAAAGTCAACATGTGCGTATTTAAATATGTTTGATGCATTGCATTATTCAGTACGAGTTTAAAACCCTCCATAAGTCAATATCCGCAGCGTTTCCGTCCTCATTAATCGAGATAAATATCTGATTAGCTACCCGTGTATTTTCAAAGCACGGGTCTTCGTTTTTGGGGGAACCCTTGCTCGCCTTACCGCGGGGAATTTTATAAATAAGCTCCCCCTGTCATGTCATGGCAACGCGGCCTGGAAACGGCTCCAGAGCTCCCTTTCCGGTCTCCTTTTGCCGCGCCGTGTGTGATGTGATCACGCCGAGAACATTTTCCGGAGCCGCGAAAAGATTTCTCGATTATCACCGGTTGACACGCCGCCCACTGCCTCGATATGCTTAAACGTTCCATACACATTATGACCACATGGAAAAAGTGTAACACATTTATAATTTAGTTTTAAAGTTTCTTTACTATGGCCATAGTTAGCTATAATATCCTAAATTTATAACTAAGGATAGCGTCAATAAATTAAGACTGAACACAGTATTCAATATTGTTTTTTTAATAATGCTTGGTTGTTTAACGTATTCATAAATTCTTAAAATATACACGCGTAAAGATTCTATTTTTCACGTTTGTCTAGATCAGCGACTTTCAAATTTTTTAAAATTTCCTGCTTGGCTTTCGCCTTAAAAATTGTTCGATGGCCCCCGGATCACCTTAATAAAAAAGAATATCTATATTATTTTAAAGAAATCGGGGGCGCCAAATACAAATACAAGGGTGCTACATACCTATGGCGCGGCACTACTTATAGGCTGCTGTGAATAAAACATTTGTTTTACAAACAATTATGTATTCAGAAAATATTAGGTACATGTTATGTATTCATTAAATTTAAATAATAATTTTAATGAGATTGATGCATTTGCTTTGCCTGAACCAGTTCTTCTATGTTTTGCCTTATTTTGGTCAGTGCAACTCTCATGTCATTTGTCGCTTTTAATCTATTTCAAGATTGTCTTAACGGAGTTCAGTCACTTACTTTATCTACTTGGGATAAATCCAAATCCAAAACCAAAGAAATGTTACATGCTATAATTATAAAAATATATGTAGTATAAATATGCGTTGGTTTTTCGCGGCTCCACCGAAACCGCTTCACGGTCCTCAGTTTCAGCGGACTTCAGTTTGAGAACCGCTGGTATAGATGTTCTTCAGTTGACGTGATCTCCGGTTACTACTTCACGCTGATCTCCTGGTTGATCTTATAATTTATCTCATTTGGTTATAATAATTCAAAAAGAAACATTTACACGATAGCAAAAAGTGTATCCGCATAGGTGGCGTAGTATAATGTTAAAATTAAGGAATAATGCAAACAAATCATCCTTTTGAAATCAAGAAGACCACCATACAGGTGATATTTTGTCAGATGAGCTCGAATGCCTGAAGATGCCGAAAGGCGAAACCCGGGTCGTTAGTGACAAAATACATGGAAGTGTACAAAATCTCAAAAATCCAAATTTGATATTTTGTCATTGAATTTATGACTATATGTACAGTTACCCTTGTAAGAATATATAATATATTTATCACAATGCTTTTCAGTTATGAGTTATTCGATAATATATACATTATTATGTATGCTTATCTATATTTCAAAAATATATTCACTTATCGTAAAATGACCAAAAACGGATTTAGTCCTTAGTTAGTATCTCTTGCCATCGTAGATTGGTTTAAATATTATGCGTGATATTCTTGCAAACGACGGTAATATTCGGCTTAGATCATTGCAAAAAAAAAAGGTCTCATTTTAAATTAATAGTCTGGGAAATTGTCAAGTGTCCATTTGTACATATACAAATCATGAGCTTTTGTGATGTCACATTTCCCGATTGAATCCTGAATGATTTTGTTTCATTATCCTTAAATTAAAATCGCGCATCTGTCAATTATTTTGAATATCGATTTTATCCATTGAATTTTAGAGTAATAATTTTCTGAATTTGCTGTTTCAAAATTCAATAACACAACGAGCACCCATATAATTTAAGTTATCGACTGAAGTTGCATGATGGAATTTCAATATCCCTATATGTCCATTATTAATCTGTTGTAACTTTTATTTTCCACAAAATATTGTTAAAATCAGATTTTTTAAATTTCACTTTGACTTCTCTTGAAGTATGTTCAGAAAGTATCATTTTCCACTCATTCGTTTTGAGCTCAAATTGTTAGGAAATTAAATCAGTATAAATATAATTATATGCAATGAAACAGTATGAATTCTTTCGTATTTAGTGTGTTTCGTAATATTTAAATAGTAAGTTTCAAATAACCAACACGTGTTAGGAAGCTTGTGATAAAAGCAAGCACAGATAAATAAAACACATTTATTTTCCAGAAATGTATAAAAAATCCACCGCACATTTGAAGCAATTGAAAACAGTGTAAAAACAAAGCACTCAACCAAAAACATGTATCGAATCAAAACCAAATCTAAACTTTCATATTGGGAAAAAAAAACAACTGCCTGTCATCGCAAAACAATAAGCAATAAAAAAGTACTGCCAACTTCAACATCAATTTTAAAATGTTTATTCCATATTTGGTAGTTCAGCCAACGGGTGCATTGTGTCTTGAAAGATGCAAACACATTTATGTTTATGTAGAAAATCTATGATTCTTTGTTTCCCAGAAAAGTTATCTTTTATGTATCGAGTATTTATAACTTCAACATAATTACTTATGTTCATTATAATTCGTTTTTATAGTATAATTACCCAAAACGACTTTGTTTTACTTTCAAAATATAATAATCATATATTTGAACAGAAGCAGTGGCATTGTTGTCTACACAGTACGGTGATCTTTGAATATATTGCTAGTACAGCTTAAATTATATTTTATCATATCTTTTCACCGAGAATTGAAAAATATTTGACTGTCTTCAAAAACGACGAACTGTTTGAACAGTTTGCAAGAACTTTGAACAAAAATTCAATTATATTCATAATCACTTTTTAGCTGTTAACTTACTGTCATTCTTGGTAGAAATGCGCTATATTTTAAAAATAATACACGATTTGTTTTGTACTACTTCCACATTGGGATCAGGACCGGTTTCGCTCACCGCGAGCATTATCAACTCGATGCTCGAAACCGGCTATAAATATGTGGAAGTAGTGAAAAACATTTATTTTTATTTTTAAATTATACATTGTAATTTAGATTTTTTAACTGACGTAACTTTCATTTTAGGTATAACACTGATGACGCTTATAACCGCACAGTGTAATATGTAGAGTGTATGAAATTCTATGTCATATTTATTTCACCGCCTCGGCACACCAGCGTGTCGTAAGTTGATACTGGGTGTATCGGGAAGTATTGCTTCATTACAAAAAAACAAATGATTTTTCTCTAATATCCAATTCATCAATTACCAACAACTATTTTAAAATGATTGATTAATATTATAGAATCTGAACACACCTGTATAATAATAATCAAAGCTTATAAACAAGGTAAATCTTGTGACAACTAATCTTGCGACACTTGTCATAGCGTTATTCCGATACTCTTGCGCCCTTTGAGAAAACTACCCCTAGGGCTAATAACGTCGGCGAAAAATGTGAAAAAAATTCGCGTTTAATTTCTACTAAGTCACCCTAGTGTCCCCCGGCGAAGGAGGACAAGCTGCGGACAGAATTTAATCAATTTCGGACACAAAGGCTCCTCTTCCATACCCTTACTCCGTCCACGGCCACAGGGCTGGTAATAGTTTTCGCCATAAAAAAAAAACGTCAACTTGGCCACGCATTAGTGTGCATTTAAAATTGTATTTTCTATGGATTCGACTAACTTGGTGGAAGTTCATTTTATTTATAAAATTAAAATTGATAACTTGGATATTCCTCTTGGTTTATCACTAACGTGATGTGTTTCGTCTCTTTAAGGAGCATCTTCAGAGTAACGATATCGCAAAGTTATTCATCAAACAATGATTCTAATTCTTACATTAAAAATAAAGGGTGGGGTGTGTTTTATTCCACTCTACTGGACGTGGGGAAGAGGTAAGACATAAACACTGATAGAATAATTACAAATCTATTACTAGTACTTTGAGGTGAAAAACCCAAGGGAAATAAATTTAATAATGGTGAGCCACCTGCTCTATATAAAATTTTATTTACTAATCCTCCATTACTGTTAATGGTTTTATTAATTTCTAAAAATTCTTAGCTCTCATTTTAATACCCTTTTTATTCACTCGATGGAGTATTTATACTGCTCTTTAAAAAATATTAATTTAATAGTTTACTTTAGAGATGAATAACCTTGCGATATGGTTAGTTTGAAAATGCTTTTTAAAGAGGCGAAACTCGTCACGTTAGGGATAAACCAAGTAGAATAACTAAGTGTTCAATTTAAATTTTATATTAATTAAAATTATTGCTATTTCGGATGTTCGGGATAGCCGATAATTTGCCATAATCTTTTGTAACTTCCTAAGTTAAGCAGAATCGTTTTGTCATCTTAATGTTTTCAAAACTATATTAATTATAAAAAGACGTTTGAACATTATACTTAATAGCAAGATGTATAAATTAACAGTAGAGCTGGCAGTGCCACCTGTCAACATTAAATCACCGTTGTTGATGTGTATTAAGCACATGCGGACAGGCATAGTGTGTCTGTGTATGTATCTATTTGCTGTGTGTTCAAGACAAATATAAAAATATGTATTGTAATAAAAATAATGCATATTTTTTTACTCCACATGACTGAAGAAGGTTATCTCTTTAACAAGTAGAATTAAATAGATGTATTCCTGGAAAGCATCTACTTATCGACTAAACAAATATTAATTAATCACTCTTTTAATTATCAAGTTTGATTTAAAAAAAACAAAATGTGATGTAGTAAATAAGTTGATATATTTACACATCGTTATTAGACAAAATATGGTCTAAATACGATGTTATGAATTCACTAATAATCTTATTTCAGAATAATTTATACGTTGGGGTCTGTGTTAAAAATATTAGTAATATACTAACGTATTGTTCGAAGCATTCTGATAATATTGCACACTTTGTTTTGGCAACCCTATTTCTCTCTCAAAAGGCACGAGCCTTCTTTCATTTCCCTTCACCCTGCGACCTTCCCACACTCTCTGCTCGTTGTCTTGTCACCAAAACGGTTTTCATGCTCTGGTTGGGTCTGTTTGAATATTTCCTCTCTCCATGCGAATCGTTGTAACCCCATTTTTTGCGATGTTCTGATTTGGATTAAGGGATTATATGAAACAGTTACATATTTTTTGCATCAGACTATTATCTAGTATGCTACTAGTAGCCTAGATTTAATATTCACTTTTTAGATTATGTTTTACAATACACGGCATGTGATTTGTTATAATGTTAACAAATAAAACACTTCCTCCCATTCCTTCCTTCTTTCGATGCAGTTTGGGTGATTACCGATAGACCACACACAACTTATACCAATCAAGCCTAACGTGCCTTAAAGAACGAGCACTTTTTATCTTTTTAATCAGCACTTTACATAATTGATGTGCTTGAATTGTGAAGCATCTATTTTTTTTGTATACGATGTTTTTGGCGGTGTATGTTAAAGGTTCAATACTGGGGTTTGCCAGTCATAGATTCATTCGACTCTCCTTGTCCTAAAAATGTAAAATTTAAACCAATATCGGGGAAATTGAAACTTCTCGACGAGGATTCTTTTTCTGAGCTGGAGGCATCGTTAGTCGTTTAAATTGTTGACGACCAAGAGCTCGTGCTCTCTGGATATATCAGCTCTTTTGTGGTAGTGTTCTATCGGCGGTGTTTCTTTCCTTGAGCTAGAATACCGACCTTGTGGCGCTGAGAAACTTAATTTTGACCCCCGCAGTTAACTATAGCCAAAGTGCAAGGCTCGATGGTCGCTGTAAGGAAGCTATCAGATTTAACTTGCTCAGTTCAACATAACTGAAGTAACTAGGAATGCTAGTTTTAATTTTAACTCGTGAAACTTTGAATTTGAACCAAATACAGACAACAAAAACTATCTAAACTAAGAATCCCGAAATGGAAATTTTCGTACATTGATTTATGGATAATCAAGAGCAGATATGTCGTCTAGCTTCCTACTATTCCTTTTATAACTTCATGATTCTTTCTTTAAACCCTACAAAGAGAGATGCTGAAGAATTAAGTGATTTCCTAGTTCAAATAATTTTTTATTGATATTGTTTTGTAGTGCTTCTTAATTATTTCATAAAATATGTGTTTCAATATCTTATTTAATATTATATATTCAGTTTGCTTAATTAACAGTCTGTTATAATTAGAGTTGATTAGTTGACCGGCCGAGTCGTGTTGAACTTTGTTAATTGACCAAAACGAATCAATTAACATTCCATTGATATAAACTTTCAGCCGCAAGCTTTAAGAAATTAATTCGCTTATAAACAAGCGCAGTCGTAGAATATAAACAAGAGTAAATATTGTTTGAGTCGCTGCTCAGTAATGCTTTTGATGTTTCTGCCCTCACAAAATAATACGAGCTTCATATGTCAGGCTTTTAAACCGCACAATGCCATTTCACAAAGTGAATTCTACAAATGGGTGTTATTACCTACCCCACTGTGTGGGGATGATGTAATGCTATTAACTACCCCGATGACCCGAGTTTCTTGTTATCTGAACAATCTTTCAGCATGCGACGCAAAGATTTTTGGTGACAAACGAACGTTTGCGTTTTATTATATATCATATTTTATTCACCAGTTTGATTTGTGTCATGCAATTCATATTTTCAAGCAATGAAACAATACCTAAGTGGCTCAATGTTTCAAACGTTGACGATATAATTCGATGGGTTTAGGTGCTATCGCCTACACCTGAGGATAACACTTTGATTTAGTTGCCAACCTACGATAGAAGAGAAGATTTTAATATTGATGTTTGACACGAAATGTACCGTGTATTGACACGTCAAACCACTTTATACAAATTTACTTAGAGTATACGTCGCATGCTCTTTTAACTACACTAATATGCTTTCTGTATACTAAACAGAGCGTGTCAGTGTACTAGTATGTATGGATTCCGTGTATGTATCAGTATGGATCCTACAACCGTGTATGGATCTCTTGATCCTAAATCCTAGAGCCGGACCTTGGAGTCTAAGTGCAAATTTATATAGCGTGTACTCTACCTTACCTTTGTTATTGTGTTTCAGCAACCTGAGCATTAATATTTAGTGCATTTGAGGTATTTCTGTTTTCTAAACTGGTAATACGTTTATTATATGCACACAAACTTACTAATCATCGGTCCTTTTCTTATATTTATTAGTGTCCGGACGGTATGGCTACGCCGAACGTAATGATTTTGGTCGGTTAATTTCAAGTATGTAAAATAGATTATATGTATATTTCTCAAATAAATTGTTGGTACTCATTTAGTTCTTGCGATGAAAAATTTTGTGACCACTGACCTCCATAGATATTGGCTCCTTAGATTATTTAGTATCAAACTAATAAACATGTTTAGAGCAAATACAAAAATCACTACGTTTCACGTAAAGGTGTTGAGCCTTACTGACCGGCTATACATCTAAGAATAGAACCGCATGTATGCTTCCAGTGTGCAACATGTAAATTTGTCATGGAGCATTTTAATTGCTTCATAATCAATAATTCAACTTCTTTTCAGAGAGGGTAAGAATAGATTCATCGGCTTAATAAATCGTTATCTCTTCTTAATGTTTTCTGGTTTGAATTAGGTGGGTGAGAAGGAATAAAAATATCAGAAATATTCATGGGAATATAGAACAAGTTCTATAAATAAGAGCGTCTATTTAGGTATTCGGAACGTTGACCACGCTTTAGAGCAGACATTTAATCGTAATTAAAAAACAAACATTTTACTTTAGATAAAATATTTGGTACATCTTTCTTCGAGAGTAGTGAATGTTATAAAAATATGTTTATGATGATCTGAAATTCTTTTCGTGCTATCAGTAAACCAGTTTAGATCTTGAAAACGGTTCAGAATTAATTGTATCTACCTGTTTAAGTGCTCGAGGCTTAAACCGCTAAACCTTTTGCAACTACCTTCAGCTAGTTTCACAGTTTAGAATTCCAAACAAGTAACAGAAAGCTCTGCCACGACGAGAGTTGCTCAACTATGCGATGAGGCATATTGTTAACCACATCCCAACGTTATCTTGAGTGTTTTTGCCGAGAGGAATTCGGACAATCTTTTGCGTGCGTGCGCTAAGCTTAAAGCTCCAGGCCGTAAAGCATTCAAAGAAAGGTTCCGTAGAAATATCGGGGGCTTCGGTTGATAAAAGGAGCGGACCCGTTGGATGCATGGGGTTGGAAATCAAAAGAAAAAAGGACGCGATACTAGTGAATAAATCTTCTGTACAAAAAGTAGACAAGGAGATCGTTGTCATTTTAATTTGGTTCAAGATTGAATGTACACCTTTTGTTATGCAGTAAAAATATGCCCGTGGAAATATATGTCATCCAATTGTTTAGGTTTTATGATTATATAAATATTTTTGATAATTTTAATTACTTCGGAATATAACATAAGCTTCATTGGGTGTATTCAATAAGACTGTGAATTGACTACATAAATTCTAAAACAGTAACGTAACCTCTAGACCAGTGGTTATCATGGAAAATTTCTCCGCGACCGCATATTGAACATCAGTGGTCTTTTGGAAATGTCTCGTGGCCGCACCAAAATTTTCAATCATGATTTAAAATATTAGGCCGATGCATTTAAGGGACTCATTACCTACTTAAATTTTTTTTTAACCATAAACCATCACCACACAAGTTTGCGCCGACAGGCAGAAAATTTTGTGGTTTAATATAATTTCTTTGAAAATATGTACTATATTTTTACAATCCTGTCATTTAAAAATGTTATATTTAATATTAATATTGAAGAGTCCTGGAGGTTTGTTTTTCAAATATGTCTAAAAATCTATAAGTAATTAGATTTTTACACTTTCTTGATTTCGAATGTTTGTTTATGCATAATTTTCAAATTCCCTTCAAAATTAGAAAAATAAAGAATAACATACAGATGTTATCATATTTATAAAAAGAAATCAGAAAGATAATCACTGTTAAACTTTATGTATTTGGAAAATCTCTGGTCAATGATAATTACACTATTGCAAGATAAACAGCGTTTGGTTGTCGTACACCAGACCAAATTACTTAATGCACTGCAGCACATATTACCCCGATGGGGTTACCGTACTGATCTCGATTAATTTTTATCTAAAAAAGGATCCCTATCATCTCATTACAAATACGTTTTGAATTGACATGTCGTAATTATTTTATATTACTGATTTTTTCAATATCAATATTTATTACTATAGAACCGTTGGTGGCCACTGTTCTAGACTGAATCGTAACTGGAAACATTGTGATGTGCTTATGACTAATATTTACTTATACTAATTAGTTCTTTAAAACAATATCAACAACGAGACCATATTTTTGGTTTTGAAAGAATATTTTTTTTGTATTTAACTTGTCTTAAGTTTTCTTCTTGGCCTTATACTCATGTCATCCCATCGTGGATATTTTACGTTATCATCTGTTCATTTCTTACTATTGGTTTTGACCCTCTGTCAAGGTATCATAGTTAAATGTGAATAGCTCTGAAACATTAGAAATTCAAATCAACTCTGTATAGTGTTCAAAGTGCAAGAGAAATCATAATGTAATTTGCTCCATAGTCGATCGATATCCAAAGTGAAATAAAATCACATGGTCTTGCTTTAGAATTTTAGTTTGATTTGTGTTCATCGTAGAATCTTGTCATTCATCAACTTGTATATTTATGAGTATAATTTGATTTAAGTGGTCAATTAATAATTCTAATATTACTTTTAAGGTATTAACTGTCAATTCTTGGTGGAAAGACATTATATTTTAAAAAATAAAACACAATTCATTTGTACTACTTTCACATATTTATAATGATCAGGACCGGTTTTTCTCATCACGACGAGTATCAACTGATCAGTTGATAATGCTCGTGATGAGCGAAACCGGTCCTGATCATTATAAATATGTGGAAGTAGTTCAAATGAACTGTGTTTTATTTTTTTTTAAAAAATCTAATATTAAGTAAAAAGAGTACGTGGTTTTTCAACCGTATGTGATAGACAATTATTGTCATTAATGTAATTATAATCCAATCCTACGATTGTTGTTTATGCACGATAAAAATGACAACCAATAAATAGCCCTGTATAAGGTTGTTAGCATTTTTCAGTCAGAACTAAATTCTTTTTCTCTATATCATTTCCGATTTCTTCATTGTGTATGGTATTTTATTTATCCACGCAAAAATAACACAAACATGTGCGAATCAAAGTTCTCGGAAAATCGCATATATTTTATTGAATAATCCGGCCTTTATATTTCCTTTGATACTTGAAAGAAAATCAAAAGATAAGTTTTGCCGTTTCACACTGCCTTCTCCCAAATCCTCCTCATTGATTTAGAAGGCAGGCAAAGCTCGATGTTTCCACCTCATCGGGGGATTTTCAAAATGTAGGGTTTGCCTCGTTTGCTTTGAGATATCGTATTTGTCTTTTTACGTTTGCAAGATGCTATAATGAAATTTCCGTGTACTTACGACATCTTTAAATAGGGTGATTACAATCAAAGTATATCTAGATATTATTAAAATTAAGTATATAATTATATATATAAGAGAGAACCATAAGAGAGAGCGATAATTGGATAAAACATCAAACTATATAGTATGTAGATAAAACACAATTCATTTGTACTACTTCCACATGTTTTAGTATGTCACGTACGGTTTAGGATGTCATAAGTAGTGCAAATGAATTGTGTTTTATTTTTTAAAATATAATGTCTTTCCATCAAAAATTGACAGTTAACACCTTAAAAGGTATTTAGTTCAATAAAATTTTGTACAACAAAATACTAAATTTTTGATACTGTATCCTATTATAATGGAGCTCAACCAAATAAATCCCAATTCAATCAATAAATAGAGCGATAATCTTTCCATAAGTCCTTTTCAAGAATCATCCTTACATCCTTACCCATTCCTTAAATATACGTTCAGCGATTGGATTTGAATAAAAAAAACTCCTTTTTGAGATGTTTATATATATTCTATAGTTACATTAGGGAGCAGACCCTGTACATAATTGATTTTTGTCCAGACTTTTTCTGACAAGTTAAGTAGCAGATTTATTATTTTTTACTTGGGTATTTGAGTTTAAGTTAACAAATTCATATGTGACCTACGACCGGTCATGATAAATATCTACATGATTTTTCTGCCGTGAAAAAGTTAAATTTGTATATTCATTAGTTTTTTATGTCTACATATAAATTCTGTTATATAAATCTACCTTGCATTTCTAGTGACAGAAAAAAATACATAATTAACCGGTTAGCTACCAAAAACAAATGTGGATGTCTTCTGTATGATTCATAACGTTCTCGATCAAGTACGGCGGCTTTCAACTTGTTAAAAAAATATTTGGTTACTAAGTTTTTTGCCAATGTGATATTTTTCAAGTCTTAAGTAACTCGAGATAAATTCAAGACGAAAAGACATTACAAACACCCATGTCTTAGATCTCAAATCTTAGCTTAAAAAAAACACATTGGCCTTCAACATCACGTTGATTCGAATCTTATGCTTGCTTTTATTTTAGACTACAAAGACTGACAAATCTGTCACTAAATCGAAAAAAATATTTTCTTTCGGAAACCACTCTTTTTTCTTCATTCTCCATGCTGTCCATTGAAGTTTTCATACTAGATGGATTCGTTCTCAATAAAATATTAAATGTGTTTCATCTTCAATACAATATTAAAATTGAAAACTTTGTTGTTATTCCACTGGCTGTGTTACTGTGAAGATGATTCTTGAAGCGAAACGCGTGTCACATTTAGTAACACAGCCAGTGAAATAACTAAGTTAGCAATTTTAATTTTATATTCATGTTATTTCAGATTGCTTCGAACTTTCAACTTATTGCTACTACCAACATAAGACATAGAAAACAAGAGTTATATACAACATCATCTACTCAAAAAATGCATAATATTTGCTCGAGACAGTCTTTTATTTCGGTGCCGTTGTTTTCTTATTCTTATTGTGTTTGGCGGCCTGCAAAAACAATCTTGTTTCTTTGTAAACACACTCGCCCCTGTAAATCCTATCGAATCATCTAATTAACAAAACGGTTACTAAGAGATTGAGATGGCAGAGATCCAAACGATACAGAAATATAATCTTCCCCTTCAGATAACGAAGGGCGACATCGGCAAACAGTCGCAAGTCTCCACCTTCTCGACCCCCTTTAGTCGGATGCGATGATCAAAGCTTCGCTAAAAGGTTGCTAAACATGCCGGGGATTTCACTTAACACTTAATTTCCCAGCAGACGTAGATGAGTGTGTAACTTGAAATCGTCATCAAATTCGGTGTACGTTTTGTATATCATAAGACTGTTACAAGAAAATGATGTTCTATTGTAGAACATCAATAAAAAATTTGGATATTTCTGATGAGTCTTACAATGTGATATAATTTATTTATTTCAATAACTGACGCCAATGAACAATTCAATTGACAAATATAATGAATAAAACGATTGTTTACATACACTAAAAAAATGAAATACAAAGAAAATGAAAATGAAATACATAACATTTGTTGCTGAATATATCCATTTTTTTAGGTACCTTATGTATTGATCAGCCAAACAGCTCTTGCAACTAGCGTCTCATATGACTGACGCAGACGAATCGAGTCCATATGAATTTAATTTACATTCACGAAAACTTTCTATTGTAACCACGTCATTTCAGAAAAGTATTCATAACGTTTATGGAAAACACAATTAAATCCATCCATTTTTATTATATAGGTAAAAATGCTGAACGAAAATTTATTTGATGATAAATAACAACATTTATTTTAAATTGTCAGGTTAGCAATTGTGAAATATTGAATATTTGAAATAGCGTTCTAGCACAAATGTTATACATGGGTTAATTCGTATTCAATCAGTTTCGAAAACATAAGTGAGTATAAAATCTTCTTGTTACTTTAGAACCTTTTAGAATATAAATCCCAAGAAAGGATATTGAAAGACTTCTTAATCCTAATTGATAAATTCAATTATCCTGCTATATTAATTGTGTTTTACAAAATTTAAAAGTTTTGTAGCATATACTAAATTTGTTGAATTTGAGATAATTGCTTGTAAAATTCAATCATTGATAATTTATAAGTATCGTTTCATTATCTGTCAAATCAGAAACCAATGGCTTTTTTACCTCCTGATGCGTCATGAATATTTTGTCCATATACTCTTTTTAAATATTTCTTTATCAACATAAGCGGTAGAACTACCAGTCGTGAATTATTTAGAATAGTTACCACATTCCGTAATAATATGTATACAGATAATATAATTCATTTTCAATACGAATAACCAGTCCACACCATTCAATCGAATAAAATATGAAAATAACAATATTTCACATTCCAAAAGCTATGTAGTATCTACCTCACATACTTAGTGGTTTTCATAATACTAGCAAGCACCAAAAGTTTCCGACCTAAGGATTTCACACCGTTTATTTAGATTCATTTTTTAAAAGGCTTATTACCTTTTCAATATCACTACAAAAATTATGTGTATTATCGTATTTAAAATTGGCTTGACTGACATCTTTGGCTTGGATACTTTTCGACCTTTAACAAAGGAATTCGTTCGCTCTTTATATTTGCAGGATTTACGCAGTATTTTTAATTTTTGTATAAAATAATTCTTCATTTATTTACTTTTCGTAATGTCTCTGCAAGATATAATTGATGAAGAAATGCAACAAAAAAATATAGCATAACATTCCTCAGGCTTTTCGGTGGTAGCTTAACGGCCGCATGTCTCTTCGCATTTTCGCAAAGAACTCTCATTTCACTAAATTCACTATAATTTGTAAACCAATTGAGATATCTTAACCAAATTTGATTTAATGGTTTTCAGATACTTCACCGCATAAATCAACATAGTTTGAGCAGTGGCTCTATATTTGTGGATTGCATACTTATGCGGTGTAGCGAAAAAAACTTAAATCTACTAAAAAATCCCTGCTTCTCATATCATCCCTGCTGCAGATGTTACAAGTCACCCCGGGACAGGCCAAGGTTATCATAACGACTAAAGCACGATAAAAAATGCCATATGGCCCATTCAATAAATCACTATGCAAGCTTTAAATAATAATAACCAATACAACTAGAGAGAAAAAAGTCAACGTGTACCATCTAGGGGTAGTTTTACAAAACTGTGTGGTAAAGATATTGTTTATGTTTTGTTAAATAATGCATTGATGTGTATACCACCATCTCTCGTTGATATTTGACATCAAACTCGATTATAACCCAGTAATTTTTCAATATAATGGAATGTATGACGTAGGACTCATATATGAGTTCGCGGCCATTAACCTGTTTTAAGATATTTATTACGCTCATAAGTAGTGTTAGCAACGAAAATTTACTTGTATACAAACTGTACGTCTTTTTAGGAATAATATCTATCCTAATATGATTTTTCAATTTTAGCAAATCTGTTTCGAGAGGTGACAGGTTTCGACTCTTAGTAATAAATTTCAATAGAGAATAGTTAAGTAATCGTCGCTCAACCGATCGAAAACAGTGTTGCGTGGTTTTGAAAGGTATAAAGTTTTCTTTGAAAGTTCACATCAATTAACATCCTTAGCTGTCTCAAGCTCAAAGCACAGAATCTTGGCAAAGCTCAGCGTTTAGAAGGGGGCAGGAATTGTGGCTGAGTAAAAACCTCAGGCAAGAAAAACGCATTATGCGGTGAGCCTGTTCGGAACGACCTTTCTAAATGCTTGACGTCAGACTTTGCCACCTATAGGATGCACGTATCTATCTATATATCCATACTTGAATGTATTATATTAGGCCATTACTTTCAGATGTTTCGCGCTTGTGGAATATTTTGTACATTAGATATTCAAGTATTGAATTCGGGTATTGAAATAACCGTATTAACAATCTAGCGAGTCTATACCACCATAAACATTTGACCAAATGAATTGACACCGAATGTGGAAAGGTTTGAGTGAAATCCTTAAATTTACAGCAAAAAAAAAGTTAATTTCAAGTGCGAAAATAGCTCCATATATTTATTATGTGTTTTACTTTTTTTTTTGATAGAGAATTAATCAAATATTAAGGTTTTTAAATAATCAATATGGCTATTTTCTCGATCTGCTTTCTGCTAGTACGGCTAGTATATTGTGCACATAC
Source organism: Himalopsyche phryganea (assembly GCA_022494535.1). Lineage (NCBI taxonomy): Eukaryota > Metazoa > Arthropoda > Insecta > Trichoptera > Rhyacophilidae > Himalopsyche > Himalopsyche phryganea. Next base: position 1,992,762 of record JAGVSL010000080.1, on the reverse strand, counting down.
GTATACACCAGGCGCATGCGGTGGTTTTATCTCTTTCTCGCTCGATCACATGAAAAGTGAAGGTGCAAGCGATATGCAAGGGCATGCGGCGCATGCTCTTGTATCCTTCTTGCTCATACCCAAATTAGGTTGTGCGATAGAGATAGTGATAAGTCCACCGCACGCCGATGCTATACACATAGAAACAATGTAAAATCAAAGAGAACAGAACGTTTTTTTATAAATCGTTGTGGAATTGAAATTTTATTATAAATTTATCTGTCCGAGTCCTGGGTGTCTTAAATGTGCTTTGTAATATTATGTACCTAGTAAAAGGGCATTGATCTTGAATTTAAATTAAATTGTCGTCCTTTTTATAGTCTTTAAAAAACTCGTAGAAGAATTCTCAGGAGAAACCTCTTTTATTTCATATTCTTTGTTCGTTTCTGTATTATAAAAGAGTAATCTTTGCATTATTTTCTGAAAACTTATTTCGTTAGTTAACTTTTAAGATGAAATCCTTGGGAGTTCTTTATATTGCGCATTCATACTGTTTTTTTCTTCGTTTACTTTGTGGAATCTTTAGTGTCATTGTCGAATAAGGTAGGGCTTTGATTTCTTGTCGGCACAAATAGAGTCTACTTTTGATTATGATCGATTATAAATGTTATGAAAAACAAGTATATAGAATATTTTTAAACCTGTACTTATTATTATTTTCTATGGATTCGGCGGTAACTTTTGTGGAAATTCATTTTTAATATAGAATTAAAATTTATGACTTTGTTATTCCACTTCTTTTTGGAATAACGAAGTTATCAATTTAAATTTGAATAATGAATAATAAAAATCGAATAATAGATGCGGCTTCGTCACAAAAGTGTTGAATTATTGTTCTTCGACGTTTTGTTAATTTATAGCTACAGCATTCGAATGCTGATTATAGTTGAAATCTGAGAATCGTAAATATATTCCACTATATAGTGGGTTTCGTGCAAAAAATTAAACAGGATACGTACATATGGAATAATTAAGCAATATTTGTTGTCAGTCATCGTCAGTTTATTACGCACAACATATTTATTTAACCGTAATGTTAAAATATCGTGTAATTTCTTAAGCTGCAGCACACTTTAGCAGAATTAACAATGAAAAATTCCCGTTACAAATTAATATTTTTGACACATTTTTCAAATTGCTTGTAACCAACGTTTGGCGTAGACATTTGACGTAGATCGTTGCGTTAACGAAACACGTTAAGCTTTTGATCAGAAAAACGAATATGCCGTGGCAACTTGTATTGCTATTTCATGAATCTACTGATAAAAAAGCTGTCAGAAATCTAGTGACTAGAAGTTGATAGCGAGGACTTGTTATGACAACGCCAGGACGAGTTAAGATACTCGAAGATAATCCTTTTCTTTACTTAACACTGGACTGCTTATTTTATTTACTTGGAGAGCTTTTACGAACGCTTCCAAAGTTTCATTTTGACCTGCGAACGAAGCAGGTCAAACGCTCGCCCGCGGAAAGGTCAAAGCTAAAACGGAGATTAAAGCTTAGCGTAAATCGAACTGTGAGATACAAAAGTTTGATTCCCACAGAGAGAGAATAATAAGTTAAGAAATTCTTCATGAAATTACTGATTCGGTTTCTCTTTTGTGCCTGTTGAAGTATACTTTGCCACGTAACAGAAAATTCATTTCGGTGGTAGCTTAGAGAAATAATGAAAATTGATGCGAGAAAACGTTGTGTTATTTTTAATAAATGTTAAACATGCTCATATGTTGTAAACATGATTCATTCACAATCAAACGATTCAATCTTTGTAGTGATTGAGTCACTAATATGTTCAGTGGCTTAGTATAATTATATTAAGTTACACAAACATCTCGTTTGTTTTTTAGGTATAACTCATACGATTTATTTTTGTATTAATATTTTAAAAAAATATCTGACATTACAGCTGACAGTCAATGCGCCAAATATTTTGAAAATTTCTTGTTCTCATGTTCAAGATCACAAATTTATATTGGAAAAATTCTAAATTTGATCTCGACCTAGCTGGGATTTAAACCTGGGCCCGCCTGATCCCCAGGGCAAACCTCTTACCACTAGATCACAGAGGCCGACAAATGATTTATATTCGCTTACTTATTTCTTTGCTTCAACTATGCGCGCACACTCCATTTTTCACATGCTTTTCTCTCCTCATTTAGTCAGTATCCCAATTATACTACATTATATTTACATGAACAATGGTATGATAATAAATAAATAAGTTTTCTTTCGTAATAGATTTGGCAAAGCTTTTCTCGTATGTGGTTTTGTATCTGTTTTTTTTTTATTATCTAATATTTAAAAATCAATGTGGGTTTGTTCGTATCTTATGCACTGCCATATTGTTCATCCGATTCCGATAAAACTTTATCAAGTTATTGCTTGCATTTGCGCGAAGGATATAAGCATAGTCCAATCAGGCCCGGCCCGAGCCCGACTCTCAACGTTTTAATTTTTAACTTACAGTAGGTCTTATCTAATATATAAAAATCAATGTGCGTTTGTTCGTATCTTATGCACTGCCATACCGTTCATCAGATTCCGATAAAACTTTGTTAAGTTATTGCTTGCACTTGCGCGAAAGATATAGGCATAGTACAATCAGGCCCGGCCCGGTCCCGGCATTTTTAACTTATATCAGTTCTTATTATATATAAAAATCAATCTCACAATCCAGATATATCTAAAATCTAAACAAAAGTCTAAAATAAAGAATCGAATTCTTACAAATAGCGACATCTCAGAAAGCCTTCTGATTTATTCGTGCACGCACCAGACAGGAAGAAAAAATATTGTGTGTCCAAAAGCACTTCAATAAACAGAATTAAAACACAAACACTTTCTTTCTTTGAGTGGCATTGCAATGTATGCCGGGTAATCGCTAGTTATTCATAAAAGAACTAAGTAATATTTGTATATGCAATTTAGAAACAAAATCTTTGATCACTTTTATTCTTTTACACTTAATAGAGCTGTTCGATGATTGGATGCCAATAAGTTTGACTATGTTTTGAAGACAAACCGATTTATTTAAACTTCGAATTAATTTTGGTTACTAATCCTGAAAAAATACTCATGTGGATTAATAAATATAAACATTCGAAATAATTTATTATTCACTCCTTCGTATAGCGAACCAATGTTTCTATTTTGTAACATCTTCGTTTTAATAGGTAATAGGAAGATGATTTGGTCTAACGATTTATATCGGATATATAATACTTATTTAGGTTGTCTAGCTTTGATATACTATCAAATTTTCAAATAATATATGATATATGAAATTGGGGTAGACGTGTCTTACTTCCAGACCAAATATTGGAAGCATAGAGTCCAATTTATTTTCCAATTCCCCCGGTGACTTTTGGATAAAGAGATTACATAAAATTTTGAAGGATTTTTTCTTAGCTAAGTCTGTTTTATTTTGTCTTCGTAAAGCTTATTCCAGAATTATAGATGATAAGATGGTTTTAATGATACAAATAAACCATCTTAAATATAATATATTTAATTCAATGTCTTTTAAGGTTTTAATTATTTTTTTTTAAGCCTCGAGTATACTGCTTATGGATCATTTCAATAGAAGTTGTCTCCCCATTGACACCGTCGGCCACTCCGCTAAAGTACCGGGTATTTTCAACTTTGAATGGTGTAATTTATTTATCGATAGCAGTAGATAAATTAATAGTTCCGTTACACCATGTTTATTGTTTATAATTTATATCATATACAATCGTTCAAATTTTGTACACTCACACATTTTTGTCACTTCAGGCATTTATGTGCACCGATGAATTCGAACAAACGGTCAGTTACAGGCCCGGTCGTTAGTGAGTTAGTTAGTTAACGATTCAAATTAGATATTGAAACTCCTTCAAGTGACCTCAGTAAATATCACAGAGTGGATCAGGTTAGTATACGACGTAATGGTCATTTTAGTGAAATGAGCAAGATCATGTCTAGTTATTTAATAATAGAACTTTATTTATTATCAAAATGCACAATCACAGCCCGCAACGGCCACAACTAGCTTTGAAAGGAATCTCTCGGAATTTCTAGAATGCTCGAGTAGTCAGGGTTGCAGACAGCGTAATGGGTAGTTTTTTCGTAGCCGGTGCGACAAATGCTCCATCCGATTTTACCTCACTCGTATATTTCAGGCGATCACTTCAATTATTTATTCCTATCTCGCAAATGTATAGTTATTTCTCTTTGTCTATAGGTTCTTGTACTGTTATTTTCGAGTTTAAAACGGCCATAGGCATTTAGGTCTCACGATTAAATGTAACTGATTTTGTGTTTGCTTTCTGCATATATGGCCTTTCCGTAGTTTTTCAAATATGGTATAAATATAAGTTTGTAATCATTCAATCAACGTTTTATTTTAATGAACTATGAGAGGTCCTTGAGAGTTCTTATCATTGTATCAATACTCATACAACGAAAGAAAGATCAAAATATTTAACCAAGTAGCAATCCCACAACCTCACTTTTCCGAAATCATAAGGACGGCTTAGTGAAAAGGTGGTCAACTTCTTACTGCCTGTAATCATCATGACACTCGAATAGGGTGGGCTGAAGGTGATGGAAACATCACAGGTATCCATGTCTTTGAGGTATACGAATGCATAAACAACTGCAATAATCTGCGTACAGGAAATTATTCATCCAAAGCTATAGGAGTAATTCTTTAATCACACACCGATATCACTCGGTTATGGCGCTAGGCTTTTTTCCTCTATTACATGGCGGAATCATATTCTCAGTATAATAAGTTCAAATATCTAAGAATTTTAAGACTAACAAAAATTATATGACACATACCATTTTATAATTACCGATGTATGTGTATAATATATTTACATCGTATATTTATAAACATAACCAACCCCTTGTGTTATTCGCCACAATGCGGTTTAATGCCATTTCTATTTCCCGAATGACACCCTCCTAAAGCTACGTCTAATATTAACATATTGCGTTTCTATGTATGGTTCATTAGCAGTCTAAATTGTACTTCATTTATGCTATATTATAAATAGTATGTTAAATATCTATTTCATTTTAAGATTTTTGTCTGATGCATGATTTTGACGAATACGTGAAGGTTCAGAAAATACAAAATTGTATCAGATTTTTGGTTTGATAATTCGATCATTGACAGTATTACACCATCAAATCCTGGAAGTTATTCTTCCGTTCAATTGTGATTTCAATTTTATTAACCAAACAAGAAAATATAAATACCCAGAATAATCCCTTCAGTTAGTACAGAACGATGTAAATGGCGAGAGATAAATATTTTCATATACAGTGGAACCCCCAATTACGCTACTCCGAATTACGCGAAAAAAATTTAACCCTTAATTTTGTATGATATTCACACACCCAATTACGCTACTACCAATAACGCGGTCCCGACTTCCGCGTAAATGGAGGTTTTATTGTAGTTTATTTCGTAGTAGCTTCATTGATTGGATATATCTCTACTCTAATCAAACCTTGTTTCTTCATTTATTATTGAATTAATCATTTACATCAAAACATGATAAATTAAGTATTCCAATTATGACAATAGCAATACTTATATGTAAAACAGAAAGATTATAATGTGTTTCTGACTTTGTCTGTCATCTAAAATAGTTCTGAAAATAGCCTAAGGAATCATAAAAATTATCTCCGTTATATTTAATTCAAATGAATGTGACTATTCTCAGCTCTCTACGTACTTCCCGTACAGAGTTGTTGGTTAAAGAAGATTAAATCAGGATCTTATCTCTGAGTAAAGCCGCGTATTAAAATAAGGCACTCATAATACTTAAATGTTTTATTTCTTCTTAAAGTTGAGAATTTGATTCAGATCAGTTGGACAATCTATGAAAATATGTTAGTTTTTTTTATCTCAACGGATTTTTTCTATGAGAACTGTTCGTTACTCAGTTGCTCAACCTCTCTTTATCGAAGAGAGTAGGGATAGATGGATAGGGCTAGGACAGGGCTAGTGGTTAGCTAGTCGCTCTCGCTACTCTTCGTGAGGATGGGATGGGTAGATGAGGGAGTTTTAGACAACACACACATTCAGACTACGAACAGAAATCCATAAATCGATTGCAATATCAATTTATGAAAACTGCCCGCGCCGGGAAATAAACCCGTAGCCGTAGCCCACGACGCTACCAACTGCGCCACGGACGCCGACAAAATATGTTACTTGGTCAAAATGTATTCCATGTATCGTTGGCCCAATGTTATAAACCCGTATCTGATATTTTGATGAAAAAAATATCAGAAACCGGTTTATAACATTAGGCCATCGGTATATGGAATATATTTGTTATAAACGCGTATCTGATATTTTGACGAAAATGGCTTTATAAACCGTATCTCGTTTATTTAAAATAATACAAAGTATTTAAACTTTTTAATGATTTACATGTACCCTAACATACTATTCATTTAATACTGAGAAGAAAAAAAGTCTAATATACATATTAACGTAAATATTGAGTTTATTTTAGCCTCCTGTAAAATTTGTAAAAAATCACTTACGGGATTATAACATTAGACCATCGATATGTGTTTTACAGTTTCTTCCTCCGACATTAATTGCTAAAGTTAGTCGCGATACATATCTGTAGTCACCACAAAAGCGTGCCTGGCATAACTAGTCTCGTTCAGCATAAAAGCCTCGGGGGTATTTAGTGTTCGCGCTGACACTGAATTTCATATTAATGGTGAGAGCATAAATTCAATTACAATTTTACTAAGTGTACGCTACATAATATATTTAATTTAAAATTAGCAAGTTTCCTACACTTTCAATAAATAATAAATAAATATGCTCTATAAATCCGTCTTCCACTTTTAAGCTCAAGCCGGTCGGGTAAGCGTTACTTATGAGGAGTTAGTAGGTTTTTCTCTCATTTCGCGAAAATCGTTAACATGTCTCAGACATCAAATTTCGATAACCTACAATAAACCCTAATCTAGTGACGGCGTAAAAAAGCAAATAAAAACGTTTCTAAAAAGCAGGTGTCGACTCTTTGCTAGACAAGCTTGAAAACTTTACTATTTCCATTTAAATAAAAGTTCAATAGTGTAAACAAATATTTTGAGAGTGCAATTATAAAAAGAAAAAAAAATATTTCGAAGTTTCCTATTTTTTAGGCGACGGAAAACGATTTTCGCGAAATAAGAGAAAAACCCACTAATTCTTCTTAACTCTAATATTTTTTCTCTGCTTAAAATACCTTCATTAATTTCCTTATTTGTTGTTATATCATTCAATACTGTCGGCCTCTGATGTCTAGTGGTAAGAGCTATACCTAGCTATCAGATAGGTTTAGGCTCAAGCCCTTCTCCTGCATAGTCAATATCAAATTTAGATATTTTTAAATTAAACGTTTGGGCATGGTTTTTTGTGATGTCGTTTCTCCTCGTCATGATATCGATTACCTTTTGTGGTTAAGAAAATCAAAATATCTTGCGCTTTGGCTATTTTTAACTGTACTCATCTGATTGTCAGGGTTAAACTCTAAACATTAGACTAAAAGGGTCGATATAATATTTCCATGTAATCATTTCAAATGGTAATTTGTTACAAAGCCTGCTCACTTATTTTATATTACATAATATATATTTTATACGTGCACGTGGAATAATTCGGGAAACTTTTTTGAGAACTTTTTTCATATCGTCAACTATGTAATTTCCGAAAAGATTTTCCAGTCGTCGGATGGAATGGTAGATATCTGGTTTTGTTAGTCGCCAGGGGTGGAGTCCACATAGAGAGGCGTTAGAGACTGCCATTAATTATTGGCACACGTTATATCGACTGTTCTGCTCCATTGGAGCGATTCACTTTGTTGTGAGCTAACGCGAAGCGATACCTACAGCGCTACTTTGCGTCGATTTTATTTAATATGTTTATGCAAAATATATACTGCTACTGGGCATACTTCAATCTCTGCTTACATTTTCAAAGATCACGTTAAACAAGGATGTACCGAGTAGGTGCGATTCTTAGCAAATTACTTTACGGAACGTTCAAATCAACAATTCCAATAACGACCATTTTATATAAAGAAAGTCTAAAAGTTCCAGTGTAACCAGAATTTGTAGTATCCTAGTTCAAACATTGATGTCCACTCATTTGTAGATAATACAATAAATTGCTCCTTTATTAGTATGGATTCATCTGAGTTTGTTAGTCTGCTTGCAAAAGGGTTCAACACCCAACAAATCGCTACCAATTTATTTATTGCTTATTGATTTCATAATAATGAAAATGTTTCACAAATATTTTTTTATATAAAACCTTTCGCGGACCCCTCGACGTTGTCCACGCACCTGTAAATTATTTTTAATTTTGCCAAAAACCCTTTCAGAGGTCACAAAGACCGCTGGGGGTCCGTAGGAACCATTTTGAGAACCACTGGTAAAGACTTATAAGATTATTAATAAGATTAATAATACGATAAAAATAATTTTGTGACTAAATGTGATGTTGAGGAGAGGGAGTTAAAAATTCTCAAATATTGTCAAAGAGACAGAATTTCTGGATAATATATTAAAATAATTTCACTCAATCGAATCATTCAATTATAGCAGTTTTCTTGTCAACGGTGCTGGCAATAGATTTGCAGGGCCTTACATGTATTTATATATTGATAGAAAACCTAAAAACTCTTTTTAATAATTTAAGATATCGACTGATGGTGCTTGATGGAATATCAATATCAAATTTGAATCGTTAAAATTGTGTACATTTCGAATAGCTTTTTCACGAACGACCTGCTTTTCGCCTTTCGCAATCTTCAGGCATTCGACTACATGGATAAACTCAAAATAGTGTAACTCCCAGAATATAAGCCATTTGGTATTCACACTAACAAAACCACCAATATAAAAACAGTAGATATCAATTACATTTTAATGACAATTAGTTCTTATAATCGCCTGCAACTGCAAACTCCTATAAGTTTGTAATTTTTTATGCGGTTATTTTACTATTTACTCAAATTTAATAACTCTGATTGTAAAAGTTGTAATTTAATGACTTAAATCATTTATTGTAGAGAAGTTGAATCATATGGCAAAATAGCAAATTTAAACGGAACTTAACTATTTTTTGTTTCTTGTAAAAAGCGACATTTTTCGTTTTACGAATTTTATTATTTAAACTTATTTTGTATATTTCTTAAAATTGTATTGCACCGTTCATTCGGCGCATAAGTATATCCTCCCATTCAGAAACCCATACCTAATATAAGTAAGTGAAAATGGGTAGAGTAACATTTCACAACCCACCCGAACCCAAACCCGACATCCGAATTGTGTGCACTGATGCATCGTGTGCTAGTGCATTCGTCCACCGCAAAAAACTGTTCACCATTTTTCGAATTCCTCTCGTTGAACTTCACTTAATTTATTGATTTCGTTTTAATCAACCATCGACAGCCCATCAATTAACACATTAAAACATATAATCACACTTAAAAACATTGGTATATGTAGCCAAATTGAAACTAACGAAATGCTGACAGATTCAAAGGGTAGCGGAGATAAATATATTTCTTTAGTTATTATCAATGCGCATCGAGGGAATTCATACATTTACAAAACAATAAAAATCACAATTATTTTTATGATTTTTTCATAAAGGTTTTCGGTAAAAATGAGAACATGAGAATAAATTTATTCTTTTTGCCATGCCGTGGCTCATTTATTTATGAGGTAAAGTACTACGCTTTATAGATTCTTGGTTTCTATTTAATATTTATCTCGCGTAAATCGAATTGAATCGAATCGCAAAGTTTCCCTACGACTTTTAAATAAATAAATCAAGTCTCATTCACTCGATTTAACTTAATTTTCTCTCGGCGCACTTTTGTCGCAAGAGATAATGTCAGAAGTAATTCCACTAGATGTCGTTTTCTGTTGAATTATTTAATACGACATGACTATCCGCCGATAATATTACCTCCTAAAATTTTATTAAAACACCTTTTGTAATAATCAGACACTTAAGCTGCATGTATTGTAGAATCATAGAGAATTGACGAGACGAAACTGCTTTAATCGTTCATCCTTGAATGCAACGATTTATATTAATTAATATATTTGTATATAATGAAACAAAAAAACAATTATGTACTCGCTGCAAAATGCATCCAAGAAATTTAAATGTAAACTGAAAGCAAAACGAAATTCACTAGAATTAAAATGTTAACGACTTTTTACAAATCAATAACTACTAATCTGAAATAAAAAAATAAGCCACATTAAAGGCATGTGAGAAAAATATAATGAGTTTAAAAATAATGCATACATTGTTCAAATTTAATTTCGTTTATGTATGATTATCTGTAAATTCTTGTCACAGTTCTTGATCCAATTGTTTGATATACCTCGTAATTATTAACATACAATTTCTTTTTAATAGTCTTGGCGAACCGGTCCTGATCATTATAAAAATGTAGAAGTAGTACAAAATAAATTGTGTTTTTTTTTAAATACACGTATCTAATACAATTTTGGGAATCGATGAACAAGACGTAATATATGAAAAAAGTAAGTATGTAGTGTAAAAAGTAATGCTAGTGGTAAGTTTTTTTCCCCACTAAGCTCCTTGTGTATAAGTTTTGGCACAATCAATAATTGAAGAGTTCAAATCAACACCAACGTTGAAAGATAAAATTTAAAATATTTTTTTTTAATTTTAAAGGGTCGTAAAATTATCGACTTTAATAAAAAGTGTTTTATTTCATTAATTTCGTGATTGAAATATTATAAAAAGTATTTCCTGATGTTGCTAAACCGATTCTATCTTTGTATCACAATAATACAACTATTTTCCCTGGATTTTGTATTATAATTCAGCTTGCAGCGACGTGTTTTAGTCCCTCCGGAAGTTTTATTTCAAACGAATATCTCTCCATTTTCTGTAAAATATCTATGTTCCACTCTTGTATTAGTCTAAAATCCGCTTCTCTTTGTCTGCGAACAGATTTTGCTAGTGCTCTCATCCAATGATCATTTTCCGAAATTATTTGTTTGGTGTATACGATTCAATATTGTTGCTTCAATTGAAGTTTATTTTGTACAACGACTGTATTTAAAATAATTAAATACATGCGGTGTTATAATATTTGCATATAGTTTTCAGATTTGATTAAATATCATTGAGTAAAGATTTGTTGCTCAGATCCTTACATATTCCATACCCTGGCGCATCTGTTGAACGCGGTAGACACATAAAAAAAAAAACGGCGTGTAGTCAATATTCATGGTTTTTAGTACACAGATTTTGAACGAGACTCCAATGCTATAATGTATTACAGTTTTCCTCTGAAAATTGTGGATTTCGTTTCGAAACTCATTAATAATTTCCATTTTTCGAGTAATCGGTTTCATTATTACGGACAGTTTGTTTGTAAAATTTTGGTTGCGTACATATTTTTTATATCAAATAAACAGCAAATTAAAAAAATAAGTCAATTCTGCAGTTGTAATCGCTCTTGGCGTTTTTGTCTTTGTCGGTTCCGCTGTCATGGGGTTAGAGCCCCTGAATGAACACCATCATGCATTTATTTTTAAAATTAATTATAATCAATTCCACAGAATATTTATGTAGTTTATGAAATAAATTTATATTCTCATCAATATCCGAAAATAGTTCTGAACATTATCATATTTCGTTGATTTATTATTTCTATGAGTAATAAGCGATGTCAATACCATTCTCAAGCTACTATCTCAAGTATATTCGTGTACTGTAAGATCTTTAGATGCGATAAACTATCTTGAAATTGATAATTCATTGTTTTATATCGAGAAGATTTGCGGCGATAATTATGACCAGCTAATAAAAAACAATCTATGCTGATAGCAGAAAATATCAAAGTATTTAGTTCTTCAAATTTTATTAAGTAGTTGATAGCCATTCCGGCTTAACGCCATCGTCAGGACTATACTTAATCTTATTTTAGCTTAACTGTGTATACTGTTTAGAAGAGATGGACAATATCATGGCATCTCATTTATTTCAACATCATACCTAGGGCTTCCAAACCAGTTTAAACCGAAACCGGTTAACCGCCTGTTTTGAAAAAAAACCGAAACCCGGTTTATTTCACGCAGTTAACCGCGCTTTTTTTAAAAATACTAAAAATGATAAAAAATCTTTCGTATTAAATTCAATGCGTTTATGAAATATAGTATGAAAAGAATGTTATAAAAAATTCAGCGGAAACAATATAAATTTAGATAACATAGTGAAACACTCACTCATACCATTTATATAAAATTAAAATATTCAACGTATGTACTAATAGTGTTTTTACAAAATGAACTTACTCGGTTTCATTATTTAATCGTTAAATTATACCTAAATACTTTGATATTTTATCCTATTATAATGGAGTTCTACCAAGTAAATGCCAATTAATTCAATAAATTAATCTTCTTCCATTCTATAACATAATGATGCATCAGAAATGGATAAAAATCTCATCCCTCCGAGAAAAAATAACATGAAAAAAAAAATGTATTTCATTCCCTTTCGGATAGTTATAAAACTAAATAAAAGTGGCATTAAATCTAATGTGACTTTGTCTAACACCTTATGAATCTCGCCGACGCGTTGCTAACTTTTATAATAATCGACGATGGGGTAGTGTAAAAAGCACCGTCACAAAATACCGCAAGAATTTCATAGTTTTCTTCTATGGTTTAGCGTTTGGTATTCCGGGGCCGCAGCATCCTCCGGGAATCAAACCTGAGCTTCTTAAATCCTAGGACGCCGTGCAGTAAACCCCTAGACCGCGGAATCTCAAATCCTGTAAGCGAAACGAATTTGTCTCGGCGTAAGGGTTGAGAAATTTCATCGGGTTTTAATGATGATTAAAGAACTCGGTGCGGTTGGCGTTATTTGTTTTGATTTCGTTTTAATGCTACGTAATGTATATTAATTTCGTATTCTGCCAGTTTCCGACCAGAGAATTGAACAAAAGATTGCATTAAAATACTTCCTAATATTAGCCTGTGTATTCTATAGAATGTAAAAGTTTTTATTTTTAAATGTTTATTTTATCGAAAGAAAACATCAATCTATTCGTATACAATCCTAAACCGTACAATCCTAAGTCCTATCTTTTTAAAATCAGTAACGAATCTAATTAGATATTACTATATGCTTTTTAATCATTGCACACATGCTTTTAAGAATGAATAAATACCAACGATTTATTTATTTATTCTGTCGAGTGCAGTGAAGAAAAATTTAATGACGTTTAAATAGCTTCATTCTTGTAATTAAATTATTAATTTGTGTACCATCAATATGGGTAATTTTGCCCATCGATCTAAGATTGACCCACTGCATGGAAAAAAGATTCTCTTATAATACCATGATAACACTAATGCCATATGAATATTTTTTTACGTAAGCAAACGTGTTGAGTAGCTCCTGGTGGTAAAAATATGAATTAATGTGCAACATAATTTGTTTTATTGTTGAATTTGTAAATTGTCAGCTTGGTTGGAATGATAAAACACAATTTAAAACTTTTCTTGAAATGAATTGGTTTAGTCATATTTTAAATTTGTATTATTAATCTGTAAACCTAATGCTGTATATTCTTTCCCATCTCAATTATGTAAAGAGTATATGAAAGCATAAAGAAAAGTTGCAAAGGCTTTAAAATCACTGAATTTATAGTAATTATTTGTAAAGTGGGCTGAAGTTACCCGATTTGGATGAAAATTTTACCCATCATGTTTTATCTATATTTATATATCGATTATGACAAAACATCTATTTAAGTTAATTAAATTTCATTTAAAGCCATTAGTTCATTTCTTTGTAGAACAATACCACACATAGATGCAATGACGAACCATAAAAATACAAAAACCCTCAGAACTCGGCCAAAGTTACCCAGATTGATTGTATTTCTTTTAAGCTTTGTCTGCTTTCACTGTACATAGATACTTAAATGGGAATATCAATAGAAAACGTTCCGCGAAGACAGATTTAAGCTAGTCGTTCCTCCAGAGTGCCAGTTTTGAATATTTAGGTTTATAATATGAATAATAATTAGCTGATGGCTCACTCTACGCTCAGTTTTAAGGATATGATAAGAGGTGAAATGGAAAAGAATGATAACATCATAGAAATCAATGCTTTTAAATAAATATTCATCAATCGATTCAAAAATCAACATTAGGAAGTGTTTATTTAGGTCTCGTCCGTGAGTCCTCGCGGTTACGAAGTTGCAAAAAATATATTAAAACATGCGCAATAGCACAGTCATCAACTGTCGCATATAATCCCACACCCACATTCGTATGGCGCTTCCTCAATATTACCTTTCTTTACGAAATAATATATTTAGGTTCATGTTTAAAACGTATTCAACTAAATTGGTATTTTTTTCGATACTAATTACCCTAGAATAACGAAGACATATTGTATGTGAACAATAAAATATTATAATTAGTGGGTTACGACGTATTGCTGTTTGTCGAACGATTTAATACTGCTATACTCATATTGAATTTTCGATAAAATTTTTAATTTATATTAACCCACTTTTACTCTATCAAGAAAAACAGTTTCAGAATCACTCATCTGCAAAAGATGAGCGAATTGAATTTTATGTTTCTCAAGATTTGAACGTCGGACTCTGATTTATTTGTTGTATTCCTCTGCCGCTCTTTTTATGTGGCCATAATGAAAAATAAACTTTCCCCATCTGGCGTGATAAAAAAGAGGCTGAATGTAAAGAAGATAGTTTTTCCCGAATGAAATTTTCCGACGGATCATCGTCCTGGCAAATCCTTCCGACGCCTCTTGCCCTGTCGGATGGCTATAAAATTAAATTTATCTGTAAAGCGTGGCTTACGGAATTTTCTTTTTGCTATTTTTTTACTAACAAGACTGTAAAAGACAGAGTGTTTTCGGCGAAAGAATTCATGTTAGTCTTCTAATGTCAAGAAGAGAACACTGCACGAACCGAAAAAGTGTTAAAATCTTGTTATTGTACATCTTGCTGCCACTTGTGAGAGTGTGTATGGGAATGTGTAAAATACTGATCTGACAAACTGACATTCAACTTTTCTTATCAATATCGTATAACTGTTATTATAATCAAGACAGATTATTATTTGATATTTTATTTGTACTGTTATATGATTAAATCATAAAAAAATATATGTAATTCAACGCGTTATGTAGTAGTTTTACATCTACTGGAATTAACATTCTTCTTTTGCCTTCATCAACCCGTAACATAGGAAGAGATAGATTCCGCTATATGGAAATAGTCACATTCACCTCGGTCTGTCAGGCAAAATTAACTGTGTAAATTCCATGTCTTACTATTTAATAGTTTTTGTTTGACACACGAGTATTTAATATTTCATAGCTTTCATAACACTACAAATTTGTCAATACTAATTTGGACACAGCACTTGTTACGCAAAACACAACACTGCACTTGCGTACGATGTACAGATAAAGCGAGAGTGGTTAACGAATAGTGTCAGGTGTCACTGCCATCTGGGTATTAAAATACTACAGTATTTAATATTAGATATAACATATTGCTATCACCAAACCCGAATCTGCCATCACAAGAGTAATAAATTTTTTATCCTCCACCACTCGTCACTTAAAAATTCCGCTAATGCCACTGCTTACTTATGATTATGTAAATATTGAAATGATTTTTTCTTTCCAGATCGCGATACCTCTTTACCGGGGGTGGACAGTCGCGGGGCGCGTTGGGCGGGCGCCCCCGCTCTTTCCTCGTCGCGTCGCGCCTCACCAGCCGCTACACCTTCTGCGGCCCTGCTTGCGTCTTTCGACAAATCTGTTCACCAGGTAAGCACGATGTAGAATTAAAGAACTAACATCTATAATCCCATTTTAGCCATATCTGAGAAGTAAGTGACCAGAATAAAAATAATAAACACGCGTAGATAGCAAAATATGTGTAAAAACATTTTCAATTGAAACAGCTCATAGACTATAATTTTTAGAAATAAATATTAGTTGGTATATACTTCTTTATATTTCAAAAAAAATGGTGGGAAAATGTTTGGTTTCTTGATTTTGTGTAATTTGAATAAAAGACAAAAAAACTTATACCGATTTTTTTTACTTCGGTGACAGTTTTTTTTACTCTGGGCAACACTGAACTTCGTCTAATGATAAAAAAAGAAAATTTCAAGTATTTTTTGCTTAGTAAATGAACGTTGTTATGACGATATATTCTGAACACTATAATCGGGTAGTTTTTGACACAGCATATTATGTGCCACCCTTGCGGATAAGGTTAATCGACAGGTACACGCACTTCTCATCCCATTAGTTACGTCGTTTATAGTAAGTATGTACCCTTGTGTATATGAAATACCTCGTAATATCGGCAATAAACCTAAAACCAAATATCTAAGAGGCGTAAAACCTCGTCAAAGATCGTCGAAACCATGCCGAGCGATAGAATGTACGATCACAAAATACGTGTCTCTGCATCAGTGTTTCCCAATTATATTTCGCAGCGGAACCCTTTTATATCTTCAATAACAAGACGAAACCACACACAATGATTTTAATGAATCACACAAAAATATTCATCACCGTCGAAAAATAAACATGGTTTTGATGTCAATAACGACTTAAAATTAAATCTTTTCAAGGAAAGGTAACTGAAAGTTATGCCTTGTTTTCTCTTAAGTTACGTTTCTGTGTTTAGGGTTAATTCTCAATTTTCAACAGAACAAGAATCAATTTACTAAGTCGCCCACTGTGATCTAGTGGTTAGAGCTGTATTCAATATTAAATTTAGATTTTTTCAATCTTATTTGAGATCTTGTATATGAGTGTTTATAATGTCTTTTCTCCTCGAGTTGATTTCGAGTCGTTTTTAAAATTCTCATCAAATTGATCTCACGGAATTTAAAAAAATCTGAAATAACATTTTGGCTTTTATTAGCTGATTTACTTTACATACAATATTTTATCACATCAATGAGCTTAGGGTAATAATAATTATTGTATGTATTACAAATTACATCAACATATTTATTTCAACTCGTACTGTCTTTATTCATAAAACCAATATTAAATATTATTATGTATGCTTATATATCGTCACTGTTCTGGAAGAAAACACTAAATCGAAAAAGTGACATATTGTGTTAGCTATACCAAAATGTTCCTTATTTCAAACTCTACCGTATGACAGAACACACTTGTTTTTATAAATTATACTTTTACTTTAAAACAGTTTTGTACAAACAAACAAAATGAAAATCGTATGACATTTCAAGCATTTGGCAAACTTCAAAGTCTAATTACTCTGGTATTTTCCAGTTTGTGTCTTCTTCCAGAACAACGACGATATATCAGTGGTATAATCTATAATATACTATGTTAATGCCTAATTTAGCTTCGCGTAACCCCATTTGGGAAACGCCGCTATGCACGATATGTGTTCCCATCTTCCCGCACAAGGCAAGAATGTTATTATTGAATTCCTGCGCGCTGTGTTCCTTACTTTCAGGAGCGGCTGGTCTCATTCCACATCACCTGCTCGATTGGTCGTATAACGTTTCACAACGCTTCGACAGTTCTCCTTTCTCCACGTCTATTGTTTTATAAGATATAGCCGTATGTCGAAACGTGAATATTTTACGTAAACGCTGTCTTTCCGTTTGTGTCTTTATATATTAATAATGTCCTCGCATTACATAGTCCAGCTTTTAAATTAATATATTTGCGATCACAATAATTTCAGAAATAATAATACCAATGTTATATTTTGCCTTAAATTAGTAATTGAAACATACAAAAATGATTTTTATGATTTTAAAGAGTCAGCATCATTATGATAAAATGAGAATTCGTCGCAGATAAGTAAATATGATTGCGTATTTATTATTCACCTGAATGTCTTACTGCAGGAGGATGTGTTCAAGTGAGTGCGAAAAAACGTCATTAAAAAAAATAACGCTCTAGGACCAATTACTTTATACTATAGTATTAAATTACTTGACCGCCGCCGAACTTGGAACTAAAATTACCAGTCTAGAATAAATGTTTGCTATTTTATGCCAAATAAATATATGCCTAATTTTAATAACCGTCGCTTAAATTAATATCAGTTTTGGAATTTATTGAAATTTCAATTCTGGTTGAGTCTGGCAACATTCTTAACGCGAAGGTGGCGCCCTCACTAGTGGCCAAGTTAAATTGGTACATCTATACTTACTTTACAGTTTATAAAAATATCGAATTTTATTGATTGAATTAGCATTTCTTTGTTAGAAACAGCAATAGAGAAGACAAATACAATAACTCAAATAATTTTGAAAGCTTTATCTGTCAGCATTACTATTTTTAGCCTATAAATCATAATTGATTTCCAATTTATCTATAGTAATCTTTCCATGCGTTAATGTGAAATATTTAACTTTGTTTTTTCTGTTTCTACACATCGTTTTTCGTAACTTATAGTCATCATGTGCTCGACACCATGAATATAGTAATTTTCTCGTGCTAAAAGAATTCTGTGTTTTAAAAAGTATACAAAAATAAAACTCGCTGATGTTTATGATGTCGTGTTTATCAAGACTTAAGATTTACATTTTAAACGAGTAAACATTTTATACGGCTTATTATAGTTGACAATATAAATTGACTTCGTCAGGCTAAACAAATGTTGTCTCGCAGTGTAAATACATAAAAGAAAATTATTCTTTGTAAAAAATTCAAGGGAATATATTGAGAGCTTTTTTTTACGAAACGCAAATGTCAAGAATGAAATGAATGTTCTACCCACCAACAGGTAATCCCTTGTGTAAATGATCCATGTGTGTAGTTTTTAAACAAGCAGTACTAATTTATCAAATCAAAAGCTACCACATTTGTTTTTTCACGTTCAGCAGTTTCAACTGGATATATATTCACGTTTAATTAAAACTTAATTCATGACTGTTTTTACGACTTCCAGATGTAGTTGTTTGATTCACAGTTACCATTATGAATCATATCATTTGAAATGAAAAATTCTTATAATGCCATTCCTACAATGATAACCCTTTATTTGATGGTTATAGAGATTAAATCGTTGAACTCATCCACTGTCTGCCTAAACAGTCTGAATTACTAGTAAGGCGCAAAAGTTTCTAGTCGATGAATATTAAAGAGATAATAGAATCAAACAATAAATTTTCGTCCTTAAAACTGACTTTCTCTAATATGTAGGATCGTAAACTTGGAGCTTACTACGTATCTGACAAGGGTCTTACACGTCAAGTATAATGTCTTTGTCCTACTGGTCAAATTTTCTTTTCTTTCTTTGTATTTCTTAGTGGGTCCACTATTAAAAAAATCAGTCAATCGCTGCTTGACGCGGGTCATACATCTGAGAAAAACTTTGTGTCAAAATCGTGTTAAGCGATCTTGAACTGCAGTCTATAACAACAGACTGAGCGGCGAAGAGACACCGATTTCCTCCTTTTCCACCAATGTTGCATGTATATACATTTCAGCAAAATGTTCAGAAGAGTTTTAAACTCGATATGTTTAGTTTTTACCAATGTCACTTAAGCATTTTATATATGCTATATGAATGATGATTTAATATTATTCATGCACGATATGTAAAATTTGTAGAATGACATTAGTTTAAACTGTATTTATTGAGTTTTAAAACTCTTCTGAACGTTTTGCTGAAATTTAGATACGCAATCTGCTAGTTAAGATGACTAAATTTAACCATTGAATATCAATCAAGTAATCTATATTAAGATCAGATTTCCAAATAAGATCCTCAATAACTGATTTCTAATCAATACGAAATATGATTTTGTAAAGTTCTGTTTATCAGCTTAAAACTATTTTTTAAAAACATTTAAAACATATTTAATTTTCTCCGTCTTGTGGCTACAAAATTACATGTCTGGCTGTTCAATCATTCTAAAAATGCACTTAGTAATAGCCATTATTTCGCTAGAGCGTTTTCGATCTTTTGTGTTCGGCGTACAAAGAGAATTCTCCATATTCTTTTTACGTTACCGAAAAGTGCAGAGGCATTTTCAGCCGTCGGAAAATATGCAATAAAATGCAGTGAAATGTGACGCAGAGTCGGAGTGGAAGCCGCACGCGGGCGCGCAAACAAGTGTTACATTTTACTTGTCGAAGGATAAACGGGTCTCATGGAAATATACAGGAAGAGAAACCCCTTCGGCCGCAGTATCTTTTTTTATGATACGAAACGCTTTATTGTTCATTTGTGTAATATATTTTGACCCGATAGTGTTAGATGGAATTTCACATATGCATCTTCCATAACTAATATGCCTTTAACGATTTTTTTCACCTTCAACTCAAATGCGACGTCACTTTTAAAGTGTTAACTGTCAATTCTTTACATTGACATTATATTTAAAAAAAAATAAAACACAGTTCATTTGTACTACTTCCTGATCGTTATAAATATGTGGAAGTAGTACAAATGAATTGTGTTTTATTTTTTCAAATACGAAGTGCTTAAACAATTATTGATTGAAAATAAATGGGAATAATTCACACATGTTCATCACTCTTCATTCTCTCGTCTTTTTAACAATTTAGACTGAATTGAGGATAAAAACTTAATTTTTTATTACGTATACTAGCTCATCACTTTTAAGGTGTTAACTGTCAATTCTTGGTGGAAAGACATTATATTTTAAAAAATAAAACACAATTCATTTGTACTACTTCCACATATTTATAATGATCAGGACCGGTTTCGCTCATCAAGAGCATTATCAACTGATGAATCATTTTTACAGATTGATTATTAATATTTTTACAGATTAATTATTAATATTTTTACAGATTTTACAGTTAACAATTCGCATATTAACTACTTATAAACAAAATTCGAAACTATGCGTGTTCTTAAATAATGCATACAGTTTCAATAAGACATACATATTCAGTATTCTAAAACTAAAATATGATTTCGGTCGGGCCCGTGGTCGAGTCGGTCATTGTTTTGTTTATCGGACAATACTGTAAAACAATAAATTCACAGATCACTTAATTCGATAATAATCGGAATCGTCAAAAATATAATACAGGCTATTTCTCTCTGCTGACGTATTTATTAGTTTGCCATATCCTCTCGCAGAACTAATGAATTTTAACAATGAACGATTGCTGCTCCTTATCTCTATTACGTCCATCCGCAGCGTTCCCATGTATTTTAATTATTAAATTTTCAGATATAATCGAAACTTGTCTGTTTTCACAGTGTTGCTTTCATTTGTTCACTTTTATTGTCTGTATGTACTTGTTTTCGAAATCTTACGTGTAACAGTAGAAAAGGCTCAGGGATATGTTAGTTGTGTATTTATGACATTGCAACGTTTGCGAAGTGGTCTTCTTAAAAATACTTTGCATTTTATTTCGAAGAGGTGTGTTTATTCAGAATTTATTTTTACTGCTTAGATCCCTTTTATAGCTTCAGTCGAAGATAAGACACTGTTAAATATTCTTTTACAAGTAGTCGAAAAAGTTTCATCGTGTTTTAATTTTGTACCTGATGATATTAGCTCAGTATCTTTTGCCATTAAATTATTTAATTTATTAGTTAGATTTAAAAAAAGATGGACAACTATACTGTGTACTGTATATATTGATTGAATTGGCATTTACTTGTAACTACTAGGATAACAGTCGAATGTCGATATTGGCGTCCGTGGCACAGTTGGTAGCGTCGCTGACTACGGTTACGGATGTCTCGGGTTCAATTCCCGGTGCGGACGGTTTTCATGGATTGATTTTTCAATCGATTTATGAATTTCTGTCCGTAGTCTGAGTTATCCCTCCCACCCATCCCATCATCACAGGGCGTAGCGAGAGCGATTAGCTAACCACTAGTCCTGTCCTAGCCCTATCCTTCTATCTCTACTCTCTTCGAAAAAAGAGAGGTTGAGCAACTGATTAACAAGCATTTCTCGTAGAAAAATTCTGTTAAGATTCCTCCGTTAGGAGACCATTTGCTCCACATTGGGAGCGGACATGGAAAAAAACTAGGATAAACCCTTATACTAGGATACAATATCAAAGTATTTAGGTATACAAAAATTTATTAGTCAGTTGATGGCTACTTTTAAGGTGTTAACTGTCAATTTTTGGTGGAAAGACATTATATTTTAAAAAATAAAACACAATTTGTTTGTACTACTTCCACATATTTATAATGATCAGGACCGGTTTCGCTCATCACGAGCATTATCAACTGATAAAAATACAAACATAACAGGCGTATTTATATAAAATTGAGTGAAAAAATGAAGGTATATAAAACTGATGGTTCATGAACTGAGACAAGAAAATATTGATTAACAAACAAATTATACATAAATCAAATGAAAGAGTCTACAATTAAAATGTTATGGACCTCTTGCAAATCATTAAATACTAATCTACAATCACAAATATAGCTACATTAAAAGTCCATTTAGCTGAACAAAATTATTAATGACGATAATAATATAAAATGATGACTCAGGGAAGTTATAAGTAAAAATTAATGAACCATTTAAAAATAATCAAATATTAAGTATGTAATAATAAACAGCCATCTTAAGTGGGGAAAGCAGATCCTGATCATTATAAATATGTGGAAGTAGTACAAACAAATTGTGTTTTATTTTTTAAAACGGTTGATAGCTATTTCGGCTAAACGCTATTGTCATAGCTATGCTTAAACTTATTTTAGATTAACCATATACTGCTTAGAAGAGAGATATCTATCTATCTACCGAAATAGCTGAATTAGCTAATAAAATTTTGTAGAACATTTAGTTTGATATATTATCCTAATATATTGTATAATATGTTCAGAATACACTGGTTAGTATTCATAATTTCTACCATTTATTATGTTAGTATTTTAATTAAATTGTCTTCGTGATGATCTTTTCACGATGAAGAGAAGAGCTGCGTGCTATTGGGTTTTTAACCATGCACTCTTGTGCTTGACAAATATTACATAGTTCTGTGACTTGTTAACGCATGTTAACCATAATGAGAATTAATCAATTCATAATTACATATTAATTTATTTGTTCATTTGATCTACTCATCGCTGAAACTTCTGATTGGTCAGGGATACCTCATTTGGGTAGCCATTTGATGTTGCAAACTCATTGAATGCCTTAATTAAACCTTTATATTGGTTTAAATTAAGTCAGCGTGGTATATTACGCTTATATGGGGATGGGCCGCATGCATATACATATTTGAACACACAATAATATTATTAAAAAAATACATAAAGAAATTCGAAAGTATCTAGTTACACATTTTATTGAGTTGTTAGGTGAGCTGTAGATGTAAAATAAACGATAGTCCTATATATAACATTTGATAAATTATGTCTAATATTTGCTTTAAAAACAATGCTTTATCAGACTAACAAGGTTTCGCGAAGAATTTTGATGGAAACCTCAATGGAATTTCGATTCGTTAATTCGGGCATCCGTTACCTGCTACCCTCATCCGTTCTGATTCAATTTAGGCTAAACGACCTGTACCTTTGAAAAGCAAATAGCCTAGGAACCGTTACAAATTGCCATAATTGCATAAATCAACTCGACTCGATACCCAACAGGAAACATTTATGCTTATTTTGCAACTCGGCGAAAATACAATCGAAAGGCAAACCGCAATGGCCGGGTCGATAACTTGCCGAATGTGAATATTACCCTTTTCCTAATTTTATTTCGTTTGATTTTATAAAATCGTTACAGATTTACATATACATTGTTCGAAAGATGTAGTACAAACGCTGTAAAAATAAACTATGAATCTTTAAATTTGATGAGATAAATAAAAACAAAAATAATACAAATAGTATGATTAAATAACAAAGTTCTTAGTTCTACAAAATTTTTTTTTACATCAGGTAGTTGATAGCTATTTCGGCTGTAAGCCATCGTCAGGACTATACTTAAACTTATTTTTGCTTAGATATATATATATACTGTTTAGAAGATATAGACAATATCATGTCATCTCACTTATTCAAACATCATAATGTTTATTTTAAAATTAAATCATTCAAAGTAATAATTGTGTTTTTAGAAAAGTAGCTTACGTGGTGTCATTAATCAGTCGTTAAAATAAGTGTATTCACATTTTACTGATTATGCGTAATTACATGGGCTTCTTGTAATGGTTTCAGTAAGGGTGATGATTAATATTTGCTTGGTCATAAAGAAGATTATTGTCATGATTGTATCTATTAATTTCAAGCTGTTCAAAAAGATTAAGTCTAAGGCTTTTGTCACACAAATGTAAGAATATTGGAGCTGATTTAGCGGTTATGTTGTGGGCTTCTTCCAGGAGGTGGTTAGCAAATTGAGAATATGTTTTTTTATTTTTAAATGATCTTTCATGTTCCTTAAATCTAGTTGCAATGCTCCTTCCTGTCTGTCCGATATAGATCGAATCACACAGGCCGCAGTTAAGTTTGTAAATTCCGCTTCTGTCTAGTTTATTAATTTTATCTTTGCTATTTTTAATTTGTGTACCAAAACTTTTAAAACTTGATAACTTAAATAATACAATTTTGTAGAACTAAATACTTTGTTATTTAATCCTATTATGATGGAGTTCTACCAAGTAAATGCCAATTCAATCAATGAATACAAATAATGTTTTTATTATTTTCATTGTTCATTTGAAAATGAAATCATTGGTTATCAACGGGTATAAAATTTTGTATTTTTTATTTCCTTTGCTAAAAGCTAATTGTCAGCCTTTGAAAATCAATTAAATAACTATTCCAATTCACTGTAAGTTAATTGCGATCAATTATAAATAATAATTTCGTGCGCTCAAATGCCTGAAGATGCCGAAAGGCGAATCCCGGGTCGTTTGTGACAAAATACATGGAAGTGTACAAAATCTCAACAATCCAAATTTGATATTGAAATGCCATCAAGCACCGTCACTCGATGTCGAATTATATAATAATGTACTATTTTCAAAATAATATTTATAATATAATAAAAATAAACCACATTCTATTTCAGCATTAGGACAAGTGTCTCATCTGTTGCTTTCATTTCTAAATGATCTGCAAGCCTATTTGTGACTTCCATTACACCCGGTGTATCACGAATCTTAATTACAATCTCTTTCAAATTTTTCATTTCGTACGTAAAAAGTCTCAGTTACTAAATATGATAACATAATGTAAACAGCGAAGTAAGCATATATTTGTATAAAGGTTATTGAAAGCACCCTCTAAATCAATGGAATGGAAACCATGTTTTCTTCTATCTGGTTTATTTGGATTCTAAATATATATATGGAAACTGTCATTTAGCTCTACGCCGTAGCACAACATTGTAGAAAACGTAGCGGCGTAGAGTGCGGCTAAATTACAAAATTCAATAAGCTCAGTGGTATCGGGACGTAGCGAATCGTATTGTCAAACAGTGTACCACTGAATTTTGTTGAATGTTTGCCACTTTGTATAATAATATATGTACGTTCTATTCGTGAAGACTTTTCGATTCTTATTTCGGAAAGAGTTCATTGCGTACATTTTATTTGGGAATCGCTGGTGTAAATCGCAAAACCGTGTCGGACTTTTTTTTTTTGTTTGGCACTGCCGTATATTGTTTATTACGATTCCAAATATTCCTACATTATGTGGCGTTTTCTCTTCAGCAAGCAATGTCTAAAAATATTTTGAAAACAATTGCGAACTTTTTTTCGATATGCTACAACACAGCAGAACTCATTGAACACAAAGTGTTACAAACAAACGCAACCGAACGCCGGTGTGTTAACTAAAGTCATTTGTTTCAACGAAACCAATGAAATTACACAGTTTGCTGTTGAACTTTTTTCTGACCGAGCGCTGTTTCTAAAATGAAAATTTGTTTTTTCGTCCTTTTGCCGACACAACGTTATTTGGAAAATATGTTTCGACTTTGTTGGGAAATATTCAGCACAAATTTTAAAGAGTTTCCAATCATTATATTTACACAGAGTCTACTGAATAAAATTTCTGAGTTCATTTTAAAATCACATTAGTACCATAATTGAGAGCTTAATAAACAGATGAAATTGAAAAAGTTCTTACAATTTAGAATAAATATTTTTTCAATAGGTAAAACAACTTCCACATCGACTCATTGAGAATTTTTAAAGAAATATCACAGCAATTTGGAAATGATAATTATTTAGTAAACTGAATCATCAGTTGAGAATACTGAAGCGCTACGCGAAATTGGTACTGTTGGTAATGTGAAATTCTGAGGGACGTACTGCAAACCATTTGCACATGGTTTTATCAGTTAAAAATAAAACTCATAAAGTTCTACTAAATGTATAAATAAAAACAAGTTCATTATTTAACTATTTATCGATATTTAAAGCCTTGTAAAACTGCCTTTTATTCGAATGATTCAACTCTTTAGATTTCATGTAGAAGGCTCTTCGCGGTGAACGAAACTGTTCCTGATCATTTCATTAAATTGTGTTTTATTTTAATTTCAATAACGCCTGTCTTCTGAAATTACTGTATCGAAAATAAATTGCGTTTGCTTGGTAAATTTCGGTAGGTTTCGTTTGTTATTGTTAGTTTTTAAACTAATAGTTCATTTGGCTTCTCAATGTACTTTAAAATGATTGTCCACAAAACAATGAATATCCGCACATCCGTGTTCTAATAGCAGTAAGTATTATTTGTTCATAGTGAAGGCTGAAAGAATGGTTTCAAGTAATTTATAATAAAAAAAATAGGATTTACTAACGAATAAGCTAGAATCACATAATATATAATTCGATCGTGTTTTGGCGAATTGATGTAACCTTCTAAAAATACGAAAATGAGTTAATGATTGCATCTCATTTTAAAGACGACAGAGCAGGTCTCGGCTAAGTGATGTAAATTAGAAGTATAAATTGACCAATTTTTTTAAGGGAAAAATCATTTTACATGACACTCCCTACATATAATCCAGTTTCGAAGATTCAAAACACAACTCACCATAATTATAATGTTTTCGATAAAAACAGTTTTTACTCACTCCTGAACAATTTCAATTTTGAGGGTTGCATCAATTGGCCAAATCACCGTCGATATATATAGACTCCTTCAACGAACTGCATTACAACTCATCTTTTCACCCCTTGCTTTGAATCAATTCAAATTACTTTTATATGGTTTCAATCATTTGAAATCGATCTTTTACATTAAATGTAGAGAAATAACGCATTCATTGGAATTTTAATCAGTGCAGGGAAGCCATTGGTTGACTGATTTAAACCGTTTAGTTTTCCATTAACTCCTACCCGCATTCTTATCAAATAACTACATTGACGTTGATTAATCGGCGTTGATTGAAACGGGCTTCTTTTTATGACTGCATCATTAAAAGATAAACGATTTTTTATATTCATTTTTATAACACGAAACTTGGCATACAATATTAAATTTTGTTATTACAATATACAATAATACAATACACATCAACGAATTTATAGTTGTACAACCAGAAAAGGTTATTGAGTTTTTAATTACGGTTTTTCAGGAGCGCTATTGTTATAGCCATTCCATGTTCGCTCCTAATGTGGACTAGACAATAGAACTTGCTATAGCATCAACCCGTTTTATAGGTCAGATGGGTGGTAGGGATCTCTAAATATCACAGACATTCATTACCATGGAGCAGTAATTCATAGATAAATTGATTAATTGATGCGTTCGTATTGGGATTCGAACTCGTAGAGACCACAACTGTAGATCACGACGTTTAATCCTTGTCTACATAAACACTAAAAACGACATACTTTATTCAAAAGACGGTCAATTACGGTCGTCCTTAAGTGCAAACGTCTCAAACTCAAACTTGACAACTGAACGCCTCGTTTTTTTTTTTTATAATGAAAGAACAAACCATAAAAAAATCTTTAGCTTTTTTTTGAGGTTTAATAATATTTAAATAAAGTTTTAAAATATACTGTTAACAATTTAATTATTAAGATTTCACTTTTCCAATTTTTCAAAATTTTACAATAAATTTGAGAACCATTTTAATAATTTGATAACAAGTAATGACATATTAAATACGTAATTAACATTTACACTAAACAGCATATGGTAAAAAGGGAATGAAGATTTTTTGGGCCAAGAATATCGAAATAATAAAAATTTGGAAGTAGTACAAAACAAATTGTTTTATTTTTTAAATATAATGCGTTTCCGTGAACAGTTGACAGTTAACATCTTACATGTGCATAATATGTTTAAATGATATGCAAGAAAAAAACAAGTTTCCAAATGTCATTTAATTTCGATAAATGTGTAGTTTTGTGTTGAAGATATATTATTATACCATACCTAATTTAGATAGCAAACGAATTCAGGCATCATTTAAGATATCATTGACCTCGGTTATACAAGAGCATCACTTGCCTACGATGGTCTGATTTAATTCTTGCTGGACAGGCATTATTTAGAAAAATTGTGTTTTATTTTTCTAAATACTTATTGCACCGCAAAGTTCTGTTTGGAATTCACAGGTTGCTTCTGAAAAAATAACTTTATCAAATCTCTTATATTATTTTCGTACTAAAACATAATTTTTTTCGTTGTTACAGATTCTTGATTGGTTAAACATTGAAGAAAACATGTTGCGTCAACAGTGCGTACCGGTTGGCGATGTTGATGAGATTCTTCAACTCATCGACAAACAAAAGGTAAGGGTTCGATGTTTTATATGTTGACCTAATGCATTTTATAGGTATCATTAATATTTTTTTTATTTTAAATTAGAATATTTTTTTAAATATTATTTGTTTCGGTAATCGGTCCCTGATTATTCTAGCGATTATCTTTATTTCAAACAAACCTTGTGGCTTTACTATTCTTCCTTGGTAAACCTTAATAGCTCTAATTTTAAAATTAGCGCTTAAATATTTATTGATTGAATTGGCATATACTTGGTAGAACTCCAATATAGTAGGATAAAATAACAAAGTATTTAGTTCTACAACATTTTTATTAGGTAGTTGATATCTATTTCGGCTTTACACCATCGTCAGAACTATACTTAAACTTATTTTTGCTTAGCTATATATTATACTGTTTAGAAGAGATAGACAATATCATGTCATCTCACCTATTCAAACATCACAGTGATTAATTTAAAATTAAATCATTCAAGGGACTAATTGTGTTTTTAGAAAACGAACTTATGTGGTGTTATTAATTAGTCGTTAAAATAAGTGTATTGAAATTTTACTGATTATGCGTAATTACATGGGCTTCTTGTAATGGATTAAGTAAAGGTGATTTTAATATTTGTTTGGTCATTAATGAGATTATTGTCATGATTGTATTTATTAATTTCGAGTTGTTAGCTATTTAAAAATGTGCTTAAAGTATATATATTTAAAATTTATCTTTCTAACGAATATTAACGAAGTCTCGAAAAAAACTATTGGGTAAAAACATTTTCTATCGGTTTCACTTTTTTGTATATACTCCCCAACCCCCGCCAGTTTAAGTTCACCTGTGCACGAAAGTGTAAAGCCGAGTCCATGAGTAACAAAACTTTGAAACTCTTCAAAATTTTTGTGTTAATGTTACATCAAGCACCTTAGTCGATATCGTAAATATAAAAATTAATGACAAATTCATTTATTAAAGAATTTTCTAGTAAAAAACAGGTGGTATGGGTCTTAAAATTACCCCTTTCAAAAATTATTACCGTTAAAATAAAAAGTCTATAATAAAATTGTGCAGTATGATAATAATTATTCAATGATCACAATACCATCTCTCGAAATTTGAATCAAACTATTCCGCGCTCATATTCGAGCTTGACACAGCAGCGGAACTGCTTTGCCGACAGTAGGAATTTCGTCACCGACCGAGCCTGCAAAGAAAATTCGAAGGGTGTAAAAATAGTTCAGGGAAATTTTGTCAGATGTCACTGTAAAGTTTTATAAAATATTAAATCTATTTTACATTAAATTTAATCATGACCATAAAGCAGATATTCAAATTATGTAGTGATTATACGTCTTTCGGGAAACTTTTTTATGGCTAATGAGAAAAGTTCTGACGCATTTTATTTTACATATTTTACGAACTGACTGATTAATTCTTTTTGCACTCTGCAGACTTTATTATTTTACGGGAAGAATATGGCAACGATATAATATCACAATAAACTGAAAATTTTAAGCCCATTACAGATAGGATTTAGTTTAATAATAATAATTATATTCATCAACATTTACTAAGGTTTCAAATCACTCTTTCACCTTGGTGCATTCTATATGATTCTGGACGTATGGATAATAATTTTAATCGTCTGATTAAATGACTTACAAATAAATTTTATATCAATCGATTTACTTTTAAATCAGCGAGTCGCAATTATCAGGGAATTTTTTTTTTGCAAAAAGTAAACACAAACAACGACTCGATATCAAAATGATTTTTAATAAGTGCAGCGATATAAAAAAATGTGTACGGTAACTTCTTATTAACATCTTATCAAACCAATTACCTGAAGGTATCTCGAAAAGCAATAATTATTGAGTAAAAATTTTAGCCCAATGGCTGACTATATTTCTTTTCGTAGCCGTTTTATTTCAATACAACAAAAATTAAATCCGATACAGCGAAAGTATTTGTATAGTTTGTGAGTAATCTTTGCTGATTTTTTGTGCGTTGTTCATTTAATTAAAAATCAGTAGAGAATTTATGATAACAACATAATATTTTATGTTTTTATATTAACTGACCGTGACGAATCTAGAACAGTAGATCTTTTACCTGAAATACATGCGACAAAGCGTAAACATTCTGATTCAAAATTGTATCTCTGAACGATGGGAGAAGATTTTGCCGTTATTTGCCTAGGGCTTAAGGATAATCCAAGTATTGGAAAGGTTAGGGTAGACAATCGATCGACTACTTTTTTTGAGTTGAGGTAATTCGCGACGATTTCGTATTCTTCCAGTAATTCCAGGTTTTATTTGCTGTGGTCTTATAATTCCTTTTTTTTTATTGCATTTTGTTAGTAAGTTATGTCGTTGAATATTTAATTTCACGCATTTTAAATATCAATTGTTTTTGTCTTTAGGTTGTTTGAACTTTTAGAATTCGATAATTTATAATATGTTCTGTGTAAATGAACATACGCAAAATGTTGTACTAACCGGATAGCGCAATATGTAGTAGCATCATTGAGTTTTTCAGAATGAATTTAATAAAAGCTAATACAGCTAATGCTAATATTGCTATTCTTATCTCAGAACTAAAAAGTAACATATATATTTAATTCAAATTTCATCAGAAAATTACACGATTATTCTTTGAATTACGTTGCCACTTCGTACATTCATACAGTGAAAATATTTTGACCTGTTATATTTTGTCCCATAATAAATTTTTATTTCAAACTACGCTTTTGTACGTATTAAACCGTACTGTTTTAGGGATATTAAGGTAAAATGATAATTTTACATTCTAAATAATTATTGCGGTGCTAACATACATTTACAAAAAGGCTCTGCTTATGTATTTAAAAGGTTTCAACAAAACTTTCGTATCTGTATAGTTATGTCTTATGTAGGGTTAAATTATATACATAGTATGTTTAATATTACTCCTTAACTGTAGTCTTTATATGTGCAGGTGCTCATGAGGCATGCAGGACTTGTTATTGTTTACACACATTTATGTTATTCTTCAATGTTTTCATTTTATTAGCTCTTGTGTCTTTATTTTGTAATGTGTAATTTAAATCGAAAATAATATGAATTTATTACTAGTTGTGTATGAATCTTATGAAACTATTTTAATATAAAAAATAAATTCCAATTATTTTCGAGTTCGACAATTTTATATTTTGAGTGCATTTTTTTATATGTGCAGCTTAGCTTTTTTGCACGGTAGTCTCTGAAACGTATCCCCCGTGCAAAAAGAGAATCGGGTGCATATACTAAACGATTTCTATAATTGTATGCAGTGTTCTTTTCCTGTAAAGTAATGTTTCATGATTTTTTTTATCATGTCCACTCCCAAATGTGATTCATAAAGACGCTTAATGAAAGCATCTCGACAGATGTTTTCTACGAGTTCTGCTTGTTACTAAATTGCTCAACTCTTATTTTTCGAAGAGATTAGAGACATAGGGATATGGCTAGGACAGGACTGGTGGTAAGCTTATCACTCTCGCTATTCCTCATTATAATGATAGAAAGGGTGGAACCGTACTTAAGACATCACAAACTAACATGCCGAACAGAAACTATTACATCGATTAAGAAATAAATTTATGTAACTGTCCGTACTGGGATTTAAGCCTGTGAGCACAATATTGGAAGACAGCGAGATTGACCAGTCGACCACGGAGCCTAAAAAGATTGAAATTTATTAATTTGTCGATCATGACTTAAACATATATATTATGTAGTTACTTGTGCTATTTATTTCACTATTACCTGGGTTATCTATTATAAAGCTCTCAGACATAATGGTTTTTTTAACAGTGAGAATGACATTAGTTACGCTTTTTGGAAAGAGTGTCTTTACTTACGGTCGTAAAAAGCAAAAGCGTTCAACTCCCACTCTTTCCACCTATGTAAGTGCCATTGGATCTGTGTGTGTTTGTTCAAGAAAAAATTCAAACAGTCCCGCAAAACGTCTTACACGAGCGAAATGTTTGTTTAACACATTGGATCGCAACCATCGAACTGTGCGTTTTTTATCTTTGTGTTCTATTGTCGATGCCTTCTGTAACCAATTTCTAGACGCTATATAAACATCCTCAATAACATTTATAGTAATGCAACAGCAAATGTAAAGCTTCATAAACCATCCTGTAGATTTCCAAGGTAGGTGTCCGCCAAGGTGACACAATATCACCCAAACTATTCACACCCAATCGAGTAGATATATTTAGACGCATCGACTGGGAGAGGAGAGGAATCCTCATCAACGGGGAATACCTGTGCTTTGCAGACGACGTTGTGGTCTTCGCAGAAACTCAAGAAGACCTCCAGGGGATGATGCAAGAGCTTGAAAATGAAAGCTTGAAAGTAGTTTTAAAGATTAATGTCTCAAAGACAAAAGTTATGATCCACGACTTCGCTGCCCCAAAAGCGATCTTCATCAACAGCAAACAAATCGAGAGGGGCAACAGCTATCTATGTCTACCTCGGACAGCAAATGTCTATAGATGGAGGCATAGATGACGAGATCGCTCGGAGAGCCAAACTAGCACGGGGTGCATTTGAGTGCTTAAGTAATATCTTCAAGAGCGACCTTCCATTATGCCTGAAGGGTAAAGTATTCAACAAATGTGTGCTACCAGTGCTAACGTATGTTTACGGAACATGGATTCTCAATACACGAGAGGTCCAAAAACTAAGAGTGGCACAACGGGGCATATATAACGCGTAAGGACCGCAGAAGAAACCAAGGAATAAGGAAGTAAACAAGAGTGAGAAATGTGATAGAGGTCACCAAACTGATGAAATGGCGGTGGGCCGGACATGTTGCACGGTGAACGGATAACCGTTAGGCAAATGCAGTCATTCAGTGTTACCCGTGGGGCACTAAGCGGCCTCAGGTTCGCCCCAAACCCCGCTGGACTGACGAAATTGTCAAGTTTGGTGGAAGTACCTGACAGTGCAAAGCTAGAAACTGAAAAAGAGTGGAGGGAACTGGTGAAAGCTTTCATCCAGTAGTGGATCGACCCCGGCTGAAAATGATACTAAAAGACCTTTTGTATTAGAGTATGTTCAAAAATATCATAAGTTAAGCAAGACAATCGCCTTTAAATAGCCCAGATGAAACCTAACAATATCATAAAGACTCTCTCTATCAAGAGTCGTGTACGTTTTTATACAAGTCGTGAATTAATATTGTTTTTCTTAGTAAATGTACTGTCATATTCCGTGTCTATTAAATGTCAATTTGCTTTCCTTCAATATATCTTGGATAATAGCGATATTTTTTTAGATTTGTAGGCCTTATTATTTGACATTGTAACTAATTGCTTTTTGTTAGGTAATTACAGTAATTATAGAATGACAAACATTTTTAAACGACTCTGAGATTACCAATTCTTTTACTTATCCCTTTCGAACGGTATTAGAAAAATAACTTTGTTCCACATTTTATAACTAGGATCCGTTTCACAAAGTTAGAAATTTTAGTTTGCTTAAATTATAATAGCATGGAATTCTTGAAAAACTATAAAATTCGAATATGATTTATTTGCAAAGAATATTTAATTTTTTTATATTGAATCCCTCCTTCCCCCCACACACAAAAGTTATTAGTATTGTTGTAGTATATTGTTTGTATCTTTATCCTTCTCCTCCCCCCTACCCCCTGTCAGTGTCCGTGGCGCAATTGGTAGCGTCGTTGGCTACGATTACGGATGTCTCGGGTTCACCTCGGTGCGGACGTTTCATGAATTGATCTCTCGATCGATTTATTTGATTTCTGCTTGTAGTCTGAGTGTTTATGATGCCGAAAACTCATCCCTCTTCCCGCCCATCCGATCCTCACGGGTTGTAGCGATTAGCTAACCACTAGTCCTGTCCTAGACCTATCCTTCTACCCCTAAAAGCGAAAAAAGAGGGGTTCAGTAACTGAGTAACAAGCTGTTGTCATAGAAAAATTCTGTTCTTTCCCCTTTCCGTACTCAGTAGAAGAAAACATCCTACTCACACTCTTAAATTCTCTTATGTAAAAAAACTATATAAAAATAATCAAACTAGTTTGAAGAGGTTTTTCACAGAGGGTTGCCGAGCTACACAACCAGTGAAATAAAAGTGTTATCAATCTTAGTTTAATACCGGTATAACCCTACAGCGACATTAACATGATGGTCACGCATTTTTGCTACGTCTACCGGAATATTTTTTTCTTCACTTTTTGTTTAAGTACTCGTTCCCAAAGTTGTGGATCACTTATAAAAATGCCCTCCAACTTCCAACGTTTCGCCGTACACTCTGAAAAAATCTCTGTTTGTGTGGATTCTGCCCACACAAACAGAATTTTTCAAAGCAAAGACGAATAACTTTTTTAAGGCTCGTGTGAGCTAAACACATGTTTTTATTTATGATGGATACTTTGTAAAGATCGTTTAAAAGTATTTTTTTACAGCTTTACCTGAGATGTGCCTTTTATATAATAAAATCTGCCTGGTTTTATTTCGCACTGACGGTGATATGGATTTATGTCATTGCCTTTATTGTACTTTAAAAGCCACTTTATATTAAATCATTGGAATTGTATTGCTGTATTGGAAAGTGAGTATATAATACTCTGACATTCTCACTAGACAAGCAGGCGTTTACACGATTATTATTTTATATTTATGTTTTTGTTTAGCACAATGTTGTCCTGTCTTTTACTGGGTGTTGCGTAGGTGCTTTGTTATTTTCTTTATTGTTGGCGCTACAGTCATGGGTGAACCTTGGCCGTCTCAATTATTCTTCTCCACTCCGCTCAGTCCTCGGCTTCTTACTCAAATCGTCGACCTTGTGACATCCTGTCTATCCAGCGAATTCACGATTTACCAACCTCTATTTTACCTCAAGAGTGTAAAATGTGAGGCGTTTAGTGGGTTCCACACATCCCTGCGTGAAATATATCTGGTCCAACATATGCGTTGTGTTTTAACACATACTTCTTGTAGCTTCTGAGAGTCATTAGAGCTAAGCGTCCACGCTTCCGACCTATACACCAGAACTGGTCTTGTAAGGGTTTTGTAGAGGTGAATTTGTGCTTTTCGTGATAAGTAGGAGAATTTGAATTGTTTGACGCTTTATAATACATTATATTATCATAGTTTACCCATATGCTCGTATTTGAATATGAACCTGTTCTCGTAAAACAACTTGTGTTGAGATGCTCCATGTGCTGCAAACTAGTAGCTAAAATAATATACATATTATCCTGTAAGATGAGTTAATTGCTATTATCGCTAACAATATCGTTATAATCTATATTATATGATGATTTGTCTGCTAGCTCAGAGCTTTGATTTTTATTTCGAAAAGACGGTTTTGTTTGTTACCGAGTATTAAAAATACGATTAATTTCTAATATGTAAGACACCCTGTTTTCGGTATATTTTCTTAATACAGATTTCAAATCCAAAGCAAATAATGAATCACTTATTGGTAAAAAAGTAATTTAAGCAAACAAAATTAACGATCTCTTGATGTTTCTCAGGTCACTTCGCGCTTCACTCAAAATTTTAATTGGAATGATTTCACATATAACACCCATATTCATGACCTTCTGCTGGATTCCAAATCTTTGGTGTCATATTTGTATCTATTGTATTTGATCTAACGGCCAGCCTAACTATAAAAAGTTTGCCTCTCTGAAGTTATTATGGACTTAATGCAATAATAATAATTTAACAAAATTAACATCGACTCTCTTGATGTTTTCATAACACCCATATTCATGACCATCTTCAGGCATTCGAAATCTTTTGATGTCATATTTGTGTCTAAAATGTATTTGATTTAAAAATTTGGCGATGGGGTCCTAACTATAAATAGTATGTAAAAAAAGTTTTTTTGTGCACTTTACAATACTATAAATCAGAACTATTTAACTGATTTATTACGATAGATGGCTTTCAATGTTTTATTTTTAAAACAGATAAGGCGAAACTGTTGGATGAAGAGTTACAATATAAATGATTCACGGACTACTGCTGAATTCTGGAAGAGAATCCTGGAATGAAGTGACAGCATTCAGTTCATTTGTCTCTGTCATGCTTGTTGCTGTACCAATTTCATCAGTCAGATCTGATGTTCACAGACTATCCAGTGTGCGCTGAATTCTTCTGCGATTTTTATAGTCAGTAACGTGCAAAGGCTTTGAATAGAGGAAATGCATTGCGTAAATGTTAATATTAGTAGGCAAATAAATGTTGCACACGTAACAGACTTACTTAGTTGTATAGGTTGCTGCGTCAGAAATAATGTCTTGACAACATATTTTATATTTAATTTTGAGGCTACATATAAGACGTACATTGATAGACATTGTTTTTCATATAAACCTCAGTTAACTTTTGTATCTTAGTGAGCTCCATCCACTTAGTAATCAAAATTTCCTAGTAAGGTAAATATTAAATTAAATAAATACAATTTGGGTTTTGTTCCGTTTTATCACCTCATTATCGAGTGATTTTTAAACAATTCGCAATATCTTTATTAAATTATAAAAACATATAAAAATATTAAACTTTTGATGTATGGACACCATTTGCACAAACATTTTTTTCAAAAAAATATATTCTTAAGTTTAATCACTTGGTAGCTTCAAACGGTTACGACCATCCTTATGTACCAAGATCTTCGTAATGATTAAAATGTTGTAATTTGTTGATTAAATAAAAATAAATATAAAAATAAAAATATTGCCGCATTTACACAGTGGACCATCAATTATTTTAATAGCGAATTTTACGGAAAGACGATTGTACATAAGTCGACTATCAAGTTGGCTTCCTACCACCTCTCGCTGTGCATATTCGACTGACGACCTCAATTTATATCGCTATAGACTAGTGGTTCTCATGGAAAAATGTCCCGTGGCCGCATTATAAACATCAGTGGTCTTATGGAAATGTCTCGTGGCCGCACTAAATTTTTCAATCGTGATTTAAAATATTAGGCCGATGCATTTGACTAAAAAAAGTTATCAAAATACAATAAGTTTATTCAATAAAAGATATCTAAACATGTTGTCAGTGGCGGAACTAGTAGTTTTCCACCTGAGGCGGTCCTTGAGTTTGCCGCCCCTCACCTTTTCTTCAAAAATTATTTTATATTGACAATAGTATTGTTTTGAGGGTATTTTTTTTAATTATCAACTTCTATTTTATTAATTTAAACCACTACGATGCAGATAATTGCGCCGTAGGCAGAAAATTTTTATGTTTAAATATAATTTCTATAAAAATATGTACTATTTTTACAATCCTGTCAGTTATAAATACAGAAAATACAAATGCTACCATATTTACAAAAAAATCAGAAGACACTCACTGATAGACATGTAATCTCTCGTCAATAATAATTACACGATTGCAAGATGAAAAGCGTTGATTATCGTACACCAGACCGAATTACTTACTGCACAAATTAACCCGATGAGGTTTACTGTACTGATCCCGATAAATTTTTATATCTAAAAAAAGATTCCTATTTTATTAAAAATATTCATTCATGACAAACACGTTTTCGAGCCGCATACGTACGCAATACGTATTACTATTTTTTTTAATATCAATATTTATTACTATAGAACCTTGGTGGCCACAGAAAAATCCTGTGGTTGCCGCACATGAGAACCACTGCTATAGACCGATAAAAGGATTCCCTCACATTCCGGCTAGAGTAGAATTGCGCTGCACTTTTTTTTTAATACGTACAAAAATCGAGTTACGCCTGTGTTGTACAATTACATCGTAGGTAATGTAAGATGGGTACTGGCTACTGTCATGATAGGAAGATATTTTTTGCCTCTGTACACTGCCCGCTACTGTATATAAGTCAGTTAGCGGAAGGTCTACGAGAGTTTCGCGTCACCTTCGTAGACCCGGGAGGTAAATCCGCTTGTCCGAGCTACGCCGAGGAGGTAAAATTACTGCCGTAAGCTACGTCCGTAATTGCTTTAATCCTGAGTCCGGGAGTAAAAGTAGCGCACGGAAAGCGACTGGATGAAGCTGAATCGCTACGTTTAATATAATTTATTGTTTGTTAAGCTTTCGTTGTGTACTTTTGGAAATAAATGGGAATTTTCGCTCAAACGGTTTTCGACTACTTTTTTTTTCAAATTCAAGACAATTCAAAAAATTGGACGCTTATAATGTGTAACATATGGACTTCTTATGTAGCATTTCGACTGATTTTTTACGATAGCTGGTGGTTTGTTATTTTAAACATATGATACAATCTCTCTTTTTCAGTAAGGGTAAGGCTAGAAAGATGTAACGAAAATACTAGCAGTTAGCTAATCGCATTCACTAGTAGAAAAACATTTTTCTGTAGCAGAATTCGTAAGGGGGTTTTCTAGTTTTCACCCAACGACATCTTCGGTGACACAACCTTAAACTAAGAAAAGTTTAAATGTATAGAGAAATATTTTGGCTAAATGAATTTCAATTACTCATTTTTGTTTTATTATTACCAATAATAACACTAAATGAAATAAAACGTCTCAATATACCAACATCCTTACAATTCTATAAAGCCACCGGGAGCCAAACGTCTTCAAGCTTCTTACGGTCTGCTTATTATATTCGCTTTTATAAAAAAAACTCACGTAGGGTAAATAAAAGTTTTTTTCCTCTCATTTAAGTTAATTTGGAATCCAATACCGAAGAGCAAAAGGGCTTTTGGGACATCGTTTTTAAATAAATGTTTCTTTAGCGTTTTCATCGATGTGTTTTAATTAAATACAATTTTTTCTTACTATGCTAAAATAGTGATAAGAAAAACGTCTGCTAGTCGTTTAGACAGAAAATACAAACAAAAACGACGGGACTTCAATTAATTGCTGTTATTTCTAAGTCTAAATAAATTCATATATTATCACTTAATATCGTTTCCATTCTCATCGTGATATTCATCATGGTACATAGATTCAACTTTTAATTTTGTCCTTTACCACCCACTAAGCTTTCACATACTTTTTACGATACGATATACCTCACAGAATTAATCGTATTTCAATAATTTTAATCATGAATTTAATGTATACTGTATTACAAAAGAATATATCAGATGTTTCGTGAGATATTATTAATTTTAACTAATTGTAAATTTAGATTATATTTAACATCCTGATTGTCTGTTTAAATATTTTAAAAGACTTCAATTATCACTCACAATTTTTATTAGAACATCATCAAAAATCAATGATTCTGTAAACTCAAATACAGTTATTGCGTCTTTTCTTGTCACGACAGAATAGTGTGATAAAAATCATGGTATAACTTTTAAGTATTCCTATATTTTTACTAAGGTATGAATATGCCGTAATATTTTGTTTCATAAAGTAAATAATATCTTATTATTGCGTTATCAACAAAAGATAAATCTGGTCTACCCATATTGACATAAAAGTTATTCAAAAATAGAACTAGTTATTTTTCAAAAAAATAAGTGAGTGGCTTCAATTGAATTGACTTTTCAATCGCTGACCTCTCCACCCGGATCTAGTTAATTCTACCTGTACTATAAAGTGATCAGCCCACCGGATGTATTTTATTTGCTACCCGTAGTTTTTCTGCGCTCCTGCTATCACAGGAATTTATACCTCACCGCGTTACTTAACTTTGTCGTTTTGCCTTTACGCGCAAGACCTTTTTGTCATACTGCTTCCCCGGTAATAGAATCTTGGTATGACGTTAATTTTCCCTGGAATATAAACGTGTTTCTTGGAAGGAAGGAGAATTTCCATGAACATTACACGTTTATCATATTCCATAAAGTGAATTTAAAAATTATGGAATATTGTTTAATTCAGACAACAAATAGAAAAGGTTATTTTACCAATAATTTTGACAGACTAAATTTAAGCTATAAAAGATTTGAATGATTGAGTGATCACTTCAACTGTGTTTTACTTGTAGTCAATATACTATACTTAAATTATTTTTTTTCAATAAAACGCAATTCGCAGTGCTTATTTCACATTTTTTAATTATAATCTGGGACCAGTTTCGCTCAGCAGATTAGTGTTTTGACTGAAATAAACAGATATTAAAATAAGTGAAACTATTTTTTTTACAAAGTAGCTAAAACGTAAGAGTATAATATTTGTCACAATGGTCTTGGTTACTCAACTTTCTATCGACCACCATGCAACGCTTCAACGCCTTTTGTTCCCAACAGGAGACGCAGAAAACAGATCCGATCCGCTTTGGGAAATTTATAGCTCAACAACTTCATATTTATCTAATATCAATAGGAAACTACTTCTGAATGTAAAAAAATAATACCTAATTAAAACTGTAAATATGAATTTTCATAAATAATTGGAGATATTAACATAGTGTTAACATAATCAACGTACGAAAATGTTCAACAGTTAACCGTAGCCTTCTTTCACTTTTCACGATAGTTAACCGTTGTATTTTCTTTCCGTTAGCGTATATTTTTATAGTTATCTAGTTTCACTGCATAAACTCTAGAAAAAAATGTGAAACACTGAGCATATGTTTATGATTAATTGAAGAATTGTTTTCTAACAGTTATACAAACCGTGCCGAAATCGGTGCCCTCTATCGATCCACAGTTGAGATTGTGTTTGTTCCTGTGGGCATACTGAATATTCGAAACACGTATACACGTTGCCTTCAATTGCGTACTTCACAGCTTCTCAAACCAACACAATCGACAGTCTGAAGAGGCTGTATTGTTCAATCAAGCCTCCCTGGAAATTTCATAGTAATAGATACATACCCATGGCGTGTAGGTCGGTTTTCAAAATCTATCGCATTGTTTTGTTGTATGGCAAAATGAACGGATTAAAAAGACGTAAATCTATTTGGATTTTAATCGATTTATCTACATTGCATTTAATTATTTTTTTAAATAATTTTAATTCAACTGAATATTTCAGACGTAAATTGCGTACTGACAACCGGTGAGCACCGTAACCGAAACCGAAACCAACGATGTTGACCACTGCACCACGGACCTGGCACAGAAATCCATAAATTGATTTTTCTTTAAACGCATGGGTGCTAGTAATGTTTAAAAATCTCTCCCACCCATACAATAATTCTGTCCTAGCTCTATCTTTCTCTCCCTACTGTCGTCAAGAAAAGTGGTTGGGCAACTGAGCAACAACCAGTTCTAGTATAAAAACTGTTGACACACCTCCATTAGGAGGCCATATGCTCCACATTGGGAGTGCACATCTTCTAATAAACAAAAAATACTTTCTTTCTTTGAGTGGCATTACAACGTATGCCGGTAACTCTCTAGTGACATATAAAAAAAATTGTATTAAATGTACTAAAATGACAAGAAACTGCCGAAATTGCATGCAAATAGTTAAAAAACGTGAATTTCGGACAAAAATCGGGGTTCCACTGCACCTCGCTAGTTTTACTTTGTGTTAATTGCTTTCTCACGGGTTAATACAAATACTGTATGGAATAATTGTTATTACTAGTTATCATGAAAACATTTCGGATAATATATTTGCAAGAAATCGGCGCAAAATCATAAATACTTCTTTCAACGAAATTTCTCTTTCCTTTCTACGCAGTTATCGTAGAGTTCTGAGAAAAGGAAAAAAGTCCTAGCTA
This sequence comes from Himalopsyche phryganea, assembly GCA_022494535.1. NCBI lineage: Eukaryota > Metazoa > Arthropoda > Insecta > Trichoptera > Rhyacophilidae > Himalopsyche > Himalopsyche phryganea. Next base: position 1,950,309 of record JAGVSL010000080.1, on the reverse strand, counting down.
TATAGTAAGTTCGTCCCGAGAACTTGTCTAGCGTTTGTTAAAGAATGCAAAATAATCTGTTGTCATCTTCCAAAGAAAACAAACTGAATTATGGCTCAGTTCTTTGTTGGTTCCTTCGTATTTCCATTATGTTTCTCTTCACATCCCACCTCCTTCAATTCTTCGATCGCAAGTTCGATTCATGTTAAGGTTGATTTTTGAAACATTACTTAAATAATTATTTATCATAGAGTGATATTAATAATTCATCAATCACTGTAAAGAAGGGTATATATTTTTTAATATAAAGAATAAAGTAATCGAGATCCAGCTTACCTAATAATAAATCTGTAAACGTTTATGTTGAAAGTGATGATTTAATCATCTATAATCATTTATAATATAGATATTTACAATCTTATATCGCTGCTGTATTAGATATTATTTTGTTAATTTATTATAAAATTATTTTGAATTAATCACATGCAATCATCATAAAAACGATTGCTTAATTAACGTAAATAATCAAAAAAGCGAAAATACTGCGGCAAAAATGCTTATTATAATTTTGACGTATCAGAAGAAAAGCTGCGTCTGACTCGAACATTTTTATTTTGTAGTATATATTCTTGTGCACCAGATTTCTACTATTTTGTCAAATTATGAATTGTAATTTTTAGTGGGTGTTAAATATCTGTCTCTCTAATGGTCAACGTTGTTGGCTTCAGTTGCGGTGCTTACGGGCTCGAATCGCAGTATGGTAGTTTCATAAATTGTTTTTTCAATCGGCCCATGGACTTCTTTTCGAAGGCATGGATTTTTGTAACGTCTAAAAATTCCCTACTCTATTTGAAAAATAGTGGTTTGTGTAACGAGCAGTTCCGACAGACAAAATTCTGTTAAAAGTCCGTATGCTCTACATTAAGATTGGAAATGGTTAAAAAATAAAATAATGTAGAGAATTAATATTTCTACTACTGTTCGTGGATTGTTTGAATACTAGCGTTAAAAGGCTCAGATTTCGACGGGAGTAATAAAGCCAACATAATAATATTTTATCTCGTAAATAATATTTGTCGTATTTGTATCTTCTATATAAACGTTAGACACTGTTTACTGTCTGTCAGTTCGAGTCCATTCGTGCGCACGAATGTCTGAAGATGCCGAAAGGCGAAACCAGGGTCGTTAGTGACAAAATACATGAAAGTGTACAAAATCTCAAAAATTAAAATTTGATATTGAAATTCCATCAAGCGCCATCAGCCGATGTCTTAAATTACATTTTATTTAGTTTAATAAAAGTTTCCCTGCAAACAAAACTGAAAAATAATAGATTAGAAATGAATAAGGCATCATAGAAAACAATAGAAGCATTAAAAGTTATTAATTTTTTTCCATGTCCGTTCTCAATGTGGAGCATATGTTCTCCTAATGGAGGTATCTCAACAGATTTTTTTCTATGAGAACTGTTTGTTACTCAGTTGCTCAACTTCTCTTTATCAAAGAGAGTAGGGATAAAAGGATAGGGCTAGAACAGCACTAATGCTTAGCTAATCGCTCTCGCTACGCCCCGTTAGGATGGGATGGGTGGATGAGGGAGTTTCAGACAACAAAAACACTCAGACTACGAACAGAAATCCATAAATCGATTGAAATATCAATTTATGAAAACTGTCCGCACCGGGAATTGAACCCGAGACATCCGTAGCCTTAGCCCACGACGCTATCAACTGCGCCACGGACTCGGACAACAATTATTAGTACATAACTTTCTTTTTACACTACTGACAATGACCAAAAGTAAGTTAATGATGCCTTTTTCGTTGAAGATCGATTTAGGTACGAAATCAAATTATAATTGAAGCATTTGCATATAACTTATTGCTCATGATTAATTGTTTTACCTTTCATTTACTTCATAAATGTTTTTTACAATAATTATAACATTATTTATTGTACTTCAGTCGACAATCAATTCTTGGTACCTTTGTTGTAATTAATATTTATAGAAACAAAAGCTTACGTTAATTTTATTAATCATTGTTGAATTGCAAAATGGCTATGAATAAAGTAGATGTAATTTTTATACTGTATATTATATTTAGTTGAAAAGAAAAGATGGTGCATAACGCTTTAATTTAATGATTTTTCATAAACGATTTCGAATAATCTTTGAGTTTATAATTTGTATTTTTGTCATTACCGTTGTTATGGTGTTTATATATTCTTTAATTTAATTATATCTCTGTTTTAAAGAATGAAATATACAGAACGGATGTTACATTTTACAATAGAAACGGGAAAAAAATAATTCAAGAATTTCATTAAATTAAACAACCAAATCTTAGTCGAAAATCGCTGGGGAGGTGTAAGTTGACAGTTTTTTTGTCTTGTGTTTATGATAGACTTTTAAATTTGGCAACTCAAGGCAGGTAGAATAAAATTATTTCATGTTGTAATAAGGAAACACTGGAATATTTTTCGTCCAAATAATTTTAGTGTACTGTTTAAGTCATCGGCTGAGGAATTCCAATATCAAATTCGAATTGTTGAGATTTTGTACATTTCCATATATTTCGTCGCTAACGAAACCCTGGTCGTTAGTGACGAAATTCTTGGAAATATACAATATCTCAACAATTCAAATGTAATTTTACTGTATTGTTGTCACTATTGTTTGATACATCCGTATGGAGACACCGTACTGAAAGAAGATACACACTGAAAACCCAAAATTATATAAGATTATATCTGAATGGTATGTGCCAGTCTTCTTAAATTAACTAATTAACTCATCCACATATCTAATACATGCGTCTTTCATTTAATTTAACATATTTACGATTAGTATTTGGTTTCCTGTTGCCTGTAGCCTACCTTGTATCTTGCTGTTTTAATTTCAACTTGATCTTGTTTTTCCTCATATAATCGTTAATTATAGTGAGAATGTAAATTTCTATCGATGAGAAGTTCGAAAAATACGTGGGTTTATGTCGTTTTACGCGCGGGTTTGTTACGGTTTCCTTCCGGAAACCTTTACTTCCACTAATAGTGTTCAATATATAATCATATTATATTAACAAAATTTAAAATTGAACGCATATTTATGATTAGTTATGCTAGGGCAACCTTTCTTTTTTTGCGAGTAGCTTACCAGTAGTCTTTCTGGGTACTATCTTTCCAAGTTGTTATCATGCAATGTAAGAAAAACGTTTATTGGCTCCAAATCCTTTCGGTATGCTTTTAAATGAATTATTACAGGAGCCGAGTGGTTACGCTCTGCGGCATTCTTCTTAGTTATCGCGAACAACTTGACTATTGTACCGAGCAAATGAACATTCTCTTACATTCATTGATGTCTCTTAGCACTGTACCCAAGTATATTTAAAAGGTGTGTTGAGAGAAAAGGACTTACTGAAAAAACCTGTCTTAGTCTTTATTAGAGTATATCCTTAACTTTTGAAAAGCAATATACTAAAAATTATATTCGCAAATTGGCTTGGAACAAATTTTTCGGCTGTTAATATAAAACTTATTTTACCACAAATTGATTTGACGCTTTTGTCATTCATTACCTGATCGTTGCTTGTAAAATAACTTTTTAGACTTTCAATCTAGGTACTTCATAGTTTCTTATTTTGTTGTAATTTGATGGATTGAGCTTATGAGTATCTGCACATTGATATTCATTTCAATGATTGGTACACGTCCAATTGAATGTTTTCATAAATTTAATGGAATATCTTTGTCGTTAGTTGGAGGAAATAAAAATGTAAATTCGAATATTAAATGTACAGGAATGAAACGGGGCGTAATAAATTGCACGCAAATAACAGGAAAACTAAAAATATTTTAAAACATAACTGTTTCGACTTACTTTCTCTAAACTGTATGGATATCCCAAAAAATTCGTTCTTTTTCAATATATGTAGCAAGATAGTACACGATGTTTTAAATTAATAAATACTTTAACATTCAATGGAGGAGGCCACAGATGGAATTCCCATCGATAAATTGCTCGGCGATAATACTCATAACGGCCATTGCTAGAACTTACCCTTCGGGGAATAATGGCGGAGAGATTTCAAAGATTGAAGTAACCATGTTAAATTGTCTTTTTACGGCAGTCTCCCCTTGTTCGTATATTTTATAAAAAAATGGAAATCGTCTCTCGTCTTCAAATTTACATTCTTTTTTTTCATTTCATTATGCAACGACTCGGTGTACCGCGTTTGGAACATACCGATGAAGTGGTAATATTTTTGAAACGGTTTCCGTAGTTTGAAATAATTCCTTTTCGAATCGTTACTTATATAATTTAAGACATCGACTGAGGGTGCTTGATGGAATTTCAATATCAAATTTGGATTATTGAGATTTTGTACACTTCCATGTATGTTGTCACTAACGACCCGGGTTTCGCCTTTCGGCATCTTCAGGCATTCGAGCACAAAATCTCGATAATCCAAATTCGTTTCTTCTATATTTGAAGACACGCAATTATTATACTTTTGAAAATATATTGGTTATTTGAAGAATCATTAGCTCCCTTAACTAAGCCGTCATTCATCGCCTTGGTAGAAATTTTTAGCAGAAGTGGCGAGTGTGTTTAGATTAATATATATTCAATCGATACAGAACATACTTTCTAAGACTTAGTCAGTTGGCAGATGGTTCTTATTCGTTTCTCTGTCGAGCATCAAAACTGAGTTTTCCACACCCAAAGATAAAGATTCAAGAATTAATTCAATAGTCTCATGATTTTTTTAATAAAGTTTATAAAATTTGAATTATTGAGATTTTGTACACTTCCATGTATTTTGTCACTAACGATCCGGGTTTCGCCTTTCCGCATCTTCAGGCATTCAAGCGCATGAACGGACTCGAACTGACATTTTTTGAAATTGCTGAAAATTTATAAAATTTATAAAATAAAAAAAAAGTTGATTTCGACGAGACTTTATTATTTACATAAAAAAATCAATTTTTGTTAATTTTAAAAATCAAAACGCCAGTATTTTGTATTTTAAAAATGATATACCTGGATCCCGGTTTCGATAATATTAATATTGCAATTAATTGCAATGACTAGGTGTGCTCTACGATTGATCTCTTAGGTTACCGAGGTATCAACAATCAAGCCCAGATGCACTATCTGCTTCACAGTTTTTTCGTTTTCCTATGTGTTTTCCTTCTTGCAGACTTGCCCAATTGCTGCGCCATATTTTATCGACATTACCAGCTAGTCCGCTGGTCTTAATCTCGTGTGAACTAATAGTTTACAATCATGCCTCACTGCAATACACGTTGTTAAAATACTTTAAACACATCTGCAATTGGTATATTAACGTTTACTAAAAATCGCATGATATTTATTAACCCGTCTCTTAAGAAGTAAACCTAGATTTTTTGTATTTTTATTTGACAATAGGAAGAAGCTGGCCCTCATTTCTATTTAATATTTCACATTAACTTGCGTAATGAAATTCATTTCTGAAAGGTTCGCTTAAAGATGTTATTAAAAATACCGCCGATTACAAATTTACGAAGCGTGGAATCAATTATTCGATAACGTCTCGTTATTATAAAGACTTTCAAGGGTATCAATTTCATTGAGAGATTTTTTCATTCATTTTTATTTCATTTCATATCGGAAACATAAAATATTTTTTATTGATAAACCTGAAAGTTAAATTAAATATTAAATTTGAATTATTGAAATGTTGTACACTTCCATGTATTTTGTCACTAACGACGCGGGTTTCGCCATTCGGCATCTTCAGGCCTTCGAGCGCACGAATCGACTCGAACTGACAGACAGTAAACAGTGTCTAACGTTCATATAGAAGATACAAATGCGACAAATATTATTTACGAGATAAACTATTATAAGTCTGCTTCCACACTGATACCTGAGTTAAAATTTCGAGAATCGCCTTAATCCTTATTTTGTAAACAACGCATTAACAGAGTGGCGATTGCCGAAGGCGAATTGCCGCTTTTCAACTAACTCTTTGTAAATTACCAGTGATTTTACAATTATAATAGCATTGTGGGTTTCGACGGGATGCAATTCGACGAAAGGATAAATATATGTCGATACATTCCACATCTTAAATTATAAATTAAATATTTATTTTAAAATCAACGGCCAGCCATTGTATCTTTGGTAACGCCCTGTTCTTACTCGGGGTACGGTGGTTGCATTTCCAGCTTTTACTTTCATAATAATTATGTATATTAATAATCTATATAACTATGATATTCTTAGCCAATATGTGTTTCTGAAGTGTTGCAACCCCACCGAATGCTATGTAGAGGCATAAACGTAAGCACCGTTTAATTACGTCTAATACACATGCAATAAAGCTGTTTTTTTTTTAAATCAATTCAATCATGCTTAAATCAAACTTGAGTTCTTGAGTTAGTTAACTGATATAGCCACTATCTCTTTTATGTTGGTATACATCGATTTAATTCTCACGACTATCTGATACCGAAACAGCTATAGAAATCCAGAGATTGATTGATAAATGAGATTCAAATACCTTTGATACGTAACCGAAATCAACGACGTTGACCACTGCACCACAGGCCCGTCAAATTTTATTGACACAAATCTCGTGCAATTAAATTCTTCAGACTTTTGTTACTTTGCATTCTGTGGTGATCAAAAGACGGTTGTTAACAAAACGAATGTTATCTCAAATATATTGAATAAGTAGAAGTTGGGGTTGAAAATATCAATATACCCTTTCTTTTAAATATTGTAGTCACAGATAGTAAGGTAGTGAACCACTGGGATTGACCCTACAGAAAAGGAGCGTACATCGAATCATTAACAACAAATCTCATTAACAAATTTCATTAATATCTCACAATTTTCTGATCATAATTGAGTGACCGATTTATGTTGTCATGCTTCCAACAAATACATATACTTTAAAATGTTTTAAAAATACTACATAAATTAAGCATTCTTTTAATTAATATTCCGTACAATTAAATGAAATCACACGAAAAAATATGACTCGTTTTTTTTGCACGTCCGCTTAAAAATACGTTTGGTCATAATTACAAATTCGCTGGAAAGCAAAAAAGATTTAAGGCCGGATTACCGGAAACGTTTACACGGAAAAACAAATATTGTCTTAGCGAAGAAAAAATTTGCTCATTTTTTTTCGTATCCGACCTTAAATTTATAATATCGCCCATCTTTCGGTCGCTTAATTATTTTTACTTCCCTTAAATAATTGTTCATTTTTTAAACATATTTTACACCACTCATTTGTTGCCTAATTGAACGATACATTTATTTTATATGACTTTATTTTTAAACTATGCACGTAATTAAGATTCTGATTTTATCTTCCTCTTCTCATAACGTTAGAAAGAAACGACGCAGCGAGCTGAAAATATTCATAAGCAAAATATAATGTAAATTTCATGATGCCGAGGTAAAGTTCAAAACTGCCATTTTAAGCAGAAAAATGTGACGAATCCAATGCAACAGTCGGATATTTTGTATCTTTGAAATTCAAACTGTAAGAACACATAACTTACTATATCACGCAACAAAATAATAATCTTAACAACACTATTCCTGTAGAGTTTTGAAAAATATAATTACGTCTACCATTAAGCTATTTTTTTTCTTTATACAATAGTAAAAAATATATATAATATAGTTCTTAAACTGTGTGTAAGAAAACATTTTTAAGATTTAGCAAAACACAAAACATTATCTCAGTACTAGGTTTTGCAATATGTCTTACTGTTGCATTGACATAGCGATATGTTGATAGCATCGCAATACCTCTGAATTTTCTCAGTGGCATCACATTCGGCAGGCTGGTGTACAGTTGGGAATAAGAAAAAATCATACCCATAATTGATAAGATAATTTTCAAGAAAATGAAGACATTTTCTCTGTCCTCGAACAATCTGAAAGAGATATGTTGCGAATTACATTTTAGTCGAGCGTTAAACTGTTCAAAGTGAGCACATATTAAAGAAATATCAATTTGAAAAAGTTAGAGGTAATAAACATAAAGTTCATTGTCCCAAAAATTTCTAAGTGTAGCCCCGATGTTGGAGATTCCGTTGCGTATGGATTTAAGTTGGAAAACCGCGTGTTTTTTTAAGTCAATACGAAAATGTGGAAAAATTCATTACTTTCCTAGTCGAAAATCAGCATAAACCCATTTTCAATTAACCATTACATTGCCAAATATGAATATATATATATATCTGTTGAACAGGGTGTGTGAGATGTAATGTATACGCAGATATTAAGAAAGAAAGATTTATGAAACACCCTTCAGGAGGTGCTTGCTGCCTGCGAAGTGGGAGCGATTCTAATTTACGCCTTAATACCCAAACGGTCGTTGGAGCTCCACTCACTTTTCGCTACGCCCCATGTTAAAAGCGGCGAGCGCAGATGTCTTCAACATTTCACGGTTATTATTTTAACAATTAGGTTATGATTTTAACGTCTCCTTTTTAAGAGCACAAAATTAGGTTGCGCTATATAGGTAATGTAAAATAAGTATTTGTGTTTTTCCGACGAGCGTTGCCAAGTTACCGTGAACAACTTCACTTATTTGAATATTCACTCGTCTTCTTTTGACAGGCAAAATCATTGTTGATTGAGGTTTTAGATTACACAATGCATTATATCTCATTAAAGTGCATGCTTCTATTTTGGCTGTACCACAGTCGTAACTGTCGATCATAATATGTATGGCAAAAGTTCTAATAAAAAACAATGTAACAAATCTCCACTGTTTTGCAGTTGGACCTCCGTTATAGTCAGTTTATCGATAAAAGCTTGTCTGAGCGATAGTAAGGTCCGGTCTCAAGTACAATATTAAATGTTGTTTTTTAACAATTGATATCTTGGGCAAGAGTGTCTTTTCTTCGAGAAGTATAATCTCGAGTCGCTATGTTAAAATTCTGCTGAAATTAAAATAAGCTTTTTGTTTTAAATAATTAATTTTTTTTAGATAAAAATAGAACAAAACACAATATAACGAAAAGGCGTTAATTATTTTTCTCTTTATTCTGTAGCATTACGTATTTTATCGTAATATTTGTAAGTGTACAACATGTTTGAATTTCTGTCAATGGTTGCGAATGCCCGATACACCGAATTATTTGTTCGTATATAGAGTAAATATTTGATCAGGATAAAAATGCCTTTATTTTCCTACTGAAAGCTTCGTTTTGCTGAAACGATTCAATAGACCAGCTATTAAAACAAAATGAGACTAAGATAGTTTTAATAAAAATAAAAAGTCAATTAGTAGTCTTTTATTGCGGCCTGCCTTGCTGTATTGATATTCACCTATTCCAAGTTGTTTTAATATTTAAAAATTAATTAAAAATATACCTACAGATATTGTATTCATCTCGTTTATACAATAAAAAATGCCTGGCTGATTGACAATCTGCACGCTTTCGGTTCCTATGGGATCATTATGACATTATATGAATTAAATCTTTCACCTATTTGCTTATTTTAAATAAATTTATGATTGTCTACAATGTAAAAGGTTTTGCTAGTTGCATAGCTTCGTAAAATTCTTTGATACTTTATTAAGTTGGCTCTGATTTTTTTTTTATTATTACTTGTCAACATACTAATTTCCTAAAACGTTCGAGCTTTATTTTGACATTTTAAATATATGATCATAAGCTGTACACCCGTTTTTCAACCTTAAACAAATTTGTATGTCTATATTAACTGAGCTTATTAAAAAAATATAATGCCTTTGAACAAATAGTGTCGTAAGAAGCTGTATTTAATACGCAAACATCCGTCTATACGCAAATGGATAGTAATATACCGGGGTTTGGTGATATTAGAATCAGGATGAGGATATTTTCAGTATCGGGTATGGTATTTGGGAAGTAACAGACACCCATGTCACTGTATTCAAATAAATAAATCGATACAAAAATCAAATGAGTAGAAAGTATCTAAGAATGTCACCGCTCGTACACAAGACCAGCATTTATATATTTACGCACCGCTAAAAATCATTACTTTTTTATTTAAACATATGCAGGAAACGTTTGTGTTTTTTTTTGTGGAAAATTATATTGGCAAATTTGTACACTTCCATGTATCTTGCCACTAACGACCCGGGTTTCGCCTTTCGGCATCTTCAGGCATCTTCAGGCATCAGGCGAGCGCACGAATGCCTGAAGATGCCGAAAGGCGAAACTCGGGTCGTCAGTGACAAGATACATGGAAGTGTACATAATCTCAAAAATCCAAATTTGATATTGAAATTCCATCAAGCACCCTCAGTCGATGTCTTAAATATTCGATTGTTGAATTTTCGACGCTCATTTAGTTGCTGGTGTATTTTATTTTGTATTAGGTATTGCAGCTATATATGCTCACATTTCTACGTGTCTTTTTACAGTTGAAATGAGAAATATTCAAAAGTATTTACAAAAATTATTGACTTTTGCAATTTATTTAGATATTTGTCTTTCACCTAGATTGAAAATCAATTTATAAAACTGTCTGTATTAGGATTCGAACCCACGAGCACTCGGCTTCGGGCTCGGTAAAGAAGAGTAAAATTACAAAAAAACAAATACCATTCACCATGTTCAGTAAAGATAAATATGTTTAGTTATTTGTTACTAAACTAACGAAATACTCTGGTTATGTAATAAATATAACCCCGCTTCCGTTATAATGTTCATTTCACTGGTTGCTCTCGTATGTTTTCCAAAAAGTGTTCCAGCCGACACTCGAAAGAGGTGGCGAAACTATTCCGCCCTTCGCGTGGTGGCATCTAGCAGCTCGTGCTTCTAATTCATCCCTTCGTGGGGAAGTTCATTCTTAGGCGGGCTACGTCCCGGTTCGTCGAGGGCGGGGGCTCTTATTTTCTTCCTGCCCACACCACTTCGCAGATACGAGCCCTACGAAAATCGAGTAAACACATTAGAGACAGTTATTGGGGGTATTAAATTTATCAGACAACATTGAGCCTAGCTGAAAAGCATCTTTTATTTTTATTTTAACGAAAGTCAAGTACGTTTATACAAGAAAGTTTATACAAGTACGCTTTTTAGCGCTTAAAGCTTAAAAACGCTTTTTAAATAATAATGAAAGTGTTAGCATATTGCTTGTTTTTACCTATTTTAAATGTACTCAAAGTGTCAAACATTCTTGGGTTTCATCTTGACTCAGTTGCGCGGGCAATGGTTCAACTTAAAAAAATGAAACGTTTTGAACATTGTTTTTTATATCGTTTTCAAAGAGTTGTACTCCAAAGGAAAAAGTGTCTTTTCTTTTCTGTACATCCACTTTCCAGCTGATCATGAAAACAGGATGTAAAGAGAGCTAAGTGATTACATAACGACAACTTTATATCATAACATTCCTAACCATCTCAGAAGAGACACTTTGAGACTTTCATCCAGTTATTGTTACAAAAACAATGATGAGTTGCAAGTGTTGTCTTGATTTCCAAATTCGGTTTTTAAGTTTCAATTTAAACGCGAATATGTAGTATATAATAAAGTTAATTTCATTATTATATCTCATTTTAAATCACATCACGTATTTTACAATTTTTGTAAAATGTATATGTGTATACAAACCATCTTTTAATTTACAAATTGAATCACAACAATTGACCATAGTGTCGTTTAAAATTATCTGGTATATTTTTCTTTAGTCGGAAAGATAGTCGGAAGTTTATCGAGAAAAGCAATTACTTGGTATAGTATAAATGCACTTAAAATGTGACTTATTTGATTGAATGATTTCGGCTAGAACAGGAATTTTGAGAATAGTAATATATATATTTTTTGTTTTTATTGATTAATAAAAAATAGTTTTTTGAGTTATATTTCAAATCAAATGAAGGGTTTAATGGCGATAAAAAAACTATATTTGTTTATTGTGATCAAATTTCCCGCCCTGAACGTGTCGATCGTAGCACCCTTTGCCGGCCCCGCACCCTTGCGCCCTCCTACAAAGCCTCTCCGGCGTTTTGTGAGGTTAGGTTTCTATCTAGTCTCACTGTAGGAGGTCGATACACGCGCCTGGCCACGCTTTCACTACGATTTCAGTCGAATCCGTTCATTTACTATTAAAAACCGAACCGTTCTAGCCAATGTTTACAATAAAGCCATAAACCGATTTGTGAAAATGTAAGTTTACGTAGAAACGACGACGTGCAATGTTGCTTACTACCGCTACGCTGTGTCACTGCGATTACCTACTGTTATATTAATATACCTTGTGATTGTTGCTTTTCTTTGATAATATTCAAAGTTAGATCTATGCTTTGTGTATTGACGCTTTCGCTTTCAACGTTGCTTACTTAAAACACACGTCAAAATATATTTGTAGATGTATTAGTTATCTGAATTTTTAAGTGCGGTGATTTATTCATTACCTTGCAATTTTTTTACATAACCTGTAAACTTTAGCCACTTTATACGGTGTTTACAACCATTGATATTGCTCCATACTTATAATCTCTACATTCGTATGGTCGTGTATGTATTTTTCAAGTTCACGGTGATAGTTCATTGACCTTATAAATTTGTATTGTGTTTTTCAGAGGCAATTCAATGCCTAAAATCTATTCTTATATTGGACTCACCAGAAGCAAAGATATTCTGGATCAGATGAGATACATTATTGAACGTATCTATGTTGAGTGCTGAGCCATTTACAACTGCTTAAAATAGAGAAGTAGTATTCAAAATCATTAATGGGTAAATGTTTATTTTTTTAAACTGTATCGTTTGGAAGAATTGAATCTACGAGGTTGGTCGTTATTGAACTAAAAACATTTTTTCATTTCAAGCACCTTTTCAAAAGAAAATTATAAAACTCCGATTTTTTAAAATGGCAACGATACATCATATTCGTTTGTAAAGATATTTTTATTTTACTTATTATAACTCTTACGATAACCATTATAAAATGAATTATCAAGATGCTACTTATAAATCCTGGACCAGTTTTCCTAATTAATTTTAGATTTTATTTCACCGTTCGCATTGAATAAGCTTTTTACTCAAATCCAAAAATAAATTAGTCAAATTAAATATTGTTAATTACACCATTCACTGTTCTAACCGTTTCAATTAATTATGCCAGCGAGCTCTCATAGCTTTTTATATTAAACTGCTGTCAACTGTGAAATTATACGTACCAGCAATGATAACATTATCCATACAATTCTTAATTTTTCCATTTTGTTGTTCCACAAAATTGACACAAATTTATATAGTAATATTTAATTAAAATGCATAAATCTATATCTATCACATTTTTTTAGATTGCGGCATACTAATTCTCCTAAATTTATTGTAGCATTTGATACTTATTTTTGTAATATACATAAAAGCTTTATGATATTTGAAATAAAAAAAGTTGAAGTTCTACATTTGTAAATTCATATTCAATCAATGAGATGTGTCCTTATGTATATCTTCATACTTCCTCAAGTTATTGCATGTTTTTACAGCAAATATTTAAAAAATCAAATGTCTGTCACAATGTCTGTGAAGATTAGTATTTTTACAATTTTACTGAATATACATACTTTTATATTCTGTTGAACGTTTATTGAATTTGATTAAATGTATGGAAATAAGACTGTTAGTCTAATACGTAATAAGTAGATGAAGCTTCCATTTATTAAAAGTTCATATCGCAATTCGTATTACAATAATGAATATAAATATTTATAAGCTTTGTCAAAGTAACTTTCACAATCGCATATGACCTTCACTTGTAGCCTTATTTTCCCCGGGGATTTAAAGTATTACCCGGTACACGTGTTGAGCCCCAAGCATTCACCTGTGTATTTTTAACGTTGATACTTAGAAATGTTTTAATTGCTTTGATAATATCTGTAGTACTTCAGCCGAGAACATATTTTACTTACAGTAAAGAAAGTGGTAAATGGCATTATAGCATTTGACTATGATATAGATTCATAAAAATACACGAAACAAAAATCAATCAAATGGATTCGAAAAATTATCCTACTGAATATTTTTGATGTTTAGTAAAGAAAGACGAATTAAGAGTATTTAAACACTATTTTTTTAATGATCCATGGAATGTTATAAATGTTCGTAGCAAAGAATAAAATTAATCGTCATTTTTTTTTCGTTTTTTATATAATATTAGTGAATGTAGTTTATTCAAATCAATCTCGATTTTACTCTTTCTTATATGAATATATATTGTATTAAAAAAATGTACCAATTTAATTGTGTTATTGCAAAAAAAATATATATTTTTTAGATGTACAAGTATTGTCAATTTTTAACAGCTATTTTACTTTGCACCGTTAGAAACTATACGTGAAAAAATTGTTTGCCGAAAATTCCACGGATGGGTTTGCTTTCGCACAGTGTCATATCTTAGAACAAAACCTAATAATTTGTAGCATACATACTTAACTTTATATTTTTGGGTTATGTTAGACCCTTGATTGTACCGGTCGGTTACTTCAAGTCGGTAGGGACGAGGGTAAATTATATAAAATTTAATAATTTTGAGACTGCACAAGGATACATTGTAGAAGCTTATTTTTTTATTATTTAGCAACTAAATCCCGGGTAATTACTCCTGAGACTTTCCTAGCTACTATTTTAAATCGTGTATCACTGTCGTGTTCTTTGATGCGTTCTGTAAGAGAGCTAACGCAATACACTCGAATGTACCGGAACATTTGAAGATATAATTACGAATAAGTTAATACACAATGGTTCTTTATGGCCCCTATATCAAACCAAAATTCTGATAATGGTGATGAATATTATTACCTGTACAAAGGCACCACGACAATGGACTGTGGTCGCCATTGTTGGGGCAATGGCCGTCCGTAATGGGCATAATGTGTACAAACTCAAGCGGCAGATCGTTATTCCTGATTGGTTGTTAATGACTCCATTCAAATCAACTCGAAAGCATCGAATTCAAATGCTCAGTTACAAACTTCGTTATTATCTCACCGTATCAATCAATGATTTTCTCGAATTCAGTTAGTCTAATACTGGAATCGATTACCACGACTAACGAGCCTATGAAGAATACTCCATTGAAGTTATATTGTATTTTATATTAAAAATCCACTCATTAAGTAATGAATATGTCATTTTGCGAACGATAAACCTATAGATTTATAACCGATGCGTGCCTAAAAGTGTCAATATAAACACCTCTATTTCTCGATAGTTGCAAGATCAATTTAATTATCAAGGTGAAACTTCTAGATGTTTATAACCTTTTCATTTGAAGACGGATACTCAATAAATACATTAATCTGTAATCTCACACGGCCATATTTAAGAAAATTCTGTCATATAAATATATAATTTAAGACATCGACTGAGGGTGCTTGATGGAACTTCAATATCAAATTTGGATTATTGAGATTTTGTACACTTCCATGTATTTTGTCACTAACGACCCGGGTTTCGCCTTTCGGCGTCTTCAGGCATTCGAGCACACGAATGGACTCGAACTGAGTTCGTACAGGAAGTGTACAAAATCTCAATAATCCAAATTTGATATAAATATATATTTGGAAATATTTGTAAGTACATTTTTTTTAAATATACCTACAAAATTAAATAATAAAAAAAATAGATTCATTTCAAAGTACGCAGGCTCCCCACCCCTGCGTTTTATTATTTATTTTTCAATCACTCTTAAGGTATTAACTGTCAATTCTTGACGGAAAGACATATTTAAAAAAATAAAACAATTCATTTGTACCACTTCCACATTTTCATAATGATCAGGACCGGTTTCGCTCATCACGAGCATTATCAACTGATGATGATGCTCTAATCAGTTGATAATGCTCGTGATGAGCGAAACAGGTCCTGATCATTATAAACATGTGGAAGTGGTACAAATGAGTTGTGTTTTATTTTTTTAAATATTTATTTTTTAAATACACGTTAGATGGAGCAACATCAGTGAAAAAGCAGACTTTTTAACCTGTATGGATTATTTATACTTAACTTTATAGATAGTGTTTTCAAGACTAATAGTAACAGAATATTTTCAATGTTTTCAAGTAGTCATTTCGAAGCTAATTGGCTTCATGCATTCGTATTCTTTATTAACTGAAAGTAAACACTGTTTCGATAGATAATGGTGAATACCATGAATTAAAATCGGTGATTTCTAAAGAGGTACTTGGCTCACTAGACACTTGAGAATATTTAGGCAGTAGGGGTGAGCGATGGTCCAGGCTGGTTGATGACAATGAAAACGACTTACATTTATTTCTTGATATATTTATATGATAAAAGCTTAATGAAATTAATTACGTTAATATATATATATATATATGTCGCATTAGATCTATTGAACTATTGTATGCAGCTAATATAATCATATCGGATATAAAAACATGATATCAACACGAAAAGAATGTTCCTAAGTTCTCTAGAAAACTTCGTACATTAAGTTAAATAGCCCCCCGTCCCATAAATCGTTTGACGGGTTTTCTGCCCATTTTCCACGTAATTTATTTGATATTATTTAAAATTATAATACATACTAAATTGTAATTTTAGAAAATAATTACTAGAAGTGTGCACCAATCAGAGCACACCTTATGGATACTCTATTTTCTAAACTGATTTAAACCAAAAACTGATAATTTTAAATCCATTTCAAAAACCTTTCGTCGTATTGAAATGATATTCGATTTGCAATCCCCATACTTATCAAATCATTGTTATCGCCAAAGTTCAGGAAAGTTTTACGTTCAAACAGAAAGTTTTATTCACTCGAAGCTTTGAAGTATTAATACGCAGGAAAAGAAAATAATAACTGCGTACAGAAGTGATGATTATTGCCTCCGTATAAAGTCAACCTCCATTCCGATATTGTTTCTGATATATTGTAATTCATTCCAGGAGAATATGAAATTCCTTCCATACAGATAGATGTCGGCAATGATATTTTCGAAATAAATGATAACGTAATATAATGCTATACAGCAGTGCCGGCCAACACATCGACCGCGGTCAATTCCAGAGCCTTTTGAGGTCTATCGCTGCCAGATTTTCAATTCTTATCTTAAAATGAAAAGCATGTTAAATCGCCATTTTCTCTATATTTATGGAGGACTTTGTAAAATTAGCCCACGATGTTTTCTCTTTCCTTCGCAGTGAATTCACATTTTAATATCGTTTTTTTTTATTAAATCATTAAGTTTTTACGTTCTATTATCAAAATGTCCCATAAAGCATCTTTGGCGGAAGATTAGAATATTCATAATTCTCAGTTATATATTGGATTGTCCACTAATTTTGATAGATTTCAGAGACAACGAAAGTTAATTAAGTTTGACTCGTCGTGAGCAGTTTTTATCTAAACGTGTGTAAAGTTACATGTGATAAATAAAATGTATTTTAATATTAGGGTGATACTGCTCTTTTGTTTTCTCTAACATTTCTCGACCCTTCGTTCCCGGACAATTCCGGTCAATCCGGTCAGTGTTGACAACCCTACTTATACATCTAATTTTTCATTTATTGTTTTCCTTATTAACAAGATTAGTTTATATTTCGAACGTCTAATATTTTTTTTATTTAAAAATTCAATCGCTTCATCACACAATTTCGTTACCCCTGTTCGTTATAAGGAGCTTAAATATTTTAATCCTGCATATTAGAAAGCATTTCTGTAAATAAACAAACAAATTAACCTCTTCATTAGTTCAATTGTCTATTTGTTTTGAATGGGTCCCTGTTATAATTTATATTAATGGACATTCCGAATTTGCTTCTTAAGTTAATTTATTATACGGAAATTAGCATGTTTGCGAATAATATAAATCACAATTTACTGACTTGGTAAATATTTTGTATTTGCCCAAAAAGCATCTTTAATAATATAAACAATTTTAAAACGAATCCATTGACTCAATTTATTATTTACAGGTGAGTAGTAAAGTTCGCTTTCATGATCATACGGCACGTCGAACATCACTGTACTATTGAGAAATAATATTATACATAAACTAACTCATGTAGTTATTGTCTATATACTTTCGATACATGATCCACTCTTCGTTTTCATATCTGCAATCAATATTTAAAAACAAGATAATGAAATTTATAGACAACTATGAGATGATCATCTTGAACAATTGGTGAATATACATTGTATTCCTTCGTCGTAGTAAAATATGTATGAAAGAAGCCCGTTGTGTTACATATCATGATTTTCTGGCGTATTCAATTATTATCTTGGAAAATATAAATATGCAAGTGTAATGTGGTAACTATTATTACGTTTGTGTATGGTAATTACTCTATTCGCAATCGATCATAAGAAAAGTATAATAAATTCTGCGAAAAACCATACATGCAACACACTATTGATAGATTTAACAGTGAATCACAATGCAGCTACAAATAATTTGTAACCTTATTGTTGGAAATTCATTTTGTAAAACTAATACTGTGATATTTAATTGTATCTCGTATTTTACACCTTGACGGTAACGCACGTATAACCCCCAGAGGCATATTTTATCTCTAAAGTGATATACCTGGGAATGTCACGAGCTGAAATTTGATATTTGTGATTTACTCTTCGTATTAATTCGTTTATGTTATTCGGGAACGAAAATCTGACGTTAAAATAACTAGACATATCTTCTCACAAATCTAAAAAGACGGCGCTGCTATTAAAAATGCGACAACAGAATAAAAAAAGCGTCGAGTTATGCTTTTTAAGCTGAGTAAATAATTGTAATAAAGAGACCTTCCTGGAATACTATTCTTTTTAATATGACATTGGATGTTTTCCTACATTTGTAAATATTTATGATTTTTACCCGCCTCCGGCAATTTTTCCCGAATGTCGGATTTTTGTCAAGCATTGAATTACTAATGCGAAAAATTATTGTTGTTTTTATTAACATGTAATAAGTATGTTTTAAAGATGGTTTGAAATAACATATGCATTAAACATGAAAGTTACATGAAAAATTGGGTTCATATTAAAGTAATTTATGTACTTCGCTGTTTAGCAATCAAATGGTTTTCGAATATGACGCATATAAAATACGCGAGGCTTATTCATCCAGTATTGACGGCTCATAATTTGGACCGGTGAATATGAATCTACATTAACTGATTTGGTGCATTTTGAATACGGATAACCAAATATGTGGGTATAGTTGTTCATCGTGATACATCATAATAATATATGTATTATGTCGCAGAATAAACAAATTCTAATAAATATAAAATTAAACATAATCTACGTCCGCTCCCAATGTGGAGTTTATGATCTCCTAATGGAGGTATCTTAACAGAATTTTTCTAATAGGACTGCTTGTTACTCAGTTGCTCAACCTCTCTTTTTTGGGTGGGTGGGAGGGAGGACTCAGACTTCGAACAGAAATTCATAAATCGATTGAAAGATCAATTTATGAAAACCGTCTGCACCGGGAATTGAACCCGAGGCATCCGTAACCGTAGTCAGCGACGCTGCCAACTACGCCACGGACGCCGACACATTAAATCCTCTTATTTAACAATATTTATTTTACAGAATTAAAAATGTAACTTTTGAAACCATTGAACGCTCGTCAAGAGGCTTAAAATTAAGTAACAATTAAATGTTTTTTTAATAAAAAACAATTTCAAATTTGGATTATTGAGATTTTGTACACTTCCATTTATTTTGTCACTAACGACCCGGGTTTCGCCTTTCGGCATCTTCAGGCATTCGAGCTCACGAATGGACTCGAACTGACAAAATCTCAATAATCCAAATTTGATATTGAAATTCCATCAAGCACCCTCAGTCGATGTCTTAAAAAAACAATTTGTTTGTACTACTTATCAACTGACATGAATGCTCGTGATGAGCTAAACCGTTCTTGATCATTATAAACATGTGGAAGTAGTGCAAACAAATTGTATTTCATTTTCAACATATAACGCCTTTCCACCAAAAATTGTCAGTAAAAAGTATATAATAATTTAATAGACATTATATAATTTAATAGACAATATATAATAATTTAATAGACAGCAATTATGACGAGTATGCCGATCAAATAAGATGATTACCATCAATCACAACACTTGAGTTATCGGAAAGTAATAATTTAATAATGTAGCTACATAATTCCCAGTAAAAGTGAAAAATTTTCTATTAAAAAAATCCGAAATGCGGTTTTGCAATACTGCTCTCGAAAATGTTGAAATATGCAAAGTATTATTCGAATGTATTTCGCCACTTACATCCCAAGCTTAACGTCCGTCGTATACCTAACCCAAACACGCCGCAACAGTAAATAAATACATGCAATATTATATAAAACGGCATCATTGTTCTAAGGGTCGAGCCCGCCGTGTAGAATGTAGCGTAAAGTTGTATCCAAGTGATTCAAGACTCTGCGGTATGGCCGCGCGCGATCAGCTGTTGCAACGCGTTTATTGATCCCGGCGGGGAAAGTGAAAGGGAACTCCCTCGTCCCCTCTTTTTCTAGACCCTGCACACCCTGCGAAACCCCACCAACTCTTCACTATCTAACCCCCTCTCGAATCTCCACCCGGCTACCTAGCCTCCCTACAACATTTTACGCAGGGATGTGCTTTCGTAAATTTGTCCCCTTTATTGTGTATATTATAAATTATTTGTCCGAAAAAAAATAATCTTTTAAATCGGAAATTCATTGTTTCAACTGCTTAACATTTAAAAGCGAAATAAAAAAAATATCATCAACAATACTTTTTTTTTTTAAATTAAAACACAATACATTTGTACTACTTCCATATGTTTCCATGATCACAAGCATTATCAACTGATAAAAATACATAGATAACAGGCCTATTTATATATAATTGAGTGTAAAAATGAAGGTATATAAAACTGATGGTTCATGAACTAAGACAAGAAATTACTGATTATCAAACAAATTATACATAAACCAAATAAAAAAGTCTACAATTAAAATGTTAAGGACCTCTAACAAAACAATAAATACTAATCTGAAATCACAAATATAGCTAGCTACATTAAAAGTCCATTAACTGCGCAAAAAAAATTAATGACATTACTGATTAATTAATCAAATTGCAGATTGGGAAAATTTTAAGGGTAAATAAGTAAGTGAACTATTTAAAAACAATGAAATATTAAATATGTAATTAATATTAACAATAAACAATCATCTTAAGTGGAGAACGCAGAGCATCCACCAAATTTTATATCTGAAACACATTTTTTTTTTAAATATGATGCCTTTCCACCAAGAATTGACAGTTAACACTTCAAAAGTGAACAATATCTTTGACGTACTCAGACGGTAAGCTCATATAATATTGCAATAATCGTTTAATTCGGTTAATAATACTACAAAAACATGATGTATCGAACAATAAAAGCAATACAATCTATAATAAACTTTTTCTATACGATGTTTTATGGGTATTCTTGATATCGAAACCGTATTACAGAACTATTGAAGTAGTAATTTAAGACATCGACTGATGGTGCTTGATGGGATTTCAATATCAAATTTGGATTATTGAGATTTTGTACACTTCCACACTGCCTGTCAGTTCGAGTCCATTCGTGTGCTCGAATGCCTGAAGATGCCGAAAGGCGAAACCCGGATCGTTAGTGACAAAATACATGGAAGTGTACAAAATCTCAATAATTCAAATTTGATATTGAAGTAGTATTTATATAATAGTGTAGGTTCATATTTTCAAATGAAATGACCCTTTTCCTAGAGTTTATTTCAGATATAAATGCAGTATTTTACTAAACATGTATTATATCGTCACATCAAAAGCAAAGCAGCACATATGCATAAATTGATCTTTGAGGAAAACGTATTTAAAGTGATTTTGAGTGAAAAAATCATTTCCAAACGAAAATTTCATCACAGTTTTTTTAAGTTTTAAGTCACATTTTAGTCAACATTTCACATAATTTAAAAAATTTCTTACACCCACTAAGACTTATTAATTAAAAATCAAATTATACACATTTAAATTGGTATATAGATAATAAAACTCATAATATTTAAGATTTAAAAAATGCGTTTGGTCAAAATAGTGAATTGAAGATTAGTTTACAAATACACAAGTTGCCTTCGTTTCTTTTCTCAGTTGTGCTTACATAGGTTTCGTTTCGAAAATATCCTCGTACTCATGATGTAGAGAATAAAAGAACTGAATTGTATTCATAACTTCGAAGCATCAAAATCTCATAGCGCCTTTATGCGCTGAGGGGGACTAAATGGATACTCCCTGCTTATAATCCTGTATCTGTAAACATAATATTTTAAACGGGACCATTCCAAAGATTCATAACACCATTGCAAAGTAACTCTTCCACCACGTCAGTGTGAGTTACATGCTTGAAAAAAAATGGGGACACATTAAGGCACAGTCGCCTGTCAATATGTCTGTGGCATCCTTGACACAACACGGTAGTGGGATGAAATGCCCAATCCTTGGGGTACGCGCGCGCAACTTACGTGGAGCTTTCCCAGTCGGCGCTTTCTTCGGCAGCTTTCGCGTGGTTTTTTATTGGACTTGGGATTGTTTGACACTTAAAACCGGCCGGAGGTGGACGGCAAAAGCATTTTTATTATACTTTCAAAGCAAAATGTAAATGCTTGTTTACCTGATGCATTCGTATCGAAATCCTTATTGTAGTCTCACTATTATTTGCCTACCTGGATAAAACGTCTATTCACAGATCGATTCGACTACATTTGAAAGCGTTGTATATTTTGACAGTTATTGTCTGGCCTTGAATACATGTTGAATTCACTGGTTTGTATTAGTCTATTATACAATAAATTTCACACTACCTAAGTTTGTGTGTTGTATTTATTGTTTGGTTTGTCATTCTCTTAATTAGGGGAAAGTAAGTAAGTGAACCATTTAAAAACAATGACGTTACTAATATAATATACAATAATGAATCAGGGAAATTATAATAAAAAATTAGTGAACCATTTAAAAATAATCAAATATTAAGTATGTAATTAATATGAACTATGAACAATAAACAGCCATCTTAAGTGGACAAAGCAGAGCAGCTATGAGTATCCATTAAATTTTTAATATCTGAAAAACAAAAATTACAGAGACAGAATCAATTCTTACAAGTTAAAAATAACCTTACAGGTATAATACAAATTAATGAATCGGATATAACAAAGAAGAAGATGCAAAGACGGTTTGCTCATTCAATAAATTTGAATTGGGCAAAAATTTATATCTATTTATTTCTAAAATCTCTTGTTTATCTAATTTTAAAGATTTGTTATTTAAGTTCAGGATAAAAATATAATGTCTTTCCACCAAGAATCGACAGTTAACACCTTTAAAGTCCTCAACATTAGTTTATTTATTAAAGGCTTCTCTATTATGTAAACTGTAAATTCTTGTTTTAAAGGCATATTATTCCAAAAAATAAAACATTTTTTTTTTTACTTGATCGTTACTTGATGTCCTTGATCCGTCTTGATCGTTATATTATATAAAAATGTGGAATTAGTACAATAAAATTATTATTTATACACTATTTTTATAAATTATTTATTGAAGGTCTTACGCGGTATACATAAAATGTATATACTCTGTTTTTATTTTCTTTTTATGACGAATAAAAAACTATAAGTATTATGCAAAGTGCGCAGCTGCACTGCGACAAATTTCGTTTATTTAAATAAAAGAAATCACGCGCTTCGGACGCCTCCAACAAATACGTGATGGACCAACATATTCGTTTTAAGGAGTGTTTCATTATTACACATGTAGATGGCCACTGTGAAACGCCCACAGGGCCAATAAGCGTCGACTTTTTCACCGAACTTTTACCCTTTTGAATGTGGAATTAACCTACATTTTGACACAATTGTACTTCGTTTACTTATAAAAAATCTTGCGAAGTAAAACTGGAATTATAACACGCTTCATTGGGTATTAATTACATGAATGTCATACAACTTTGATGAAAGATGATAATAATTTAATTTGCGAAAGATCTTAATGACAGTGCGACAAATTTTCCAACATATTATAAAATATTGTGTTGTAGATCATATAATAAATATAACACAATTTTTACAACCGTTTGAGTATTAACGCGATGAACGCGCTGGGCATGTTTACACGGCCACGACATATTTCCGGCCAAACTAGAAAGAAACACTTGTGGATATATGCTTTAAAAAATAGTTCAAACCTTTAGGTAGAGAAATTAGGCAACAGATCATGACAATGTCAAGTAGAACACAAGGAAATTAAGTCTTTCAAATTTCAGCTTTGAATTGCCGATTCAGCCCTATATAACACATTTACTTATGCGGATACGCACTTGCTTGTGCGCGTGTTGGCGGTGTATATGAAGACGATTCTCCGCAGCCATTTTGCTTGCAAAGTCGTAAATTAAATATTTTTCAGCTTCTTTATTTTCTTTGATTTATTTTAGCGTGAACGCAACGGGTTTAGTTTACTTCTTTATGTATTTGGGATAACTAATATATAATTCAAATAATTCTCCATGTTTTATTGTTTAAACTGATCTATTGTTAGCCATAGTGAGCATTTTAACAGATCGATTGACTGAAAATAAATTCTTGCGAAAACGGCTCGCGCTGTAAAAGTTAAAAAGCTTAACGAACAATATCAGCATGTCTGATTCATTTTTGAGGTAAATTAAACAAAGGAAAGATAGAATCAGTTTAATGATGGGGTTTGACATCAACTATGTGGAGCATGTGGACCACTGGAGGAACGATGATAAATCATTTTAATTCACAATGTAATTTTTTTTGCTTGATTCTCATACTTTAATATTAGAATTCTTAATGACCAAATAAAAACTTTTATTCGGCCTTTTTTCAAAAACTTTCTAGCAATGTGACGTGTGTTGCGAAGTTTATAAATATGATTATATTTTTATTACCCTAAACAAAATTGGTCTTTCTGATTTATTTTTTCAAATATATATTTATGTTGTGAAAATATGATCGCGTTGTAGGTATACTTCTAACCGAGAAATTTAAAAATGAAAAAAAAAATATTTACCCAAAAAACTGATCTCGAATATTTTTTCATGTTAATACATATTTTAATATACATGTTCCTTGTATAAAAAATGGTAAAAAAGGTAAATCAAAATCTCATTTATTTAATTATTCATGTCAGATTACTGTGCCATCTTGGCATATACATCATACAAAAAGCATGTGAACGAAAATTATTTTTCTCATCTATAATAAAATACTTCATTTATGAAACATCAAAATTTAAAATGCCTAATATACAATTTATTTCTTTTAAGTTACAGATGTCTCTGTTACATAAGTTATTGTATTTTACTTCCCCTTAACCTTGGCATTGCAGTTACATATTAACATGTGCTATATAATTATACATATTGGCAAACATCGCCGATTTTAACCTTCTTGGGTTAAAGGATAAATATACACGTCGCAAGATAAAAAATACAAGTGAAGTTTTGGGCCGGAATACTTGACGATCCAATTTCATTCCATGCCATGGAGTCGAGTAGCGTAAAATTGACTTCTTTACTCGTTTTAGAATTGCCTGAAAACATTTGGGATGTTTTATGTTTTATCTACGTTTATTTGAATGTTCGTTTTTCATACGGTATCTGTACAAGCTTAGAGTAAAAGCATAAGGACATATTCTACACGATAACGAGAGAGGAAGGCTAACATAAAATCAAGTGATGGGTAAATCACATCATCGGCGGTAATTTGTTGTGAAATCAAATGGATTACAAATTACACAATTGAATTTCTTTATAATATAATGTTTTAAATATCGATAAATAATTATTTTGTAATGTCTTATCCGTTGTATGGTCATTCTATGGCTTTTGTCCTACACGATTTCGCCGTAGTGCGTTCAAATTTAGGACTGACATATTTTTTTGCATACACTGTTTTTAAAATCGATTTTTGTATATATGTGCAAAATGCATTGACGTGTTCATTCTTCCCCATTCACTTCAAAACTCAAACTGAAAGTAGGGTTTAGAGAATGTGAAAGACACAAACAATTTACAACTAAGGTAACAGTATTCTTCAGAAATCATCCACGTACACGCGGAATATATACGTACATCCGAAGCAAAATCGGAAAGAATTTAAAAACTCTTTTCAGTGACTGGTTGGTTCTACTTCACCGTAAGAGAAAATATAACATACAGACAATATCCAAAATTTCTCAACTAAGTGTTAGGAAAATATTTCTTTATCCATAGGCTTCGTATAATATATGCATATTATAATATTTATTGCATGACGTATACCTTTTAATCTATGATTAACTCCTGTAACTGTGGCTCTGGAAGATTTGTGCATTCTTCATTCTGATAGAATCATGTAAATAGTAGAATAGTTTTAAAATTGTCATTAATATCACAAGTCTAACTTTATAAGATAAATATTATTAAAACTTCATTATCTCAACTCGGCACGAGAAAGTATTAAAAAGCTTTATATTGTGGTAGTTTTTAATTAGTGAATATTAAGCTCTGTATGGTACAAAGTTTTAATTGCAGTTCCGCAGTCATTATGCAAAATTATAAAGTGCAGCGTACATTCTGGGTGAAATTCCAACACGTACTTCTTCATTTCACGAATACAGAGGAAGTGAAAAAAACTCATCGTACTTATTCACACTATGAATTTATTAATTAATTAGTGTGCCATGTTTCCTCATCACTGTATAAGCTATATATTATATTGTTTAATTTCTAGAAACCAGTAAAAATATTTTGAATTACTTAAGGAACACTAACGGAGAAATGAATGAATTTTATCACGACTAAATCAAGTACAAACATATCACAAACGCCTATGCAGTATAGGTGAATACCAAAATATGAAGAAAGAAAAAAAGATGAAGACAAAAAAGAGCCAATCTATTTATATAAGAATTGAAATACAATATATAAGGGCACGAATATTATTTAAATTTGTTAGCAGTATATTCCTGATACTAGGTACACACTGTCATGTATACATTTCAAGGAAGCTTTCGTTTGACAATATGTCTTTTCTTTCTGCATTCGTATTCGTATACAAATGGTGGGTGAGTAGTGACACCTGATTTTTGACAACTATTCTACTCATTTATTCACTGTTTATTTATCAACAAAAAGACCGTCAAAACAATCGAAATTGCGACTCGACGTACAGAAAATAGATATGTACACGTAAATCGTTACAATTGATAATTGTTTTGTCGAAACAAAATATAATATAATGTACAAACAAGAAAAGAGGAATGTTGAAGGTTTAATTTGAAAGCGTTCCTTATAATTTTGCCAATCATTTTTAAGTTGTCATTGATGAAATATACTGATTTATTGCGTTTTTCTATTGATGATATATCGGAAATCCCGAAGAAAAGTGTAGTAAATCAAAAAAAGTAAATTGTACAGGCGAGCGAAAACAAAATTTAAAATCTTCGAACAAGAGAAACTCGTGGCTCCTCGCAGTGAATTAGTAAACCGACCATTATAAGGTTTTCATGGGGTGTAGATTATCATGTTTACTGTACTATTCCTATATAAATCGTAAATCAGAAATTTTTGATTTACTACAATTTTCTTCGGGATGTGGCGATATTTATTAAAGCTGTAACTTTTTGTATTGAGCGAAACAAATGTATACGTAGAGGCAAAATAAATTCATAAACATTTACAATGAATTAATATTTCATATTTTTTTGAAAATGAAATCTATTGTTTTTTAAAAAATAAAACACAATTCATTTGTACTACTTCCACATATTTATAATGATCAGGACCGGTTTCGCTAATCACGAGCATTATCAACTGATAAAAATACAAACATAACAGGCTTATTTATATAAAATTGAGTGTAAACAAGCCTGTTATGTGTTTATATAAATAAGCCTGTTATGTTTGTATTTTTATCAGTTGATAATGCTCGTGATGAGCGAAACCGGTCCTGATCATTATAAATATGTGGAAGTAGTACAAATGAATTGTGTTTTATTTTTTAAAATATAATGTCTTTCCACCAAGAATTGACAGTTAACACCTTTAAAGTGATCTATTGTATTGTAGTTAATATGTATTGACATAAATAAGACTTGTCATACAGTGGGACATTTTGATTATCAACTCTCGTCTATATATACAGAAATACATGTAAAGTTCTTATACGTCGATTAGTTTCATTTAAATATATCGGATATTTTTCCGAGAACTTTTTCTTAGTCAAAACGTGTAACTTTTAAAGTTTATTATGAACTTTGAAAGGTGCAAAAATAATTCAAGTCCTAATTTAAATTGCGTTCTTGCTTGTGAGGCGTTAACGTTCTGTTTAATTGTCATTATAGGATAATTATCTCTCTTTTAGATATTTTTGAGGTTAATTAAATAATAATCTATTTTAAATCGTTGCCAATTATCATAAGGAAAAGAATAAAATTTACGCTAAGCTAATAAGCTAGCCAAGCTAGCTAAGCTAGATATGAAAGCTGTTAAGACTGTTAAATTTTTAATTAAAAAAATTAGAGATTTATAACCACAAGTATATCAAGTTAAATCAGTTTTTTGTCCCATCCCAAGATTACAACGACGACAGATTATACGTCAATTGAACTTATTTTTCAGATATATAGGATGGGACAAGGAACTAGCTAATTTTCTTTGGAATGGTATGTTCGCCATTCCACTTACGTAGCCAATTGTGTCACGTGTTTCGCTGTTTCAAAAAGAATGCTCAGATCAATGTATGGTAAAAACATCTTTATCATAGATATTGATTCTAGTTCATCACTTATTGAATGGAAATTGATATGGACACACCTTTGCATGAATTATTAATTCAATCAAATTGTAAATTACAATCAAGGTGTTTGCTTTCAATTCTTCGTGGGAAGCCATTATATTTTTAAAAATGATTTTGTTTTACTAATTTTACATTTGTTCACAAGTGAAATCCGTACAAATAAATTGTACTTTAATTTTATGTTTGTTATTTGTCCTTCCACAAGTAATTATTATTACACCTGGTAACTGGGAAAATCCCATAGCTCTTAATGTTATAAATTAAATATTACACCATTTTATTGTTGTTTTTATAATATCGTTTGGCTAATATTTATATTCTTTTCCAGAACGTTCTACGTGAACTTGAGCAGAAAAAACCGCAGCTCGACGAGCTCGTTCATACAGCCGAGAACCTCAAGGGTGCTGACAACCGACAACAACTGCATGGAAAGGGTAAGTCTCATACTTATAAACGCATTTAGTTATGATTATCATAAGCAAATAATGAAACATAGTAAGAGGGTGTTTTTAGAACCTTCCTTCTAAAGTCATATTGCGTATAGATAAAACAAAAATCGAATATTTTTCAAACAAAATATTTTTTTTATCTGGTGTGTATGTAATACTGGTAAACTCTTGGTGAAAATCGATACAAGTGTTTATGTTGATCTGATTTCTTTAACTGAATAGTAAAATACTAAAGCAAACTTGGAGTCGATGACTGCTTAATGTTCAGCTACACATGACCACTTGTCTTCGAACAATTCCTATCGGAGAAGTCTCAACTATTCCGCATCGTATTGTGTTGAACCCTCCCATATTGCACGGACACTACCCATCTTAGCCGTCTTAAAAATATCCTACCCCTAGCGGTAGGCACGTATCAAAAGATATATTGTACAAAAGACGAGTACATTTCTTTCGTTCAATCATATTATGAGAGAACACATAATACTGAGGCCCGGAAATTACTTGTTACAGCTGTATCATATTTTCCGAGAAAGTCCTCTCAACCATTTGTCTATGTACGTTTCCGTCGTTATCGAAATATTTTCCACCCACGCTTAAGAAAACCAACTTGGTATGTTTATGAAAATAAAACATGACTCTTTGTTATTTTAATTCCATTAAATTTTCAAATTACCAACACATTTTATAAATGTATGTTGTCTTTTGTATATCATTACAAATGTTGTATTAAATGAAACAGTGGTCCCCTTTCCCTGCGAAAGGTACAGCTTCAAATTATAAGTGATTAACTTTATTAGTAATATTAAATTAAAATTTAAAACTTTGTAAATCCAATTGTTCACCAGTTAATAAACAATGGGTTAACAAAGTTATCAATTTTAATTTTACATTCAAAATTAATTTCCACAGAGTTTTCATCGAAAATAATAAATTAATAATTTATCAACATAGCTTATTTAATAAAAATTAATAGCTTCACAAATTATAGACATTAAATTGTAACCCAGTGCTCATCGTCTTCCGATGAGATGTCCACGGCTTCGAATCCCAATACTGACATTTACATTTTTTAAAAATCGATTTACGGTTTTGTATTCAAAAGAATAGGTGTCGTGTGACGTCTTATTTACCTCCTACACGTGCAATTCTAAAAACAGGACATACGATTTGTCCACTACTAGACCCCGAATCTCCTGAAAAAGAGAGGTTGAGAAACTGAATTAATAATCCATATGATGAAAATTTGGAGCGATTTAACGCGTAACTTATATACGTAAATTACAGATTGTGTAGAATTTATTCATTAAAAACGGTATTTAACTGAAATAAGCGTTATATTGAGGTTATACTTTCAGTACTCATTGTCTTTTTTTTTTGTTTTTCTGTAAAAAATTGCCGCTTTCCAACTTCTTGTGGAATTACCTGTGATTTTACAATTATAATAGCATTGTGGGTTTCGACGGGATGCAATTTGACGAAATGTTCAGTGGGGGATCCATAAATTATTTTATCAAGAAATTTTGGAAATCAATAGAGCCCAGTTAAATTCCTTGCCAATTCTGAATGAGCAGCTGAACCTTCGTAATTCTCCGTTATTATATCCTATACGTTGAAACACCTAACAGATGTCACTAAACGTGGAATGATTGTATATATTTACCCTTTCGTCGAATTGCATCCCGTCGAAACCCACAATGCTATTATAATTGTAAAATCACAGGTAATTCCACAAGAAGTTGGAAAGCGGCAATTCGCCACTCTGTAAATTTGGTGTTTACAAAATAAGGATTAAGGCGATTCTCGAAATTTTAACTCAGGTATCAGTGTGGCTCTCAGACGTATAATATCTTACCTCGTAAATAATATTTGTCGTATTTGTATATTCTGTATAGAGATTTTGTACACTTCCACACTGTCTGTCAGTTCGAGTCCATTCGTGTGCTCGAATGCCTGAAGATGCCGAAGGGCGAAACCCGGGTCGTTAGTGACAAAATACATGGAAGTGTACAAAATCTCAATAATCCAAATTAGAAACAGTATTGTCATATTTTAATTTGTTTATCCCGGCAAAAAGTATGATACGACTTAAACTCATCGATACCAAATCTTATGATTTGCCTCTCAAAAAGATTATTCTTTATATTGTACAAAATTTATACTTGGAATAGAGAGAACTCTGAAAACATAATAATGCTTGAAATGCGATTATCTCTGAACTTGTTTTTATATATTAATGCTTACTGTCTGTATAATCTCGATATATGAAATAAAATCGATGATTTACTCGTTTCATTGTATGTCAGTATTTCACTGCATACATAAACTTTTACAGTAATACCCCAATACCAACAAAAAATGATATTGCGAAAGGCAGAAGTAATTAACGCCTATTCTAAACCATATAAAACCGGTTTTCGCAAAGGCTTTTACGCACGGTGTGTATCGCAGTATGTTTTTCGTAATTACTTCCCTCAAAGGCCAAATCGGGGTGGCTACTAGTAGGGGTGCGCAGCTTTATTTAATACCACTTGATAAAAGAAATGCATATTGTTCTTATGAATTCTGTCTTTTTGAGTGAATTAATAATTTTAAAATATTACACTACTTTTTACAGTGGTAAGTATTTATAAAATATATGTTCTAATGTTTGGTCTGATTCGTTTTACAAAACATTAATGAAATGTAACTGTGATTTTGTTATATCTATATATAGTGTAGTAATTAATTCTTCATGTATTTCTTTAAGCACATTGTATTTGTTTTTTAATTTATTTAATTCATCAAACTAATAGAATATAATATAAAAATATGCTGAAGACTGTAGTTAATTTTTAGTTCATGCCACATTTCTCTTTAATGAAATTTCCTAAACAAAATGCCATAAAATAATGTTAATTTAACAAAGAAAATATTATTTCTGTAATAATGATTACAGTTTCTAAAGTTACGTGTTTATTTGTGTTTTCGTCCTTATGCTGCCACCATAATAATTATTTTAATTTGTCTCACATGTTACGTTAAAGTTAAGCTACCCACAAAAGGGTCTAAAACCACAATTCAAGCGCCGCTGCCTCCGTCTAAAAAAGCTCGACATTAGCAGATACTTCAGGCTGTAAATAAAAAGTACACCTATCGAAAGAAAGAGCGTGCAAAAAAGCTATTGGGAGCTTTCGTAATGGCTGCAACCAATCACAGGCCATCAGCGTCAGACACGAAGCCTTTTATCTTTAGCAGCGTAACGGAAATGGATTAAGCGTAAATGAAATCGTTACGCCGAGGCGTGCTTTCGTTATTATTCAAACTGACGAGTATCTTCATCGAAGCTTTTTTTGTTTTCATCAAATTTTGATCAAAAACTTGATTACATTTTCAGCATTTTTATAAGGACGCTTATTTAGTCAGATGAGTAAACCCAATTAAGCATTTTAGCCAAATCGAGCTGGTGCATACCGATAGAGGATCCTGGTATTTTATTAATCTGGTAATCCATGTTACCTTAATTCGTACAAGATAAATTTAAATCAATAGATAGAACGTTTAGTTAGAATCAAATGCATATATTTTAACAGAAAGTCAATTTCTATTTCATCATTAAGATTCAATCATACATTTATAGTTTTAGTGTCAATTAAAGCTGTCTTATTCAAACGGTTCCAATGTTGTCCATAATAAATCCATTTTTATATTAATAATTCGGGTAACGTATTTTCTGTTGAGGTATGTTACATAAATATCAATTATATGGAAAATATTCATATTTAAACACGCGTAGTCTTTTCCACGCGTTCATCTGATCATTCCGTTCATAATAGTTTGTGACGCAGAATGAAATCGCGAGCAAACATGTTGTATGCCAATGAATAGCCTTGTTCATTCGACATCGATTGTTTTGTCTCAACTGAATTCATCATCGCGTCATATTTTTTAAAGCACAACCATCAAGTAACTACTAAACGTAAACAACTAAAGAGATTTCACTGCCCACTGGTCGAATACACATAGAGTACTACTGTGAATTCGGAGTCGGCAATCTATAATAAACTTCTGTTAATCAACAATATATTTAAATTGGATATCAATAATCTTTTTACAACCTATTCCTCTCATTTTCTTAAAGAAAATAAGTATAGAACGGTAGTGATCAACTGGAACGCGTTGCATAAAATATTGACCTTTAAAAAAGGTCTATCTGACACATATTTTCAAATTGAAAACGTTTATCGTGTCTCGTGAATATCTACTTCAAAAATAAATCATTTCGCGTTCATCGATTTAGTATTCGCAGAGGTAGATTTAGACCATAACTGAATAGTGATTGCACACCTTCAAAATAATAGTGAAAGTTTTTCCTCTGAGGAAATCGAAGGCGATCATTGCGTCACACCACGTGAAAATTGATTAGAAATGAATCTAACTGCGTGGGAAATAGTAGAAAAAGAAAAAAATGAAATCGTGTCTATTCCTCCGAGTCCTTGATTCAATCAATCGCAGCTATCTACCTGAAAGAATGATTGATGAAATGATTAGATTGCACTTATAGGTTTTTACGTAGGTGTCTTAATTTCAATCTCTTCTGAAGACATTTTACCCTGAACCCGTTTATAATATCGGCTTTCAATGTTGACCGTATGGACTTATGAATATTCCTATGAAACATCCGAAATGAAGTCGTGTTTCCGGTATATCTATTACGATATTAAACGATTCTTTTAGAACTAAATTTACTGCTCATCTTTGCTATTATTGCTAGTAAATGTCAATTTAGTCAGTTGATTTCAATCTTTTGTTTCAGAAATCCACCGTTTGGAATAAAATATATAGGTAGTCGTTCATTTAAATATAAAAAAATTGTCTTTATGACAAAAACGGTTTTATTACGTTTTACACGTTACGACTACTAACTAACACATACGAACACATTCAATGTTTAAAGCCGTATCGGGTTTCAAAATTTTAGGTATGTTTGGTTTTTTATTTTGTATTTCTCTTATTCGAAGCTTATCCCGCTGATCGGAAAAATATTTCTAAAAACCGAGCAACTTTGTTTAATATTTTTCCAGGCTCTGATATCAGTCGAACCCAGCCTCAAAGCTCTCGTTTATTTTCGCTGTTCCATCGCGTCACAATGCCTTCAATAGGTTTTACGTTTTTTTATTGTTTTCGTTCGTCACTGGAGGATAGTGAAGTGAGCCATGCTCGCCTATAGTGTTAAAGTTTTTAATCAAAGCGCGGAATATCTGCACTACACCCAGCCGGTGAAAATTTCTACGGTAAAAAAATCATTACGAATAGAATGTAAAACTTTGGTATAAATATTTATGTATTCATATATATATCACACGAAAATTTAGAAACTCCGCTTTTACACAATGAAATATTATTAACTTTACATATATTTTTTTACATATACCTACCATAATATTTTTTTTTGTATCTCATCGAAGATTATGTCTCCTCAATTACACATTTAGTGCAAATATTTATAATAAACAATGACAATAATGAATATTACTATAACAAGAGAGTTAATAATTATAGTCATCAAACAATAGTTAACTTAAATATACAAATGGCGATACTAAAAACAAAAACGATTTTAATAATTATGATTTAAATATTCTGACGGCTCGACAAAAACGGTGATTAATATCTCCTCGAGGCAGAGTTAGTATTTATTTTTATCAGATAGTCTCTTTCGTTGTAATGCAACCTGGTTCCCTCCAGATCACTAGAACTCCCAATTTACCACCGGTCATGGTGAGTTTAATGCCAAGTTATATGAGTTTAACATTAAATCAGATCCGTATCGTACGTGTTGTAATAGAAATCGAGATTCGGAGCATATTCTATGGTATTCTCCAATTATGTCCACTGAAAGAGATATCCTGTATTTGTCCTGCAGAAATAATCGTGATGGTTCTATCGGATCTAGTTTCTTCGCCCGAAAACTTTTATCAATTCAAAAAATTTGCGGCTTCGAAGAAAAAGTTCTCCCTCCGTACCTATATTTTTTAAGATACGTATTAAATTCATACACGGATAGCCTCATAATGGAGTTATCTCAACAGATTTTTTCTACGAGAACTACTTTTTACTCAGCTGCTCAACCTCTCTTTTTCAAGGAGAGTAGGGATTAGTGGTTAGCTTATCGCTCTCGATACTTTTCGTTTTTAGGATTGGATTGGTGTGAGGGTTTTTTTAAGACATTACAAACATCCATGCCTTCGACCAGAAATCCATGCATCGATCGAAATTTCATTCACTGCACCACGGACGCGTTTTTAAATAAAATTGTTTTATCGGTGCTCGTACTTGCGTTTACAAACATTTAGCTGAGCTGAATAATACATCTAGTCTAGCGTATTATAAACTTTTCCATGGGCTGGGCTCCGAACGCGTCTGTAGTATTGCAGTCTGCTTTACCGACAGATCAATGCGGAGACAGGGGAATCCTGAAAACGAAATATTTTATAAAGTTGTCTCGCAAAACTTTGATTTATATCTCCCGATAAATGTACAAAGTTTCTTTTCCTCGGCGAAACGTATGTACAATCTCTATTCGGTATTTTATTATTCACGAGGCAACCGTTAAAATATATATCCGATGTATTTTCCGTACATGCTTTTGATGATTAAAAATAATACTTTGCCTACTGGCTCCAGGGAACTCAGGAAAATTATTGGAAAAGTTATTCTTGCTCAACAACTTTGGATAATCTGAAGAGTGTTCGGTTATTCGATCTTGCCATTTATTTTTTGTTATTTTTTATAGCTAGAAAAGGCTGAGTGCAAAATATTTTTTACAATTTTTTTATTCATTGGATAAACCTCACCCTTTAAAACTGATTGTGTTCAATTGAGGATGTATTGAAAATCAAAATGTAACGGTTGTTCTCAGTAACTCTAGCTTAGTGTTTAGTATGAGTACCTGTGACTTTTTGCTAAAAATATTTTAGATATTTTATAATATATTAACCGAAAGTACTTGATGGAATTTCAATACCAAATTTGAAAAATCAAAAAGGAAATCCAACACATTTTGAAATTCTCAAAATATCTTTATTTTTTAAATTATCACTTTTAAGGTGTAACTGTTTATTCTTGGTGGAAAGGTATTATATTTTTAAAATAAAACACAATTTGTTTGTACTACTTCCACATGTTTATAATAATCGGGACCAGTTTCGTTCATCACGAACATCCATCGACAATATTTTTTACTTGTAAATAGTATATTGTATTATTAGGGCATCCAATCCCGGACCCATTTTACGATCCTCGGATTTCAGGATTCAGAATTTCTCGATCCCGCGATTTGTCATTAAGTGTTAAATTTTACATTTAAAATTTAATTTGTTGCCATTATTGCTTCAATTGGAATGCATGTATGATTAAATATTTTTTTTGTGGATTGAAATGAATTTTTTTTTGATTTAAAATCAAACATTTACAAAAAAAGAGAAAAATGTTGTATCAAAATAATTTTATTTTATTTATTGCATTATTAAAGTAAGTTTTGCCAAATGGTATCCAAAAAAAGGACATGTCTTTCAATTTTACTTCAAAATATTGTCCTCCATTCATTATAGAAGCGGTCTTAATTCGTCATCCATTTCAAAATACTTTAGGACGGCTATTACGAAATGTGAGAACGAGGAAGAGTAAAATAAATTTACAATAATTTTATAGGTATTATAAAAAAACGATACATGAAGGAACCGAAGTACACGTTGTAGAAATCAAGAAGCTTAAATTTGATATATAAATTATTGTCAGGCATTTACAATGAATCCTGAAATCCCGGGATTACCGAATTGGATAATTGACCGGGATCCCGGGATTGGAAGCCCTATACATGATGTCTTGATCAAGCACACCCCTCCATACCTTTGAATATTTTTCAACCATCCGTTGATAATCGTAGCTAATTAAGTTGTGGGTTGTTACACACTATTCGATTTATATTTTTAGGACTGGTACAATATTGACACGGGTCACTAGGGCATATTGCGATACTTACCTATGAGCCATAATTGCGTACTAAAACCGATGCGAGGGTATGAAAGAAGGGTGCGTTTATTTGACTTACTCTATTGGTTGATCAATTATTTGGGGTTATACCATAAGGAAAAAAAACACTACCTTTTTATTTCATTATAAACATTCATCCATATATCAAACGCTTACAATTTTAAATGAATTTAGGTGTACCAGAAAATTTTCATTTTTACTGAATGTGCTTAAATGGAACTCATTTGTAATTCACTCGCATAACCTCTCTTCTCAGATGAGAAATACGGATGGATCAATGTCACAATTTTTTTTTGTAATTATTCAATAATACTCTTCTTGAAACTCACTATAAAACATATTTTAATCGTTATTTATTTGCAAAGGTCTTTAACATTTTATTTGTAGACGATTTCATTTAATTTATATATAATTTGTATGATTATCTGTAAATTCTTGTCATAGGTTTTCAACCAATTGTTTTATATACTTGGTAATTTGGTTTAAATAGCCTCGTTAAGGTTTATATTGTATTAGTTAATAATGCTCGAAGTCAGGGAAACCACTCTTGATCGTCATTAAAATGTGGAAGTAGTACAGAACAAAGTGTCAAACTTTTAATAATAAATCATATTTTTATTTGTTAATGCGCTGCACCACCTGTTTCTATTTTTGTATTTAAAAGTAATAAAAAAATTACGCACAAACTATATGTTTATTTATTGTACTTTTGCTACTTGCTAATTTATCGGTGTTTTAAATATCAGTTTAAAATGATATAAAATAAATGTTTGATTGTTCAAATTCCACCAAAATATTATCAGATACCCTTCCGTTGTTGCTTATATGTATTTAATTAAAATTTCTGCCTTGTACATTAAAGAGTTAAAACCATAACTTTAAAAGCCTGCAATTTACACTTTGCTTTTATTACGCATAAATTCTTTTCTAATCGATGTAGTTCTTCACATTTCATTAAAAGGAGCTTACAAAGTCCGCAGAGTTTCAAAGCTTTTATGAGTGAATACTAGTAAAACGCTTCGTGGAACATTCTGACGTAATGAATCCAGCTTTCCTTGTTATGTGCTTTTAACCCTTTGAAACTGGGACATCGGTGTGTATGTAAATATTCATAGGCAACAGTTAGTACTAAAACAACATATTATTCCTCCTAAGTTTGTTAATCACATATATGAGGTAAAGACCCATGGGGCTAATAATATAATTGAAGACTCACAAATACATACGTACACACATGTGTACGTTATGTGTGGCTTATAATTATTTTATCTCTTACACAGTGAATTTACTAATTATTAAAATAACGATGGAAATCTATGTTAATTTTACTTTAAATTTACAAAATTGAGACAAAATGGATTAAAACACAATTATACGTATTCCTATATTTACGGCAAACAGTCTAATATCACTACGACGTCAATGTTAATTAGAACTTGGCGTTAAATGGGCTTTCATTGTTTATAATTATTGTGTTTTTTATATTTCTAAAAACAGGTATCCGCTACTGCAGTATCTGCTGCATAAATACAAATGATAATTTTACTTTCGTTGAATTAAAACTCTAAAACTATAAAGAAATTCTTTTTCAGTGAAATTATCGATTGATTTTTTACTGTAAGGCGTTCTGAGACCAATTTTGGTTGAGTGAACTACCGATTACTCTTTATTCTGAGTAAATTATATTGCATATTATAATAAACACCTAATTTGTACAGCAATATTGTGTCATTCGCGCAATGCGTCCACTCCCTTTCCTTTTAGACATCTAATTTATTAATTATATGTTGTTCATATGACTGTAAACATTTGCTTTAATTTAATCATGTAATTATAATAAATCATTACACTAGTTAAGCAATAGACCCCTTCTAATTTTACGTTCCGATAGGGAAAGGGTATCCCTTGAAACTTAATGTTTGCTTCTGTCGACGTAATATCGAAACTTTGTCTGTTTGTCTTATCTGAAACTATAATACTGTGTTATCTTTGTATACTTTACCTACCCATTTAGTGTTAAATCCAATCCATGAACGGGTGTTATTCTGGTATTAACGTACTCGTGTCTACATATCCTTTAACTTGAACACATGCTAAATGTAATTTAAACACTGAAGTTTAATGTAAAACCAAAAATTTCGTTGCTGCTTTATATATCCTCGATTCTGCCTTTGAAGCTGACTTATTTTAATTACATATTTTCAAACATTCATCGGATTTAGCGTATAATTTGTGGGAATTCAATTTCAATTTGTTTTGTATGTAGATGTTACACGTGTTTTATTTATGTGATAATGTTTTGTTTTTAATCCTATTGTGAAGTGGTAATATCACATAAACCATTTAAAACAAGCGTCGTATCACTTGTCATTAGCTTGATACTACACCATTAAAGAAGCTTAGATAAACTTTGAATTTCAATCATGGCCGAGTGGCCATAAGATATAACTTCCTTCTCGGCGGCGTTTGCCGACGAGGGTTTGATTACCAAAATTAACAGTTACATAAATTGATTTAGCATAAATTTATGGATTTCCCAACACTTACCCCTTCCTACCATTTCCACACCTAAAAACGAAGTGTAGTCATGTATAATTTCCCAAGTAGTCCTTTCCGAAATTCTTCTTTTTTTTTCACGATTTTATAAAAAGTAAAGCGGAAAACGTGACTTACAACGGTTAAGTCTATGGAAATATGATACTCTTTATATTTACGCATGGAGCATAATATACACTTATTCATTGTGCATGTAAACAATTAAATCCACAAATATGACGCTTATATAGGTGATAAATGCGGGAAAATACACTTATAGAAGATTGTAGTATTTTTGGCTGGCAAAGGCTAATTGATCGTATAACTTATCAGGCCGAAATATGTATACTTATGTTTCATGCGTATTAAATCAATTCACATAAAATGTATCATAATTTTTCACTGAAATCACATTATTTAAAGAGCTGCGTTTGATTTATAAATTAGATTTAAGCAACCTTAGCTCCCGAATAATAATGTCGTAAAAATGAAACCACTTTAAAAAACCAACGAAGCCTTTTTTGAAATGATATATTTTTGAACGTCACATTGAAAACCTCAAGTATTTTTATCGTCGTAGCAGCCCTTTGAAACGCTCGAGCTTGTTTTCTTCGAAGCTTTTACCCGTTATTATTATTATTGTTTTCCGTAGTTGCTCC
The DNA here is from genome assembly GCA_022494535.1 of Himalopsyche phryganea. Taxonomy (NCBI): domain Eukaryota; kingdom Metazoa; phylum Arthropoda; class Insecta; order Trichoptera; family Rhyacophilidae; genus Himalopsyche; species Himalopsyche phryganea. The sequence goes on along the minus strand of JAGVSL010000080.1, from coordinate 1,909,782 downwards.
TGTAAGCTCTTCCGTAAACAATTGCGTCGGTCATGATTTCGAAGAATCTCTTTCTTATGTAGTTTTATTAAATTCAAAAGCTATAATACGATAAAATATGTCATAGAATGTTATTTTGTTGAAAGATATATCAATTATTAATATATTGCTATCATCATTACTTGCAGATTTTTAGAACCATTCATATTACAAATAAATTAAGAGTCACAACGAAGGCATTGATAAACATATTTTGACCTTTATATAAAGAACATTGAATGTCGATTGAACTTCATTATTCCTCGTTTTAGCGCTAACAAGAATAATATGTTATAATTATTAAACGTTTGAGGGAAAGTATATACGGCACAACTCCCATCTAATTAATTATTCAAATTGATTTATTGTTTTAACCTTACTTAATAGGATTCTACTCGCCACTCATAATACATATTATAAATAGATAACGCATTTTTTCTTCGTAGACTATCTTACGTCAACGCATTTTCCCCGTGAAAAAGATACATTTATCTACTCTCGTAAATTACATTTTGCCCATTAAGACGACGAAAAAAAAATATGACTAGACAAATAAAAAGAATCCCAGAGATTCTACTTCTTCCACATTCAGGCTGCCTCCCTCCCACCCGCTCCTCGTCGGGTTTTTTGATATTTCATATATTAAATTACCTAATATTCGCCTTACTAGCTAACAAAGCCTTCGCAGGTTTTCTTTTCTTTCTCGCTTGATTATTTCCCGAGTCTCCCTTCTTTCATCCACCAGCGAGCGAACATTAGAATAAAGACGCCGTAAATTTATATTATCTCTTTATGTAACGGTCGTTATATTTCGGCCTTAACCGAATTAGAATATTGTCGAAGCTACCGCTATGTTCACTTTAACGCAAGCTCTTTTTGTTTTATACTGAGAGGCAATTTACCACACTAGCCAGCCAGTTAATAATTTTAGTCTTGACAATTTTTCTTATTAATTTTAGATGGAATACGCTAACGAAAGATTGTATCTATGTCCCGATGACCATTCGTAGTGAACCCTGTAGCTGACATTAATTTATATATGTATATGTATAAGAACTTGGAATTCATTGTCTATAGTGCAAACCACTGAAAGCTATATATCAATTTAGATCCTGTGGGTGGTGTTTTTTTTTCCTCGCTTTGATCTGTAATTGACCTCTAAAATCTCCTTACATTTATCTCAAACGTTTTTTAAGTATCTGGCGCTATTTTTTCGCCTTGTTGAGAAGCATCTCTTGGCTGAATCTACCGTACGATTTTTATTTATAACGTAGACATCAATTCTAACTTATAAAAGAAAAATCAATAGTAGGATGTTCTTTTTTCTAAAACTATTCGAACATTCGATTAGTTTCTGAAGAATGAAAATACTGTTAAAAATTTGATTTGAATAATTAATAAAATAGCGTTAGCACATTCCAATACTATTCTATTATATTAAAATATTTAAAATTTGCACCAGCGTCGCATTACTACAACGGTATTTCTTCAATTACTGAAATTACGGTATGTATAGCCCAGAGTCATTCGTCAAATTAAAGTATTATGATAAGATATTGAAAGTGCCCGAGTTCCGTGAAGGCAAAAAATCCACTTGATGAGGCATTCATTATTGTTCTTGAAATTTTGAGAAATTGTTGTATGATCTTTCGTCGATTTTTAAAAATATTTCATTAAAACTTATCACGTATACTATTCAAATAGCTTCTCAAATATTTGAATATTAAAGAGGCGAATATATTCGGATTTTGCATATTAAAATTTTCGAGATGAAATCCCTAGTGGTGAGACAATATTAATTACTTAGATTAAAAATCCCAAAGCCAAAACAAAATCATAGCGGGACTATACCCGTCCTATTAAAGACGATATTGACTGCGGATTCTTGACAAAAATATAGTCGAATCTATCGAAAATACTGACTAAGATATATCCAATTAAGCGAATGACTTTTTGTAGCAGCCTGTGTTTGTCTACCGCTTTTTCCTTACTCTTAAAACTCTATCTTATGGTCTCAGTATCCACTTTTGCTCCAGCTGTCCTCTTGATATCGTCTATTCGTATTCATTGTACTCATAGGTATTCTTTATACCTCCTTCATTCTAGGACCTTTCTGTAACGGCCTTTATTTCTACATAGGATATAATGTGTAGATACTATAGTACTTTTGAAATTCATAATTAACTAACTTCTAGAATATAATATATAAATTATAGTGACGAGAATTTTTTTCAAAATAATATTAGGCAGTATGATTTGTTTCTATATTCTCGGTGCAATAATAAATATTTATCAAAATAACGATAAAAAAACATGTTTTTTAATTTAATTTAATTTTCATTACGGGCTTCGATTAGCGAGTAAACATTTTCAACGGATGAGATTTAATTTAAGACATCGACTGAGAGCGCTTGATGGAATTTCAATATCAAATTTTAATTATTTCCATTTGTGTGCTCGAAGGATGAAATTTAGTTGAGAATCTGGCTAAAAAAATAATTATTCAAAAGACTAATTCTTCTAAAGCGTTCCAATTAAAAACTGTCAAAATTCCTCGATTGATGACAATATAAAATTAAATTGATTAAATACCTCAGTAGACCGTAAATATTAGTTTCACTAGCAAATTGCCCCATGAGACTAAACCTATTTTCATACCATTCTCTATTCTAACCAATTAATTCGAATATTTAACGTATTTCTTAATCTTTATCATATATGTGAACATATAATCAGTTACTCCATCAAAGTAAACCACATCCTGCTATCTGAGTAGTCAGGTAAATTTATACTATTTTGATGAACATGTTTTTGTAATTAAAGCACTTGGGACATCTAATTTATTATCTATCCCTTTCAAGACACTACTTCGCACTCTTTGATGGAAAACTGTGCAGTGGCGTATAGTTTCGACTTCTACTAAAATAATGTATTTAAATATACTTGTTGTTATGCTATGAATGATTGTAAAACATAGTTATAGTATTAACGAAAATGTTTGATAATAAGTGGACTATTTTGTTACCTGAACATTCACAATCAGTAATCGTTAGGTTTTTTAAAATTGTTTTCTCTTTCAAGCCTGAAGGCTGCCGAAGCAGACAAATTTTTAAGCAAAAGAATACTTTGTTAGAATACACGTGTTAAAAGAATAACTATATATATCGATGGTGTTTTGGTCAATCGATGTAACACATAAAATTGAAATTGTTCAGGAGAGAGTAAAAACTGTTTTTATCGCAAACATCATATGGTAAGTTGCGTTATGAATCTTTGAAAAGCACTCCTCTAAATATTCATGTTTGCAGATACGGGATTATACGTGAGTGTCAATATAATAGTGTAGAATTTTTAAACCTAAAACCAATATAAAATGATGTTTGCCTTCCAAAAAGTGGTCAATTTATTTTTCTAATTTTTCGTCTTTAAAATGAGATCCGATCATTAACTCATTTTTATATTTTTTGATGGTTACATCAATTGGCAAAAACACAGTCCGTATAGAATATAAGGCTTACTATAAGGCTGTATTCTGTGCCCACCTAAGATATAAAAACAACCAGGAAACTGAAGGCCCGCTTGCAGGCTCCACAGTTTTGTCAGGCTAGTTTCATTACAGGTAGGAAAATAAACGTTATATTTCGATTGCTTTTAACACAAAGAACACAAAAACCAAAAACGGTATGCAATATCTTTTGAGTTCTAGCTTCTAGCCATAAAAAATTGTGATAATTTTAGGTGATAGTTGATGGCGGTGGAATATATCTTGCATTATAACAAACATGTTATACTTAACTACTCTACCACTGTCGTCGTCAATGGTAAAGCGCTAATATATCACAAGGGTTAGACGGTAATTATACCGTAGCAACAATTTTATGTATACAAATATGGCACAGCTTGCCTGAAAAGCAAGATGACAAGCATGTTTTCTGTATTGTTTCTGACACTACCGTCGCATAATTAATTTTAAATTACTTCTAATTCCGTTCGTATGGCTCATTTTTTATCTAATTTTGTGTGTCCCAATTGCCAGAAATAAAAAATACATTGCTTTAAAAATGTATGTTTATATCGATATTAAATGGTAGCTTTATGTTTTAACTATCTGAAGGATTCTAAACTAGTTATCTCTTATTAATCCTTAAGCTTTTAATCAAATGATAGATACCATTACAAACCTGTATCATTATGAGAGTATATTAATGAATTCAAATGCGAATTTTATAATTCAGTTATACTTATTTTATTTAAAATTAACTGTAACGTTTGGTTTTACTTTTATTATTATTTCCATAATGGAGTTTCTTCTATTAGTTCTTCGTTTACAAAAGGTCCGTTTTTATAGATTTAATTAGATTGTTAGACTCGTGTTTTGATAACAGCTTTGTACGAGTACTTTTTTAGCCAGGACTAGTTGGTCTGAGAAGAGATTGGCTTGTTATCCCGTAAATTTTCATGCACATTACTTTTTTCCGAAAGTCGGGTAGGAGTCACCCAGGAGCACGTTTGCTTCACAATGTTTTCCGCATCCCCGGGGAAATTTCCAACGATTTTCGCGTTTTTTTACGTCACTACATGACTATCCGACTTGTCCTCGTGTGCCTCCTTACAGCAAAAGGTAATTCCTGTCGGAAATCGTTTTCAAGTGTTGAGATTTCGAATTTTATTCTTCTACGCAAAAGTGTTTTCTTTATATTCACCTAAAACTACGAGATTGTTTCGATGTTTTTTTCTCTTATATTGAAAAAAATTACGCATCCACACTTGACGGTCGGCCTCTGCAGCCTAGCGGTAAGAGCTCTACCATAATGATCAGATTTTTCTGGATACTACTAATCCTGTTAAAGTCAATATCAACTATTTAACGGATAAGAGCTTTTTATCAAAGTACTAGTAAAATCTCTCAAGTAATTTCAAAAAGTAAGAACATCTGACGCATCGCCGATAAGCGAACTGCTTAATTTTTAAACTTTATATTTGGGCTTTGTGAAGGTAATAAATAAAATGCTTCAGTTTTAAATTCCTAGTCTTATAAATCTGTATTCAAATATTAGTTATTTGTGATATTTTCATACTTACCTGACTGGCTAACTACTCATACACTGAAAACTTCAATATTTCAATTATCATCTTTTTGTCTGAGTGACTGACTGAAAACTGCATCTCGATAAAATAGCTCATATGAAATGCACCATTAAGATTATTATTTCATAGTAACAGTCAAAAAGTCTATATTATTTAAAAATCATATTTCATAGAAAAGGGTTAGTTAACCACCGATTAATTATATGAATATCGTTATTTATGACCAATAATAAATGCTCATTTCCCAGTACTGATCTCTCAACATAATTAACTACAAGCTAGAGTGACCCTTACTTGACAAAACCGCAGTGCTTGAGACCTATTCTACTCGTTTGGGGCGGTGGTTTATCATACCAACGGATTAATGCATCATCCCTTCTCCGAACACCGGCCCCAGGGTTCACATCACGAAGTAAAAGATTTATAACATATTTTTCGCAAATCGCCATCTTTAAGGTAATTTAGTCAACAATTTATGCCTGCGAATTAAACCCATGTTTTGTGCATATTATTTGTTTAAAGAAATAAATTAATTTATATAAATAAAACATATTTAGTACATTTAATGAGTTTTTATTTCACAGATAGCAAGAGCATTATTGAAATCATATAAATAAATTACACATTCATACACATTTTCATTGTATTTCTTGAGAAATATTACCTAGGTGTGTAGTATTTGATATCACTACCGATTAATACAGTAGGTTTTTTTTTACCTACAGTTGTTTTACCAAAGACTTAATATTTTATGTATTATGAAATGATAACAGAATTTATGTTGATATTTACCGCCCAAAACGCTTATTATGATGAAACCATTTATTTAGAAAAAAATCCTGTCTTATCTTTGACTCCAATATGAAGTAAGCAAGACCCTATCTTTCCACAGAGCAATTATCGATTTCTCCATATTTAATAAAACTCTGATCAGAAATATGTATTATACATCATTGATAACTTACAATTTTTCAATGGAATTTTCTTTGGCATTAAAGAAGTCATTAATAACGAATGCAACAAAGATTAAAATATTTTTTTTGAAAAATGAACAAGTTATCTTTTAACAACCCTGTTTATAAGTACGATGGTAAGTCACAATTTAACTTTATCGTGTACGAGGTGGGATTAAACCAATTATCAGAAACTCGAGAGATTACGGAAAACCCCCGAACTGACCGCTTCGTTACATCTGTCACTTTGGAGTCGTTTGGCTAACCATGGATTTGATATTCAATATTACATATCATAAATGTTATAATTTTAATTGAAACGAGACATGTTTCATTTTCAGATTTAATGGGTACTAAATTTCTCGATGTGTTTGTTAATTAGGTAATATGATTGAAGAGGTGTGGTTATCACGATATACATGTTTGATCTTACTAAAAATGAACTACTAACATAATAAAAGGAAACGTAATTGGATTGATGTGGCTTAAAAGTTACTTCAATGATATTTTCTACACAAAATCATTTAATTTGTTCATGATATAAATTTATTTTATACCATAAACGTATACACATTATAATTTGTGCTGTGAAATAAAAGAATTTTACATTTAAACTTTAAACAAAATTTGTACTTATCGTCCGTATTGAATATTTTTTATTGGAAAACACATGACAGCTTAACTGAATTGGTCAGCATTTTTAATTACCACAAGATATGAAATTAAGTAAGTTTTTTTTATATATAAAGTGGTAAGACAGAATTGACAAGCTTTTTGAAACAGCAATGTAGAAGATTGTAACTTGAAAATAATAATCGTTTTACAAAAAATACTTTGATATAAGTGAAAATATCGTACCCGAGTGTACAACAGTAGGAAGTTAAAATTGTTCAATTCTGATTTTATTACTGATACGGAATGATAATTGTATAATGTACATTAGTGTAAAACAACATTTCATTTGTCGATGTGGTTATTATATTTGAAGTTATTGTACAACAATTCAATCCATTTCATATACTAAACAAGCCGAGCAATTTTTACAAACTATTCAGTTGGCCTTCTACGCATTCCACTCGAGACGATTCTTTCCATTCATCTTTCACGTTGTACATCGTTCTTTAGAAAATATTCCTACCCAACGCTACCGTGCATCATTTTACATTCCATGTTTTGAATCCAGAATGAAATGTCCTCCCATAATCTAGCGTGTCTTTGTTTTTTAATGTTTATACAGCTAGATTGGCAAAGAATAATGTCTCCCTGTGCATTAATTCTGCATTTTATGCATATAGTAAAAACAGTATCACAAGGTAATTTTCAGCTATAAAATATTGATATAACCTAACATCCTTTCAACATATAAATATATATATTCAATAACTAGTCATAAAATGTTGAAACTGAAAATTAGAAGTTTGTTAAATGTATGTTTTATAAATTTCTGTACTCATCTTAAATTACATTATTTATACATTTTTCTTCTATTGACTATTCGATGAATCGTTTTGATACTTAGGAAGCATTTATAGGACAAATTTTGCAATAATAACGCAGTAAACATTGATTTATCTCCCAACTTGTATTGCAATATACATTGAATCGCCTTAAACGAGTAGTAATTTCGTAGTAGGTTAAGTGAGATTTGTATCCTGTATTCAAATTGGACGCATACGTTTTTGCGAAATTTTCAAGCATAATTTCAATTTCATTCCAAGGACATTAATAGTCTTTGGTAAACATATACTTTAGATTATAAATACTACATAGGTTAGGAATGTTACGATAGGTGAAGTGTAAAAAGTCATATAATGTGATCGTTGCTTAAATGCGTTACACATTCTCCTTTTAATACGTAATTCATGAGCCATTTTAATAAGCATATAAAAAGTACAAAAACCCTCATCCGGTCAGAATATGAGGGTGAATATTTTGACGTCCCAGAAGCTATAAAAGTTCACCCTTTATTTGACGTTTTCAGTGCCTTAAGCATTCAACAATGCCAACTGATGGAACTAGCCACATTTTATTCAGACTTTTCACATCATACATTCGCTACCTACATAGACCATATACATATATAATACGTATTTTTGGGTCATAAATTTCGGTGTATTAAAATAAACAAAAATGTGCCTTCTAGCTTTCAAGTTAATAATGAATTCAATTAAGAATACGTCGAAGAAAATAATTTGGCTACTGAGACTAATGAATATTGAAATAATTAAAAGAAAAATAATAAGTGTATACTAATATATATGAGTTTTGAATGTATCACTAATAAATAGTATCCCTACACAGAACTATTTTTATTTTGTTAAAAAGTAAGAATTGATTAAATTGACATTAACTTGGCAAACTCCATTATAATAGAATACAATTTTATAGGTTAGTTTATAGCAATTTCGGCTTAACGCTATCCTACTACTAAATATTTTATCTTTTTAAAAAATAAAAGCAATATAAATGTTTTATCAATTTATTGAAGTTAGTTATCTGGCTTTAATTTTTAAAAATATCGCATTGCCCGGTTAATGATAATTTTAACGTTTAAACATACTGCACATTACTATAATTTTGGAAACAGTTTTGTGTTACATTATGAAATTAACAGAAGTTGTGGCAGTGAATTCAGTATTCTGACACTTTGCGTTGAAGGATCTCGGCCACGGTTGGCAACATAATATTTATAAAGATACGTAGAGTTCTGTTTCATCCATTTTTATTTTGTCGATCAAACATAATACGATAACACAGTGTTCCAACAGAAAAATAATTTCGTAGAAAGAATTCATCGTGGCCTTAAATCTCCATTTTAATTATTAACGTAAAAATGGTAGTAGCAACTTGGAATATTACATTTTTTTTATTTCGTATAGATTACTGCATTATATTTGTCGACATCACGTGTGATAGAACTCAAGGAAAACAATAATAATTAACCAAGTCTTGCGAATCTCCCGTAAAGCTGGAAGTGGTACACAGTACACAGCCACCGATCAAAAGTTCTCCGCAACTCAACAGTGGAATTCGTAAGCACACTTCTTCGCTTGAGTCCCGTGGAGTAAGCTTCCGTTGAAGAAAATATATATTCATTAAATTTGCATCGTGGAGCCTCTCTTTCTCGCTCTCTCGGTCTTTAATCTATTCATAAATTTTGCATGCATAGAAAACGCGTATTTATCTTTGAGCCAACTCAAAGCGGAAAACTTTAATAAGTTTCTCGCCACACGGAAAATCGACTAAAACTGAAATGGTGCATGTGGAAAACTTTGCAAGAGTCAATGCAGAATTTCATACATTAAAATCGATACAATATTTTGCTTTTTGTATTAAGAAAAATAATTATAGCATCGGCGTTTAAAGGTAATAGAACAAATCGAACAAATATAATTATTTTGATGTATTTTTACAAAAAGCATTTGCAGTGCATTGTTTGTATAGTGAATAAAAATACGTAGCCTAGAATTGTGTGTACATAATGTGTTTATCCACCGACATGTTGTATTTACATATTCAATTTATAGCTAAACATGTCTAGCGCGTTTTAGTAAAGTGACATGCCTGTTTTGTGTCATATGGATAATAGTTTTTCTGCACCTCTCGCTATTTTATCTTTTTGTATATTGTATTTAAGTCGTCCCGATTCTAATCCTGCTTCAAGTATATATGTCATGTTATATTCGAGCGTATACGGTATGTAACATAACAATGTGCTACACGCATATCTTCTTGGCTAAAATGTATCTTAATTGATATTAATTTATATTAAAAACGGATTTTATTTTTGAAAATACTTTATCTGTATTGTTTTTTTTCCATTTCGATTTGTGGCTAAAACGAATAGTAGTTACATCATATATGCCCAGTAAATTATGATTCTTATGACACTGACTAATAACCAATTGCAGTTATAATTGAAAAAATAGATCACTAAAATGATACAAAATTATAATTGTAAGTAGTCATGGAAACCTGATTGGCCCCTGATCTTACCGTTTGTTAACAGAGGCCTACGGAAGAAATGCTAAAAATATATTTATATTCAAAATAACACGACATTTTTAAAATATATAAACGAAGATGAGTTTTTTTGTGAAGGTTTTATTGAAATTTATACGTTTTTATATACATACGTAAAATTATATATTTTATATTCCTTTCTAGGGATGTATGAAAATAATTGGACTAAAAATAATGAATTCAAAACAACTCACTTCAGAAGAATAAAATAATATGATCCCATCTACTTCTAGGGCTTTTTTCCCTTATTGTTCGATTAAACTTTGGACCGTTTCTTTCTTTGTGAATCTCAAATTTCAATCCTTTGTTATTTTTTCCTATTTGAATCGCAATTCTAATGTTTAAAGGTTGATTGGCCGAGACGGGTATGTATCCCTTACATATCACTCCGCAGTCTAAAGCCTTCGAGATACCGAAAAAGGAAACCATAATATCCGGTTGACGTGCCTACTTTTGGTAAAAGTAGGCAATCTCGGCTTTTCCCAGCATCCGCAGTACAGCCTTGAAGGTTCTGACGGAAAAAATGTAGTTTAAACTAACGTAAAGTTTATTTCAATATTAGATAGTAAACTTTTTCTAAATTATAATATTTTTTACTTTGTTTGTGAGAAGTGGTCTTATTTCATATCAATGTCATATGTTTCTGCCGATCTTATACTTTAACTTGCTTACAAAAACCATCATTATTTTGCCGGCACAGTAAACAACTAAGCGTAATTATTTAACATTATTTCATGGTTTTTTTCGTGTTTAATTAATATTTTAATTCACTCGTTTATTTTTCATATCTTCGTGTAACAGCAACCATGAGCTTTACCATTCAGTGCATGATCGAAACTTTACGAGTTATCGTGATGCTTAAATGGATATCGTTTTGACAATACTTGTATACATTGCTATTGTTAACCTTGTTATTATTTTTTATTCCAGTAGATGGTGAAGAATTATTTATCGCAATAAGAAATTAATTTAACTCCTACGAATTAGTGCATGCGTGGTCAAGCAAAGTATAATATAATACTAATCATTTTAACATATTAATTTGTCCCGAAGCTGAGTGGTTAATTTTCGTCTTACTTGGTTGCACGGTGTAAGATTAGAATAGGCGACGTAGTATGATTAACTTTATATTAGTCATTTCCTTACTCCATATTTCTACCATTACCATCTGAAGAGAGAGTTTGAGTGATTCTCTTACAGTTCTCGTTGAATTACATCTTGTTAAAATAATCCTTGCATCGCCAATTTCTCTCAAACAATAAAGAAAAAAATATATAAACCAACATTACTTTCAAAGTTTAATCGTTTCTCTAGTTAATGTTTTGAAGAATAAAACTTGTAATTACTACAGTTGACATTTTAAGACGAAGTTTCGTTCCAACTGTGCTTGAAAAGCGAGATAGTTAGTATCTCATTAAATTTACAAACAATTAATTGCTTCCTTGCCGAGTAAGTCCACCCCGTTAGGCGAGTAAGTTATCGGTCATGAAAATCTTACATAAATAATATGGGGATGCTGTGAAAAGATGGCAAACCACCATTAGAAACCGTAGCTTTTAGCATTCTCCCTTAAGGGGCACACATTAAGTTTTATTGTGTGTATACGTGTATCTTACAAACCCCATATTTTATTACCGAAACTCACCGTTTTTCTCCAATATGTCTTGCATTTTCTCCCGTCGCTGTGCTGTGTCGATGCGAAAGAGTGTAAGGGTCGTCCCTCTAGGGGCTGAGAGATCGGCTGCTTCTCTACATAACCCGTGGTGTGGAACCTTTCCAAGTATCTACCTACAATAAAATAATATCCATGTTCTGACTTTATTCTAATTTATATAATATGCTAAGTACCAAAATTTCATTCCTGGAATATACCTTTAAAAAATATATGTGTTGAACCGAAAATTGTCGCCATCAAATTGATCCCCCTGGGCATACATACATACATACAAACTTTTACTGTGTTCACATCCGTCCGTCTGGAAGCAGACCTGGAACTAATTTTCTGGAATACTTTCAACTACTTCTCTCGCGTTCTGTTGGATATCAGATTGGAAAGATTGCATCTACCCATTCAACACTTAAAGCAATGCCAATCTGCACGGAAGTGATATTTATTGTTTTTTAAAATAAATTTTGGAAATCAATAGAGCCCAGTTAAATTCCTTACCAATTCTGAATGAGCAGCTGAACCTTCCTAATTCTCCGTTATTATATCCTATACGTTGAAACACCCAACAGATGTCACTAAACGTGGAATGATTGTATATATTTACCCTTTCGTCGAATTGCATCCCGTCGAAACCCACAATGCTATTATAATTGTAAAATCACTGGTAATTCTAAAAGAAGTTGGAAAGCGGCAATTCGCCACCCAATGTGTTGTTTACAAAATAAGGATTAAGGCGATTCTCGAAATGTTAACTCAGGTATCAGTGTGGCTCTCAGGCGTATAATATTTTACCTCGTAAATAATATTTGTCGTATTTGTATCTTCTATATAAACGTTAGACACTGTTTACTGTCTGTCAGTTCGAGTCCATTCGTGTGCTCGAATGCCTGAAGATGCCGAAAGGCGAAACCCGGGTCGTTAGTGACAAAATACATGGAAGTGTACAAAATCTCAATAATCCAAATTTGATATTTATTGTGTTTGAAAAAGTCAACCATTTTGTGACGAGATAACCATGTACCATGCATTGCATTTTTAATTTATAACAAGAAACTTCTACAGAGATTAAAAATATCTTTTATTAAAAACCAAATAAAACATGATGAGTGAGAGAAATTCTCTTCGAATTTCAACCGAATATTTGCTTTCGAATAGTAGTCCCTTTGCCTTAGCGCCGATTGCATTTTTACTGCAAACGTTTCGTGTCAATATACATATAATAATTTTCCCTTCCATTTTTTTATATTCTTCCTTGCTTCAGTGGAGCCTCTGTCCCGACTCGTCTCAAAATTAATTCCCGGGCATATTTATTTACACTCACAGGTTTTAAATATTTCAATTCATTAAATAAGTTCAAATTGTCACTATGTATAAATATAGGAAAATTTAATTCACATTGCTTAACTATATATATTATCACTACTAACCATTCTTTATTTTCATTGATAGATAACTTATTATAAGGTGTTAACTGTCAATTCTTGGTGGACAGGTATTATATTTAAAAAAATAAAACACAATTTGTTTGTACTACCACATGTTCATATTGATCAAGATCTGATAATTATAAACATGTGGAAGTAGTACAATCAAATTGTATTTTATTTTTTAAAATTGTATGTATTTATTTATGCAACATGCGTCGTTCGCTAGTGAACGATTCACTCACTTTCCCGCTCTAACACCGTTTTGTCAATAGAAGGTAGAGCGAGAAAACAAATGATTCGCGGAGGATGCAATACTAATAGAGTCGCGGCTCATTTGTTTTCGTTACGCGATCATTCAAATCGAATGCACAAATCAGTATGCATGAATCGGAGAAGGCTCGAAGTGTTCGATTAGCGCATTAGTAATACGTTTCCCATGCCTATATGTGTGGTAGTTTGTTGAAATAAAATAATTCGTTAAGATATTAATCTTTTAATGAATTATGTTAAAATTTATCCCGGGTGCTCGAGAATTACCGGGAATGCGCCACGCTTGCCTCCCGTGTCCCGGCTATTAAAAGGTCCTTGTACGTATTTAGAAACTCTAGATGTTGTGCTGTATTCCGCCTCGTTCGCACGAGAAGGCGCTCGCATTCCCGGATTTTAGTCTTTTCTTCCCATTTCCGCTATACTTTGGCACGTCCGTCTGTTTATACACTTGCCATGAATGTGCTGGCTTTAGAGAGACTTTGATGTTTTCTGATTAAAAACGCATCTTCCTAGTATCAAGTTATATTTGAATGAAGCAAGTTTCACATTTTCTAATTTAAAGTTTTCCCTCAGAAAAAGAACTTTCAATGTTGTCTTCAGACATAGGTACATATTTTGCGCAGACAGTATTTTTTCATTTCCTACTATTACAAAATCGGTAATATCTATAGTGAATTAAATATCGGTATATATATGCATAGTGTTGGATCATATATTTCAAAATGTTTCTATTGATCACCTTCATTGTCAAATTTTGGTAAAGCACTTATTCCAAATTTTTATTGTATTATCTCAGGACTATCGTCGCTCATCGAGTGAATATTTTGTAATGAAGAATACAATGTCATAGATATTTTAATTATTTATGATATTTTAAAAAATAAAACACAATCCATTTATACTACTTCCACATATTTATAATGATCAGGACCGGTTTCGTTCATCACGAGCATTATCAACTGATAAAAATACAAATATAACAGGCTTATTTATATAAAATTGAGTGTAAAAATGAAGGTATATAAAATTGATGGTTCATGAACTGAGACAAGAAAATACTGATTAGCAAACAAATTATACATATATGATATAGCAAAAGTATATTATTTATAGTAATATTTTGAAAATTTATTAAACTCCATGTGACAATTATTCACAATGAAGCGAAACACGTGCCACAACTAGTTGAACAACAAACGAAATAATTTTAACAAACATATTAAAAAATAATTTCCATAAAACGTCGAATATTCAAAATATGTATGTTATCTCAACTTGAAATAGCAACATTACTTATCTATAAAGTGTCTTACGCTGTATTTAATTAATTGATTTTAAATTTAACACTGTGTATGCAATAGACTATTGTCATAAGAACAGAAATTTTCTCTAGTACGAACAGTATCAAAATTCTATTCGTCGGCACTCGACACCTCTTATACGGTGTACGTTTACACGTAGAAGCTTCTTGAAAGCTCGCTCGCTAAGTATGTGATTAATCACCGAATCGCATTCTCGTTTATGAATCTCCGCTGCTAACGGCTATGCATGTAGCGTGGCAAGTTCTCTGGTGTCAGCTTTTGCATTTAACTAAGCGACAGAGTATTTACTTCAGCAACTGATTTATCAGCTTTGCAATGAACTGTAAACTCTTGTTGCATACATCTTTTGTAAGACAGATTTAATCGAATTTCAATAATAACAATTTATGAAATATCGAATAAATGTGTCGTTAAGTTCTCCAAGACAATCTAATTGCTTCTTCCTCGACGCAATTATTATATAACAGGAATGCCACCGGATTTAAGAAAAGGCAGGCATTCGCAGTACGTGTCCCAGCCAGCTGCAAAGTCTCTTGATGACCATTGGCGAAATAGGAAGCTTGTTTGTAATTTTTGTAAGACAGTCTGGTACTATTCAAATGTTGCATTTGACGAAATAAATACTAGACATTATACATTTATATACACATTACGAATTATACATTTTTTTTCTCACTTGCCAAGTAATAATTATGAAATACGACATCGTGCAAATAATTAATGCTTGAGAATTTTCAATTTTTGAAATTAGTTACATTCTTAATACCAGTATTTTTTTTAGTAAATAAAATCCATAAAAATATCCCCTAGTTAATTATTATTCACAAATTTTAAAAAAAACAACTATCTTTTATCAAAAATAACAGCATGTTATATTCAAATTCACATTTTATTTAGTGCTCTTAGTGAAGTGCATTAAGCTCATATTAAAATTAAGTTTTAGGTAATAATTATTGAGAAGTAGGTAGATATTTGCTAAAAGAGAAATTATTTCTGCCAATAAACGATGTTTAATAAATATAAACCGTTACTTTTAATCAATATCTATTAGCAATAGGTATATCTAAAATTATGAATAAAACTGGCTACGCAAAAATCGTACTTGATAGATCGATTTCATTCAGATGTAATTATTCTATATTCAAAGCAAGTATGCCTTTAAACATTAAAGTTTTTGAGTGAATTAACTTCTATATTACTTTTGGCATAATTCTCAAAGAAATCATACAATGCCGTACTTAAATGATATTTTCTTGGAAACGTATAAAGTAATTGAATTTCCTTTGAAGGTTTGCTGTTTGATTTTGAAGTTGAAGTTTCTTCGAGAGGTTAACGAATACTTTTTCATCAAGCTAATTTGATTTCAGACGATAATGAAACGAGCCCATTTTAACAACCTACTTCAATATCATGTTTATTACCCACTCTTTGACGTAATTACATGATTGTTAGGATAAGTAATTTATATTGATAACTCATAAAAAAATAAGAATATATAAGTAATCATCAATAACTAAACAATATCGCAAAATTGATAATTGTTCAATGTACGTGAATCTAGTTTCGGATTCAAATTTAAATAGTTTTGTTTCATGTGATTATTTTTTCATTTCAAAGTTTACATTTCAGTATATTTGTGGTGCTTTGCCAGACAAAAGAGATAGAGCTTGAAAATGACTAATGAATAAATAGTGTTTTCTCGATAGGTGTATTTTTTTACCATATCCGCTCACAATTTGGAGCATATGGCCTCCTAATAGAGGTATTTTAACAAAAATTTTCTACGTGAACTGCTTGTTACTCAGTTGCTCAACCTCTCTTTTTCGAAGTCAGTAGGGGTAGAAGAGTAAGGCTAGGGCAGGACTAGTGGTTAGCTTATCGTTCTCGCTACGTTCTTTAAGATCGGATGGGTGGGAGGGATTTTAGACATCACAAAAATCCATCCCTACGAATAGAAATCCATAAATCGATTTATGAAACTTTCCATACCGGAACATGAACCCGAGATATACGTAACGATAACCAACGACGTTGACCACAGCACCACGGACCTGACAAAAATAGTTGTATATTTTTTACAAATCATTTATACCTTATCGAATAAAACACGTTACTGCCATGGATATCGACTCTTTATACCCTTCTATACCTCATATTTGTGTCGATACCAACTCTAAAAAGCAATAATAAACTTTTGAATTTAATATAATTTTACAAGAGAAGCTTAAATGAGTTAAAACAATTTGCAAAATAGTATTGTTTGTTCGTATTGGTAGCCCATAGCAATCTTCTTTCTTTCGTAGTGTTAAAAGTGAACTATTGATGAGCTGATAAAGATAACCAGTTATTTTATCGTTCCTTGTATTCAGTATGTACTGAAATTGGTCCAGTTCAGATACCTGAGTATTCAGTAGGGATTGAAAGTTATTTTATTGAATACGTAACGACAGAATCGTCGATCGAATCGAATCGATCATTACGAAGATTCATTCCAAAATTAGCCAAATTATTCCGTCGGTAATCTCAGATCAGCAATGAATCATTTAAGCAGCGAAATATCACGATGATTTGTTCAGTTAAATAACACAATTTGTGATTCCCGAAGCTCCGACATGTTATCAAATTTATCACACTGCTATAATATTGTATGCAAATTGCCATTAGTCGATTCGCGATTGCGAGGAAAGCGATGAACTAATTTCGCGTCGGTTCTCCCTCATAGTCAGTACACCCGTCCACCAATCTCGAAAATACGCCGACGATTAGTATTCATGTGTATTAATCAAATTATTCAGTCAAACAAGGCGTAATGATATCGAGAATATTACTGACTAATTTTATAACGACAGTTTAATAGATCCTTGGATTGTATAATAACATTTTAATATATTAGCTATTGTATTAATGAATGCTGTAGTAACTTTGAAATAAATCTTCAATACATAAAATCCCAGCTTATTTTTTCATTTAAAAGTTGATTTTGGTTAATTACAAAATTATTACCATTGATTGATTAAATCTATGAAGGTACTCCATATAATCAATTATGCGGCAATATTTAATTGAAATTTTTATCAGGTTAAAAGGTTTTCAAGTCTGTTAAAAAATCCGTTCATGTAAGGATGATGATAAACTGCATTTGTGATAATATACCCATTCAACTATCTTATTAGCACACATGTTAGTCTTTTTTTATTATTATTAGCCCATTTATTCTTTCTACATATCATACGAGCGCCTATCGCAAGAGCATTTCTACTTATCAATTAACTCCCAAAAGATATGGACTAGACATGGGAAATTAGTCACTAAGTTACAATTCGAACATTTTAGGCTGTGTTCGTAACGAAGTGATTCGCTATGATTTTAATCTCGTTCACTACAAAGATAAATCAGTCATTCGGAATCATTCGTTGACGAATGACACATATTTAATATGTACTATTTTTATTCTGTAATTTAATTCTTTTTATCAGTTTGTTAATTCTTTCGTAAAATATGTGATGTTTCTTGTAGTAATATCTGTACACTTACAATTATAAATATTTTATCTTTTACTCATAGTTCCTTTTTCCATTTTATTTGTGACGTATAATTTCTCTTTATTGCCTCGTAGAAATTATTGTATGATACTGAAAACGATCCGAATCTTAACAATGTATACTTCTTTTGAGAGATTTATAGTTATGTGACAAAATCCTCCTTCTCAGGCAAACACGATCGCAAACGCATCCGGCGTGCATTCGGTTTTGTGCAGCGTGCAGCAGGCGGTGGCGGCGTGTGCAGGTTGTAGGGTTGGCGTAGCAGGCGGTACACACTACTTATTCTCCTTGTCGGCTACAACCAACGCGGCAGGCGTCTGATTGTAAGGCGAGGCGCGCATGCGTCGCCCAAGCCGGTTGTGTTTTGCCGGTGAGCGACTGCACGATTCACGGGATTTGGACAGTGCGGCGATAGCTTTTCCGGGCTTCTTAACTGTTACAATACCATATCAGTATTCCAAGAAAGCTGTATAATTAATCGGGGCCCCTTTGTTTAAAAATGTATCGAAACATTCTCGTTATTCTTGCTCTAGCAGTTTCTTTTGGCTTACAATTAAATGCACTTTTGTTTAGATGATATTCACTTTCGTAAAGATAGTTTTAACTTATAACAAATACATTCCACAAAAAACAAATTATTACACTAAAAATAAAGTGATGCCACATAATAAAATATATTTAAGCATTGAAGAAATATGTTGCACTTACGAAAAAATATTATCACATAGACAAAATAGTTTTCATCACACTTTGAAATCGATTGTTTCACAACACTGTAATGAAATGTCACTTATTCTTTACTACTTGCAACATAGGATTTTCCACCATAGACTAGTTTACTTGTCGCAACTCTATATTAGGCCGCCTAAATTGTCTTTGCTCCACGCATTAGAATTTATTCACTAGTATGGTATTTATAAAGAAGCAGGGTTCTAAGTGGACATACAATATGTTAATATAATTTATTTTAATGTCCATAACATACAAAATTAAAATAATCCCTTTCAAAGTCAAGCTATCAAAATTAGCCTGTGGTACTTCGTTAAACGAATCCGTTTCGAAGTGAAAACTATTAAAATCAAAGTTTGAGTGTACTAAGTTAATACCATCTTACACAAATTGCAAACTATCGAAACGAAAGTTCAAGTGTACCAAGTGAATACTAGCTAACACAAAGTGCAATTATTTATAACCCGTTTCTTTTTAAGTAATTGATTCTGTTATATTAACACTTATATGGGAGGCGACGGCAAATTTCAAGTGAAGAAAACATAGTTATCCCTTTTTATATAAACGTAACAATATATTGATGAGTGCTTACATAGCATAATGCATAGAGAATTTATATTCGTAAAAGTAACGTTACCTATTCGCTAGCTGAGTTTATAGTATGTCTCTCATATCGCAATTTCTTACGAGTGTCGATAAGGCGATACTACACGTGCAGATAACTTTCTAGCACACAACTCATTTTTGTGTTTATCAAGTGTAGTATGAATTTTTATCTTGTAACCGTTTCTGTCCATCCCTTTATTTGGTCTCCTTTTGACGATTGAAATACTCCTTAATTCATCATCACTCACCTCTCCCGTTAATTCTTATTAACTGGGACTTTATTGGATAGCATCTTATACGACCGTTGTCTTTGTCATTTATATATTATTCAGTGTGTAGCCATATTTTTCGAGCCTTTCTTATGGAATTTACTTTGGATTCTTTGATTTTTTAAGTATAGTTCACCTCTATGTACTATTTTATGTTAACGTTGATGTTTACAATATCTAAGCATTCGAAAATGTATATAAAAATGAATTTTTTGTGTGTCCCGTATGTGTTCCTTTACCATTCACCCCATTTATATAAAACTTTGGTGAGTTGTGCGCACATCCGTGAAGGTTTCTGAAAAAAATCTAAAAAATGAATCAAATACGTACAAACAGCGACATCTTGGAAAAACTTCCGATTTATTCGTGTACGCACCAGAAGGAAAACAAAAATATTGTGTATCCAAAAGCACTTTAATAAATAGAATTTAAAAACACTTTCTTTAAGTGGCATTGCAACGCATGTCGAGTACTCACTAGTAACTTATAAAATCCCGCTTCACTGATTGCTACGTCATGTATTTATTTTGTAAATTAATGTGAAGGTAGCAATTGTGGTTTAATGATCATTCGTTTTTTTCTTCTGAAAATCGATTATGATACTTAGATTGTACTGATGTGCTGACAATGAATGGCTGTTATTTAAGTTATAGTTTGATATTCAACAGCTTTTTACGACATCAGTTATGGCTTTTCAGAAAAGCGATAGCAGATAATATCGTGCAATTATAGTCGTATTTATTACGGTTCAAAACACCTTTACGACGTTTTACCAAGCGACGCAGACGCCAGAAACGGCGTCGCGACGCGGACGTAAGCGGCGTCGCGCGGGCAAAAGGGAGAGAGACGTCCGCCCGCTTTTCACGCACACCTATCCGCCGACGAAGTTCATTCGACAGTCACGGCCGGCATCGGTTCATCGAGGACGTGCCACGCACCCTCGCCAAAAGCACAACCATAATAATAATCATTATTAAAATCACCGGGACCCCCTTTAAAATAGCGTCGATAAACCTCCAGTCACCATACGGTGGGCCGTATCGTGTCTATCTCAACACCCATAAACAAAATCATAACATAGTGTAAAGAATAACATCACTTGTACAACATACAATCAGCTAAACATAAGTGTATCGACATAATAATAATATTGAACGTCAAACAAATGTGCCCTTTAATAATCATATCAATCTCATATAAGCTATAACATAAAAATATCAAAAGGAAGTTTTTTTCCTGAGTACACAACGAATTACTTGTTGATTCGCATCATTGACTGGGTTTCTTATACAATTATCAACCGTTTCCAATACGTATTACCTTCCCAGATACATCATTTTAAAAAATTGCCAATCAAACTCTTAAATATAGCGTAGAACTTTTATTATATTTAAACAACGATTTGGTGTATAAATACAACGAGTGTATACTAAGGTTTTACTGATACATAAAAAAAATATCTTAGGTACTGTAAAAGAACGATATTACAACTTAATGGTAGTTTTCAACATCCTGTCCACATTTTTTTTGTATATATGTTTGCAACATCTTGCGTGGATGTTATATGTATTATATTTGTACTTATATGTATAATAAAAGAATAACTGTATTTTTGCGCCGTATACTGTTTTATATCGTGTTGACGAAACGAATTTATGTCATACTTAAAGTGTCCAAACCAGCTAAAAACGAAATGACGGCTACTTCAATGTCTGTATTTTTGTGACATTTTTCGTTTCGTTTTTCATAAAGCTCACTTTGCTAGCTTTGATGAATGGATACCAGCGGATCGTTATTTATTTTTCAATCAGTTGTGGTTTTAACAAGCACATCATTTTGATCGTCATTTGTGTCAGACTGAATCATTTATTAAATTTATTATTTTCATCGCGTTTCATTTTCGTTTTATTAAAACTATTCTAAGCTGTTTCTTGAAGGAAGACTTGAAGATATTATATATCTATTATATCGAATTTGTTTTCATATAATTATTTAAAGTTATCATTTTTCGATTTAATATTTTAATACCTGTTCATTTCTGGAGACTGTGTTTAGCATGTAAACAATAAATTCCAATTTATTTCTACAACTAATAGTTGTTCGTAATTTTAACTCTGTTTGCTCATAATGTATGGTGGAATATACATTGCATAGACAGTAGATAAGTTTAAAGACATGCAATCAAAATACTATGTTTTGTTTGAATTTTAATAGTCGAGTTCCGTCACAATCGAAATGAAATCAGCTCGAGTCGATTCGTGTGCTCTCGAATGCCTTAAGATGCCGAAAGGCGAAACCCGGATCATTAGTGACAAAATACACGGAAATGTACAAAATCTCAACAATTCAAATTTGATACTGAAATTCCATCAAGCTCCCTCATTTGATGTCTTTAACTATGTTTTGTATTTATTCCACAATTTTGAAAATGCTCACTAAACTAAACTGAGGGAAAATAGTCCTGTTAATCACAAATTATCATCTCTATTTAACATGCTAAAAAAATATATATATTATTCTGTATTCACCGAGGAAATGAAATACAAATATAATAAAGCACGTTTTAAATAACGATAATACTATTATTGCCAAATCTACGTGAGTTCCGTCTGTTTTTTGGCGTGTTGAAAATGTACTTTTGTGAAGATAGAACTAAAAGTTTATTAGAAATATGTTCATCTTAAAGTATATCAATTTATATAATTATTAACATTAAGTTATAACAGTGGTTGCAATATGATTCAACTAATTTTTGTATTGTTAATGAAGAATTGGTATAGTCTGGTATCGGTGTTTAATTTTCCTATCTTCTATATTTAAATACGTTTTTTAGATTAGAAAACAAATTCTTTTATCTATTCACAAAAACAAAATTCAAATCAATTGCAAATCATTACTTTACTAAACACATTTCGGGTTGAATATATTTCGACATTTACAATCGGTACATGTTTCTTTTTTAGTTTTTAAACCTTCATCTGGTAAAATCATTCACTCAGGCAATTCTCGCAAGTCGATCCATGCGATTGTAAAGTAACGGGTTATTACATTGGTATATATGCATATAGAATACCTGGCAGTTACTTGAACAATTTCACCAGATTGTTAAATTCAATTTCATTCCAATCGTCGCGAAATAATAAAACTGAAATAACGACTTCCCAAAACGATAAATGTTCGGTTTGGAGCAGATGCGCTCTACACGAATTAAAATTATAGTCTTCGATTATTCATTGTTTTTTTATGCACCACAAAAATATTATTTATTTTAAGTGTGAAGGTGCTTGCTCTGTTTTGATTGAAAATCAAAACATTTCGTAACAATAGATGCATGATTTTAAATACATAATTAAATTTCACATGTTCTGTTTATCGCAAATTTGTTTTAATATTCTTAAACTGTTTACAGTATCTTGTGTAAAAGTGCTATCTCACACAAGGTAAACATGCTAACTTTTGTTTGAATGGCAATTATCGCATTGGGAAAAATCAAAGCTTAGTCGAGTTTTTCAAGTCTTCAATGGAGTTTGATATGAAATCAAAACATACAACTTTTTTATTCCGCTGTTTGTGTCACTAATTGTGCCACGTGCTTCTTGTTTGAGAAGCTGACGGTCTTCAGGTTGACTATATCTATCGAAAATATTCAAAAGTTATTTATTCGTTTTTTTGTAAGCACTCAAAGCCATCGATAATCAAGATATTATCCTTTTTGGATGTACACCACAGCTTAATATATATTTGTACAAATACTGTTTCGTAAAGAATCATCTGATTTTATCTTTGGAGTAGATTTTTGATATGCTATATGTAATATAATATAAGAGACAGGTAATGCAGAGAAGGCATCCATATCTTATCAAAATAATAATTCTAATCATAATACGCTCGGTTTTATAATTATCTATATTTGCTGCAGTACTGAAGAGATTATAATTAAAAGCTTGCACAAAAAAGCTTTGAGGAGGTATGTCAGTTTTACGTGATGAATAATATCTCTGAAGAAGCTGATTTATGTCTGTTTAAAGTAAACGTCTAAATAAACAATCCCTATTTTCTGCGCCCCTACCTTCTGTTCCACCTTCGTGACATCACAGCCAGACGTGACTCCTCGCTCTGTAAAATCGTCTTAGAGACTTTCACAGTTTATTTGTGGGTAGTTATAATGTAACTGATTATCTGCGTGTTGGCTCATAAATATGGCCGTATTTTACAGTATTTGCCTTTAAGTGCATAAAGCTTTGTTCAATCTTCTATGATTTGTTTAAAAATATATTTACTAAAATAAGTATTGATTTTTATTATGTCATTAGACAGGAAAATGGCAGACGTCGACTGCTTGATCTATAGAATTGTGTTTAACGCTCATGGTCTTTTTTCCTACTCGGTTTCGGATTCACGGATCTAGATTCCAAAATGCATACTTTAATATATTAATTATGCATTACATAAGCGATATAAATTATTTACTGTCTATCTGTCAGTTCAAGTTCAGCGACTTACTTCAAAACAGACGATTTAAATGTACTTTCACAAGACTTATCACGATTAACTTGTGAAACATTATTTTCAATGTAAAATTAAAATCGATTAACTTGCTATTCCACTTGTTTTGTCACACATTGTAAGTGTTCACATCACGTGCATCAATAATGTTATTAATATTTACGTTTACATATATTAATTAATGGAATATTACATCACCTTTCATTATTTTTTCGCAACGTCTTTAATATTGAATCATCTATATGTATGATAAAGTTGCTACATCGTATCGCACCGTTCATCAAAGCTTTGTTTCCATTCCAATCAAAGTATTTGTTTTTCTTTGTATCGAGTCAACTAGTACTAATCGAATCAGACCTATGTTATTGTTGGCTCGTATCGAATTTTTCTTCCGAAGCAATTAAATGATTACAATCTATTCTTATCTCGGACTCTCCCAAAAGAAAACTGCAATAATACACTGGATAGATGAGATAAATAGTTGAAAATAACATATCTGAGCGCTGTACCATTTATTGAAACTTATAGTCGAATACCTTAATAGAAACTATTTACTGATTATTCAAAATCTTCGTCATTCTATCAAAAAAACTGTTTAAGCGAAAAGTTGTATTTTTAAACATTTCTTATTTCAACCAGCACTTGGAAATAAATAATAAATAAAAAATTCGTATGCATTCATAATTCATATATTTTGTTTACGATATTTGAACAATGCCTTGTTTGATTGTATGGGATTAACACACAATTTTTCATCACAGGTTTACTCAAAACTAGTATTTCCGACGTAACATTTTTGTTAAGAACAATTTCGATATAAATATGATAAAAATATTTTCGTATATCCTCAAAATAATCAGTCTATTCTGTGCTCGTTTCTGTTTATTTATTATTTGTATTTTTTGGTATCCATATTTAAAGCTAATGTCTTGCAATTATTACACGATATTAATTCTAGAAGAAGTGTCACTTTACTCCATAGACACTTAAAATCTCTTCTTTATAATATGTTATCCACATATTTTTTAATTAAATGAAATTTTAAGTGAATTCATTTAAATGTAGTTATCAATTATTCAATCGGTGCAGATCATCCGTGGCTATCTTCATTGATTATCAGTTATTAGTAATTGCGAATATAAATTTAAAAACGATACTCCAGTAACGATTATTCTAACATAATGACGACGTCGATCGACGTTAATTTTGCACGCAGCGTGCACTGTCTGGTTGATTGAAATGGCGAACTTTTATTTGCACAATGCCATATGAATAGCTGAGATTTTTCAAAATATTGTTTTGTAATATTCAGCTAATGAAGAATATCTGTAATATTATTATCAAATTCGTACATAAAAAAACAGTGTATATACTTCGTTATATCGTCAATAGAGTGAAAGAAATAATACTATGTATCAATATTTGACACTACTACGTATTTAGTTAAATAAGAATTATTGACTTAAGGAAATCGTTAAGAATTGACAGTTAAAATCTTAAAAGTAACTAAATACTTTCATATTTTTACCCTCTTAAAATGGAATTACACTGAAAAATTGCCGCCAATTCAATCAATATCTAAAAAAATATGAAATTAAAATTGAGTTCTTAAGTTATTCCACTGGCTGTGTTACTAAATGTGACACGTGATTTGCTTCTTTAACACATTGAGTCCCGAAGCCGTGTTTTCACGTGATATACCTGCCTATCAAAAACAGATAAATTTGAATCATCAAACGATACGTATTACAACGGAATCCTGGTTTTAATTATAGTCAAGACTTAATACTTTCCAAAACAGTCATCTTATTTGTGTTATCGTCAAAATAAGTTTTGATTTTATCGACATAAAATCTCAATCGAATTTTAGTTCTTTAATAATCCCCCTTCTGGAGACGATATTACGTTGATACTGAGTCCACTCCGAGCTAGAGTTTTGCAAGATTTACAAGACAGGTTTTCGGGGGATATGTCTAAGCACATATGATACCGATTCCGTCAACAGAAAAAAAACAAGCCCTGTAGAACATGCAAGGTGAGTGCAAAGCACAAGAAAGGGACTGAGACTCGATGCATATGTAAACATTGTCGTGTGGCTCTTCACAAAGGGAAATGTTGGCAATGTTACCATACAAAAATTAAATTTTAAAATGTTTTAAACAATTTCACAAAGTTTCATTTGATTTCACCCACTATTTTCATAGTTATAACACTTTTAGTAAACGCTTTAGAAAAATGATATTTCTTCAAAAATGGGCCGGGCACAGAGCTTGCTTTACCTGATTTTGGCCGGAGCTGATTTTAGAAGCATCTTAAGGTTAACTATATCGCAAACAGAAATACCTAAGTACTTTATTTAGTTTTCCGATATGTTCATGAATTATCTTTTCCGACTTAGCAATGGTTTTAATGATGTAGCATAATGAATATTTATAATTTAATTGTCAAATTTATTTATGTAGTGCGATCATTGTCTTAGTATTTTTGATTTAAGGATTGCTTTTATCAAACAAGTTAATCATCTTTGAATATTCCGCTTTAAAATAATACAAACGCATATCTTCAAAAGACTGATATTTCACAATTCGATGAACATTAATTATAAAGTAATACAGAATTGATGGCTTAATTGTGCCGCGCATCACAGGGCTTGAAAGCGACACCAAAGAGAGGCTTTGATTTTCACCCGACCGTGTCAAAAGTATTCAACTTTATTAAAATAATCATACTCCACTACGCAGCGACGAAGCTTTTAAAACTTGCTTCGTAAAACTTTGGGCTTTTTGTTTGGGTTTTATCATTACAAACAGCGACTGAGTGCTATCTAACACGCTTTTAAACCTATTAAACAACGCTCAATAAAGAATAACTCGCTTTTGTTACTGATATGAAATCCTATGGATAAAGTGACAGTAATAATGTAGTTTGTGAAAATATTGATGAACATTATAGTGCGTTAATAAAGGTCTGAAGACTGTATACCTTTAACAAAACAAAAAACCATTACTCCTTTATAAAACAGTGTTTCATCGAAACCTTTGATACCTTTAAAAGTGTTGTGAACATTGCACGGTTATCATACCTGTGTAATTCAAGTTAAAAGGTACTTAAAATAGGTGTTGTTAAAATGTTTATTTAAGGTACGGACATTGTGAGTAACGAAGTTCGTCAAATTCGCGTGTGGTTTATATAAGGCTCTATTCCAGACAGACTGGTTAATTAAAGAGACTCCTGTGTGTATAGACCGAGCGCTTGGATGCGCGGAGGGAGCAGAATTAAACATAAGCTCTAGAGAAAACCTTTATACTTAAAACGAGCTTTCGTCGAAGTGTAGGTACTTTTGATCACACTCTTGTAGTGACACTTTGTAGGTGAAGCTCTCTCGCCCTCAAACGGAGGAAGCGGATATCACGGCCATGTTTCGATGGGACAGTAGATAAAAGCTTAAGTGAGTGCCCAATATATCATTGCAATCTGAGCTTTAATCTTGCCATTACTTCAACTATGATCGTTACTGCAAACTGCTACTGCAGTCGGAAACAACGTTAAGGCATAATATACAGGCATACACAAGCACAGGCAAGCGCTGTACATTGATAAGTCATAGATAAGTAGATCATTAGTAGTGGTGTTACGATATTAAATTTATTCGTGTTGTCTCTAGTGTATCTAATAAAAAGCCAAGATTATTAAACGTATTTAGTCAATAAAATTGAATATTTTAATTAATTGATGTATGTTAATTAATGACTGAATAATAAAATAGTTGATTTGGTGGTTAAAAAATAATCGTTTTTGGAAAGTTCAAAACAAATTATTACCGCAATCATGTCTCAAATGCCATCCCAGGGCTATGTCCCTAGTAAAATCCAAGAATTTAACCGCAGAGCTTCTCAAGAGCTTACGGCTGCTCCGCTCCAAAGCTCCCCTCGCCGCGAGTCACACGTTCAAAACAACGCAAACGAAAGCTCCCCGCAAAAGGTCCAGTCATCGAATGATCAGAACCAAACAAGCGTCGCCCACAAAGGCCAGAATTCCCAGGAGAACCAGAACGTACCGGTGAATAACGGATCGCCGCGTATGCACGAGTACAACAGGAACTCTCCGGCAGCAGCCATGGCCGCGCATGCGCTGCAGCAGCACTACGGTTCCCCCAGACCTACTCACTTCGAAATGGGTCCACGTGGGGTCGAGTACTCCCCGCATAGAAACAACCACGGTCAAGAGTACGCGTCTCACAGAAACTCGCGGGAATTTGGACCGCAACAGAGATCAGCATCCATTCACGGTCACGAGCTGACAACTTCCCCAATGAAAATGCAAGAATTGTACCACAGAAACCAAGCTTATGCCCAAGTAATCCCTCAATCAGCTATGGGAAGAATCCCTTCATCTCATCACGAAGTATTCATGAGACATGATTACTATCCTCATATGGGTGGCCACGCCGGTTTTTCTCCACCGAGACCCTCACGATTCTCTTCTCAAGAGTATTTGAATTCCCCGCGTGGCCAAGAAGCGTATCCTAGTAGAATGATGCAGGAGTATGGAGGTGGAAGGTCCCACGAGTACCGTCAAAGGAGACGGTCTTCACAAGACCTTCACTCGATTGGACACGAACCTCCTCCGCCAGGTAAATAATACCGATCATATTTTTTATAAAATTGTACTATATTATTGTAATTGTTACTTTCAATTATTAATTTTATTTAAATTCGATTATTATCTATTAACCGGAATCTTAAGCCCATTAGAAAGATTAAATATATTATTCTTTTAGAAATGAGGTAATTTACTTATTTCCCGTGAGATGTTACCTGTGATTAAATAGCTGCTGTCACGGTGGCATTCATTTGACTAATATTATTATTTCTTTTGAAGAACGATGTCAAATTACTTTCAAAGTCAAAGATTTATCATTTTCATGACGGCACTGGCAAGATTAGGCAAACATTAAACTTTTATAACGACCATACCAGCCATTCAATATGACGATCAAGATACCGGGGTTGACTTTATGGAATTATCCCTTATCTTCTTTGAGTAATGCTAAATCCCTCTTGGCTAATCGTTATAAGGGATATAAAGAAGTAAGGCAGTGTATCGCTATAGAAGCGTTAGCGAAAAGTTATTTCGGATACGTTTTGTTTTATAAAAAAATTGAATTGTTGAAATTAAATATATTTTTTTTGAATCCACAAAAATTATGAAATAAATGCTTGTTAGTTTTTTTGGAATTACGTCATTGCTTCACATTATTTTAAATTATTTTAAAAAATCATTACCAATCTCTAAATATGTTTTTATATAATAAGCTTTGTTCATCTGTCTTTGCCAAGAGATATACTCTTCTTGAGTGATAAAGTTGCTCTACAATGAACTTACATGGAAAAAATAACTAAGGTAAATGTACAGGTAGTTAACCTTTTTCAATCAACGTGAAAATAAGAAACGTATTCGCACGGTTGCTCTCAATTTTAGAGTTCAGACAAGTGAAACCGTCTTTTGTCCGATTGAGGAACAAACACATCACCATATATGTCATTTGGGTGTCATAGCGGCCACTTAAAAAGAACACTTTGTGCATTAAGTATTTTATTTTGAATTACTTAAGAAATTTTTAAAGATATTAGTACCAAGAGTAGTCTTACCGGAAGCTCTGATGAAAGGTTGTCATGAAACTCTCTGATTAGGCATGGTTAACTACTGAGAAAGAAGTGGTCAACTACTGGAACTTTCAATTTTTTAGATGGTCAACTACTGACACAAAAACATGGTTGTTAAAAATTCAACACAATTTTTCTGTAACAGACCCTTTCCTAATTTTTGCCTTATCATATTAATTTAGACATTTGATCCATTATGAATACACTTGCTTTGTCATCATTAGGTCTAATGCTAAACGTTAATCGTTATTTTTGTTGAATTTTTCTCTTAAACGGTCAACCACTGTTACGTTTACCTTATCTTACATTATGGCTCTTTATAATGTTGTATCTCGTCAAAGAAACTGTCGCATATTATGAATTTATCTCTAATGTTTTAAATTTACCCCTCAGCTCACGAACAGTATTGCTTTAAGAGAAATCTTTGTCTATTTTAAGTTGTAAACATTCCTATATTCGTTGCATCTCACACACAAGCTCTTCGTCATAATGGGATGTTGTTTGTTGACTTAATGCGTGGTTCTAAATATGTTTCGTCCGGGGTCACTCATTAAAAATGGGGCGAAATTTGTTATACACCCCAAAGGTGGGAGTGTTGCATATTACTGACTATTTTACATAATTGTACATTTCACGTATGATTGATTTCTGAACTAAAACTATCGCTGGTTAACTATGTAGACAAACAGCATTGAAAGTAATTAATCGAATTGCATAATTGAATGATTCCCTTGTTTCTCTAATGGGCGATCCTTGTGAGATTGATCTGGGTGAAATTGCGTTAACTTCTATTTCGATGTTCAATACAAATTCGATTAGGCCCAACTAAACACGAGGGCCAAGTATCTTTCCAAAGAAACAGCGACCAATCAATCCGAGAATTTACTCGCATCAAATTCGTTAGGATCAGGTGAAATGTTTCTTTCTCTTTTGGTTTACTTGAGGTTTTTCATCTAACAATGTTAGTTTTTTCTCTTAAAAAAAGATATTAATTAACGAAACTGATTTAAATAGTTTCTTTGTAATAGAAAATTAGCGACACAAATACGGATTATGACGGCTAACAAAAATGTATATATTTCAAATCAAATTTACTCAGTTACTCGTCAAGCGAAATCGATCCCTACATCCTAAACTTAGATCCGAGGCGAAGGATCCCAATTTCTGATTTCATTGTTTGTATTAGTTTCAAAAAGTATTTTCATACATTTATAGGTAAAATATATCTAATTTAAATATCTTTAAATGCGGCCTGTGGAAAGTGGCTTAGCGCCATGAAACAGTACTCCAGCCCTGTCCTATACTGTAAGCTTCCGGTCGTCAACTAGGTTGCCATGGTGGGTGGTGGGTAATTTAGTTATGTTTGTCTGTTTTCATCGAAACCATCTCTTCAACCTGACTCGCGCCTAAGTTACTTGAAGACACTTCGCTACGCTAACCTGAAGGTCGAGGGTAGGAGTTAGGAGTGCATAGGAATGGGGTCTTTTGTGCTTTTCTCTACCTTTCTCGCTATCCGAATAAAACAAAATATTTGTCCTGTTCTTGCCTAACGGTCGAATTTCGACTTGTTTGTTTGTAAACACAGTACCTACTTAGATTTGTTAGAGTAAACTTCACTCGTGAAATTGAATTTTTAAAATGATAATAATAAAGTTCTATTTTTTTTTCAATTTATGCTATTCTTTAATATATGAATATACTCGGTCTACAGAATAAATAAAAATTTTTTTTTTAATCCTAAATCTTCTCGAAATTATTGCATCCTTACACTGGATTGAATTACTGAGATGTTGGTGAGCGATAAGGAAATTGTATTATAAAAATTATGCAAAAATGGGCCGTACGTATAAAAAGTTTGACGAACACTGAAGTGTAAATCTTGTAACTCCGTAAATTAAAAAAATACAAATTCACAGAGCGGTATACAACGTTATGTGTAATGGTTTTTGTATTTGTTTGTAGTAATAAGTTATTTTTTTGAACTATAATAATTGATGAAACGTAAATACGAATCCATAACATTGAATTTTCGTTTTTAATAGTTTAAAAATTAAATAGTTGACATCTAATGAAATATTTGAAACATTATTGATCACTTGATGAAAAATAACTTAAACAGACTTGTTAGCATGACGTATCTAATATTAATGAATTCAAAGAATATGATACATACCGTAAAGCTTAGGTTGTTATATTATATATATTCATAACAGTATTATATCTGTACATCAATTATTAACATACAAGAACATTCCGTTTAGTTAAGTTTGTTATAAAATTATGTTAATAAATTAGTAATCGCGATCCCTGTGCCATTGTCATTTTAAACCGAATCGTTTCTGACTAATATTTCAGTTCAAATTAACTACACACGTTTCTCAAAATGACGGCAAGCCTAGATAAACAATCCAAACAAACACACTATGCCAACCCGTAGTTCTCATAGTTATTTGACATTATATTGCGTACGTCATTTGTACGAGCTTTCATAGCAGGAGCACAGAATATATCACAGTCCACTGGATCGCACAGATACATTTGTTTTGCCGGACGTGATTTGGATTAACTCCGACAGATGTCGCGTTGCATCGTTCACATGGTGCATTCCTGTTCTCTTCGGACACATTTGCGGGATTTGTTTACACCGATAAAGTTTTGACGAACAGCAATACCGCGGAAACTTTATGCGCGCCTGATACTTTCACATAATATATTTTTTAGGAAGTAGTTAAATCTTTTGAATCGTAAAATGTTTGTCTCTCTTCTCTATATTTTATACACAGATTGGTATCGATTCTTAAAGAAAACGATTTGTTTTGTACTACTTTCACATGTTTATATCCACCGGTTTCGCTCATCGCGAGTATTATTAACTGAATGAGTAATACAAACCAAATTGTGTTTAAAAAATAATATATGATAATGCCTTTCCACCAAGAATTGACAGCTAACACATTAAAAGTGAGGATTGTATTGTTGTTTACCCTAACATTAGGGTAAAACATAGAAAGTGCATTTTATTGAAAAATAGTGCTGATTGCTATTTCGGCATGACGCTATGATCAGAACTGTGGCAAAACTGAATTACTTTATCATTATAAGTTTAAAGTTTAAATGGTTTATACATTTTGTTCCATGTTACTCTGGAAAAAAGATTGTAATTCAAGACAAGCAAGCGATTTAACTAACATACAGGATCATTTCGCACAATGGTCAGCCAGTTAAGCGACAGGTGTACTTTCAAAAGGGATTTTGAGTCAATGAATGATTAATACATATTTTTTTTCGCTGTTATTCTATTAAACAGGGATTAAGTAATGTCACAAAATAACAAAGTATTTTGTTCTACAGAAATTTTTTTAGGTAGTTGATTATTTTGTATATTTTTGATAGTTGAGCTATTTTGGCTTTACGCCATCGGATAGTTCTGACGATGGCGTAAAGCCGAAATAACCATCAGCTACCTAAAAAAAAATATGGAACTAAATACTTTGTTATTTTATCCTATCATAATGGAGTTCTACCAAATAAATGCCAATTCAATCAATTAAGTAATGTAACCAACTAAAAATTAAATAGTCAATATTGTACCACGCATAAAATAATAGAAGTCAATCAATAATCACTATGAAACTTCATAAATATCGCAAACAAATTTACTGACAGTAGACAGAACAATAAAAAACATGATGATGCAAAGCATGACGATATAAAGTATATTTTGTTAGCGATCCCCATACAGCATGAATTTGTCGAAACTTGCGAAGTAAAAATGTGTTTTTTTTTTAATTGCGTATTGCATCACATAGGTTAGTATAGTGCAGATATAAATTGGCAAGTGGCAAGACTACCTACACGAATTGAAAAATATATATTTTTTAAAAGGATCCACTATTATTTAAGTTTTAAGCTCAAAAGGCCGACCACTGGAGATAGTTAACTTTAGGAACACTCGCCATAACTAAATATATTTCAGTGTCCTTCCATATTGTCATATGAATAGGTGATGCTTTCATATTGATTTATTAAAAGGGGGTGCAAATGGAAATCAGCCGATGTCAGTAAAGCAAAAAAGATTTCCTTAATATGGAGACTTTTCTTTCCTGAACAATTTTAAGAAAATTTTATGTTAAAACTTTGAATTTTATAGATTAAGATTAGCACTAAAGATATCCCTCGGAATGAAAATTTTGCAAAATTTTCTACATTCATTTTCTTTCAGTTTTAACCTTCTGCTAAGAGTTAATCCTTCTGCTAAAATATTTACGTTAGATATATATAATTTTTAGCCGATTCTACCTCGCTGTGTCTAGTTTCTTCGGAGAATAATTATTTTATTTCAAGAGTTAATGAAGTTGTTGTTATTCATGGTAAAGTTTCTTTGAGATTCAACTCGAGTGAAAGAGGATCTCTCTCGGGAAGAAATAATTTCAGCCAGTGAAATTTTAAAAGTTCGTATAATTAATTAGCAAACTAAATTAACACAAAGAGCTAGACGGGTTTTGAAACGTGTTTTAAGAGATACAAATTAATTAAAAAGTTCAGTTGTTTTTGAGACCATTTTAAAAATAGCAGTCTTTGTCACAGTAATCTTGATAAAATTACCTCGTATATCATATTATTATTTTGTCGTATTTCGGCTACAAAACTTTAGTCAACGAAGTCTTAATTGTTACATGATCGTGACCGAATTCTCTTAGCCTGTTAACATTTTCAAATTATTCAACATAGCTTACTAGCCCTCCTCCACTCACCATTGCTTCCCAATCCGTTAATTCTTTACGGCAGTATCCAGTAGTGCCGCAAACGAGTTTTTTAAGTCTTAAATAAAATGCGGTGTCCTACCACATCGAGCGAGTTGATAACTGCTCTAATTGATCCAAAGACACTCCTGGTAAATGGGAAAAATAAAATAAGCTATTGGCTCAAATTATTTATGATTAATTAAAAGGCATTAATGTCTGGATTTAAATGTTCTTTTAATCACTTGACAGTAATCAATCGCTTACCAAACCTGATCCGTTGTAAAATTTTGGAATAAGTAAAACAAATTTCATTTTATTGACATACAAAAATTGGCACACAGATTAGTTAAATATAATGTGTGTACTATAATTTACGATCAACATCATTATTGAAATACTCTAGAATAGGGTTCGGGAACCTTTTCATATCGGAAAGTTGCGCCATTATGTATTTGTAATTTAATAAGGCCTCACTTCAATTTCAGTAACTTTAATTAGATATACTGCAGAAAAATATGTACATTACAGTGGAACACCGATTCTTCGTTTTTCAAGCGACCCTGAAATATCACATCATAAACGGTAGTAACCCATCCATGATCTAGAAAGTATATTAAACATTTTTTAAACATAGTACAGCATTTTTTTATTTCGGCTTGATTCAATCAAAGTTGGAATTGGTAAAATAATTTAAATGACGTCACACGATGAATAAGCTAGTGGTTTTAAATTCCAGTTGAATGCGCGTCTAAATTGCCAGACGTTCGTTTAATAATTTGCCACCCTTCGCAGAGCCTCGGACTTGTTGTTGTAGCAAAGAAAATTCAATCTGCATAATTCGTAATGGCGCATTTACCCCCTGGAAACGGCTCTCTTGTTTGACACGTTCGAGCTACAAACCCGCGATAATATTTACGCAACAAAATGTTCTTTTTGATGTCGGGAATTAATTACATACCCATCCCAGTATTATCCTCTCAATCTTAAAACACACAGTTGGATAACACACATAGCCAAGTCCAAATGGATTACGTTTAACTGTTTCTAGTTAGGTCTTTCTAATTCTGTTGCATCGCATATTCCGTTTATAGTTTCATTACAATATGTATACATATTATCTTTTTAACGCCAAAGATGTGCAAAGTACAACAGAACACGAACACTTATTGTTCGTATTGAGCGAATTTTGAGAGAAGGGCCTTTTTTTCCACGAGAACTGCTTGTTACTCAGCTGCCCAACTCTCTTTTTTCGAAGAGAGTAGAGACAGAGATACAGAGACGAGAACAGGACTAGTGGTTAGTGGATCGCTCTCGCTACGCCCCGTGGGGATCGGATGAGTGAGAAGGGGGGTTTTAGACATCACAAACACTCAAGACTACGAACAGAAATTCATAAATCGGTTGAAGGATCAATTTATGAAAACTGTACGCACCGGGAATTGAACCCGAGACATCCGTAACCGTAGCCAACGACGCTACCAACTGCGCCACGGTCGCCGACACTACCACTACGATGGCACTACCATCTGGTATTATATCTTATACGTAATAGCCCAGACCGGTCTGTAGAGGTTTTATTGTTATTACATACACACGTGGGTATAAAATTTTATGACAACCTAAGCGTCCGCGGTGTATACAGACAATACACAACACAGTTCCGACGTGACGCAAATCTGAGGCAAGCAAACAACAATCAGTCCGTCAGTATGGAAACTAAAGAAGAGTTACTTTAGACATTCAGTATTACAATTTCAATACCGTCATCTATGACGAGATTTCCCACTAATTATGTTATATTTGTATAGATTTATCTGTCTATCCATCCGTAACGCCATAGATATGCACAGCAGAACATCCACACACACACTCTCTCTCTATATGTTGGCACTTCGTGCGTAATAAGCGAATGTTGACAAATTGCCGCCTGGTATAAACATATTTGTTTTGATTTATCTATCTATCTATAACGCAGCACTCTCAGCGCATACGCATAGAGAGTGTGTGTTAGTGTGGCCATAGACTGAAAATGATAAATAAAGAATCTTCTTTTACTTTTTACAAATGTTAGGCATAGTTAATTTGGGAAAATGACCAGTCTTTATGAAAACTTAATCAATTTTGTAGAAGGCGTACATTGCACTGTGTTCATGCTTTTTTGAGATCACTTTATTTTATTCTAGATAATTCACTAGGGGATTTTAGACCTCAAAGTATATATCGATGGCCTAATGTTATTAACCCGTATCTGATATTTTTTTTTGACGAAAATGGCTTTACAAACCGTATCTCGTTTATTTAAAATAATACAAAGTATTTAAACTTTTTAATGATTTACAAGTATCCTAACATACTATCCATTTAATACTTAGAATAAAAAAAACTCTAATGTGCCTATTAACGTAAGTATTCAGTTTCTTTAAGCCTCCTGTAAAATTTGTAAAAAGTCACTTACGGGATTATAGTGTTAGGTCATCGATATATACTCCATTTAACCTTTTGAAACGAGATCGAATATACTGTTTACTATATAGTAGAACTTCGTCAACGATCACCTCATGATAATGAATGAAGTCTCAACATGATTGATATAAACTAGCTTTTATTTTATGAATAAATTATTATTCAAGCTTAGGGTGAAATATCGCAGAAGAAATCATAAAATATGCAAACATTATATGGTTTTAAGTTGAGATGTAAGGAGCTTTATACCTTTAGCAGGATGGGCGTCAAACAGTTCATGCGTGAAATGAATATTTTGTCTTAAAACATCTTCTCTCCGTCTCGTTTACCCTTTACTGCCGCCAGTTATGCGTTCTCGGCTTCTTTTTTCTTCATAGTCTACTGAATATTTTTAGCAGCGGCTTTCAGTATTGCCAGGAAATCGAAAAATATTTCCAGTGTATTTATCACATCAAATTTTAATACGGAAAATATATTTTTCACATAAAACGTCAATTATTTTTGCATACTCATTCATATTTTTGTACACATACTACTATACTAAGTACAGTTTTTTTCTTGCTAATATTAAAATTTTTAAGTTTTCGGTAAAATTCAAAACTAGAGTGTCATGTGTTTGTACTGACCCTAGGTATTCCAATCGAATACTCTTTTTTTTTATATTCGGGTGTTTGATTAATATTTTCAAAATTATTGCATAATTAATACATATAAAACCACTAGGTAAATATATAATGTGTCGCTTATATCGTAATATAATCCATTTTATTTATTTCACCACCATAATGCTCGCCCAAGACACATATTAATAATTACTATGTACTAACAATTAATAACTCTAAACAAAGAAATGATTATGCATGATCAAATTAACTCATATTTATATTAAATATGCGAATATTTGCTATCCTTAATCAACAGCGATGGCTTTTTTTAGACGCACCGCACGAGCACAGCATTAGTTTTGCGTTAACTATTATTGTTGATATTTTTAATTGCTCGGCTTACATTTTTGTACCGATTCGTTTCCAGAATCCTTAAGAAACGGTATCACAAAAGAAAATCGACCATGTAAACAAATTGTGGATTCTCAGCGAGAAGTGTAATCTGGTATAATTATAATCATACTGAATTTGTTCATAATAATAATAATAATTGTGCTAAGCTTACAAATTAAAGCTATTTGTTCCACTAAATAAAGTAGGCAGACCATGGAAACAAACATTAGTTCCCTGTTTATTATACACAATATCTCTAGGTTTCTTTACCGTGATATTAAATTATACAACGATAAAGGAAAACATTCACGGAGTATGCAGAATCTTATAAGCTAGTGCAGTGATCGCCAAACGGTCGCTCGCGAGCTACCGGTAGCTCGCGGCGGCATTTTCGGTAACTCGCGTAGGATTTTTTATCATAATTATAAATTTGTCTCTCTAATATTATTTTTGGACTCTGAAATGAAATTTTTCTCGAACTAAGTTCAATGAAATGCTTAACAAGTTGCCGTTACAATGTGAATTTCAGAAAAGTATCCAATTTTAGTTCGAATTGCACTCAAAATGAAGGCATTATTCTACATATTAATGTGAATCAAGGTTTTCCACTATGAAGGTAGTTAAAAGTAAATATAATAACAGTCTCAGACAAGATGTACATCTTGATAATTGCATTCGGATTGTTTATAAATACATAATTAAAATACGCATTTTACGTTTTATTGGAAATCTAATGTCCTAATTTATTGTAAGTAATATAATAATATTATCTATATTACGATAAACAACGATGATAACAAAATTATAAATAAGGAATATATATAAGTAGCTCTCCAGACGATTTAAATTTCTGAATTTAGCTCACATCCTTGTAGAGTTTGGAGACCACTGAGCTAGTGTAATAAAACTCTAACTAATTTTATGTCAGTGAACAATATTATCATCGTTTGTTTCATTAATTGAAAAATGAAATCTACCGCTTTATTTCCATGTTCCCCTAATACTTTTTTTGTCAAATCCTTGTTGGATGTATTATTTAAGCACTGTATATTTGCAATAATAACATAAAATTATATGGTAAACGGTAGAACAGTTTTAATAAAATAGTCCATATTAATATTTAATTAAATATGTTTTACATCTCTTTAATAGTCTTCTTTCTCATTATTCATATGTCCACCCAACCCTTCTATAAAATAGTTTCAGTGTTTCTTTGATAAACTCGGTAACTTTTTAACCTCCTCTTGCATTTCCTGCGCTCCTGATTAGCATACACTTCTCAGTTGTCGGCGGACGGTAGAAATTTCGTAGCACATGCCTGGGGTCTTCGCCATCCCAATCATTAGCATACTATCGAGAAAGGCCCGCCTGATTTATGCGCCTTGTATATGTTGCCCGCCCGGTCTCCCACCTATCGTATTTTATCAGACACGCGTATGCTACCCTAATACTTTTCACGGGAAATGTGTGGAATTTTTGATTATATCACAAATTATATAATAAATTCTTGAACGCGTATTTTGTAATGTTCAACCTTTATTTTAAATATAACAAATTTAATCTGTAAGTCTGTGTGATTGCCTGATAAATTCTTTCGATAAGAAACTGAAGTTTGATATTTATGTTTTAAACATTTAGTGGTATTATGTATGTAATTCGGTTGGTATTTATTAATTTAAACTTTTCATTTGATACTTTAAAATCAATATGGAAAATCATAATATAATGTACACGAACAATTTTTTTCAGATTCAAAAAAATATGTACTTGCTTAGATTTCAGGTTTTACCAGTTTTTTTATTTTTTTATATTACTTTCCCCATTTCGTTTTAACCCATTTTCACTTTAAGTTTAATAAACAAAACACCAATTTACTCGAAATCTTCACATACCACAGTGTGCTTCACAGGTTAGTATAGTCCATATTTACTACGCTTTCCTTAACGATTGTGAAATGAATTGGAATTTCCTTGATTCAGAATTGAATGAAACATTCATTTATGTTAGGACATTTGATAGTTTCCCAAAAAATATTTCTTGCGAAAAAAATATTTTATTCTATTTTTTCAATAACACCACCGGCTCTGTGGAATTATTTTGAACCTTTTTGAAATTTTTTTTTATCTTTCAAATGGATTTCAGCAAAGATGTAGAGAAACCCTAAGTTGGTTCGTTATTTGCTTGAGTATACTGCAAACATCCCGGTTAATAAGGTAATATGTTTTTGGGATCTTTCACAATATCTAGAGCCTTTTCTTTCAGAGACCGGTCGTCTTTTGAAATAATAACGTACAAAAGAATATCTTTTCATCTATGAAGCTAGAATATTCGCTTTTCATGAAGACCCAATACCGATATATGTGTATATATACAGCATTATGAACCAAAATAAATATGATATATTGGAAACAATTTTCCCGGAAGCATTAATATATTGATATGTTAGGAATTGAGGAATAGGTTTTACGAGACAATATACTGACTATAATAGTTCGTAATATCTATATGCTCGTATGTCGGCGTCCGTGGCGCAGTTGGCAGCGTCGCTGGCTACGACTACGGATGTCTCGGGTTCAATTCCCCGTGCGGACGGTTTAAGATTGACGTTTCAATCGATTTATTGATTTCTGTTCGTAGTCTGAGTCCTCCCTCCCACCCGTCCCATCCTCACGGGGTGTAGTGATAGCGATTAACTAATCACTAGTTCCGTGCTAGCGCAATCCTTCTATCCCTACTCTCTTCGAAAAAAAGAGATTTTTTCATGCAATAAGATTCACCGAAATACTACCACATATATATTTTATTACAGGTATTGAATTAAAAATGTATAGAAATCATTCATGTTAATAGACTAAAATTAAAATCAATTCCTGACAGATATATTATTTATTATTCTTATATTGAGTTTTATTAAAGGCGTTGAAGCCTTTATACATTCAAACTTAATTACACCGACCACAGTAACAACATAGAGAAGCAACAATGTATTTTAAAATAAATCACAATACAGCTTCGTTTAAATTTTGCTCATTTCGCAAATGACACCCAAGGGTAAGATTTACAAAAAATACTGTTTATGTTTATTTTGTTTCGAGTAGATAACAACGCCATTACAAAGCAACACCTTATTCTAAAATAATGTTAAACTCTTTTTTTTATACACAAATACAAATCATCATCTATATTCGTCATATCTAACTACCAAGGATTAACTATATTTTTCTTTTTTGTTATGTTAATGTGTAGAAGACCTTGTTTTTCGAAACTCTTAACTTTGCAGTTATTTGTAATGTAAAAGTTTAGTATCATATTTTTAAACGAATATCATATTTACACTACCAATTCTCAATATGGTGGCGGAAATTGATTCATATCGTAAAATTTTAGTGGGCGGCTTAGATACAAGCTACAATAGAACTGATTGTTCGTAATAGCGCTAGGGAATTATTAGTTCGAATAGTTAATAGCTTACCTTTCGCTCCGTTTTCCGTTATGGGAGGAAAGATGTAAAAATATCACAGATTTTTATTCGAATTCATAAAATTATTAAATAATTATTAAAGCCATGAAGCATTCGCATAGGTGATATTAAAAATATGGAAGTTAAATTTTTGTATAATATTTAACTCGATAAGTAAACTTAAGAGTTATAGATAAATCAATTATTTTAATATAATAGCAATTCCTATAGAAATTTTTGTCGAAACGTAACACTTAAATAAAAATATATCCAGTGGGAAGTATGCTATGTAGATTAACCATTAGTTACTAAGGCGAGTCGGCGTAAAATGAACTCTAATTGACAAAGTATAGGGCAGGGGATGACCTAATCGATACCAATTTGGTTGAAATCCATAATTGAACTTGAATAAGCACGCTAAAGAATAAATAATAAGCTTCCACAGATCAGCGTCATTGAAATACAATAATTGGCGCTAAAGCCTGTGCATGGTTTTATTCACATTAATCATTTTTTGGGTTAGAAAACACATTCGCATAGTCGCACCAAATGATCGTAACTCACAGAAAGTTTTATATTTTCGGCAATGCACTTGCTTCATCAAAGTCAGTTTGTCTACCTTAGTCCAACTGATTCACGAGCTTACATACTTATT
Organism: Himalopsyche phryganea; assembly: GCA_022494535.1. Lineage (NCBI taxonomy): Eukaryota > Metazoa > Arthropoda > Insecta > Trichoptera > Rhyacophilidae > Himalopsyche > Himalopsyche phryganea. The sequence continues at coordinate 1,867,373 of JAGVSL010000080.1, read as the reverse complement.
TTTCAATGTGTATCCAAATGTATACATGTGTAACGATTCTCATTTCATTTAACCATATGTACTTTCCTTTGCTTTTCAACGAAAATGTACAAAATCTCAATAATTCAAATTTTATATTGAAATTCCATCAAGCACCCTCAATCGACGTCTTAAATTATATATATTGCTAGTACAGCAAGATTGATTGAACTGAACAGTATATAAACTGTCTGTTTGAGTCAGGTTGAGTTCACTCATGTGCTCGAATATCTCAATAATTCAAATCTGATAATTATAAGTTCTTAAAATCTAAACTAAATATCTAGCACCGCTGCGTTTTTTTTTATTTTACTAAAATGTGAGGAATATATTATATTTCCCTTTTTTTCATCCCATTTTTATGACATAAATGTGAATTGGTTTTACTTTAAAAAAATAAGTAAAGTAACTATTAATTTAACCTAGTTTATCTACGTGATTTTTTTTGCAATGGCTTTTTTTTATCTACTGTATTCCATAGGTTTTGTGGTACCTCGTTTTTCAGCCGCCGTATTTCCCTGTCTGAATTGATATTTTACATTGCCTGAGGGCGTAGCGAACTGCGTTATATCGAAAATGCCGGGAATATCATGACAATGTAACTATTATCGATGTTCTCTGTAGAATAAGAAGAATAAATGTATTACCAAGACGAGTGCAATATGCCAGAATAAAATATGCGTCATATATCAGTGGTTTAAACCAATATTGATGATAAAATCTCTCTAAGCACTTCTCGACTTCTTTCAAACGAATTATAATAATTATCTTTATAAGGAACAGCATTCATATAATTTTCAATCTTTTTTACGCGTTTATTAATGGAATAATTATGAAATAGTGAAATATTACATACATAAAAACCAGGATTTGCTTATTGTAAACCTATTATTAATAATTTTGCGGATTTATTGGTAGGTGAAATATGATAAATATTGAATTTGAGATTAATTACATAAAGCCCTTTCCCACCAACACATATTACAACGTTGTCACAATAATACCGCAAATATAAGTTGATGGAAATTACGTACGCTTTAACAGTGAAATACCCGTCATCAAAATGATCAACAATGTCTTAATATAATTTAAGACATGGACTGAGGGTGCTTGATGGAATTTCAAAATCAAATTTGTATTATTGAGATTTTGTACACTTCCATGTATTTTGTCACTAACGACCCGGGTTTCGCCTTTCGGCATCTTCAGGCATTCGAGCACACGAATGGACTCGAAATCACCGGTATTTCTAAAAGAAGTTGGAAAGCCGCAATTTGCCATTCTGCTAATGGGTTGTTTACAAAATAAGGATTAAAGCAATTCTCGAAATGTTAGCTCAGGTATCAGTGTGGCTCTCAGACGTATAATATTTTACCTCGTAAATAATATTTGTCGTATTTGTATCTTCTTTATAAACGTAAGACACTGTTTACTGTCTGTCAGTTCGAGTCCATTCGTGAGCTCGAATGCCTGAAGATGCCGAAAGGCGAAACCCGGGTCGTTAGTGACAGAATACATGGAAGTGTGCAAAATCTAAATAATCCAAATTTAATGTCTTAATATTTTAATTTATTTGAAACGTTTCAGTTAATTATATATGTATAGCCACTAACTGAAAAAATATCTTGCACTGAGAGTATTTGAAAACAAAAATAAAACTCTAAGAGAAATAAAGACGACCAACGGATAAGCGAATTGCGAGATTTCTGTATTATAGCTCGCAACTATAATACATTATGGTAAATAAACAAAGCTTTCACTTACAGAATAACATAACTAAGAACGACAGACTCTGACAGTAAGAGTTGACGTGCGAATTCTAATATGAACGAAGAAAAATATGTTTATTTAGTAGATTCTCATTACATTTATAAACCGCGCTTATTTATCAAGCTGTCCTCGTCCGCAGTTTTGCATGCGGTACGGCACCACAATGTTCATTTCGTATAGAACCGAATTGATAGTGAACTCGATCTAATTGATACAAATAAATTGGTTTTGAAGATGAACTGTGTCGAGAGCACTTCAACACCGTATTGCGTATAATCGTAATAGACTATTTAATAATTATTCCGAGAGCACTTTGTTCAAATATTCCGTTCCCTAGCACGAAAAGGATAACTCCTTGTTTTGATATCCTCTGCTTTTGACAGATTGCTTTATTTATACTCCACCCTTCGTTTACCTGCGTAACGTAATCCGGAACGGCTACTTCCGGATTAATTTTCATACGATTTAAGCTAGATATTCCGAATTAACAATCAGGAGACTTTTCTTTATCCTTTATGATTGAAAATTATTATTACTTTTAACAGTGGTCAATGTTCTTATGCTTTTTTTCATATTCGTAACTATTCGTACCGTTTAGACTTAGAGGAAACATCAATACATTGGTTTTTCAATTAATTTGCATTCAAACACATGGATAGCTTTAATGTCTTCATACTATTCAACCCATTTCATAGCCAATGATGAAAATAATGTTTATGTATAAAAATTTCTTAAGGAATACTTCTTTTTTAACCACATATTCCTTCTATTTTAAAAAAATAAAACACAATTCATTTGTACTACTGCCACATATTTATAATTATAATCACAAGCATTATCAACTGATAAAAATACAAACATAACAGACTTATTTATATAAAATTGAGTGTATTCATTTTTACACTCAATTTTATATAAATATGCCTGTTATGTTTGTATTTTTATCAGTTGATAATGCTCGTGATGAACGAAACTGGTCCTGATGATTATAAATATGTGGAAGTAGTACAAATGAATTATGATTTTTTTTTTTTAAATATAATGTCTTTCCACCAAGAATCGACAGTTAACACCTTAAAAGTGACATGTTCCTTCTTTCAAACTTTCTTAACATTCTAGAAGTTGAACGATAACCAGTAATTCAACATATTTAGCAACTCATCATTCCAAAAAATATTTACTCACGTGCCACAGTAGATCACTTAGCATATATGTATTTATCTTGTAGTTTATTTAAAAGTGTTTACACTGCTGATAATAAGTTAAAAGACATGCTCAATCTAGTAAATGTCAAAAAACAACTAGACTTTTCATAGCCCAATGGAAAAACAATTTAATTGACAAAACGTTTACGTAAACTTATCGTGAGTAATTATTTTCGTTTCTTTGTCATTCATACTTATTCTGAAAATATTATTAATGTTTTAACCCCATGTTTTGCGCTAACGGAAAATAAGGCGAAAGTTTACGCAAAAAAACGGTTAAACTCTGAATTGGGTAGCCTAAATATTCCCTGGCGTCCCATAGATTTCCACAGAATGTTATCGTCCAGTTTTGGGTGTGATATTTTTCATTCAACTTTATTGCATAGCATACCTAAAATTGGCATTCTTTGATATCTGTGGGTATGTCGACCCCAAGGAATATCTTATATTGTGTAAATTCAATTATAATTATTTATCTTGAATCACGATTGTGATGTGATTATAGTGTGGTATTTCCACGGTGATTTATTTATGTTTATACTTTTTAAAAGCGTGTCTTTAAAGTTTAAGGTTTCAATTTAACTGTCAAAAAAAAGTATATTTTTAGCTTATTCTAAAATTTTATAAAATCATCTGAAACAGTTCCGATCAATCATGAATAAATAAAAAAAACGTTTATATTTTCAATACAATAAAGAAGGGTCAATAAAAGTACCTCTGCATAGCGTTCCGAATTTAATACCTGGCAAATCAAGTGAAGATTTTTTCAATTTAATTTTTTAAATGATAGGCATTTGCGTATGCGATCTGTTCTTCGGTTTATCTGAAATGATTTAAAAAAAATATGAACATTGTCAGTTTAGTGTAATATCAAATATTTGTATTAACTCCGAAACCGATTTTTCTAGCACAGGTAAAGATCGAACTATCAAACATGTTTTACTTAAAAAACGGTGGTATAATTCAAGGAGTCTTTTATATTAAATTTAACATATACCCAAGAATATATACATATATATGGATAACTCAGAAAAGCCCTTATTTCATAACGTACGACACTTTTTCATTTTTAGTAACATTCCAGGACTATATAAAGCTCCGCGATGGAAAAGTTCAAGCAGATTTCTGCCTTGTTATCTTATTTAAACTTTTCCCTCGCGGTTAAATTTACGTTGCAAGTAATGTTGTTTCAGTTAACAGAACTGCCAAACTTTCCCTCTGCAGGCAATTTCATTTTTTTCCTCTTATTCTTTACAACCCTGCGTTAACTGTTATGTATGTATAGTTGGCAGGCGCAATAATTTCGTTTGCCTACCATCCTAAATGATATATTCAAAATATTTTTTTCATTTTACCTTACAATATTTACGTTGTTTCAGGATCTTCTACCGTAGTGTTTTAGTCTCTTACATCGTTTCATCATTGTATTTTTCAATCAAGATTCTTAATAACTATTCCGCACACATTTATATCTCATATTAAGCTCGTTTTGAAGAATGCGATTTTATCATAGAGCCATCAACAACTGAATTAACTGATTGTTGACAAAAGAGCATTGACGATGGAGTCACCAAACGACCCTGAAATAGTTTGACAGACTAGCCGTTTATAGTACCAGGTGCTCTCGCTAGATGATTATACTTAACTTCTTTTCTTTGATCGTGTTTGATGGCGAATAAAAATTTCTACATGCAACTTTGTTTCTCGACGAAGAAAACTTTGCCAGTGCTTTACGCTAGGGAGTAATTTGTGGTTGATTTAATTATACTTCATAATTTATATTTAATGGAATTTAATGAAGTTAAATTGTCAACACGATTTTCAAAACTATATTTCCGGCATCTTAAGTGTACTCTTCGTAGTTGTCATTGTAAAGAATTCTTTAAATTCATTATTTTTCTACATGTAACTGGTAATTTCTGCAACAATAATGTGGCATGGCATGTAAACTTGAAGTAAATGTCTGTGATGCTGATAATGTAAAATAATTCCAAATACGACTGTTCATCGAGTTGTATATTACATATCAATAATAAAGAATCTCTGCTTTAGTGCTCGGTTGTGATTTGTGACGAGCGGTATTCGGAATCCAATAAAAATTGTTTGAAGAAAACATCGCATTGAACACGTTTCCAATATGGCGCACGTACAATCATTTGTTTCCCTGTCAACGGCTAGTCCTTTCTTACTTCGCACTGTACTGCGACGTTTACACGGAAAGTTCAGTTGTCTGGTCACTTTGGAGTGTTTGGGCAGTCCAAACTCGACTTGCAAAACGAATTCAGGGAGAAATGTCTTAAACTTTTACGCGTTTACAGTGTGAACGACTATCATTGTCAGCTTATCTTCTATTCTTGATATGTATTTAAATATCCCAAATATGATGTGTATACGTCAGTAGTCGAATAAAAATAATCGCATTCTTTGAAAACTAATATTTATGCTTACTACTGTCATTTAAAATAAAATTAATAACATTGATATTACATCAAGAACTTTTTTTATTAACCAACCAACATTTTCAACTCTAGATGATTTGTAACTTTACTTCACGGATCACACGTTAGAAAATTTAAATTGAACTCTTATTTATACAGATTTAAACACTCTGGTCGTCGCAGTTTTGTATTAAATTTTATTTACAAATTAAATATCCGATGTAAACGTCTCCGAACGTGGCCCTAAAAGACGTATGCAGGACACGCTCGGAAGATACTTCCCGTATATATTATTCAGCAATACTTGGGAGTCATGTGAATAAACGACATTTTTCTCAAACAAATACTGCGTTGCCTCGTATTCTAATAATATAATAAGCACATGAATCCTATAAGAAAGTGTGTATACGCCTTTCAACTCGTACGTTTTGCATTATATGCGTTTTTTATTTGCACCCAGAGCAAGTATATTATCATTTTTATTAGAATATGGATCTTGTTTTGAAAATATTTATTTTTTACTTAATAAATGCTCTATAGATAAACTGCTTTACATTGATAATACTGAAGAATTTATTAAAAGTGTAACAAGTAATTAAATATTTAAATAAACGACAATGTCCGCTTACAATGTGTGGCATGTGAATACCTAATCTAGGCAGAGTTTATTGAACGAGAACTGGCTATTCAATCACTTAATCTTTCTTTTTTGAGAGAATTATTACGTAAAAATGTTCCAATTATATGTTAAAATTTGTCACTGTATTCAAGCTATAAAAATATTCAAATTCGACGTATCGTTTTAAACTATTCCGCCAAGTATGTTCGTAAATTGTGGATATAAAACCGCATTATATTTAACGTCTTATTCCTATAAAACTAAACAAAAGCCGCTTACCTCAAATCGAAACATCTTAATTCTCCATAAACTTAAGCGGTACACGTGTCGATGTCATATTCTAAAAGAAATTTCGCCTCCCCCGAACAACTAGTCATTTGCTTTTATGTCAGGTGGATTTTGTTCCATTTGGATCACACCATTCTCCTAGGCGGCAATTTCAAACCAGAGACGGCGTTTTTTTCGTCATTTATCCCGACATGGAAATTTTTATTACTTCATCATATTTACATACCGGATAGTCTTTCGCCTAAACTGTAAATTAGATATGGTCATTGGGACGTTTTCTTTCACATTACTATTCTTTTTTTACCCGTTTTATATTTTTCCCTACTGCATGGGAATTTCTAGCTTTTAAAGCATTTCTCGGGAAATTTGTATGGTGAAATACGCCGCAATCGTTGAATCGTGAACGGTTTTTGGAATACGTCGATAATAAGAATCACAAAGTAACATTTTGAGTTTCAATGAATTTGTATAAATGCACAGCTGCTGGTTGTACTTGCCAATCGCCGTAGTCGAGTGTATTTTTGTTTTACCGTATGGACAATTTTTATAAATTAGTTTTTAATCGATCTCAAACCAAAAGCGATATAATCCGATTCCGATTCCGAAAATAATAAATTAGAAAGCGCTCAACTATGAAGTTTTCTTTTAAAATATCATTATATCTTTACCTTACATCGTGGACTTAAATCCACTTCTTATTAAAATACCTTCTCTTGAAATCCTCCATTGCGCTCAACATGGTAGTAAATCATAGTAGTAAAACTAATAAACTCTTCTATATAAAAATTAAACATTAATTATTTAATTATATTAAACATATCTTTAATCGCACGTATTTTAAAGCATTTTTATATAAAAAAAAATATGTAATAAATTTACAAAATTACAAAAAAAATATCAAAAGAAAACTTTCTGTAAAATATATACGTTTAGGATTTTAAAAAAATTATAAAAAATTAAGTATTTATCGTTGTTATCCACTTTGTTCTTTATTAGCTGATTCGATTTTCTAGTGTCTTGAAGACGTCTTGCCTTAGATACTTGCGAGAAAGCTTTCCATTGAAGGAAATCAAATGAAAATTGAACATGATTGAAAATGTTTGCAACCCCGAGAAGCTGTGCACGGTTCGTGGCTTTTCATGAATCTAAATGGAATATTTGAAAATGTTTGCTCCGCCATGCTTCCCGCATTGGGTTTTCAAGTGAACGAATATATTTTTGATTTTGACAGACGTTCAAACGACTTCTTCGATTAATCTAGCCTCGTTAATACGATTTGTTAAACATGTGTTTTCATTTTGCTGATTAAATATTTCATTGATTATTTCCGTGTTTGCTTCCTTACTAATCATGGAGGGTATATGTTAACTCTTGTTTAATCAAACGGTTCGTTTTAAGTTGAATTACTGATGTCGAATGCAGCATATTTCAATCTCATTAAACCAAAGAGTTGCTTAGTCTACAAGGTCCAGTCTTATGTCAATCGCTGAATCATCAGTTTTTGGAGAAGAAATGATTAATTGATTAACTCAATGCCCATTTTTATTCGTAGAAAATAAGGGAAAATGTTGTATAGCCAACCGCAGATTTCGGAAACTTGTTTGAAATGCATTACACTCTACCACATCTTTAAAGTATTTTAATCAACGATTCACCCGATTAGATCAACATAAAATTACAGATAAAGCGTCGTGTATACTTCGATTGAAATCATTTTTTTTTAATATTCAGTTAGCCTTTTGACTACCTCGCACATTTAAGTTAATTCCTGTTAATTGCACTCGTTTTGGTCTCACGGTTGACGTCATTGCCATTAACCCATTTTTTACCAGTGTTCTAATATTGGAACATTTAGCTTTTATTTTTATTGTTCTAATCCACAATATCCAACATAAATTGAGGTTGGATCAATCAACGTCTAGCATGCTCCGACAGTATCTGATGTAGTATTCTTTCAGGTTTTAACCTTTCGGAGTGATGAGTGTTTTTGTATCGACAATTTTTACAAGCAAGATGACATATAATCTGACAAAATTTGAGCGAAAATAGGTAAAAGGCAAACAATCGGCCTGTGTCTATACGATTTACCGTCATCATTCCAGACTTGTTTATCAAGCAGTTGAGTCGCGACTATCAATTAATATTTTCTTAATTAACCTTGTTTATATTCGATTTGTTTTTGTATTGCGTAAGATAACATCAAGTACGATTTGCTGTAGGTATTCTGTAATTTCATAATGTTATGAGGACCGATTCAGCTGAAAATGAGAAAAACCAGTTCCTGATTGTATCAATAAATTGTTGAATAAGTTAGTTTTACGACTAGTTTTATATAAAAAAATATTGTTTAGTATGGAAAGGGTGCCAATCAAACTATCGGCAAATCAAAACCGACGTAGTGATTGGCCGTACTGAATTATTAAACAATACGTGACTACCCTCATTCATCCGTACAATGATGTCGCGTCATATCGAGTGAAGAGCTCCCCAAGGGTTGAAATTTTCCATTCATTTTAGCCTCGGCTGGGAAATCACTGCCGTGTTTATTGATTCGGCAGTATTGCGATGTTCCCCTTATTCCCAGTCACTCGTGAAGTTGACTGCACAACTTTTAGCAACTTGCGTAAAGGTAATTGAGGTGTACACAAATACCATTAGCAACGGCTCATTTGTTTTGTTTGATGTAATCGTTTCCATAAATTGCAAAGCGTTTGCATTATTTATCTGTGAATTGAATTTTGTTCGTGAACAATTTGAAGCAATTAAAAAAATGATTAATCGACTGTTAATTTCTAATTTATGCCTTAATTACATACCTGATTATAAATGTTCTCTTAAATTGATATATATTTCTCGGAGGTCTGCAAATTACTACACTCCGCCGACAGTCCTGCAAGATCAATATTAAATCATTAAAATTATGTGATGTTTTTTCACCATCAGTTATCTTGACTAATTTTGTGAATTTGAGTAAATATGATATAGTGAAAATTGGTTTTACATCACCAAAAACAACACCAAATGTTTATTGTGCGATTTTTTGATTATTTTCGGTTTTTTCGAGAACCCGTTTTTATTAGAAGACAAGATTAGATGGACGAGGTAGGAAATGACTATTAATTAGCTTAACACTTTCGCTATACCATGCATTTGAATATTAATATATTGAAAAATGAATTAATAAAAGTTTCGGTTTGGAGATTTGAACCCGTGGACACGCAGTCGAATGAGACATACGCTCAAGAGAGTTGACCATTTGGCTGTATATTTATATAATATTTAAAGGTCTCAATGAACGGATAGGTGTTAATATCATTATGTCACATCTATTGGATATAAAATGTAACTTTGTGATATGAATTTTTGAATTACTAACATGATAAAGAAAATTTTTAATAAAAATAAACCATCTATCATTTCAGTATGAATGAGTCTTATTTAATCTTGTGACAGTTCAAACATTAACGCCTATTACCCAATAGTTTTGTAACTCTACTAACACTGCTCTCTTTTATAATACAACACGGGATCGTTCGTTGAAAAGAGCTGAAGACATAACTGTTAGGTAACTTATTTAATGTTGTTTATGTTGTAAACGTGGTTCTTACACCATTATTCCTTTTCCTCTGAATAAAGCATCCTAGTGCCTTAAGTCCTGGGTCGTAAATCTCCCGCTAACCTGAGCTAATCTGACAACTCCATTCCATACGTGCTCGGCGAATATGAATATGCAGACACAATATAATATACATGAAATATTAAACGGAAGTAAATCGAAAGGTTGAGCTGGGTCGCAGGTAGGCTTTAATTAAGGGTCTGTCCCGTGAATATGTGTCCTCGGGTATTCTGTCATTCAGCAACGATAACCCGCAAGGTTCTAAAATCTGAATAATCAGCTTTAGAGCCTTTTTAGGGGATGGATCCCGTGAGTGGATTTGGGTTTACTCGATCTCTTTTGACGTACGAATAGTAATTTTCAATTCTTTCAACGTGAAAAAACGAGAAATTCTAGCGCTTGGGCTTAGGAAATGTGTATATATAAATCTACCGTTTTTTAAATGAAAAGGTGCCTTTTTTCTTTATTCACTTAGATTTTTTTTATTCCATTTATTCATCTCATTCCATTATCAACATATATACGGCTAGCAATAGGATTTAGATTTTCTTTGAGGGCCACAAATACATTTTTACAAGATCGGTAGATTTAAGTGAATTGGTAACACCAATCACCATATAAGAAGGTTTCACGAATGACTGTATTAATTTTTTGAAATTATCTACAAAAATAACTGTTTCCTGGGATTATATGTCTCTCATATATCAATTCAAAGAAAAGGGAAATAAAGGATTTGTATGAGCCTTTAAATCTGGTGACATAGATATATTTTTGATACAATCAATTACAAAACGAATACATATTATAACATACAGTGTTTTTCATGTTGTTTGGTAAATAATTTACAACATACCCAGCTCATTTTAGTATTTAATCAGCCAAAATCAGAATAATCATCTAATTCAAAAATTATAAATCTATTTTGTGAATTATTTACGGCGGATTAAATCCCATTAGAATTACATTGAACAAAAAAGGAATTGAAATAACTGTTCTTTTGCTAACATTTATAAAATATTTTCAATATTGCATATATGCATATTTGGAAAGCACCTTTTGTGTAAGAGATAGATTATCTTGGGAAGGTAGTAATTATATTCTGGATTGGGGTAAAAGTGGGAATGGAACTAAAAATATTAGGACCCCATGTCTAGGCAGTGTAGAGTTTGTCTTCTACTCGGATTGATCAATTGAAAAATCAATTTATAAAACCGGCCTTACTGGGGTACACATCATCGTTCATCGTAAATCGTAACAGAAGCTAATTACGTTGACCACTCGGCCGCAGGCCCGCTGGTTTATTTATAAAATTTACATTATTATTCTTGACTTTTTTTACTTAGCTTTATATGATATTTATTATGATTTTATTTTTAATAGAAGACAGATTATTTAACTTAATTTCTTTTTAGTTTGTATGATTTATCCGTAAATTCATTTTATAACCATGACAATTCTTTCGTATACCTTCTCATTGCTGTATTTTATTTTTATAAAAATGATGCCATGCTACCTTAAATTGACAGTTTATGCCGTGAGAGTAATAAATAACATAAGTTTTTATAATATGTAGCCATATCGAAATCAGGAAATAAACAACAAAAGTGTTACAGCTTTATTTATTTATACGTAAAGTATTCCTAATTGACTGAGGCAATGTTCAACTTTGAAAAAGCCACGAGCCCACAGCTGTCTTTGACAGGCTAATTTATTGGGCAAAAAAATGTATGAAAAGTTGTACCAAACATGTAAGGCTCTTCATCAAAATGGTACAAAAAGTAATTGGATGTTAATTAATCTTTGGTGTAAAAAACACGAAAACTTTAACACCAGAACGCAACGGAAACATATCCAAAAACAGGGACTGCAATACCGGACGAATATATACAAATATTATTATCAATGCCGGGATAAAAACAAAATTACCGATATTAGAAATACCAATACCGGTATTACAAAAATGGGTAAAAATAAGAAAAAACAATAACGTCGTAAATATTTAGTTTACTAATAATTGATTTCAATGTTCATCATCATCCACAAACATTGAACGATTCGTTACAAAAAATATGAGTGATTTTGTGATAGCGAGTATTAAAATTTTTCATACTGATTTTTTAAACCTTTTAATAAAGCAATCTTTCATATCATTTGTCAATGATGTCCGAAGTGAAACAGTAATGTCGCACATTTTTGGCCACGCAATATATAGTTTATTTTGCGTATTTTTTTTAATATAACTGGCTTAAAATTACTACAGTGCTGTGGCAAAGCAATTAGCGGCACGGTCGTAAATATTATTTCCATATACAGATTTCAATTTAAATTAACTTTGGCGTAAATATTTTACTATCCGCCGTACTGTTTGGGGATCATTTCAATTATGCTCGGTGCCATTTGTTTTAATCACTCTTGTTTGTGGAAATTATTTCTGCATTTTCAAATTAACTTTAGATACGTAATTTTTACACCCCAGTAGACTACCGTGTGTGATTTGATTTGAAATAATCTTTAGCTATACCAATAATGTATCGAACGACAGAAATATTTTTTATCGTCCATCGCTTGTTTTATTTGTTTTCAAAATTCCTAGTTTCTTTGTCTATTTATTCTGATTTTTTAAAATATAAAACCCAATTTCTATCAGGAACGGTTTCGTTAATCGCGGGCATTATCAAGTGTTTTGTTTATTTTATTATTGATTTAATTTTTTTAATTATTTATTTGATTTTAGCCAATCTTTGTTTAACCTTATCTAACGTTATATGTCTGAAATTATATTTTTTTTATATAATAACCGTAATAATTCTCAACTACTGAACTTTTTTCAGTCGTAATTATGTAGGCATATTTTTTTTAATATCTTTCCCGTTCCTGTAACAATGTAGTCAAAGCCCTTTTGCGTTCTTCCTAATTTATTCCGGTGTCAACAGGTTAAAATTTCGTAGGGACATTTTCATATATTATTATAACTGTTTTAAAAATCATGAATATCTGTATGTTTAAAATTTCTGCCACCAATCCGATACTAAAAATGGGGAGTAATGGGAGTGAATAACCGACTACTTGTCTTTTTCTAGTCCCATCCTTCTATCCTTACCGTTTCTGGAAAAAAGAAGTTGATAATGAAACAGTAACATCAGGTTCTCGTTTACGGAGATCGTATATGTATGCTCCAAATTTGAAGGCGATTATACTAACACAATCGCAACGGGAATAATATGACCAAAATACGCCCTGCGGCGGGGCTGATTCGCAGGAAATTGACAATATGTCATAAAAAGAATGGCATGAAACTGACCAATCGACAATTACGCGAAAACAAGTTTGGATGTTCTCCTAAAGGTGTTTCGTAATAAACTGATCAAATTCTTTCAATAATATTATAAATCAAACATAAATTATTAGTTATGAACGATTAATGTCGCCTATATCAAATGACGCGAAACACGCGTTCCCCGCCACAATACAAGAAACTTTGCGACGGGGAAAACGCGTCCCTCGGAACCAACGTGTTAATATTTTGTTTTGCTGTTAAAAAATAAAATTGGCTAATCCATTGAATAGTTTTCTGTCTGCCATTATATTACTTAAGTTTTCATAAAACTTGACTCAATATTATTTCTGTTTATTTTAGAGTTATCGCGTACTATGGTGTGGCATTAAAAATATTGTCTAGTCGCTTTCCTACAAAACACAGAATTATTGCAATCAATCACTATCCATCATTTCCTTTCATATAAGAATGAAGAAACATTGTACTTATTTATCATTCTTATATACTTAATTGAAACCATATTTATTACAAAAACAAAAATATATTAGGATTGTCATCATGATAGGTTTTTTTCCATCAATGTACTCGCTAATAAATTAATGAAAATATAAATCATTTCCTTTAGAATTCCAAGTTTCTCCGTCGTTCTGGCAAATAAATGGTTAGATAGAAATGCTCTTTTTGATTAAATCGATTTTGAATATTCCGTGCTGAATCACTAAACATATATAGAATTATTGCATTTTTAATATAGATGTTCAATTAAAAATAATATTAAACAATATTTAATGTGTTATACATTGACTGAATTGGCAGAACTCAATTATAATAGCATGAAATATCAAAGTATTCAGTTCTACAAAATTTTATTAGTTGTTAGCTATATCCGCTTCACGCCATTGTTCCGACTGTAACGTGAAGCCGAAATAGCTATCACCTAACTAATAAAATTTTGTAGAACTTAATACTTTGATATTTTAAAGTTAGTTTTAACGTGTTGACTGTGTTTTCTTGGTGGAAAGGTATTATGTTTTAAAAATAAAAGACAATTTCTTTCTATTACTACTTTGTACTTCGACCGGTTTTGCTCATCACAGGCATTGCTGATGCCTTGTCCTGATCACTATAAACATGTGGAAGTAGTACAAACAAATTGTGTTTTATTCTTAAAATATTTCCAAGTGTAACTAACACCTTAGCATTATTTCTACTTTGTTTTTTGATGTAGACGTTTTTAGAGGGATTTTTTCAATAAATTGAATATGTGTTTGGCGAGTCGATAGTTTTTTAAAAATCGTTTCGACGCGACTTAATCAAATCATAACTTTTCCTAATTTAAGTTTTTCCATAATTAATAAGACAAAATTTCTAAAGATTCTTATAAAGTGATTATAGTCAGCTATGTTTGTTTTCTTCTAATTAAAGTTTATTTTGAAGTATATACTATATTGTATTATTCATTCGGATCGTCTTTTCATTGAAACCACCGTCTTGTAATATACGTTCAGTGTATGTATTTGAAAACTCCCTATATCGACTGTTGATATCCCATGTATCGCACACATAATACCGGAATTAGTCAAACAAAAGCTTTTGTTATTGCTCCGCCTTAGTTCAGTGTTCATGAATATATACTGAAACACGTCTTTTCAACTTAACAATGCCTCCTCGTTCTGTTCGTTTCGCCCCTCATGACGAATATTCTGAACCTGCCAGCCACCTAAGTAGCTAACTCCCAACTGATGGCAGTTTGGATATAAACACACACATTTTATCATAATGTAGTTTTCAAAGTTACCTCAATGTTAAACGTGTGTTTAAATATTATTCTTGGGAGAAGATTTATTCTGATACGTAATGTAATCTCAAAAATACTCATCGTTTTACAATCACATTCGTATTTTTCGGACATATTTCATTTTCAAATAGCTGTATTTTTGCTTCAATCATTTGATAGAAAGTTATCTGCTTTTGTGTATTGTCCATCGCATATCCTGTAAGACATCGTACAAATATTAAGGATTATAATTATGTTTATAGTAAGTGTTTACAGAAAATCAGTCTCTCGTTCTCACATATGCATAATTGTTTCTCTTTCGTCATTAAACGTGTTTTCAAGATCAGGAGTGTATACAAAAATCTTCTATTGACGGGAGCGTAATTTTTTAAAAATTATTTAGACGTTGATTATTAATGATTAATTGTTTATCTATGTAGAACAAGGGACGATATTTTGTCTACACCTATTCAAGTTTCATTTCAACAAACCAGGTTGTCCGCGGGGTTGTTAAATTAAAGTCACTAGAGCCAAGAATCCATAAACCTATTTTAAAAATGCAGCAATTTGTATCACACTAATTAACTTTAATAGTTACACAAGCTCTATTACCATCGCATAATAAAAAATGTAACTTTTATTATCGCTATTATATATATTTTTGCAACGTTTAAAAATAAAAAAATATATTATTGATCCGCGGGATTAAAAATTGTGAGGTTAGTGGACTTTGCGGTTTCAAAGGGTTAACGGCCGCTGATATAGATCTAAACTTAACCGCACTTTTCAGAAATTCAAATAAACTACGTTTCGAAATTGTGTTTATTTATTTACCGCTCAAATCTTCGATGTAAACGAAATATAAACTTTAAAATAATCATTTCTAAATCACAATGGTTATGTGTGATTAGTGTGTGGTCTTATTACCAGATATTTTGCCTCCTTTGAACATGGCTCAGAAATATTGAGGCGTAACAAACAGACTTGCAAACATGTTAGTTGCAAGGGTAGCAATTATCTGACGCAAGCTGGAGGTAATCATTGCCGAAGAGAGGTACTCAAACAACATTGTATCGTGCTTGTACTTGGCAGGGTGTGGTCTCATAATTATGCCAACGTTTATGTTCAAGTTATTTTCGGTATGAGGATATAACAAATTTTGTAAAATACATTCGTAAAAGTTTTGGAATTTTGTTTTAGATCGCTTACTATTTCATGATAAATATTTGCTATTCAAAATCAATCGATAATTTTGTTATATTATGCAATAATCAAGTCATATTTAAGAAACTGTAATATGCAATCGGTAAAGTAAGCAATATATTATTTGTCCGATATTGATTTCTATAGAATAAAGATTTGTGTTAAATCAAAATGTTAGTATGTCTCGGAATCTATTGTATATGTATATGCATTATTCTTGCGGCAGTTAAACTTACAGCTGAACCTCGATGTAACGGAGATTTTTTCAGTCAATTTTTATAACTGGTAAAAACAACATTTCGAGGTTACAAATGTTTAAATCGAAAATTCACCGCTCGTCAACAATACTCTGAATATGCTGAATAATTACCGTTGTAGAAAAAAGCTGCTGCCGCTTATTTGATTGTTAAACGCATTCGAAAATCTTACTTTATAATATAGTGAGCTTTTATACGGCATTCTCTCGCCCACATCAGTTCTTTATGTCGAGATGTAACCTCCTAAATTATTTTTATCGGGAGTCTGTCTAGTAAATGTAAATTGAATTAATTTTACCAATGTCACTTAATCTGAACGTAAAGTGTTGCGATTATTAAAAATCATTCGCCTTGAAATAACGAAAGAGATAGCTTTTTTGATACATTTATTTTTTTCGAATTATTTCAGCAACTGTTTTCACACTATGCTTATTATAAATATAAAAAAGCTCGTGTTCACAAACAAATCATCATATTACCCGCCAACCACAAGTCCAAGATAAACAGGTAAAATATGTGAGGATGACAGGATGTGGTTTCATGTAACAAAGCACATACAATTCGGTGTATTTTAGACGTCTATGTTCATAATTTTCCATTGAAATTGATATTAATTAACAACAGATTGAAATCGACTACGTAAATATTATTAGTCTTTATTATTAGTAATACTATTCTTTTACCCGGCTTCACCCGATGTAGAGGACCCTTATATTAAATTTAGACTTTGGCTCGCTCATGTTGACATATAAAAATATCACCGCCAACAGTAACTCTTTTGTTACACCCACAAAATAAAGTCCACCAATTAATAATAATGCAAAGAGTTAAATAAAAGATGACAATTTTGCCACCTGCACTCTTGTTATGGCGCCGCAGAACTTCCCGATAGACAGCTTGTTGATCTGCATTTAATAATGGCTCCTGCAGCGCTACAAAATAACATACAATCTGAGTCATACGCTAATTCTCGATGACGATTCCAGATGCACACCAAGTTGTACGAATTTACCAGTCACTTTCTACCAAATCACAAATATGAAACTCAATATTTAACACAATATCTACGATCGTGTTACTATCTCAACTGTCACTTACTTGCAGAATATATTAGTATTGAGCTGTTGCTAGGCGACTATTGTTATTACTTTTTTCATCCCGAATTGAATCGTCAAAAATGTAGCGTTTTCAGTTTTAGGTTAAAAGTTAATGTTCACAGTTGAAAGTTGAAAATATTGCAGTTGAACTAACAATTTCAGCCAGAATGACACGTGACAATTTCACGTCGCTAATGTACGCCGTTTTGAAGAAGTTGTTGTGATCGACAGACATACAGACATACAGATCGATTTCTACATGTATTTTGTGCTATATAGTAGTCTTGAGCATTATTTATAATTCATATGGATGGTCAAATGTTTTTTTTAAGCGTATATTGTAGTAAATTAAAAATTACGGTTTTTAACAAGATATCACAGGCTCTTTGATTTTCAATGTAGGCTGCTCTCTTCACACATAATATAATTGAAAAAAATTATCACTAAACCATAATTCTGACGATGAAGTGAATCCGAACCATTTATCTTTCAACTGTCTA
Organism: Himalopsyche phryganea; assembly: GCA_022494535.1. Taxonomy (NCBI): domain Eukaryota; kingdom Metazoa; phylum Arthropoda; class Insecta; order Trichoptera; family Rhyacophilidae; genus Himalopsyche; species Himalopsyche phryganea. Next base: position 1,849,308 of record JAGVSL010000080.1, on the reverse strand, counting down.
TTGTGGAATTAAATACTTTGCTATGTTTACCTTAGTATAATGGAGTTCTTACAAATAAATTCGTATGTAACCGATTAAACTTCAATTGAAATTTAAAAGTGATGGTTTCTCTTTACTATAAATATGTGTGTATAAATATTTGCTATAAGCTTACGTTTTTTAAAAATATTACACTTTCTTTCGATATTTAACCATTTAAATCAAGTATTATAATTTTAACTTTGTGAAATTTCATTTTTAATATAAAATTAAAATTGAGAACAGTCAGTGGAACAGTTAAGTCAAAATATATTTCATTTTTATATTGAGAATATTATACGCTTTATAACAAGGAAACAGATGAAATTTTATTTCACTTATTCATCGATTTTAAAGAATTGCGTCCCTATTTTTATTCATTTGATTTATGTATCCAACAAACCGAAATCATCTACTAAATCACTATATTGAGTTATTTATATTGAATTCCCACTTGTCTCCCGATAAAATCAATTGTGTGGCCATACCTCCAATTTAAAACGTTGTTTTTTTTTACAGGCCGTGTAAATATTTACCATCAATTTGCTTCTCACCGGCAGTTCGGAAATAAATTGCTTGGCTTTTCAAACGAACGACGATCGTTTGCAAAGTTTCGTGAAATATATATTTTTGGAAGAAAACAATTTTGTTTTTCATTGCATAGTCGAATCTAAAAACTACACACTTAGCCTAGCGATTTTTCAATTATATTCACCCTATCTGAAAAATAGGTGCATATTGAAAAACTGTGAAATTCTCGTTGATTACGGGCGATTTTTTTATTTCCCGTAACACGAAGAATACATATTATAATACATTCATAACTCTTTGTTGTATGAGAAATCAATTCGATGCCATATTCTTGTAATTATAGGTTGATTAAATGTATGTTGTAAGCAATAACGTTATATTGTCTGGGAGAAAAAGTACTTTTTTGTGCACCAGCTAGTCTTGGTAATTTTTGTTTCAATTCGATATTCGCACAACGACGTTAACCCATATTAAAGTTTTTTTATTGCTCTATGTTTTATTAGTCAATCATAATGTTTTACTAATAAACCAACAGTGGTCATCCATCACCTTTCCGGCTGAAAAAAAAGCATTTGCTCACCAATGTTGTGACTGTTCTTTATATTCTACATTAAGCAATGCTTACTCTGGGGAACATTTACCAAAAACTGCATTACTATATATACTAACTTGAATAATGAGCTATAACTTATTATATGATTATAATAGTCATGCTATGATTAAAAAGAGAAATAATTGCAGTCAGATAAATAGCGTGACTATTTAACAAGCATTGTAAAAACAATCAATTTTTAAATAATGACGAATAAATCATTTATTAATATCATGAACATTTATTTATCGTGTCTACTTCGTGGATTTGTTCCAATTAATTTGTTAGCTCTAGATAGTTGTTTCTGTTTCATTGCTGGCGAGCTTCAGAGTAACATATTATTATTAAAGAAACAAAGCAATTGATCTTTGTGTATTACGTATTTCAATAAATATAAAGAATTAGACAGACAAAGAATTGACAGCGAAATAATTTGAAATTCTACGCTTTTTGATTACAAATAAAAGCTAGCATAAAAAATCTTTACATTCATTGTCCAATTTGCTTTTCAAAAGATTACTTAAATATACGTTCAATATAGATAGACCCATTACGAAAAAGCTTCTCGTTTTGCTTCTAGGGAATATTTTTAAACAGCGCCTCTTAGAAAGTTAAATGTACTGTAATTGTTTCATGTTCAGCGATAATATTATACGCTCGATGAACCGGATGGGCTTCGCATCGAGGATGCCTGAAGGACACGTGTTTATCTCTTCATTACACTTTCGTCCGTAGCCTCACACGTGGCAACACGTGGTCGAAATATTCTCGATCGTTTCTGGCACACAGTACGTAACATTTATACTGTATTTTATAAATAAGTCATTTTAACACCGTTCACTTTAAATGAAAATTCCTTTAATTTTAATATTTCTTTATCCACCCAATTGATAGATGCACAAAAATATCAAAGATATGATGACTGGATATTTTTTGTTTTAATGCAATATTTGAATTTGTTAAATACCGGGGATGATTTTATTATTTGTATCTTAGTGCACTTCGTACTTTTGCTATTCATACATGGAAATATATGCTTTTGAAAATAGTTTCTTTCAACCTAATCGGTAACAGCCGTTTGCGTGCGCGCCGTGTGTCCTGCAAATGAAATTTGATCATGCTTCTTCTGTTTCTACTGCCATGCAACTTATAACTATTCGCCGAATAAGGATCTTTTAACATACCTGCTATATTCGCTCTATCCGAATTTTTATAAAGAAAACAAATTATAAAATTACCTCAAACACAATATCTCTAGAGAAAATTTATCCAACATTTACAAAGCTATTTTTTATAATATTTTAATACCATCTATTGAAAAAATATTGTTAGTTCGAGTCGTTAGACCATCGTTAAATAGTTATACTCGTATAACCATCATTAGTTTACTCACTTAACGGGAAAATTGATGTGCACACTCGTCTTTCTCTTGCACATGCTCCTTTCCTCCCATTAGTCCCACCGTTCGCGTACTAAATCTGGTCAGATTCAAGTTCTAAAATTATTTATTACAAAACCCACTTGAATTAGCAAAGTTTAAAAAAAGTTTCTCAATTAACTTTACTAACGTAGAAGCTGTCACAAATAAAAATGTCGCTTTTTTGCATATTAAAAACAGATTTACATAAATTAACTGCTGAATTCTCGGTAAACAATAAAGCTACGATTCCTTACAAAACTTTGAAAGCTCCTGAAATAAAGTTTTCTGCAATAATACAGTTCCCCGTTTTTGTCTAACGACGATTCTGCTTTTCTGGAATGACAAAATTACCTCGCATTACCCGACAGGGTGGGGGAAGCGGAATTTCAGCGGTGTGCTAACAGCCGTTTTTATCGTCAATAAAAACCTTTACAACAAACTTTATCCAATTGAATCGGTGTAATATAATCGAGCTTTTAAATTTTCTGGTTTGCGTTCATGTTCGACTGTGTCTTTATTATTTCAATATAAGGAGGGAAATATATGTTTATATCATCCAATACGTGTAAAATTAATATTTTTTATTTCATTGCAATTACTATTCTTTTCAATTAAACAAAAAATAAATAAGAATCTGAATAATTTATTTAACATACATTTAATCAGATGTGTTACATACATTCGTTTATCAAATAGACACGTGTCACGCCTAGTGACACAAACATCGGAATAACAAAGCTATCAATTTTAATTTTTTTGATTGAAGACTCTCAAATTCTATAAAATTACAATCTTATCATGTTTTCGAACTATTTATTTATTCTCATCACAGAAAACTATTGATTAAATGTATTATAGTCAAAACAAATTAAGTTCGCCATGTATGAGATTAACCTCTACTCTACTTTGAATTATATTCGTATGAAGTGAAACAAAAAAAATACTATGTGTTACAGAAATATTGTGAGTCTATCAAAACGTGTCTATAGCAAACGTAACAAGTCCTAGACATCCATGTTGTATTTTATTCGTACAACCCTTTCAAACCTGTTTGTAATTCCTGCATACTGAACATCAAACAAACTACAGTACAGCTAACATCCTATTGTTTGAATGGTGCGTGTCGTGTTTGGATATTGTAATAACCCTATAAAATATAACGGCAACAAAAAACATGATATGCTAAGAATATGTTAAACCCTCGCAATTTTCTTTAAATATGGCGTTTTCTTTGTGTCGTTCCAAGGTGGAGTGAAAACTGACAGGCTTTTCCCATTACCTCAGGTGTGGTGTCGCCATAAACCTGATATGACGTCAAGTAAACGCCGCCAGAGCCTCGAATGAGCTTTCTGCATTATGTGCGTGAGGCGTTTGCACTTTCCGAAAGCTTTTCGACAATCTTGACGCTTTTAAGATAGAGTGACAGGCGTGTAATTTATTGATACATTTTTCAATTAAGAAAATGGTTGCAAATCTCAACATTTTATTTATGCTCAACATTTTACCGCCATATAAAAATGCATCTATGAATATCGTGGAATTTCACCGAATTAAATTTTCGGTCAGGAAGGAAGGTAAATGACACCTCAATAGAAGTCATCTGACGAGAAATGGTTATAAATCACTGGCTCATTTTTTAATTTTCGATAATTATAAAATGGCGATGTCAGACAAAAATATATTTTAATCTAACTGTCTCTTAAGCTCATTTTCAGGATTGGGCGATATCTGTAACTTTTAATAAAATTCATAATTAAAATTATGTTGGACTTTGGTACCTCATGAAACGGAAGCCTTCGTTTCCACAGGGCTACAGCGAATTCGTCTTCCGTACTCTATTTAAAGTTGCGATACAAAACAAAACTTAAATTATTTTGAACGAAAAAAAATATTTTCAATTTTAAATACAGCGTTCACAAGCACAAACGCATTAAAGGCTTTTGATGAAAAGTTTTTAATGTTTTACATATTTGAAAATGGTTTTTTAACACACAATTATTTCTTTTTATTTTTATAAATGAAACACAATATGCCTGAACGATTTGGGAATACCGTTCTCCATATTAACATTATATGTAAAAGCTTATTTCTGTTAGCTTGAAACTTATTTCTTATAATAGTATCCTAACGATAAAAAATATAATAAGTGTACATTTTTTGAGAAACTTGTCTTTTGTCTTCAAGTGTATTTTCCTAATAATGACAACCTGATTATTTGGATTGCTTCGCAGAATCTGTAAAAACAAATCGAAAATAAAAATAATCACATACTGTATGAAACCATCGCTTTGGCTTTATTTATTCGTAAATAAAATAAAAACGGAAACGTTTTTTTTTTTACCCTAAACATTGGCTGAACACATTACGACGTCATGTACCTACTGCGGGGGCGAACAAAGTATTTCAGTGTACATATATTTAAGGCTTTGTACATATCACGCGAAAGCTCCAAGCGACAGACAGCCTCCTTCATCACGCTTTTTCTTTGAAGTATAACCAGACTCAATTTAGCAACAAGTACGACGGGAAAAACACACAGAAATGGAATAACTAATATATGAAATTAATCCAGTTGCCTTTGAAACGCACCAAAAAGGCGTTTTTTCATTAACGTTTCGAAAAAATATACACATAATCAACATCTTCTGCACATGCTATAAAATACCCCTCATTTATGCGTTATAGTAATATTTTTTATACAAGATATTAGGCTAATCTTAAACGGTATTGTTTTGTAAGTTAACTTCATGGAATTCGTATTATAATGTATGTCTTAAGGCGACAAAAGATACCTTATTTTTAATAATGAAATATAACACTAAGTTAATATATGAGAAGCATTAAATTAAAACATGATTTAATTTAAACATGATGAGAAATACATTTTCACAAAGCAAATATCGTCGATGTTCTGGAAGAAAACTTTAAATCGAAAAAATTACATATTGAGTTAGTTATACCAAAATGTTCCTTATTTCAACTCTACCAAATGAAAGAACACAATAATTTTTATAAATTATACTTTTACTTAAAAACTGTTTTGTACTAACAAACAAAATGAAAAAGGTATAGCATTTCAAACATTTGACAAACTTCAAAACCCAATTACTCAAAACTTCTATTTTTCAGTTAGTGTCTTCTTCCAGAACAACGACGATATTAAACATCCTATAACTTATAGTTTATTTAGTATCAACGGTGTTTTGCTATATAGCAACAATTTAATTCAATTTAAACTCATATCAAGTGTGAGAAAGACTTTCGTCCAGTGAGCTGATGATGATGAGTAGATTCTCAGGTACACTCAAACACGCTTGTTCTTAGTCAAATTCACTTTATTTCAGTTAGTAGCTACAATTTATATTAAAACAAACAAACATAAAAAAAAAAAAAACACAATTGACATTTAACAAAATTAAACCCACGACGGCAAACGGTTAGCGGCCGTCGGTGTCAGCGACGCGACGCGCTCCAGACCCCTGACGGCGGGTGACTGGTGATATAAAACGTAATCCCTGCCACAGTGAGACCACGCCTCCTTGATTCTATAAGGGTTAAATGCGACCTAGGAATGTCGTCGCCACTTTCTAAAAATTCATCCGACGTTGCCAAAAATTGATGCGCTTGACTCATCACATTACATACAAGAGATGACCCGATGAATGTTCTAGGCACGATTCACACTGGAGAATAATGGGTCGTGTCACAATCTGCTTTATGAGATTGTTTCTATGAGTTATACAAATATAGTATTATTATACCAACATTCGGACTATGATTGTCATTCTAGAATAATTTTCTCCAATTGCTATTTTATGCAAAATAAATATATATATCTGCTTTTAATAACCGTCGCTAAAATACCAGTTTTGGAATTTATTGAAATTTCAGTTCTGGTTGAGTATGGCAACATTCCTTACGGTGGCGCCCTCACTAGCGGCCAAGTTAAATTGGTACATATATCATATTTGGATTATTGAGATTTTGTACACTTCCATGTATTTTGTCACTAACGACCCGGGTTTCGCCTTTCGGCATCTTCAGGCATTCGAGCACACGAATGGACTCGAACTGAACTTGCCGAAAGGCGAAACCCGGGTCGTTAGTGACAAAATACATGGAAGTGTACAAAATCTCAATAATCCAAATTTGATATTGAAATTCCATCAAGCACCCTCAGTCGATGTCTTAAATTATGGTACATATATACTAGACTTCCGAGATAGAAAGACGCAGTGATCCAAAGACAGTCATATCCTGCCGTATTAGACAGATATGATAAACTGAGGCAAATTTTTTCATCCCTTTTTACTGTTTTTAATTTTTTAAACGACGGTTATAAGCAAACATATAAACGTTTTACTCGATATTTTTTTAAATAGCATCGATTCGCAAATTTATTAGTCCAATTAAAACTTGATAATTGATTTTTGGATTAAGTTTTAATTTAGTTTTTGTCAAGTGGAATATCATTGGTGGTGTTGAATAATTTATTTTAAAACGACAATTATCTCGGTTGAATTTTTTCATTTAATACACTATCAAAAATTTTAAAACACAACTATAAACAGTACAAAGTTCCCTGTGGACTCGGTGTCTTCTTTTAAGGAATTCATTTGTAATGAAAATTTCCAAATAGTCATTAATTTAAAAAATTATAATAATGTACCTACCTTATAATGACGTGCGAAACCTGCCATTCAAATAATTATCTTTATTAACCCAAACTGAAAACTTCTATCTTATTAAGAAAGCCCATGGCCCAATATTTCGGTTCAGACTTTTATCTACTTACTCTATAATTGAGTATAACTTACCCTTAATCATCCATAATTACCGCAAAACTTTCCACAGAACTTGATATCAATTAGAGTGGAAGCTTTATACGTTATCTACTTAGTGCTTTTACCCGTAACCTCTAGTCGTCACAACCTTATAGATAGGGATGCCAACTCGAGTATCGAGTATCTATACGTACATATTACCTGTTTCTAGAATAATATTGTTAAGTATTTATTGAGTCGACATTTATTTGGTAGAACTTCATTATAATAGGATAAAAATAACAAAATATTCAGATCTACAAATTTTTGTTTTAGAAGTCCTGATATCTTGAATAGTTCTGACGATGGCGTGAGCCGAAATAGCTATCAACTAACCAATTAAATTTTTTAGAACCGAATACTTCGTTATTTTTCACCTATTAGTATTGTAAAGGATTTCATTCTTTACGATAATTTCACCAAATCTTTAACTTATCGTCCTACGGAACTGGGTCATTGCGATGAGAAATAAAGAGGTAAAATTGTGTGTATAAGAAACAAGATTGACAACGAAAAAAAAGTAATATTTCTTATGAATAATCTAATATTCGTGAATTTATGCAAATAAGCAACAAAATCGTCGACCTCTGTGGTCTAGTGGTAAGTATTTGCCATAGCGATCAGGTGGGTCCTGGTTCGATTCCCAGCAAGGTCAATATAAAATTTAAATTTGATCTTGAACATCAAAGAAATTCTAAAAATTCTCATCGAGTTCATCTCAAAATATTTGGCAAATTGGCTGTCAGCTATAATGCCAAATATTTTTTTATAAATTATTAATTTTAAATATATATAATAAAAAACATGACACGAATTTTTTGTCTTATCCCCTCCCAATATGGAGCATATGGATTCATAATGGAAAATTTCAACCTTAGTCAATCGCACCATCTCTTTTTTACGGTAGGAAAGAAGGATACTTAGAAACTGAATTAAAATTAGCCAAGCGCTCTTTCTACACCCCATTCAGGATTACATATACGGTTAGAGAGAAGGTTTGAAAACATCACATCCACCCATGCTTTTAAATGCTAATTCTTTAATTAATAAAAAATCGATGTATTCATGTTTCCATTTCGAAATTTCAACTTTACCGCTCAACTAAGTGAACGAAAACTCAATATCGTCACTCAACTATTTAAGGTAACCGCTTATTGTTATTAAGCACTTCTTTAAACAAGCCTTCTTGAATTAATATAGTGTACCTATAATATCTATCCGCTGATAGATTAAGGGCGACTTATTTTACAGAACTGACTTCATAATAGGGATCTGGTTAAAATGAGTCGTTTTCAATTAATTTAATCTTCTTGGTCACAAACTTTAATTGAGAAAAATATTGAAATTAATTTTTGTGTAATTTATTTATGTATTGAAACTGGTTAGCCAAAATATTCATAAAATTTTCCCTTCCAAAATTATAATAACCAAAAAAGAGTAAAACATTTCCTCTAAATGGTTCTGTAAATATCCATTTTATTGCTTATTTCCATGAATTCACCTGTATTAGATTATTCGTACGAAAAAATATTTTTTTTTCTCGTTGTCAGTCTTGTTTCTTATATATAAGACACAATTTTCTCTCCTTATTTCTTATATCGATGGCACAGTTCCATAGGACGATACAAAATTTTGTGTTTTGAGTTAAGTTAGCCATTATATTTGAACACCGCTCTTCTATTTACATTTCTACGAAAGTAAATAATTTCTCAGTTCTATTTACATACATATCGAAATATCGTATTGTGGAAATATATTTTTGTGAATCGTTGCGTTCCATAAAGAAACAACATTTAATCCTTAAATTGTAAACTATTGACCATCTATTTGAATAAAAAAGTAATACAAATAATAAGCAATCCCTTTTTACGAGTTAGTTTACATCAGTTAAAACTTTGATCGGCCATATGTCAAAACCATTCACAATATTCAATATAATCTTGTAGAAATAATTCACGCTTTATTCGAGAATCAGTAATGTCAATACAAAGGTTTTCTTTTCAAAATCAACCTGGTTGTATAGCTTTGATAATTATTTATATAGAAACTCGAGTATCTACTTGTGTATGAAGTCTGACATCTCTAGTTTCGACGGCCGACGGTCGCTCCAAATAGGTTTACTGTAGACGCCCTGTAGCTTTATTGGCCCACGCCCTCTAATGAATTAGAGCGGTGTCTTCTCAGAGCGGACTCTTAGGAGCAGTATGGAAATGAAATGTTCGCTTAGCGAATTGTTTTATTTATCGTTTTCAAACATTGAGGGCTTAATGGTACCGCTGTTTCACTTATGTACCCAAAGGGTAGTTGGTATCTTCATGATTATATAGTATATACCCCACAAAAGCTAGGCTTCTTCGTACTTTCTATATATTATGTTATCGAATACTCATGAACCTTTTCATAATCTGTGGCTCTATTTGAGTTTTATATATTTCTATTGTCCCTTACGTACACATAATAGTTGCTTGGAAGAAATAGAAAACTAAAAATAATCAGAAAGAAATCAAGATTCAACAACACGTGGAAAATGTAATATAATTAAAATATCCTTCTACAGAAACGACAGAAAGGTTTCCAGCTTGAATATTTAATATCCGAATATATTTGGGCGAGATTCGTAATGTTTTTTGATCTTACAAAATCGACCAGAAATCACATCACAATTTCTCCATATTTCAAGAACAATATTGATTACCTTAGGTATTGGTTTTTTTGTCTTCAACAACTCGAGCGCCTTCAGTATCTTATCATAAATAAAAAACTTGAGTTTGACGAATGATCCTTTAGTCATGCCGTATTTCAGTAATTGAAGAAATACTGTTTTATTAATCCGACGCAGCAGCAAATTTTAAATATTGTAATACAAAGGAATGGTATTGAAATGTTTATTTATATTGTCTATACCTAGGATTTACACATACGTGGCAAAAGATTAAGTCGTAAATTATTATAAGATGTAAGTATATCATCTTAATAAAATATACGATGCATATCAGTGATTTAATATTTGAATTAATGTGATTTTTAACATAAATAAGCTCGTTTTCTTACAAATTTTAATGTCCTAATAAATTATTATTTTCGTACTAATATTTTATAGAATAATATTAAGTCCTTAAACTCTTTGTATTCATTTAAAGACACTCAACTTATTCATAGTGTGTCAGAAAAGAAGATCAATTATCTATTCATAATCGCGATTTAAGATATACGCTTCACTGTTTCTGATAAACTACTTAATATAAACTGAAAATTCTTATTCAATTTATCTTTATATTAAGTTAAAAATAAATGTATCTGAACGCTATTTTATTGATTATCATTTAGGATGGAATAGCATTTTGACAGGCAGTTATCCATCATTTCAGATTGAGATTGATTGTAATTTGATACCGCTCTGCATAACTGTTTCTCTAAAATATATTTTGTTTTCAATTATTAATACACCTAAAACAATTTCCCCGGATCGAAAATTTCTCTACTATATTTCCTTTACGAAAACAATATTTTATTTATAATAACATAGTATATATTTATAATTCTTACGTTATTATGCCTTCGTTTAATGAATTATTATTTGCTATATTTTTTTAAAATGAAAACGGGTGCTGGTATTCAATTATTGAATATGTGGAATTTAGAACATATTTTAAGTTCATATTTTGTAGAAAAACACTTATGAAATAGTCTACTAAATATTATTTTGTGCAGTGGACTTACAGTGATGTAAGTGCAATAATATTGTATATCAAATTTATAGCTCCTTATATATATCATCATTTTCCTATTGGAATTGCCCATCCTTAAATAATTTTACAATACTCGCAATTTATCCCTTAACTTATTTAAAAAAATTTCCACTCCGAACATATAAGCGCTTCATATAGCGTCTCGACGTAAGTTTTTCTTGTTGTTTTTCTTTCTCTTAATTCCTTTTTTTGAGAGGAATAGAAAGATGGGGCCATGCCGCAACTAGTAACAAGCTTATTTCTCTTCTTGTGCCCCGTCATATGATCAGATGGGTGGGATTGGTGCGAGGGAATGCAGACATTATAGACATCCATGCTTAGAAACAAACAATTAAATGAATTGTCTAGAATTCGCACCCGTGGGCGTCGCAATCCAAGAAGACGACGTTGTCCACACGGTGACAGGCCCAGCCTTTAGGAAGTCACAGCGTCAAAGTTACAGAATAGATAATTATTAACAATAATGATCTATATCAGAATACATCGGAATCATTGTATTTGTAGACGATATTAAACTTGGTTATTTACACCACATTTTTTATATACGTTTGATCACGTTCATCTAAAATATACTATATTTTATAATGGATCTACACTGCCAGTTTAGACCAACACCGGAGGCTTTATTTTCTCACCCCATTCCATTTTCTCTCGCTACCCTGTCCGTTCAACTGCAATCTAATTGTCGCCTGCTCCACGTGCTACTCTGGCTACTTCCGGAAGTTAAAAAGCTCTCTGCGACTGTGATTGCTACTGTATGCCCTGTGAAAGCTGGTGTATTCTAAAAATTATTATTCTTAATATGAGGCGCCGATTTGAAATGGTATTTAAAAAATACTAAGCATGCTCAGATCTTTTTTCGCCCACTTGTCTTATTCTATTTATAGCATGACATACAATACAGTCCCGTTATTGTCATAATTTGGATTCATATTTTCTTCGCACCCTTATTGCGATAGTGACAGACATAATAAATACATTACTTTTTGTCCGCTCCCAATGTGGAGCATATGGTCTCCTAATGGAGGTATCTTAACAGAATTTTTCTACGAGAACTGCTTGTTACTCAGTTCCTCAACCTCTCTTTTTTCGAAGAGAGTAGAGATAGAAGGATAGGGCTAGGGCAGGACTAGTGGTTAGCTAATCGGTCTCGCTACTCCCCGTGAGGATGGGATGGGTAGGGAGGACTCAGACTACGAACAGAAATCCATAAATCGATTGAAAGGTCAATCTATGAAAACCGTCCGCATCGAGAATTGAACACGAGACATCCGTAACCGTAGCCAGCGATGCTACCAACTGCGCCACGGACGTCGACAATACTGACATACAATACAGACAATCACCGAAATACAAAACTGATCACATGTAAAAGGAAAGGTCAACCAACACCGTAATCGACAATCGTATTTGAAGAATAAAAATAAAACATATTTTAATGAATTTTTACATTCATATATTATATTTGTACTAGTATAGTAGGTATTTTTTAAATATTCAAATACTTACTTTATTGTAGATTCAATATTGTCGTTTTTTTGTAGTCAATTTCTCCTTGACGGACTAAATTTATTTCAATTGTAATCAAGCGAGCGTTATCCGTGGTATTTAAATTATTCAGTGCCGTTATGATAAATTAACATTCGCCACTACACATTCGCTAAATATTCTGCATACTGGATGGAATTGCAAACTGCTGTCAGTATTAGCATAATAATTGTAGAAACCCAACTACAGTTGCATACAAAGCTCTTGATTATCAGAATATCCTTCTGTTCTTCACTGGAAGGTAGTGGAAGCCTCTGTGAACGCAGTTCCTAGAGTATAAATGACTATCTCGCGTCTGTGACTAAACTTTTGTATTGATATTGCGTATATATGAGGTTGGAACTATTTTTGCGATTTCCATGAAGCCTTTACCTGAAAACCTCTTTGATTTTTATTTAATTAATTTTTTATTTGAACAATATCATATTTTGCCCTTTATTAGATTTGGACACGCTCATGACTTTTTTCTTTCTCGGTTACACGATACATGAATTTAATCCATTATTTGAAAATTTCGTTTATAGATTTTTTAAGAAATATATTGATTTGTGTTTGATGTCATGAATTTATTGTGATGTTTTCATTGTTTAGTATACGCTTCTATATTGATAAGGTCTAGCGTAAATAGAATGATTTGTTTACGACTAACCCTTCCCTAACCTCATCCTTGTGTCGATGAGAAATGAAATTTGTTGAAATGTTCTGAAAGGATTCCATTTTTACTACACTGGGAGAATGCAAAACAAGCAAATTAAATGTAAAAAAAACTCTTGATATTTTACCTTCTCGAATTCAGCGGTGTTTAACCGGTGGTCCGTGAGACGATCTTAGTGATCCGCCTAGTTGTTGCAGTAACGTGAGCCAAGAATCCATAAACGTATTTCAAACATGCAGCAAAAATATCACACTAATAATAATTAATTTGTTAAAATTATAATAACAAACGTTTTTACCATTTCATATTAAAAACTGTTACTTTCTCGATCGTTATTTTATATTAATATATTTGAACCGCTTTTAAAAATAAACATGTTTGTCGTCCGTGGGTTTCGAAATTGTGAGATGAGTGGGGCGAAAGATTGGTCACTGCTGCTCTAATGGATCTCCCGTGACTTTATATTTTTATATCATTAACATTTACAACTATTGATGCATATTTGTAATGTATTTATTGGCTGTAAAAAGAACATTTACGGTGAAAATAACTACGTAATTGTATCCGAATTTTGTGTTAAGCTTTTTTATTCGTGTAAACAGAAACTGTGCATATTTTTGTGCTCTTGAGCTTATTTTCCTAATGAATGCACCGCTCGGAATCCCCGAGCCTAACTAACTTTTAGTTGGTGATTGCAGTTTTACAACGCGTCGCATTTGTTTCCCGAAACGGCCGAACTTCCGGTGGTGCGCGTACACAGTGTGTGAACTTTGCCGCGGTTTTAACGAAAATCTTTATGCAGTCTAGACTTCCGCTTTACGAACCAAAAACACTTGCTTATTCACACCGCGTGGGCGTTTTTCCATAAAGTGGTCGCGGCTTTTTAACGTATTACATAGGCAAATACCACTACGAGTTTCTTGGGAACGTGAAACTGATAATCAAACGGAACGATACATATCTTAAATGTTTTTTTCATTCCATTTTGTAGCTTTTAGTGTGAACCATATTGAACCGAATAGATTATTGAAAAGCCTAATGAAAGCTCAACAGTGAGATTTAACCTGGATCGCGCAGCTAAACGGTTATAATTATTACCTTTCGATGTATAGAATCTCATTATTGAGCATCGGATTTTTCTACTGCATATCGAAAAGTAAATAACGGAAAACATGTCACATCTTTTTCACGTATACATATTTCCGTTACTTATTTTACTGTTCATTTCACGTATCTCTATTCAGATTGAAAGATTTACGTGTTTTTAACATAACGTAGGTTCATATAATGTTTCACAATTGAGTAAGTAATTGAAATATTTGGTATATATTATACTAGTGAGTACCCGGCATGCGTTGCAATGCCACTCAAAGAAAAAAATGGTTTGTGTTTTAATTCTTTTTATTGAACTTCTTTTGGATTAGAGGTCTGCACAGGCCGAAATTTCATAGACTTACCGGGTTCGAGCCCATCATCTTCAGGTCTGGCCTGACCCGAACCCGAGTTTCAATATGACACTTGTTATAACACAATATTTTTGTTTTTCGTCTGGTGCGTACACGAATAAATCAGAAGGTTTTTCCTAGATGTCACTGTATGTACGTATTTGATTCTTTTTTTCAATTTTAGATATTCAATTTTTTTTCTTCAGAACCCTTCACGGGTGTGTGCACCGAAGTCCTTCCTGAAAGTTTCGTCACGATCGGTTGAGTATTTTAGGTGCCTATAAGATCCGAACAAACCAACAAACAGACATTGATTTTTATATATATAGATTTCCCGGCATGATCACAATAAGTCCTTCCTGAAAGTTTCGTCGCGATCGGTTGAGTAGTTTAGGAGCCTATAAAATCCGGACAAATCAACAAACAGTCATTCATTTATATATATATATGTGTAGATAGGGAATCCACGACAGATGGTTTCGCGTGCTCGTTCAATGTCTCTGAGTTCATCTCAAGTGAACTGAAATGCAATAGAAAATATCTGCCATATTCATCATTCGCTGAATATTAAATATATATTTTTATATTCCATCAATTAAATCTGTGAAACATACCTATTCTACATATCACCGGCTTATCTTGCAAAATACGTATCTAAGTTTCAAAACTTTGCTTCGAATTGAAATGAAAGATAAATAAAAACGATTTTCTAAAATGTTACCGCCGAATACATCAAAACTATGAAAGATTTGATTTAACTTTTTACTTTTAATACAAGAGTTAAATACTTTTTGAATAATCGATTACATCAAGTTCTGTTTCTCTTCCTAACATTGCTGACATCTGTGATCTTACGGTAAGATCTAGACACTTGCGATCAAATGGGTCTGCGTTCAAGTCCTGATAAGATTAACATCAAATTTATATTTGAAATCCAGGGCATGGGTTTACATCATATCTTTTCTTCTAAGGATAATCTTTAAAAAGATATGCAATTATAGCTGTAATTTCAATTATCAATAATTATTAATATATGTATTTGTTCTTTTAAACACTCGTATTTTGCAATTTAAGCAAATGATGTAAATTACATTTGTAACATTTCTAAAATATGTCACTCAATGATTATGTCGTGATATCTACATTCCATGTTATACTATCTAGGAATACATGTTTTTTTCTCTAATACCTTTTTTCAGCTCCGTCGATTACTGGTTTCCCTGAAAATGTCACCAACCCACAGTTATTGCATTTGCGATCATGTATTAAAGGTAGACGAAATTTCAACATCGACTGACAGGTTTATGGGTTGTTTTGAAATGCTTCTGGCAATATTCGAAGCGCACATCATATAGGCATTAATAACCAATAACGTTGAAATATTTTCACTTTTTATTAGGGTATTTGGTGGCACAATCAATTATCTATTGAACCAATAAAGATTTGACGAGAATTTTAATGAATGACAGTTGATATAATGCTTGTTTTAGTCAAAAATGTTACTTTATTTCAATGTTAAATATTTTTGGCAACTAATTATTTGGTCAGTATCTAATTCAATTATCGGTCAATAAATATAAAAGAAACGGTCAGTAACAAACGCATAAAACGGTCAGTAAAAAAATAAAAATGGTAAGTAAATATTAAAGGAAGGTTAGGTTAAGTAAGTAAAAGAGATAAAATAATAAATCCGATTTAGGTTATATACGTGCGAGTTTCATTAAACCATTTCGAGTAGTAAACAATTAAAACAGTTTTGAGTGGTAAACTCTTTTAAAATTGTACATTAAGAAATGTTTACTTTATTTATGATTTCAATAAACATGCACCAATTGCCAAGTAAATAATGTTTTGGTTAAGTTTAATTTAATAACTGACCATTTTATATAAATTACTGACCGTTTATTTTATTAATTGACCACGTGTATACTGATCATTTATGGAATTAATTACTGACCCAATAAATACAGGCTTTTTTTTATATTATCAAATATACACTAATAAAACAATTACATTGTATGTTAATCACTTAACACTAATGGATTAAAAAATGAATTCTAGTCGACATAGCTCCATATTAATAATCTCGCTTATTTGCAGATTGTGAGGTCAATATTTGTTTACTTAAACCTTAAACGCATGACATTTTGTGTACAGCGCGTTTGGAATATATGCGGAAATATTTTGTAATTATGTTCTAATATTGCATGGATTTATACCAATCACTGCACATTTTAAATAATTATTATCATTACTTGAACTATATTTAAAATTTGCAAAATTCCTTTCAAGACAAACAGTTCATGTACCATTAAAAATTAACATCAACTGTCTGTATTATTTTGTTTCAATTGAAATCAATATTTTAATCAATAATATTTTTAACCATCAATGAATTGAGTGACTATTTACCATTTTCATTTTATTCAAAATGATAACGAAACTAACCTAACAAATTTCTTGTATATATACAAACATTCAGATAATTTTCATAATTCTCCATAAAGTGTTTTTCTTGGCTTCAAAGCTTGCATGCTTCAAAGATTCCATTTAATTCTCCAAGAAAAAATACATTTTCTTCGATACTCCTGACATTTATTTTGTTCCAGTGCTCTCCAGAATGCTCTATTATATTTACACTTTTTTGTTTATGAATAGTTTAACTGAATATATATTTATTGGTTACAACATCCACTCCCAATGTTGAGCATATTAACTCTTAATGTAGCGTCAACAGGAGTCGTGCTACGAAAACAGCTCGTTCTTCACTCGCTCAATCTCTATTTTCCGGAGACATTAAACATTTAATGACAGGGCTAAGATAGGATTGGCGGTGAGCTAGTCGCTCTTGCCATGCTATGCCATGTTTTTTTAAGAATCAGAATAAATTTCATACGACACATACATCCATGCCTTCGAACACGAATGCATAAAGTGGTTGAAAAATCAATCTATGAAACTGTCCTTACTGGAATTCGAACCCGTGAACACTGCAACCGAAGGCAATGGTTTTGACCACTCGACTATAGACTCTGCAGGCACATTGTATTATAGTATTCATAAAAAAAAAAATTTATCCGAGTAAACTATTGGGTTATGTGTTAGTACACATTTTGCTTAGATTATATTTGTTAGTACAATTAATTCAAAGATAAAATCCATATCTTCCTAATTATTTTAATGTACCATGTATATTCGCAATACGGTATGCATTTACAATATTTCGTACCTGTTTTTAATTCAAACTATTACTAAATTTTGTGGCACTACAGCTTATTATGTATACATAATTATATAACCATACGATTTAATTTAATTTTCTATTATTTGTGTTTATCATACACCGAATAATATCTACTTTAATACGCTCTGTTCATTTTATCAGAAACATAACTTTGACTGTTGAAATTCAGACAGTTTACCGGTTTTGTATTCCATGAATGTAGAGGTAATAATCAAGGATAAGCTATATCGACCTCTGTGGTCTAGAGGTAAGAGCATTGCCTTAGCGATCAGGTGGGTCCTGGTTCAAGTTCCAGCAAGGTTAATATCAAATTTAGATTTTTTCAATTTAGATTTCTGATCTTGGACATGTGTATGGACTAGTGTTAAATTTAAAAAAATATTTTGTCATGTACGTAAAATATCGACTTTTTATTCCGTTAACAATATTTAAAAATAAAAAATAAAGCCACCCATACATGCCTTGGGTGATTATCAGATATTTTCCAGAACTACGATAACGTTATACGTAGACATTTAATATGTCCGATCGAAGACATCTAAAATTCGACGAACGAAGGGTGTGTCTGCTTTGCACACAGGCGCTTTCGCGCATGTTTACGTATTTTATGTACTTTAAAACCAGAAAGAGTGTGTGTAACTTTCTCGTTTTAAAGAATTCACACTACCCAATCGCGCGCGAGAGCGCCTGTGTGTAAAGCCAGCTTTTCACATTTTTTAAACGTTTCTGCTTGCGGCTAATGGCTTTGCTTATAGTTAAAAAGATTGCAGTTAAAAGGTCTGAATAGGACAATATCAATTGAAAATTTTATTAATTTAATATTTGAGATCTTGAGCATTAGTGCTCGTGGTGTCTTTTCTCCTAGAGTTATTCTTGAGTTTATCTCGTCACCCCCTACGTATAATCCTGTATCTGAAAAAATGAAATTTTACAGGAGAGTATTTCAAAGATTCATAACGCATTTTCAAAGTAACGACTACATGTAAATATATTCTTAAAAATTGGGCCAGTGCTATCATTTTAAATCTAATAATTGTTCATGTGTAGTCATGGATAATGCAA
This sequence comes from Himalopsyche phryganea, assembly GCA_022494535.1. NCBI lineage: Eukaryota > Metazoa > Arthropoda > Insecta > Trichoptera > Rhyacophilidae > Himalopsyche > Himalopsyche phryganea. Next base: position 1,830,221 of record JAGVSL010000080.1, on the reverse strand, counting down.
AAAAACATATAATCACGTATTTGGCACTTACGTAGGTAGTGTCAATTTTAAATATTTTGAACTTTATAACATCTTTCGCATTGGAAATTACCTGTATTACCATATATCTTAGCCAATGAAATTTAAAAAAATCTTTTTCCTTTTTCTAAACAAGTATCGTCGACGGCAATATAAAATCATACTTGCTAATTGTGTCATCAGTATGTTTATATTATATTAGCTAAGTGCTTTGGTTATGTATAAAATAATTAATAAATTTGATATTGTACATGCGTCTGTCTTACATTCGTCGTGATTCGTTGTCTATAATAATCATCTTACGTGATTGCTGTATAATAAAGTAATCATTCAAAAAGTGGTGCGTTACAAACAAATTAATAATTTATTTTGTTTTCTCTCTAGTGACAAAACTTCGAGAGCATTGGGAAGAGACGAACAGCAAAGTTATGCAGAGAAAGACGCAGCTAGATGCAATGTTAGGAGACTCTCAACGATACGATGCTAAACGCCAAGAAGCCGATGCCTGGCTGCAGAGGATGGAGTCAAGGCTTGAAAGAATGGCTCCGCCAGCGCACACTGCGGATGTGCTGGAATCACAGCTGAGAGAACAAAAGGTAAATAATTCAAACTTATTTCATTTTTCATCAAAACATAATGTAGTCCATAATATATAAATTATTAATAATATTAAAAGTTTAAGGTTAACCTAGAAATGGCAGCTATGACGTACAAATAAATGTCGCGTCGTTACTGTTACCGTTTGGCAGTTCTTGTGATAGATAGACATACAGATTGATACATATATTTCTTGTTTAATACTATATAGTGTGTATAGGAAAATATGAAAGAAACTAATAGGTATGATATTTTTTGAAACAAAAATACATTTAGTTTTTGGCGTACCAATGTTTTGAGACGTCGCAATATTGACATCGTGACAACAACTAAAATTGATGTAAAACAGTTTTTTCTTTTAAAAAATGTTGTACACACCTTTCATAAAATACCATATTTGTGTTTTTTGTTCAAGCATACATATTATTTGAGAAGAAAAATATGCAGGAGTATCATAAAAAATCCTCGTAAAATAGCAGTAAATTTTTTGTTGTCTTTTTTTCAAAATCTCACTAAGCTCTGCCATCTTTGAGCACACCTGAACAACAGTACCAAACAACTGCTTCTTTAACGTCATAGGGATGTGCAGTAAAGTGCTTCTACTCCCGGGGACGAATGATTTTTTAATATAAATCGCCGATAAAATTTAAAATAAAATGTATACTATAAATATTATATATATATGACTCTAAAAATCTACTTATTGAGGCGATATCGCTTTACACGAGTTCACAGATAATTTTAAATATTGTACCGAACGCCTACTTTTTTAATTCCTCATGGAGCAGTCAGCTGCTCAACCATCTTAGTTAAGGGGTGGAGTGTGGTAAAGACTTCTTTGCGCTGTTTTCAGGATGAAATAACGGTGAAAGGTATGAAAACATCACAAAAATCCATGCTTTTGCTTACAAATCCTTAAATCGATTGAAAAAATAAATGTAAGAAATTTTCCATACGGCCCGTGACTCTGCAAGCGAGTGGATGAAATCTTAACCGCGTTAACAACTCGGCTGCATTGGCATAAGTGTACTTTGGGTTAATATAATAATTTAATAAAATAAAATGACTAGAATATATTGATTGAATTGGCATTTACTTGGTAGAACTCCATTGTAAAAGATTAAAATAAGTATTTAATTCAAATTTAGATTATTGAGATTTTGTACACTTCCGTGTATTTTGTCACTAACGACAAGGGTTTCGCCTTGCGGCATCTTCAGGCATTCGAGCGCACGAATGGACTCGAACTGAACAAAAAATTATTATGTAGTTGACAGCTATTTCGGCTTTACGCCATCGTCAGAACTATCTCCGTCCGAACGTCAGAAGTACTTCTGACGGCGTAAAACTGAAATTGCTTTCAACTACCCAATACAAAATTGGTTTGACTAGAATATCTTCTGTAAAGATATTCATTTACAATACGTCATAACAGAGTATTATAAAAATACTTTACACGATGCTATAAAAGCTGAAAATCTATATGTACATAATAATATGTAATTCATTCATAAGTGAGCTTTGTTTTAAATAACATATGTTATTTATTTATAGAATTTTTAATCGTTATGGAAGATTTATACTTTACCAGAACTGTGTGAATTCCATATTCTTGAATCAAATACATTGTCTCTTTTAGCTCGATAATATATTTATAATAGCTAATTTGTTAGTGAAACCTTTACTGAAATCAATTTAATATGCGTATAACTAACTATGTAGCTGGTCATGATACTACAGCCACGTTTAATTTACACACTTTCTAACTTTTAATGTGTAACTGTCAATTCTTAAAGGAAAGCCATTATTTTTTAAAAATAAAATGCACACTTTTGTAATGATAAAAACCGGTTTAGCCCATTTCAAGCATAGACAAATGATGATAATGCTCGTGAAGAGTGATCGGCTTCACTCGTTATTAAAATGTACAAATAGTGCAAAACAAATTGTTTTTTATTTAAAAAGAAAACACACGCTTACTTTTTGGCTTTGGATGAAAAAAATATTACGCCATTATAAAGATTCTGAATAAAATACTTACATATAATTTTAATCGTATTACTGAAATAGTGAACATTTCATCTGTAAAATGAAACTGTTTTGACATTCGCGAAAGATTTGTTCAACTGTTAGAATTAAATAAAAGTTTGCTTATCACGATCAACATTATTTGTTGTTGGAATAAATATATCACGAAAACTTATTTAAGTACTAACAAACTTACTTATCACTTGTCAGTTACGCGAATTTATCAGAATTTTAGACATATACTGATTACAGTGCGAAACTAAACTAGTCGAATGAAAGAAAACCTAATAAATAAACGGGGATTATATAAGATGTGTAATAATATAAAGCTTCCAGCTCAACAAGTATGTGAATGTTCTTTGAAATATAAATAACTTGTTTGAACTACACATATTATACCCCCAAAGCAATTATTATCTGATGTTTTTGTTTATAAAGTAATATATTTACACTTCCGATCAGAACTTTGCGCTTCTTCCAATACTGTACTTGTTGCATGTTAATGATATCTATTATATATGTATTCGTGCGCAAATAAAGACGAGTTCTGTAATATGCTAAAGTTTTTACGACAAAATTATCAAACGTAATATTTTTAAGCTTTCGAATAAAATCTAGAACGCACTACATTAATTTATCCTCGTCTGTTTAGGGTTGCACCATTTTCGACAGTGCCGCGTAACATTTCCACGCGTTTTCTTCATTTCCGATTGACGTATTCAAATGAGGCCTCACAATCATTCTTTCGTCGACGCCGATAAAGATTGTACGCCGGACGAAACCGACGGCGCCGCCGTATCGCCTCTCGTGACATTAAGCATTTCGGCAGTTTTTCCGACGCAACGCACACACACCAATACACAACCACGCTGGAACTGACGTCTTTGTTTTTTGCCAAAACCTACACGCAAACTTCCAAGCGATTACCTAATTACTTTGTTATTAAATGAATATGAGGTGTTTTTGTTCATAAACATTTTGTTTTGTCAAAGAAATATTACGCGTAAATTATTGTAGCGTAGTATTATATTGTCAAATATTTTTGAGTGATGGTTTCTTCTTTGACCTACTGGGAAACTTTCCCTTAGCGGTTCCGTGGTCGAGGATTCGAATTCCTTGATAGACACTTATAAATAAATTACAAGTTTTATTTCAACTCACTGACCTCACATACAATTCTTAAAACTGTGCGGAAACATAGCGCGATTCCCTTACTGCTAATCTTATCCTATCTTCATCTTTCTACTCTAACCGTTCATAAAAAATAAGCGCTTGTCCTACAGCTAGTACCCATTAAAAGTATTATATTGAAACGCTTTGTCAAAAGTCCAAAAACTCAACACTGAGAGCTGACTTCACTTAAAAACGAACGACATAACCGTATTTAAAAAGCCATAATATATTGTACTATGACATAAAAGAGGAATGTCACAATTATCTCATTGTCTTTTCTTTCATATACACATGCAATAAAATCAGAATCCACACGCGACGGATGATATAATAGATAGCATGTTGCATAACAGTAGAGAGGTGCAAAGTGAGCCATGAATTTCCGCCGAAGGGACTAATTTTTTATTTCTTTGGATAGGTTTAAATATAAATATAAAGTTTCATTGTTTATCATAATGTATTCGTATTAAATGCTTCTTTTACTTCTAACTCGAATCCATACACAGTGTTATGTTGAAAATAACAAGTTTTGCTAATAACTTGTCTTTCGTTTTTAACATTTACCTTACGAACAAGTTTACGAGTCTACAGTTAGCAAGTTTATCTTATGTATGTTGTACATGTTATCTACAACGTTTGTACTAAGATATGTTTGAAGCATTACAGAAATAAAAATGATTTTTAACTCTGTACAGAATATAACCGGAACGGTTTATAGTTGGCAATTAAATTTCGCGCAGAAACAAACGGCCTTCAGCCCAATGTTTATCAAGCGTTTAGGTGATTCAATTGCTTTTATCTGAAAGCTTGTAAACACCCCAAAGTGGTGTTATTGAGAAAAGCACAATTTAGTTTTACGAAAGGCTTTCAGCTTTTCATTAAGAAAACAAAAACGGATCGATTATTAATTATCGCCTCGATTTCAGTTTCTAAAGAAATAATTTTCGCACCTTTCACGGTCCTTAAGATTTTATTCATAATTTTTGTTTGCATTCATGGTGAGATTTTAATTGGAAAGCAAAATCCTTTAAGAATTTTCGCTAACAAAGCTCTTTGACATTAATGAGTTCTCAGCATATTTTATATTGCTTATTTGAACGTCATACAATGACTTGTCATTTCTACAATTATCATCACAATATACATTACAATTATCGTTTTTAATAAATAAACCATTTAAATTAATAACTTTTTAAATATCTTTTATGTATGACAAGTGTTTTGCTATTTTAAGGAGCCCATTTGGACAGACTAATCATAAGTGGAAAATAACCAAAAAGTTCCTTTACAATTACATTTCGTTACCTCTAACGGTTTCGAATTTTCTGGTGATTATTATCATTCAAAACACGATATCATATCAAAGTTGTTTATATTTTATAGTATTTAAACGTTTGAAGGACCATTATTTAACATACGAAATTTGTATTCAGCTTTTCCAATTAACCAAACTACTGCAACCGTAGAAAATATCGATAGTTTATTGCACACATGTGGTATGTCTATTTAGTAAATATAGAGCAAGTAATGTTGGCCAGTTTCTTTAGTTTGAATTATTCATGTGCATTGATTTCTGAATAACTAATTTGTAAAACAATAAAATCGATGTTACTAAAACTGTTTTTTTTCTATTTTGTCAATCATGTAAACATTATTCTCAACAACTCGTTATTTGGACATATCACACTTGTGTTTTGAACCATCAATGTTATGATATATAAAATTAATATGCATATAGCATTCAGTGTTTCAATATTTTTTTAACATTTAGATTTCATTGTATCTACTGTATGCCATCAATATTTATAAGGTTTTGTTTTGAATTGACTGCTATAAGATAAAATGTAACGCGATATTTTGCTGTGGGATTCTATTTCAAATCATTTATCCCGGTCATTCTACGATTTCCTGTCCAACGTTTACTAATCAAGCGGTATTTATTATGGATGAGGTATTATTTTCAGACCGGAAAGTCCCTAATCTGTCTTGTATTTAATCCTGTCTTGAAATTCAGCTCTGTCTTGCAAATCTACGTGTGTGACAGGTTTAGTATTACAACGTATTAAAGATCGTATGAAAAGAACACTGTGTTGAGAACGTGGTCAAAGCATGTATCTATACCGATGAATTCGAGGGTTGACCAAAATAGCATATTTTCCAAATCGAATTCAAATATTCTTTTCTCATTTTCTTTTATATTCCTGCAAATTAGCTGTCTTACTCATGAAAGTAGCTAGCTATATATATATAATGTTTTAAGAAGCGTTGCCCACTTTTTTAACTACATAATTGTTGTACAATGCGAGCGCTCAAGGCGATAAAAATGAATGAAGGTTTTTTTCATAGTTTCGATTATTGGTTATTATTATATTATGAATATCCATTGGATCATATTTTCGATTTCACCAGTCAAAATGACGCTAGTTGCATTGTCGTTGAACGGTCAAAATGATGTCAATGATTAATATAATTTGTGTCCTTCAAATCTCAGAAGTCATTTATTCTTTTATCTCAGACATTCGCGTATTCTAAATGCACCCTTTTGACTTGCAATAAATGTCAACTGTTTCATATTTTTTACCTACATATATTTGACATTTGTCTGTTTGCAGTCGTTCCACGCAGAAATCCATCAGTACAAGCATCACATCGAACTGTTCAGTCAATTGACTCAGCGTCTGATCGCCGTTTACCAACAAGACGACACGACAAGGATCAAGAGACTCACGGAACAGATTAACCAGCGTTATTCAAACCTGAACACAAAGTAAGCCACTAAAACATTTTTTAAACCATCAACGCTCCTAGTGTAAGTTATATGGAGCTTATCTAAACATAGGTTTTGGTAACATACGGACTGCGTGTTATTCAGTTGCTCTACTTCTCTTCTTTCTTAGAGAGTAAAGATAGGACTAGAACAAGACTATTGGTTAACCCATTCATGCCATTGAACACAACACCGTGAATCGGTTAAAAAATCAATTTATCAAACATTTCATACTGGGATTGATACCCGTGAGCTCTGCAACCGAAACCAACGACGTTGATCGCTTGACCACAAGCCACACATACAAGCGCCACTAATTTAACATTTATTCTGAATATTTAGCCGGTCCTTTGGCCGCATGGTGAACTAATGAATAATTTATAACTTATTCTCTACCCAGCATCATCAACCGCGGCAAAGTTCTGCATTCCGCCATGAACTCGCTGCACAACTTCGACCGCTCCCTAGACAAGTTCCTGGCTTGGCTCAGCGAAGCGGAGTCCTGCTTGGAGACCGCTGATAACGAAGCAGAGCGGGCAGCCAATAGTGGAGCACCTCAACCGCCGCATCTCAAGGTAGGTTCAATAATTGTTTAATACTTTCACGACATTTAGGGACCATGGCTTGTTTATTTTATACCCTTTTACAGGGCGAACTGTTAACCCAGCGTTCTTGCTTTTGATTATCTATAAAATATATTATATACATAAAAAGATCATCAGTACATAAAAATATTGCTCTATATTATTTAAATTTATGTTTAACATTTATATTTTCGCTTATTGACTTGTCATTTACTTAGCAGAACTCCATTTTCATACGATAAAAATAGTTAATAAATAGTATTAAGTTCCACAAGAATTGTAAGATATAGTTGAGAGCCACTGTAGCTTCACAGCAACGTCAGAACGATATTTTAATGAACTGATTTTGCTGAATCTACATACATTACATTCTAACAGAGAAGAAATGTCTACGTTATCATTTTACTGACTCAAATATCTTAAGTGATATTAAAATATAAATTATTTAATCTCTAGGTTCTATTACCACTGACAATGGCGTGAAGATGAAACAGATATCTATAGTAAATTTTCAAACTTAATGTTTGGTATTTTTACCTTATTGTTATTATCTCCTTTGATAGTTTTATGCAGAAAAGCTTTATGAAGTTAACAAAACGAAATAAAACACATCTTAAAAATTATCTTGAAAACTTGCAAATATTAAATTTCAAATTTAAAATTAACTGACAAGAAAACTTGTTTACAAACTAAAATTATTTTATGCGACGGTAATAAAAAGCGTCATTATTTGAAATATTCCCATGATGTTTGAAAGCTTACCTCAAAGTATCTCCATTAAATAATACAAAAACAGCATTGACCTTTATATACCACTCAGAAATATTATATTAAAAAGCTCAAATATTTATTTAAATTAGAAGAAAAATATGTGACACAGTTTCTAAACGCACCCAAAGTAGTTGCTTTAGTTTATATGTTTAAATAATGTGTGTTACAAATTCCTAATGAGTACTTAATAAACTTTAGATATATTCAGTCTCCCTTTGTTTTCCTAAGTACAAACGAGACGTATACCAACATTTATTTTGTAGTAATGAATCAACAAACATGCCTCGGCAAACATTTCTAAAATAACACATATACCCGCCATTACTCCTGTATGCGTATTCAGGGGCGAATACACGTCAATGCCCACCTACAATAATAACAATTCAAAGTTGTTATTTTTCGACAATTGATCCAGCCTTCCGGAAGTGCTCCTCGCCCTCCGCCTATTTTCCATTTAACTCGCCTCGAGCCCTTTCGGATGGGACACACAACCATTACCGTCGCGACGCCGTGACTCATTATTCAAGGAATCGATTCTCTCACGTTGAACTGAGTGTGCCGACGGTTTTGCACAGTGGTTTCTCTCACAGACCGTTAAATCACCGTAAATTTGTAGCATCTTCTAAATGCGATTCTATTAAAGTTGAATCAGTAATCTTGCAAAAATATTTTCCTTTTCTTATGTATATCAATCATTTCGATTATTATTTATACACATATTGATTTAAAAAATAAATTTAGCGTTTACGTCTTAAATAGGATTTATGTTTTTTTTTACCATATGCACTCTCAATGTGCAGCTGATCTACTCTTAATGTAGGCATCTCAACAGAAGTTTTTCTACGAGAACTGCTCTGTTACTCAGTTACTCAACCTCTATCGTTTAGGGTATTCTAAATATCACAAACATCCATGCTTACGAACAGAAATCCATAATTGAAAACCAATTTATGAAACTGTCCGTACTTTGAACCCGAGACGTCCGTAACAGAAGCCAACGACATTGACCACTGGGCCACAAACACGGCAATATGAATTATTGAACAATCAAAACAAATCCTCTAGAGAAATCAAACACATGAAAACATATACACCATAAGAACGAAACCGCGCGCTGCCGTGGACAAAGAAACGAGTGTTTTAGATTTAGACAACACACCGAACTTAGTGTTCAGTATTATTTTTTTTTATATATTTCATATATTTCACAAACAGTCCATTGCTTCCGCGGTTTGTAAAGTAACGAAGTATCAAACTACGGAAGACGGGAGATAGCTGTTTGTGTAATACTTCGAATAACGTATATTCTTTTAGTGTTTTATTCACTTCCATGATTTATGTTTGATAAACGATTTGTATTGTTGAAATTAAATGGTACCGATAAAATAATCTCCGATACAGTATGAGATCGTTTCCTTTTGATATAATGTGTGTCAAAAAGATCTAAAAACATACATATACACTTAACCTTGATTTTAAAATTGTAGTAATGGAGCAAACCCAAACTTTTAATCACTTTTAAGGTGTTAACTGTCAATTCTTGGTGGAGAGACATGATATTTTAAAAAATAAAACACAATTCATTTGTACTACTTCAGTTGATAATGATAGTGATGAGCGAAACCGGTTCTGATCATTATAAACATGTGGAAGTAGTACAAATAGATTGTGTTTTACCAATATTTTAATTTCAAATTTTTGAATATCTATTCTGTGCACTAATTGAAATTGTTGACATTGATATATATATATATATATGTGTATGTTATATTCATCTAGAATTTAAAATTAGATAGCTCAATAATATAGATAACGACCACTTATACGGCAGAAAATATGTGGACAAAGTAAACGCATTCGACCGGAAATTATTGTATCACAATTGAGATCTTTCTTATTATAACTGACGTCATATCCCTAATATGTCAAGTAGTGAAGCCTCGGGAATGTTGTCTTTCGATTAAGAAGGGAAATACTCGCAAATAAAAAGATCAAACGTTTTTTGAACAGCGGAACTGGGGCGTTTATGAAAATATCCTCGTATAAAAATGCTATTGGTATTTTAAATCTGTCTTTAAAAAAACGTACAATAACTCGTCTATGAAAGTGCAATATTTTTTATTCCCCTAGAATGGACTGTTATGCCCACAGACTGTATTTATAAAGTTTCAGTGATTTTATAAAGTTCTAGCCTTTAAAATATCAAAAGATATTTACAAAGGAAAACTTGGCTTCTTAATACTAGTAACCCTATCGAAAGCTAATTCCTTAGTATATTCAAGATTTGATTCTTAGAATTCATGAAATAAATAACTCTTAGAGTTGGTATCTGAAACTTGCGTTGTTTACACAGTAAAAACTATGAAATGGCAATTGATGACGTTATTTCACTTGTTGCTGTTCGTTGTAACGTTTGGTGATAATGTCACGTCGTTTTGAAAAAAAAAATGCAGGTTTCATTCTCAAAGGCTTTATGAAACAATTATAAAGTAACACGTCTTCCATAAATAGTATTTTTTAAAAATACAGTAATTGAATTCCACATCATTAAATTCAAACAATTCATTTATTTATTTTATTCCCGCTGTAATTTTTCCAACGGGAGTTTCTTGCGATAAATATAAACATGCAAGTTGAAAAATATTGTATGAGCAATTTCCTGATAAACTTGTTTCTCATTTTTTTCAATATCTGAACGCCGAAAATATTCATTTAAGGACGAACGAAGAATGCCCTTGGCGTATTTTTGACGCACCCACGTCTCATGCCAACCTTCTCAAGCTAGGTAATTTCCCTTCGCTTTTATTAAAAAAATATTTTTAGAAATTTTTAAATCATTAAGGAAGGCTATATTCTTTTATCTTCTTCTAGAATTATTTCGCGCTTTATTAAAAATATTTCTTTTTGCATTTATGATAACAGGGTATGATTACGTTTTCATATTCAAATTCTATATTCGTTTAAAATAAAAATCACATTTATTTAAATTTTTAATTATAAGATACCTACATCTTATAATAATCTACGACTAAATCTTTTCCCACTTATGTCAAATCCCAGATAGAGACAATATAAATACACGTTCCAGTATCGTTCCATTGTACCACAATATGTAAATTGTGCAGCTGCGTCGGATTACTCAAATGGCGTTTCTTCAATTATAGATATTACGGCATGTCTACAGGGATTTTCAGCCTGGATTCATTCGTGAAACTCTAGTATTATGGTGTATGATGAGAGCACCCAAGTTGGGTGAAGACAAAAAGAACACCATTACCTGGGGTATTCATTATTGTTCTTGAAATCTGAAGATATTGTGATGTGACCTATCGTCGATTTCGTAAAATTATATATTTGAAAAAATATTACGAATAGTTGCCTAAATATTCGAATATTCGAGTGGGAATCCCTAGTTCTGACTCTTACAAATCGGAAAGTTACGTGTTCAGGTGCTTGCAACGTTCAAGCCAAAGCTAATTTTTTTTTTATTAAATCTTGGATTTTGATGTTTGGGATGTTTTCTCGTCCCCATTTTAACCTTTTCAATATAAGCATGTGATTATAAAAAAAAATAACGGAATCATAAATTAAGACATTATTTCCGACATGTTTAGTAAAAATTGCTTATATTTTTTCATATGAATAATTTATTTTGGTTTCATTATCATCTTGTTTTTTTTTTATTCCATTCCATTTATCAGGGTGGCATAAGTCATGCCCTTCAGTTTTTTCGCATCGCCCGGAACTGCGCAGAACCGTTCACCTGCGACTCTCTTTAGTATATATTAGGTTAACCAGTGACTTATCGAAATTTCATAGTCCCCTAATACATTTTTATTTATCACCTCGGCGAATTCCTTCGTTTGCGATCGTAAAAAAATATCATTCACTTGTCATCGATCCGCGCACCTTTCCCAATTCCTCGACAATGATTAATAGCTTTCTATATTATTTATTTGCCGCCTTCCTCTCTGAATGCGAACGGAAATGGAAAAAAACGTCCCCCACAGCCTTAGCGACTTTCACGTTGAGTTGCGTAACTAAAGACAGAAGTTTTATCCACCGCCAGGCCCCACTTAACGTTCGTATTTTGAAATATATCCCAACCGCACTCTCTCTGTTTACTTATGGTTTCCTGACACTTTTCACGCAATAAATATCAATCATTTAGGTAAGAAGTATCTAAACAAATCATTTCTCATGCGGATTCCTGCTTTATTAATCTGATAGCTAAATGAAAACATATTCAAATTTTTTTGTAATAGATAAATAAACTCTGCAATATATTTAATTAATATGTTGGTGATAAATCGCAAACAACAGACCTCACATCCGATCAGAGTGACTCGCCGGCTCGTTGAATCCACTGAGAGTAGCACGCTGTCACGATCTTAAGGTTTTGAACCCCCGAATGGACAGTTTCGTATCATTTTTCAGTTAATTATGAAATAATGGAATTTTATTCGGCATGGATTTCTGTGATTTGTTCATAAATTCACATCCATAGTCCATTCAATCCGGTACTGAAATCGAGTATTTGAATTAACTGCTAATACATTCCTAATCTCATAATTATGTCCCTCATCTTACTGAAATAAAATACAGAACGAAGTGTTCCCGTTAATACTCTGCTTGAATTCATGCCCCACAATGAGAGAGGACGTGTTTAAAAATAACATAACTTAACATAGTTATTTTTCCGTTTGATATCTACTTATTTATTGTTTCATAACTTCAAAAGAAGCTGAGCATAATAATTACTAATTTCTTGTACGTATTACATTAATACCTGGTATTAACTCTTACTGCCACATACAAATAAGCAAAGAAAGTTTGAAAAGCCAGACATTAACATAATAGCACGCAGGTAATCACTCGAAACGTGCAAAATTATAAAACCAGTATTCATTCCTTGCGATTTTCTTCGCTTGTTTTGTTTTCCCTCGAAACTTTATCGAACGGTTGATATATTAATAATTCATGAAGTAGTGTCACCTAGCGAGTGAATTTTGCAACCTTTGTGTTGGTTATTTTGCAATAAAACTTCAGTAATTTTATTGCGATTCATGCGCTCAACTAGCGTAGAACCGTTTTCGTGTTTCAAGTTTGCAATGAATGCATTTTTGAAATATCGTCTTGTTTTATTTAATGTTGAATCCGCGCTAGACCCGTGTAATAACGATACGATGTCATATGCGTGAGGGATACTCACTACAGTCCACATGAAAGAATAATCTTGACAAATAATAAAAATTTCCTTCTTTGAAACAGTAAATTGAACGCTCATTTTCAAGACCGTTAATTATCTGATAATCAATATAATAATGGTGTTTTGGCCAACTGATTTAAACCCTCAAAAGATACGAAAATGAGTTATGAATAGATCTTATTTTAAAGAGACAAAGCCAGGTCTCGGCCGAATGATTTAAATTTGTAAAATATATTCACCACTTTTTGGAAGAGAAACATCGTTTTACATTGGTTTTGTATTTAAAAATTCTGACCCCCCCACCACTTGATGTAAGCCACTATTATATTGACACTCCTAGGTATAATCCCGTATCTGCAAACGAGAATTTATAAGACTGCATTTCAAAGATTCATAACGCATTTCACCACTCTCTCCTAAACAATTTATATTTTTAGGGTTTCATCAATTGGTTAAAACACCGTCGATATATCATACTATGTATAAGATACAAAATAATTGATAGAAGCGTTGCCCACTTATGCGCTACAGCAATACACATTTAGTATATGATGTACACAGCATAACTGCATCGAAATGTTTACTAGTTACTTCATCTTATAAAGGTTGCTAGTTGCGATATACTCGCACTAAATAAGGTGCCCTTTTTCTTAATCACAGTGTTAATTTTCCTAATTAAAATCAAGTCGGAGTTTTCAACATTGCTGATAGTCGAATCGTCTTTTCTATGTTTTTCCGGAAATGGGGAGAATTATTCAAGTCGATCTTGGTGTTTATGGAGGCGAATTTAATATACTACGATACCTCACGGAGATCGAGTAAATCACGGTTCACAAAAGCTTTCCTGTATTTATTGTAAATTGTACTATCAATAATCAATATATCAATAATGTCTTCGGCAGTGGTTTTGAGACAATTCTTAATTGATAAACGCTTCCGTGTGACAGGATTTTTCCAGTAAAACGGGCTGTATATATAGCCGTAGCGGTACAACTATGAGTATTCTGGAAAGATAGAGATTCATATATATTATGTCAAATCATACCGGGAAATTTTTCCTGTAAATGATATAGAATTGTCAATTTAATATTTATTAATACATAATTCAAATTGAAAACTTTTATAATCCACTGGTTGTGCTTAATAGGTCTGACACGTGTTTCGCTTCTTTAGACTTAGACGTTGATATTACGCCAGTTATTAATACTCTTATTTGCTTGTTCCTTGCTTGAGTATAGATAAATTGAAGTCAAAGATCAACAAATATTTATTTGTCGGAATTACTTCATTTGAACGATGCATATATCATAACTTATTTTTATTCGGATTGTTAGCGTCAAAATTACACTGGATACGACGATACAATATTTCCTCCCTCATCTTAGGAATGTATATAAAATATGTCAATACCCATCTCAAAAATACTTTATAACTTTATGACGTTTGCTCTGCTAACTTGAATATTCATCAGTAAATTTCAGTCGTACCAACCCATTCCTTAAACCAGCGTTTCTCAATAATGTTCGGCACGGAATCATTTTATATCGTGTACAGGACGGTGAAACTCCAAAAATATTTTAGTGTATTTTTACGCCATCGCTGCACACAGCACCCTACGTTTCCTTTATTATTTTTATTATATTTACATATATTTCCTCTGTATTAACAAAACTCTATCTTCTTACCAGGATTATAAGTTTGTTAAATAACCAAAACTTCTTTAATTCATATGCCAAAACTATATCTCACTCGTCGCTAGATGTAACCAGTATTTACATAAAATGTGTATATTTTTTTGAATTCATTTGCGGAACCTGTAGCTTTACGTTGCGTGACGCCATTTGAGAAACCTTCCCTTTAGCCTGTTACAATATATGTAAATTCAAAAATTAGCCTTTGCTGCCAAGAATTCTATATCATTTGATATGGGAAAACAATTAAATCATTTTTATTACCTTCTACGTCGTATTATGTATTTCCTCGTGTTTGAGGTTCATGACTTGTTGCAATTACAGACACCAATACTCTTCATCACTATTTTACTTTTAGCCTTTCAATGATTCTGGTCTTCGATTTGGTGCCTAAAGAATTATTTACTACGTGCAGAATGACGACAATCTTATTCGAGACATTCTTAACATTCTGAAACTACCATATTATTACGAATAAAACGCAACCTGTTTACTCGGAGTAGGATTGAAAGGAAAAATTACAACATCTCATCACTTTTAAGGTGTTAACTGTCAATTCTTGGTGGAAAGACATTATATTTTAAAAAATAAAACACAATTCATTTGTACTACTTCCACATATTTATAATGACCAGGACCGGTTTCGCTCATCACGAGCATTATCAACTGAGTCAGTATCAATCAGTTGATAATGCTCGTGATGAGCGAAACCGGTCCCGATCATTATAAATATGCGGAAGTAGTACAAATGAATTGTGTTTTATTTTTTAAAATACAACATCTCAATTGAACAACAAACACGATCTTAGTTGTTGTTTCAGCTTTGCAAGCGACTCTCACTTAGGAGTTCATATCGTGACCACCTTAAATATTTTTATTGATTTGTGTATAAGTTGGTTCATTCTTTTCCACGTGATCGACATCGTCTTTATTAACTGTCATTCTGCTCATTTGGCTATAATCTAGAGCAGATTTGGGATGCAGAATAACGATAAACCCAAATAACGGTACGAAGACAATTGTGGGTCGTCACTTTACCCAAATGCGCCAAGCAGGTCGTGCCATATTTATAATACGGCATGTGGTGGGGGAAATTTCGTATGTACATACATTTCTATGCTTCATATTATTTTTCTCACTAGATTCCGAATATAATTCACAAACGCTTTTTTTTTTTTTTTTTAAATATTAGATTGTGATTATACAGGGAAGAACTTAAACACTGAAAACAAATCGATTCACTTTACTTCTTATTGTATACAAAACTCTTGAAATATTGTAAAACTCTAAAAAAATTATGATAAAGTCAGTGACTAATGAAGTAGCTAACAAAGAGACCTCTCTTAATAGTATCCTTACATCCATTCTCTGTGAAAAGGGATATTGGGCACAGTTAATACCTTATTTCGAAACATTTCATTGCTCCCAATTGTAAAAAAGAAATGTTTGTTTTTTAATATCAAGAATTATTTTGCGCATTCCAAAGCAGAAATATGCTTATATATTATATTAAAAACGTCAGGACAAAAATAATCACACATTTTTTGTTATCTCGAATCTCAGAAACAAGTCAAACATAAAATAACATGCGTGAACATTCCTAACATTTTTTTTTATTATAATTTAATTTTTTCCTTGCTTCTATTATCAATTCGGCATTTTATCAAAAATTGTATACCTACTTGCCCTAAATATAGTGATAAGGTATAAAGTGTTATTTTGAGAAAGTAAGTGAATAATAAATGTTGTAATATTTTTAGGTTCTCATCATATATTTTCTTCTTTCTTGATATTTATAGGTATCAAATTAATATATCCCACCTCAGTTTGAGAGTGATCTCGTCGGTTTATCAGCGTATTTACTATTTATATAATTCAAACATCTATATTTTTACCTCAAATCATCCTCATGTTATCCAGGCTTATCCTTTTAGGGTCAGGTTCCTTTCTTCTTTACGATTGTCTGCTTATCTCTGACGTCGGGATTACCTGAGAATTTGTGAACATTTCCTGCTCCAAATTTTATCTGTCGTACCAACTGGCGAATCTTTTATTTTGAGGCTAAACTTGCTAAATCCAAGCGGTATTCTGTCATAATTGTATCCTTTACAATAATCTCAACCTAGTTGAGGTCTTGCTTAACTAATTCGGCCTATTTTTATTAAAATAAATCACAGTTTTATTGTACGACTTCCTTATACCCACTAATAGAAAATTATGAACGTTCTTCTGAACCTATTGATACCTAAGTCTATAATAAATCTTTTTCTGTAAGAGTCTTCTATATTATAATTTTAATTAACGAGAGAGAGATCAGTGTTTGTTCTTGAATAATTTGTTTCAATATTGAATGAATCATAACTCAAGAATTTCACTTACTGAAAGTTTGTGCATGCTTCTGTGTTTCGAACGGATTTAAACCACTACTAGTAGAGTCTTTTAACGATATCTGATATCGTCTTGTATTCATAAATATATTAAATAGCACTTGATGCGCTTTGATTCCAGATTCCACTTACTAAACCCGTGTACTCAAGTTTAAGAAACGTGCATAACATGAATTAAAATGCTCTGTACTTGAATAGATTTACTTCTCCTCAAATTAAATATAATGGATCACGAATAAACTTCAAGAGTTTTAAGCGAATTATTTTAGTATACGAATGGTCAATAACTTTTACGATCCTTCCGTTTCATAAGTCGGATTTGGGTTAAATTCATTTAAAGTATATAATATTTACATTATCATGTATTTATTAATCAGTGAGATCAATTTGATATTTTGTAATCTAATATATAGAAATCAATGTGTGCTTGTTCGTGTCTTATGCACTGCCATACCGTTCATCCGGGTTTCACCTTTCGGCATCTTCAGGCATTCGAGCGCACGAATGAACTCGAATTGAAAATTTATATGTTTATCTTCAAATTCTTGTAATATTTCTTGTTTGTCTCTTACTGTCGATGTAAAGTTTCAAATTTTTGCCAATATTTATATAATATTTCTTAAAGGTAAAGTAAATGATTTATGAACTAATCGACACGTTTTTGAGTTTTTTTAATATATATTGAAGTAAATCGGTTTCTTTGCTTGTTTTTATTGCTGGTTTAAATTAGTACTATGTAGTTACAATAAAACAAATATGTATCGAATATTCCACAAATTTTATTTAAAATGCATGTTGGGTTTAGCTGTAGAGAATATTCAACTGAATAATTATCTCATTTTCTGATGGTAACTGTTCCAGTAATGAATACAATTTATGTATGATATTTTACTAAATTTAATCTAAGATATACCTTTTTCACAATAGCTTTAATACTAAGCTACTATTAAGTATTAAGTACCAACAAAATGTTTAAAAAGAACAGTTTTATGGTTTCCCACATAAAAATAAAATTTCGCTTTAACTTGTTTCAAATACAACGTCGACGATATTTTGTTCCATAGCTATTTTTCGTGACTATCAGTAAAGTACAGTTCTGAAAGTGAGCTTAATCATTGTGACGGAGAAAGTATTTGCTAAAACAACAATTATCCTAGCCTAAATAATTCGAGATATACGTTATCACGATGTCTCGTTTAATTTATTTAGCGCGCAAAAGAAGTGATATAAAATTATCTCAAACATCCCGCTAATGAATCCTTCTGCTTTATTAAGGGCCTGAGTATTTATTACGACCTCATCTTACCTGTATAAGGTTGCCTATTAACGGAATTAAACAGGGATGAAAACTCCGCTTCAGACTAAATTCGCCATCAAAGTCTACAACTAACTACACGATAAACCTGTGGCGCGTGATAGAATTTTGATAGAATTTGTAAACAGTTATAAGCTATTATTTTTTCTTTTTTACATTTGTTGTTTCATCATTAAAATTCAACAGTACGTCCCCATGAAATTTCGTCAATATCCCGGAGAATCAATCTTTTTAACTTCCTTTTTATATTTGTAGCGCAGTGGTTAAAGACTTCGATGTACTTCACATTTGGTGTCATAATCGCTACTAGACTAGACGTCAGTGATAATGTTGACAAATAATCACAATCAATTTACTGTGAATTATTCCTCTACTGAGGAATGGTTGTGCCTCCTGGAGGAATTATTTACTGATTTTTCAATCTAAATATGTCGTGTTTTGTAAATTTTAACTGTCTTACCAATTGTGGGATATGTTATCATACATACTGTACGGTAAAAGTACCCGTTCTACTATTTTCCTATCTACACTGAAAGTGCTATGCTAATATAATTCTATCTTCACTCTTATTGAATTGTATATCAACAGAGTATACCTAGTAAAAAAATAGTAATATGTTTGTTATAAATACAACAGAGTATTTTTATCTCATTGTAGAGAAGTTGTCTGAATTGATTCCATCAAAAATCTAGAGTATATTATACAACGTTTCTATTGCTTTTGCTGTTAAATTTGGAATAAATGCTTAACCAGAATATGGATTGTTCTTTTACTCATTCTTCCGATTCTAAATATTGATGTGTTCCATTATTTATTTCATTGACTAAAAATGTACATTTTACAGTATCTATTTGTAATTTAACTTTTGGGCCACGACGCGTGATTTTATTTGTCTTTTGTAATCTCGTTTTCCATTCGGTCTTATGGGAAGCAAATTCGCAGAAGCAATTTTACAAATTCAGAAGTCACATTGTTTGCTTCAGATGTAACCTTTCGTAAAACAAACTGTCTTGCCAATGTTGACTAAACACATTCCTGGATGACCTTTTAAGAAAGTTGTCAGTTGCGTAAACATCATGCGGAGGATAATATTCATTAATTATTCATTACTGTTCAATGCCAATTCTTTGTGCAGGCATTTGGAACTATCACATAAGTAATATTACAAGGTTTTCAAGAAATAGTTTTTTTCTATCTGGTACCATTTTTTCAAATAAAATTTAACATTGCTAGAAACAAAACTATCTGAGTGTCTGGTCACATAAGTTTGACTTATGTTCTTATCCCCTCCTTTCCTCTATCATGAACTACAAATTTGACCTAAGGGTTTGGGCACATTGCACATATATGAAAATAGGTAAATGCTTCAAAGTGAGAAAAAAATCTATTAACTTGGCTTATGATATTGTTCACCTCAGCCATCGATACATAATAGTATGTTTCAAGACACCAAATCTACTCCTGCCTCAACATTGAATTAAAAAACGCGTTAACCACGAACATTTAGGCCAACACAATACGAATAATAAATACGGTAAGATTGCGAAAATAAGTCAAAACAATGGTTCTTAAACTAACAAAGTGTCCAACGTTTATATTTCGAATGCAATGTGTTTTACCCAAGTTTACACGGTGCTTTTAGATTTTCTATTAATAGTCAAACAACAAATTAATTTTATAAATTAATCACAAATAAGTTACAAGTTGTAAAAAAATTAAACTTCTACATTAGATGACAGTGGTAATCGGTGCTTACACTTGTGATGTATTTTTTTTATATTAATCAATTATCACTAATTAAACTGGTTGCGTAACTATGTGTGACACGTGTTTTACCACTTTGAGAAACCTTTTATGACTCACTCCATAAATTAAGAACTGAGCATAAATACTAATTCTTGTCTTATTTATTATATATGAGAAATGAAGATTGCGATTTTTTTACTAGTGTGAAGAGGAAACTATACAAAAAATACAAACGGTACTAATCCGTGTATTGTGAGAGTTCCATAATAGATGTATCGAATTAACTATATTTTTTATTTATACTTCCGTTGTAGGATTTTAATAATTATTTGAAATCCGTTTTCATTACTTCAAAAGATCTTTGTCAATCTCTGAAAGAAATATTAAATTTATTGCCCAGGAAGAAAATTAGCCGGTATATTAGTTTTTTAATATCTATGAAAACTCAGTGTCAAAACTGTAGATATCCGGTTTTATTCAGTTAATTAAAAAACTCGGCAGGGTGACTGTTTTCAGTGAATATTGTAACATTCAAAATATGGATTAAGGAAGAGAAAGAAATGAAAAAGTAGGAAATTAATTATCTTCTTGTCTTTATCTAGGCGATGATTGTTTAAATTGAACAAATGAAATGAGATTTTCTTTTCGTTTTAGCGTGTTCACAATCAAGCTCTTTCAAGATGAAAGACTTTATCGTGTAGTCCACGTTTCCTTTTTCCTTTTGACCGGCTCTCTGTCGTTCAAGCCGATCACTGTTTTATCACTCGGACTATTCTATCATTTCCAAAACGCAAATCTCTTTTCGTAAGTAGTATTACCAAAATTTAAGAAAATAATTTCGGACAGTTCCAATAGATGGTAATATTCTTTTATGGAAACATATCGCTATTTTTCCCAAGTTATTTAAAAGGATATAGTGTTTCTGCGGCTACTTTTTATAAATATTGTTATTGCATTCTTCACCCAACAGACCAAAATTCTTTTCATGTTTATTTCGTTCTTTGCCAGGTACATATTTGAATCGAATTCTTCATTTATTAATCTTGGGTTGCTCACAACAAAAGCATGTATGATCCATTATAGACCAAAATTACACAAAATGAATAAGAACGGGACATAGTAAATGAACGAATACAATTTGTATTGAAGAATTTTTACAATTTGAAAATTCTAAACATATTGATATATAATATGAACTCTTTTGTATTTTAGAAGGATCACCATTTTATTTTCGACTATATCATGGCTACCATGAACAGATGTGCATTTGTTTTTCAATCATGGAAGTTTTTCAATATGTAAATATAATCACGCAGGGGCAGTAATTATTATGAAATGATTCTCAATTCAAAATTGTAATGTGGAAGTTTCATTAATCTTTTTTCAACCAGACAAGAATTGAATCGATACATACTTGTATTCGATAAAATTCAAGCGTTGTTCTTTTTCTAATATTAACATCAGTTCATTTTAGACATAATCCTTACCTTTTTCAAATCTCTCGCCAGTATATTTTATCCACTCATCAAAACCGTGTGTTTTATTTTATAGTTTATAAAAATAATACAATTTTCAAAACCCGCTGACGTGTGGTTACTGCTAAAACATAGAGAACGAGAGATAGAAAAAGAATATAAGAAGATGGAAATTCGGAAACCAGCGAAGAGAAAAATCCCTGAAACAAATTGACCAGACGAACTTCATTTTGATTTTTTTTATCTTTCCCCGCCTCCCATTGCATGATGGGTTTCCTTCACTGGCTGCGAATTTCCATCGGAAGTGCTTACTTGTCAAAAAAACGATTTGTTACACTTCGCGTCGGACATTCTGTTTTATTGATGAACCGATATTTATTTTCATTGCGAAAATCGAGTGGTTTTTATGCATATTGGTTTTTATTCCTGCAATTTTTCAGGAACATAATGTGTATGGAAAACTACGTTTTCGCCGTATATTTATCCAAATAGAAAACTGTTTGGGCTTTCGCATTACTCGGTGTGCGATCTAGGGTTTGAATTCTCTAATGGACACTTTCTCATAATGATTTTTGCACCTAATGCTATCGATAGGTATATGCGACGTTGTCCCTTTTCATACCCTAATCGCGTCTTTCAAACTGATAGTCCTTTGCTAACGCCAACCTTCTATCATTACCTCATTTGAAAAGATATTGTGTGACAGGCATTCAACTAGTGATCTTTACAAAATGTTTAATTAATGTAATGCTTCACGAATGTATTCAATTAATTGATTTCTCAAAAATTAAATTACAAACTTCAGCTTTATAAACCTAGTAAAGTATCAATTTTAATTAGTATAAGTAAAAATCAACCTAGTTCAATTGCATAAAATGAATATATAAATTTTGCATTCAACAGTATCTGTCATTTTTATCTTCAAGAGCTTAATAAATCGGATACACCTTCATAAAAGCAGCTTCCGATTTGTAAATGGCATCATTGTAAATCCTTTAGAATACAACTGTAACTGTAAAATTATCAAAATATCATATTTATTTCTACTGCCTTCATTATTTTGTGTTGCTAGCGTACTATTATTATTACATTTTTCTTTATCAAATAAAATCAAAGCCTTGTCTATTATATTTCTTAAGCATGGCTTTTTAATCAGTAAATTCTTAACCAAATAACAAAAATAGTTTAAATGTTACCATTAAAGTATATTTTTAAATTGAAAAGGCCCCTTAGCTTGTCATTGATTTCTTAGTCAAAATGTAACTGTATCGATCGAATGAGGTAACAACCGATTGTCAGTATTTTGTTTTAAATAACTAGACAGATACCTTCGGTATTGTTATCATAAAAATCGCGGATTCGGTATTACGCTAACAAGCGCTACCTGCGAGAGAGTTTTACGCCGTGTATGTATGTGTTTTAAAATAATTGTCAAACTCTAATTATAAACATAAAAATGAGAGATGAATATTATTGAATGTTTTTTTTTCATGTGAGTTTCTAACCCTTAGACACCTGTTCATATAATATATTATATGTCTAATATAAAATACCCCACCCTCCACTTGTTCACGTTATATGTTTAAAAGTTTAATTGGAATACATTGGGCGTCTGACTCTGTAGATTATCAACTGATCAACTGATGAACAGTTAAACCAAACCGCTCATGATCATTATAAAAAAATGTGGAAGTAGTATAAAAGAATGTTTACAATATAATGCTTTTCCATTAAAAATTGACTGTTACCACCTTAAAAGTGAGAAGCTAATAGAATTAGGTTGAAATATATAAAATTAAAATTGATAACTTTGTTATTCCACTGGTTTTATCACTAACGTGACAAGTTTCGCCTAAAGAAAAATATATTGAAATATGACTACATGCATGTTTTTATGCTTTTTGTGACCCGTTTTCAATGTTGATTATGATACAAATTAACAAAATTTAGTCGATAGATACGAATAATTGGAGTTGTTATATACAATTGCAGTCTTACAAATCAGCGACGGCAATTGCATAAAACATATATAGCGATAAACCGTCCACACAATTTTACTATACCAAACTAAGGGAGACTATAAACACTATTCATTTTAAGAATCTGTTTTCTGATACTGAATCAAAATCATAATAATAAAAGACATTTGTTTACATGATGGCACACATTTCCAGTGACCTAACAATACCTCCCCGTGTTGGGAATCTGCGATGTAATCCTTCCTGGGGATGGAAACCGTAATTCTACCCCTAAATCCCGCGGGACGAGCCCCGTTCGATTTATTGCCGTTTATTTTTAATGCGGTAGCCATGTAGGCCTCGATTCGGCGATGGATTCCGTGAGCTATGACGTATGATAAATGCTAGCAACCATAACTAGACTTTCCGCCGTTTTTATAATCCATTGATTTGAGAATATTGCTATTTCGGTCAACGAGACAATAGAAACGTATAATATTCTATAAATAACACACGAAATGCCATTTTAACGATTTGAGTCACAGATTTTTAACAAAATAAACCGAACAAAGAAATGTTATAATACCGCAGTAATCGGTCATGATTCATTCATTCAGCAACTATAAAACATGTATTGTAAAATAATTTTTTATTCAATTTTCTCTTTGTATTGTTGAACAATACATTAAAATGTCGTAAGGTTCTCTGTGTGGTGCAATTAATATTCAAATTAGAAGATATTCTATTCATCTAATATACTATCCGTATTACTCTGGCTGTCAACTGATGGGATTTTTTTATAACCATACAAATCTCGGGTTATCGAACAAATCAAATCATGCCAAAATGGAACATGATACATTAGAACAGTGACAAAACAACACAGGAGAAAAATTAAACACATTATATTTTTGTCGTTTCTATTTATGAATCAAATACATATACAGCAGAATTTCAAATAAATATTTAATACAATATAATAACTGCAGGCTATATAGATAATAAATTAATTAATAAATAATTGCACTTTGTGTTAGATAATATTCACTTGGTACACTTTTATTTTAGTAGTTTCCACTTAGTCACGGATTCTTTTAACAAAGTCAATTAAGTTGTAGTAGGTTATGTAAGGGTTGGTTTGGTTTGTGTAATGTATTCTAATGCGTGGAGCGAAGACAATATACGCGTTCTAATATAGGGTAGAAGAATTAGTGACATTTCATTACAGCTTCGTGCAACTACCAATTTCAAAGTGTGAATATTTATATTGGGTGAAAACTATTTTATTTACGTGAAAATATTTTTTCTTCAATGTTAAAATATATTTTATTATGTTGGATCACTTTATTTTTAGTGGAAGTGAATATGATCTAAACAAAAGTGCATTTAATTGCAAGCCATAAATAAACATTAAAAAAAGTAAGGTCTAGTTTTTCAAAAATAATTTTATTTAATACTTTAATTTACAATATTTAAATTTAAAATTAAGAAAATATGGATTGAATGACGTATTGCAAGAGTATGATATAACACGATGCATTTTTTGTGTAGGTCTGTTGTAGTTTGACTTGTGTGGCTTTCTGTGACTGTTGACAACAGAATAATGGTGTTCCTGTCGTTTTTTGCCTCAAGGTTCCTGTCGTTAAGTCTCAAGGCCCCCTTCCAAGAGAAAATCTAAATGTCCCAGCTTCTTCAATCAACAAACTTCAAAACATTGTAAATGTGCTTCGTGACTTTTGCTTTATTTCAAGGTTTTCATTCGATATTATAATGCCTTCTCCCTAAACTTTTTTAATGACGAAGTGGTGTTATTTATACAGCGGGTTGTAAAAAATCATCTTCACAAATTAACAATACTTCCACACACACACATTTATTTTTTTATTATTATACGATCTTTTTTTACATACATAAATTAATAGTACACTAGTAATATTATACAACAGACGACACTGCCACCTATCAACAGTCACGCCCTCATATACACTAATCTCTGTCGATTAAGCGCAGTTTTGTAATATGCAGTACTGACAAAAAATCAAGATTGATATATTAAATTGTGTTACTTATTACGATTTATTTAATTAAACTACAAAAAACTATTTTTGCCTAAACCGTAGAATAGTGTAATGATTACAGTGATTCCACCATACTTAAGTTAGAGCAGAAATTACTTTGTTGTTATAAAAGTTAGTTTTTTGCGGTCTTGCAAAATTCTCGAAAGTGGCCGGAAAGGTCTAACAGACCAGTTAATATTACGAAATAGTGATAAGACAGATAAGAGTTACAGTGGTCTCGAATGGACACGTAGGTTTTTCGACCACTCCTGGCACTGTTTATTACACCCTATTAGGCCGGCTTTTAAGAGACTTCCTATTAAACCCAGTCGTGGAAGAACACAGTACACCATGTACCGTAACGGTGTATATTATTCCCAGGGTTGTCAGACCTCTCGAATTAGCGGGAGAGACTGTCGAATCCCGATTGACACCGTAAATCCCGATTCAAGATAAAATATGTTCGTAGAAAAATGTATATAGTTAAAGAAACTCACATAATTTTCAATGTTGCTTAACCAATATTTACCTCCTCTATGCATATGTCTGTTTACATTTATATAGAACATGATTAAATTTTTCTAAAGCTCATCCCACTTGCACTAGATTGTATGAAATCATCTCCCACACACTCTCAATTCCACATTCGAATGCAATTTGCAAAAGAATATTTAGTCAAATGAGTTCAGTCTCGAGAAGGAGAGAAACTCATTTTATTATTCACTTTTAAGGTGTTAACTGTCAATTCTTGGTGAAAAGACATTGTATTTTAAAACATGTAACTTTCGAAATTTATAGTGCTTATGTAAAATTAAATATAATGTTTTCTTGTAATTCATAGTAGAAAATAAACGTTTTACTTTAATTTAAAATTATATTTTAAAAAACAAAACAAAATTCATTTGTACTACTTCCACATATTTATAATGATCAGGACCGGTTTCGCTCATCACGAGCATTATCAATGAGAGCGAAACCGGTCCTGAACATTATAAATATGTGGAAGTAGTACAAATGAATTGTGTTTTATTTTTTAAAAAATTTTATTTTTGTTGAAAATCGTTGAAACAGAATTATTAAAACATAAAATACCGAGCATAGACGTGCGAACATATTTTAAAACAAGGTAAGAGCTCCGCTATATTTAAACATAAATATATATATATTGTTAACATTTTATTTTCTATGGATTTATTTATGTCGTATTTACAAACAATATATTGCTTTTCTGGTTATTGAAATCTTACTAACTTGTGTATGCCCGATAGTACGCATTACCTTTATTTCAGTTATTTAGAAGGGGCTGAAATAATTGTCGACCTCTGTCATTCCCCGCATAGTGATCACAAGAACCGTGTCAAATTTCAAATGTTATTTATTCCGAAATTCGCCACGTGTCCTCATTATTAATATAATAACTTTGTGATGTTTAGTAAATTTCTTTCCTCGATATTTTTAAAGAGGAATGGCAAATCTGACGGGTTGGTCCTAAATATGAAACAGTATATTAATCAGAAAAAATTGCTTATGAAATGTACAATATAAATATATGATATTTGTTCTACATAGATTGCTTATTAATTAAATCTTTAAATTTGGACTTTCAATAGGCATGAAGAGCTTAACAAATTTAGTTTTACGGTATTGTTTAAATTGAACATGGCGTTAAATTTATTTAAAAAAAAAATAAGACGCCATGTCGCCTGACGCATCCGCCATTTACAACATAACATTAGTAAAGTTGTACTATAATGATTAATACCTGTATCAATACAATCACACTAAAATAATGTGATTTGCCAATTCGTCTCATTAAAATACCTATGTCACTGTGAAAAAAACATAAACATTTCTGTCACACTGAATCTTTTGATTTTAAATATAAATTCGAATTCAATATAGAGTGGATTTAACTCACGTTAACGTTTACATTTGGCGGTGCAAGGTTACTATCTCCATTGATTTATAACCATTTATTTGTTCTGAGTATTTTAATTTATGTAGAAATTTGATTATATTTGTCTAAATGCCGTCTAAAATAAAAAGTATTCAGTTAACTATATTTTTTTCACCAATTAAAATGACAAATACAGCCCATTTCCGAAAACAGCATTACAAAATTTCTAAAAGGTTTTTCAAACATCTTTGTAAAAAGCTTATAGAAAATTCCGCTACAGTGAAACAGAAATCTACGTATTCACCCTTATTATAGTTTGAAAATTTCTCGCCAGAGGTAACGTTTCGCTTTTGGTTTGCGTCCTGAATATTTTATGTTCAAGTGGCTTGAATCTTCACTGCATCTTGGAATCTGCAGCTTTCTACTTTCTCCTTCAGAAAATTCCATGGTAGAAAATATACAACTTAAAAAGACATCAAGCTAATCCAATAGATGTCGGTGTATCAGATTTATACCCGTTTTGTAGCTGAAGATTTTGTATTGCTGTGCTGCCATAATTAATTTAGATGTCTTGTTTTCCTTGTTTTACGAGAGTTTTGTATACAAACTTAATGCTTTTCATATCATGGAATATTCTGCCAAATAAAATAGCTTAGATATGTTTTTAATAACAAAGAATGTTCCGTCGAAATCAAAAATCACAGCTCATATTTCTGAATAGTTTGTCATAGTTGTATCGCAGTGGCGGTTCTATGAATGCAGGATCTATAAACTATGAAGCATTTAAAACGTTTAATACTTATATAAGTATGTCATTGTAAAATAAACTTTATCTTTAATTTATATAAATTACACGTATCTGCCTGTCACACAAAAATTATCCAATGAGGCTTAGCGTCATTAAATTTACACACTGTATTATCCAACTTAAAAAAGAAGTATGTACATATTCAGATTTATTTTACGTTTTTTATTTTCCAAATTTTCATTTGAGTGATGATTTTTCATTGGTTATTTTATATTCCATATTTCTGCGAACACAGTAAGCTGTAAATGTTGTTTGTCATTTTTTTTCTTTAGTCTTATGCCCAAAATTATTATTTAAACATAACATTTCGTAACAAAGTCAGTGTAGAAAATATGCAACGATTTTTCAACTACACGGCCAAATTATTAATGTTGGCATGAGTTAAATGCGTCATACAGATTGTCTCACAATGTTTATCTGTTTAGTTAGTTTGCGTATTCTTTTAATTGTCTTCGAAGTACGAGTTTCCGCCCCTGACTTTCGCGACGCTTGCAATCCCTAAAATGCACACAATGCGCATTTCGTTGCAGCGCTGAAACTTTCAGCATTTTAAAGTTTCGCTCACCCAAAACTGCCAACCTTATGAAAATGCAAAGATTAAAGTGCGAGCTCACAAAAGCGCCGAGCGGCGACTGTCTGACAAACTTTACGGACCAACAAGTAAATACCTACACACACAATGCATAGTCTGTCGTCGTGGAAAGTTGCGTTGTCGTCGACTTTTAGTGCCTCTCCTTCTCAGCAGCAGTTGAACTGCAAATTGTAATTGCAAAATAATTTTATTCCACATCAACTTGTCGTTTTTTAAGAACTAGTTGAAAGCTACAGTTCTTTGTGTCAGTCCCGTCTCTTAATGAGGAAAATTAGAAAAAAAATTTCACCAGCATTCGTGTAATTGATAAAATCCAGTTATTTAGAATTTCGAAAAACGGTGGGAGATTTGGAGTATATGTGTTTATTATTGTTCGATATAATTTTGTTATAATATATGGCGTTTTAATGGCAATGAATTATTGAGAATAAAATATGTAACTGTTCAAGCATACAACAGTCGCCTTATCTAACGTAATATATATGGTTATTGAAATAGTATTTAAAATTTCCAACGAGCTAGATATTAAGTACACGAACATTTGTAAAAATCGTTTACCATTTTTCCTCATAAATAAATGACCCTATCACAAAACTGCCGTCGTCTCTGTGCTAAAATTTATTTTTAAGTAAAAAGTAATTAACATAATTCTCAAGGCAGAGAAACACATGTCACTTATTATAGTAACACAAACAAAACTTATTTTCAAAGTAAAACGTTTTTTAAATCTCCCAAATATATATATTTATATTGTTCTGTGCCAAAAACGAGCTATTGATTATGTGGAAATTTTTTATCAATAACTTAATCTTGCCTTTTATCAGATGTGGAATAAAAAAAAAACATTTTTTGAACACCTCTGACGTATAGCATATAGCATTGAGTGTTTTGACTTGTGAAGTTTAGCAAAAGCACCGAATTGGAATTCCATTGCAATGCTGTCGTGATTTATTCATACCCGCTATAATTTGGGAAACTTACAGTACGCCGCATCTGTGCTTTTTTCAATCGAATGCTGTGTACTATATATAGTCTTATCGAAACTATATAAACTAGATAAACGCCCATAAAGATCTACTTAATTGATGAAAGTATTAATACACATAATGAGATACAAAAGTCTTAAAATATAATAAATGATATAAATACGTATATTCCTTTTCGTATTTCAGAACTGAAATGTTATTAGTTTAGATAAAAAAATTATTTACTTTTAAAGCAGTTATAAGATACATTTAATAGCTATTTCGGATTCAAGTCATCGCCAGAATTTTGTTTAAAAGGATTTTGGTTTATCTCTAAATTATATATGAAATGTAGAGTACATGACCTCCTAATGGAGTTATATCGCTGCTTGTTACTCAATTGCTCAACCACTCCTTTTCGAAGAGAGTAGGGATAGAAGGATATGTATATGACACGACTAGTGGTTGTGTAATCGCTCTCGCTACTCCCCGATTTTAGGATCAGGTTGGTGGGAGTCAATTTTCTACATCACAAACATCCACGCCTTCGAAAGGTAGTCCAAAAATCGCTTAAAAAATCAAACAAAGAAACTGTCCGTACTATAACTCGAACCCGTGAGCACCGTCACCCAAGCCAACGTCCTTATACTTTCGACCACGGACTCGACAATATGTATATACTAACTTCGAAAAGATAGACATACCTACTTAACTACTCTCCATATTAAATTATTGTTTCATATAATATTTAAATTCAAGTTTCCCTCAATCTATTATAATATATTGCATAGACAAATGATGCAACGATTAAGCGCGCGATGCTGTATCATTTAGCTATATGTGTATTTTTTCCAAATTACTTACACAAATGAAACAATACGACATAGATGTGCCGTTTTTACATTTAAACGCTTATATTTGAAGTTAATAGTGGTTTATTTATAATTTAAAACATTTTTATTCATGCCTACTATACATTTTTTGTTACTTGACTTTTATGTCCCGGGCACTGTTCTATTTCCTGAGAGACCGACATAATTAAAAGTAATAAATAAAACACTGAGCCATCCCGCAGCCCTTTGGGAATCAATAAACATCACATCTCAGCATTCAGATAAAAAAACAACTGCCTCACGTTTTGTTTATAGACCCACCCTTCTTTGAAAATTAAAAAATGCAAATTGTACTTGTTTATTTTTTCATTGCGAAAAAACTTTTAACGTCTCAGCAATTTTACTTTAATTTATTTATATATCAGCTAGTGTTGTGGGTTTCTTTTACCTTCGTACTACTCAGATAGAAACTTTTATGCATTGATTTTTAAATCGATTTGCATCTTAAATAGTATCTGATTTTATCGTCATTTTCCACCCACCTTATCCAATTCTTTCAACAGGGTAAAGAGAGACCGAATAGGTTTTTACTAATCTTCTCTCAACGTCATCTCTCTATCATATCTCCTTTCCAAAGGTAATGTTTCGGTAACTTCTCTTTCAGCTTACGCAACCTGTGTCGAGATTGTCCACTTGGAGTCCTTATCTTTTCCATTAGACACGCCCATAATTAAAAAATATAATATATCCAATTAGTAAATGTTTATAATATAAAATTTTACTTCGATTAATCTTACAAAATAAATCTCATTCATGGAAAAACGCTTTTATCCAGACTAGTTAAATCAATGATCGATGTCCGTTTTTTAATTTGCAGTAAACAAGAGTAATCAAGAGTATTGATTGAAAAATGTTAACTGTTATTAAGAGAATATATCCATATAATATGGACTTATATTTATATTTACTGAGAAATTGATTCTGGTTATTTTTTGGCGTAAAATTGTGCGCTCCACTATTGCGACCTTTCTGTATTATGCAAGGCAACAGCCAAGTTGCCAGGTATTTTAATTTTTAAAAATAACGTGAGATTATATCTTAATGTGTTTTCCCACCAACCATTATGAATAAACAATATACCTTTTATCTCATATTACGTAATCGATCTGACTATGAGAATAAACCGTTATGAATAGTATATTAAAATACTTTTCCATTGCACCGTTTCCTGGGAGAACCCCTTCTGTCCGGAAAATTCCCGTCGAACAATTTTGTCGCATTTTAACTTAACTTTTACCCGACTGAGTTTGATTTTACTTCTTATTATTCATTATTCCAAGTATAATTTATGATTTTCGCAATAACCGTTCACAACAGCGTTGGAATATTTAAGTTCAGAAACAAACTATTTGTTTTGTGTAACGTAGATACTTTTTTGCAGCAAGTTAACGTTATAAATTTTATTAATTTGACATTTTCAATTACGTTTAAGCACTGAAGCGCAATAAGAAAAGCGTGCTTCGACAAAAAGGTTATAAATATGTTTATATAAGAGTGATTTATTATCATTTTCTTCATGGAAAAATTATCAAAAGTAAATTACATATTACTCTTTATTTACATATAGAATTTGTATTTTTCCTATTTATTATTACATCAAGTTTTAATTTAAACATTTCTTTGTTTACGATATGAATAATTAACACAGTTACAAATTAATATACAGCAGGAAAGTATTTTTTTAAGTATTATGTATATAACTAAGCAACTATTCATTGAACTCATATTTGTAAATACAACAACCGCATAGTGAGCAGAATCTTATAACAACACTTAGTCACTATTTCACACTACACTCTTGTCCTTTAACAGGGAGTGTCTCGGGGGCAACTGCTTAAGACTTCACGGCGTACGAAAAATCAATGCCCCTTAATAAATGCAAAGCTTACATCAGGTGAATTCTGCTCGTTCATCGTTTGTTTATCGGTGCAATAGTCTGTCTATCTTATTAGGCATAAAGAAATTGTAAGACAGCCTGTAATAGGTCCGCGTGTAACGCTGCATTCTGCAATTGTTTATCGTTTTCGCCAGTTTCCGTCGTAACAATTTCCTCGTTAGGCAAGAACAAGTTAACCTCTCACCTGCGCTCTACCGCATTGTTGTAACAGACAGCGATTATGCGTTGAATATACGAGAACATTTCACAAGTTTTTGATTGCTTGGTATAAAACTATTCATATACTTGGACGCTATCCGGATTCTTTGAAAATATGTATTTTAACAAGATAATAAATAATGAATCGAGATGTAAAGATATTTTTTCTTTTCCTATACGTTAGTTTTTTATATTTTTTTTATAAATGCCAGTTGATTTAGAGCGTTCAGATTTAAGATACATTCATTACACTTTTACATTAAAAAAACAGTAGTTGTTTGTTTCGTTGCTGATAGATACTCTAGAGCAGTGCTCCGCAACCCTTCCTCATCCACGGAACACCTAAGTACAAATTAATATTTCGCGGCACACCACAAGCTAAAATATGTAAGTTTCATAAAAAAAATTACAATTTAATAATTTGTTTTTATTTGATGAAATAGAATTAGTAACCAATATATTATTTAATATAAAAATGAATGTCTGTTTGTTGGTTTGTCCGGATCTTATAGGCTCCTAAACTACTCAACCGATCGCGACGAAACTTTCAGGAAGGACTTATTGTGATCATGCCGGGAAATATTATATAAAATAATTGTTCGTTTGTCCTTTACGCGTTCCTTTACCATTCATACGATTTCGATGAAACTTCGGTGAGTTGTTGTGCACACACCCGTGAAGGGTTCTGAAGAAAAAAAAATTGAAAATCTAAAATTGAAAAAAGAATCAAATACGTACATACAGCGACATCTAGGAAAAACCTTCTGATTTATTCGTGTACGCACCAGACGAAAAACAAAAATATTGTGTTATAACAAGTGTGATATTGAAACTCGGGTCGCCAGACCTGAATATGATGGGCTCGAACCGGGTGAGTCTATGAAATTTCGGCCTGTGCAGACCTCTAATCCAAAAGCAGTTCAATAAACAGAATTAAAACACAAACCCTTTCTTTCTTTGAGTGGCATTGCAACGCACGCCGAGTACTCACTAGTTATTTAATAAAAGTAATTTTTTTTTGTTTAGCCAAAACCAAATTAATCTTTCTATTTTTAATAATAGTCTCGTCGCTCCTTCGAAAAAATTTCAATGATCCTAGTCAAAATTCGCTTCGTCAATGTTTGAGTTTCTGTTTAATTTGTCAGAGTGTGTCAATAACATTTTATTTGCTGTTTAATTCATTCCGAAGTTATCAGCAATGTAGCAAGTTCATAATGTATTATTTCGATACATTCGTTCACTGTTTTTAATAATTCCACTAGGAAATTTTATACATAAATGCTTCCCGATTTATGCAAAAATGTGTAATTATGGTAGGATTTATTTGTTTTAGACACCAGACAACCGTCATTTTACTCCTCATCATTGCAGTTGCGATATCCATGCAAATACTAATTCAATTAATCCATTAAATGTCAAAATAACATTATAGTTGTTTGAGCGAGAATAATTTAAGGAAAGAGCTTATCAACCGAATGGCTTTAATTGTATTGTAAAAAAAAATATACTCGATTTTTCTTATTTTGGATGCTCTGCGCCGCGGCGCACCGCTCTAGTGCAAGGATGCCCAACCGGTCGATCCCAAAGCAAAATTTGGTCGATCCCGATAACTTCCGTGAATTTTGAAAAAAATATTTTATTTTATATAAATATATTTACAGCCGACGATGAAAAATAAAACCCCGGTGATCGGACTATTCGGCTCGTATATAAACGTAGATTATAACTAAACAAACTAAACGTATATCATAATTACGATGAATATATTATTGCTGTATTAAAGAAATTATTGGATCAATTCGAAAAGAGATTCGCAGATTTTAAAAAGCTTCATACAATTTGCAGCTTGATATTATCACCGTTTAATATGAACGAAGTCTAGTATAATAATATATATGTTAAAAATATAAGAAAATACTACATTTTAATTATTTTGTAAGCTTATCTTATAATATTTTGCATTTAAAATAAACATTTTTAAGTTTGAAGAAAGAAAAAACCTTCAATAAAATTTCCTATGAGAATCATATTAAAAGTCGATCCCGAGAAAATATTAATCTAAAAAGTAGCTACGAAGGCAAAAAAGATTTGGCACCCTTGCTCTAGTACCATGGGCAAATGAATTTAAAAAAATCACTCAGAGTAATAAGTTTCGAAAGTATCGAAAGTACATTCCTTTTAAAAATATATATTTTGCACACCCATACAACCGTTCAATTTATTCATATCATTATGTTTTATAATACCATGTCTTCGCCCATGTTGAGCATATGAACTCCTAATGAGACATCTCAACAGTTTGTTGTTAAACGAGAACTGGTTGTAAGTCTTTCGCTTCACCCCACTTCAGAGAGGATAAAGAAAAAAATGATGGGGTTATGAAAGAACCAATAATAAGCTCCAATCCTAGCATCGGATTAGGAGTGTCTAAGCAGGATTGGAAATATCACATTCACACAAGTTCGCTGATTCGAAACCCTGACCGCGTTGCCGAGTAGGATTTTTGTTTAAGGGCTTTTACCAAGCGACTGCGAGACCGGCTAAAATAATGGTTCAATTATGTTATTGATTTCAGTTATTTATAAACAAACAACAACATCATTGTAATTCAATTATAGGTTACTATTGAGACGTTATTTTAAACCATTTTTGTTTTTTAATTCATTTATTTCCTTCTTATCTTTTACATAATTACGAAACATATAATAAATACCAATTTAGTGACAGAAAACGTCAATGAGATTTATCAAGCAAAAATTGTACATTATTACGTTTTTGTTGTAATCACAATAGGGTTAATTAACGTTTTTCAAATAATGTTTTATTTGGAGTCGATTTCGGCTAATAATTAAAAAATATCCTATCAGGCATTCATAGCAATGTATTCATTTACCTCATGGCCACGAGTAATTAGTTTTTGTTGCCTTTGTTCATAATTTTTAATCTGGTTAACACAGCGCCTACTAATTTCAAATGATCAGTTTATGGAACATGTATTGTTCGGTTGCAAGTTTTCAATTATCACCCTAATAAATGTATAATTTAATAAAAACAATGAATTTGTTTCATAACCCATAATTGAGAGTGTTGTTACGGCCAAACCAGCACACAGTCGCATTTTTGTTATGTATGTATCTCATTCAACTTTCAGAACGGATTATTTAGATGAATGTTACTTATAAGAGTAATAACTTGTTTATTAATGCAGATAGGAGAAGAAACGTTATTTCTTTTTGCAATTATAAATGCAACCGTTTTGTGGGTGAGGTATTATCATTATTTGAATTCATATTTGGGCTTAAGTCATACTAAGGAATTGTCGGCGTCCGTGGCGCAGTTGCTAGCGTCGCTGGCTACGCTTACGGATGTCTCGGGTTCAATTCCCGATGCGAATGGTTTTCATATATTGATCTTTCAATCGATTTATGGATTTCTGTTCGTAGTCTCAGTGCCCCTCCCATCCATTCCATCCTCTCGGGGCGTAGCGAAAGCGATTAGCTATCCACTAGTTCTGTCCTAGCCCTATCCTTCTATCCCTACTCTCTTCCAAAAAAACAGAGAGGTTGAGCAACTGAGTAACAAGCAGTTCTCGTAGAAAAATTCTGTGAAGATTGTTTATGTTATTTGTTTTCGCGATGCGCCTTCGCTTAATATGCTTATTTCTCATATCTCGTGATATAAATATAAATATTAATAAATAATAGCATATACCAAAATAATCGTAGCGATGGCATCAGTGCTGCATATAATAAGTGTGGATAATTATTGAAGTATATTGCTATTCGTTACCTTCTAGGTAACTATGTGTCCCTAATACTTGAGTATTTCAAATGCTACCGGTATTTTGAGTGTACTGTGAAATACAGCATACTGGCAAAGAGCTGCATACAACAACTTACAGCTAATGCACTTAAACCACTACTTCTCAAACTCAAGCAATATCTTATTGTTTTTATCGCGTACATATTTGTGTTTTAAATCAATTTCGTTATTATTTTCAAAAGGCTTAAAATG
Organism: Himalopsyche phryganea; assembly: GCA_022494535.1. Lineage (NCBI taxonomy): Eukaryota > Metazoa > Arthropoda > Insecta > Trichoptera > Rhyacophilidae > Himalopsyche > Himalopsyche phryganea. The sequence goes on along the minus strand of JAGVSL010000080.1, from coordinate 1,793,181 downwards.
AAACTAAGTTTGAATTATTGAGATTTTGTACACTTCCATGTATTTTGTCACTAACGACCCGGGATTCACCTTTCGGCATCTTCAGGCATTCGAGCGCACGAATGGTCAGTTTGAGTCCATTCGTGGAAGTGTACAAAATCTCAATAATTCAAATTTGATTTTAGAATTCCATCAAGCACCCTCAGTCGATGTCTTAAGTTAAATTAAATGGCAATGGTTGTCCAACTAAAATGTGATAACTATTGTATTGATCAAACCAATGATGTAATAAGTGGCTACCAAAATTCTCAATCAATAAATATTGTTTAATATACACAGTATTATTATAGTATATAGCTGCCATTTTTTAAATATCGTCAAAGACAACGATCAGTTTATCATAGTTATCATCGGATATTGTTTAAAAACCGTTAAATACTATAAAGATGCTATAAATAGAAATAAAAATAATAACTAGTAACCAAATATATGCATAACTAATTTTAATTAAACTCAATCGTGTAGATATCAATTCAATAATTAATCTATGATTTAGAATAATATATGTTTCTATAATAAATCTCTAGTTCTGCGTATTTTTTTTTTATTATATATTAACATAGTTGAAATTTTGGCAACCTTTGGTGATCAGCGATCTTCCTCTGCAGGTGGGCCTTAATGTGTTTATCGTCACTCAGTTACGCTGTGTGGACAAGGCTTAATGTTATACACATACTAAAACATCAGTTCTAAGTACATACTCAAGTACTTTATCAAGTTCTACGTGAAACAACAGTGGTGAAAGTACTTAGGATTATTGAAGAAGAATTTTGTATTATGAAAATTATGTTTTGACTAAATTAATACAGTAAAAGGAAATTCAATTCAAATATATTCCTGTAACTATTAGAATGCTTACTTCTTGCCCACTAATAAAATCCAGTTATTTATTTTAAAAAAAAAACTTCTTTTTCAAACACTCGGTTAATGTTTTAATAATAAATGGTTTTTGTTTTCCATATATCTGTTAACAATGAATCACTCAATTTTCTTAATAATTCAATTGTTTGGTTCGTTAATCTGTCCTTTTTACTGCATCGGTTCTTAACTTTTGCTTAGCACACATAAGCCTCTTTAGTCCTCTAACATCTACTCTGCCAAAAAAAATTATTTGCTAATACAGAGTCTTTATAGATATATCATTTTACGTACACTGCTTGATAGAAAAATTCCAAAAATGCGTTTTGAAAAACATATGTGCACATATTGACTAGGAGAACAGATGTCGTACTCCTTCATTATATATGACAAAAAGCTTGGGGTGAGGTAATCGCAGAAACTTGTGATCTTCGAATTCATTAATTTATTGAAAAACCATTGTAAAAAAAGGGTTTGGCTGTGAGTTTTTCAAATATTTCGCATATGCTGTCAACGTAACGAAAGAAATATTTCTAAATTAAATTTCTAAAAAATTGAAAAAAATCTTCCTCAAAAGGCATACAATTACACGGGTAAATATCAGGCTGGCAGAAGCGGTAGAAAGATAATAAGAAGACAGTCCGCATGTATTATGCGCATACATAACCAAACATCCATACTCCGCAATCTACGCGTATTGCGTCCACCTGCGTCCTATGTTCTCCTGGTATTTGGAAATATTTTATTTTTTTCTAGCAGTCCGTACCTCATCGTTTATAGATATTGGTGTGAAAAAACCTTATCTCCTCGGTACTGTATTTTATTACATAACAATAGAAAGAAGTCTTTTTGGTGAATTCTCTACATTTCGAGCGAGGTATTCCATTTTACAACAAATATTGTATATGGCGGATGTCCAATCTTGATCCAAGCAAAAACTTTTAAATGGTGAGTTGATTTCTTATCATTTAGTCAGAGTGCTTTAGGTAGGAATATTATATCTACTTGTCGTATAATATTTTTGTGAAATCAAACCGCTATAATAAATTTTCATTAATTTTTGAGTTACGTACATCACTTACAGGGAACCTAGGACAGATAAATGTATTATAATTCGTCGCTCAGGTGAAAGAAGATTTTTGAATGTGTAAAAAATTTTACAGCATTCAATAATTTGATTTTTTCCAATTAGCAAGTATGGCAATTCAACACTTTTAGTCAAACCAGGACAAAATTCGTTTTGCCACGTATCTATTTATCAACTATTGTTAAGCTAAATATATTATAGATAAGTCTAATTGTTCATTTATTTGAAACACTTTTGTTTCCTTAGAATATATTGACTAAAATACTAGAGCAATTTCAACCCGTAAAACATCGCTAAACATATCACAAAATAAATTTGACATTTGTGGTAAAATGATCAATGCTTTGGATGGTGAATTTCCTCGAAGATTTTCAATAGCTATCAAAAAATATACATAAGTTTGTCGATAGTTCGCCACCCATTCTAAATCAAATTGAAATTGTAGATTTGCAGTGTTGCAAAGCTTAAAGGAATTTCCTTTAAACAAATCTGTAAATGATATAATGACTTTAGTGTAGACTTATTCGCAAATCTCCAAGATTTTCTTCAAAACTCAACTTATATAATACAATATAATGTGAACTAAATAAATCTTAAATGATTCCCAATAAAACCTAACTACAAAGCATCATCTCTGAACTTTTATAATTAGTTTCAAGAATGAAAATTACGTATATTAAAAATGTACCCAAAATTTTAAAAATAGTGTCATTCGTTGTATTAAAATATTATTTATTAGAGACTGGATTATGTTTTATTTTGAATTTGTCTTTTTCATGTTTTGTTCATTATTTATGATTTTAAAGTATATGTGGTAAAAAATATAATGTAATGTTTCAGCTTAAGACTTGTAAAAACAATAAATTAAACAATATAATAAAGAAAGTAAATTGTGTCCACACTGTCCCTATAACTAAATCCACGTTTACAATACTAAGTCCTCCCAATCCCATCCTCACGGGGCGTAACTATAATTGTAACTGTCAAGAAAAAAATAGCTCACTTAAAAAAAAATTCAAGATAACTAAATCCACGTTTACAATACTAAGTCCTTGTGAACATTTAAGAAAATTAAACACTATAATTGTAACCGAAAAAAATAGCTCTCTTAAATTCAAGACCATGGTGGCTATAAGAATTACGGAGTGCAAAAAATCTCTATCAAGAAATCTATCATCCGATTCTTGAACTTTGAAACATTTCAATAACACGAACACGAAAGTCTGATATTGACGATACCAACTGTTTCTCTACACTTATCGTCGCAAATTAAACACTTTATTTTTAACCGTACACTTCTGAAATAAATTTTAACTTGGCATAGGACGACATGCTGCTTTAATTTCCAGTCTTTTCGAAAAATCCCGACGATTTTCTTTAATGTTTGTGACGGAATATTAGACTTATGCACTATTGAAGCACAATGCTCCTAAATATTATGAACTCGAAAGTGAGACACAGGTGACGTCATAAAAAACTAAAGTTCAATAAATTTGATGGTATGCGTTTCTTTGTTGACAGACTCAATAATACTATTATTTTTTCGACGGAATACGTTCGGCAAGAGGTGCAATGTTGTGAATCACTCAAAATTTGCAATATTTCTCGAGAGGAACACGCGGGCAAATCACAAAATTATTAAATTCATGTTTGTACAAATCCCTTTTACTTGAATAAATATGTTCATGGGAGTACACTGCACCCGTTTCTCCTTTACAAGAACCGTCCCTGTTTAAGACTAATATTCACAAGTTTCAAACGCTCTGTAAAATATAGATTTGAACACATTTTATTAATATGGTGACTCAGTTATTAACATTTTTTAATATATACTTCTTAAATATATTTCCTTAATTGCCTTTATACACGCGGCTCAAATTTAAAATTATTCCAAAAAAGGTATATTTGGTATGCAATATAACTTAAAAATCTGTCATCCGTTAATATTCTTAATGTATTTTTTCACCCTCGTTACAAAGTTGACTCCAGCGCCTTCGGTCGATTAATTTCAATTTAGCCGGGCCTTAATATCTATATTGTTTCACTGGTAGGCGTTTGATATTAAATCACTGTATCAAATAAACCTCTCGTTCAATATTCAAGCGACTACCCTACCCATCCAGCCCACACTCAATAATATATGACCCACAGCCCGGATAGCATCCGTCTCGAGAAGTTCGTTCATATTTCACAGTTGGCACTCATTATGCCGCCAGATCTATCTCCTCGCAATTGCTGCGAACCTGATACCTCGAAAATTTCTCATCGCGGATTCTTCGGAATAAATCTTGACTGCGCGCGTTGATGTCAAATGAGGCGGCACGACTGATGCTCTATTAGCGAAGTTAACGTCACTATGGCGATATTTCAATATACCAGAGCACCATGCTGTTGGAAAACTTTCTCTTGCCGAACTGTATGTTATAAAGTTACTTAACCAACAATGTCTTAATAAAACACTCTCGAAATAGTATCCTTCTATCTTTTACACCGTAGACAGTATGTGCCCCTAATACACAAATATACTTCATAGTATCACTGCTGTACAGAAAAATGTTATCCCGTTTAGCTAAATCATCTGATTATTCATCACCTGGTTTCAATTCATTCAAAATTGTTGGGTGTTCATTGTTTTATTTTTAAATAATTATGAAATATTACATATTAAGTGGGCACTTTTAAGATGTTTACTGCCAATTCTTGATTGAATATTAATTTAAGAAGAAAAACACAATTTGTTTTGTACTACTTACACATTTTTATAAAGATTAAGACAGGTTTCGCTCAGAGCAAGCATCAGTTGATAAACCAATGTAAGTTTTAAATATGAATATATGCTTCCGTTAAACAAGACAATTAAATTTTGATAATATATTAAACATTATGCGTTTACATAATACGTAATTCCTTCAAATTGATGCTCTCTCCGTTAATTATTACTAAAATAATAGCTTTATATGGTCTTTTTATTTGTTTAATATTCAAATACTGCACCGTGATTATTATTTCAGGTAAATTTTCCTTTAGTATTATGATTCCCGATAATTTTGAAAACGATTATTGGAAAATGTAGTTCATTCCAGTCACGTACACAATTCGCCGATTTCCTCCGTAGGTCATGTTCCAATTTAAATTACATACGGCACTGGTTATTCAGACCTTTCCACGAATGAAACAGTTTTACTACTAGTGCAAGAATATACCGGGTATGCTTCAATCCATGGAGGCTTTGGTTCATTTGCCGTGTCAACACTGACGATTTCCTTACAGAGTATTTCTACTAAATGCATGCATTCATCGTTTTGTTGTTATTACGAAACCGTATTTTTTAAATTATGTAACGCCTCCCCAATATGGTTCACACGAATCCCTACTGGCATATTAAACAAGCAAAGGCTCTAAGTATACCGCTCAACCTCCTTTTAATAGACTATCAAGAATATTTTAGTTGATAATAAATCGGTTTCCCTGTCTTTAATTGTATAAAGTATAAATAGATACACATATTACTTTGGATACGATTCATATGCATGGCCATTTCAGGTTTCGGACCCTTGGCCGCTGATTAGAATGGTGAAGCGACCTTTGCGCGTGGAACTTTTGCGCGCAGTACTAATATTTTAATGAAAAAATACCTATTTGAAAATAAACATTTACTTTTAAAAACATTAAACATTGTACATAAAAAAACAAATAGTAAAAACACAACGGCCTTAAATTTACGTTGAAAAAACATTATTTTTAAATTTGGATTATTGAGATTTTGTACACTTCCATGTATTTTGTCACTAACGACTCGGGTTTCGCCCTTCGGCATCTCCAGGCGCTCGAGCACACGAATGGACTCGAACTGACGAACTGACGGGTCGTTTGTGACAAAATACATGGAAGTGTACAAAATCTCAATAATACAAATTTGATATTGAAATTCCATCAAACACCCTCAGTCGATGTCTTAAATTATTATTTTTAAAACTGTACATTAAAAAAATAAACAATTTAAAAAATATATGTACATTGAAAAAAAACAGAGATCTGAAACAAAATATTAAAATAGTAATACAAAAATGTGTACATAAATCCTATATTATTGTAAATTTTTTATAAAATTTAAAAATTTCATATGGTAGAATTATTTTGTTATGGTACTTATCTTGTTATTTTTTTTCTAATCGATGAAATTTTTTTGAATAAGTCTATAAAAGTACTAATTAATTTTAACAGAAAAGTTTTCATATGTAAATAAATTTCTTTAAATGAGCAATCAATAATACAAAATAATCTTATATTGCTCGCAAATGTATTGCATATGGCCTTCTAATGGATGTTTTTTTAAGTTTTTTCTACGAACATCCCTTCTTCGAAGAGAGTAGGGACAAAAACATATGGCTAGAACTGGGTTAGTGGTAAGGTAATCGTTCTCGCTACGTGACCGGATCGGATGAGTGGGAGGGAATTTTAAACATCACGAACATCCATGCCTTCGTACAGAAATCCATAAATCATTTTATGAAACTGTCCGTACTGGGAATCGAGCCCGTGAAATCCGTAACCGAAGCCAACGACGTTGACCACTGCACTACGGACCCGGATCAATTATCATCAGTTGATAATTCTCGTGATGAGCGCAGACTTTGCAAGGACTTTCTTTTTAAGTCCTTGCTAATATTTAGTCGCACAAATTTATTGAGCGCAACATTTGAGTATCGTATCATTTAGTAAGATATAATTATTTTATAATGTAATTTTGATGAATTGATGCTTGCTTAATCGTAAAGTATGATAGTCTTAGGTATTCGTCTATTAATTTCCAATTGCAATGATGTACTACACTTAATAAACTAGACGAAAGTACTGCTACTTACATTTATATTATAATACTGAATATCGTTAAAAACCTGACCAGTTACTTTTTAACTTGTAAACCCCTTTTAATTCCACATTTGTATTCAATAAAACACTCCGCTAGCTACGTTTTAACACATTATGCTCGTCCGGCCACTTGAAGATTGGACACGTCCGCTGTAATGGTTTCCACTAATAGTTACACTAAGTATATGTAATCTATCTGAAAGACTGCGTTTTTTTGATCGTGCTTCTGCATAAAGCTTCTTCGATAATTAAGTCGCGCGGCTTAAATTGCATCGTGCTGTTTATTTAGAGTTTAGAAAAAAGAAACTTTCGTTTTATTGAAGCCGTTTTATCTGATTGGCTTCGTTTGTGAAAAAATAATAGTGCAGTCCCTTTCATCGTGCATTATACTATACTTCCTTTAAAGTTATCTGGAGCATTCAGTGCCTCAATAAAATAATATATATTTTTAATAAGTACAGATGGATGCAAGATTATTATTGGTAACTTGCCATTCCACACATAGATTTACTTTGCGTCATAAAGTTATTATATAGTCCAATGAAAACATTATAAATTTTGATTTGATATTCAAGTACAGGTTCTTTGTCATGAGACTTCGTGTGCTCAACTAAATTCTTCAGCAAGTGCAATAAAAACTTTTGATTTTATATTGAAATTCACAAAGTAACCTTTGAAACAAGAGTACAGGTTAACGTGTAGGTTTTTTACAGTACCGATTCAAACAATATTCCAATTCAGGCTATTAATTGTATAATTTTGATGATTTTATGATGAACAATGATTCTAGGCCTCCGTTTAACGGATTCTTTTGAATACAACTAAATATGTTAAATTACCGGTGTTTTTGATTTACCATCATATTAATATTCTCTCATATCTATCCAGTTCTCGATTCAGTTATTATTTTGCTTCTGTGCCGCGCTGACCATAAGTATAATTCTTCTATCAGCAAAAAAAACATCTTGTAGCTGTGAATACCACTTGTTTCCAAATTTTTGGAGCGAATTCCACATTCCACATTTGGAAAAAGTTTCAAACAATTTGGCATATATACACGGAATATATTTTCATTTTAATAATGATACCTTTATCTGTTTTAAATAACTTAATAATAATCAAGCACATCTTTACAACTGGCTAACAAATATTTTTTCTTTTTTTTTCAGGTAATGTTTCTACTTATACTGTCTTATTATGGATAGGTGTTCTTGTTGGTAAGTAATCATTAAATAAGTTTTACACATGCGTTTTTATGACATTACTTATGTCAAAAGTATAACCGTCGGCGTCCGTGGCGCAGTTGGTAGCGTCTCTGGCTACGGTTACGGATGTCTCGGATTCAATTCCCGGTGCGAACGGTTTTCATAGATTGATCTTTCAATCGATTTATGGAGATCTGTTCGTAGTCTGAGTCCTCCCTCCCACCCATCCCATCCTCACGGGGCGTAGCGAGAGCCATTAGCTAACAACTAGTCCTGTCATAGCCCTATCCTTCTATCCCTACTCTCTTCGAAAAAAGAGAGGTTGAGCTACTGAGTAACAATCAGTTCTCGTAGAAAATTTCTGTCAAGATACCTCCAGTAGGAGACCATATGCTCCACATTGGGAGCGGACATGGAAAAAAAATAAGTATATTCCGATATAATGAAACTTTCTGTATTCCAATGATTTAAATGTTTAAAATTTAATGTTACAAATATTATTAAAAAAAGGAGTCGACAAAATGTTAATTTTGTCCACCTTTACATCAGGTGTTGCCTTTTATAATATGTTATTATGTAGACTTATTGAAGACTTTTATTAATTTTTACGTATATTCCGATAGTAATATATGCGAGAACTATTTTTACCCATATAATCTAGTTTTAATATAAAAAAAGTTTACAATATTGTATTTAGCTGAAATTTTTTAATACTGTTCTACATGGGATCGTGCTAATATTTTCTCTGCTGTGTTCAACATTAATCTCTGCATATTAATAAGTTGACGAAGTATTTAAAACTAATAACTCTAGTAAAAGTTTGAAAAGAGACTTGAAGTGTATCTTCCATGCTTCCAGATTGTTCTTTTCAAATGCTGGAACTTGCATAGCGTCAGTAACTTTAAAATTGCACTTGTTTTGATGCTCGCGCAATATCAAACGTGCTTTTAAACAATTACGCTTCTGTAACAGTCTGTACTTAGACTATTAAATCAACGGGTACTGGGAAAATACAATAGTGTAACTTTGTCCGTACAATCCTAGAGTACATCTCACCTGTATTCAAATCCTCGCCTCGTTGGGAACAAGTTTTACAAAGCGATTACGTAATATGTTGATTTGATTTATAAAAAACGATATCAAATAAAATGTTATGATTATCACAAAATGAGCAAAGCGATTTATTCATTAAAACGGTAATTAATTCAGTTATTATTGAATTCATTAGGGTGGGTGGTGGTAAATTCTCCGTATAGGAATCTGAAAGACCCGTGTTTATAATTATCCTGGTAATATTTATACTTTCTGTTAATTATTTCAATTTTACGCCTTAGATACAAGGCATGGGTTTCGGTGATTCCCTAATAATTTATTAAATTCTCCTTTGCATTTGAATTGTTGGAATTTTGTCCATTTCCGTGTATTTCGTAACTAACGAACCGGGATCCGCCTTTAGAATCTTCTAAGTCGATATCTTAAATTATAATTTCTCCAATTTTCATCCCAAGAAATTTGCGATTGTACTGCATTGTCAAATATTTTCTATTTATTTTAATCACAAATTAAATTTTTTGCATTTTCAATTACGTGTTTGAGAATGATGCCAATGTCTTCCCACGAACTTTTCTTATGTAAGTAATTTTAATATGTCCGGCGCATAGACAATAAGCTATAATATTTAAATATAGTATTAATTCATTCTCAGTGACTGCAATCAAAATAGATAATGCAAATGATTTCATAATGTAAATCTTAAATAATCATTGGTCGTTTATTATACATGATATATATACATATCTTGAAACACAAATTCAGTGAAATATGTATTTTTTATTTATTTAAATTGCAGCGATTTATTTTGTGATTAATCATTCTAAATGCAGCATATGTTTAATTTTCAGTCCCTCTGCATATAAAAGAATATTTCTTCCAAATTTATATTAGAAATCAAATTAAAGTTGTCCGCGAAACAGATTACTGCTCATCCGTCCTTGTTCTGTACTTAGTTACTTGTGCGCCCGTCAGCTGGCGCCAGCTGTTTCGTTCGACGGCCGCCATCGTGCTTTCACATTTCCCGCGCTTTCCCACGGCTATTGTTTCGAGCATTGCCGGCACGTGGATGAAATTAATATTTTCAAGGTTGCTTTGCTTTGAATAAAGACGATCTTTTAGTCGCAAAATTTAAAAACGAAATTCTTCGAATTGCAGATTCCTTCATTACCATATTTTTCGATTCGATTATACTCTGATTGCTAAAAAAAGTGCTTCAAAGAAATTTATGCATTTCTCCATTATAAATAGATTTCGATTCATCTTTCTTTTATGTTTAACTAAGATTTACTTATAATTCTACATTAAATAATATTATGTTCTCTTTTTCGCAATATTCCGCTATATCGTTGGCACACATTTCTATTGTTGTAGGAATTTTATAGATTAATCCCAAATATATTAACTGTAATATGATAAGAAAAGCTATAAAATACATGTCCTAGATGCCGTATAAAAATTTGTATAAAAGTTGTATAAAAATTTCATATTCATCTCTGGACGCATCAAAGAAGCTTTAAGAGCATATATACTAGATACTTAAGATATTTTTTTCTTCATTTAAGTCATATTGGATATATGGCGAGTTATCAATATAGACGATGCAAATTTACATAATATTTATAAAAGTTAACGCTGATACGAATGCAGTCAACAAATTCAAGCGCTGACCGATATATACGACGCTAATTCTGCATACGTAATGATAAAAGTGAACGCTCTGAAAAAGCATGCCATCATGCAAGTGACCCGAAAACATACAGTTGACGACGGTATAAATGTACAACCAAAGGAAAGGAACGATATTCTTTCGTCGCGCTCCGAAATGAAGACATCACTCCGGATACACATAATCGTCATTTTAAATTTCCAAACTATACTATAAGTAAAATCTCGTTAATTACTCAACATTCAGAATCCAGTTCCTGAAGATTTTCAGGACCGGTTTCACTCATCGCGAGCATTATCAAGTGATGAATAAAACAGATTATGACAGTATAAAATATTAATGCTAGTACAACACAAATTGTTGAGTAGGTATATTGATTTTTTTGTTTTTCATATTGTCAAAACAGGTATTGAAAAAACAGCATAAATAAGTCTGTTTAAATTTGACTAACCTCCTTTTCATTTATCTGGATGAAAAATATTTTTGAAAAATCCAGACGTGTAGATTTGAATATGTTGCTATTTAATCAATTTTTGTAGAAAAAATGAGTTTCATATAAACTAGATCAAATTCCAGATAAAAATTTATCTATAATAGTTATAGGATTTTTCTTTTCAATTATTTTCTAAAACTGTTAAATTTTTATAACATTTCAGTCAGTGTATTTGAATACCTGAAAATTCCGAAAAGTGAAACCTGCATTGTTAGTGACAAAACTTGTTGAAGTATACAAAATTTGAATGATTCGAATTGACCATGGGCGGCACATGAGCAACAGTCGTGAGCGGACAAGCAGTGCATCCTCTGCAATAATTATTGTCCAATTAGACCCATACGTGTTCGCTGACTATTCAGCTGTATCGACTGTTTGATTTCCAAAATTATGATGCATTGGCGTCCATGCGCTGGGGCCGTTTCGCCGCCTTTGCCCAATTACATTTAATGCGCCGCCCGCCTGTGGTACGCAATATAAATTATATGCATTATTGTTTGGCACTAAAATACCGTAATTCAACGATTATCGCTGTAAGAAATTTATTACGTAATATTACGTATGGTTTTGTTTGATAGTTTTACCTTTTATTATCGTTTTAGCGAGACACGCTGATGGCTGCTCTACCCAACACCGCAGTAAAATTCATTTTATCCTTTAGAAAACCCTGTGGCTTATAGATTTAATAAAAAAGCAGTTTATTATGTTAAAAGTAAAATTTTACGCTCGTAATTGAATCTGGTAGTATCATCATTCTAAATTAATGTTAATAAAATAATGTGGATGTTAGGAGGTATTTTTTTTTATAATATTCAGTTTATATTATCAGTCGAATTTGTTTTTATATGGTTATTCAATTATTACGTCTCTGTAGGCAAGTGCCGTTTGCGTTTTCATTTTTTATGGAATCTTTCAAACATCGATTTATGGATCCATGTCCAACAGCATGGATGTCAGTGATGTTTCCACATGCCTCCTCTCACTCCATATTGGAGTCGAATATACAGATTACTCACTTGGTTGACCCTCTTCAAAATAAGACGTATTAAAACTGACTTATTATCAGTTTCGAAATCCATTAAGAGTCATAATGATCCACATTTGACACTCTGGACATGGCGTAAAAATTTAATGTGTGTGTGTGTTAAGCTGAATATGAATAATTAATTTTCCCAAAACTCTGAAACTATTTTATTATTAAAATAAAAAAAAACAATTTGGAGACGTAACGGCATCAGCCATATTTATTTATCCTTATTATGGGAAATGTCTTACATGCACAAAAAAACGCAGCTTTTTGACGAACAAATCGTATTTAGTTCAATTTTGTTTCGATTTTAATGAATCACACACATATAATAACAACTGAAGTGTACACAGAAAGAACATGTAACGCATTCTTGTAGTACACATTTTGATCTACAATACTGCATTACCAGTTTTTTTTAAATGTGACATAGCGGGCTCTTCCTCTGTACCCTCCAATTTTGATTAATACTGTTACTTTAAATTGCATGAATTATTTATTATTTTTCAACGAAAATCGAATATTAATTTAATTGGTTTTGAATTAACGGAAGATAGTTTTATTGTGTCGTTTTTTTTGGGATTAGATGTTTCAAAACACAGTTATCATAAAAAATTAGTTAAAAAATAGCACAGGTTTGGCTTCACAAGAATTATGTATCTATCGTTCAGACGATGACGTGATGCCGAAATATCTTACTACGTAATGTAATTCTTGTGGAGCTAAATAATTTGATTTATTTTACATGATTATATTCTTACACTTTTATTCTGCCGAATGTAAACCGGAAGCTTTTATAATAAACTGAAATGACGAAATTTTGTTTTTATTATTTCTCTGAATTGTGCGTATTTGAATCTTCCAACCTAGATTTCCCCGTGAAGCTTGCGGATTTTCTTTTCTTTCTAAAAATATCGCTTACAAACAAAGAAACCAAATCTCAAGCCCGCTTTGGATCAATTGTTTGTTGTATTGTACAACAATACAAGAAACAATTCTTATAATCCTTACATATTTTGTGTACGTTACTTACAGAAATAACGGATATGATTAAATAGTTTTAACCAATACGTTAATGACTCCAAAAAATATATCTTTATAAAATTTGAAGAAACATACTTTAATCAATTTTGAAGGCTTAATGCTCGCGATCTGCAAAACCAGTCCTGATCATTATAAACATGTGGGAGTAGTAAAAAATTTGTTTTATTTAAAACAAACATACTTTAATACAATCATAAAAGGAAAAATTCCATTATTACTTATTCCAATATGACACATGGAAATTGTTGTTTCACAGTAAACACCTTAAAAATGATGTATTGGTATCTTCCATTGTTTGACGAATGGCTTTTCCCTAATATTAAAATACGTTTTTTTATCTATCTTTTTAGACTTATCGTCCGATTTATTTATTGGTTGTGTGCATTTGAACATAACATACTTAACTGTTTAAAAATCGATAAATACTCTTGAAACTAAATATCTTGGTAATAATTATAAAACTAATATTTATTCCTTGGCATCAGAACAAAAGTAATTAAAATCGTAAAGCGAGGGAGCGGCATTCTAGTAATAAAATAACAAAACCAAGTTTATTTATCAGATATTTATATGGCCTGTAAATATTTATATTTTTGAAGAAAAAAATAGACTGTTCAAAAAGCAATTTATTTTGATCTCGTTGGTATCTGTTGCGCTTTCCGTAAAACAAACAAATTTTAATGTTTATTTTCCATCTTGGCACATGCTTTTGTTTTGGGCTTTTATTTTGAAAGTCTTTATATACGGTTGGTCAAAGACCCAGCCTTTCATATCTGAATCTATATATGCCTTTTTATAAATCTATTGCATTTCTTGTCATTTTTTTGGTATTCAATTTTACCGATTTGATAAATAATCAAAAAAATACATAATATTTGGTTGTGGCTGTTAATTAAATCATGATTAAATTTGAACTAAACATTTTTTTATTTTGATAAATTAAGTTTATAACGTTATTTGAAGGTATTTCAATTGTTTTAAAAAAAGGAATTTCCACAAAGTTACCGCCAAATTCATCGGCAATCGTACATTATGCTACTGTTATTACTGTATTGTAATCGTACAGTGAAATTGGTATTAAAACTCGGTTATATTTTACTGTTTATAAAACTACTTAGCTTGTCTTTATCAACAAGCATAACTGACTTAAACTCTTTTGCAAATGGCGAATGAAATAAAAACAGTTTTGAATTATCTACATAAATAAATTGAGAAACTGTCACATTTTTGAACGAATACTAATAATATAAAATGTATATTACAAAAAATACTCAGCAAACGAAACAGTTTCCTATGAATATTTTGACAAAGAAAATGCGAAAAGCGCAAGGTAAAAATAATATCACAATTCGCAATCTGTATGTAATCTTTGCTATGTTTTATGTAATTTTACCAATAAAAGTTTTCTGGTTTTCCTAAATAGAATCAAGTTTTTTTTATTGTAAGATGTGTCAAGTGTAAGATTGATTAGGCAATAAACTCATAATTTAGTCATTATTTTAATATATCGAAGACATATGTCTGTAATTCTATTTTTGTTATCCACAAATGGTTCAAGACTTAAAGCACTCTCGCGCGAGGTTCAAGTCCTTAAGTAGGTTATTAAATTCGGAAGCTATTGATAAGCCATTCACTTTGTGAGAAGATCTCGCAGGGTTGCCAAACATTGTTAAATAAGGTCGGTTTAATATAAAATACACTTTAAACGTTCATTTGTAAGCACAAATATAGCTGTTGAAATATTATTAACAAGATTCCAACAGTGACGATGAGTTACAATTTTACGTCACACCATTCAATTAGAAATAGTTTGATGCTACTATGTCATATTATATTGTTACGGTTAGTAAGTGATAAAGTTTACATTCCTTAAAACTCTTCTTATGTGTACTGTATGTTGCGGTTATTATTGAATTCAATTCAGTTCCGACCATCGGCGTCGAATGTTAATGTATACATCACATACAGTTTATTGTATTAAAATATCATTAAAACGTTAAATGTTAAGCAACAATAGAGAAAGGTCTTAAAAAAGGAATATCTTGAAACACGCCATTTTTGTTAGAATACGAGGTATTTATTTTATATCTGAATGACACTTTATCTTCAATTTAACATTTACTAATTGTGTTCAAAACGAATAATTTTCAAAAGTTCTACTTAAAGTTGCCGCAACTTTTCTGTTTATGATCATTTGGGAATCTTGTTGTCAATATTAGATAAGATGGAAATGGCTCAATGTCTTTATTGTTCTCTGCTCAGTTAACACAATCGGCCACAAATAAATACAATGATGAATTTACAGTATTTATTCGGTCGAGTCTAATATTCTAATATTCTGATTATAATCCATCTCGGTATTCATTATTATACGAAGTATTTTTGGCTAATGTAGTATATATGTTCTGTACGATCTAATATTTTTAAATTCTCACTTTTACTTATCAAAGTCCGTAGAGCATTAACTTATGACAGCTCTATCTCATTTTCCGCACAAGACTTTGATGCGATAATGCTAATAACATGTTTTTAAAGTTTGCGTACGCGCGTTCATATTTCCTGAATGGAATCGAATATTACATTACGCGAAAAGTGAAAAAGAAATTCCATTACACAAGTTTTTCACATTTCTTTGTGGCACCCTAGTCACTTAAAACATATCCGGTGCGTCTTAAAAACGTGGATCGATCGCCGCGTGTACGAATTTATTTTCGGCATTTCAAGTGATCTTTATTGTTTGTTCGCCACGGCGCTTGGCGTGCGGGAATGGATTCTCAGGGTCCCGTCTCGGCCGCGATGTTTTGACATCTGACGCCGCGAGTCTCGCAGGCTGGTGCTCCGAGCCAGACGCCTTAGGTCCCGTGAACACCACCACGTAGATACGGATGGAAAGCGACACGACGTTATGATAAAAGACAGCCTGTTTCTTCTTTGAATAAAGTTAATTCAATCTTGGATAAATTTTGAGAATATATTATGTTACTTCTGGTAAAGTTTTCTGGTTATTATTTGATATACGGAAATTGAATGGATTTAAAATATTACAGGCTTTGGTCTCCATAGTCTTTCCAAAAAAGTTATGATAAAAATAGAAAAATTATAATCAAAATTCTCTTTCATATGGGAATTCATATGACTTCGGTGATATTAAAATTATTAATTCAATGATAATTTTAATGACGTTTGACACGTTTTTATGAAAATCAGTTCCTTCACTCCACAAAAGGATTGGGATAGAAAGATTGGACTAAGATAGGACTAGTGATTTGCTAATTGCTCTTCTTACGTCTTTAGGGTCAAATATTAACAGCATTAAGCTTCACGAACTAATGATCGATTACTTAAATGAAATTTTTGTATACCTATTGATAATTTTAAAAGGATGAAGATTTTTTTAATCGAATTGTTTTTATTCGTCCCTCTTCTGACCAAAAATAGAACTCTCATCAAATATATTTAGTTTAAACACACGATTCTAAGTCCTAATGTTCAATGCTAAAAGCGGACATTGATTATTTGACGGCTTTGTTGGCGCTACGTTCTGTTGAGGTCCATGGGGGACATGTCAGTCGACGTATTTCTCGGGCTCTCTCTCTCTGGATGTTCAACCTCACAGAACTCCTCTAGGTTTTATTCGCACATCTCCTCACTCACTGTTAAGATGCTAACCGTCAATTCTTAGTGGAAAGACATTACACTTTAAAAATAAAACATAATTTGGTTTGTTTTACCTTTACATTTTTATAATGACCTGAACTGATTTCGCTTTCGATTACACTGAGAAAATTAACAAATTAATTTTTTGGAATACAGATGGATATTAGATTATTATATTGTGTATACATTTATTCAATTGCATGAAATAATTCATGTACAATATTTTGTTGATACATATCTCTGCTAGTGTTATCTATCCGGGAAAATGGCAAAATAATCACACTGCGTGTTTGAGGTTTATTTTTTTTTTTTTTTGAATTACCGACTGAATTCTCACCGCCTCATGAAGTTTTCATAATGCCGGCACGTACCAAGTGCCCGGAACAATGTTTTCAACTACTTCTTTATCAACACCAAAAGCTTTATAAAACGTCTTGACGAGTGTTTAGGGATAATCTTCTGAGAAACTTACCGCATTTTGAATGTACTGGAGCGACTAACGCAAAGCATTTGCTCGTTCGCCATCTTACAAAACAGTATAATTAATAAGCAAGAACAACGCCGTATCTTTGTAAAGATATCAGCTGAGCTCACTGGGATTTTTTCTTAGAGATATTGTTTCTATGATGTCATGTTATATAAATTGTTTTAGAAGATGTATTTAAATAAAAACCAATATTAAACATGAAACATTTTGTTACCGTCAATGCTTTCAAATTACCTTTCACAATAAATTATTGAAATTCACCGTTTGAATTGTCACTATTTAATTTAATTGTGTTGAAAGTGTAATGTTATAAATGAATGTGAGTGGCTGCCGCTTGTGGTGTTTTTACACAGAAAGTTTGTTGATACGTTTTTGACGGAAACGTAAATTTAACGGAAACCTTTTTGCACTGATTGATTCATACAATACACTATCATTGTAGTTATGACTTGTTACGAATTGACTCATGTTCCGTATGAATTTATCTCATTCCAAATTTGTTTAGGTACTGAAAAAACACAATGTGTATTTAATAATAAATTTTAAAAGACTTTCTGCCTACTGTAAGAACATACTGTACATTAGTACCCACTATCATATTACTAGTGGGAACGCCCGTCATAGATAACGTTATTGAAATTGAAATACTGAATTTAACTGTTCTTTAGTTTCCATACTGACGGACTGATTGTTGTTTGTTTGCCTCGGAATTTGGGACACGTCGGAACTGTGTGTATTGTTTAAATATACCGTGGACGCTTAGGTCACGAGAAAATTTCACACCCATATGCGATATGTGATAATAATAAAACGTCTACGTCTACGCTTACAGACCGGTCTGGGCTATTTATAAATTTAGTTGGACGTAAGATTTTCGGTTGATAATGCATCATTTTACACAAAGTAAAATGTCTCTTCTGTGCTACAAAATATTTTTTAAGTCAATTATTTATGAGATCAATCTCATATCATTTTAGGAATTTGCTAAAATAGAGTCTTTAGTGGTAAAACGTATAAAAATGTACAACATTTGAGAGATACAAATTTAAGGCAGCGTTATTTTGTCATTAATTATATTGATTTAAATGAGATAGATTGCTTCGATAAAGTATATATTTAGACAAATTTGGGAAGCTAAACTGTTCATTTTGCAGCTGTATTTTATTGATAATATAAACGAGTTGCAGTAATGCTTTACGTGCGAAATGAGATTCAACAATCCCATTCAAACTTGAACATCATCCACTCTTGAAAAGCCAAGGCAGCAGCATTCTCGACTTGACAATTACACCTTAACAAAACAATCCGCGAGGTCGCGGAAGTCCTGCCCCATCTCTCTCATCGAGTTTCCTGCCTTACCTCCTCTGCATAGTGATTCCCCGCGAACGCCTTCCCTCGCAGCCTCCCTGTCCGGCACAGCCTCCGAGCGCCGCGACGCCCGCGCTCCCCGGCGCTCGGCGCTGGCAGTCGCAATCGGCACTCGCTAGAGGCCCTACGTTGTCGTAGCGGGATACCACTCTGCCAACGATCGCACGCTGATCGCCTCTACGGAGATCCCTCTCCTATCAGCTACGACGATCAAGTTTTTGCCCGTGTTTTTGTTTTCCTCGGATTGGTTATTGAATTATCGTACGGGAGGCTTAGATCGATTCCGATCTTTTTTGTGTACATACATACATACATGCTTCCTTGTATTATTTTGCCCTTACAACGCAGTTTTAAAAAACTATGTAAAAGAAATAATACTCTTATTAAACATATATAGTTATTGTAAATAGTTTAGTAATCAATTAAGGTTATGTTTGATTTTAGTGGAATGTTTGAAAAAGTTTATTTCACAAACTAAATCTCAGTAAACTTCTATAACTTAATAAAAACTATTTTAAAATACCGTGTTAAACAAATGGATCTTTTAATCATTGTTAAATATTAAATAATTTTAAAATGTTGATAATTAATTACAAATAATATTATCAGTGGCATAATTAAACGTGTAGTGATTTAAATAATAACTTATATATCTTTAATAACAAGTGCTACAAATTTAATTTCTATATTCGACACCATCTGTTGAAATCAAAAATTTACAACATTTTTTACCAAAAAGCGTATTTTTAACTTATTATGTTAAAAGACGCGGTCGATGGGATCGTTAATTTTTATGTGCATCGGCATTAAGGAGAGAGAATACACTGAAGAAACAAAGCAATATTGTGACTAGAATAGATTATTTAAAGCCGATAAATATTTATTACCATACCATTAATAGTGATGTGAAACAAACACACACATTAAACTTCATTGCATAAATATCGCTAGACTCTTTCAAGACAATGATTGAGAACGAAGGAAAGTAAAACTATTTAGTGTATTGACTGTATAGTATAAATGAGCTTATACAATAGTTAAATTTATAGCATTTATTGAACGTTTATATTATCGTACTTGCAATATTTTATTCATATCAATTTATTGAAGAGATGTTTTATGTGTCGTTGTCGGTTAAAATTGTTCTGAAAGAAATATATGTAGTGTATTTAAAATTTTAAATACGTAATAGTGATAATGTGGCTGTTTTTGTTGGATCTGATAAATCAAAGGTGGAAGTGATTTAAAATTCAAAGTTAAAAAAAATATTCAACAGACCGAACTGCCAAAAAAACAAAAGAGCAAAAATACACGCACTCATTTTGTATTGCAGCTAACTGCAAGTAGGCTCTTTCATTCGCATTCAAATTAATACACAGAGCGAACCGTTGTAATAAAATTCACCACACTGAGACAGACGCTTTATTATATTATTCCTCGCCGCAAGTTGGTGCATCGTGCCAAAGTAAATTCAACGAGAGATTAAAACATGAGATGGGTCACGCGTCTCTAAGTCGATGCTGCTTCAGTTGTGAGGGATCCATTCTCACAGGCTGACAAGTCAAATTGATCGGGCAATTGAGCGATGGCCGAGATTCCTAACGGGGCTCAGCCCCAACGAAGGCCGCCCGCTCCGAGAATCTCACCGCTCAAAGATACGCTCGTCATTACCACATGGGACGATCCGCCACCGCCCGCTCCCGAGAACGTTCAAACACTCCCCCGGAGACCGACATCTATAATTAAAACTCCGACTAATGGCGAGATACCGAATAGTCATTCTATACCTAGAAGACCTCATTCGATTGCTGTAACCAGTCACAATAATGCTGTGAATGGTATGAATAATTTTAACTCAGGGTCGCAAGTTTCTTTATATAGAGCTCCTGCACCACCAGCGTCTACCGCTTCTACTATACAGCCTCCTGCTAGGCGTCCTCACAGTATTGCTGCCACTCCTACTGGACTACCGTCGAGTACCTCCAATGGACAGCCTTTTAAAGCGCTTAATGGGTATGGTCAGTGGCCAGTAGCTCAAAAACCTCCTCCGCCCGTTATAGCACGTCGTCCCCACAGCGTAGCAACGACACCGATCAATGGAAATGGGACAGCTCCTGAAGTAGCACAGAGAAATGTCCCTTGGAATGGAATACACCATCCTGTTGCGCGACGACCCCACAGTATTGCAGTCACTGAAGCCGAAAACGGACTGACATGGTCTCCTTCTCGATTACCACCACTCCAGCACCCTATTGCACGTCGACCTCCTCCTACTGCACTCAACTATCCTAATTACACTACTGCTAACTCCACCTGGTCTGGTCCCAATCCTTCCAGACGGCCCCACAGTATAACGTCAGCGCCTGTCAACACGCATACCGTGACCGCTGCGAGCCCTTCAGACTCAGGATATAGATCATTACCATCATCGCAAAGTGATTACCAAGTTCAGTCGAAATCTCCGTGTATTTCCATGGTGAACGGATTACCGCCTCACGACCCAAGAAGACTAGGTTCTGCTCATTCTCAGCTGAGGCCTTCACCCACATTCCACGGTCTGCCTTTTAAACCTTTCAATTGCGGAGTGTCTCCAGGGGGCGTCCCTTTATTCCTCGGGTGTACGCACGCCCACGGAAGTAAGACCGGCACCCCAGCAACAACGCCAAGTAAAACTGCTTCGTCAACTCCTTCTTCCATCCGGGAGGCTGTTCAGCATCTGTTGATGCAACCGAGGAATGGTTTCAAGATCATGGACGACAAAATGTCGCTGTTCATCGACATCATGGATGCGCAGGAACGATTTTCACAGGTAATTCAGGCGTTGTTGTCAACTAATTAATCACGAGGCATGAATCTATATACATATAAATGTTTTGTTAAATCTTACTTTGAGCTAGGTCTTAGTATTTTATCTGACGGATTTCCAAAAAAATTGAAGTAAATTTTGCGTAAAATTCGTAATCAAAATTATTTGCTTACGTCATTTAGAATTTATAATTACGCATATGAATATTGCAGATTATTGTTTCAGTATTCATATACTAAAAAGAACAAAGCTATATATTAGTAACAAGAAGTCTTTGAGTAATAAATAATCGTTTTCAGTTAATTTATTATGAATGTGTTTGTGCTCTATCTCAAACAATATGGCTACTAAACAATGATTATATCTGGACCAAGTTACTGATTTAATTTTAAAAAGTTTTTTTTATTTCATTTTAATTATATATATATATTTTAAATGCCTGTGTTTTTTGACAGAGATGTTCTTAGAGAAAAAAAAACGATTTTGTAAAAGTTGCGTTGAGCCAGACGATGGTGCTATAAAAGGGGAACATTTTGGTATAAATAACTCATTAAATGACTTTTTTTGACTTGCCGTTATTTGCCAAAACGTAGGCGATATGATATCGACTATTATTGCTTTAATATTTTATGTGTTGGCATTAATGAAATAGTTCCTTTCAAGGATAAGTAATACGCACTTCAAAGATATTACTAATTAAAATAATTATAATTCTAATGAGCGATTCTCTGTCTGAAATCCTGTACTATTTTGGTTTCAATGGTTTTAACATTACAGTAATTCACGTATTCAAAGCTTTACGTTGTTAATATAAAACTTTTTTTTAAATATAAACCACGATGGAATATGTATCAATTATTCATCAAAGCTTTTCAGCTTAAAAAATAAATCCTATTTCACGTACTTAGTTTCAGTTGTACGTAGCTTTTAAAGCAAAGCTTAAACAAAATATTTTTTACTGCTACAACATCCTTTTTGCTGTCAAAGCTAACGTCGACCACTAAAAGTATTTAGACAATATAGCACTTCCTACTTATGTAAACATGTTTGCGAGCGTTAATGTGTTCTCGAAGTTACGTTTTACCTTTTTTTCACACGAAATTCATCATAATTTATTAATCAACAACTTTAAATAAATTAAAATAAAATATTCCCCATTTACCTCACACATGATGACAAGACATGTATGTATTTTCGAGAAATAAAAAAACGATTTACCCTTAAATTTTAATATAACAATTTGAAATACAATAATTTATTTAAGTTATTTGACTGTTATGACATTTACGTATTATACATACATATTGTGGTCATCAATTTGTCAGCTGATGCAGAACTACTTTAAGTCTGTTCTGTTACATTTTTTTCAAGAACCATTTAAACATAAGACTCTCAATTATATTCTGAAGCTTGAAAAAAAGTTTTCAATCTAATTGATATTCGATATGTGAATGAAGAATTATTGTTTTTATCCAGAGAAGTTATAGTTAAATATGGCCAGCATTTATTGGGTCAGTAAGAAATAGTAAATAACCAAAATTGTCAGAAACTAATTTAATAAGTTCTCAGTATACACATGGTCGGTTAATAAAATAAACGGTCAGTAATTTATATAGAATGTTCAGTTATTAAATTAAATCGTCAGATATTCATATGAAACTGTCAATTTTTTAATTAACCCAAGCTTTATTTATTTGACAATTATTTACTGACCATTTATCAAATTAGTTACTAACCAAATTTAAATAATATCATATTCACATACCACAGTGTTGCATCGAAATAATTCATTCTAAAATACTTCGATACAATATAATACTTAACTATGTTTGTTAAATGTTATTATTAGATGATACTTAAACCTTTTTGACAAATGCAACACCGCGTAAGATTGAAAATAATCGAAAAACCCGTTTATTAAAAAATGCTACTTACGGTGGTAGGTCTGCATTCTGAAGAATACATTAATTATCTGTTTTATTTATTAATGAACTTTTAGACGGTTTACATTAATAATCTTAACTATTTAAAAGGGTTATTTTAAAAAATAAAATATTTCAGCTTAGCTTAACATTTTTAATTATTTTATTCACCGGAAATTAACACTACTGTATTCTATTGGAAATAGGTAATAAATAATTATTATTAAATTGCAGTGAGATAGTCATACCTGTTATTTTTCTTAATTATACATCGCATAACGTTAAGTTTCTAGAAATATAATCAATACAACAGAACACAAATTTAGCACAATGTGTTATTTTAGAAAAAAATAGTTCATTGTTCGACCAGAGCCAGTTTCGCCGTGCGAATAAAAAAAATATAGTAAATACAATCCACTAAATATTCAATTTTTTTTTTTCATAACCGTACTTAATTGGATTTTTATATGCTTCTTCGCTGTGCTTTGCCTTTGAATTGACGAATCAGTTATTCAAATGTGTTTCATGCTTTAAATGATCGAAGCTTAGGTTTTATTCGTTGTAATATCATAGTTTACTTGTTAATACATTTAACGAAACCAAACCTAACCTAACGTCTTTTTTTCTAGTTGCTGCAATTGAGTAATAAGGTAAAAAAAACATTTCTCTATTTTTACACTAGACGAAATTAATAATATCACATAAACAACTACAATCGACTTACCTACAGCTAATAATTGAACACGCAATTTTACATATTACAGTTATTATAGCACGTCAAATATTTTTAAAAACACGGGTAAACAATTTAAAAGATATCTTTAAAAACCATTTCATCAAAAATGATATCAAATATTGTACACGAATCAGTATTTTAGTAGAATAAACTTCATTAAGAAATTAACCAAATAGCGTGTTTTGGCATTTATGCGAATTGATTTTTGTATGATTGTTACTATGACTACTTTATTTGGACTTAGCGTTTGTTACCATTTATTTAATGAAATACACATGCTTCCTTTGATAGCGATAATGGTTTTAATTTGGATGTATGAAGTGAAATCTATGGCGTAGATTAAATCTTTGACGTATATTAAAATATCGAGCATATCATTCCAAGTATTTGTTATTAACCAATCATTAGGATTGAGTAAAAAATAATCAGTAATTGTAGTTGGATGTTAGCTTACAATATATACATTTCTTTTAAATGTTTGAAAAAACCGCCTCTTACATATCATATGTAGTACGTCAATGGGTTTTCCTGCACACTACAAAAAAAACTATTCCACAATAATTTAAATTTTTAATTGTCATTCCATCCAATTAAAAAAATATGTTTTCTTCGACAGCTAATTGTTAATGCGCCAGATTTTGATACACTTAAGAAAACTCGAGGATTCTTTAAAAAAGTCACTCCAGATAAACTTGAAGAAAAAGGTCAAGTGTGTCCTAGATCTAAAATGTTAAATTAAAAAAAAAAACATTATGTGATTTTGAATTTGCCAGGACCTGAACATGGTACCTCTTAATCGATAAATGGACCTCTTATCAATAGTCTTGGTCATTATGAAAGCGGTAGGTAGTTATGTTATAATTAGTAATTCTATAAGAGACAGCGTAAAACGCTGAATATTTTATATAAATACGCCTTTGAGTAGTAAGTACTTCTGAACATCTAATTTTGTCTTAAATAAATTATATATGGAAAACCACTCAAAAATATTAGCATTTCACTACAAATAATCAGCATTTATATTATTCGTCTTTCGTAGAATTTGGAGTTATCATTTACAACTTATAACCAACCACTAGGCCATCAAAATTTTTATTTTTTTATTACTGCGTGGTTTATACTTTCTACTTATATTAACGGCTACAATTAGATCGCACTATATTATATTGAAATTGGATATTTGGACCGCAGATATCACGCATATTTAACTAATGTGATTTGTTTTTTTTTTATTTCAAACAACGCTGTAATTTTGAATTTGCAAATGAGTAATATCTTATTACATGGTTGACGAAAGCGATGTTGGACTCATCGTCATTTTATGATTGGTTTGTCAAACGCGCCAAATCTCAGTTTTGCAAACGATTAAAAGTACAATTTGCCTTTGGAATTTGTAAGTATAATACTTTCGTTTCTTTGTATTATAGAAATATTTAATAAGATGAACTGCAGTACACTGTCAGTCTCATCAAAGCATATTCAAGAAAACAAATTAAAATCATGACGCTATGTTCTTCTATATATTGTACATTTTTTTTAAATCGTCTTTAATATATTAGTTGTATCGTCGTTCTCCTGTCGAATAACGTTAAGTCAAAAAAAATTAAGAGTTAAGTCGAGTTAATTTAAAAATGAATTAAATAGTCTAAAATAATTACAATACATACATGCATATAATATATAAAGGAAGAGTCGAATTAATGCTCCCGAATTGGTCAAATTCATGTTTAAACATCACCTTTTTACCAAATATCATAAAATGCAATTCTTTTTTTGGTTTTCCTGAAAGTACTAATTTTAGACTTAACGCTCTTTTCCTTTCGCATACAGAATTAAAATCTCCAAACTAAAATTTTATATATAACGTTTTTGCACATTGCGGGAGATAAGTCAGTTGTGTAAAACTCTTGACACTTCATAATATAAGAAAAATAATATTGTTTTTGCCCGTAGTTTTTATAATATAATTTTCTATCGTACTTAACTTAACACAGCAGATTCTCCATTTAAAAGTACTCTCGCATCAAATTCCCAGCACGAGTAAAGTAAAATTTATTTCTTTGTCAGATTTATATCGCGAAAACTTTCTTCAAAATATTTTTTATTGAATCTTTCTGTATGCATGGATTTGGCGCCCGCGCCACCCCGTTCCGCTCACTCCGCGCCGACTTTAAACTGACTACAAAGTATGGAGACATTAACAACTTTGAAAATTAAAATTTAAAACCGAATCGGGTTATAATGGGGAAGTTTTTTTATTACCAACGCCATGATTTGATCTCGTATAGCGCCCATGAGTTGAAACTTTTTATGAACCTGGGGTTATATTCCATGCGATTTGTTATATGAACAAAACAGAAGAACGCAATAAAAGCAACTTTCTATTATTCCCATTGATACACTTAGATTTATAACCATAATCATGAAAGGGCGGGCCTCGAAATCCTCAACCTTGCCAAGCAGATATCGCCATCTTATTTTTAGAACTACCTTCAAATTCTGATTGTTGAATATTATCCTTTACTCAATGGCTTCTATAAATTCACCGTGACACATAAAACCTCTATATGATTCACGATTTGATTATTCTCTTAATCGTTAAAGATCTTTGATAATCGAATAACCCATGCTCTATATATGCATTAATTTATAATGTTAAACATGTTACATCGATGAAATTTGACCAGCCAAATCAATTGTGCTGACTTTTTGGTATAAGATGTCTAAAAACACAATTTTTAATTTAGTGATTGCACTATTTGTTTTGTTGATTCAAAATATTATTGCAATTATTTTGAATGGCTCTGTAGTTATTGATTATAATTTACACATATCTGTATATTTATAAAACTGACTGCGATAAATAAAAACGTTTACTATCTATCATCAGTCCCATCGCAGTGGTGATTTCACCATTGAAGTTTTTCTAATAGTTTATACCATTGCTTCCCAAAATATGGGCCGCAAAAGAGTTCCAGTAGAGCTAGAAGTATTATTTAAGTATGCATTTTTTCCTTTTACATAATATGTATATATTCTTTAAATAATAAGAACACACTATTCATGATTTTATTGAAGTTTTATTTTTGAGGTGATTGTAATGCAGGTGTGTATGTATAAGCATAATATAAATAATTTCAAATAAAGCTTTTGATAATTAAATTAATTTCCGGGGCCCGTAATTCATTTTTTGCAAATTTACTGTACTGTGGAATGAAAAGGTTTGAGAAGCACTGATATGTACCATTGGATGACAGAATTGTCGTCTATCGATTGTCTATTTTAATCAGATTGTATCGTCAATACTAAAGAAAGGTTTACCGTGAATACAGTGTCAAACCTTTTATTGGCTTCTCATTAAAGGAGAAAAGTGTAATGAAAATGAATATTTATAATAAAAACAACAATCCTTAGAAGATTGGTTTTGGATTTGGGTGTATAATTCGGAAATCATTTTACTATAAATATTTCATTGCTATGTGTAGGTATATGTAATTTTAATGAAGTTAATGAAAATTATATCACAAAAGCGAGATGCTAAAAAATAACAGCGACAAATTTCAGCAATCGACCGATAAATAACTCATAAAATTGCTCATAAAAAGAAGACTCATTGTCTATACTTAGTTAGCTACTGTCACCTTTTTCACGCCGTGAATTATTGTGCTCTCACGCATTACTCTTTTTAGATTTCTTCGCGTTGTGTGCATCATGCACCTGTCATAACAACATAAGTTGTTTAGTCTATATTATTAGCGGCCAAGGTCAGCAATCGCTTCTCTCAAAATTCAGCACGAATCATTAATAGATATATTTTTTTTTACATTTTTACATGTTTGGCCAAACAGTTTTTGTTTTCACATTTTATTTTTTAAGGGATCAAATAATTCATTTTGAATAATCGTTAAAATTATTGTAATGCATCGTATTTTTTAATACCCTTAGAACAACACTGTCAAATCGAACGATAGTTCAGATTTGAATGGTTGAGATTTTGTACATTTCCATGTATTTTGTCACTCTACCTCTTTTGTCTTTTCCTACCTCTATTTTCCTACTGAAATTATTAAGTGGAGTCCGCGAAGCGGGCTCCTAGTTTCCTGGCTAAAGTCAGTGCTAGGGTGGGTACAGACACAGACTAAGTTTTTATATCCCTTTCCCGCATGTAAGCTAGCTACGAACTGCTATCTAAAAAGATTCTGTCAGCTCAAGGCTTTGTGTGGGGAAAACACTTAAGAAAAAACCTCATACGAGAATGATTGTCTTGATGTAACAGTTTATAACAATTATATATTAGATAAATACGACAATTTTTATCCCTGAGTCTAACAAGTTAGCATCTGGAATAATCTCAACACATGTATTGGGGTGAAAGGAGAGGGTTTTTCAATGCAATCCGAAGAACTACCTACTCAATTTCAACTAATTGGTTCTTTCAGGGTGAGCATGTTCACATACTGATAACTTTATTATCTAATGGACTCGGTTTATTTGGTTAGTAAATAGTACGTTTACGTAAATAATACGTTATTATCAAAATAAATCAAAAATCATTATAATTTGGCAATTCAAAATAATCCTAACCGAGCTTAGTCGGTTATGTTATATTATATTGAATACTTTTAATAAATAGTCGCTGACAATTTATCATGCTACTTTCTAACCGTTAGTTTCCAACTATTAAAACACACTGTGCAGAAAAGCGATCACCTAACTACATATCCTTTTTTAGCTCCATTCTTCTAAATAAGCATCTCTGAAATAGACCAGCTCATGTTAAAGAACGAGATGCCCGATAAGTTCTTTCATACACTACACATTGGAAGTGGACCTGGTTGAAGACGAATTAAATGTGTTTGAGATACATTCATTACTAATAATTCTTATTACACTTGATTTTGATTAAATCGCGTATGTTTTCAAGTTATTTCAACGCTTGTATGTAAACACGGGACTCCATTAGGCACAAAACGAAACGTGTGTTTGTTTTCTTCCGCAATAAAATTATACTCGTGTCGTTTTACAGCGGAAATGTATTGCCGAATCAGCATTGTTTTATAAAGATAACCCGGCCAAATAAAATAGCGGCAGTTAGCCATACAATATTTCGGAAATTAAATTTATTTAATGTTTAGCAAATGCTGTTTTTTATTTGCGTAATAAATCATTGTGTTTGAACAGCGATCATACTAAATGAAATTTCATGATGTTTGTCGTTTACTTATGAAAACTCGTTTCTCATTCTTAATCGCTTATCTGCCTTACAAGCAGTCACGATTTTTTCTCAGACATCGTATCCTCACAGTACTGCACCATTGTCTTTAACGTTGATTTAACTCGTTAAATACGTTACTGTTTTGAAGAAAAATAAAAGTCAGTACAATTATACTACATATAACGCTATGAATTGATTTTTAAAATAGAAATGTGTAAAATCCAATTAAACGCATTACAACTAGCTTTACTACAAGTAAATTTATAGTATATTCTTTTGAATATTCCCTCTGCCTTAATTTGCTTTCCAATGTTTTAAATAAACAGCTAACGAACAGTCTTCTAATCCCCATTTTCTCCTTCCTCTATCATACATAACGGACGATATTCCCCGTCTACATACAAATTCTAGTCAATTTATATATCTCATTTCAAAATCTAAACCCAACCCATGATTTGATTCTTGCGCTTCACTACATATCTAATTTGTAATATCGAAATGCAAACTACCAAGGATTTACTGATATTAATAACTTTTACGACATCACGTCGGTACTTTTCTTCCACGAAGAGATGTAAAATACCGCAAATTCGTTCCCTTAAGAACTCAAACCTTGTATTATTATCATTTATTTAAAATTCCATGCTAACCCGACTGAAGAAACTTATTATTCTCACGTTAAACATTTAATCCCATTCGAGGATTCGAAATCGTGACCCCGTGACCAAGTAGATAATTACCCAATAGTTTTTGTTGACCACTCGTCCAAAAGACTGCAATCTTTCTTGCTCTTTGAAAGAACAAATTTTATTTCTATTTTGGATTCACTCTGAGTCTTTCTTATATTATATAATATTTTTTTCATTACTAAAATAGAGTTACAAATAGAACAACTCAATCTATATAAACATTTCGTTATTATTAACTCCCTATCTCATTTCGTGGTTTCCTGGCATGTTTCAGTCGTATTGTAAATTCAATTTTAAATTAGAATCGACTGCAGATAAATAACGACTACCTATATTATTAAAAAAGATGTAAAAATGACATAACCATTTAAATTGATAGCTATCTTAGTAATCAAATCACTTTTTTACCAGGAGCACATACTCGTGAAAGGGTATTTCCGAAAATGATATTACGTCAAAATCAGCGCGATCCGTTTTCATACGCAGTCTTCTAGCGAGAGAAGCTCTTCATAAAATATTCGAATGGACCAGGAATATAATGCCACCAATTTTACTGCCTGTAAAAAAGCTCTGGTGTTGGTGTTTCCTTTGGACGCCTAACCTCACACCTTCGATCGCGTCAACCTTCCTCCGGGTCTCCTATTCCAGTTGTGTGAAACACAAGGTTATGTGCACATAACGACTAATAGCCGATTATATTACCCTTAAAAGCCTGGTCGTGTTATGTTCGCCTGATAATAATATATCCTTAATATCAATAATACGCATATCGGTTTTACGATTAAACTAAGTTATTGAAAGGAAATGCTTGCCACTTTAAATCTAAATTAACAAAAAGTAAAATTGTTAATTAAACACTTACCGCACATGCATATGAATCTTTAAATTTCAAGCAATTAACATGTTAATATCGTTGTCGACCGTATACATATTACCACCGTCAAATTATAAATTGTTCACGACCAATATGACGATCTTTTTAAAGTCTTATATTTTTTATAAATTGAAAAGCGTGTCCCGTTTAACATAAAATAAAAATTCTTTATATTTTTGAAGATGTGTACGACAAATTCAAAAGCAATTAAGTTCTGTTAAGTTCTGTTTGAACCTTGAAAGGGATAGAATAGTTTTTTTTTCATATATCAAACAACGGAAAATTTTACGACACTTAATATCGGTGAACTCAAAATGATTATTGTTTAAATTGTATTATGAAATACAAAAAAATGTTTTCCATTAAAACATATAGGATATATGTTATAAATTACACCTGTGATATAATATTAAGCGAAAAAAACGTAATTATCAACAATATGTATTATATTAAGTCACTGCAAAGGGTAGTGGTGAGAACGGGAAGGGAAGCAAGAAGTTGTTTTGTATTAAACTTTGATTAAAAATTGCGGACCGTTAATCAATATCCCCTAAGTTTATAGGCGGCTGTCCCAGGGTTTAATACGCCCGCTACAGAGCCTTAAGATTGATGCTGTAGTATCCCCTGCCACCTTTCGCCTTACCCTCGAAGCCTATTTACGCCTCGGATGTGATGCATACAGCCTTCACTTTAAGTTTAGCGCGGAATCGCTGGTTCTTAAGTGTTGATGCGCGGTTTTCTTTCCTTTTTTTCCCCTGTTCTCTTTCAGCCTTAGTCGAAAATAATAATTTAAAATTGCCTATGCACAGTGAAAAACACCCCATGTTATTTATACCAAACATTTTGTTTTCATTAAACCGCCTATTGAATAAATATTTCAAAAATCTTTTATATTTATACTAAAAATAAATGTATATTTGTTATCAGGATTATTTATTTCCATTGTATTTCTTCGTGATAAACCTATGGATAGATCTAATATTTATTTTTTATTTCATTCGTGATTCAGTAATTTGATTGTGTCAATGAATTATTTGTTCACTACAGCATCACAAGTATTTTATTAAATTATTAATTGTATAAATATTAAAATGTATGAACCTGGCGTACTGTTACGTCTTACATAAAAAATGTGCGTTTTTCTATTTACATCAAGTTCAATTTGTAGTAAACCAATTTGAATTTTTTTCAAATTCCAGCATGACCGATCGCGTTCAGCGAATAATCATTTTTAAACGAAATCGATTCCGATAATATTACACATGAAAATGTGAAATCGTTTTAACGTGATAGTGTTTGCATTTAAGTTTACAAAGTTTTCCTTCTCCAAATGAAATTCTACCAAGAAAATTTCGACTCAATCAATGCAATGTTTGTTCACCCAAAAGTAATTATGTAATTGATTAATTGATTTTCAGCCCTTAATTTTTTTATTTTGGATATATGTCAACTGTATTATTTGAGTTTGGTGAATCGATATTTGCTACATATAAAAACGTATATGGAAAATCGCTGCGTACTGTTCATTTTTTGCATCTGTGCACTCGAGATCTTCTGCATTAAAATTAGTTTACAATCAATTAGACCTTATTTGAAAAAAATATTGCAACACATACATATAAGCGACAGTGTACGTTTGAAATTTCGTTTTTACTTACACGGGGTGAGGCGTTGAATAATTTGACCGTGTTAAGAGGGCTAGGGCTTCAAAAAGGTTAAGAAACGCTGAGCTAGAGTTAACGTTAGACACCGGAAATAAAAAATTCTCGCACGACATTTCAATGTTCGATTTCAAGAATAGGTCTCCAGAGACAAATCATATGATATTACTACTGAAAGGGATATTGAAACTATTCCAATTCAGTTTTTTCTCGTTATTTTTTTTTACCTTCACACATAAAAATTTCCACTAGAGATGTTTTTAAAAATGTAAGCTTAAGTATTCCGTGGTGGTTTAAGAAGCTGAGACGCAGTAGAGCTTGTAAGAATTTAGTTTGCCTCACTTATTTATTTATGAGTATATTTTCACTATACTCTATGTCCATATTCAGTGAAATATCGCCAGTGGAAGTGGAGGCGTTTCAAGTTGTTTTTAAAACTTGTTGCAGCTTTTGGCGTCCGCCAAAACTTTATAAGATATTCAAGTGAAAAGACGCCCGAAGTATCTTTTACTAAGCGGCGTATTACTAGCAGAACTTTTTTTGTAAGCGATAAAACTACAACATTACTTAGATTTTTGCTATACGTGTAAATTATTAGTATAGGAAATTCCTAAGGGGCATATTATTACATGATCATAGTTATTTGTCATTAAACTTATTGACATATTAGTTGACAAACATCTCACGGCAACATATTTAGAGACAAATTAATTGTGACACGATGACAGAAAATATTACAGGTCAGCTTTTCGCAATAAATAAATCATTGTGAAATATGTCAGAGTACTTTATAACGACAGTCCAGTTATGGACTTTTATGAAACACGGAAGAAACAATGAATAATAATTTAAATGTGTACTTTGAGACTTATTACCTTTGCACATCTTTTTGGTTTGTTATATACTTCGATATTACCATTTCTATAATAGCTGATACAATCGTAATATGCTATTATTCACTCTGAAAAGTGTGGTTAAGACCTGCCCTTCTGATTCTTTGACTATATACTCTCCCTGTATTGTGTATTGAGTATTAAACCACCACGCGACACCTCTAGGATTCCCTGTAAATTACAGTGGTTTGACTTTGCCAGGAACTCAGAGGTGAGAGGGAGGACCTGGATCGGATATGTGCTGCGGATGGCCCAGGGGAGCCTGAATCCTACCTCTCTTCTACCAACCGATGGATCAGCCTGTAAGGCCGCTGATGACTACATTTTAGAATGTACTCGGTGAAACTACGGGACGCTGGGATGACCTGGGAGGAAACAAGAAGATAGACGGTGGCATCAGAATTCTTATCATGACTGTTAAGGTCTTTCTACATGTCGAAGGAATTGGCATGCAAGGCCTTAGCCTCTCCGGAGGCATCTGCAGCACGCGTACAATAATTACTGTTTCAGTGCTTTGTTAAGAGTCCATATGCTTGCAGTTGATTAATGAACTTAATTAATTCAAAAAAAACTTAGTTAATTCGAGTAAAATCTTCTAGCATGCTCTTTTTTCGCAATTGAGCCTCCCTTATGTATAAAAAAAAAGAACATAAACTTTTTGTTTCTAGACGAAGGTCTAAAGTAAAGCAAAACCTATGTAAATTGTATAGTTAATATTTCCACCTGTATTCCTTGAATTTCCGATGCTGCAATATTACTCCCGAGGGTTCATATCGTGCGTCGAAAAGTTTCCTCAGTGCTAAATAAAGCCCACGAACGACGTAGAGCTTTATTAGTGGGGGAGAATTATTTACTGGTATTTTTTAAGATTTTCCTATGCAGTTTCTAGGTGTAAAATTTCATTCATAAAATAATTTCGTAATAGGAATGTGTGAAAATTAATCATACTACTTAACTGTAATATTATATATCTGTAAATATTTTTTACCATTTACCGCTCCCTATGTGAATGATATGACCTCCTAATGGAGGTATATTAACAGAAATTTTCTACGAAAACTGCTTGTTACTCAGTTGCTTAACCTCTCTTTTTAAAAGAAAGTAGGGATAGAAGGATAAGGCTGAACCAGGGCTTTTCGTTAGATAATCGCTCTCGCTAAGCCGCGTCTGTAGGATCGGATCGGTGGGAGGGAATTTTAAACTTCTCAAACATCCATTCCCACGAACAGAGTTCCATAAATCGATTAAAAAATCAATTTATGAAACTATCTGTACCGGGACTTGAAACCGAGACATCTACAACCGTAGACAATGGCGTTGAACACTGCACCACGCATATTCTATATTATCTAGGTATTTCAAACCAAATTTACCTTTCTATAAAACAGAAGTCTTCTTGAATGAGCACCTCTTTAAATTAACGATGTTGGTTAATCTTTTAACTTTTTTTAAATATATAATTCATTTCCAATATACAATGGTTTTTTGGAAAACAATTGTTATTTTAATCTCACGCAAATTGATTTGGGTCATTCTTTATTTTAAAAAATAAAACATAATTCATTTGTACTACTTCCAAATGTTTATAATGATAAGGTCCGGTTTCTCTCATCACGAGCATTATCAACTGTTAAACATACAAACATAACAGGCCTATTTATATAAAATCGAGTGTAAAAATGAAGGTATATAAAACTGATGGTTTTTGAACTAAGACAAGAAATTGCTTATTAGCAATCAAATGTTTACATAAATCAAATAAAATAGTCTACAATTAAAATGTTATGAACCTCTTACAAATCATTAAATACTGCTTTGAAATCACAAATATAGTTACATTTAAAGTCCATTAGCTGAGCAACAGTTTTTAATGACATTACTGATGCATTATCTAAATAGTGGATTGGGAAATTATAAGAAAAAATCAATGAACCATTTAAAAATAATCAAATTTTAATTATGTTATTAAATGTAATATGAGCATGTGGAAGTAGTACAAATGAATTGTTTTTTACTTTTATTAAATATAATGTCTTTCCACCAAAAATTGACAGTTAACACCTTAAAAGTCATTCTTTGTTGTTTATGTAAAACTCTTTCGATTCGATAAATTCATCAAAGCTTTTTTTTAATTTAACTCAAAATGTACGTATTAATATAATTTAATTTTGAATATTTCAGACGCAAAGTGCGGGAAATATAAACCGAAAAGCTGGTATTAAATTAATGTACTTTAATGAAACAGAACTGCATTGAAATGGCAGGGAAGCGTGAATCTCAGGAATAGTAAATCAGGGATTAATCAGATTACATAATTAATTTTGCCGTCTAAATTCTATCTCTAAATTTTAAATCAACTTTTTGCGGTCAAAGCACGTGGTTGCATGTCCCGTCCACCTATCAGCTGACGCACGTCCTATTTTACGTGATGTGACTCTTCCCCCTCGGCTGATCAGTGTTGATTGCACCCTCACTAATCCCCGATCGATCTCCCTCAGCGTCATCCTGTGTGGAGTGATGTAATCTGTACGCGGTTGGTTCGAGGATCACCACAATGCTATGACATTCCACAATATAATCGTTGTGGATAAGTTTTTATAAGCAGTGTAATTCTAAAATTGATTTTATTTTATCAACAAACTACTCTACTTGTAGTTTAAGATTGCATTCATAACTAAAAGGAGGCATCTGTTTCAATCCTTGGTAATATTGTCACACAATAATTTTAACCTATCTAACTATCCCGTGCTGTTAAATGTTTTTTTAGAGATATAAATAAACCCAATTGAAACAAAAAAAAAAACGTTAATGAACAAACTATACTTATAACTTACATAGTTTTTTTTAATCATTTCCGCATGTGGATTCGATTCCTAATGAAGCTTATCTCAACAGATACCTTTCTACGAAAACTGATTGTTATTCAGTGGCTCAACCTTCGAAGATATTGAGGATAGAAGGATAGGACTAATACAGGTCTTGTGGTTTACGAATCGCTCTTGCTTCGCTACGTTTTTTAGGATCAGATGATGGATGGGAGGGAAATTAAGATATCACAAAGATCCACGACTTCGAACGGAAATCCATAAATCTATTTAAAAATCAATCTTTAAAACCGTCCGTACTGGCATTCGAACCCGTGAACTTCGAAACCAAACGGTGTTGACCTTTCGACAACGGGCCTGGCAATGGTTATAAGTTATGAAGTATAATAAATTTGTTTTATAAAAAGTTCCCTTTAAAAGTGAAACTTTTTAATAGAACTAGATTTAGCTTCAAGAAAGCTTACTTAGCTTAAATAAGTATGCTAGTAATCCTAGTATAATCGCGTTAATTCAAATCAAATCTGACCGTTTTATCAGTTGAATATACTGTAGCTGAATAAATCAATTATGAAAGCTGTACGATACAGACTTGTTTCATTATTTCTCGAATCGGATAGTACAGCCTTTCAACGGTTACTAAAATATCTTGCTTACAAATAGTTTCTGTGCTAAAAAAATGTTATTATCTGTTTTAATGTTAATATTTAAGTAATTATTATAATTATAAATCTAATGTCTGTTTAATATCACTCTATAACTTGTGTTGCTAGTACCGTATCTTGCGTATTCTAAAGTTTAGCTAATAAATACTGGCACGTTGAAGCCGACCGCTTTTATTTTCATAAATCTTTTATCACTAACTTATTCACGGTTTGTGTATATTGTCCCGAAAATTCCTTTCTTTTGCGGGGGACCTTGCCGCTTTGGAAATTTTCAGTCATCTGAGGCTGCGACTGTTGTAAGCAGCAACAAAATGCCACCTCGGAAGCCTCCCTTTACCTTGCGGATCTGAACATTTTTACGAGGGCTCCGGCTCAAAGCCGAGTGTAACAATTCAACAGGTAAGGGATGTTTTTACCCACCCTTAACTTAACCCATTTACTATTTCATGCAAACGTAAAAGTTGCGAGCCAAACGTTGCGAGGGTGGACATATAAATAGGGTAGGCACATTCCAGTTTTCGTATAACATCCCTTGTATACTTACTAAAGCTTTCTTTTGTATACCTTGGTTTTATTTGTTCTACAATAACGTAAATATTTCCGAATTGAAAACTTAATTTTTAAAACAATAAATTACTAACGGAAGTTAGTATTTCATTCTTTTACTAAAACCCTAACGATGCATAAATGCAAAGCAAAGGTCTTTCTTTACTGACAAAAGACAAATTATTTGAACAATTGACTTTTGATGAAAAGTTTTTTTGTGCATTGACAATTGTTTATCACTGTGGCCTAGCTGTCAGATGGCTTCGGTTTCAAGTACTGTCAAGCTCAATATCATTTTTTTTCTCTCTTCTATTTTACACTATTTGTGATATAGGGTAATGGTTTTCATGGCGTCTTTTCTCATTATGTTGTTTATTGTCATTGAGGTTATCTCAGGTGATTTTAAATTTTCTGACGCATTGGCAACAAGCTGCAATGCTATTTGTTGAACAACTCTCCTTGCCGAACAATGTATAGTATTTAATAATTAAAAAAAATATTATTGTATAAGATGAAACAAATCTCAATCATGGAACTTTCATTTAATTTATTATATTGTAAATACAGTATGTTTTGAATCGTAATACAATACTTAATCAATAACTATAGTGGATGATCATGCCATGTATAGTTATTTTTTATTAGATATTTATCTTAATGTTATTAATAATGAAGTGTTATACAACAATACAATATAGTAGGAAACTGAATTTGGTTTGTTTCTTAAATCGATGATTTAAATATTTTTTTTATGGCGCCCCTGAATGTGCTGCAGTGGAGGCTGTATGTAACCTAACGTTGTGTGCGGAGGGTGTCGCGGGGTTCAGGGCGAGAAGCAAGAGTTTCAGGGATTGTTTATAATTCACGACGCCTTCTTAGCACCTTACCTGGTTAATCAAACAAATTAGATGGGTTAAGTACATATTAAAACTCCTATTACACCCGTGTATAGTTTAATAGATTAACTATTCTAAGTATACATATATATGTCAAATGTGAAGTATATGAACTAATTATTGAGCATCTCTGGATAAGTAACTTTTACGAGAACCGGTTGTTGTCTAGTCAATCTATTAGTTTAGGATGAAGCTAGGAATGGACTAATTACTTTTGAAGTGTTAATTGTCAATTCATGGTGGAAAATCATTGTATTTTAAAAAATAGTACATTTTTTTTTTACTTATTTCACATTTTTATTGCAAATCATCACCGGTTTCGCTCATCGCGAGCATATTCAACTGATAAAAATTGAGTGTGTTTAATGACAAGATATATTAAACAAATTTTTGATTATTGAGATTTTGTACACTTCCATGTATTTTGTCACTAACGACCCGGGTTTCGCCTTTCGGCATCTTCAGGCATTCGAGCACACGAATGTACTCGAGCTGACTGAACTGAACTCAGTTCGAGTCCACTCGTGTGCTCGAATGCCTGAAGATGCCGAAAGGCGAAACCCGGGTCGTTAGTGACAAAATACATGGAAGTGTACAAAATCTCAATAATCCTAATTTTATATTGAAATCCCATCAAGCACCCTCAGTCGATGTCTTAAATTATATATTAAACAATTTGTGTAGAGTATAATTTACAGATAATCGTACACATGACAAATAAATACAATTAAATTGTAAACAAAAAATAATCCTCATTAAAAATCATTTAGGTAAAAAAATATAATTAATTAAAATTGATAACTTTGTTTTTCTGCTGTTTGTGGTACTAATTGTTGGAAATGTTTCGCTTCTTTGAGAACCATCTTCTTCTTTTTTTGCTCCTTATATGTTAAGAATTAGAATCAATGCCTACACTTTTAATAAAAACCTTACGATACAGTTAATCTAAAGATACTTCTGAAAGAGGAGAAAGAATTGTCCAAATTAGTAATACAACCGTCGGAATAACATGTTTATCAATTTTTATGTTATACTGAAATTATTAGTGCCGCCGTATATCGCAATGTGATTCTCATATCTTTGTAGTTGTTTCAGAATAAAACATTTCATGTTCCTGTAATCCTGCTTGTAGGCAATACACAAAAACATAATCGTCGTTATATTTTCTACCCCGCGACACTTAAACGAGATTAAATTCCCGAAGTTGACTCAACCATACGGCAGTGTATATACGGCCTGAAATGATTTTGTAATAAGTATATTTTACACGCTTTGTATTTACACTTCCAGTTGTTTTATTTGAATATAAATGAGCATGCCGCTATCCACCAGACCAGTGATTCAAAACTAAAATGCTGTCTGTCCTGCGCAGTGATGGATCGTGTAACCATTAAACGCCAAAAAAACGCTGAGAATTGATAGCTGTTGAACAATACATATCACATTCTCAAGTGCCATTCATTTGTAATAAATATCTAAATCAAATGACACCTTTTTTACCCTTGATAGACATGGTGTACACTGGACAACAAGACGGAACGCTTAAAGGGTATTTTGGCGCAATCACTGCACACATCTTCAAAATTTTCTCATCTTCTACGG
This sequence comes from Himalopsyche phryganea, assembly GCA_022494535.1. Lineage (NCBI taxonomy): Eukaryota > Metazoa > Arthropoda > Insecta > Trichoptera > Rhyacophilidae > Himalopsyche > Himalopsyche phryganea. The sequence continues at coordinate 1,752,998 of JAGVSL010000080.1, read as the reverse complement.
AATGTTTCAATAAAACAATTGACACAATTTATGTTCTAACTAGTTCAGTTTGTAAACTTTCGCATAAAGGCAAATATTTCTCAAACCCAGCTCTTATTCACCCAGACATTAAACTTTAAATTCCAGAAATAACGCTAATATTCATGACATTTTCAACGGCTTGTTAATCTCATCAATAGATGTCAGAAGTTGTAGAATTATTTAATTTATTAAACGAATTATTTTCTATTTTACGATTCTCCTGTTCCTTCGTTCCGGCACCTCTCAATGAGAGGTTGACTGACAAAGTAACAAGCATAGTTACAAAAAAATATGCTTATGTTATCAGTAAAACATTTTATCACCTATGAGGCATTTAAAATCAAAAACACATTTACTATATGCCATTTCAAATAATATTCAATGATAAATAGCTTGATAAACCCGAAAAAAGCAAAGGTAAAAATGTTTAAAGGTATTTCGCAGAAATCTCACTCAGAAACCGATAAATTCAATGCTGTTAATACGTCAAATTGTATATCGCTTATGTTATTGCAATGAGCCGTTAACTGGCTAGTAAAAATAGTCATATTCTTCACGATTGAAAATACCATACGATGGAACAAAAATCGATAACATTCGATAAAACAATTTGAGTGTGAAACACAAAAACGTCGCTTACTACTAACATTGCAAAGTGGACTTATCAGTTTTTGCTTTTAAGCACCTCATATGTTTGTACATGATGAAAAATCTCAACACTTTGAATACTTTATTCGTTTAAATTTAAAATATTTACTGAGGCTGCTTTGTGGAATTTCATATCAGATTTGAATCGTTCAAATGTTGTACAGTTTTGTCACTTGCGATTCGGGTTTTTCCTTTCGATATTGCCATGCTTCCAAGTGTACGCACTAACTCGAACTGTTCATACGTTAATTTAATAAAAATTCGTATACCATTTATACCAGTAAACATTCACTTTTTAAAGATAAGACAAGCTAACCGTTAAAGGCTGTGACAGATCATATATTTATATGATTATTTTCTTCTACGTTTCGATATAATTTCTTATGGAATTCGATCTCTTCAACTGAAACTTGATACGTATAAGTTTCCAAAAATAGTTGTCCCTCACTTCTATATCACGTTTGCTCACAGTCTCATACTCGCGCCGTGCAAATAAATAAATAAATGATTCTGAAGCAATTTCCTCTTCCTCGCGCGCGTCGCCATTTGCTGCCGCTGTCAGCCGCCATTTTGTACACAAAACAAAGTAAAATAATAATAATAATCTATTAATGCGGTTCACGCCAACGGTCACAGCACTTCAGTTAAAATTAATGCAAATTGCGGGGGTTTTAATTGTAGGGAATGCTTTGCGAAAATTAACGCTATTCCGAGCTTACATGACGTATTGTGTTTACAATGCCATGATATTTGGAAAATATTTTATTAGGTCGAACCGGAGCCAGATTTAAGCTGCAGATATGTTATATCATTGTTAAACATGGGAGAATGAAACGACTGTTTGTTGTGCTACTCTACCACGTGTAATTTAATATGCCATTATAATATACAATTTACAAAAAAAAAATGTGTTTGAATGCCATACATCACATATATTGAAATGGTTAGGCGTATTTCGCGATTCATTTTTATATGTATCACTTATGTCGTCCTTTGTTGAATGTTTTTATAGAAAATAGCCACGGTTATCTTTCGAACTACGAGATGTCGGCAATTGCGAAAAATTATTATTTCGTATACAACTTTTATTCAATTATTATGAATTTATTTTATTGAAATAGATTAAAAAAACGGGTAACAAAATAACACAAGTTTTTGTATAGCAAGTATTGGCATATATTCTCCATTTGTGGATCATCTGCCAATCGATCATTTCAACATAATTTTGTTATAACGAATAGTTGAATGATATTGTAAGCCTCTTTCTTCAGAAAATAGATCGAATTCAGATTGGACAAGAAGGAATGGAGGAGGAGAAAACGTCATAGATATGTATGCATCATCGACGTGCGGTGGACTTATCACTATCTCTATCGCACAATCTAATTTAGGTAGGAGCAAGAAGAATACAAGAGCATGCGCCGCATGCCCTTGCATCTTGCTTGCACATTCACTTTTCGTGTGATTGAGTGAGAAAGAGATTAAACCACCGCACGCACTTGGTATGTATGTGGAATTAGAACTCTCAAACGCGTAAACTGATAAAACGATAGCCCAAATGCGTTTACTACTCGCCTTCAGGTCCTTATATGACAACAAATCTTTATAATTATATTTCCTTAAACACTTTCACACATATTACCTTCCAAATAAACCGGTCATTGCTCAACTCTGAATGTTTACGACAAATGAACGAGGAAATTGCAATATAAGCGCATGGGGAAGAAGCCAGTTAGGGTCAGCCAGCGTACTTGCGCGGTAATGAATAATGAAAACATCAAAATGAAGATGGGGATGGGAGGGTTGTAAAAGGCGCTTGCATCACTAAAACAGACATCACATCTTCGGGTTAATAAGCTTTAATGTTTTATTGAGTGATACAAAATAATAGTAAAAAGTCTACACTTAGCATATTAAATCGTTTTTTTTTTTACTTATGTGTTATACATCGGTTAAGTTACTATTTTCGTCGCATAACTCCATTTTAATAAGGTGAAAATAACTAAGCCTTTGGTTACACAAGAATAATAAAATGTAGTTGATATCTATTTCGGCATCTCGCCATCGCATGGTACTGACGGTAACCTGATGCCGAAACACGTAATAACTGTATTTTATAATTTCTGTGGAACATATTACTTTATGTTGATGCCTTTCTTAATTCTGTAGTATGAGAATTCGTGACAAATCCAAAACTTCTTTACGTAATGAGGACAGAGTTGTAAATTGAACGAGCATTTGGTAGAACTTCAGTTTCGTAAGAATTTGATAGTTCTGGTGTAATTCTGAACTAGTTATGAGCTATCAATATATAATGTTGTTTTTATGGTACCTTAGTACACAACTATATTTCAACTTATGAAAAATGAATATAAGTAACTTAAAAAAACATTTGTCGGGTCCGTGGTGCAGTGTTCAACCTCGTTGGCTTCGGTCTCAAATCCCAGTACGGATAGTTTCATAAATAAATTTTTCAATCAATTTATTAATTTCTGTTCGTAAGCATGGTGTGTAAAATCCCTTTCCTTGCCATTCGATCCTAAAAACGGGACATAGCGAGAACGATTAGCCAACCACCGGTCTTGTCCTAATCCAATCCTTCTATGCCATTGTCTTAAAAACAGAGACGCTTCGCAACTGAGTAACAAGCAGTTCTCTTTGAAAAATTTATGTTCAGATACCTCCATTAGGAGGCTATATGCTCCACGTTGGGAGCGGATACGGTTTAAAAAACTAAATATTTCCTAACCATTTATGGGTGACAGTATTTGACGATGTCTTCTGACTAATCAAATTATTTGTTATTGCTACTCCTTGCTTATGTTTCGTATATTTTACTATTTTTTATAAGTATTTGAATTTTGGTAGGTTCTGTTTGTGATTTTTTGGTGAAATTAGGTTTACTAGTTTTGGCAATGATATGAAAACGCAAAGAAAACTCCGTTATTATTATGGCCGCAATTTTGACGCGCCTAGCCACTTCAACGCCATCTCTGGCAAAGTATTCTATTCAAATAACGCGCCAAAAACCATAAATCAAATTCCAGAGATGATTCCTTGTAAAATAATGCTTTGAAATAGAGCGCGAAAATTTGTTATTGTGTTTTATGTGAAAATCGCTTTTGAAATTTCCGCGGTCTGATGGGTACTTCCAGTGTTGCTACACTATCAAAATCGAATCAGTCTGGAAATTCGATAAAGTGAAACGCTTTTGTTTACAGCAATTCGATTTTTTATGACGCCCTAGTATAACAATATCGCTGTAATAATATTCTAAAACTATTTTTTTCTTTTCTTTCAGGTAAGGGAATCATCTTTGTACCGTCCACACGTTTTATGAGAAGCTTTAGCTTTGCAATATTGGATAAACGGTGAGTTTAATTGCTATATTTTTTATTATATAAAAAAATACAATTAGTCAATTTGTACAGATCTGCAAAGCACGGCAACAGAATAATATGAGCCATATTCTAACACAGGTCCCGGAATCAATAAATTTTTTTTTCAATAGATTGATGGATTTTTATCCAATGACACGGATGTCTGTGATGATAACATTCCTGCCACTCATCCGATCGTTTAAATGCAGCGTAGGGGAATGAATCAAATATAGCTAATTACAAGCCTTTCCCTATTTCTTTTTTCCATAACCTCTTCGAAGCGACGGGTTGAGTAACCGGCTTGTAATCAGACTGTAGAAATTGTCAATTAGGATTCAAAACATTAATATTAAGCATTGAAATAGGTTTGTAAAATAAAAAAATTATATTATATAGCATAATGAAAAGATAGACATCATGAGACATATTTGTTTAATAATCATTTCCACGCATCATGCTGACTTTTGTAGTATTTCATCGAAAGATATATAAAGAGAAGTTTTTTGAATAGAATCGATTGACACACATTTTTATCGAAGATAACTATAAACTATGTAAGTTTTACGAATTGAGTTTCCAGAAATTCGTATTATTGATTGTCAAACAGATTAGGATAAGAATCTGAGAGCGTTATCAGCTAACACCAGCCCACGGTGATCAGTGCATATTTAAAATCTATCAACGAAAATAGGTTAAAAAAATCGTTTAGTGTGGACGCTAACACGTTTGGTTTTTTAGATATTTTTATTCGATATTTGCAGTTTCTATTTCATTTCCGTAAATAATGTGTAAAGTATCCTAGCATTTTTTTTATTTTCATATAAAATAGCGTATTGAAAGTTGAGTTGTGTCGTAAAAAAATATGAAAGACCTCAGGAGAACCTTTTCAGACATGATTGATTATATACAGCCCTCTTTTGCGGAAAAGGAAATACATCAAAGCTAGAATAACTTTTTTGTAAGTTTATTTTTGAAGTGTATGAAATGTGCCTATTTGCATCCCTCGGTAATCTTCCTTTTATATAATCTTGTCAGCCTGAAGATACGTCATACAAAAATCGCTCTCTTTGTTAATTATAGACGATAAATATAATTTAAAATCCCAAAAGTATTGTAATACCTTGTGAAATATGCATAGACATTCCTTACCGACTACGTTATTAACATGGCGAACTACAAGCCTGCGGTCGTTTTGACGTGCAATACAAAGTGCGATTCGAACTTAACGAATATTTGCTTTATTTTAAGACATCGACTGAGGGTGCTTGATGGAATTTCAATATCAAATTTGGATTATTGAGATTTTGTACACTTCCATGTATTTTGTCACTAACGACCCGGGTTTCGCCTTTCGGCATCTTCAGGCATTCGAGCACACGAATGGACTCGAACTGAGAGACAGTAAACAGTGTCTAACGTTTATATAGAAGATACTGTTTACTGTCTCTCAGTTCGAGTCCATTCGTGTGCTCGAATGCCTGAAGATGCCGAAAAGCGAAACCCGGGTCGTTAGTGACAAAATACATGGAAGTGTACAAAATCTCCATAATCCAAATTTGCTTTAGTGTTATAAAGAAGCATTGTACTAACACAACACATGGTTGGTCCATGAGAGGAAGCAAAGCAATTGGCGGTTGACATTGTATCATTGGTAGTCATATGCTTCACATAGAGAGCAAACATGGTGTATGAAAAAGAAAAAATGGCCTGTTTCACAACTTGTTGCACACTTGAGTGCATGGAAGCAACTTTTTTTATAATTTTAACATGAGTAACGTTGTTACGCTTCGGAATACAACCTTTAAGAAGAGTTTGAAGTCGTTTTGAGTTGTGGTGTGTACAACGTTGAGTGCCCTAGGGTCCCATTGTTTGTAGATAACCATCGGAAGGATATTCATTTGTGACCTCCTTTGATTTTTTTTTTTTTTTAGATTAAATCTTACATGATTTAAGTAAAGGTTAAAGATTAGATACAACTGTGTTTGTGTAGGAAACATTTTGTAGCATTGTGCGTACGTACAATCAACACATTTGTTGTCTTGAGGAAAAGATAATAAACAGTAAGGGAGAATAGGCAGAAACTGGACACAGATTTAATTATCATTTTTTTATCAGTTTGTTTTGAAAAAATAAACGAAACATTTTTTTTGTATTTTATACGCTGTGCCACAATGTTTTATTCCTGACTACGATTAAGATTAAATACTCCCATGATTATGTTGGTACTTATAGATGCCAACTGTCCTGAGTAAAGCGCTGTCAAGTGAAGAATTGACAAATTGCTGTATAACACTACATATTTTTGTCAAATTATCTACATATATAAAAATGAATGTTTGTTTGTCCTCTATGCGTTACTTTACCATTTTTCCGATTTCGATGAAACTTTGGTGAGTTGTTGTGCGCTCATCCGTGAAGGTTTCCGAAAAAAAGAATCCAATACGTACAAACAGTGACAACCCGGAAAAACCTTCTGATTTATTCGAGTACGTACCAGATAAAAAAAACAAAAAATATTGTGTATCCAAAATCCACTGGTTTTTACTCGGCTCTGCTCTTGGGCCGGGTTCGGGCGGGTATAGACAATTCAGATTCGGGCTCAGGCCGGGCTGATCCTGAAGATGATGGGCTCGGACCGGGTTTTTTTATTAAATTTCAGCCCCCGCATACTTCTAATCCAAAAGCACTTCAATAAACAGAATTAAAACACTTTCTCTTAGTGGGATTGTAACGCATGCCGGGTACCCACTAGTATCTTATAAAATAACATAGTACCTATCTAATACTGTTTACTGTCAACCGTGTTAGTATAAGATGCAGTATCTAAAAAGAATTTCAACCGCTCAATTGTTGATTAAGTTTTTTTTTATTATGAATGTTAAATATAACGCTAAATTATATTTAAGATGGCCAACATAGACAAACTCTTAACACGTGTTATATCATTAAAATTGTATCATTAGTCATTGCTTTAATAATAAAACGTATATTTCGAAGCTAGCCTCCCCTAGATTTCCAGTTAGCAATGTAACTACTAAGGGTCTTCTCTGGGAAATCCCGGTTTGCGGATACAGAGCAAACTAACGCCTTAGGAGGCCATTTCCTTTTGTTTGGAAGCGGAAGTTATCTTCGCCGGACGGGGGGGAGGTGTAATGTATCACGATAGAGGAAAGCTAACAATACCTGAAAATCCAACGGATGATAACAACAAACCTAAGCGGCCACTTGAGCGCTCTCCAGAAAGCTTTTAAGATTTCACGATTTTATGAAAACGGGTGAAAGCTTTTAAAAGTTCTGTCGATTTTGGTTTTTATCACCTAGATTAATAATATGATTTTAAAGTACCTACTTATCTATGATTTATTATTATCCTCAATCGATACCTACCATTGTTATAAGAAAGCCCGATCAAAATTTTAATGTGATATTAATTTTATAGAGACTTCGGCGGGTGTTGATTGATTCCAGATAAAAAACTTTTATAAAATAAATTATTTAATTCGTATCATTTAATAATTGACACATTGATATCTTGTTCGTTGATTACCTGTCCCATACTCTTAAATATAGACGCCACTCGTTTTACCAACGTATCCTTCAATAATGCTAACCCGAAATCCAACATATTGTTATTATAATTGTCCTCAAAAAGGTTCAAAACATTCAAAGTGTAATAAAAACATCTGTAGTGTCAGAAACGTTCATCCTCCAAAATATCCACATTCATCTAGCATTATAATATAAAGGTAAAGTGTCTTGTCCAGAATAAGTCGACAATTTCCAGCTATTTACATGACCTAAGCCGCATTTAAGAGACCTCCGCGGATCCGTGTAGAGGCTTTGCAACGACACTTACACCCCTGGTTTAATCTTTTTTTTTTATAATTGATTCGTTTATAATTGAATTATTTTTATTCATTGTTATGACTGAGGTTCGTGACTTCCATGAACATTCCCCAGACTCTCCTCCATCAAGACTTCTGAAAGAGAAAATCGTGTTCTGTTCTTCATCAGTTTAGTCTACGTTCCAGGCACTCGTGCTTTTCTTGTCTTGCTAAAGCTCTATTTTAAATGATATTGACTAATAATGTTTAATGAACTTCCAAATCACATTCAAAGCCTTTAGATGTTGAACACTTTCATATGTTTTGTCTCTCATGATCCGTGTTTTGCCTTTCGTTGTCTTCATGCGCACAAAAGAAATCGAAGTGGCTGATAAAGATTACAAATATGATATTTCCTTTTGACAATATTTTCTATACTCAACTGATCTTTCACAACGTATTTTTCGTCGTATCGCTGACTGCGTGTAAGAAAAGTGAATTTTGCAAACCTATTGACATTTATTTCCCTCCAAAAGCCTTTCATGTACGTGTGTGTGCAGTATAAAATTCAGTCAAGGTGGCATATATTATATAGCACGTTAAAAAACGAAATTCATTTGTGCCACAACTTTTTATTGAAATAAATATTTCAGAACAGTTTGGTAATGAGTTTGTTGTAGTGTATTGCATTAAGACTTCCAGTTTGTCAATAATCCAGAAATAAAGGTCTCGGATGTCAAAAAATTTTTAATATATATAATCAAATTAGTTTTTCCTTGTATATATGTTGAACTTTGTTTTACATCAAGAATATCATAATTCGTTCTTATGCGCAAGCAAAAACGAATGCGCACTTCATTTATATGTGCAAGCAAATAACAAAGATTTTTATAAATACATTTATATCGTTCTCCAATTTACTCGAATGCACTTTATGTGATTTTTAAACTGCTAAATTATTTACACGACTCCGAACCAATATGAAACATTTTCAATTAATTGCTTTTGGCATCTCGCCAATAATTTATAATATACATACTGTAATTTATTTTAACTTTATAATTGCATTTCGCTTACATTTCAATGGTACATTCGAAAGCGGGTGCCGATGATTTTAATTTATCGATAAACGTTTCAATTTTCATCATACATATGAGAGATTTGCATAATATTTACTGTAGTTATTTTGATATATTTTTTTCAGTATTCAGTACAGTTTTCAATTCATATTCAAAATACACAATATGCAAGTGAAAATATAATGGAGATTCATCATGCTGCCGTTATCAGTTCTAACTAGCAGCGCCAATTCAAAGAAAACGTACAAATGTAAAATTCGTTATTAAAACATATCGTTTACCGAATTTGTTTGGATGTGTTTAAATACTACAATCATCGCGAGTTTTCTCTATATTTTAATGGTTTTTATATCTCAAACAAATAAGATTTTTAATCCCAATATAACGAATCATCAATGTGCAAAAAAATGATTGTTTAATAACATCTCGGATACTTCGAATATTAGGTATGTTATTTGAATGCCTTCATTTTAAAATACAACTGGTTGATTTTATTGTATTTGATATACGTATTGCATCGTTCAATAGTATTATTATGTTTGAAGTATAATAAGATTATAATATATACGATCAAAAAGAATTCAAAATAATAAAAATAAGTCGACGTCCGTGGCGCGATTGGTAGCGCCGTTGGGTACGGTTACGGATGTCTGGTTCAAATCCCGGTGCAGACAGTTTTCATAAATTGTTTTTTCAATCAATTTATGGATTTTTGTTCGTAGTCATAAGTGTTTGTGATGTCTAAAACTCGATCCCACTCATCCGATCCTCAAAGTGCGTAGCGAGAGCGATTAGCTAACCACTAGTCCTGTCCTAGCTCTATTCTTCTATCCCTACTCTCTTAGAAAAAAGATAGGTTGAGCAACTGAGTAATAAGCAGTTCTCATAGAAAAATATCTCCATTAGGAGACTATATTCTCCACATTGGGAGCGGACATTGAAAATAATAATAATAATAATTTGCACTGCACCAAATAAGACTCAACACAAATATCAATTTAGATAAATGTAAAATAATAAATTTTAATAATTAATGTACCATTTTAAATGTGGAACATTAATTATATTTGACAATATGTTTAGAAATCGAACACGGATACCCGTTATGTAATTTTATTATAATGCAGTTTTTTAAATCTTTTAAATTAAAATAAATCAAAAACATTAATACATTAGTTTCCAATTTACTCTCACTCTCTACCCAACATTTCATCGTTTACCAAATTACGGTAAACAATCACGTTGTCTAAGAGTCTTTTGAAAATACAAACTATAATTTGCGACACATTCTGCCCTTCTAATGCCAATAAATCACCACTCACCCATGCCTTTTAAACTTCGTTTTCGACAAATTAGGGTCTATATTTGACAATACCTTCGCTTCTCAATACATCCTCGTTGAGTTGCATTTGTCAACTTAAGTATAAACCTTTTGTTTACGTATTAAATGAACACTTCTCCGAATTAATACCATCAAACACATGTAGCACTATGTCCAGATAACAATAGCTTTTATAACTGTTCTATCTTAAACTGTTATTTAAGTTTATCTAAGCATCCATTTAATTTTTTAGCTTAATCGTTGTACGGGTGACGTTTCTATGTTTTTATTAAAGAAATTGACTTCTTTATTGTTTACGCATTTACCTTGTCATGTGCCGGGCCCGATATCTTCCCTTTATCGAAAGATGATTGAAATATTGAAGAATATTTTGAGAATTAAAACTAAGTTAGTTATAATATTATTTCTTAACTATGCAATACAAAAAACTTGTATCTAACTGCGGATGGTTTTCATAGATTGATCTTTTCAATCGATTTATGGATTTCTGTTCGTAGTCTGAGTCCTCCCTCCCACCAATCCCATCCTCACGGGGCGTAACGAGAGCGATTAGCTAACCACTAGTTCTGTCATAGCCCTATCCTTCTATCCCTACTCTCTTCGAAAAAGAAAAGAGAGGTTGAGTAACTGAGTGACAAGCAGTTCTCGTAGAAAAAATCTGTCATGATACCTCCATTAGGAGACCATATGCTCCACATTGGGAGCGGACATGGAAAAAAAAAAAAAACTGTCGCACTAAAACTACCAAACGACATGTAAGAAACTTTATTATAGTTTACTGTATTGCTTGACAAATCCGGTTGAATTTGAATATTTTCAGTTAGCTTCGTCATCCCTTCCATGCGGAACTGGGTAGTAAACTATACATATAAATTGAAAACATTTTGATGATTAATTATGAAATGTATTTCATCGAAATTCACATATTGCTAAAACGTATGCTACCTTACTTTTAGTCCAGAGCTTTAAACCCAATCTCTGACGTTCGCATAAGTGCCTATTTTAAGTAAATTTTGCATATGTTGAAATACTATGTCGCTCACTTTTTGAGACCCGTATAATGGGTTCCAAAAAATATCTAAGGATTTTTATTATCGATAGAGGCTAGATGTAAATATTTCTAAAGTGATATCATTGCGAATAAGTTACAACGTCACCTTTGCATATTCAACGTAAAATGAGTCACACATACTATGTAGAATTATTGCATTAAATGAATTTCATTTAATTCACATTCTTTTAATGAATTCGTACAACTCTCTCATAATGAAATGCAAGTAAATAATGGCCGGGGAGGGTTTTAAAGAGGCCACAAATGGATTCAGTACTTTAATTCTTTATTTAGAGCAGTCTATGCGCAGTCTCTTTTCGTAATCCTCTACCTACGTTTTTTAATTTATTATAATTCATTGTGTTTTTTCAACTTGCGGATGCAGATGTTTTCTTTATTTGTGAATGATATACTTTGAACGGATTCCATTACATTATCATTATTATATATAAAGCTTTTCTGTTGGGTCGATCACTTAGTTTTCATTAATTTTGTCTTGTATTAAATTCACGATTGGTTGGAGCAGCTGATTTTTTCGGACAATATTGTATTTTCGTTGTTAGGCTAACGCCACACAGCCTCGAACAGCTGCAACAGAATTTGTGTCATTATTGCGGTCGCTGTTCGTTTTCATACAAAATACTGCTTACGCCATCACGATTTGCATTCTTTCTCATCTGTTCGACACTGCACGTCATAAATGACGTAGCTTGTTATATTTATACTTACTATATTTTCTAAACAAATATCAATCAATTCTCACAACGGTATTCTTAAAATGTGGTACGGCGATTACCTTAAAAATCAGTCTAAGCTCTGTAATATAATATACTTAATACATATACTATAACACTATGGTTTTGTTTCCTGAAATATTTTTTTGTAAAAAGAATCGCCGTTTACATTCATGGTCTAGTGAAAAAAATATTTTTGTATGTGACATAGTATGTACCGTATTTCTTCCACTTCATAAAATACTATATTTAAAATAAAATCTGTCTAACGCGTTTTGTTAAAGTGTGTTGTCTTCATAGTTTTTCTGAACTCCTCGTGCAGTTCCAGCCAAAATGAGTAACACACATAATGAAGAAAATGTTGATCACGTGGAAAAGAATGTGTCTCAAATCAATGAAGGTATTCAAAGAAAATATGTTATGAACTTTAACGTGACAGTCGCTTGAGAAGCTGAACCAACATCTCGTACTTAAAATCTTTCTTTCAATCCCGCCTTGAATAAAGAAGTCGCGTTATATCGGAATAATACGCACAATAAAAATAACTTCGTGGCTTGAAATCATTTCAATGTAAAATTAGTTTGGCGGGCTCTGTTTTCAGACGCCGCTGGTTTTGTTACTTCTGTGTGAGTTTGTATGAAAAACGTAATGAGGGACTGTTTGGCCACATCAAAGTATGAGCAGTAGGGTAGCCTTCAAGATTTTAATTCATACTGTGGTACGAATTTCCTTTCGGGGAATCCTCCTCACAATAAAAATAAAACACTTCTTCAGCGTTTTATCTGCAAACCGGTAGTAAAGTTTTCCTTTCGGCTTTCGAAATTCTTGCGATCATTATTATAGTATCCACAATTAAAAATAGAAATTTTCGTAGAATGTTAACTGAAACAACATTGTTTCATAAAAATCTAGATAATATTAATTCCAAATTTGACAAGTTAGGACTCGTTATGAAGTAATCAAGAAAGCTAGTGAATCAATCGACTAACTCTTATTTTACTGATGGGTCGTCAAAGAAAAAATCTATAACAGTCCTTAAATATTAATTATTATTAAGTTCGATCGATTTGTATACCCGTATAATTTATAATATGTAATGTATGATTTTTTCCTTATCGACCCCTTCAGAGATAAAATTAAATAAAATAAGATCAAATGGCTTAAGAATCCCTAGACAATGTTGTGTTTCATTATTATAAGGGTCATAAATTATTGTGTCTTCCTAAGCATCTATGTCGTAATTCTAAATCAGCTCACAATTTTTGCTAAGCATTTTCCAATTGATTGAATACTTCTACAAGTCTCATAATATTCCCCAATATCATCAATAACAATAAATCAAGACTACGTTTTAAATTAAAATTTGCTTCCACGCGTAATATCTTGGCGTGTGTGCTTTAAATCGAGAACGCACACCTCACACTCTTAATCGTTTGAAAAAGAATATAAATAATTACACTTTGTGTTAGATAGTCTTCACTTGGTACACTTGAACTTTTACTGCGATAGTTTGCATTTTACTCATATATGGTAGAAGAATAAGTGTCATTTCATTACAGCTTCGTGCAACTATCGATTTCAAAGCGTGAGTATTTATATTGAGTGAAAATTATTTATATATCTTCAATGTTAAAATGTATTTTATTATGTCGAATCACTTTATTTTTTGTGGAATGTATTTGTTATAAGGGAAAACTGTTTTTATGAAAGTGAATATTATCTAAACAAAAGTGCATTTTTAAGCCGCTTTAAAGGACACTAACCTCCCAATCGCGCGTGGAAGCGCCTGTGTGTAAAGCCGACTATTGTAATAAATTTTCCCTTAAGAACTATTGATTATGTTTGAGTTAAAAAATACTCAAGTTTATCAATGAAAATTTCCTCTTATTTAACATATTTTCCATCATTTGAAAAACGTAATTCCTGAGAGTTACTCTATGTAAATAAACGGCTTTTTTAAATGATAATTCATTATCTGAAAATTTTTAAACCACATGGAAAATTAAGTTTTATTAATAAGATAATGTGGGGCGGGTTTTACGGTAATCGTGACTTCCTTTTTATTCGTGATTTTTTTTCATATTGAAATTGCATTTTTAATTCGTAAATAAAAATCTATTTCATTGTATTGTAGCACTCAGCTGTGTTGTCTATTTATGGATTTCTATTGTATTGACAAGAGTAAAATTGTGTTTTATCATCACTGCCGCAAAGTGCATTTGCCTTTGCATCAAAAATAGCGACAAAGACTAAAACCTTTTAGCGCTTTGGCTTTTTGATATTATGACAGCATGTATTTTTGTACTCGCCTGGTGTGCATTGCATCTCTTTATTCAACTTCACTATTATTGCATATCGATATAAGTGTGTATTCAGTGACACGACTATCACAAAAACGATGAATATCAACATTATTCTTCTTCATACGTTACTTTACACATTTTCGTTGTTCTACTACGTAACAAAAACAAATGACTCGTAGCTTAATTGGATTCTCCGCGAATCATTCTCTATTCATGTCATTGACAAACCAGCGTGATAACGGGGAAGTAAATGATTCGGAATAATGTATAATACTGTTTATTATTTTTAACATAAATATGATTTTTCTTTTTAAAACGCATTGTATTTTTATTCAATTCAACTGATTAATATTTGTAACTTTTCATCAAATGAAAACTATTATCAGTTGATAATTCTAACTAGGTGATCGAAATTACTATTGTGTTCTTTTTTTTAATATGTGGGATACATAATAATCAATATTTCTACAGGTGGGGTATTAGAACAGATATTCCTTAAAACCTTTACGTTAATAGACGATTACATGTAACCAAGAAAAGAAATAACGATTAATTAATTAGATATATATAAAAAAATAATTAAAGTTAGTATCGTGTCAAAATTTAGTACTGACGCTTAAAACAAAAATGAATTGTGATTTTCAATGAAATGAAACCAAGTACTGTCAAGAATAAAGATATCTTACATGTATAAATACATATTAAGATTAATTTCATGCGTACAGAATTAATTTAATCAAAGATATCAGGGTATAATAAGCGAGGCTAGGTGTAAACGATACAAATTGAAAGCGGCTTCGTCAAATTCTTAAGGTGTTCACGAATTGAGTCATTAATCAAAATACTGAGGCGTATGTAGGTATTAATCTGCGAAAGGAGGCAGGTATAAAGTTGGGGAATTTAAACATGGGCCAACAGAATTAATCAACGTCGCAGTTAAGTAAATATTGTTGATTAGGCAACACCTCTGATAAAATGAATTATAAAATCAACTAAACTCTTATGAAACGAAACATTTTTATATTGCAGGATTGCGAAATTCCAATATGAAGCTTACATTATTTTGTTTTAAAAAATCTGAATAACATATTCTATAATGTAAACCAGTGGTCAGCGTTGAAAAACGGGTCGGATTGATCTTTTTTAAAATTTGGAGGGCTAACACATTATTTCTTATTGGACCCCAATCAGAATATTAATTTATATGTGCTTACATATCAAGCAGAAAAAGCAAGCGATATGTACTAAGCAAATTTTGAAATACAACTGAATATTTTCGATTGCGGGAATTTTTTGAACTTTTCTGTTATTCTATTTTGCCTGCACTACATTCTTAGAATTTCAATAAATGAGAGTATCCCAGAAATTTTCGAGTCAACTCTGGTCGCCTCCAACAATACATTTTATGACTAGCTTCTTTCACTTTGGGTCTACTACCTGATAGTTTTATCCCAATTGGTGAACTGAAATAAATAGTATTCGTGAATTCACAACCAAGTCATGAAATTTTATAAAATTAATATGAATAATTTATAGACAAAAATCGGGAATTTTTGAAGGGCCAGATGAAAATCTTTGGCGGGTCGTAGTTTGATGACCGCTGATGTAAACGGAATTTAGAGAAAGTCAGACCTGATAACCTATCAGGCTTTTTGGGTCTTGAAGTTCGACTTTTCGACTGAATTCATTTTTCTTTCATTTATAAAGCAATTTTTGTAGATTTTTTGCATTATATAATAGATATAATGGAAGATTAAACCACCCCATTCATCAAAAAGAGAGGCTGAAAGACTTTTTATTTGTACTCAAAAATAAAAATAAACTCAATGAACGTTATATTAATAACTATCGGTATATAGACAATATATAATATCATTTTCAGCCGGGGTCGATCCACTGCTGGATGAAGGCCTCCCTCAGTCCCTCCACTCTTCTCAGTTTCTAGCTTTACGCTGCCGCGTACTTCCACCAAACCTGACAAGTTCGCCAATCCAACGGGTTTTGGGACGCCCCTGAGGCCGCTTAGTGCCCCTCGAGTACCACTGGATGACTGCATATATAATATTTAAATATGTATAATATAATACTATACATATTTGCTATTATCATTATATCTTATTCAAAATGTACATAATTTGGCATGATGGTTTATTGGAATATACAATTTATGATGTAAAACATACTTAGTCACGTTTAAAGATAAAGACATCAAAATTCTTTTCGAAATTTTGTTTTTTGCGCATGCTTAAACCTTTATCGCTCACTATTTTTTAATCACAATATGTCAAATTGAAATTCATTATCATTTTAATGAAATGAATACTTAATTAACACATTTATTGAATTCATTAAGCGAACAAGCATTCGCTTCGACCACTCTTCGAGTCACTTACTCCGATAAGAGATAGCAGACCTTGATACCCTTCTATAATAGATATAATTCCAGTTTCTAGTACCTGCACTTCTGTGTCTCTTTCTGCGTTCCTGTTACATTCTCATGAATAATTATTCTACGCTTGCACTCGTAATCTGAGTTAAAGCTAACACGCCATTTAAATTGATTACATTTCCTTTGAGATTGCACATTTTTACTTAGTTAAACTTCCAATGTTGTAGGATTGGTCATATCAGTTATTTACCAGCAATTTCAATCAATATATAAATACTAGTATAGCCGTACCTATCATATATGACGATATTGAAATTGAAATACTGAATGTCTAAAGTAGCTAATACGTCGGAACTGTGTGTGCATTGCTTAACATTTTATTTTTTTATACACCGCGAACTCTTAGGCCATGAGAAATTTTCATACCTACATGTGATATGTGATGATAAAAAAGATCTACAGAGCGGCCTGGGCTTTTATATAAAATATTTTAAAATATCTAACAAATTTATGAAATACAATACCAAACTTAACAACATTCATAGCATGCATAGAATAAATTTACGGGCTATATTTTTTCTACATGATTTGTATTTTACTATAAAATAAATCAACAAAAAATTTAAAGCAAGTTAAGTATTATTAAATTAGCGATTATTTAAAAACGAAAATAATACTTAGGCAATATTTTATGAAATACTTCTGATAGTGGAACAATACATAAAAATTAAAATTTAATATTTCATCAATTGATATTTTTAAAAAAGCAGGGCATGTTACATACCGTTTAAGTGCGCTCACTCGCTGAACTACACTTTCCTAATTATACTAACTAGAATTACTAAAAAAATTGTATTAACTTTTTAAAAATCCTCAATCCATCGATTAATTTTTGATAAATTATTTGTATTTCAACGATATTGAGTATCTTTCAATCGACTCAATTTATAATTTAAGACATCGACTGAGGGTGCTTGATGGAATTTCAATATCAAATTTGGATTATTGAGATTTTGTACACTTCCATGTATTTTGTCACTAACGAAGTGTACAAAATCTCAATAATCCAAATTTGACTCAATTTATGTATAGTTATATTATGGTAATCGTTATAACGATGATCTGTTGTCGAAATTGCTATTTTTGTCGTGCTCTATAGTGGAGTCTTATCAAGTAAATACCAATGCAATCAATACATATTGATCTTTTTTAGATACATGTAAAAACGGCTATCATTAAACATGTCTACGGACTTCGCTCTAATCCGTTATTTTATTCCAATCGAGGCGAGCGATACCGCTGCGGTCTGAGAATACTTTCCGTAGTCGGAGGCGGTTGTGCTTGTATGCTCTCTCTTATGTTCTCGCGGTAACATGGTCATGAATATTTACCGATCGCACAGCCTTCGTTATTCGTTAGGTGGTTGTTCGGCGTCGGGTAACGAACGCGACGCCTGACCACTCTGACACGCGCCGCTACCTTATTCCATCTACGTTTCAGGGAAACCACTACTTAACGCTTTGTATACTCGCTTATTCGTGTGCATAGGCGGTGGAAAATACTCCGTATTTTTACGTTGTCCTTTTTCCGATGACAGATAACGTGTTACATATTTTCGATGTGACATTTTACAAAAACATCTTTATTGATTTATTTACCTTCCCACATTTTTGTACTCAATCTTTGGGAAAGCTTCAAACCGGACCTCTTTTTCTCGCTTATTTGTTAGTTGGATATCTTTATACCTTTAAATTATAATGCATATGTGTTTTTAATGTAGTACTTCAGGCTATACACAAATACATGGCGCTGTGTATTTTTATGTTTGCATTATATTATTCATACAATTCTGAGTTCAATTTCTTTTCAAATTTAATATGTTTTTTCTGTGTAATATAATGTTGATAAGGCTAAGTACCCTAAATAAACCGTAGACCTTATCAGATCTTGAAGTTTCCATTGGCACTCCATTGTACCGTTTAAAACAAGACTGTTAAAACGAAGTACGATCAAAATACATATTTTATATTAATATATTCGATTCTGAATGAAATGCTATAAATATTTTCTTATTCTACGCCATAATTTGTCGCTTCATAAACCGCTCTCATTATACCATGATCTAACTGAATTCGAGCATAAAATATCATTTGACGATGACGCAGGCAACCAACAATCGATTCCTTAACCCATTCACAACTGGACCGAACCTCTTAGCCCTCGGTGGGCACACCACACTCCCTCGTCAATCTCTTTCCTCTTTCTTTGTGTAGCGGCAACCCGCTCGGCTTGTTATATGCCTTCACAATGGCCCATAGCAATATTATTATTTGCTTTTTTCGATATAAGAGTAGAGTGTCGGAGCACTTTGGGAACAATGCGAAAAATATTCCCTGTTATCTGACTCGCTTCTGAGATGTGTTTGTAGTGGCACTGTGATTCGTCGATTCAATCTCTGGAAGGACCTTCTTGGCGCGCTTTTTTTAACGAAACTGCGAAAGCATAAATCTGTTCTTAGCAAAAATTATCCGTTTCTGTCAAGTCTTCCCTTTGTAGGATCACTATAAATTGCATTTAAAAAAAGCTGATTTCGTATAATACTAGAAACCTTTTATCAAACTTCCCTTTCAGAGAAATTGATCAAAACTTTGAAGGCTCATCATTTAAGACTCACTATAACTCCAATTTCTAGAAAAACTCTTCACAGAATAGAATTCAGTGCCAAGAAATATATTATATGCATATACAACTGTTGCAGTGCCATAAATAACAGCCGCATGCGTCTTATGGGAATATACAAAGAAAACTTTATTTGGATATATCTTTACGCGTCTTTTTCTCATCTCATTTTTAATATTTTACTTTAACAGGCAACGTGTTGTAAGGAATAAAGATCTTTATGCCATTCTTCTGTAATTGAAAAGATAACGTTATATATTACCGGCTGTAAGCTTACCGTTTCAATGTAAAAGTGGGATGTTTAAATTCGTTTATTTTAAAAACTTTATTAAAGAAAATATTCACAGTAATAGTGAAGTTTTTTATTATTCTAAATAGACCTGACATTTGACCATAATTACTTTTCACGCCAAATTTTTTACTTGATCTACCTTTTCAAGACTCAGATGTATTTTTCTGTTTTTTTATCATAATATTTTTTGTGTTTCTTTTTAAATTTTTAGTAAAATCCTTTTCATACGCTTGCATGCAAAAGTTTTCAATGAAAATAACTACCATTGCTGTGATGTTGTTGATCTTCAAAACGAGTTCAAACAAAAATCTCATCTGAAACGTACGTAGTTTTGTTTGTAAATACATATTTTTATTCCGCTTATTAAAATTAAAGTTTTCTGTATGCCATAACTTTTGTACAACTGTCTAATTTGCTTACTACTGGAAAACATTCTGTGAAAGTCTTTCGGAGCTTTTCAACTTTTCACAAACAAAGATGAAAACTTAAAAAGAACTGAGGATGTGTTGAAATCTTTTGACTTCCTTTTTCAATTGCAGTTTCAGCTCTGCGATTTTAAAGTCTGCTGTAAATTGGACTATTAAGGATGCCTTGAGACTTTATGCGCATCTTCATCAAAATATAATACGCGTATTATCCTGAAAGCTCTATTTCGTAACGAAGCTTTTTTCGTTTAAATATCGATTTTATACAAATGTTTAAGAAATCTTCCGCTATGTTTACAATATTGTTGTAGTTATCATTCAGCTGGCGAAACGCTGGCTGGAGCCGCTATGTCCAACTTTGAAACAGCTGGTGTAAAAATCTTACAGGATTTGCATTAATTGTGCGCTATGCACCATTGTTTTTATTATACGGATTAATCAGCTTTTGAAATTCATGCAGTGGCGCTGATTGATACAGTCCATCAGGGCTTCAAATACATAAATTAAATACAGAAATTCATCATCGCCTTTCGCACGCACATAACTCGGGTCATATCAATTATATTTATGTTTACGGTTGCGTCTATGTTATCAAAGATTTTCACTCTGAAGCATAACAATCAATAATGTCAAATAATTTTGTGCTGAAAATCACTGGACATGTTTAGATCTCCAAATTTCTTTGTACACTTTCGTTATTGATTTCTGCATTTGTATTTTAATCACTGAACTAATACCTCATGTGAAGGTGATCTATGGACTAATGGCGATTTTTTCGTTTTGCAATGTGAGCAAAGTTTATTAATATTTTTGAGATGTATTCGCCCAAAAAAGACTATAAATTCCAAGACTATGCATATCATGTAACACTCTCTCAAGAAATCTGATATAGCGCCATCATAAACATTCCCCTAGCACTTTTTTTATTACCGCGCTAAATATATTTGCCTCTCCTTCCGGCGTTCGCATTTTATGTCGCTCTGTCTCTCCCCACCCCTTCTCTAGGGTCGTCTCGCCAAATAAATTATGCAGATTAGAATCAGGGCCATAACTGCTTGCGACACTCTGTTGGCAAATCATGCCGCTAATGCTCGAAAAATAATATATTTTGTTGGCAATGTTCAGAGGAATCCACTTGTTGAAATAAAAAAAGGGTTAACTGTGAACATCGAGGTCATTTAAACGCTTAACAGTTGGGTGCTTAGATAATTTCACTTTTTTTTTGTTAAAGGAACAATTCCGTCTTTTGTTTCTTTTGTACTTTTTCTAATCGAGACTTATGTCAAACATTATAATATATTATTCACTCATTTCTTGTTACGTTAAGATGTCAATTTTAAAACTTATACATGAAGATCACATCCTTGTCATCATTGCAAAAAGTGTTGAAAAATACTTATAAATCATTGTTGATTATTTGCTCGACAATCATGCAATTTATGTAGTTATGAAATATCGTAAAAAATGACGACACACGCTTTTGAGTATTTTTTCACCCATCTTACCTCAATTAATATATCAAATTTGAATTATTGAGATTTTGTACACTTCCATGTATTTTGTCACTAACGACGCGGGTTTCGCCTTTCGGCATCTTCAGGCATTCGAGCACATGAATGGACTCGAACTGGCAGACAGTAACCAGTGTCTAACGTTTATATAGAAGATACAAATACGACAAATATTATTTACGATGTAAGATATTTTACGTCTGAGAGACTGATACCTGAGTTAAAATTTCGAGAATCGCCTTAATCCTTATTTTGTAAACACCACATTAACAGAGTGGCGAATTGCCGCTTTCCAACTTCTTTTAGAATCACCAGTGATTTTACAATTATAATAGTATTGTGGGTTTTGACGGGATGCAATTCGACGAAAGGGTACATATATACAATCATTCCACGTTTAGTAATATCTGTTAGGTGTTTCAACGTATAGAATATAATAACGGAGAATTAGGAAGGTTCAGCTGCTCATTCAGAATTGGCAAGGAATTTAACTGGGCTCCTGAAATTCCATCAAGCACCCTCAGTCGATGTCTTAAATTATGGTTCTATTAAAAATGAATATTTTTATCTACTCATTTAAAACTAATACATAAAATACTGTTTAATGGCGATCTTTCTTTGACTTAATTCATGATATAACACATTTAAATAATTATAATATACGAGCCACTTGGCAATTTTAATTATATTGATCCTTCGGCAACTAGCTATCGGAAACCGATCCCTGTTATTTAAAAGAAAAGAATGTTTTCTAAATTTCAAGTAAGGAAGCGATCGGCAAGAATTGATACTAAAAAATCCGCCATGTTTTGATGCACCGGTCACCAATAAATACGTGACTTGGTTACAATTGCAGTCTATAATACCGCCCGTGAAGAATCGGACCGCATTCCTGTTGCGTATCAAGCCACTGCACTTCGCATTCAGCTTTTCTTCTATAGTAAACATCCAGCTATTCACGATTATAATGTTTGCTGTTGGTACATAAATATATTTTTTTGAATTTGTAGAATTGAATCACTGTATAAAAATAAATAATTCTATGAAAATAGTTTTATCTTCTAATTAAAGACATCGACTGAGGGTGCTTGATGGAATTTCAATATCAAATTTGAATTATTGAGATTTTGTACACTTCCATTTATTTTGTCACTAACGACGCGGGTTTCTCCTTTCGGCATCTTCAGGCATTCCTTCAGGAAGATGCCGAAAGGCGGAACCCCGCTCGTTAGTGACAAAACACATGCAAGTGTACAAAATCTCAATAATTCAAATTAGTTTTATCTTCATTCCTCAAGAACTGTAAAGAGTGTGGTAGAAGGGACTTTTTACAAAATGGCTGAGATCCAGTGTTATTGTAAATTTCGATTAAAAAAGACGTATTTTAAGGTAAAAAAAATGTTCGGTAAACCCAATATTTTTCATATTCACTACTTTCATTTAAACATTATTCGTTCAGTCAAAATGTAGATTCGAAGAATCAATCCTACAACGGTGATGGTTCTAGGAAAAAAGCGAACACGAAAAAACGTACAGGAGAAAAGCGGAAATTCAAATTCGGAAATTTGTGGAAATTCATTTGTCATTACTAGTACTACTTATCAACGTTATTATCTTCTTGAGGAGGGGTCCACGTACAGTAGAAGGAAATAATCTCACCCCACCCTTCATTTTTAAGTTGAGAATTACAATCATTGTTTTCCTTTGTACCAAATAATCTTGCGGCGTACTTAATCTGATGCTTTTAAAGAAGTGGAACACGTGTCACATTTAGTAACACAGCCAGTGGAATAACAAATGTATTAATTTCAATTTTATATTACTAAATGAGAAGACCCCGGATCGAAGAGAGGCGAACGACTGGTTATCCAAAGTCCTGGAAGGGCTGTGATCTCAGACAAACACCATTTCAAATCCGGTTCAACACTTATTTATTTTCCATCGAAGATGCAGTGGCTTACAAAACAAAACAATATTATTCTTAACACATAAAATTGATTCTACATTTACATTTACTTAGCAACTGAATTTACTTTAAGGTATAATACAAATGACACCACAAACGATTTTAAATTAAGTCCAATGCAAATAAAAAACAAACAATTCACATCGTCACCTCCGCGACGAGGCCGCAGCTCGCCCGGCTCGACAGACCAAATTCGACTTTGTACAAATACAATTCAAAAAACTGCCTGCATCGTCGGCGCTACCACTTTCCGTCAAAAATGGACTCGTCCAACTGGCGTACCCGGCGGCTATTGAACGGTTTGGTAACAAGTTTGGGCCGATTCTGCGAATTATTGCCGTTGCCGCTGGATGATTTCAGTTCTGGACACAAAAGAAACTTATACTTAACAAAAATCAGGGTGTGTCATAAGATATATCGACTTCTTCTACTATTCTTCTGGCCATTGTTTTTCAGGCATAAGTAAAAATACATTCAACGGCAAAATACATATTTTCAGCAATGTGATATTAACTGTGTACTCAATTTTCTTCATGTTTTATTAATTTGTTTTATTGACGATTAAATGCTGTAAAAAATAAATACTTTACCAATCACACTTACTATCAAATTGATCATGAAAACATGTTTTAATGTTAGCTGTCCTTTTATTTTGACTGCAATCTTCACATCAAGAACTCGTGTATTAAAACAAAGCTTGGCGCATCTCTCCACAATAGTAGCACTGAGGCCTGTGTCTAGAGTCTTGAGAATGTAATAACTCTGCAATATCGAAGTAATTGATCAGTGGCTCCCATTAATATGTCAATATATAATTTATGCATGATCAAATTTGTCTTAGACGTTTGAATTTTGCAAGTAATATCGTTGATCATGAGTATTGATATATTGCGCATTATAATAATGCAATTATATGTTATTTTATCAGAACTTATTTCATCATCTATTTACTGGTCGTTTTAATTAACGAATCGTACTATCGATATTTTAAAAAGCTGTCTATACCGGGGATTAACCAAATTTTTTAGAATCGGACCGAAAATATTATTTTAAATGTACTGCCGGTCTGAGCAAAACATCTTTTTGTTGGAATCATACTTGAATAAATATTTTATAAAGAAACTCTAATTCTGATAAGCCCCCGCCCACGTTAAAAAATAATCAGCCCTCAAACCACTTATGTAGGTTCTATGTATTCTTAGGAACCTGGAAAAAATCGCCACGTGGCGAATGAAAGCCTCTCGGGAACTGGATCCGTGTATTTTGCAAAATCTTGCTGAAAAAATTCAAAATATTCTTCAGTTCCATGTCAAAAAAGTCGCGGGCCGAAAACCTTTCGTGGGCTTATCGGATAATCAGTATTTTTTTAAGCAATCAATTTATAAAGTATCCATCCTGGTATTCGACTATCTGAACCCTCAACCGCCTAATATCCCTAGTACTAAAAGCCATTCGGCTACAGGAACCGATTTATAACTTTACTTAAAATAAAATTCTAAATATTAATAAATTATTCCTAATGTCTTATTTTTCTCGACTATACTTGACATAATATTTTTTTTTCTTTAACATCTACGTGATTTTTTGAAGACTTTTTAAGTCTGAGATAATTGAAAAAATATTTTGTACATTAAATTTTTTTTAATAGCCAGACGTCGAGCTGGTATTTTATTGGAATGTAATTACATTATTAAAATTTCATACTTCGCTTCATTTTATTTTTTATGAAATTTACAAGAGTGTGTCTTTGGTATGATGTGGAATTCACATTATAATAAACTCTATTGAAATATAATAAGTCTTCACGTCGCTTCATACAAAATATCCTATTCACAATTCAGCCAGGTTTATTGTTATATTTCCGTAATATTCCCACTGAAATTAAACGTAAATTGGGAAGATAATGAATAATAACAGTCGTAAATAATAAAGGGAAGACATTCAATAACCTCTAAAATTGTAAAGACAATACAAAACCATTCATTATGACAAAAAGCACTTACTTCTAGAGATGTGAACGTCTCAGAAATAATTTGAATATTATTGGATGTTGTTCTTCTGTCTGTTTGATTCGATATCGATAAAATCAATATGACGAAACGTCGTATCAAAAAACGTTATTTAAGATCGTAAAAAAATTAGATCTCTTCTGGTTTTTTGTTGAAACCATGTTAACGAACATATGAATAACCCATAGCTAATGTTATATTACGTTGAATCTAATTCTCATACCTCAATAATTATTGACAGTACTACAAAAATAATCTTTTCAAACCAAAGCGTGTTTTATAACACTTGGCTCTTGATGGTTTTCTTTCCATATCCTCTCCCAAAGTGGAAGCATATGGCCTCCTAATGAAGGTATCTCAACAGAGTTTTTCTATGAGAACTGTTTGTTACTCGGTTGCTCAACCTCTCTTTATGGAAGAGAGTAGGGATAGAAGGATAGGGCTAGGACAAGACCATTGGTTCGCTAATCGCTGTCGCTACGCCCCGTAAAGATTGGATGGGTGGGTGAAGACGGAGTTTTAAACAACACAAACACTCAGCTACGAACAGAAATCCATAAATCGATTAAAATATCGTTTATGAAAATTGTCCACACCGGGAATTGAACCCGAGACATCCGTAGCCGTAACCCACGGTTGTCGGTGTCCGTGGCGCAGGTGGTAACTTGATGAATAGTGCTCTAAATAAGACATTTTTGATATAAAATTAAAATCGATAATTTAGTTATTCCACTTGGTTTATCACTAACGTGACGCGTTTCGCCTCTTTAAGAAGCAATAAAGAGGTGAATCGCGTCACGTTAGTGATAAACCAATTGGAATAACTAAGTTATCAATTTTAATTTTATATTAAAAATGAACTTCAAAAAGTTACCGCCGAATCCATAGAAAAGACATTTTTGCTTTTAAAGTAATAATTTATCGCTCAAACCAACCCCAACCCTGAAATTTTAATTACCTTCAATTACTTGGATTATAATTTAAAACCAATTTAAACCATTTTAATAATCATTTTATGATGCAAGATTGAATTATTATCGTAATAATAAGACATGTCCTTACTGTCTCTTTTAGCATAATTCGCGTGTCCTATAGTCGCAAGTCGCAATTTATTTATCAAACCATATTTGCACATTATAAATTTTCAATCCAAAGTAGTTTTCATTCGTTTTTCTCAATTAAATAATTTGATTTCGTGCATTGTTTAAACTTACACTTACGAAAATGTTTTTTCTTCATTGACGTATTTAATAGAAATAACTTCTAGCATCAGAATTCACGAAGTATTCGTTCTTTAGCGTCGTTATTAGAGCAACAATCAGAAATGTCAAGGGCCTCCTTATATTAATATTAGTTTGCATATTTATTACCTTGTCGACAATTACGTCCTCATTCATAGATATTATGTAAAGGTTAGAAACCTGATCCCTTTTGCAATACCTGGACATTAAATAATTTATTTTCCTTATACAGAGTTTGAAAGTAACAAATCGCTATATTTTATAAGATCCTGTAGTTATATTTTATTTCTCAGATAAATTGAATTAAACATAAATATCCGTCATAAGCAAGTAAAAAATAGCGATGATTGTTTGGTAATGATATTGCTTATTTTTAATATAAATCGTAAAAAATGGAATCAATTTCAATACTGTTAGGTTGAGCTGCATACAACTAGTTTTCCTAGAATACCATATTATTCATTGATTGAATTAGGATTTATTGGTACATCTCCATTATAGTAAGGTTAAACTTACGTCAGTTCTGTCTATGATCTCGAAATAGCAATCATCTATTCAGCATAATTCTTGTGGAATTCATTACATAGCTATTTTTACCCCATAATTTTGCCTTGTACTCATATGCGCCATGGGGGTACTTTAATGAATTTGGTGAATTTAGTGAAATTTACTGTTTTGTTGTACTTTGTTTTCTTTTACAGTTTATTTGAAATAATTATTAAATAAAATATCAATGTTTTAAATTTAATTAATTGTTTCCAATATTATTCTGGGTTTAATTCCTGAAAGGCTAAATTTTTATTCTTCCGATATCTACACGGCAATTTCATTAAAGAACAATTTCGTTTATGCTTATATGTAGCACTCTAATATACGACACTAAAAATGTTTAATTATCCATCCAACAGCATGGTAAATCATTTGCAGAAAATAAAACAACTTGTTTGCATTTTCTTAGAGTAGAACGCAGTGTATTATTCAGAACAGCTCTCTATAATGCGAATCAGTGGCGTATCTACTTCATCGCAAGATTGCGCAAACTAAAATTAAACATTCTAATTCAAACACATATGAATGGCTGTATTATATATTTGAATAAGTCTTTGGTTTAATTTGTTGCACCTTATATTTGTGTATGAGATAAAATCACCGTTATTATTTCCAACCAGTTATTATGAATTATAAAAGTTATTCTAGATTTAAGGCCCACCCCAATATTAAACTATCATAGGATTCTGGAGAGATACAATAAACAGGTTCTCCGAAAATATATAGCATCGCAGCCGAACCAAACATATTGAAGAGAGATCAGGGAGGTCTACATGCAGCGACGTATTGAGATTGAATAAGTATATTTTTCGAATTAAAAACACTTTGTGGTAATTTGTCGGCACTCCAAGAAGGATCAAATTCTGCATCTTATTCCACGGATTATTTCCGCTTAATCGATTCCCTGACAGGAGAAAATCGTTCTGGTTCAGGAATTGATAGAATGGCTTCACCTCAACACTCTTGCTGTGTTCAGAGCAGTAGTGTACAGATAAACGATCACCGAATTTAAAAAAAAAAACCTTCAAAAAAAAAAGCTGCGTAAAATGGGAAAAAAACTACAAAATTTTTTGATATTTATACATAACTATAAATAATAGCTGCTTGTCAAAGAGTTTTAATAATATAAGTTTGGCATTCCTTACACCTGACAAATTTCAGTCAACAAATTTAAACAATGTACAGAAAAATGACACGATATATTGAAGCAGAGATGAAGTGAACCAATCGAGGTCAAAATTTTATGTCACGAGTTGCCACTGATTTGAATATGATGGCATTTAATGGTATGTAGTAAGCACAATCGTAATGATGACTACTATATATTAAAGGAGATTGAATACATAATGTATTATGAGCTTCTGCAGTGTTTTACAGCCCACGTGATGCTTCGGAGTCTTCTAGTTATGTCTTTAAGTTTAATTAATATGCTATTGTTCACTGTATAATTTACGGTGTATTTGTTACTAATTTATTTACACGACTGTCACCTGTTTAGGATTTAATATATGCCATTTCATTTATCATTACACATCTTATGACATCTTAATATGACTTCTTATTATCTGTTATGCTTTTGTAATTTTATTCAGTCTTTCCTTTTGATCGGTCAACCAAATTCGGTTTACAGTTATATGAAGAAACAACACTTTGTAAAGTGTGTCCGCTCTAATAGAGCATATGAAATTCTTGTGGAGTGTTTAAACCGACTATGTTATCTAGAACTGATTGTTAATTTGGTCGCTAACCTTTCTTTTCCGAATGGGTAGTGATATAATGATAGGGTTTCAAGTATTAGTTAGCGTAAAAGCCCGGCGGTGGAATTTGCACCCGACTAAGTAGGTTGAAAGCCCTGGAGCGGCTGCGGTCGGTTCATGTGGTAAACTCCTAATCGCCCTAATCGGTGGCGCGATCAAGGGTCTGGGGCGTTTCATACACTGATTTTTCCATTGCTTTATAGATTTGTATCCAAATGCACGGATTTTTAGTTATTTTTTATTTCCTGCCAAGCCACCGCGTCTTACATACAGGGAACGATTATCTTATTGCAAATTCTTTTTCACTTATTGCAAACATCCAGGTTGTGTTAAAGAAATAAACTTTTTATGCAAATAAACTCTTCGTGGATAAAGTATAATGCACAAATAATAGGATATATTCTTCACTTTGAAATCGGGAATGGTCTAATAAAACCTTTTCCTGGCTTTCAACCCCATTCATTGTCCATCATATTCTCGTTAAATGTCGTATTTTTTAAAACTCGCCCTATATACCTGAGCGAATTGCGAGTTTAGCACATTAGTATTGTTGAAAAAATTGTATTGTATTATTTTGTCCCCAAAAATATTCCGCATTTAGGCTGTGGTAAATTCATCACGAATGTCAACCGCGATAAGACAGCGAATTTTTTCCCCTGTCATTGTCGGTTTTATACGCGGTTTTATTTTTTAAACTCTTTCGCCCAAACAGGCGCATGATGAATATGAATAATCCGAATAAATTTTACACCCTGCGGACCGTTATTTTTTATAGCAACACTACAATAACCAACCTCTTTTATTGTAGCAGCCAGAATTCAGTTTTGTAATTTCAAACGTTCCTTCGCTGTTAAAACATTAACCTTAGTAGTCTATTCTAATCGGACACTTCTAATAATAAAATGTATCTTGCAACTTTCGACTGATTTAAATTCTAATATGTCACATTCGAGACACTAACGCAAGTGCCACTTATTCAACGCATGCATCCTGACAGTGTTGCTTTACGATTGCGAGTCATGGCACCTCACCAAGGCACAGGGTAACCGTTTACTGTGCTTTGAAAACAGATGTTTGCGGCGAATACTAGGGGTACGGTGGTTTGATTTTGTCAGGAACTCGGGAGGTAAGAGAGCGGATGGACCTGGTTTGGACACGTGCTGCGGATGGCCAGGGGGAGCCTGAATCCTGCCTGTCTCTTCTACCAACCAGATGGATTCCGTCGCCCTGGAAGGCCGCTGATGACCATCCATAGGATGTATTCGGCGGAGCTACGGGACGCTGGAATGACCTGGGAGGAAACGAGGAGACTGGCAGGGGACAGAGAAGCTTGGAGGACCGCGTGATGGTCAAAAAAAACTCATTAATATTGCATATTGCTTATTTAATGTTCATTTGTTTAAGCATTTTTCTTGTTGCTTCATGTGCTGCAGCTCAAAGTATAACCACGACAAGTTTCTTTTATTAAAAATTGTTGAAAAGAAAAAAGAGCTCAACAATATTGAGAAAATTCAAAATAGGAATGTAATATTAAATGTTTTATGTAAAATAAAATACGCCTTAAGAATGCATTATAATAAAATTGTTATTTGAAATTTCTAATAGTTAAATGTATTGAGATCTTTACTACTAATATTAAGTGTAATAAACTGTATTATTGATAGCCAATATATGTTCAAAATATGGTATAGAATTCAATACACTGTTTTTATCTCACAATTCGTAAATTCCGACTCGAGCGACGATAGTCTTATTTGATTTTTTTCAATAAGACTTTTCCATATTTCTTTTTTACGTAGACAACTTTAATTAAAGAAATCAACGGAAATATCATTGGTCTTCACATTACTCTGCTCAGGGACCACCGTAAAAACAAAACTCGTCTAAAAAATGGTAAAGTGTCCACATATATACAAAAATGAAATATGGTTTGTTTTTATTAACGCAAAATAATCGAATCTTGGAGGAACTGCGTGATGGCCATATGCTCTGAAGAGGGAGCGGATATGGTTTAAAAAAATGACCAACCTAAAGAGAATCAGGCGTATTTTTGATATATTTACCATTTGGTATGTTGATTCAGGGAGCGAAAAATCTGTCGCAAGCTTCAAATTATCCAGCGAATTTTATGAAAGTTCCTCCGTTTTTTGAGGAGTTAATCTAAATCCTTTCGCTGAAAATTTACACAGCAGTAAAGTTATCATTAGGTTCCCAACACTCGGCGACCGCATTCCCGCGGCTTCAGCGTAAAATCTTTTAATGTCCGCCCTTTTCGGAGATATTACTTTCGGGTGTAGCCATTCCGCACACCTGCAGCTTATTCGTTTCGAGATTCGTGCGACGGTGAACGCTTTTTTAATATCTTTTAGACACTTTTCGCCGACATTGTGAAACGGACACTAGTTGTCTGTTCCAGTGCTTTTCAATTGCGTAATCGTTCCACTCCTGTAACGTCAACTATACATAAAGCCTTGCGTAACTTTAATCTGCGAAGACTTCTCTTATATAATTTAGTTTATTACAGAATACACAGGGTGGTGTTAATCGATGTACCTAGTAAGAAAAATAAAATATTGAAACCCAGAAACGTTTAGCGTCGCTACTATAATTTCGGACACAGTTTCCTGTACTATTTAAGGCAATGATCTTATTGGATGAAGCTTTTCTAAATGCTACATACTGACAAAATTTATTCATGTAAATCGGGTATCGGGTGAAGAAAAACACATACTTGTTTTATAATCTTTTTATGCTGATTCATATAAGATTCGGTTATGACGTCTGTATTACAATATATCTATCATATTATGTCCAAATTTTTCGTTATTGAAAGAAAGTATAATGTCGCGAAGAGTAAAAATATCTTAAGATACCAAAGCAATGTCATTTCTATTCGAATAACAGGACTTGCGTATAAGTTGATAAAATAAAAATTATGTTATTAATAAAAAAAATGCATTACAGCTAATAATTGCCAATGCGCCCGATACTTTAAAAAAAATATAGCGTGAAATAAACTGAATGAATTGTATTCAAATATGCTACTCGAGATCAACTCGAAAAAAAGACATCACGAACACCCATGACCGAGAGTTCAAAGATTTAATTAAAAAAAACTCTTAATTGTAAATGTATTCACCTTGACAAGACTTCGACTAGGAACTATCTGATAGCTAGAGTAAAGCTCTTTACGCTAAATGACTAAATCTCAAGGACCGATAAGGCCCGACCTTGCATTTTGCACTTTTTTTTATCCATGTCCGCTCCCAATGTGGAGCATATGGTCTCCTAATGGAGGTATCTTCACAGAAGTTATCAACGAGAACTGCTTGTTACTCAGTAGCTCAACCTCTCTTTTTTCGAACAGAGTAGGGATAGAAGGATAGGGCTAGGACAGGACTAGTGGTTAGCTAATCGCTCTCGCTACGCCCCGTTG
Organism: Himalopsyche phryganea; assembly: GCA_022494535.1. Taxonomy (NCBI): domain Eukaryota; kingdom Metazoa; phylum Arthropoda; class Insecta; order Trichoptera; family Rhyacophilidae; genus Himalopsyche; species Himalopsyche phryganea. Next base: position 1,720,362 of record JAGVSL010000080.1, on the reverse strand, counting down.
AAATGGGATAGGTGGAAGGGATGACTCAGACTACGAACAGAAATCCGTAAATCGATTGAAAGGTCAATATATGAGAACCGTTCTCACCAGGAATTGAACCCGAGACAACGACGCTACCAAGTGCGCCACGGACGCCATTAAACAAATAACTTTTTCTACCCTTTTTAATGGTTGTATTTGAAATAAAACAATTCACTACTTAATTATTATATTATTATTAATTCTTACTTTAATTTGTTGCTTGATTATTAGTTCTATAATAAGTTGAACAAAATTTATACATAACGATTTACTCGTGTCGTCTCTTCGAATGAGAGAATGCTCATCGTTCTTAAAATCCTAAGCAGTGTCATCTTCGTTAAAATAGTAAATACACTTTCTTAATCCTATTCATATATTGTGCATTAGAGATATATAAATCAATGCCCAGCACACGGTGTGGGGCCCACGCTGAGCCTCTCCATTGATAAACCACCACTATCGACCTAATCGGCGCCTCTTCCTCCAGCCCTAAGAAATATCGTATCGTGTCCACACCACAGGGCGCTAACTCCATTTTATCCCGTATACTCGTGTGTACCTTTTTCTAAATGTTCCTAATAAATATACTAACATTGAACTACTATTTACCAGCTACTGACATGTTTGTTTGTTCTGTTTTCGGAGCAATAAAATTTTATTGAACTTTAAAACGCCAGTCTACTAGATGCTGGAATGATAATGTTCGTTTTTTTTATTTTCTTCATTGTTTAAGATGTACTTTAAAGGCAGTTTAAAATAAATAAAATTTAATTGTACCGGTTTTAAGCACGTTTCATTGTTATTTCATTATTATAGATGGAGTATTATAAAACTAACTTGATTGTTTTTAATTTGTACATATTTAATTATTCAATAAGAGTTCATGTTAATATTTTTTAATTCTCTCCTAATTTTGAGTAAGTTATATATTATATCGAACAGAAAAAATTTACCTTAAATTACGATGACTTAATTTTTGAACATGATGATAACCGTTTTTAGTAATCTAGAATTTCTACTAATATAAATATATATATGTATGAAATTTTGACAATTTTTTACAAGAATACATAAAGATTAGTGAATATCAATATAGCATATTAAGATAGAAATATTAAGATAGCATGCTTAAACAAGTAAACTTCTCTTGCTCTTTACAACTCTCAACAAGGGACAAAAATGATGAATTGATCAGATAAAAAAAACCTACCCTTCATAGATATTGATACGGTAATAATAATCAAGCAGTTTGGTAACAGAGTGGTATCTGGTACGTTGGATATTCTTTTTAGATGTTTTTTTTATTGTTACTTTAGAAAATTGCGTTTGTAGCTAAAAAAAATATTTTGAAAACGCCTATTATAATATAATTTTTCTTTTTTGTGGCTTGGCTTTTTCACCAGCAAGAACTAGTGTTCTGATTATATTCACTAACGCTTTAAAGTGAGCATTATATTAAATTTAACTCAAAAAGGTTTCCACATTTTGTCGTATATTAATAGAAGTAAAATTTGTACATGACATTAAACAGTTTGAAATAATCCGGTTAATTAAAATCCATTTTTTTTTGAATTGCAATAACGCATTATTTTTCTGAATTGATATCGCACTTTGTTTGCGTTTACATTCACCCTCAACTACCTATAACAAACGGTATTCAGATAAAGGGGTGATTTTTTCAAATACATACTCTAAGTTGCCCAAACAATATGGTTTCCATTGCAAAAAAATATACAAGTTTCTTGACTTTGAAGTATGAAATTTAAAATATTTTTATACATGTACCTTTTAAAACTAACAATTCAACAATCAGCATATTACGTTACTTAAAACAAGTTCGACAATTTGTTTTCACATATTACCCATCCCGTCAGAGCCTAAAATATTAAATATCATGAGCGACATGAAATTTATTGCTTGAATTGGCATAAACTTTTAACAAATTAGTTTCTAGATCTCCGTTATAAAAATGTAAAAAATAGCTAAGTATTATGCTCTTCAAGAATTTATGTGTTGCGTCTTATATCTTAACACAGTTTTCTTACTTCAATATTAACATTTTTGATTATAATCATTGAAATAAACTTCATTCAGCCATTATCAATTTGTTATAGTTGTCTCATTTTACTGTCACAGATGTAAAATATTTTTTTTTTCCATGTCCGCTCCCAATGTGGAGCATATGGTCTCCTAATGGAGGTATCTTGACAGAATTTTTTCTACGAGAACTGCTTGTCACTCAGTTGCTCAACCTCTCTTTTTTTCTTTTTCGAAGAGAGTAGGGATAGAAGGATAGGGCTATGACAGGACTAGTGGTTAGCTAATCGCTCCCGTTACGCCCCGTGAGGATGGGATTGGTGGGAGGGAAGACTCAGACTACGAACAGAAATCCATAAATCGATTGAAAGATCAATCTATGAAAACCGCCCGCACCGGGAATTGAACCCGAGACATCCGTAACCATAGCCAGCGACGAAACCAACTGCGCCACGGACGCCGAAAATATATATTTAATACAAATATGACCACGTCCTTCCCACGTTAGTTATTCGACGCCACACTTTGTAGTTACTAGTATATTATATACAAAATCATCATATATGTTTGCTAATTATGTGCCATGACAGTATATAAATCTTTGCTTAGAAAATCCTATTACTTCTAATTAATTTTTTGCCTCAAATTCAATACGTATATGCTACGTTGTCTCCTCGTAATAATTATTTTATAAATTCATTAGCAGGAGAGCTTAGTAAAGGAAATTTTAATACCCTTATTAATACGTCAATCAAAGAAGCCAGTTGAGTTCCTCTAAATTCACCGAATATTTTAGACAATTTAATATGTAAAGTAATGAAGCATCGTGAATTAATTTCTTGATTGAAATTCTATTAAATTAAACTGGAATTTAAAGTCTTTCTTGAATGCCATTTAATTTGTCGTATTTTCATTGGTAATTTAGAAAATATTATTTCACCATTAAATTTCATTTTCATTGTAGAACGATTCTGTATTAGCAGTTATAAAAATATGTTCATTGAATCTTCAGTTAACATCATTATTAGACTACAAACTAAGAATTATTTATTTTGTGCTTAATGTTGTTGTAACTAATTTGAAATTTAATCTAGTTTTAAACATATTTCATATGGTGTGAATTTAATATTTATTGAGTAATATTTCAATTATTTCAATAATAAATTATTCATTTCATAAAGTTTTGTTACTAGCGTTCTATTTCCAGTGTTTTGTTTTCAAATATTGTATTATTATAATTCATTCTACGTTCAATTAACAATTTGCAAAAAAATAAGCTTTTGGGTTCCAAATGAATTATTATCAATAATTGATAGTTGATCTAATTTAAGACATCGACTGAGGGTGCTTGATGGAATTTCAATATTAAATTTGGATTATTGAGATTTTGTACACTTCCATGTATTTTGTCACTAACGACCCGGGTTTCGAGTCCATTCGTGTGCTCGAATGCCTGAAGATGCCGAAAGGCGAAACCCGGGTCGTTAGTGACAAAATACATGGAAGTGTACAAAATCTCAATAATCCAAATTTGATAGTTGATCGTTATGCATTAACCTCATGTTTGCATTAATTTCCATCTCATTAGTCTATACCCGTATAAAATATTACCCTTTTTCTCGTTCAAGTTGTGCTCACTTTAATATTTAATGTTCGTAAACGATCATATTTTTGTCAAAATATCTGATGACTTCAGATGTATTTTTTTGTATGGAAACGAATAATTTTAACTGATGGCGTTGTCATGCAATTAAAATAAAACGTTTTGTATTACTGTGAACATTCCGAGATGATCCTAGCACACACGTGAACTTTTATAATAACGATACCCATATTTTCGTGTGGGTAGTTTACTTTCATTTTATCTTTCGATACCATCAGCATTTATTTCTTCTGCCAGCGTGCAACTGTCGTTTAAAGCTCACTGCAACGAATTCACCCTCATCCGTATCTCTTATGTCCCTAATTCACAAATAAAAAGAGTATTTTCTCTTTTTTGGACGGCACTTTACTCAGAATTGTTGTAGGGTTGTGAACTATCCTGAGGGCAGACAGAATACCACACTTGAGTCCACAGTCTGAAGGATCTGTCGTTTTAGCTCTCTAGCCTGGAAGTATTCTTCGTCTACACAATTAATGCCGTGTTGACACGTTCCACCTTTTCTATTCTTACTACAGAATGTCGATAATAATATTCATATGACAATTACAATATTCACCTTTTTAAACAATACTCAGCAAATATCGATAAATTGACAGTATTCTGAATATATTGAACAAAATATATTGTTATTTGTAAATTTAATATCTCGCATTATTTTACGTTTTTTATAATCACTTCAAAAGATGTTTTAATTTTAAGTAAATAATACAAGCTATCAAGTAGTACATGCTTTTTTCAAATAATTTCCTATGGTTCGATTACAATTAAAATAGACTCAATGGAAAATTGCTTAAAACTTTGCCATCTTTGTCCATATCTCTTTCAAATATTTGGTCAGTCATATGTTTCCAAGAATTACTTGAATTCTGAATAAAGTCTGCCTTTCGAGTCCTTATTTTTGCGAATAAGACAAACATAATATGACCTATTATACTATAACGTATTGTGTATAAAAATATTCATCTTATGCATTCAGACATAAATATAAACTCTATCAAAAAATATAAATATACCACGAGGTTGACAGTAGTTGGTTACGGGTCTCACAGTTTCGATTCCAAGTACACAGTCCCAGGCCAGTTTCGTTAACTAATTTTATAACTGTTTAATGGATATGGATGTATGTGATGTCTAAACTTCCCATCCTATTTTAAAAACGGGGCCCTGCGAGAGCGATTAATTGGCCACTAGTCCTGCCCTATCCTTCTATTCTTACCCTCTACCGAAAAAGAGAGGTTGAGCAACTCTGTAACAAGCACTTCTCTTAAAAATCTTCCGTTGAGATATCTTCATTAGGAGACCATATGCTCCACATTGTGAGCTGACATGGTCAAAGAAACCTATTTAACACAATGCTTAATGGCACCCTTATTGAATATTAAATTATTTTTCAGTCCATGCTGAACTCAAAAAAAAACTTTGAATTGATGCTTTCATAAGTATTTTACTGCTTTTGTAACTGATAATGTGTACTGTAACATATTATTTTTATGATGCGTTCAATTCTCTATTCTTATAGTCCCCGTTAAAGTCGTTGTTGTATAGCTTTTTATTTCTCGGCGAAGGCTAGAAAACCCGACAATTTAGGGTCAGTTCTTATTTCGAGGGTAATTTGTTTGTGCAACGTGTGCTTATAAAGAAGGGTTACGCGTTGTATCTTTCATAATGTGAATTATCTAGCCGTGTAACAAAGAAAGGAAGAATTGTGTTGGTATTTAAAGAACAGAGGGCCACAAGGCGAAATGAAATTGTTTCTATAGTTCCGCAGTGGCTGTGTATTATATAAATAGATACCACAACAACTAGCAAACTTAACTACGTTTCTTATTTGATTTATATCAAACGTTACCAATTTTATTTTTACTTGCGAGAAACTCTTATAGAACAACCATAACTATTATCGTTTTCCAAAATCTGCTGTTATTAAAATGTTTATTTCAATATCAGAGTGTCAAGGAGAGTGCGGGGAGAACAGTTACAAGACCCATGCTTTGTGTCTATTAAAAAATCTTGTCTTCGATAGCACAATAATTATGATGTCTTTGGTGTATAATTTTCTTTACCTGTATCTTGCCATACTACTGATGTTTCAATCAAAAACATGTTAATTCTTAATTGAATTTTTTATTTTTAATTTTTTCTGCCAAATATTATTCTATCATGAAATAAACTTACGCGTATCATATTATTATTTTAAGATATTATGTTTCAATTTAGATATCTATTCTAATGTGTTATACACTAAAAACTGTTTTTATACGAGTTATCAACTCAGTTGAGCGAAACTTCCGTTTGCCAAATTGTGTTTTTATTTTTAAAAATATAATGTCTACCAAGGATTAACACCTTAAAAGTAATGTGTCAAGTTCCGTTCTTCTAAGTCTTTTAAATAAAACAATTTTATAAAGATTTGATAGTCCCACTGATCACGCATAGTTCATTTAAAACAGTTAAGTGAGTCAAATGAAGTTTAAAAAAGTTGTTTAGCTTCAACATAGGGCGTTTTTTTGTATGCAACCTATTGTATTGTTTTGATAATAATTGAAAATGTTTTTAAAATTACATTAAGTCTCAAAGAAATTTATCGACTCTTTTGCAAACATGTATTCGATGAAATATTGCCGTAATAAACGTTTCACACTATTTCCAAAACTTTTAAATACTAATAAAGGTCTAGATGTTTAGTACAACCATCTAAAATAGCTCCATGTTTGATTTATGAAGTTAACGATATCTTATTTGTGTGTTTTTAATAAATTTAAAAATATTAATACAACATTCGCAAACTTATTATGTTTTGTTTGTTTCAGGTAAGCATCAATGACAAAGTGATGACAGTTCTTCTTAATTAATACGAATTATATTTTCGCAATTTGGTAAGTGCTTCAGCCATTTATACTCATAATATAAATACGTATGTACTATTTTTATTCTATCAATTTGAGTCAATGTTTTAAACAAATTGTTCTTTATCGTGCCCTATTGAGATATTAGAATTAAGGACCACAATAATCTAGTATTTTAAACAGTGTTGCATTGTATTTCAAAAGAAAGAATATAAATATGAACTTTTTGCTAATTGCTTTCTCTCTTATTCTTATTTTTAAGATTGGAAAAGGAAGAAATATATTTTAAAATCACAGATATATGAGCCTGTGTAAATGTGACACAAGATTTGTCATAATCATGAAAGGGATTCAAACATTCGTTATCACTCGGCCACGGCTTATTGAATTGAATTGAACTTACAATAATCGTGAGATTACGGAATTTTATCAACACGAGCAATTAAAATTATAAAAAATATTTAAACATAAAATACTTTCAATGAAAATTTTATCATATTTAAAGAACTAACATCACAATTACTTGACCACTGTGTAAAGCTGATTTAATTACATCGTATTGTAATAATTTAAATATATCTGCCTTTAATATAAAGTTTTTTTTATTCATAGAACAGTTCGAACCGATCTTGAATAATTTACATTTAAATGAAACTCAGGTGTTACAGTAAGTAAGCTGATATTGTGTCAACCTACTCTATGTTAATCGTCAGTTTATTGCACAAGTGAATAATCCGTTAGCGTACTTCTGATGATGCTATGACGCCAAAATAGCAATCAAATTTATTTTTTAACACTTGTGAAACTTAATACATTGCTATTTTTACATTATTTTAATAGAGTTCTGCCAAGTATATAACAGTTCAATCAAGTAAATGATTTTTCTCAGAGTATATCGTGTTTCATAAATAACGGTTTCACCGCTTGATTTGTGGCGTTGAATAATACGTATAGTCAAAAGCATAAGCACGGATCTGTTCGAATGTACGATTACAAAGTTGATACATTTTTCACCCCTACGTGAAATAAATCAAGCATCAACCCTCTTACCCCTACAATTTCTTACCGCGAAAGGTAAAGTTTTCCTCTTTTGCCTAGAGTGCATCGCGGTATACCCCGACCGCGTCCGCCACCCACTCCTTTCGCTCAATCATATATCAAAATAATAACCTGTAACTCAAGTTAGGGACCGTAAATATGCGTTCTGAGAGTATTATAGTCTTTCTTGTATTATACTAGGATTTGTATGAAATTATTTTCCTCGTTTATGAAATAAATGGGTTAATATGAACTCGGAATATTTCTATATACTCTCGGAATATTTGAAAAACAGTGCAAATAATACTATAATGTAATGAATTGAAACTCTCAACGCGTAACATATAGTGTACATATTTTTTTATAACATTTTAGTGCTGCGCTATATTTTAAATATCTTTTTCATTAATATTCATGTTAAAATTAAATTCCTTTTTATATTATCAAGGTTGTGATAAACGGTTTTTTTTGGAAAACCGAATCCAATGCAACATTTTTTTGTTCCTTTCAAAGTTAACTACAATAAAATCTTGGTAGAGAAATTGTAATGGCTGATTTTACTTCAAAGATTGTAAATTAGCTGTCTCACACAAAAATTAAGATACATTGGCCCACCTTAGCTCTACATTATTGCTAGTACCAAAGTGACGGTTTGCGTATTTCCTCTTACCAGATCACCAGTAACAACACCACCTCCCCCCACCCTTCAAGCTTTGATTAAATATCACATAACTTATTATACATTTTTTGCGATACATTTAGAGTCTCAAGAGGTTTCTAACATATTTAATACAATCTTCTATTATAATTTTAGACATCGACTGAGGATGCTTGATGGAATTTCAATATCAAAATCTCAACAATTCAAATTCAAACAATCTCTTATTGCTGCTCACACTAGGCTATCAATTTAAATATTCGTACTCTCATATATATGCAGACAATAAATACCACATTCCTCGTTTACTATTTTAAAAGACCTAATTTCATTCATGCTTTTATACAATGGCATCTTGTCATCCCGTTAATCTGCCAGCGAACAGATTGTTACGCAAATTCACAACACGGCACATCATTCATTAACTAATTCCGCATTTCATTGTGTAGTACTAAATATGTAAAGTCATGTGCTGCAAACAGTGCTTATCAGCTAGGGGATGTCGAAGATACGGTTGCTCTTTAGGGAGTACCTCCATGGAGCGGAATGTCACCTCAAAGTGCACCTTTGTTTGTCGCCGGTGTTCCTCCAATTGAGCCCTCAAAGGCGACTTTAATTTTAAAAACATTATAAACATCACTTTGTTACCTATAAATAATGTTTATTTTCAAATTTCTTTTTAAAAAATGGGTTTTTTTAAAACAGAAATAATATTAATATATTTCATATTCACTTTTTGTTTAATTATACCCGCTAACGATGTAGATCATATTTACCTTTGATACATGTATTTGAAAATATACGAACGAATGCTGGTTATATGCGAGTCGTTCAAACTACCATTTCAGTTATGGATTAAAACTTAAAATAGAAAAACAGAGCACGGGAAACTCTTCTTTTGTAACTCATTTGCAGGGTTCCGTATGGTAGAAAAAATTGAATAACTCAACATTTTAAGTGATTATTAATTTCCGTCAGTCTTGAAACATATTTTTCCCAGATCATCTAATATTCATTTTTTTTATAAAATTTTTACGCACCATTCGCCGAATTCGATTTCTGAAGGATTCTGATTCTGCTGACCAAGTCTTAAATTAAATACATAATATATCTGTAACGTTTTATCAATATTTCAAGGTTTTCCTCAAATGATACGTAATCAGGCGCGTGTTGTGGCTTTATCTCTTTCTCGCTCAATCACATAAAAAGTGAAGGTGCAAGCGAGATGCAAGGGCATGCGGCGCATGCTCTTGTATCCTTCTTGCATACCCAAATTAGATTGTGTGATAGAGATAGTGATAAGCCCACCGCACGCTGATGGTGCGTATATATGCGAGACGTATAGGAATATGGTAAAATAGATATCTTATAATTTATTAAACATATATATATATATAAACATGATATTTTGTGACTGGACGCATTCTAACGTGTCGTATTTATACTGAAATGACTATTTTAACCTTCTATAAATTAAGCATATATTATGTCTATTTTATAAGGATGGTTGATTTATTTCAAAATAGCATTTTTTTGTCCAAAATTTTATCTTCTAAATTAGATTCACAGTTTGAGCATCCTGGCAGGTATTCGTTCAAACTCATTACCTGGAGCATCTCGCTCGGGACACCAACGGGATCTCGATCCTGGGTCATAGCTTCACGGCTCTATCCCAGAACAATATTCACAAAATTAAGATCATGTCGCCCCATCTATAAAACATACATTTTATTTAAATGACATTTTTATTATCATTTAGCTTTATTTCTTCACGATATTTCAAATATATACCTATTTAAATTTAAATTAGTATATTTTAAATGAAATGGAATAATCTATAAACAATTCGTTCTAGATTGAGGGCGAGGAACCTTTGAATGTTCGATGGCCGCTTTCAAGAAACTTCAATCAAGTACTTAAGTTTAAAACTATGTTATAGTTTTGCACAATTTTATAAATTATCGAAAAAAAAAATACTTAGGAGGTAAAATAGTCCACATGTATAGTCCATATATATACCTATGTATGGGTAAACAAATATAAAGGTTGTCTTCACGTCTACCCGGCGGAAGGAAACAAAAATATAAATAATAATATTAGTAATTATGCTGTCATGTAATGAATCTAATTAATAAACCATCCATTATCTTATTTTTAATAGCCCAGACCACTCTGTAGACGTTTTATTATTATCACAAATCACATGTCGGTATGAAATTTTCTCATGACGTAAGGGTTCGCGGTGTATGTAAAATAAAATGTTATGCAACACACACACACAGTTTTTGAGTGTTCCGACGTACTAGCTACTTTAGATATTCAGTATTTCAATTTCAATACCGTTATTTAAGGCGGATACGGCTATACTAGTTTAGGATAAGTGTGTTTGTATTGATCGATACCAATTTTAATCTTTAATGTACAATTTAAAGCATTCAAAGAGTTTTTTTTTGCTTATTATTAACGTTTATTATTTATGAATCTAAAAAATATACATTTTCATACACACATGCCATATATTGATAGGTTTTAAATTCTGTTTTTACATTTTACAAATTGATACCAAAGCATTTTATTTAATAATGTTTTCTATGTATAGTTTTTGGGCGGTTAATTTACCGATTCAAAAAAATAATTATAAAATTAACACACATTCTTCAACAAACTACCGTAATTTTATTTAGGCCAAATAAAACTTTTCCCAATGTAAAAGCAAATGAATATTTAAATATTTCGGATTCAACGTTGCGAATTTGTTTTAAAATTTACCTTTCCGTTATTATAACCCCGACGATAATGCGGGATCGTGGCTTATTTTGCGCTATTATTTATAAATTGAGGACACGTGTGCGGATAAAGTAATCTCTTATGTACTTAAACCAAATTCCGCTCTTCTATATAATTTTGTTATTAGTAGTGTTAAAAGATTTTTCGACTTAATTAATGTTTTTTTCATCTGAATTCAGTGCCTTTTTATAATTATTGAATTCTGTGACGTCAAACTAAATAACTGTTCAGCAAGTTTCATATCGACGGTGTTTTGGCCAATTGCAATGTAACCTTCAAAATTGAGTTGCGTTATGAATCTTTGAAATGCACATCTGTGAATTCTCTTGTTTGAAAATACGGGATTATACGTAGGGATTATCGATATAATAGTGGCCCACATCAAGTGCGATGGTCAGAATTTTTAAGCACAAAACCAATGTAAAATAATGTTTCCCTTCCATAAAGTGTTCAACTTATTTTTCTAATTCACATCATATGGCAGACCTGCTCTGCCGACTTTAAAATGAGATCCAATCATTAACTCATTTTCGTATTTTGTGATGCTTACATCAATTGGCCAAAACACAGTCGAGTTGTACACTCGGAAGAATGTAACGTTTCCTTGTATGATTGTTATTTATAACTTACTGATTGGCTTATTATGTTTCATTCATTAAACTTTTCAGAAAGTATGTAAATTAAAATATTATATAGTCACAATATATACATATTTATTTATATTTCAGTTGCAGTCCGTCACATGGATGAGTAAAAACGCTTAATCTCTAAAAAATTATATTCCTAAATAAATATTATTTATTTTTAATTTTATAATTATTAATACTATTTATAAATTTAATGATGTTTGATGCTATCAATCTTTTCTTACTTTATCACGCTGCTGTCTGATAGTATCGACTGCCATAAATGGTTTGAAAAAGTTTGATAATAGAGAATCCATATTGACATGCATTTAGTTTTCTTATCAGAAGAACAACTCATTTACGTCCGTTATTATAAAACATTTCGCTTAATTCTTGTCTATTCTACTGAGAAAAATACTCAATTAAAATGTTGCTGGGAGTTTAAATTAGTATTTTATTAATTATAAAAAAAAATTGAAGGTCAATCATCGGGCTGCATTATGGTATAAGGTCTCATCATATATTATATCAATTGAAATCTAACCGCATTGGATTTTCTAACATTAAGCCTGTTACAGCAATAGTACCAAATCATTTGATTCCGAAAGCAACTGAGGCGAAGAGTAACGGAAACCCGCGTGTTATTTTATTTATTCATTCGAAATAAATATTCAAATTGTGTAGAAGTAATTCGATATAACAAGATTTTTGTGTGGTCATTCTTGAGCATCGCTTAAGTTTTATAACGACTTCTAAAATTTGTTATGTTTCTCGGAAACACTAACTGCAATATTATACATACACTGTGAACCAGTTCTTAACAGACAACGGCCCGCCCCGAGCTTTAAGTGCGACCCTCAAATATCACGATTTTACTATTTCTATATAATATTCGGATGGCTTCTTCAGTAACTTGTAGATCTCCATTGATTACTGGAAACAAGAGAATTACAACGTCAGAACACCATGATATTACAAAAGAATGCTCATTATTTTTTTATAACTATTTTTTTTTCTCTTGAATTTGAAAAAAAATTTCTTCATGACGTTCATGACTCACCGGGACTCACCCATAAAAATTACTGTATCTATTTTATACATCTCTACGACCAACTCTATAATAAAATATTTGAAAGGTGAGAAACATTTCCTCAATTAAAGATTTTTTTATCAAAAATATACAAGTTTACTTGGCGACCCGTTTTTTTTAAATTTTATATTTAGAATGCTATTTTTCAACCTTTCCAAAGCCTGCTGTAAGTGATACATTGCCCTGAACGTGTTATGGTATTCATACACCACCTACTCCTTTAAAAAAATCTGGCAAAATATGAATTATGTTTAATATACTTTTATCCGCGATGGTAGCAGGTAAGATGTTATTCAAATTCTGTTTGTTCTTAATAAACTGCCCACATTGTTAAGGCGTGTGATAATTTATTTTCTGGGAATGAAATAAACAGATTTTTTATAGTAAATTATTCATAACATTCATAATAAGCTTCGAATGTTACCTTTTTGTAATCAGCTTCCGAGAACTAAATATATCATCTGTACTCTGTAGTGGTTAGTAGTGGACTATAGTGTGTACATCATTTTATGGCAAAGCCTTTTGGCTTTTTTTTACTAAAAATATATTATAAATTGTTTTCATTAAAAGTTTTTTGTTAATACTCTTGTTTGAGATAATGATTATTTTCGACTGCTATTTTTCAATATGGACGACGTAGATGTTGTTGATAAAAGTTTTTTTTTTTGATTTTCCATGCCCTCTACCAACGTGGCCTCCTAATGGAGGTATCTCAACAGAAATTTTCTATGAATAACTGTTTGTTACTCAGTTGCTCAACCTCCTTTTTTCCAAGAGAGTAGGGCTAAGACAGGACTAGTGGGTAGCTACTCCCCGCCCCGTTTTTGAGGATCGGATGGGTGGAAGGGAGTTTTAGACATCTCAAACATTCATGACCACGAACTGAAATCGATAAATCGATTGAATGATCAATTTAGGAAACTGTCTCCGCCGGGACTTAAACCCGAGACATCCGTAACCGTAGCCAACGACGTTACCAACTGCGCAGTGCGCTACAGATAAACTGACAGATTATTTTTCCGAAAATAACTTGTAAATATCCTACTGAAATGAATTGTTTGTATGACGTTTTTTTACCAAAACCAACCCTGATTTTTATATAACAACTGTGGAATGTTATTTTAAATTTATTAGTAACGCTAAGTAATTATTTTACGTTCTTTATTTTACTCACACAAATAATAAAAGCATTAACGCTCATTTTCAATAGACAACTTAAATAGTGTAACATATACCTGCCTATTTGATTGTTTTAGGGGATTATAAAAAGGTTTGTCGCTAACTGTCATTGAAAACATTTTAATCGAGTTAAATTACCCGCGTGGGTTCCTGCATTCCTGGTAACAACGATTGATTAACTGTGATCTGCGGTTGGTTTTTTTTATAATGAAATGATTGGGTCGTTAGAAAATTTAAAACCCGTTTCAAACAACATACATACAATGCGTTGAATTCAAACAATCCACGATACTGTATCACGATATGTGACATTTATTTGATTGGACATAACATTGAAAACCATTTAGTTGTACTTATAATTGTAAACGTTTTCATCCACAATTACGATGCACTTAATAATGAGAGCATTTTTTATTTCAATTACACCTTTATCGTCGTTAATACAGTTACGTAAATCCATACTTTTATACTTTCTTTTCATTGCCATTATAAATACCATATTACAATATTTGTCATATCGTTGAGAATGCACTTATTTTTTAAGCCTTTACCCCTCCACAAAAATATCTTACTTTTAACGCATGGTCACCAAACTACGGCCAACCAAAAAGTTTCATCCGGCCTTCCATAAACTCCCTTTTCATATAAGAAATATTAATTTTTCAATGATTTAATTGTGAATTCACAACAACCATTTATTTCAATTAATCAATTGGGATAAAACTATCAAATAGTCGACCCAAAGTGAAAGAAGTTAGGTATAAAATGCATTGTTGGAGGCAATCAGATGTTCGTTTACTTTCTCATATAAATTTATACGCTAATTGGATTCCGATAAGAATCTGTTTGTAATCTTAATAAATAAAAATGCCAGTAGACCGTAATAAGTATACGTTGATTTTCCAGCAAGACAATCTTAAAACACTTGTCGAGTGTTGGTTGGTGGTTGTTGAACAGCAATAATTAAGAATTTATTGTTAATATTAATTACATATTTAATATTTCATTGTTTTTAAATGGTTCACTAATCTGCTATTTGCTTAATGCATCAGTAATATCATTAACAAATTTTGCTCTGTTAATGGACTTTTAATGTATTAGATTTGCGTTATCAGATTAGTAATTATTGATTTGTAAGAGGTCCTTAACATTTTAATTGTAGACTATTTTTATTTGGTTTATGTATAATTTGTTTGATAATTCTGTAATTTCTTGTCTTAGTTCATGAACCATTTTATATAAATAGGCCTGTTATGTTTGAATTTTTATCATTTGATAATGCTCGTAATGAGTGAAACCGGACCTGATCATTATAAACATATGGAAGTCGTATAAATGAATTGTGTTTTATTTTTTTAAATATAACGTCTTTCCACCAAGAATTGACAGTTAACACCTTAAAAGTAAATAATTAAGAAATAAAATTTCAAGATGACTGTTTTCAGAGTTTTTATGCAATCTGAGTGTATTATACACGAAAATTAAATAACTTACTCTTTAACAAAGCCCCCGATATAGTGAGGCCCGGGACAACAGCCCTATCTGCCTCCTCCTCCTCCTAAATATACCCGTTAATTTCAATGAAATCACGAATATGATTTTGTTGAGGAGGTTTTAGATTGATTATAAATGTGAAAACGATTATCTTAAACATTTCACTGAATGTATCAAAAACATCCAACTATAGTCAATATTGAAACATTAACTGAAGTACGTGAATTATCTCAAAACCCAAATTTCATGTTATAATTTCACCTTACAACTCGCCCAGCCATATACAGAAAGAAGATGTAGAGCTTTTATGCCGAGAACAAAACTTTGTCGTCTTTAAAGGTTTTCTTATTGTGAAATCTAAACTGGGATTAGGTTTTATATAAACATACATTGTCACTCAAAATCGGTTTAGACATTCCCTATTTAACTTAGAAATGCAGCTAACAGAGAGGAATGTCGTAAACTCTTGATTAATTATCTTCGTGTCATCTATTCATCACGCCATACTTTGCCGAAGTCCCTCCCATTGTTTGCAATACAAACATGACCTCATAAGTTAAATCACTCGATGTTAAGTTAAGTGAGCGATCCGTTTTGACAGAACGGTCATTCTCAAGTTGCCTCATTGCACAATTTGACTGCTCGTTGAAGCGTTAAAGGCGGCTTTGTCACGCGATGCATCCGATTTTTCTCACTACAATTTTGTGTGACGCTCCTATTCTCACAGCGAATTTTTTCAATACCTTTTTGCTATCGTTTTCCGCCGTCTGTTATTTGGTATTTTTTTCTTTGTTAATTACTAAGTACATGACCTTGTCCGTGTTCAACCTTGCATAACGATTTTTGCAACTCTGTACAGAAATCCTTCCATAATCTTCTATTTCCCTGGTATTTAAGACTCGTTTCGTCGACACGTTTTAAGAAGAATACTAGCTTAATTCATTTCAATTTAATTATATCCCGCATTATTTATTTTTTAGCTACGCTTATTTTTACTTGGCCATTATTGAATTTCATGTTGTAGGATGTAAACTTGATGAAGCTTCAAGACATTTCTTATTACTTCAATTTATAGTTGCTCATAGTTTTTTGTACAACTCCATTACTGTGTCGTTTTGAAGTGCACTGCTTTCTAAAGTTTTGATGATATTTATTGACGTATTGATACCAATACCAATGCTTGAACGTGTAGTAACTATGTTTATATTTTATGGCATCAATAATTACTACTTCTAGTAGTTGTGGGGATTAACTCGCATGCTGGGAAGCAATTTCCTTTAATGTCTTATTTCTCAAAGTAAACATTACACAAAACAAACTTTCGATTTGCGCTCTAACCAAAAACAACACGCAGCTTTCCTACTTTTACAGAAATAACTTGAAATCCGACTAATGCGTATTCAAACAAATACCCAAGTTTGCAGTATGATTTCCTGCTCCCCCAATAGCTCAGTAATAGTTTTGTTAAGTTCTTATGTAAACTTATTTAATGTTAATGGCTTTATTGATGTGAAAAACAAATACATAAATCACACTGCGATTGTTTCGTAACAAATTTAATTCGCCAATACATTTTTTACTCAAAATTATTTTTTTGTAAATATAATATTATATTTCTGCAATATTAAAGATGTTCAATTTTCATACTCCGATACCTACAGTAGATTCATCCCAATTTTACGAGGAGAATTCAATCGTGTATATTTCAGATATTGGAAATAATCCATAAAAACGTGCACTCAAAGATTACAGACTGTCGTTTGCCATCTACTCACTCTTCATCTGATTTCGAGATTTTTATTATATTTCGCTTATTTACCCTGAATGCGACCAAGTTTACAATTTATACCTATTTACAGACAGCTGTATATTATTATATCTATCATATCCTTCTATCCCTACTCTCTTCGTAAAAGAAAAGAGAGATTGAGCAACTGAGTGACAAGTAGTTCTCGTAGAAAAAAATCTGTCAAGATACCTCCATTAGGAGACCATATGCTCCACATTGGGAGCGGAGATGAAAAATAAATAAATAATAATAATTATTTATCCCATACATAGTTGCACATCCTGACAAAACGTAATCAGCTTCCTGTATCATATTGCTTCATTTAAAACCCGGAATATCTATCTATTTACTTACAACTGAGACAAATCGGGAGAGTTTAGGAGCAAAATACCGTAGCCTTGTATTCGTCCTGAGTCATGAATATTCATCGTCTTTTTACAGTTCGGTTATAGAAGCATTGTAATTATAGGAATATGAATTGCTACTTTTTAAACTCTTATCCTATGTGTGTGATGCAATAATAAAATTAAAAATTTTATTGGTAGGATGACGAGCTTTCTTTCAGTTTTATATTTCTTTATGGAAATTCCACCGATGCAATTTAATATCTTTCTTTATGGGGTTTCATATAAATTATTTCGAGAATACAATGCAGAATAATGAATTTTCCTCTTCTGTTTTCCATCCTGAATAATAATAACACGCAAGTCACTCCCGTTAATTACCCAAATACAGAATAAACCGATATTATTCCAAAGTAGCGCCCCCGTACGCTGCATGATCTCCCGTTCCCCTATTCTGGAATTATGATTTATTGTTCGGGTCCGGTCGATTCGTTACTACCAGGCGCGAAGAAGTGGCGTGACGGTACACAAAGTCCCGAAAATTTCACCATTATAATAATATCTCCCCTTGCAAGGCGACCGACTGATAGGAGGGAAGAAAGGCCCACGTGACTCACTGTTTCACGGTGAATGTATGCGTCTGTATGGATTTTTATCAAATGCAAGTCTACGCACGTTGCAGTTGTGTGTGTATGCAATTAAAGAGCTTTTATGGTGATAAAATTCAGCGATTACTTCTGAAACGAGTTTTTAATAAAGTCGCTGATTTAAGCTTACCTGATTTATGTTTATTTGGATGCGATATTAAGCTATCGTTGTCTAGCGTGTGGTCAAAATTTTAATCTTTCTTAAATTATGACCATCATGTATCAAGTATCTGCAGTGAAAATTAAAAAAATATGTAATTTTGATAACATGTTTCTTTCAACTCCTAATCGTACTTGTATATTTAAAAAGCAGAAAATCTTTAGTTAAAAGTATTGCGTTTTAACCATTGGATTACTTTTCATTGTTGTGTATTGTTAATCCCCTTAGTGGAGAAATATTAGACATAATAAATTTAATATAATATAATGAACTACTACCAAAACCGGTTTTGTTTTCACATTTTGTGGAATAATTACGGAACATATTTGCTTCATTATTTTTTAAATGCTTCCGCTATATGTTTGTACAATAATTGTGTTTCAAAACCATGTCAACAGTTGTTATATATGTCATCCAACAAACAACTATCTTTCTCCATTGTATCATATCAAAGTTCAATTATTAAGTGTTGATTTTGAAGCGTTTATAATATAGCGCAGTTTGCGTAAGAGAAATTATCGTTTTTCAATTTATTCTGCTTGCTTTTGCATCTCCAATCAAATATTTGCCCCCCAGCGTATGCACGATTTGATAAAACTCAATGTTCACCCAAGATTGCATTGTGTGTCTTTGCATAGTTGCGGTTTTCTCTTCAAACCTCTTGTAATATACATTTTGCCGGTGCTTTCAATATTGGACGTGTGTGCGTGTATGAAGCCCATGTAAGTAATGTAATTCCTTCATGCATTATTTTACCAATGCGTGAGGCCTGCCCACAAGTAAAGTCTTCGAGCCTCCAGACTATCCGGCTCGCATAAGCCATACGAGAGGGACACACGCATACCGAACGAAGGAAACGGAAGTATTCAGACGTATTATGTCGAACTTCTAGCGTTGTCTTTCTTTAGTACAGGTCCGCGCCACCAGTCGGCGCAACGTGTTTTTGTTATTCTTCTATAGACATTCCTTATAACTCTTTGCCGGGTATGTACTCCCAAAACATCGATGTTTTTAACGTTATCATAAATAAATATAAACAAGCATTTTAATAAGGTGAATTTTTGTCATTTTAATTTCCCGCGAAAGTGTTGTGTGAGTGTTAAAATACTATCCAATTCAAAATGTAATATTATGGAACTCTAATGTTTTTTCTTTCCCTTAAATTTTAGTATTTCAAAAGGGAAATAATCGGGAATTAAGTTCTTTTGTTATTATAATAAATACTGCTTAATAAGATCCTAAGTCTATCACAACTTAATTTCCATTTCTAAAATCTGTTTTTACTTATTCTAAGTTTTCAGTTTTAAATAAGTTGTTTCGTTGATTTTGCTATGAATTTTGATATTTTCTTTTTAAAGCCAGTGAAAATTCGCTCATTCTTGCGAAAAGTGGTGTGCTAAAATAATAAAAAATTGTGTAAAGAAAATTCGCAGAAAAAAAACATTTCCGGATATTGTGCCTACTATGCGCACGTGCTGAGAGAGCTCTGTTGCAACTTCATTCATAATATTGTCGATTTTATGAATGAATATTGCAAATGTTGTATTCAGTTTGTTAAAAAAACTGTTTTAAGTGTTTTTATTTGTGTGTTTTCGTATCAATTAAATATGTTTAATGAATATAATCAATCAAACAACTATAATTAATTAAGTGTACAAATATTAATCGCTAATTCAATATTAACTATTTGCAACTTCTGTATTTTTGATAACGATGCGATATTAAACTATTTCAAAACTATACCACTCGTCGCTTCAACTGCAATCAAGATAAACGTATAGTGGTTTTTATTTATCTATTCAATATTGTTTTAACCTTTGCATTATTTATACGTACTGTAATAAATCTATATGTGGTAGGATGTTACTCCTTGGAACTAATCTATGTAATTCATAATATCTTTTTAAGTATCTTCACAGTTTGAAAATAGTATATGACATGTCTATTTATAGTCATCGTATATCGTCAGTCAAAACGATATAATCATCAGGTGAATTAAATAATCATTTTAAACATGTTGTCCTCAATCTATAATTCAAATAATTTATTGTATTAAAACGACATCTGTTTGGCATACATAACTAAATATTTAGCAGATCAATTATATGAAAAAACAAATTAGCATCTTAGACAATGAATATTAAAAAAAGTGTTTAGTCACTAATGAAATTCTTTCTTCGTGAATAACAATTCGCATTTTTTTTATTTACGTCATAACTGATTTTTTATTTGGCATATAACGCCTTTCTTATCACTGTATTTGGGGCTTAATTTTTTTAGCTGTATTTGGTAGTAATATATTAAAAAATATAACTACGTATATAATAATTAAAGACGGCTAAAATTATTTGTCAGCATGACTGTTAGGTAAAAACATATGATGATAAATTACCTTAAATAATTGTATTTTGTAACTGACAACGACCTTTTCCTGATAAACCTGGTTCACTTACCGAAGAAACACTTTAAAGTTGTAAGTATTCATTAATTTATATGTTCATATTAATGTTGACTAATTTGTATAATGACGTATATTCTGTTTATTACTATCATTGATTTAATTTAAAAAAATATGACTTGTTATTTCTCAGAAGCGAGTCATTGTTTTGGACAGATTTTCGTGATGTATATCATAGGGCATGTGAATTTAACAGAAAATTGCATAACCGGTTAACCGATAAAAGTTAGAATGAAATACCGATTAACCAATCAGTAATTATGTATAATGAAAAACAGCATAGTATCGACATTAAAGCTAGATTTAATTTTAGTGTAGACTGGTCGTACCAAAGTGACGACCCTAATATTAATTAATATTAAATATATCCAATTTCTACACGCTTAATATATGTATAAAATACTATAACGCGATAGAAAATTTATTCTATAAGATTACTTAGTACGTTGAGATACTTTCTAGATTTACATCTCAGAGTAGTAAGAATATTGAAAAGAACAGATTGCTCATACTTTTATATCAATTTAAAATTTCGGTAAATACCATAAATTTTACCGGTTAAACGGCTTAACAAACACCGGTTACGCATGCCCTACTATCTTAATTGTTCAAATCATACTTTCGTTGTATGAAACAAATTGATATTGAGAAGTTATACTCGACTAACTCTCAATAAAAAAATCCATAGTTCCTCCCAAATCTTCAAGTTCAACGACTCCAATTAAATTTATAAATCGCGAAAAACACATTTATAAAAAAAAAAAAAAAAACAGTCACTCGTAGCAACAAGAAATAATAACTAACTGGATTTTGTTATGAGGTACGTGAGAAGTTTTACGTTGCTTTTATCTCAACCGTTCATTGTTTACTTGGAAACGTGTGTAATATTTTTTTATATAAAAATGTTAATAATTCAATCACGATTCTGGCCTCAAGTGTGAATTCATGAACAGCGTGTCATTTTTTTTACATGTCCTTTAGCTTCTTAGCAGCTACCAACGAAATTTCATACCATTCACGCTCACTATAAGAAACAGTTTAAGCTGATTCTAATCCACAAAATTTCAATTAAAGTTTGATAAATATTAGCGCGCATGCGCAAATAAAATTTGGATGTCGCTAAAAATTTCATGATAAAGCATGACGTATTTTAAAATTGAAATTATGTAATCGTATTTGGTCTTTGATATTTGGTTGCACCTATAACATCTAAAATTGTCACGGCGTTAATCTCAACTCGTAAAAACCTCTTCCAAATCATATTTTACTTACGGAATAAACACCGTAAGAAGTTTGTGAAGCCGTAGCGGGTAGTGCAACATTAAATACACCAATAAATATGGAAATACTCAATGTTAACTATAAAACCTTAATAGAGTGGTATTGATATCAAACATATTTATATATTGAAGCGATAAATTGGAAATGGATACTTTACCATCAGTGTCAACATCATCACAGGTCCTGTCATCAGCTTTAGCAGTATGCGCATCCTGCTGTCGTATTCTTAAAATTATTAGTGTCCGGGTACTAACAGTGCCTGGTCAGGAAGGTTCCACACCTTTGCGCCAAACATAAAGTTAACGTCAATTCACTTCAATATGGACCTTACGTTTTGCTTCGAGTGACATGTTTGTTATTCATCATCACGCTTCAAATTAATCGATTCATATGTTACACATTTAATAATTTATACTAGTTTCAATGTAACCATATAGCATACATATTTTCTTTTATATTCGTAAATATCGAAAACGTATTCATTGAACAATTTTAATTATGACCAGGACCGATTCCATTCAACGACTTAATATTTTCAAATTATCGCACAATCGTTGAGTAAAAACGTCCCTGATTGATTATATTTAAAAAAATGAAATACGTACGACAAATTGTTCTTTACTTGAAATTGGCGTTTAACATCATTATTGTTTTGTATTTTACTTCGGTTTAATATCCAAAAAAGTCATTGTGCTGATTATTATGTTCAAAATGTTCCTCTATCTCATATATAATATTCAATAATTATTCATAATGTCCCATGAGGGGCCCCTAATAAATTGTATAGTATTTATCCGGTGCTTCAAGCACCTATTATACTCCAAAGGTTACTTCATTTCACTTGATGTAAGAGTCGCTATTATTGTATGTTTGAAACAAGGCTGAACGACTCTGGCCTTAATTCGCATCTCTTTATCCGTTTCGTGATTCTGTAATAAAAAGTAATAAATAAATGTATGAATATAATAACATTATCATCCTCTACCGGCAGTTTTATTTATTGCTTAAAAATATCCGCATGTTAAATTTAATTTAACATGACTTCGTCATGTAGTTATTTATCGTAACATACTGTTTTATTATTTAATACGCTCTTCTAAACAGTACTGTGTAGTCTAGATTTGCAATCTTGATTTATAGTAATTGAATTCGGCGGAAATCGGCTTTCCTAAATTATGTTTTGCCACACAATAAATAAATGTTGTTTTATTTATTTATTTCATACCATTTTTATATGTGGTAAATATCCTTCCAGGGTTCTTTACAGCTTCGCATGTAGTTAAAAGTTTGAGGGTAAATCTGTGTGTTTTCCTGGATTATTATTGCGTTGCGGAAAACATCAGCGGCTGCGTACACAACAGGCGATAGTGGAACCATCAATATTTAGTTCGGTTGAGGTATAAGAAAATTTGCATATTCGTTGCAGTTGTTAGTGAAATTACGACCATACCAGGAGATGGCATCGCTCATAGGTGTAAAACAGTCGAATGGTTACAATAGTTATAATGCAATGTGAAATCGGAGTCGCTATATAATTTCATCGGCTCACAGCCTTGCTTTAAAGTTATCGACCGTATTTTTAATTTTATATTTTTCTCTCTATTTAATCATTTTGATTTTATTAAAACTTCAGCGATTATATCTTATGCTTTGTAATTTTTTAAAGGAACACATACAAATTAATTATCCTTATTAATCAGCCACTTCTAAGCGATTTTTTTCAAAATGTCGACGACTGCTTTGGCGCAGGGCTATTCTAGCTTTTTCAAGCACCTATATGATATAATAAGCATATGTATTCAAAGAGACCAAAGGTATTAATAATCTTCCATAGAAAAAGGCAATGCCAAATATTGATTCTACCTCACTAACCTAAGGAAGTCAAACCGGTCAAAGTGTAAACTTGAAATCGGATAGCATTCTACTTTCTGTAACCTACACGTTTCAATTGAGGGTTGTTATTTTAATAGTCAAAATAAAGCTGGTTAAATTTTTGCAATTTTCCATACAGTTACAGATATTTAATTGACAGCAATGAGAATATTCGTGAAACGGTAATGAACTTCCAGGATTATAAGTCGGGTTTTTATTTAAAATACAAACAAATAATTTATTATAATTTAAGACATCGACTGAGGGTGCTTGATGGAATTTCAAAATCAAATTTGGATTATTAAGATTTTGTACACTTCCATGTATTTTGTCACTAACGACCCGGGTTTCGCCTTTCGGCATCTTCAGGCATTCGAGCACACGAATGGACTCGAACTGACTGAAATTAAATAATTTATTTCTTTTGTTTCGCATTAAACTCAATTCTACGGTCATAATTTCCTACTCAATGCAAAGTTACACGGCATGTGTAATAAAACAAAATTCAATCAAAAATAATATCTAGTTTGAGTATAATTATCTAGATTGAGATTAACCAAATATCATAACTACTTACGGTGGGGAACCTTTTCATGTTACATGGTCCCATTCTTTATGTCGTAAACAAATAAAGCGGATTGAATTCAATTAAATGTGCTTTTAATTTTTTTATAGACTATTTTTTTAAATGAATGATTATTGAAGTAGTGAAATGGAAAAATTGGCCGCTCTCGAAAACGAAGAATGCCGCAGTCTCCCCACCCTTGATTTTAACCGTCAATGCTAACTACAAATTATTTTTAAATAAACTTTGATACAAAACGTTTCCTCTTACGCTTTGGTTTACTTATCAATTCGTTAAAATTCAATCAATACTGTATACTTATAAAGGAATTTAATAACGTAACCGCTGCGCTTGTGCGGTAGCCGTATGTAATGAAAATCAAATCGATTGAAATTAAATCCGCTTCATTCATTATACCTTCCTGCGGTTAGTACTCTTTGTATTCAGTTTCAATTTCGCAGCGATCATGCACTGATAGCCGTCGTCTCGATATAACCTTTCATAATGGTTTTTAACCTTTCAAACGAAAGGGTCGTTGGATGGCTTTTTTGTCGCGATCTTTTTCACTAACCTTATCGATCGCAATTTATTCATACCCCCTACGTGCACATATAATATATTTCGTATGTCCTTTTTTGTTTTACGAAAGAATTCCGTTTCGTGATCAAGGATTCAAATATCGATCTCGGTGGTTGATAACGACAAAATGCTTGAATACCAGAATTGAAGTGGACTTCTGTCAGGATTTTTTTCCCTTTTTGTCGAATCCTTTACCCGAGGCGTTGTGTATATGATTAAATAACTACATCTCTTCTGATCTTTAATGTCTGCATCCTTCTGTCGAACTGTAGATCAGCAATTGACTTCCAGCAATTCTCTGATAAGTACCTATAGTTTTAATATTTAATAAGTAATCTTTTTTCTCTAAATTAGAATTAGACGTGTTTTATTTTGTTAAAAATTCTGTGATTAAATGCGTTAAAAACAAGGTACCATCAATTTGGGTAAACCGACTACACAGAAAAATGTGCTGTTATAATACCTTGATAATACTAACGCAATATGAATATTTTTAGTAAAACAAAGGTATTGAGGCCCCTGGTGGTAAAATATGAATTAATATGCAGCATCATTTGTTTTATTGTTGTATTTGTAAGTTGTCCGCTTGGAATGATAAAACACAATTTAAAAACTTTTCTTGAAATAAATTGGATTAGCCGTATTTTCAATTTGTATTGTTAATCTGTAAACCAAATGCTGTATATTTTTCCCCATCTCAATTATGTACAGAACATATGAAAGCATAAAGAAAAGTTGCCAAGACTTTGAAATCACTGAATTTATAGTAATTACAGTGATCATTGGTTACGTGGGCCAAAGTTACCGATTTGGATGAAAATTTTGCCTACCTTACTTTATCTATATTTATGTTGATTAAATTTCATCTTAAGACATTAGTACATCTCTATGTAGAACAATACCACATATAAATGCAATGGCGAACCATAACAATAAACCCTCAGTACTGGCTCAAAGTTACCCAGATTGACTGTATATCAATATCTCTATCTAATGAAGCAGTAACTCTACTGGTAATTTTGTAGGAGATCGAAACAACTAAACTTGTTTTTTACTTATTATCAACATAAATAAATATGTATTTTTAATTTTGATAAATCTCTAATTAATTTCTAAACTTTTCATTTTAAATCCATAATTTGTCAAGCCTGTATTTAGGTGTGCTGCAAGATAAGCAAAAACTGAATCATATCTTTATTCGGGTTGTCGATGTAAAAGCGCTAACAAAATATGATTTAATTTTTATACATCAAGTGCTATAAGCAAGTCTGTTGAATTTTGTACATGTTGTAGCACCGACCAATGATTTAGGTGTATCTTTACTTTTAATCAATAATATAATAAAATATTAGTTCCAGATATCAATTCAGTGTTATATTATATTTTTATGTATTCAATAGTTTTATCGTCCGTGGCGCAGTTGGTTTCGTCGCTGGCTACGGTTACGGATGTCTCGGGTTCAACTGCCGGTGCGGACGGTTTTCATAGATAGATCTTTCAATCGATTTATGGATTTCTGTTCGTAGTCTGAGTCCTCCCTCCCACCAATCCCAGCGATTAGCTAACCACTAGTCCTGTCATAGCCCTATCCTTCTATCCCTACTCTCTTCGAAAAAAAAAGAGAGGTTGAGCAACTGAGTGACAAGTAGTTCTCGTTGAAAAAATTCTGTCAAGATACCTCCATTGGGAGCGGACATGGAAAAAAAAAGTTTTATTACACGTCACATATGTTTTGAAATGAAGACAGTAGGTGTGTATTAATAATTTATAAGTTTAATGACCTCCAATTCGACAGGAGCTAAGGCAATTGTTCACACCAACTTTTGATGCATTGTGTACTTCGATTCCATATCGAAAAAAACATTTGATCTTGAATAAAGTCGTGTCGAAATAATTCGTCTCTTCTAAAACAGTACACAAAATGATCTTATATTTTCTGTATTATATCTATGAATCAAATGTATATAGATAGAATAGCATTGCAAAAAAGTTATATTACAATGAACACGTCATATCGGTATATACGAAGTCAAAATGAGAATCCTGTCAGTATTAAGAATATCAAACGTCATATTATTTTTGAGCAGAGGTATTATCGATCGCATTTATCCTGTTACATCAAGTTTTATTAATTATTACTTTTATGACAATCCTTGTATAATTAAAATGCATTTTAGTTTTCCTTATTTTGTTACTGTTTCCTCTCCATTATTAGTACATAGTTTTTCTATGATAACTACTTGATACTCAGTTGTTCAACCTCTCTTTACTGAAGATACAACGGTTAGAAGGACAGGGCTATAGCAGCACTGGTGGTTAGCTAATCGCTCCCGCTTCGCCCTGTTTTTAGAATTTCAGACATTACATACATCTATGCCTTCGAATAGAAATCTATTATGAAAATGTTTTTATTGTGACTCAAACCCTTGAGCGCCGTAACCGAATCCGTCGACGTCGACCACTCAGCGAAAGACTAGGGTATTACCTTTTAATAACATTTCTACCAGGTTAGTTCATATACTATCAACAGCTTATACATCACCTCAGTAATCAAATTTAGGCCTAGCTGTAGGCCCAAATTCCATCAATCATTTAAAACCTAACCACTGTTGATGCTCGAAAACTGCGTGGGTTTTCCGCCTTTGCACCTCTATACTTACGATTTATCTCCATACAAATGATCATTGAATAGCATAATTTCGGTGGTACTCTTAATCCAGAATCTCATAGATATATTAACTGAATTAAGGTCTCCACTGATTGACTATGTTTAGAATTATTAATAACCATTTAACTCCCACATCTGTCAAGCCACATTTCCGCTCGTTTCATCATGCCGTCAATTCGCTATACAATTCAATGAGAAAGGTAAAAAACCATCAGAGGATCAGAACGTCGCAACTAATTTTCAATTGACCTTTTGACCCGTGATTAATCTAAGTTGAGAGACTTTCATCAATGGATCCCGATCAAACGCTGTAATTATTAAATTTACTGGTTGTTGTATATTTTTATCATGACGTTTTCGGTTTTATTTAATATCATTAGAAAGATCTACATTCACACGCAATATTATTTAGTATAGTGAGACATTTAATTTTTGAATCATCTCAATTCTCGTCTATAAGTAACGTCACACGATTCATGTATTACGAAACAAACTGCACCTAAATAAACATAATATCGACCGAGGATGTTTATATTATGATGATGATGTCTGTCTTTTAAATAAATTCTGTTGAAATACTCTGTGAATAATAACTCTAAAATGGTATAAATATATATGAAGACGAACAGTATGCGAACACTTCGCTAAGTATGGCGCGGGTTTATGGAGATGGAAGGGATTAACCGACGTCGCTAATGATTAAAGAATTTATGGAATTAACCAGTCCAAAACCAATTAAGTTCTTTGTAATAATAGCTTTGTTATTTTAATACTCAATTATTGAATAGTTTTTTTATAATCAACTAACTGCCAACTCGATTTTTAATTCTTGATACGAAATTATGTGTACGTTTAAGATTAGGAATTTAAAATAATTGCAATTTAAGGTGCAATGGATTTCACAATTAAAATTGATAACTTTGTTTTCCCACTGGCTGTGTTACTGAATGTGACACGTGTCTTGCCTATTTGAGAAACATCTTCAGACTAACTATATCGCAAGGTTATTTATTTCTTATGTCAACAATTATTCTAATTGTTAAATTAAAAATGAAAGGTGGTGTGGGATTATTTCTTTCTTTCTACAGGACGTGGGAAGGGGTTCAGACTACTTAATAGTACTTATTACCATAACAGCACTAATTACAAAAATAATTAACATTAAGGCAAATAAATTTAATAGCGATGAGCAGCCAAGTGTCATGTTGAAAATGTTATTTACTAGTAATCAGTTAATTCAGTATTTTTATATTAAGTATATTTATTATTGTATTTATTTTTTAAATTTTCCCAAATGATCGTCCGTAGAGAAATTCCTGTAATCTATCTACTAAACTTTGACTTTTTTATTTATGTCGTTAAAAAGTAGTTTTCTGTCGTCAAATTGTACGTATTTTTAACAAAATGTATCAGGTTACCAGAGGAGGAAACCGGTATCGTTTATATGTCCATTCAACGCAATGATCTAATGTAACCACTACAAATCCACAGCAAATTAAGTATTGTGCCACAGCGTTGAATGCTGACGATTATTTATTGGATGCTGCTTTTGTTACAGGCTCATTTTACGTTTTTTCTGTTTTTTCAAATGAAGGAATTCGCATTGTACGGCTTGCTATTCGCTTCATTCACCTGCCGGATAACGTCAACGTTCTTCTATTGTTGTTAGCGGAACGGAAAAATAATATGTATGTCAATCAGTTTGTGAACACAGCTTATATATGCACTTGTTGAAAATTGCAGATAAGGTTTGTTTTCAACAAATCTATAGTTACTATACTTACGCTATTATGTTACCAAAACAGCCATTATCGTTACATCATAAATTATCAATGTACTTGGCTCCTTTGAAAAACCTGAATATTACAGATAATTAAAAAATATATTGAATCTAACTACTTACCTAATAATCAAAGCGAGTCTAACTTATATGAATAAAGAGTATTGCTTCAATTCATATATAAAAGAACGGGTTTAGCTTTTATGTTTCGAAAATATTTCAAACAAAGTTTTTTTTTATTCAAATGTCTTGAACTCGGAACATAATATTTTGGGTTCAATCTCTGGCTAGAGAGTTAATAGAATGAGGATTTTTAAATCCAACATTTGATACCTTGACACACATCATTCCCCTCACCGTATCTGCTAAAATTAAAAAATAATGATAAACTGAGAGCTGAATACATAGTTCAAGTATTATGTATGCTTTGGCTCAGATAATAATTTCAATAAAATTATTTGTAGCGTAATATAAAACTAATGAACTAAATAAATTAGATCATTTTTATTGAGATAATGCCATCACTTACTTACGCACTATCGACGCTGGCATCCAGTGATACGTAAATAATTTATTCCTAAACCAATGATAACCGAACGATGTCAAATATTTAATGAAGAAGCATTCTTGGGCTTGAGTCTTCGGTCGAAATATTAGTTTACTCTATCGATTATGTATTCCAGATATATAATATCTACAATGTGTTCTAGAACCCTCGTTAAATATATAGTTAACTTTATTGGGTTTCAATGAAACATTGTGTTTTACAATATTCGGCCTATGATTCGTGTATATTTCGCCCCTAGTTTTTCACTATGTTCGTCAATCCGTATATCACTTAAAAATAAATTAAACATACATGTTGTATCTCTACAGTTGACCTGATGCAACGACGCACAAAACAGATCTTAGATGTTCACAGACGTTATCAATGAAATTAGAATGATAATGAACTGTTTCAAATGTTAGTTTGTATTATTTGACGGATACAGTTTTGTTAAATTTATTCAGAAGTGAGAGGCCCTAATTAACCCAATAACGATTATATGGAGCAGTATTGCCTCGGTAGTGCTATCTTCTGAAATCTTAATGTTTTAAATTTGGATTATTGAGATTTCCATGTATTTTGTCACTAACGACCCGGGTTTCGCTAATCTTCAGGCATTCGAGCACACGAATGGACTCGAACTGAGTTCGAGTCCATTCAAATGCCTGAAGATGCCGAAAGCCCCGGTCGTTAGTGACAAAATCTCAACCAAATTTAATATTGAAATTCCATCAAGCACCCTCAGTCGATGTCTTAAATTATCTTAATGTTTTATTGAGAAAAAAAATGCATAAAAGAAGATAAACTTTTTGTTCTACGTGCCTTATTTTTGTCTCTTTCTAGTATTCCAATTATATTAGTATGCTAAAGAGAGACAGCACATCAGTCATCTAACATCAAAATAGCTTTTTTTTTTATTGAGAGCATAAAGAATTTCAAAGTTAATGGCATTATTAGTGATTAAATGTCTTCCTGTATGCAATAATCACGAATTTCCTGCCACCGTGTAGATACAAAATGTGTGTACGAAGATCTTTTTTCGTCTCCTCATTTACATACTCGAAGTTCACGTGTTGTTCCACGGGCCGTCGCGTGGGGGTACCGGATTTCTCGTAACCCTAAAAACTAGTAATGTCCGTATATGGACGGACGTCGAACTTGGGACGGGCAGTTGAATAGCTGAATGGAAATACAAGCCGCTCCTAAAGTAGCCCGACATTTTGATGCGATTTTATTTTGCATTTTAAATAACTTTTTGTATTTTATGAATATATTTTACGTCTTTCAGAATGTTTACCGATGAAAATTAAACCAAATGATTTTACAGATTTTATCTTTACTTTACTTTTCATTGATACGCGAAGAAACAGATATATTTCGAATCTGTGCTCATTCTTAAGGCAGACTAATGGTACACTTGTTACATACTCTTACTCTTCACTCGCCTATTGTGTTAATTATGATGGCGTCTTAGCCAAATGTCTGATTTATATTGTTTTTCTCGCTATGACATACTCATTTTATGATTTATGCATATGCAATTAAATAAAGCAGTATACGTATTGTCTTTCACCTGTTCATTGAGATGTAGCAGATAATAAATTACAATTCATTACTTGGCTGTGTCACTTGTCTAACATATGTTTCGCTTCTTCGATTAGAATCTTCATATCCAAATCGCAGTTATTACTTCAAATCTTCTTACTGTTGATCTTGATAGATATTAAAAGCGATCAGATTTTACCATTGAGAGTTAGAGAAGTCACAATCTCGAATTCACAACACTTAAAAATACTTGTGGCTCTTAATACTACTTGTAAGACATATAATTGTAAAATATACTCATTCTGTTTACTTCTAAAACTTCTGGCCTTCTTATAGTTGCCTCTAGATTAAGTGATGTAATAAATTTGTCAAATTCTATTTGGTTGAATGTTAATTTCCACAAAGAAACGACCCAAACTATGAAATTATATATTTTTTTAAATATTCAATTTCACCATAATGTTGTCTTGATTTTATGTTTTCTTTTGTCATACTTAAAATGCGTCTGACAGTCCCAATAGCTCAACTCACGAAATGTATACGTCACAAACAAAATTCATTTTTATCGCTTCTAGGTCGTATCGTGGACATATAAGAAATGCAGCAGGTCGTTACATTATAATAATTTCGTGTGGGTTATATTTAATGACAGCCACGCAGATAACATCGTTTTGGATTTTTAGAACTTAATTGATAAACACCTTGCAGTAAGTAGTAGACAAACAAAAAATAGATTCGAAACCCGAGATACTCGTCTGTAATACCAAAATAATTTGAATATTTCGTCTTCAATAATAACGGCTGCAATTAAATGTCGATTATTTTTTATGGTTCAGTAGGAGTGTGGATAATTTTTATTTGATCGAATTAACTATTAAAGGTGTACTACGTAAATATTGTATGTACGTTCCTTCATATAAACTATTGTGTGTGATAGATTTCGTATCAATTATTTTGTGACAGCTCTGTAAATTTATGACTTATAAATCCAGTTTTTTCAGGTATTTAAAAAACTTTAATAGATCATGCGGATTAATTTGTCTGTAATATGATTGTATTACGAGGAAGTACTTATTAATCTGTATAGAAACGTATTTTTTATTAATGGAATCAAATATTTTTTTTAGACTAATCGCTATAGTTTAGCGGTCGTCATTCTACGCAACCACTTATTTAATAGCAATTTTCAAATATGGAATGTATTTTTATTTATTTAAATTCGAAAATATCTTTTGAAATTTGAATAGTTCAAATTTTGTACACTTCCATAAATTTTGTCCCTAACGATCCGGGTTTCGATCTTTCTTCAGGTATTGAATTGCACCAGTGAAATCTGACTGTAATTAGTTTATATATAAGAAGAATTAAGTAAAAAAATAATTTAAAACATATTCACTTTTCTTGAATGCTTCTATAATTCAACTAACATGGGAAATTCTACAGTGTACTAAACAAAAAATCTCACATATTTGAGACTGACAGAAATCACGTTTTCTTCCAACTGTATACGTATAATTATAGGAGTATATAAATATATATCTCACTATTGTCACAAATGTCTCTATCATTATATCCATTCATCTCCATTGTTGTATAAAAAAGCTCTCAAGCCAATTCATTCTTTTGACAATAGCAAATTTTCAATCACTTAACAGAAACAGAAATGCTTTATTTCACCGGTACCATTAAAAGTAAACACCTAAATCTCTAGACGCGTGTTGTATTTTTTTTTATCACTCTTCTACATTACGTCTCTTGGGGTAAAAAAAAGTACGGAAAAACACTCGCACGTATGCTTTGTACGAAATTATTGCTCTGTTGTATCTGTAGCTTTATATCTAAGCCAGTGTTAAAATGTATAGTCTTTGCTAAATTCATTTTTTCAATCATATCGGTTCATCTTAACACGAGTTTTTTTTACGATAAATGCTCGTTATTCCGACTCTATTTTTCGAAAAGGTTAGAGATAGAAGCATGTGTCTAGGGAAGGACTAAGAGTAAGTTAATCGCCCTCCCTACAGCCACCCGTGGTGCCAAAATCCATATTTGAAAGTATCTGAATCACACGGGAAAACCAAAGAGGACGAATGCTCAAAATATTTGACCACTCGTTATGTAATTTCCAGTCGTTATTTATGAGACTTGAAAAAGAAATCCATCACCTGAGTGTTGTTTTGAAAAACCAATTTCGTTTTATGGTGAAAAAATATTGCTTTTTTTCAGTTTGGCCGACTGTGAATTTTATGAAAAATAAGCTTAGAATTATCATGTATTTACATCACATTTTTAGTTTATTGGAAGTCGTATGACTCGGCTGACTATTTAAGAATATATTCATAGATTGGATTAAGTATTAGCTCTCTAATGTTATCTTTCAGTTGGTATACGAGATTTTAAATCTGTTCCTCCTTTTTTTAGTCCTTCAAAAAAAATGTTAGTCTTCGTAAAAATACTTAATATTTCAATAATTATAATTATATATATACCTAGGACAGACAAACAGTATCAATTCAAATAAAATATATTTAAAAGCTTCTTCGACTCTTCAAAACAAATCTTATAAATCTAACGTTATCGAATAAACGATGTGCGTGCTTTAAGCTTGAAAAACTGACTCTGGATAAACGTTAGTCTCCAACTAACGCTCACCCCAGTAGTTATATTCGTATATCACATGTATTGTGTCCAAGTCGTATGTCTACCCTTACTTTTCATCCCTTATTACGATCTAAGAGGGTGCGGCGCAGGTGCATATTCTCACCTAAGGGCTGACTCGTCCCTCCCTCTCATGACCTGACGAAAATTCACAATTCCCAATATAACGGCGACGATTGTCCACGGTGTTTTTTCTCATTCGTTTTTACTTTTTACCGTCAGATTCGAAAAACAATTACCCTATATTTCGTATATATTTAACTTTTTCAGAATACTGTGCTTTGAAGTGCGTCACAAAATAACATTTAGCTCTTTATAAAAAGTGATGATTTTATATAAAAATGGCAAAACAAAAATTCTTTACAATGTATAGTATAAAATACGTTTCACAATTAGTTTCTTTAAATCAATTGCATACTGACTTAGGTAATATTATAACAGACATGTTGCCGCATTTATTGATTATTAACTAATAATAATATGAAAAAAAGAGTAATGAGTTTTTGTAAGTATATTGGCCACATATTTTATCCAAATTTACAAACATAATATTATTCAAACAGATACTAGATTTTATATGTGATTATTCAGTATTGTAGCTTATTTAAAAAATATTAGATTTTTTGGAATATTTTCCCCATACACTCATAAAGGTCTTCAACAAAAGAGTTCGAAATCAACTGTAGTAGGAAAGACAATAAAGTCACACACAGACCTCTGATTTTTACTTTGATATAAATGTTTTAAGTACTTGAACCCTGAACTCGAAAGGTTCTCACCTGTATCCGAAGCTTTTACTGCATGGCTACATAGGCCGAGTTATTCACTACGCGATTTCACTTATATGCCATATTATATTCCTTCAATCGAAATGCTCAAAGTACAAAAGATTTCATTATCGCATTATTATGTGTATTGCTTAAAATAAATATATTTTTTTAAATAACACCGAAATTCTGTTTGCCTAAATTTACTGCTAAAACTATTCTCACGTTATTTTATTGTTTTATACAAGTGTTGTATAAATGAAGCTTAGTAGTACTCGACAAATAATATCTTTAGCAAATCTAATAACGCTCAACGCGATTCCGATCCATTTTATTTCGCTTCTGTTGTTTTTCTCCCCATTTTTTTTCGTAGCACCCGGACCAGTGCTTCCCAGATTAATACTGAAATCATACCCCTCGTGTGCTCGGGCTGTTAACAGTTCTGCGAACGTTTACCAAACCTGTGATGATGAATGGTTCGATTCGAGTCACGGACACATCGTTTTACGTAATTCGTGATGTCTGATTTAGAAATGATAATGTTCTATTAGCTTAATGATACTTTTCTACTATATGGTGATTAGGATCTTAATAAAACTCAACATCGATAGGTCAATATCATTTTTTTGCTGATAACAAAACCACATAGATATTGACGGGTGATTTTTTGTTCATGTAAGATTGCTTAAATTTAAAAACAATTGATTTCGCTGTTATTTCCAACCGACCGCTTTCTACAAAAAAATGCAAATGTGTAGTTTACGAAACACACCTTCATAATTTGCTACTTCGTCTATGCACTAATTTTACCTTAACCAGTTATTCTAACTTATTGCAAACAACATATACGACTTTATCTACATTTTAAACAATTGCAAGTAATCTATTAAAAACTCTTTACACAAGGACATCCTCGTCACACATACTCTTCTGGACTATTTACTATATTTTAGAGGTCCATGTAATCCGTTTTTAAATTTATTATGAAATTCGACCGTATCATTTCCAAGCATACTTTTGTGGTTGTAGTAATTAATAGTTTATAACAATGCTTTTTTTTCTAATTGTCCCGTAGATTACACACCTATTTTCCAGGAGAAGATAGACATATTTTATAGCAAATTTGAGCTAACAACCAATTATCACTTCTTTCTCACGATTGTTTGTATTATCATAAAAAACATTTGGCATGATTTTTACAATATTTATTAATTTAATATACATAACTTGCGCAACACCCAATAACAAACTATTAACGACTGCTAGTATCTCTTTTCAACTGTAGTCCCAGGCGAAGTAGCTATCGTTTTTCTATCTCTCAAACATCCCCTACCATCTAATCTACCCTTACTATTTTTTCTTTCTTGAAATCATTGTTCCATCAGTCACGCGTGTCTCAAGAGTAAACTGCATGTATAGCTCCATTCGCCAAAGCTGAGATACCACTCATGTTTAGTTAGAAAAAAAATATAATAATAATATAACATGTTAAACATATTCATTTTGACTGAAATATGATACACGCTGTCGCACTTACCAAAATTGAGGCCGCTTTGCTTGTTTTATATATAAAAAAACGATTGAATAATAGCTTTTCAAAAAATCATGTTTCCTTTTAGATACAGACATAAAAAACGACTCCGTTGAATCATTTACAAACAAGTCAAACAAAAGCATCGCGACTTAGGTACATCAAACAATATTTAGACATAAAACTCATTGAATATTCCTGACAAACAAATAACTCTACTCTTTTGCCTAAGAACAATAGTATCTTCTTAGGATTGACACACAAATATACACTAACGTAGATCTTGTAAAACAATAGTTATAATATCTATACATATCGCTGAATGTTAATCAACTCTATATTAAAGATGGTGAAGGAGTTTCCTATTTATCTATTTAGTCTCCTATTTTATTCAACACTCTTCTTATCGGTTTCAAAGCCAAGTAACTCTTTTCACTTCAAACTTCTTCCAGCTTATCCAGAAAGTCTCTCAACAGGCTTGTCTGAAAATTAATTATTTTTGCGTTTACTAGATTCCATTTATTTATGTTGTCAATACCGCAACATATACACAATATGTATGAATTTATCAACGCCACAGACTTTGAAGTAATTGGTGAGAGATATTTCAATACTTTTTATTGTTGTGGATTTAGTTGAATATTGTGTACTATTAAACAAAATAATGTTTTTTTTTCAACTTTAATGTCAGGGCCATTCTAGCTGATTAGAAATAATTACTTTCTTATCGAAACCAAAAAAAAAATATATGTAAATATAGATTATAAATATATGTTTTTAGTTTCTTAAGGTTTATCTCACAATTAGGGTAATAACTCTACTTTCGTGACGTTGGCCATAATAGTGTTGTTTTGCTGAGGGAATCCCAGATGGGATTCGCGCCTCCAATGTTTGCCGCCATTTAGCGTTGAACGATGTTTCAATTAAAGTTAAACGAGATGTAAATAAATGGCTGCCTCTTTTTGCAGATGCTGGTCGATATTGTTTTCAGGGGAATTACTTAGTCCGGTCTTCCCATACCCAATGAAAAAGAATCTTTATCAATCAAGTGAGAGAGAGAGAGACATAACCATGACGAGCATAAAAAAACCTTTACTATTCTCGAAATGCATTTATTACGTTCGTGTTTACTTGTAGATTTCTATCATAATTAGATAGTAATTATCAAATGGATTCAAAACTCTGAGTATTGCTTATGAGAACACATGTGTTTTCATTATACTGCTATTCATATGACAGAGTATGTATAAGTGAATCTAGTGAACTAAATGGTATGCATATACGAGAAAATATTGAATAAAAATTTATAACTATCTTACGCTTGTTTGACAATCATCTTCTTCATCATTTTACTGGGTGAGGGAGGGGCTAGATACACAAAATATTAGTACTAACCAATTAATAAGGAAATAAACAATGTCTTAAATAATTTACGTGACATTTCATTTATTTTATAGTATAAATTCAAAATTGTGTTTATAGCATTATATTATACCTACCGTTTTTTCTTCACACCACTTTTCCGGCCACTATTGCCATAATCGAATGACGTTTGCTTAGTGAGTTTCATTAAAGTAAATCTCATGATAAAAAATAGTGGCTACTACTGCTATACTATATTTCGTATGCATATTTATTACATTATAAACCTGCATAATTCGTTCAATAATATTCAATTAATTCTGATTCCTTTTATTATAAATACAATAAAAAAACTTTTCATAACGACATGCCGTGTTTTCTATTCATTACTTACATATGCATTCGTCCGCCTAGCTCTAATTCTTTTACTTCATTTGCGTTTTCCGTGTTGGGGGAATAATCCGAAATATAAAGAATGTACGGAAACTCCCTTATTCATGTTTTTTT
This sequence comes from Himalopsyche phryganea, assembly GCA_022494535.1. Taxonomy (NCBI): domain Eukaryota; kingdom Metazoa; phylum Arthropoda; class Insecta; order Trichoptera; family Rhyacophilidae; genus Himalopsyche; species Himalopsyche phryganea. The sequence goes on along the minus strand of JAGVSL010000080.1, from coordinate 1,681,866 downwards.
TATCATGTCACAAAATCTACATTACATTATAACAGTGGGTGATAGTAATGTGACATATTATTACGAATGGATAAGTATCATCATCAGCTATTCTTATATGCATATTGCATAACGGTGAATCCTTTGAAAAATCCTTTCAGATCTCATTCAGTCACATTTTGTTACTGTGTGAGTTTTGTCATTTAAACGCATTTATAAAACGAAATGACAATTTCAAAAAGTGAAATATGGTTTTATGCAGTATTAAGTAATTATTTTACGTCATATTTTGTGTGTAAAACCTGAAATACATATCAAACTATGCGAAATTATCGAAAGACGCAATTGTCGAAATACGTGTCTTGGTGCCGTTTGACACAAAACGATTGTATGCGGGTACGTCATGCATCTCGGATTATTACCATACTATAATTTTGTATTTTTCGATGGTAAAATTGACGATATATTCAAATTATGATTAATAATACAAACAAGATGTAATGTATTTACTGTAATGTATTTTTAATTTTTAATTATAATATGTATAGCTATTTTATTTACAAATAGCAAAATTTTCAATTTTTTGTGTGACCTATTTCACATATAATTTAAAGGTTTAAAAGCCGAAGTAAATCATTGTTACACCATGAATACAAAAGGGTTAAGAAATATCTGTGTTTCTAAATTATGTGCTAAAACATGTGGACATAATAATGATGTTAACATAGTATCTATGTCAATAAGAATTGTCTTATATCTTTAATAGCTGTTTTGGCATTACGTGATCGTCATAATTATTATGCTTATACGAATTTTTGTTCACCTTTAATTATTAGTTGTCAACGATCTTGAACGTTTGTCCTATTCAGTTATGGTGTAAAACGGTTCGAATCCCCGTATGAACACTTTCATATATTGATTTTTTCATCAAATTACGAATATATGTTTGAGGAATGGTTATATTTGATGATTAAATTCTTTCCCAACTATTTGTTCCTAAACATGGGGACCAACGAGAGTGGTTAGCTAATTATTATTTCATTGCTAGCCATGACGCTCCAAACCTTATTTACTTACCTTCTCCGAAAATGAGAATTTGAGGTAATGAATAAAAACAAATTTTCGGAAAACAACTTCTGTTGAAATGCTCCAAATCGGAAGAAGGTATAAAAAAACAGCCCTTTAAAATCTCCAAACTAGGGTGTGATGAACGACGTAAGATGACTTGCTGAAAAAACAGGACGAAAGGCTGTATAATTCACGCCATCGTTATTCCATATCTCACTTCCTCATATTATACTGTCGTATTTTAACCGCCATTTAACCATGACTCGACTAGCGTTGGTAAATAAATGATTTTTTATATTACGTTAACGCATATTTAACTATTTATTATTTTGTCACTTACAGGTTACAGGTACTCTTTTCGAAAATAAACCCTTTTACAAATCTACTTTAAATGCTTGTAAATTTTCCTTAAAGGTATATTAATATTATAATCGATGAATTCTTCGGTTACTTTCACTTCTTCACTATAAGAAGAGTATTTAAACAAGAATTGGAAAGCAAATTTTTATATCCTTACACCACAAACACAACAAAGCTTAGGAAAGGGATTGTCGAGCAGATTGTGAAACTGATAGACTAACCAAGATGACACTTGAGACAAAACTTGCTGGCTGGAGGGTTGCATAGAGACTATATGCTACGTAGATTAGACGGTATCGTTGATAATTGGATACAAGTTACACAAAATCGATTTTGATTACAAAGATATATCACGAAAAGCTCTGCTGATCGCATCTTCAAATTATTTGTAAAATTTCGTTCACTAAAGTCATCTTTAAACATATGACGTTTAAAAATACGTCCAGTTTCGAAGCATTCATTTCAAAGTCCCAAATTATATTAAGATTGTTTGTCTACATCTATTTGTTTTTACAGCATCATTTCAAAGCAAACATTCTTTGAATCCGAAATCTTTCAGAGCTATAGAGTTTACACAAACTTTTATTACTTCTTTTTAAATAAATACTTCCAACCGCATTTATTTTATAATATTATTAATATTCCTCGCTTGGGTGACGCGTTTTTCAATTAATAAGGACACACGTAAATAGGATTACGCTCATAAATTTTTTCTGTTATTTCTATAGAGCTTTATTACTCGGTTAGTTTTTTTTCTTACATAAAGTTCGGAGCTTTTCCCTCCGCTTTTATGCAAGTACACGTCTGCAAACAGAAGATGAATAATTTACATCGCTGCGTTTTTCTTTATACTTTGCGTTCTTTTTTTTGTTATTTTTCTGTGACGTATTTATATAATACTTAATTATGTGGCACTCTTCATTTACATTTTAAATATTCAACGATTTAAGTTATTATAGAACGTTTTACTAGAAAATGCCTTTGGTGCAACAGAAAGACTTCTGTATTCTTATGATTCTGTTGATCGATTAGAATGATACTATGTTAATTTATATCAAGTTAATTAATTGTGACTAATTAAAAATACGGAAATACTATAACTTAATGCAAGGTTCGACTGGATTTACAATAATGATTTAATTTTTAAATATACACGGGAAATATTTTATATTATTATTTATCACACATGCTAACTGCTCAAATTTTGATTCAGGAAGAGAAACATTTAATTTAGTTTCCACGAATATTGACCGCGATTTTATCTTTAAAAAGTAAGCGGCTATGTTTGCCCTTATATATATATATTTGTTAATTTTTTCTTGACATCCACTACAAATTCGTTAACAGCTTAGGGCTTACAATCCCCGATTTCAGAGAAAATTAAATAAAACAAAAAATAATATATTCCGGCAATGTTTCATATTTTCTTCTTTTAACGACCTGCATTTCATTACTTAAAGAATAAACTTCATCCCTATTTTATTACTTTTATGAAGCCGAAGTATTAAAAAAAAATCATAAAATTGTGTCACTCTTTATATGTTTCTATTAAATTCTTTGTAAGCTATAAAATGTCCTTTGGGAAATAAAATATGGGCGTTAGCCAGTTCCAACAGGGTTTTTAAAGGTATTGTATTTCGACACCAAATCATTTGTATATGTGCTTGTTTTAATAATAATGAATCTACTTCCTAAAATACTTTTATAGTTACTCTTTCATACCGCAAAACAACACTATTTGGAATTTCATTAATTCTTTATTTGATTTTCCTCAATAGGGTTGATTTGATCACGGACTTTTGATTATCATTTTTAAAACCACGGCACACAGTAATTCAATGCAGTGATAAATGTAAACAGAGAGAAATCCCCAAAACAAATGAACATCAATAATGTGATTGAAATATATTATATTTTAATGAAGTGTCATCGATGTCTTCGATATCAATAGCCAAGTTCATTCGATATCAATAGCCAAATAAAATTTATTTTAATTTTTAATATCAAATATTGTCCATTTCCATGTCATATCTACTTGTATTCATCAATTTAATGTTTTATATCGTCGTTTTAATTGCAATATTGAATATCTGCAATATCGTTACTCTTCAGGAGAGCATAAAAACAGTAATTACAAAACACGTTATTAATACATACATATAGTTATATATATATATTTAATAATATTAATTAGTTTTTTGTTATTGTTTTAATTCGATAAAGCTTCTGAAAAAAAAATTCTACTGGCATACAATTTTGCAATGGAAACGACGATTTCTTGTAATTGCCAAAAACCGACATACATTCACGTTTGAGTAACCCCTTTTAGCTTAATATATATTTATATATTTTGGGGTAGATATTACTTATTCCCAACTACAAAAAAATCCTAAATTTCTGGAGGTATCATAGTTGTATTACCAGGTATTATTATTACGGATAACATCTTGAATGAGGACTATTCCGAGGACTTAAATCTGTTGTTCTCCAAGTGTATCGAAGAAAAGATAAAGATTTGAAATTATTTTATAAATCGCAATCCAAACGTTTATGCAATTTTAATTATGTAAAATTTTTAAAAAAAGTTCCTTAGTCAGTCTAGTATCTAGTATCATAACTGTGATGGAATAGAAGTGCCAGCCGTGGCTGATGATGGTTTTCTGTAATGGCCGTATTCATCTAAAAACCGCACTGTAGATAGTTTTCCATGAAGGTTTCTCGATATAAAGAGGTTTCGTAATTTCACCTATAGGCTATATTACCCAGAACGACATTAGTGTAAATTTAACGACCGTGTTGGCGGTAAACCCGAATTCTATCCACATAGGATTTGAAGACAGCCGAGATGTGTTTTCTCGCTACACCTCCGTCGTTAAATATTTATAGCCTATTTTCAAAAGCGCTTTACGTTTATAAATATTTTGAATTTCGTGATAGATAAGAAATTCGAAACAATTTATTTAAAATGCATTTTAAGACTGTCGTCACATATTTAGTTAGTCAAGTGTGAACAACTCCCAAATCAAACCAAGGATAAAAATGAAATTTTTGTCGACGTTCGTTCATATTGAATTTCAACTTAATTAATAATAAATTGAGTCCTATAGTATCAAAAGTAGAACTATCCATTATTCGAAGTTTCGAGATAAATCCGATAAACGTTTTGTTGGCGTTTTTGAGTTTTTTAAAGTTTTAAATTTAAATGTGCTGGCATATTGTGACATCACTGAGAGTAACTCTGTGATTGGTCGAAAGTTTGATTTACCAAACCATTCACTTCTGTTTCTAAAGTTGTTAATCGTTCTGGTTTTGGTAGCAAGCATCATTCGTTGTTTTACGTTTTTATACCACATGTACATGATTTTGATACTAAAATTTTATTTCTAGCCATACACTGACCGAAAGAATAGTGTGGCAGCATTAGTTCAATTTCGAAAAATATGGGATAGTTTTACTTTTGATACTATACGACTCAATTGATACTCATTCTGTTTCAACGACCTGCGATTAGCTGTCTAACACAGTAAATAATATCACTTTTATAATGCTAACTGACAATTCTTGGCGGAAAGGCATTATATGCAGTACATACAAATCCAACACTCGCTTTCGTACTAATTTCTTAATTTTACCAAATGATCAGGACCTGTATCGCTCATCGGGGAGGGGGGGTATGTTTAATAGAATTAGTTGAAACTTTTAAATTTGAAATAGTTCTTATTAATAATTTAATGTCACTTATAAAGAGTCCTTTAATAATCATATCCACTGCAATTAATATGTAAGATAATTTATCAAAGATTAGCTATTATGTTGAATTAAATTTCTACTGCTCACATAAAATTATAATGCGGCAAATTTTATACGTTAACTATCTTCTTGACTATCTTCGTACATTTCTCTACTGCCAGTTTCTTTATTTTAGATTTTACATATAAAAGGTTGGCGATTACTCCAATCTCGTCATTGGCTTTTGTTCAATGTCTTAAATAATTTATTATTTCTCACACATAGAAATAAATTCCTCATTTTGAATAGGGTATTCATCATGATTTGAATAGCCAAATTTTAAGCTATTTTAAATAACCATAAGGTACTCAAGACACTTAGTACTTAATTTGAATTAACCTTTATAAATAGATTAACATAACTACAAGAGTGTTCGTGTAAAAATATAAGTAACTAGTGTCGAACTAATTTATATTCCATTCAAAATCTAATAATTCATTTTGGCATTTCATATTAAATTTACAAATACTCATTTTGGTGAGAGGTATCAATGTTTTCGTATATTTTTTTTATTTTTTTTTTTTCAAATCAAAATATAATATAATACATCATCTTCAAATTGTTGACATATTTCCTGTTACCCATGTCACTGTCGAATATCTATACAATAATTGTCCTCCTTCCAAATTTGCGAATAATTCTAGAAATTTGCCCGACAATACAATACATTTCATGAAGCTTTCCATAGTAGTCCAAAAAGCTACATACATTTTTGAAATTATTTAAAACAATAAAGCAAAATGATATCTTAGAATTCTGATAATTAACAATTTAAGATACTTACTATTATTGGTAGCGCTGTTTAGCTTTCGTACTACATGTTTACGCGCTTAATTGTTTGAGTCCTCGAATTCAAATATATATCTGGACTTGTAACGCAATGCAAAATGATGTTCACATTCCTTGCTCCTAAAACTAGCCAGGAGCGTCGTAGAGGGACAGGTTAACTACGATTCCTTTTCGTAACTACATCCTTATTTCCATTTTTTTTTTGAAAGGCGAGATTGAGCGATAGTCTTCTTAAAACGCATTTTGTAAAAATACTCCATTAGGAATTCATACGATTATTTTTATAATATACGTTTGTTTATGTTTTCATCATGTCCATAATTAGACGTATCTCTGCAAACAAGATTCAACCAACAAAATGACCAATATTGAGTTACATATCCCAACGCGTAGAGAAAATTGTACTCCATATTCTGCAAAAACTTCTGTAAAACGATATTTTGAGAAAATCTGGTTTGCAAAAATAAATATTACTCAGGCTAGATCAAAAGCACTATCTATAAATTCCTCATTTTATCATATCGTTGAGTAATATAATTAAACAACCCATGTATGTTTTTATTAGATGGGATACTTTTCAAAAATTAAATGCTCACGCATACTTTCAAAATCAATATTTTCACAAATATTTCATTGTCTCAGAATGGTAATAGTGAGGGTTGGATCTTGTTTGTATAAATACGTCCAATTATTATTCTCGGCAAAGTGTTAATTCAAATTATTTATATACTTAATTTAAAGTATTGTTGAATGTTGTAAAAACTGAACGCTCAAAAAATGTTGATAATACAGTCTAAATTTAAGAATGAAAAAACCATTATTTACTTTTAATTACATTATTTAAAACTTTCATTTCGTAAAATTAAAAAATAAGGTTTTTTCACGTGGTGGAGAAAACGCTTCTGATAATGAGAAATCCTTAATGAATCATCAATCAAAGCGGTGTTTTTGTTTTTATTCGGTAATGAAGAAAATTTCGCAATCTTTTTGGCAATTAGATCCTCTCGTTGTTACTCTAGATTTAACGTTTTATATAAACATTGTTCGCCCAAAAGCGAATAATTTATTTTCTGAATTCTTTTTGCGAAATCAATTAACCACCGTTCGCAACAAAGTTTCTTAAAATGTCGCACAGCTTACTATGGTATATGTACATCCTTATTATTTGAACTACTTTTTTACTGCGTAATAAACTGCATTTAAAGAACAACAAATAAAATGAAATCTGTTCGTTTCTTCGGCCGTTGATAAACAGAGCGAGACGGATTAATTAAGACAAGTCTTTATATTCAGATATTTCAAAGACGAACGGTGAACTTTTTCCCGATAAAGTAATACATAAATTTCACATCAAATATACAACTTATTTACCGGCCTCTCCCAGATTTACGATTCTGATTTTATATTCATTAAAAAAACTCGGAAAGAGAACAAAGTAGCGAGTTGAAACTATTCACATTCATCAGGATTCATATACGACAATAAACACAAAATTAAAAATTGTCTGTTCAGGACTAGGCAAGATAATGAAAAAGTATTCTTCAAGTTTAAAATCGCCTTGAATTGAACACTTGTTTACTAAACATTGACAATCAGTATTTGTGTGGTATTTTATTAATAGCCTTTTCCTATTCAAAACCTTCCGACAAAAAACGATATAGAAAGCTAAAAATAGTGTAAAAACCCAACAACCTGTATGAATTTCATAATCGTCCCGTGAGAGTTTTTGTGTGACTGATTTAATTTTAAATAGTTTGAATTATGCTTTGTGCTTGCATGTTTATTTCATATCTTAATTAAACATAATGGTGATAAATAAACAAAATGAATCTTCATTTGAATTAACTTCAACAGATCCTCACATACCTGGTATTCATCGTATGGACAGTTATGTCATTAATTTCGGCACCGATACTTACATATAAATATAGCGTGAGTACTTTCCAAATGGTTATCATCACGAATATTTTATTCATGCTATGCTTAAAAAAACTTCTCAACACCAATTAGATGAGTCTGACTACAGACTCCTTATCTAGCAAACATCAAACAACTTTTCCGGGACTTATTGTGTTAATTACTTTAGAGATTAGGCGTGGAGAAAAGTTAACTTTGCTCTGTGTATATATTGACCTTTTGTCGTGTAAACCATTTATAAGCGCAAACATCGGTCGTAGTTTGGAAGTTTGTCTTATTTATCCATTTGGTTTATTGGAAAACTTTGCATAAATAACGACTGACGCGTTTGGGATATTGTGATTTTGATAGCTATAGTCGAACAGATAAAATATATTGCTTAATACAATACAAAGCAGAATGTTACTTTCGTTTATTTATTATATTACTTTATGTTCGTTTAAAATTGAGCTGATATCAACCTAAGTTTTTCTACGAAATCTTTTAGTTACTCAGTTTCTAAACACCCTCTCTATTTTTGAAAGAGAGTAACGATAGAGCTCAAGCAGGACTAGTGATTAGATATTCATTCCAGCTACGCCCTGTCTTTAGTATCGGATCGGTGGCAGAGAATTTTAGACATCACAGACAGCCAGGCCTTTGAAAGATAATCTTTAAATCGACAACTGCTGAAGGAACGACACAGCAAATTGGAAATAGTAGCTTTCATTTGGATTTGACATGCGTACAGAGATGTAAATTTCTTACACCAGAGGTCACTATTTGAGACGTTTTGTTTGACACTCATATAGAAGACTTTTCTTTTTATTGTTAAGAATATATTAAGCCAACTTGTACTAATAAATGATTTAACCAAAGTATTTTATTAAAAGTAATCAATAAGGGCCGACCTCTCTCATTACAATTAATTTACAGTAATAATTGTTCTTAATGCGACAGTATTGACTCCGAATATTTCTTATATCAAAACTCCTTAAATCATATATTTGGACGTGACATTTTTTCACAATTTTGACATGTCAAAATGTTTTATTCAATAGAGAACCGCGGTACAGTAACGTGAGTTTGCAAATATGACATATCGTATCTTATATTATTTTATTCACATCTTTCGAGTGCACTTAAAAAGATTGCGTGAGTATTTTTAGATTCCTTCAAAAGAATTGCCTACTTAGTACAAATTTTCGTATGCGTGATTTGCATTTATGTGACGCGGTTGAAAGATAACAAATTTCAAACATTATTCATCGTCATACGAATGGATTAACTACACTTAATATATGTATGTAAAAAGGTTAGTATTCTAAAACTGTAGTCACAAAATAGATATTTTTTTAAATTATATTCTTCCCATCAGCTGCTATCCTCTTCTCCACAGTTTTCCAACTTATGTGGCACAAAGGGTGTACCCAACTACAATAAACGAAAAACGTTATCAACCAAATAAAACACCAGCATTCAACATTAATTATCTAAACCATTTGTCCATCCAACCATTGAAACCTTTGTGATTATTATGATTCAACAGGATTAGTAGAGTGTGCGCCGTACAATTTTGCGATCCGGGTCTAGAATCTAGCATCACGGTATCCATTCTGATACATACACGGAATCCATACACTCCTCTAGGAACACGAGATCCATACATACTTATACACTAACTCGCCCAGTGTATTATACAGAAAGCGGATCAGTGTAGTAAAACTGCAAAGTTACACGGCGACTACTTTAAAAAGTTCATATCTTTCTCCGTAATAGTAGACAATTTGGTTCTAGCATGAAGTATTTTAGAAATACTTAGAAGTGAATTCAAAATAAAATTTATAAACCTTAGTTAAACATGAACTCCGTGAACACTTTCACTAAGCTTCATCAAAAACTTCCAGACGAAAGCAACGCCATTACGAAGCTGAAAAGTGGTTACGAAGATCGAGCTTCTCAGCACTAAAACATTTTATTGTATATTTTGTACTGGTTATTCAAAAGAAATCGCAGGCCTATACCTATTAGAAGAATATACAGCCATGCAGTATTAAAATGTCTTTAGATTTCCATCTAATTATCCCTTCAGTAATAGTACCAGCGACAATTCATCCCTTGTAATCAGGACGGCATGCTTAGGAGATAAGCGAGAAAAAAATCCGGCTCGTTTCAAAGACAAACCACTTAGATATGTCACGGTCGGCAGTCCGCTTTGTCGGTAAATATAAACATCCCCTTTCCGTCAAAGATTACTGAGGTTGTAATCCTTTAAGCGGCTTAGCAATGCATGGACGAGTTGCAGAGTCAATCTTCTACGACAAGCGGGGTGAACGGAAAGCATCCACGGTGAAATCTCCATCATCTATCTATCTGCTTCGAGTTCATGATCCCCTAATACTTCATTCTGTGATTATTATTCTTTTAATTTTGCTATTCCAGCTATTTACGATACACATTTCCACTCATATCGCAAATCTCGGCTGTATTCTTTTAAACACACCAACGATGTTCTTTTCTAAAATGTTAGCAAGTCATTTTGAACCATTTTCTTCTCATCGTTTCCACGAGGTATTTAACGTATGATAGGTAAATCAAAGTAGGTAGATATCTAATTTTCTATATAATGCTTTATATAAAAGAGCTGTATTTTTTTTTTGTAATAATTTAGGTATTGAATTTTTATTTTATTTCGATCGTACCGTGCCATCCCTTTTTACGTAGACTAAAAATGTTACATTTTCTCTATGGCCTCGTTTGAGAAACACTGATTCAAAGAATGTATCATCGAACTTAAATATTCACATACAAGTAAGGCTTCTCTTAAAGAATCCAAATATTATCGGTGTCTTTTTTAAAAATATATTTAAACAGTGTTATTTCATACATAATATCAACGGTGCTTAGCCAATTGATGCAACCCTGAGAATTTAAATTATTCAGGAGAGAGTAAAGACTGTTTTTATCGAAAACGTTGTATGGTGAGTTGCGTTATAAATCTTTAAAACGCACTCCTGTAAATTCTCATGTTTGCAGGGAGTGTCGATATAATAGTGGCATACATCAAGTGGCCGGTTCAGAATTTTTGATGTTTCCCTTCCAGAAATCAGTCAATTTATTTTTTCTAATTTACATCATTTGGCCGATTATTCTTATTATATTTGGCCGAGACCTGCTCTGTCGTCTTTAAAATGAGATCCAATCATTATCTGATTTTCATATTTTTTGAAGGTTACATCAATTGGCCAAAACACTGTCGAATTACACAAAAACCACTTCGAATATATTTTTCATCAATTCAAAATTCTCGCGATTAGTAAAACATATATAAAATGTATATGCTTTATTTTTATAAGTATAATGTATTTCCACTAATAATTGACAGTTCAAAATGGTTACGGATGTGTTTTCAGTGGTATTAGATGTAGTGCTATGTTTTCAATTAATGAACAAGATGAAAAGTATAATAATGTATTTGTGTATTTTTACTTTGGTATTGTTTTTGTAGAAATATTAATATCCTAATATGACTCTAAACCCGCATCCAGAATTAAATATTCATTTTATTCCAAGCGTCAAATCCTGCGCCATCAATCAGACTTTTTTACGCAATCGTTTAAAAATCCGACATCTTAATTACGTCCGTATTTATTCAGCCTCCGTCGAAAAGCTGGACGCATAAATGAAAAGCAAACCTGTGTGGGTGGAAAATAAATCAAACGTGTTCTCGGCTCCGTATTAGGAAACTGGGGCACAATAAATAAATAAATATATTAAATAAATCGGGCCCCCTATTCTTCAGCCTTGTTTGCCATCAATGCTTCATCAATCATCTACTGTATGTGTACTGCGATTCAGTGTTCGTAAACATTTTATCGGCAAGGCATTTTACACACGGATACTGTTATGTAAAAATATCAATACCGCTGTAGGTTTACATTGTGCGATCAAGGGTTCGTGTTCCTGAATATACATTTACATTTGAAACAATTAATGCACGTCTATCTACAAGGTTACGTATTTGATATTATAATCAATACCCTACACCCGTGGAAACTTCAAAAATGTCACATAACTTGTATGCCACATTTCATTTCTTGTGGACTTTTTATAACATAGTTTTAGATATTTTTTTATTTTGGGTTGTTAAAAACATTCGTATCACTTTTATTCACGGGCTTACTATCTTGAAAATTTATATTTTGACGATTTAGGAAAACGGTGCATGACATTTATCTATTATATTTACATTATAATTAAAAATACATACCGATAAATTCGTATTGACTGATACAATTTTTGATGGAGATTAAATGAAAAACTTTTACTTTTTGTTATATCAAATTATTTATGCCACTGTTTATCCAACGGAAAATTATACTTCTCAATTTTCTTTAAATGTCTAATTAATTGAGAGATCTCCATTTAAAGTTTAAACCGTGTCTGGAAAAACTGCGACCATACTCGTGTTTTTGTACTACCCGCTATGCTGTCAATAAAAAATTTTGTATAAGAGAATTGTAGGTGTTGAATGTCTTTTTCCAGATAATAAATAATGTATATCTAAAAATAGTATTTCACTTGCGACTCGTCGTTAATTTTGTATTTCTAAAGGCCCAACCCAAGTTTAAACCCTTCCGTCATCAAAAGTTTACAATACTTTGAAAACTAAATTTCACATCCATGTGACTGTCTTCATTATTTATTAAAATATGTATACCATCCACTAAAAATAATATTTCTTAATTGATACAGATGTAATAAAGATAAAGGCATTGCTATAATACAATACAATATGTATTGTGCTGTTAGTTGTATATTTACGCATCACTGCCCCAAAAGCGCACACATCTATCGTAAACAGAATTGTTGATCCAGGCCTTTGTGCGAATACAGCCCAGAAGTGTATCTAAGCACATCATTTCTTGCATCTAGTGTGCTACTCACTTCATTATTAAAGCTTTAAATGGCGATTGAGCTGCTTCCGACAAATAATTAATTAAGTAATCAATTAATCAAAAAGAATCCTCGTTGAAAGCCACTCTTAATTATTTACATGTCACAAAGGTTCATTTAAAGATATAAGTCAATTTCTTTTTTTATCTATATTATCGTTACTCTGGTTTTGAGTACTGAAAAATACTGGTTTTGAGTAATTAGATTTTAAAGTTTTTCAATTTTTTGTAACGCTGTCTTTTTCGTTCAGTTCGTTTGTACAAAGATGCTTTTAAGTAAAAGCATTACATATAAAAATAACCTGTCCTATAACGTTTGAGTTCAAAATAAAGATCATTCTGGTATAACTAACTCAATATGTAATTTTTTCGACTTAGTGTTTTCTTCCAGAACAGCGGCTATATTTTATACTATAATAAATATATTGTCTTTATTCTTACAAATTTACTTTGAATTAACATCATTTTTAACCGTTTCCAATCTCTATCCAGAGCATATTACCACATAATGTCTCCAAGCTTATTTATTTACGGTTTTTTTTTGCTTCCTCGCAAGTTATCTTATCGTCCTGTATATCGTACGGATGGTTATCAGCGGATTTTTAGGTTAGTGGAATCTACCCGGTTGCAAGAAGAGATTCAGACTAGCCTGGGGCATCCGTAGAACATATCAAACAAGGTCTATCGTCGTCTATTTTAATTTTGGACGATATAAAAGACTGATCACTCCACTTAATTAACTCCGAATTATTAACCGAGTAAAAACACAACGCCAGATGCCATGACTTTTAACCGTAAAGCAGTACCGTTTAAACAAAAACAGAATGTGGGCTTGTGCATCAATTATAGATATGGATTAATTACCCTCAAAAATGAGGCCGAAATTACGCTGGATTTCATTAGACAAAAAATAAAAGAACAACTTGTAGGTATCGGATGAAAGGTCTCCAGAATTTTATCAACACTATTTATAATATATGTCTACATTTATGTAACCGATAGATTAATGCGCTTGAGCGTTCGTCAAGAGCTCAAATATCCGAATAGAAGCTCTTTAGCATTTTTTTCGAAATACATACATTGATACTCTATAATGTTTTCTTTATCTACCACACTCTCCCCTAACTGATTCGCACACAGGGCGTAAATAGAGCGAGTAGCTATTAGTTTCCTCATCTTCCAAAACAATCAGATTGAGTGAATGTTTTTGTTCAATTGCTCATTTAAGATTCCATATTATGCTCTCACCAGTAGCAGACAAAATTTCTTATTGCGCTGCATCAGCCATCGTGTTAAGGTACACGCAACTTATTTGGTGTAAATTTCAAATGACATTGTAAACATATATACCTTTTTTAAATAAACCGTATTATCTTTTTCGACATGCAGACCGTAATGGCTCTCATTGTTTACTTTAAATGCACCAAAAAAATCGTGCCGCTTTCTCATGAGTTTTATTATTCTAAATTATGATTAGATATCACGCGAACGTGCTGTTATATCTCGTTTTTTGCTTCGTGTTTTATAACAGAGATTTAATTTTTATAGTCGACTTTGTTGCGAAATAAATATATGGGTCGATTAAGAGCATTAGACAATGTGTCACAATAGCAGTTGCGTACATTTTTTAAACACGTTTACATTTATAATTATATTCTAAATTATTTTTCATCAATCATCCAGTCACGCATTCTCCTAATTAAAAAAAAACTTGGTTTTATTTTCAGTTGTTTAAAAGGATATATATTTAATTACATATTAAATCAGATGGGCATATTATTTATTCAATGTGTTACCATCATTTCATCTAGCCATATAGCAGTTTTTTGTAAAAGAAAAATAGTTAAGACGAATTATTTCATTTTCTCAACTAAATATACTTGTTTTACTTAAAACGTGTGTGTTATCTTCAGAACCGGCTTCATTCAACTCGTATCAAATCATAACTTTACACACACAATCTGTTTTGGACTACTTCCACATTTTTTTATATATATATCATTACTAGTGTCGCTGATCAGCATTATCAACTGAATTATAGTATGTACTTCCTCCAGAATTGACAGTTAACTACTTAAAAGTGACTATGACTTGCTTATGACAATCCAGGTCAATGAGCGACTAGGGGTCTTTGTTTTTTATGTTTAAAGTAATGGAATTAGTGCATGACCCTTTTTTAAGTTTCCTCGCTAAAACTCCAATATAGATAATAGCCGTTGTCATATTCTGAGATATTTTTTAATACCATATCCGCTCTCTATTTTGAGCATATGGCCATTACGCGGTTCCTCCAAGCTTCTCTGTCTCCCGCCAGTCTCCTCGCTTCCTCCCAGGTTATCCTAGCGTCCCGTAGCTCCGCTGAATACATCCTATGGATGGTCATCAGTGGCCTTCCAGGACGACAAAATCCATCCGGTTAGTAGAAGAGACAGGCAGGACTCAGGCTCCCCTGGGGCATCCGCAGCACGTGTCCAAGCCAGGTCCATCGTCGCTTTTTTTTATTTTATACGTAATAAGAGACTAGTCCGTCGGCTCTCTTACCTCCGAGTTCCTGACAGAATCAAACCACCGTACCCCTAGTATTCGCCGCAAACATCTGTTTTCAAAGCACAGTATACGGTTACCCTGTGCCTTGGTGAGGTGCCATGACAACCGTAAAGCAACACCGTCAGGATGCATGGATGATTTTGAGATATAGCTCATAGTTATAACATGCAGTAATGGCAGAGAAAAATGCTGAAAACAAAAAACAAATGAAAATCGTTAATAAGATTAAAATATATTCTTTCAACTAATGCGCCATCAATTTTGATTTTGTTTTAAATTAGCAAACGAGTTACAGATTGATAGCTGATTCTACGTTATATCTTCTCTCAATAAGAGAGAGCCCAGACAGTTATTATTGTATTAAAGAATTGGCGGCAATTTGAAAATAAAACTCTTTCAAATATTTTTCATCAAATTGATTTTTTAAATATTTGTTGCGATAAAATTCAACTATTTACTTCGTACACATGTTTTCCGTTTTGGTGAAATTTATAGCAGTTCGCCATTAGGCTGCGTCAATTTTATTTTCATCTCACCATTGGTTGAGTTTTGTAAAAGTAAACCATTTTGAAAGCAGTAAATCATACAGATTAATGATATTGTGATAAATTCATTTTTGGCCAATAATTCATGAACACATTATTATTTGTGATTGTTGAGCAACATTTAGAATTGAGGAATTGAATAAAATACGAAATTAATTTACAGTCATATTTAAAATAATGTATTGCGTCATAAATTTTACACATCACATAAGACTGAAGCATAGATAACAATCAAAATCTTTGCTTGAACACGTATTAGTATCTCTGTACCTCAAATAAGAATGTTTCAAATTAAATTTCCTTCTTATAATATTCAAAGTAGAAAATCATCGATGAAACTTATTTGAGCACGTGCTGTGGATGATTTGGAAAGTTTGAGTTTTCGTTAATTTCTGTATAGAATATACTTAATATACTTAGAATATATCAGAATCACGGAACGTTGGAATTTGGAATCTTCTTAGTGAAAACAAAGATTTTCGATAGAGGCACAGTTTATTTAACACACTCTGTAGTGGTCATATACAGTGGAACCCTTTTGTATCGCTGTCATATTATTCGTTGTACTTTGATAATGACAAGCAAACAACAAACCATAAAAATATTGTTAAATAATCCCGCATCCATCATTCCCCTGTTTTTCTTCGATATATCGTTCAAATATTATTGCCCCGTTACCAATTCTCTCTCGATCTATCGTTGACACGTTGGGACCACCTAGGAAACAAATATATTGACGACAGACACTGAGTCCGCCATATAGTGGTTATATTGCTTCAATAGGAAATATTTCTACTGACATAATTACAGATTCACATCAGATGTAATTATGTCGGAGGATCAGGTTGAGAAATGACTAGATACTAGTAGAATGCTAAATAAATGCAATTCATACTTATATTTGTAAAAATGCTTACTTCAGCCTATGGTAAGTCGCCTTTGCAGCTTCGACACACTGTAGCTAACGATTTTTATCGACAAGCATCCCTACTAGCAATCTGTTACCGTTCAAAAATAAATCCACTTTTCTGCCTGCATATCAATTATTAGTTTTTCCATCCGGTAGCCATTCCATTGGCCGTGGTTAAAACACATTTCCGTGTTTTTGCAAATAAATAATCAATTTTCCGCTCATGGACAAACATTCACAAAATCGGCGCATATATATTTAGTTCTGCTGGACTCACGAAATCGTGTTTTCTGTTAGCGTTGTAGTGGATTTTTATCATTGAGTCTTTTATTTGTCAAAACGTTTCCTAAATTTAATAGTAAATCATTTATTGGCAGTTTTCTTCGTCTTAATGGATATAAATATACATATAAACCAAAATTCATCTCGACTGAACTCAATTTTCTTGAATTATATTTCATTTCAGTGTCCTTAGATTAGAAGTAAACGCATTTTTAAATTAAATTATAATTAAACATAATGTATCCATTTACTTAGGTACTTTGCGACTGTTTTACAATAGTCGGCCTCTGTGGTCTAGTAGTGAAAGGTATACATAGCGAGAAGATGGGTCTGATTTCCCGACAAGGTCAATGTCAAATTATAATTTTTCAAATTTGAATCGTTGAGCTTTTGTGCATTTCCATGTACTTAAATTGACAGTCAATTCGAATCCATTCCTATGCCTGAAGATGCCGAATGGCGAAACCCGGGTCGTTAGTGACAAAATACATGGGAATGTACAAAATCTCAACAATTCAAATTTGATATTGAAATTACATCAAGCACCCTCAGTCAATGTCTTAAATTATAATTTTTCATATTTTCTATGGATTCGGCTGTAACTGTGTGGAAGTTCATTTTTAATATAAAATTAAAACTAATAACTTATTTTTGAAATTTAAAATTTGAAGTTTTGGGTATGAATTTTATAAAGAATATCTTACCGGCATTAAAAAATCATTGGTTTTATCTCATATGCTTTAAAAATTTTAAAGTTATCTTTTGCCTTGGCTATTATTAACTGTCTGTGAATATATGCTTTTCTTTTGGACGTAATAATTAAATAAATAATGTGATTCCAAGACCAAATATATATATTTTTTTTTCATTATAATTTATTTCAAAGTTGCATATGTGAAGCTTTATGATATATATTGCATTTTTGTGAAACCAGAATTCACCCGTTAATAATTTTAATTCCCCAATGTTAACGAGACAGACAGGGTCGCCTTGTTGGTACTAATTTCGCTACATGATCTCATAAAGAAGCCTAGCTGCCTTGTTTGTCGTAGTCTTATCCTTATTATTCTCCATCCAACCATCCCATCCTCACGTTTGGCTCAAGTATATGTTTTTCAATGCCAATTTTCGTAATTCTAAAATTTAACTGTTTCAATAACTATCCTATTTTCCTCTGGGAATTCAAAACACAAATATTTAAAAGAGTATAGATTTTTATAAAAATTTTATTGTTAATCATTGTTATCCATTGTATGATTCGAACAATTGGTAATATAAATAACAACGTAATTTTATTTTGCTGGACATTATAACCTAGTGAAAATGAGTTTATAAATTACAGATTTCTTGTATTTCTTGTATTTATCATTATTAGGCTATCGTCAGTAATAAATATTTCCTAATTATTTTTTGATATTAAAACTAGCGGCAGATTTTTTCTTAAGGCAATTGATAATGAAAAATGAAATAGAAATAATACAAACCCGCCGATTTTTCCCGCGCTGTTAACGGTTCGTTGTAACGGCAAGCGGACGCCGACGTCGCCGTTATAACGACGTGGAACAATGGTCCAATCCGAAACGCCGCAACGGTGATTGTCCGCGTCAGTGCTTCCCAAATTGTGTCACGTTGGCTTCAACTCAACATTGAATTGAATGAACTTCTACTTCTGACTTGGATATTAAAATTCCTTCTGCCTGCGTTCTCTGAATAATTTGACATTGCCAGACGGAATAATTCCCAATTATCAAGTGCAAACTTTTAAAATATTCATCTTACAATGTCTCCAAAAAACCTTCATATTCTGCACTACGTAAAATATCATTACCTCCTCAAATGCTTCATTAAGCATTTATAATACTCTTATCTTAACGACATGTACCTTACGTATACGACAAAATGTTATAACTTATTATCTTTGGACTATATGTCCAAACCGGTCCTTACCTCTTAAATAAAATAGTACTGTTGAATTTGAAACGTTCACGTTTTGTGGCTATTTAATTAATATTTTGCAAAGAAACCGTCGTGCGATTGGTTTTCCTCATTATATAATGAAACCTTCAATAGTTTCGAAACTTTAAATAATTACCAGCAATCATTACACGGTGTCTTCTCAAAATAATAACTTAACCATGAAATATGCTAGACTGGTATGCTAGATAATGTTTTATATCATTTAACAGAGGCTTTATCATTGAAAAAATGAAATTTATGTTGATTATAATAATCCTGATTTAGAACTCTATTAATCGAACACAGAAAAAATCAAAGACTAGATGTTTTAGTTGTATTTATTATGTTTGCTTATGAAATTTTCAATTGTTTCCAATATCCTCCATCGTTTATATAAAACGAATAGGTACACGTACACTTTTCAGAACCACTCCCCCTTCTTCGCACCTGATACTCTTGTACAACTGCATAATTTTTTGAGAAACAAATATAAATACCATGCCGAATTTTATTTATGTAAATATTTTTTTAATCTGCATAGCAAATCTGTTTGACTCAGGCCTTACAGACAAGGATTAAAATACCTTCCGCTTTTTTATACCCGAAATATAACCACGAGAACTCCTTGACATAATTTAATTCGTTATTTTTTCTTTTCTTATTTACATTTTAAAGGGAATTTTACTGTTGGCGCATATTTAAATAAATTTATAATTTGATGCAATGACGATATGGTAAATATCTGTGTTGACAATACAAAAACAATTAATTAACATTTATGAATAAAATCACGCTGGGGAATTATGAACCCTCGAGGTTTTTTGTACTATACACTCAATTCTCTACATTTCATAACATCTGTAATATGTACACTTTAGTTAACAAATAAAAATGAGAGGTTGAAATACATTTCCTCATTTCTATTACCAATTCATATTTTAGGGAACTCTTTACTTGAATTGCCTGTAAAACTCGTTCAAAAATCATAGTAAGTTAAATGTCGTATATTGGTATTATTACCCATGACCAAATCAGACATGGTCAAAAAATTGGCGTATACGAGACGATAATGAGAATTATGCCATTGATAAGAACGCCACTCTTTATATTCTGCATAATTAATTATCTCAGGATTTGATCATTCTTCCAAAGTTTCAAACCAGTCTTTCCATGTTGATGCCACTGGGAAGATCTTTCAATAATGTTGTATAAGGTGGATGTGTTGAAAATTATTCCTTTCAACTTTGTATAATTGAAAACATGTTGAGAAATACTGATAATTGATAGTTTTTTCGCCGATCACGAGAATGACCAATCCAAATTGAATGTTTGCCATTTCATTCAACTGCTGCTAAAACTATTTTGTCTTTTATGATTTTCGACACAACGTTAACTCGAGTTTATTATTGTTTATTCACTGCACACGTGTGCACAATTGAACAATTTTACAAAGCAGTCCAGTATTACTCTCTGCTAAATATTATGAAAAGCGGCTGTTCGTGTAACCACAGATAAGATTTTTTTATTTAAATTTCTACAATACACGTGTCTCATTGATATGGGAGTAATCGTGTGCTCACCATTTTTGATTGATACAAAATAATTATTCAACATGAATCTGATCCTTATATGAAATCACTTTTAAGGAGTTAACTGTCAATTCTTGTTGGAAAGACATTGTATTTTAAAAAATAAAACACAATTCATTTGTACTACTTCCACATATTTATGATGATCAGGACCAGTTTCGCTCATCACGAGCATTATCAACTGATAAAAATAACAGACTTATTAATATAAAATTTAGTGTAAAAATGAAGGTATATAAAACTGATGGTTCATGAAATATGACAAGAAAATACCGATTAGCAAACAAATTATACATAAATCAAATAAAAGAGTCTGCAATTAAAATATCATGGACCTCTTACAAATCAATAAATACTAATCTGAAATCACAAATATAGCTACATTAAAATTCCATTAGCTGAACAAAATTTTTTAATGACATTACTAATGCAATATGCAATAGTGGAAAATTTTAAGAAAAAATAGTGAACCATTTAAAAACAATCAAATATTAAGTATTTATATAATATTAACAATAAAAAGCCATCTTAAGTGGATATTTAATACTTATTTAGTTTTTCTGGTAAAAATCCACGTTGTATTTCCTTTATATCTCTTTTATACGAGTAATTCCACATTATTATAATATTAATAATTATATAATCATTAGGCAATAGAGTTGTCCATATCGGTATAATATTAACTACATTATAGATTTTAAAAGATTTTGGTTATTATTGTGTTAAGAATAGCCTCTATATAAAACAATTTATTAAAGTCTTGAAAATGGCTCCAGGTATTTAAATTTTTTTTTATTACTTACGTCAAATCCAAATAAAGTGATCATAGTTGCAATACATATTAATGACTTAGAAATGTGTAAAACTATTTTTTTCTGAATACATATGTAATAGTACATTAAAATGTTTTAGTTTTGTATTTTTTTTTTAATTTGAACGATTTTGTGGATATTTAATTTTAATCACCTGTAATTTCTTGATAATGTATCTGATTGTAAGTATTGAAAAATATTTATATTGCACTGGAGAGGTACTCTGTAAAAGGCTTTAAATTATTGGAGTGTTTATATTCCCATCTCTCTTCATAATCCGCATCTTATGAAAGCACCATAACAACTTTATATCTTTAGCGCTGCATAAAAGCGAAGTACCTACACCCTGAAGTGGTCCTTCATGAAGAGAGATGCAATACCAGCCAGCACGTTGATTTTATCTTGTCGGAGAGAGAAGAAGATACAGCCACTCTAAGAGATGGCTTAAATTCAGTGGACCGTGATTTAATGCAACAAACAACACAATTGCTTCGAGTGAACCTCGCAACTTCTTTCTTGAATCCTAACTGAAGTGTTTCTAAGGAAATATACTTTTAGAATGAATTTCACTCTCGAGTTGTATGCAAATAATGACTGTTTATTTTCTTTATCCGTTATAAAACTCGAAAACCACAATCATATTTATTTTTTTCCATGTCCGTTTCCAGTGTGGAGCATATGGTCTCCTAATGGAGGTATCTTAACAGACTTTTTCTACGAGAACTGCTTGTTACTCAGTTGCTCAACCTCTCTTTTTTTTTCAAAGAGAGTAGGGATAGAAGGATAGGGCTATGAGAGAACTAGTGGTTAGCTAATCGCTCTCGCTACGCCCCGTAAGGATGGGATGGGTGGGAGGGAGGGAGGACTCAGACTACGAACAGAAATCCATAAATCGATTGAAAGATCAATCTATGAAAACCGTCCGCACCGGTAATCGAACCCGAGACATCCGTAACCGTAGCCAGCGACGCTACCAACTGCGCCACGGACGCCGACAATCATATAGCAACAATAATAGCTTATCATAAATATAAATCGGTTTTTTTTTGTGTTTTAGTTACGTGATTTTATAAAAAAACAGTTTAACATTTTATTGTACGAACTAAATTGTAATATATAAAGTGGCTGCTTGCACTGTGTCCAGTGGCGGACTGGCCATACAAACCAGGTTACCCGATGGCAAGCTGAATATTACTGGGCCTGAGTAAAATCAAATAACTATTTCACTTGATATGGTTAAAAATATACAGGATAAAGCACTTTGGGTATTTCATCAATACAAATAAATATGTTTTCTTACGATATACACAATGAACTAATACCTCATCATGATTACAAACTAATGCTCTATGCCTGTTTTAGCTTTTTGTAACTTAAGCGTGATTTTTTTGTAATTATCAATTAATTATTAGTACAGTACATAGGAATTAGTATAAAGGATGCCCTTTGAGTCGGCCCTTATTGACTCCTAGCAACCAATATGTTGAGAGCCAGTCTACCACTGTTTGTCTCATTCAAACCATGAGCACTTAATTAAATAATTTACGTTATTTAGCTACTCAATACATACTATCTTAGATAATATGAAATGACTTATAACAGCATTGATGCGTTAAGTACTTAACTTCTTCTGTGTAGCGTTGTTTTATTGCAAACTTAAATACATGCAATATTTATGAAACATAAAACTTCATCCTTTGTTTCGTTTCGCATAAGAATTCGCTTTCGTTCAAACCACAGCCGCATCATCACATTTCCCGCCAAGCAAATGTCAAATGTCACAAAATACCGCGGAAACAATGCAAAGCCAAATCGCGACTTTTAAACGGGTCGAAATCTCTTTGATGCAGCTTTCGCAAGCTATTCTGCCATACTGTAAATGTGTATGGTCCATTGTCATTGAAATCATATCTCTACATACCCTCATACCTGGCATCTGTCAACCCGCACTTATCTCTCTTAGCGGGGTACAGATTACACATTGTTTAAAAATCGTATATGACAATGTTTATATTTCACTGAGATTTATGCCATTATTGGTGTAACATGACTCTAAATATGTTTTGTCATTTTGGTAATTGTTATGACGACATATTGGTTTTTTCACTATAATAATCGCCGTGGCCGAGTAGAAATTTTCTAAAACATCCGATTTACGACATCATATCCATGAAAATCGATGTATTATTTGCTTTCATCAGATTCTACTCTTTCCAATCCTAGCGTAAAAATACTGACTTGATTACTAAATTCTCTCCCCCAACATTCTTCTTAAATCCTTGCAATCTTTGAAATATTTAATTGAGCCACTAGCTTATAACCAATCCTCGCTAAAAAATTTGTTGGTATACTACATTGTTTTTTATAAGTGTATATTTAAAAAAAATACATTTAATACATCCTCTAATATTTTTGTTTTGATTTATTTAAATTGAATTTAATGATTCTCCTGTATTAAATTTGCCTTAGCAACATACTAATTATTAACGTAGGTTGGTGTAACAGTCTGATAATTGTTGACGTAACTTAATAATTACATTTCTCATACATCTGAAATGCCTCATACATAGTTAAACAAACATATCAATTGTCGCCCTGGTGCTGAAAGGTAAATTAGGTTAAAATCTCTCAGTGCTTATAAACCACAAATGTTGAGGAAAATCTAAAACTCAACATTTTGCGTGACAAATTTTGTTTTCTTATCTCAAGTCAATAGAGAGTTAAACCCTTTTTAAACCGTCAGAAAATTTCATGATTATTATCAGTGTGTTCCAATTACATACTTAATAACGAAAATTAGTGCAGTCTAATTTCTTGAAGGTCGATACAACTTAAATTTATAACTATACTAGTGAGTACCCGGCATGCGTTGCAATTCCACTCAAAGAAAGAAAGGGTTTGTGTTTTAATTCTGTTTATTGAACTGCTTTTGGATTAGAGGTCTGCACAGGCTGAAATTTCATAGACTTGACCCGGTTCGAGCCCATCATCTTCAGGTCTGGCCCGACCCGAACCCGAGTTTCAATATCACACTTGTTATAACACAATATTTTTGTTTTTCGTCTGGTACGTACACGAATAAATCAGAAGGTTTTTCCTAGAAGTCGCTGTATGTACGTATTTGATTCTTTTTTTCAATTTTAGTTTTTAAATTTTTTTCTTCAGAACCCTTCACGGGTGTGTGCACAACAACTCACCGAAGTTTCATGGAAATCGTATGAATGGCAAAGGAACGCGTAAAGGACAAACAAACATTTATTTTATATAATATTTCCCGGCATGATCACAATAAGTCCTTCCTAAAAGTTTCGTCGCGATCGTTTGAGTAGTTTATGAGCCTATAAAATCCGGACAAACCAACATACAGACATTCATTTATATATATATATATAGATTTCTCGGCATGATCACAATAAGTCCTTCCTGAAAGTGTCGTCGCGATCGGTTGAGTAGTTTAGGAGCCTATAAGATCTGGACAAACCAACAAACAGACATTCATTTATATATATATAGATTATTCCATATGTTGTGTTATTAATTCTGACACTAGTTTGAGAAGCATCTTCGGACGTCCATGGTTGAATTTTCGTAGTTTTCAGTATTGTAATCACACAAAACTACCTAATTCTGTATGTTTTCTGCTCTACTCTTTGTTTTGTGGAGTTTGTGTACACACGTATGTTAGTCTCAGAAATCACAGATGTTCTCGAATTTCCCTTTCAAATATAGAATACACAGTCAATATCGTACAAAATCACAGATAATGCGGTTGCACATCACTTAAGCAAAGCCATAGACAATAGGTATTTGAATTCACGCGGGAAGAGTCTTGCTGCAGTAGCTGTCACCTGTCGGCGTACTGTCGCGATAACGTTAGTCTCTCGATTCAAGCGTTATATTTAGAGCCAAACAATGATAATTATGTTGCTAACATGTATTTCAGTTGAAATCAGTGATGTTGTTTAACACTGAAATTTCAAGACACACATGATCAAAATCATAAATAGACTTACTGCCGTACATAAATTGATCTTAAGATAAAAACAAAACAATCACATTCTGCCACGTATTGCCATGATATTTTTTTAATGAACCATGCAGTGAATGTGGCACAATCAGGGTATTTAAATAAAGCCCGTGGTAATATAAATTAATTCTGTTTACCACTGAATCATTTCTCAAGATTTAATTCAAGCCATTTTAACGATGAAGTACTTATTTTCGGAACTCATTTATAGCCTAAAAATGTCCAACATTCCATTTAACGACTGATTTGTATGTGGTCATATAATAATAAATCTCCACTTTATTTAAGTTAAATATAGTCGATTTGCGAGCAATTGTGGAAGACATTGCTGGAAAATAATTTTGATTTTATAATGTGGCACTTGGCTTAAAAGTGGTGTTTACGACCTTTTTACGCACTCATTATAAAATATTATATTGATTTATGACTAAATTATATTTTGTTTAATCGTAATTTTAAGTGTACGATCAAACCTCTCTGAATTGACAGATGCATTAATGAAATAGAAATTTGCCTCCTTCCTCGCGGGAAATCAAAAATTTCATCGAATCCGTTTGGGTACAATATCCACCTGCCGCCTGATTAAATTTCAGAAAAAACCTTTTCCCAATCACGTTTGATAGATCTATTCCACTTCGCAAGGCTTCGAAACGTTCTGACGAAGAGAAACAAAAAGAAGTCATCTTTTTACAACTGGTTTAAGTCAGAAGTCGCTCGATTCGCATACTATACGTTATATATTATTACGGATATTATTCTCATATTGCTGATGCGTACTAATTTCGGTTTGATAATCTCTAGGGACACTTTTATCTTCGGCTTTATCCCAATTGATTTTAGAAAATTATGAAATTAGATTTCCCATGATAGACCGAAATAATTTTCTTCCCCTATTTAGAATTTATAATTCGATCTATTCTTTATTTACTGAACTCTGTATCTAAAAGCATCTTTATTTTAGCTTAAAGTTATCTAAATTTGAGTATTTAGCGACGAATTCACAAGTATGCTCACATTAAATTATCATCCCAATAACGTGGAAAACATTGCAAGTAATTTTCTGTTTATTTATAAAAAAAAAAAACATAACGAACATTTTAAACTGGTGATTCGCGATAATCGAAACCAGTCTAAATGATTGCAGAAAATTTTGGAATTAGTACAAACAAATAGTGTACTTGTCGGCGTCCGTGGCGCAGTTGGTTTAGTCTCTGGCTACGGTTACGGATGTCTCGGGTTCAATTCCCGGTGCGGACGGTTTTCATAGATTGATCTTTCAATCGATTTATGGATTTCTGTTCGTAGTCTGAGTCCTCCCTCCCACCAATCCCATCCTCACGGGGCGTAACGAGAGCGATTAGCTAACCACTAGTCCTGTCATAGCCCTATCCTTCTATCCCTACTCTCTTCGAAAAAGAAAAGAGAGGTTGAGCAACTGAGTGACAAGCAGTTCTCGTAGAAAAAATTCTGTCAGGATACCTCCATTAGGAGACCATATGCTCCACATTGGGAGCGGACATGGAAAAAAAAAAAAAAAAAAAAATAGTGTTTTATTTTTATAAATTAAATGGCTTTCCACCAAGAATCGACATTTAAAATCATTGAAATGATATTTGCTATCCATTAAGATTAAACACGATGAAAAATATATAGCTCTAAAGAAGTTCATATTTGCGAAACTTATTTTAACCAAATCGGACATCTTAATTTGCCCAATTAAGAGAAACGAAATCTCTTACTCCGTATTCTAATCTCTCCGGCTGCAATTAATTACGTGCATATATCAATCTGCAGCCAACTAATCTCCAAAGACTTAAATTTTCTCCGCAAATTTACTGCACCGAGGAAACTGTCTCAGATATCTATTATGCATGTATATGAATGCATATACACTGCACACTTACATTCCTACGCGAAGGATTAGCGGTCGCAGAGCTTCCTCACGTTATCAGCTGCAGTGTAGTAATCTGCACGCGGTAAAGCGCTAAATGTTCACAGTATAGGTGCCTCGCAGAGCTCAGCCGGTGCACTCTATCTAGCCGCTCTTTGTTAGGGATTGTTCACGAACGGGCAGGTCTGACTGGTTCTCTCAGCACGCGATCAACTGGATTCTAGAGCGGGAATAAATGCCGTGCGTTGTATGAATGAGTAGGTACTTCAGAGTATTCGTAAGGAATTTTATAATATGTCATGCTACCGGATCTCTTTTCAAACAACATTTCTGCCGTCAACATAGATTTTATTATTTCTTTGAAATAAAAAGTAACCTAACATTTTAATGTGGATACCATTTCATTCGATAACTCTGCTGCTTCATAGGAAGAGCGAGTATATCAAAACTATTTTTTCACTGAATTTTTTCAAGCATACATTAGTAAAAAGTAAACAACTGTTGAAAAAATATTCCTTGGAGACTCCTGGAAAGTGTTATGGAATACGCACAGCATAACGGGCTATAAATCCGCAGCGGGGGTGTGACGCCCGCAATGTTGTTTGTTCTTAAAATGTATTTTTGTCTTGTGAACAATTATAACTACTCAGGTCTTAGTCAATATTTTATGTCATGGACACTTACTTTTTCGGCAAATAGGGCGAAGTTTTTGAGCCTCGAGGGCTTATAATTGATCTTCGCTCATAGAAGCTTACTTAATTCGTCCAGCTTAAATGCCATTCAGCAAGTCTGTAACTAGTCTTTCTGAGACACCCCAACAAAAATATGGATAGAATTATCACAGTTTTTACCCTTGATGTATGTTGTTTTTAGTTTTAAATGCTCATTATTATAGCACTAAATCTAAACTGGGAATTTGTTTTTATTGCAAAAAATATTTTTTATTTTATCTCAAAGCCAACGTTTCACTATTTACTCTAAATGTTTAGTATACATTTAAAAAGATATTAATTTGCAAGAGCTTTTACTTTAATAAATTCTAAAGTAAAAGGAGTTTAGATGATACACTAATTTTTTAGATAGATGTTATATTTAGACACTCATTTATTTAATTTTAATCAATCTTGCGTTTGCTCTCAATGGCAATAGTCATATCAAATGAAACGACGTCCCATTGAGATGACACGAATTCTTCCTTAAATATATGACATTCAATTGTAAGACAATAAATTTCCAAGCGTCCCACTTATTTCTTGCAATTTATCTTGGAGGATTCTACAAATTTCAGTCCTTGCTTCAGATTCCTTGCGGTTTCACAGCTTTACTTGTTTTCGCGTTTTAACATTTAGTGTTTTTGACTATACAGCAATTTGACTGTATAAACTGTTGTCGTTAAAATAAAATAACAGGTTTTGTAAAGACTCGTATGTAAATCGAAACGAATATTAGTATTTTATCCAAATAATATTCAACTTTGCTATTGTGCTGTTCAAATATTATGAAAATAATTAGTTGTTCAGTAATTATTGTATTTCAATCTAGTTTTAACATTTGTTTCATAACAGATGTTTGAAATTTTAAATGACTTATAATTTTTTTGATATAAATAATTTTAAGATAAAAATGTCACAGAGTATTCAGTCCCAAACACAAATAAGATAAATAACAGTCAAGCATATCGTCTCGATGCTAGATCCATCTGATGTTTTCTTAATGTACATTGTTGTCTTTTAAATTATATGAATAAATGACTTTTTATGATGGGAACCCCTACAAGACATCGCGGGATAACATCATTGAATTTGAATTCTAAATAAAATAATTGCTAAAAAACAACAGATGACGTTTTTATACCACGCCTACAATTATATGAAATGATTAAAATCTGGTTCGCTCATTGCAAGCATTTTCATAAATATAATTGCCTTTCCACCAAGAATTGTTATCATAAACATTGTCTAGTCTTTTTGAGAAATGGCATATTTGGTTTCCACATGAATCGATTTTTATTGCCTTAATTCATAACTTCATGAAACCAGATTTTTGAATACTTTCATTTTGTTAAACATACGTTATAATTTGATAACGGACTGAAAATATGAAGTGTAAAAACTCTAGTGTAACTGTGTGTATGATTGGTATTTGTAGTATACAAAAAATGATGAATCACGTGAACACGAAAACCGTTTGTATATATTCTGATAAATTACACATCTTCACTGAAATCTGCATGCAGAATCAATTGGAAACGAAACGTTTTACAGCTTTTTCGTTTCATTCAACGTCGGTGCCGCGAATTTGTCACGTTCGATCGGTCGCGTTTCTTCCCAGGAGCGCAAAACGGCTAACCTTTTTGTTTCGCTTTTGGTTTGTGAGAGAAGAAAAATAGCACCACATTCAAAGGACCTCTCGATCGTGCCTGCTCTCCTGTTCGCCCAACTCGATTCGCTGGTACAAATATATGAAAAACGTTACCTGATAGTATGAATGTTTTCATTTTTGAAAATTCATGAGATACAATATTCTTAAATTAGTATAAATTTAAGTTTTCCCTATATTATTTTAAATATTTATGCCGTTACATTAAATATAATGTTACCTTATAATTAAAAGATAAACGGTAAAGAGTTTTTGTTAAAAAACTAATTCATTAAATATGTAATCACATGTGGTATAACAATACAGTTGATTAGTTTAATAATTATATTAATAATTTTTATGATATACGTTCTTAGTTGAAGAACAAACCGTTTACGGATCAATTAAAATTGACTTCTACGCAAGTCATTTGTTTTCTCTCTCTGTCTACTACCGGCAAAACAGTGTTAGGGTGGGAAGTAAATTGTCTGGTCACGATTTTAATATTACCATAGGCTGTTTGTATTCTTTCGTTCAAGAACGACGAATTCTTATACACTAAAAAAATACAGTTTTTGAATGACTAATAAACCGTCGGCATAGTGGCAGAAGGACATTAGTCGAAAATCGGCTGTTTTGAGTCTTTCAAAGGATAGATTTTAGGATGGTTTACCGTCTGATCAGCATCAAGAAAACAAGCTCAGCATACTTCATGAATTTTGAAGTAATCAATATGAATTAAGTCAATTTCGTTCACAGTTGTTAGTAGCAAAAACTGTATTTAATATAAATAATAATTACAAGTAATGTAATTAAATTGAATTCGTAAATGGTTCACAAGTCTCATGAAGTGGTTAGTTTAATAAATAATGGTAAAGAAGGTATGATTTTTTAAATGGCGATTATCTCAAAAATATTTTTTTAGCTTGAAGCGTTCTGCAACTAACTATACCGACGAAATATTCATGTATCCTTCCAATGATAAAAAAATACTCATTCATATTCTTTCTTTAATGATTGACTGTTGATTTTCTGTCTGACGTCAATCCATATTTTTGAAAATTTTCTCTAGACGGATTTAAAATAACATGTTTCGTGACTATCTTAAATAAAACCCCACGAATTAGCCAAAGAATACATTTTAATACCCTCGGAATAAATCAATAGTGCCGCATGTTCGTATTCCCAGAGTGAAAATGTCCGAGCAAAAAATAGTTTCCCTCTAAAAAAATATACCCCACATCGGAAATGTCAAACCAATACACTTAATACATCTGTATTTCTTTCATGTAACCTGCGATGGATATGAAATGAAATATGAAGTGGTATTATGACGTCTTGTCCGTGACGTTATATTTTATTTGAGCAGAAAAAATAACATCTTATGCTAGGGATTATTCTCTCTTACCGCAGAGTATTTCTCGACACACACCATTAGTTAATTTTCAAATAAGAAATGAAAGAAAACCGCTTTCATTTCAGCAGAAAACCGGAATTTCGGCCTCATATATATCCATTAAAATATTTTTATTTTTTTTAACATGGCATATTAAGTATTGACATTTAAAAAAAATAATATGTAATAGCCCAGACCACTCTGTAGACGTGTTGTTATTATAACATACCACATGTAGGTATGAAATTTTGTATATGAAACAAAATGTTACGTAATGCACACACAGTTCCGAGGTACTAACTACTTAAGACATTCAGTATTTTATTTTCAATACCGTCATTTATGACGGGTACGGTTACTAGTTTTAAATATTAACCACTCGGCAATATTGAACAGCTGAATAGTGACACAATTATTTCGCTTTTATTCAATAGTGTTAAAAGAAAAATAGTTTGGCCTGTTTGGATGAAGAAATCGTTTTGAAACGACTTGTTATTATCAACATTACCGATCACAATACTATGTATTTCCAATTTGAAATTCATAAAAATAATTTGATCTTTTTATGGTTCAGTACTTCGATATAATTTAAGACATCGACTGAGGGTGCTTGATGGAATTTCAATATTAAATTTGGATTATTGAGATTTTGTACACTTCCATGTATTTTGTCACTAACGATCCGGGTTTCGCCTTTCGGCATCTTCAGGCATTCGAGTACACGAATGGACTCGAACTGAGAGACAGTAAACAGTGTCTAACGCTTATATAGAAGATACAAATGCGACAAATATCATTTACGAGGCAATACATTATACGTCTGAGAGCCACACCGATACCTGAGTTAAAATTTTGGAAATCGCCCTAATCCTTATTTTGTAAACACCATTAAACAGAGTGGCGAATTGCCGAAGGCGAATTGCCGCTTTTCAACTTCTTTTAGAAATACCAGTGATTTTACAATTATAATAGTATTGTGGGTTTTGACGGGATGTAATTCGACGAATGGGTAAATATATACAATCATTCCACATTTAGTGACATCTGTTAGGTGTTTCAACGTATCGGATATAATAGCGGAGAATTAGGAAGGTTCAGCTGCTCATTCAAGATTGGTAAGGAGTTTAACTGGCCTCTATTAATTTCTAAAATTTCCTGATAAAATAATTTATGATCCCCCATGTTTTTATGCAACAGTTTAACCCCATCATCCGCATTAAACGTATGGTTCTCCATTAGCAAGTGATTTGCGAATGTCGAAGTTTCTTTTTTTAATCTAAAGGCAGCTAAATGTTCTGATACCCTTATATGTAATGTACGTGTGGTTTTACCCACATAGAAATGTTGGCAATCATTGCATTGTAATTTATAAATACCAGATTTGTTCTTAAAGTTTACTCTATCTTTATTGTTAATAAGTAATTTGCCTAGAGAGTTTTTGCAATAGAACGCCGGTCTAACACTATCAGCGAGTTGTTTTTTAATTTTAAAGCTTGTGCAACCTAAATAACTTATTCTATGCCAGATTCTAGGGCGGTCTATGTCTTTAGACAAGTTCCCGAAATATAGCATCTTTTCTGCTAATTTACGTTGTTTTTTTGATACAAGACTATCTATAAGAGACGCCTCATAGCCATTATTAATGGCAATTTGTTTAATAATGTTTAGTTCGTTTTCGCCTTCGGCAATTCGCCACTCTGTTTAATGGTGTTTACAAAATAAGGATTAGGGCGATTTCCAAAATTTTAACTCAGGTATCGGTGTGGCTCTCAGACGTATAATGTATTGCCTCGTAAATGATATTTGTCGCATTTGTATCTTCTATATAAGCGTTAGACACTGTTTACTGTCTCTCAGTTCGAGTCCATTCGTGTACTCGAATGCCTGAAGATGCCGAAAGGCGAAACCCGGGTCGTTAGTGACAAAATACATGGAAGTGTACAAAATCTCAATAATCCAAATTTAACTTCGATATAAGCTCTATATAATATTCAAGTAAGCCATATCAAAAATTAATGTAGACAGAGATATTCTCAAATAATGTTTTAGTAATGAGTGTATTAGTATTTATTTAAAATTATAACTACATCAAACACTTTTGATATCGTTGACTCAATTTTTCAAGCTGTAAGAAGCTGTGAATACCAGTCCAATCGGCTGATATTATTATAACGTAACCGTTCTGACGAAGAAATGTTATATTTCCGTGTCGTAAAGGTTGTGCTTTTTGTCAATTATACCAAAATTACTTTCTCTAGACCCTCAAAATCGCTTAATTAAACAGAATTGAGCGTGATTGTCACCCAAGTAATTATTCAACATCTGTGTAGTCGATCGTGATTCCGTTATTATATAGGTTATTCTAAGTAAAGTCATTTAGAAATTCATTTAAAGAAATGTTAGATGGATATTTGTATACAATCAACATGAATTTACCAAAGTACAATAATTATAAAACAGTTGCTTAAATTTACATGGAAAGGCATTCTGAAAATTATACAAATTTAATATGAGCTTGTAAGCAAAACTTTCCTTACGATATATTCTTGAATTTTCATAATCCAAACACAACACTAATTAAGGAGTTAACTGTCAATTCTTGGTGGAAAGACATTATATTTTAAAAAATAAAACACAATTTGTTTGTACTACTTCCACATATTTATAATGATCAGGACCGGTTTCGCTCATCACGAGCATTATCAACCTGATCATTATAAATATGTGTAAGTAGTACAAACAAATTAGCACTAATCCTTCACGGTATATTAATTCAAACTTAACGTAATAAATTCGATTTGAAATATATTCTTTATTGGAAACCTTTGTATTTTCAAAGGCATCTTATGCGTACGTTAAATTTTAAATACATTTTTTAGTTTCTTTCTCACTGAATAACACTTGCTGATGATTTTTATATGATGGCTTAATGAAGAGGAAAATAATGCCTAATAATATCTCAGTTCATTTCGCTTAACACTGCCACAGCAATATATCAGCAGAATTACCGACTAACCTGATAATTAAATCTTTTGTTAATTATAGTATAATTTTCCGTTATTTTTTGACGTTTGTTTATGTCAACCTGGTATCAGAGATCTATCAAATATAATGCGATATCATCGTACAGAACATTCAATCAATCTTACTGACTAATCTGTATCTATATAACATAACCATTAACGTATTCACTTCAGGTTTGCGAAGACGATTATTATTAAAAAAAATATAATACGAGTCAAAGTTGGATGAAACCATTGCAAACAATCATTGATCGCAACCGATATTACCCAATGAACAAATCGCTATTAAAAGATCTCAATTTGACATTCTTTAGAGATGAGATAGTTTGGTTTGGAACTCTTTATTTCTATTAAGTTTCACGCAGTAAGCCGTATGGTTACTATCTTAAATAAATAATTAACGTCACACAGTTTTCAAGCAAATCACAAATTATTTAATTGACCTATATATAACTTTATACCATAAGACTAACGATAAGATTACTGCAGCATTGCAGTGGTGTTACTACCCCAAATACCGCCGGGTCACTGTTCTTTGATAAAATAATTATACAGCGTAATAATCCACCCATTGACATTAAAGTTACAAAGTCTCGTGTCTTGTTCTGCTATGACAGGCATGACAACCACATCAATCCTCCACAAAGTGAATTCTTCCTCAGTCCGAATTCCTTAAATGTTCTCTCAAAATCCGGAGGGATTTTATTCCCGTCCCCACAGCTTTTAAGTTGCTTTAAGCGCTTTGAAACTGGAGTGTGCTACATGCAATTTTATAACTAACGCGACATTGCTTTGAATAAAACGAACCTTGTGGTTTTACTCTCACATTGCTCGTATAGGTCTTCGGTAGTAATTTAATGATTTCATTTATTTAAGTATGTCCCAATATATTTTTTATATTCATTATATTAGCCCGCTTACATTAGTCATTTGTAAAACACTAGCAATTAAATTCATTGAATAATAGATTATACCACTTTTTATTCAAACCAAAAACTAATTATAGAAGTGCTCTGAAAAAGCTAATGTGTTGTCAATATTCACAATTCATTTGTAAATTATTTGACACTTATTTACATTTATTACCCATGCTTGTTTACCATTTGATTGAATTGGGATTTACATTGCAGAATTCCATTATTGTAGTTATAATACAAATGTAAATAGTTTGAAAAGTTGTGTATATTATTTATCCAGAGCTTCAGATCAATGAAATCGATCACGAAATGAAGTCGTGACAATTTTGTACTCTTATTTGATGCAGTTCTACCAAGTTAATATCAATGTAATCAATCATAGCTTAATTTGACGAACTTTGTTTTGCAAGATTTTGCTATTTTTCTTCGAATTATTTACATTTGTTTTACCGTAGTTGTTGATTTGTTTTTTTTTTTCTCGACATTTTTTATTTTTATGTGTCCAACTTATTAAGATGATAACTAATTTCTTTTCTTTTTTTTGTTCGCAGGTTTGTAAAAGCTTCGAGGTTTCATCTGACTAGTGGTTATCAACTTCACATCACTAATCCTTACGAATTCGAATTTAAACGGTAATAGTCAAAACATGATTATAAATAAGGCAGTATTGTTTTACCATCATCACTGCAATTACAACAACGATCCTCTAATGAATTCAAATCGTTTGAAGTGTAGAAAATTTTGCCTGTAATTTCGATATACCTAGAGTTGCAACATTCTGATTTCATGGCAAAACCATTTTAGGCTGGATTCTAAAGATTTCAAGTAAAGCAACAATACAGAAGCGAAAATTTAAGCGAAGTTCGGATCATGTTTTTGTTATGATTTGTTTATGCTTGTGTTATGGTAGTTGACGCCGTTGGTTCAAATTCAGGGCGTAGTTTCAACTAAATTGACATAGTTTTACGCTCAGCAAACTAGATTATGAATTATATCACTTATATATCGGTAAAAATGTCACCATTGTAAAGAACGTATTTAAAAAATGTTATACACGCATAATTTCATTTTTCAAATCAGCAACACACTACATAATATTAATAATATATTTAGTTGTAGCTATAGCTGTATTAATGTATATTATCTGGAGTTTAGTCGTATTTTATATCAATGCATATCAAAATATACATATTTTGTTTATACATGCTTTATTATAGCTTTTCCGAAATTATTCATAGATGTCAATTACAATTGAAATTTAAATAACGTATTTCTCAAATTATACAGCTTAATTGGGATAGTTATAATAAATAAAGTATTTATCTTTATATGAAAAATATTATGTAACATATTTTTATTGACATAGTTATATTCACATTTTTGCTTTGATTTACTTTTTTCGTTAAAATACACGTTTTCATTGCAATATTGATTTTTTCGGCTGTCATAATGTTATCATGTATGCATTGATAAGATTTTAAATATTTAAGTCATATTTCTAATTAACAATATATACGAAAATAATTTGTCATGAAGAACTTTTAACGTTTTAATTGAATTGATCTGTGTAACTTCCTAAGGGTTGAAAGCTCTTATATTTGTAAAGAATAAAAGAGACAGTCGGATATTTGTCCTCGCGGGAGCCCTAACATTCCATTGTTTGCTCAGTTCTATTGAAGGTGTTTTTCTTTTCAGTTGTCGTAAGAAATGCTTTCTGAGGTGTACTAATAGACGAAGAATTAACGTGGCAAACATAGCTTCACGGACAATAGTTAAGATAGAGCAATTTTTAAATCCTGGACCGGTCACAGATTTATATTCTCATCTCCTTTGTAGAACTATTATATTATAGTTGAAAAATGATTTTGACGTGAGTTATACTGATATGATATATTATTAAATTTCACAATATATTCCATGACCCTTACTACTCATTTCAATGTATGATTTTATGTATTTTGAGAATGTTGTATTCCTTTTAACTTTGAAAACAATTTTTTTAAATATTAAAAAACTTATTTTAAAACGTTGCTTATATTATATGTTACAATTTAAAAAAACGAAACACAATTTAAATATAAAATTAAATTAAAAATTGATAACTTTGTTATTCCACTTGGTTTATCACTAACGTGACGCGTTTCGCCTCTTTAAGAAGCATTTTCAGACTAAACGTATCGTAAGGTTAGTCTGAAGATGCTTCTAAAAAAGGCGAAACGCGTTACGTTACTGATAAACCAAGTGGAATAACTAAGTTATCAATTTTTAATTTAATTTTATATTAAAAATGAACTTCCACAAAGTTACCGCCGAATCCATAGAAAATATGAAAAACACAATTTGTTTTGTACTGCTTCTAGTTTTTTTTTTATCTGGACTGGCTTTGTTTTTTAGCGTGTATTACCAACTGTTGATATATA
The DNA here is from genome assembly GCA_022494535.1 of Himalopsyche phryganea. Classification (NCBI taxonomy): domain Eukaryota; kingdom Metazoa; phylum Arthropoda; class Insecta; order Trichoptera; family Rhyacophilidae; genus Himalopsyche; species Himalopsyche phryganea. Next base: position 1,644,357 of record JAGVSL010000080.1, on the reverse strand, counting down.
AATCTTAACAATGATATTTATGTAAATTTGAGTGTTCATAATTACAAGGTAAATAAAGCAATTAGTTCAAAAACTGGGACAAAAATATACACACAGTAATACAAACTACACATAAATTGCAATTAAATAGTCTGCAAATAAAATGTTAAGGAGCTCTTCAAAGTAAATATATACTATTATGTACAAGTTAACATTTATATAGCTATACTAGCGAGATAATCTGGACTTTATCATTATAAAAATTTTGAAGTAGTACAAAACAAATTGTGTTTTAGTTTTTTTTAAATATAATGCCTTTCCTCTAAGAGTCGGCACTGTTATATACAAGTGATTATATTTTAGTCAGTCTCTATTACCCTGGAAATCGTTTGTGATTTATATTTCAATGAAACGACATTATTGATTAAAACATCTTTACCTTCTATACATGACCAAACTGATGTCATCCGACAACGTTTTGAAATTGGATTGAACAAAAAAACTAGAATGTATTTTCTCTTATTAATCTTTCAAATATGAATCTAAACAACTTGACATCATTTTTATTAATTGCGTGTCTTAGTGGTGATTCTTGTATTATAAATTGAATGACAAACAAATAAGTGCAATGTTTAACTTTTCAATCTTCCGGCCGACAATCTAATTTGCAATAAGTTTAATTTTAACGTATAACCAAACAATCGTTATATATCTAACATTTTTTTGCCAGAATGTGTTACTATTATTTCGTAAATTATTTGCTTGGGAAAATTGCAGCTATATGTACACTATTGCCTATTACGCAATTGTAACAAATTGATGAAGCTTATTATTCTATGTAACAGCTGAAGTAACTTAATTTTCTCAACGCATCACATATCTCTAAATATAGTACGCCAATAATCGATCGTTCCTTGTGATAACGGATAGTAATTTGGTCATTTTATGTGACCAACTGTCTGGACTCGTTAATATTATTTCTCAGCCGTCGAATTTCCGGTTTCCAGTCAAGTGCTTATTTTTGTTTATCTTCCCAAGTCAATAGCAGCCAACCAAACCGAGCACTTGAAGCAGTTTACTTGCAATCGAATTCCTGTGCGTGTTTATCTTTTTTGACATCATGCTCTGGAATTTTGAGATAAACATTTACATTCTGTTATTCGTTTTTCGTTCGTCTCTCGGGAACAACATTGGAAGCTTTGTTAGCTGTTGTAGTTTTTAAGTTAATTATAAAGTTGATAATTCTACGTTAAAGCTAATTGAAAGTTTAAATTACAATAAGTGTAATAAAAGCACGTGTAAAATACATATTCAAATTCAAAAAAATCACGTAAGTGTAAAATAAAAAGTGTATTGCTCACGGAGAAAGCATTTTCCAGAGCTACAAATTGTATTTACATAAGACAATGAGATAAGTAATATTTATGAAAAATAATTTGAATTTGTGATGAAGAAGTGTAATCAATAAATCAATTATTAGCACATAAATACATTTTATATAGATATCGGAATATCATTAACTATTAATTTTTGTTGGAATGCCAGTTTTATTATTATTTCATGTAGAAAATATATATGTGAATGTATAATATAATCAAATTTTAATTATTGAGATTTTGTACACTTCCATGTATTTTGTCACTAACGACCCGGGGTTCGCCTTTCGGCATCTTCAGACATTCGAGCGCACGAATGGACTCGAACTGACTCGAAGATGCCGAAAGGCGAAACCCGGGTCGTTAGTGACAAAATACATGGAAGTGTACAACATCTCAATTATTCAAATTTGATATTGAAATTCCATCAAGCACCCTCAGTCGATGTCTTAAATTATATTGTATAATATAATGTTTAATCATCATAATTTGATATTAACGATACGATTTTAATCAATATCCCTTTTTTGGCAAAACCATCAATGCGTAAAATGTTTTAACTTCAAATGTGTCTATTTGTTCTGAACAATTATTAGTTACACCAGAAACATACTATATTCATAAAATTAACTCTGTGTATTCAAAATTCACAAGTATAACATATCCAAAGTCTTTATTTATTTAAAGAACTGCGTTTTTGTAGCTACGTAATCATGGATAATATAACTACCAATAGATTCGCCGTCAGGTGCAGCACCTAATAAAATAGGCGACATCACAAAACTTTCGAAATTTGCGAAGCCAGCCCGTGGCCGGAATCTCTCCCCCGGGGTGGACTTAATTAGCGTAATGCCATCCCTTTCCAGGTGGTCGCTCGTAACCACGTGATTAAAGCTCGGCACACTGTCTTGTGGGCAAGGTAGCTTACCCTGTCTACTCGGTAGATACTCGTAGCTCTACGACACGTAGATGCCTTGCTGTATGGATTCGGTTTAATTGCATACTACAGTATTAGCTTAACGACTTGAAAGAATTAGGGTTCTTAGGGTAGCATTACCGTCACGTTACCATTTTGGATTATTATTTATCATTTGTGATAGTACTTTATTACCAGTTGAATTACACAGTTATCGATGTTCACATTGATTCAAACAACAAAGCAATTATCAAATGGTTTATTTTGTAATATGAGCAAATGTGCTATAAAAAAATCTATATTATATCGTGAATTGCAATAACTTTAGGCTTTAAAGTGTTTTAGAAATCTTTTATTAATTTATGTAAAATTTGTAGTAGATTATTTGTGACAATGTTATATAATATGACAGCCGGCCTATTAAACATTTGAAGAAGAACTGAGATTATCGATGAGAAGGTTTTTGGTCTCGTCAATATCAAATATGACTCTTTTCAATACATCGTTTGAGATCAATAGGGCAAAGCAGTTTTTTATGTTTCACCAAATTAACTGACATTGTTGAATTCTCATTGATTCTATCCTAAGTAATAATACTATATCTGGATCATCACAAATTACTTTTCTTTCGAAATTAAAATTATCTAGATACATTTTTGCGATGAACGAATCGTTTTATCATACATATCAATATCAGCTTATCCTTCAGCAAGATTTTATTAAAAATTTTACCATAATTGAACCAGGGTAGAGTTAACAAAAGCGTTTTGTTTTAATTTTTGTTTCGTTATATAAAATTAGAGGAACTCGTTAGTTAAAAACGATACGTATCTTTCACCTGTACTTTTAAGGCAGCATCTTCGTAAAAATGCTAATTGGAATAATTACATCCTCTCCAATCTCAGTGATTTGGTTAAATTTTTCATTTGTATTTTAACCATTTTAACTCGACCAAATGATTACGGTGAAATAAATTATTTGATTAGCAACGCTGTAGATCTCAATAAACTTTTATTTATTTTCTTCTCTTTTTCTGTATTTATTCACAAAGTTTTTAATCCACAAAGCATTTTACTTTTATCTTAATCTGATGGTGCCCCTATACAGAGACATGCTCTGGTTTTAAAAAAACATTTCCGCATAGTGACTGTGTATTTTTTATTTACTGCTTTTAGTAAAGCATTTGATTCTATTCAATTATGGAAATAAAACGTTTTTTTTTTAAGCAAATAAAAAATACAACATGAAATAATTACTTTAAATCAGCAATGGGATAACGTTTCGAATTGATTCATTATTCTAGAACGTTATGCAACATACTTACCTCAGTAACGTTATAATTTTTACTAATCTTTGAAACAGGGATGGGATAACGTTTTGAATTTTACGTTATTCTATGACGTTATCCAATATTTTCCTTGTGTCAATTATATTTTTACGACTTCTCGAAAATCGTGAGTCATTAGCAAGAAGACAAAACCGCACCGTTGTCAAACTATTGTACAATATGTTTGTCAAATATAAAATTAATATAAAAGTAAAAGATTAATAAGGAAATAAATAACTTTTAAAATAACATTTCAGAAACGTTATCGGTTATTATAAAGTTATAGAACGTCATAATAATACCATTACGTTATTGACAAATAATTCCAATTGAATTGTCATCCCTGCTTTAGATATTGTAATATGTTCTAATTTTTTTATTGAATTTATAGTATTATATCTCTTCATCATCAATTGAAAGTTGACAGTATTTTATATAATTTATTTATTTAACATTATACAGTATATGAGTTTTGAATGCGTTATTATTTATTAGAGTATTTTTTCTTTTGTCATCTGAAGTTATAAAAAAACCATTCGTACTCGTAAATTATATAGTCATTAAAAATCTATTTGTTTTAATCCCATTCTATCTATCTATCTATCTATCTATCTATCTATCTATCTATAAAGCACGTTTTCCAAAGGTTTTTTTTATTAATTAAAGCATACGAATTTAGTCTAGAAGGAACTGAAGTAAGCACAAGATTTTTTCTTGTAATTCATTCATCAACTCATAATCATTAAAACTCTGCATATTTACGCGTTTGTTGATTTTAATTATCCAGAAGAGTGACAAGACAAAGCTCGCAGTTGGATAGTCATGTAATCTATGGTAGTAAAATCTACTATTGTATTTAAAACAAAGGTTCCATCTCCAGTTCCTTCTTCTGTGACATTTCCTTGCGAAATAAACCAGCAATGAACTTCAACAAATCGTAGCGTTAGCTGACCATGTCCATAACTCAGCAACAGAAAAAAGCTCTGACAGAAAAAGCTCGCTGAAAAAACCTCTCGTAGATCACATTGAGCTCGGCCACCTGCATACTACGTAATCCTGACATGCTTTTAGCTTCCGACTTTCATTCCGGAAACTGAAAAATGCAGCTAAAGCTCTAGGACGTTACCGCTAAAGCCTCTCGCTGAAGTTGCTCGATAGTTCACACAATATCACCGCAGGGAAATGACAGATAAATGAGTTTCTGGGAATGGTTTCGATATAATGATTTTTATGACGTTGTTGAAAGCAGTTATTCCTATCATACTTTTCTGATGCCAAGTACGCCCTGTTAAATAATCACACATATTTTTTTAATGTCCTAAAAATTCGAAAAATATTAAATATTTTCTACATTTAAGTGTAAATAATTACGTTACATTCCTATTTCCTAAGAAATGTAGAATGATTGATTTGTATAAAAGTTATGATTTATTATTTTCCTTGATCAGTACTGTTATTTATATTGAGTTAGTGTGTCAATTTTTTTCATTCAATAAACAGGAATGGAAAGATTAATTGACTAAACAAATCAAACACCCTATATTTGAAAAGCTATATTATATGTTATTGGAAAACTTACAAATACGTTTATTAATACTTATATAATGGATTTTTATTGAAACAAAATTGATTTTAAAACAAATGATAAAAAATGTGATTATTTTTTTGTAAATAATTTTTTTATTCTATGTGGAATTATAGTCAATAAAAGTTCTACGAGCGTGACTTATTTTAAAAGTTGTTTAAATGGGAATATAATACGTTTTCCCATCAGTGATTTGAACATTTGTTCATAAATAAAAAAGCAAAGCCAGGTTTAAATGATCTCATCCATTTCTCTCCCGCGATGTCACATCACCCTCCGGCTCATTTCAAAAGCTCAGTGCCTTAATAACGTAAACGCTATCGACAACACCGACAAGGAGGTGGAAACACTCCACGCAGAAAAGCTCTGTTACACTTTAGAATGCACCCGAGTGATAGACTTTGTTGAGCTTTCGGTTCAAACTTCAAATTCATCAACTGATCTGAAGTGATTTATGACGTGCCTCTGCCATTAATAATATCGTATGCGAATAAACCTCTAAGGGCTGTATAACTTCGGCGATGAACAGTAGCGTGCGATTCATAGAGACAGGAATGTTCTCCCCCGTTATAAGGCTGCTAAATCAATCGTTTATAAATGTTATCAAACGAAAGCAAAAATATAAATACATACTTAAGATAAAAACATGAACTGCAATTTAAACATATAACCCAAAGGAATAATACTTATAGTATAATTAGTGGGACGCTCGCCATAGATGATGGTATTGAAATTGAAATACTGAATGTTAGAGCTTCTTCAGCTCTTCGATGGGCTTCCACGTTAGCGGCACGTCGGGATTGTGCAGCTTCCGCAGATCTTTGTGATCGTTTTGTCTGTGTACCTCGGCATCAGCATCACGCGGGGATTTTGTAGCTTCCGGACTTTGCCTCGCTTTCCATCTCTGCTGTCGCTCACGACGTAATCGCAAACGCCGCTGTTCTTTAGTTTCCATACTGACGGACTGATTGTTATCGTTATTTTTGTTTGTTTGCCTCGGTTTTTGCGTCACGTTGAACTGTGTGTATTGTTGGGTGTGTGTGCATTCCATAACATTTTATTTTATATACACCGCGGACGCTTATTTAATAAGAAAATTTCATACCTACATGTTTGATATTTGATAGTAATAAAACGCTTACAGACCGGTCTGGGCTATTATATATAAGATACTTCAGGAAGGTGAATGAGGGAGAAGGTTTTAAAAATTACGTTTAAACTTTATCTAATTGAATTAGTTCAAAGATTTTAGAAGATGTAATAAATAATAAGGTGTTTTTAAACAATGCATATTTCAAATAATCTTTCCACTATTGTCTTTATTATAACCATAAATACAAATGACGTAAAAATTTCAAACATTATTTGATTATAATGTAGAAAATTGTATACGTTTCCAAAAAATTATGAACTTGTTTTCCTTCGATTATAATTAGAATACCTCGTCCAATCGCACCGTGACATCAACTTCACATAGGATAGTCTGACAGAGAAGAAAGATTGAAACCTTTCTCACTTACATGGCAGTTAGCAGTATTTGAGGGGCCATGGGGTGGCGCTAGCTTTATGAAAATTCACAATAAAGTCTTCATTACCCATTCGGATTTCTGCCGAATACTCACCCTAACAACACTCCAGTAACTAGTCGATGCCAAATTTCCATAGCCGTTTTCAACTGAAAGATTCCCATGTCTTAAACATTCCGACGGTAAAATAACAGCCGCGAATAATAAAATTTACGTCCTGCTTTCCATGTCCTTACGCCACTGAAGATAAGTATATTTGCGTGTTATACTTACTTTATTATGACAGCTCATTTCGTGTAGAACAATATTCCTTTATGTCTCATGTTTTATATGAACTTAATATAAATAACCATCATTATACGGATCTGTTTTCTTTATTAATATGATAAAGTTGGTTCGTTATCATTGGCCATTATCCACTTCTATGCGGAATGCCACTCTACTTGTACCCTTCTCGAGGAAAAATATTATTTTTTCATAGATGTTATTGTTCTTCAAAACTCAAGCGTTCATTTTGTTTTTTTTTTAAGTAAAAATAACTTGCCGAGTTACTTGTGACTGTATTGATTACATATGTTTAATGTTTTTATTGAATATATAAACATGTGTTACATTCTTTATAAATTATATTTATTTTTCCATTGACGCAATTCCATATAAGCTATTCATCAAATTAATACATCGATTAATTTATATGACGTTCTGCTAAAATATGTTATTTTAAAATGTTTTTTTGTGTAACTTAAACAAAATTCTATATTTACCTGGACTGACAAGCATTCATCGCTCGACGTTTTTTTATTTTAACTTTATTTGTTTAATAGATAATAATAACAATTAATTGATAATTTTATTCGACGTCGATCTGATCAAATTCTCATTTCCGAGTTACGTGTTTTTTAAGCTTGAACGACGATGTTATTCATTTATAACGTAACTTCACTATTTTAAAGTAGCATCTATTTACAAAAGTTATTTTCTAAATGTTGAATCTTTTGAGTTGTATATTATATATGACAGTTAAAGGCTGTTTGTCGACTGTCTGTGTTGCTCGTCTTTTCTGTGAACGTTGTTTCTCAGTGAAGAAGTATACACCAACTAAACCCCTTCCTTTGATATACAAGCCCACTTTAAATTATATGTCAACTCTCGCAGTGCGATTTCAAGAAAAGATTTTTCATTGACATTAATATCCATTTTTTATTAGTTCACACTGTAGAAATACGTCGTTCGTAAGAATTTCACTGTTATTACTATAATAACTTCCAATTTAGTTAAGGATATATGACGCATGGGGTCGTCAATATGCAATTATTCATTTCCTTAACCGTGAAACCACAGCATATATCACAACATCAACTTACTTAGCAACAAATAAACCGACTAATCAATGTTGGTTGATTTTTTTATAATCTACAAATGTTATACTTTTTTATTAAACATTTTGTTTTATAATAAACAAATAGCTTAAAGTCTACAAAAGTCCATCTGTCTGAAAATGGTATAATATTATTATCACAATGATACACAAATAAAGCAATTTCACATAAGCAGAAAAACTTATATAGATTTTTTAATTCTATTAAGAATTTATGAATATGAACGTAAGTAAGTTTAAGTATCTAAAACAATTCGTAACAAGTGGAAAGTACAAAATCTTAAAAAACACCAAAAAAACCGTGCAGTAAAGAAATAAAGCTGAATAATTTAAGAGCCTCCTACCCATTTCTCTCATCTCGGAAAAGGAAATGTGACTCTTGGTTATTTTTCATGTTGAAACTACAAGAGCTTTAAGCTATGAACAGAAGAAATAAACCGCTCTTTCATGCCGAGCTTATTATGTTACATTGTATTTAGAAATAGTAAACATGAATTATGTAATTAAAAGACTTAAATTCTCTTCTTTGACGTCGTAATTACGATGAATTCTTTAATTTCCTTTACATTAATAATATTTGTCACATTCTTAATGCAAAGGAAATTACTAATTGCTTATTATACACATTCACACTGACATATCCAGTCATAGTGACACATATTATGACATATTTTATTTATTTTCTTATACGTTCTTTTCAATCAAATCATCATTCTTAGGCCTGCTATTGGTCGTTTACACATTTTGCTAAATCAAACCCAGGGCGAAAGTAACAAGCACACAGCTTATTCTCGCCGTCTTGAACACTATTGTGTGATATATATCATCATTTTGAGCTTTTTTTTAATTATCTTCGAATGTAAAGAGAACCAAGTAGTTCTCCCAATTTCTGTATTGCTGCTAGAATAAGACTTAGTGGCAAACTCTCAGTGTATACCCAAAACAGGATGAAATATTGAAATTTCAATTAATTGTTAGTAATTATAAAACTAAATTAAATAAGAATGGCTGTAGATCAATAGCAATTGCATAATAAATTGTATATATTTTTATTTATATATTGAAAAAGAAATTAGTTAGTCAGAATAAATCATTCTTTGATAATTAATTATCTATGTCTTAAAAAAGTGGTTATATTATTTAACTTTCCTTGTTCAGACACAAAAATTTTCGCATAGATATAATAATAACATTTTTTTCCATGAAAGACAAAACCAAAACACCTTTTTGTTTTTTTTATTTTTAAGAATCATCAGTTTTTTATTTGTTGTAATTTAATAAATCAATACAGCGTTAATTTTACGGTAATTTATTATAAATTATGTACCTAATTTAAAGGCTTGGTTATTAAAAATATTAATAGATAATTCGAAGCTTAGTTTATCATTCAAACTTTCTCACAAAACCTGGCCATTGTTTCTGTATAATAAAATCGCATAAAATCTTAAAACTCAATCAAAGGGTAATGAATTAATTATTGAATACTTAAATAATAATTCGGTTCAAAATGTTCGCTTACGACAATTTTCCAGCGCGAGGTTTTTAATTACGAATCTTTACGCTGCGACGGGCTTTAATATTAATTTTCCTGAACATTTTCCAGGTAATAAATAAATATTTAGGCGTGTTGCTAACTCAACAACACGGCTGGTTTCGACTTACTGCCAACGTGTAGCATAACTCTTAAAATTATTTTTGGAAAAGTATTAAGAAATTAAAAACACTAGAAAATTTTATAACGAATATATTATTGTGTATTATGCCGACTAATAAATGATTAAGCTTTTATGTATAATAATTTTTGTTGCATAGCATTTCGAATATTATCTTACAAAACTGAGCTTGTTTGTAGAACGTTAACATTATGTGCACCTTTATTTTAACAACGATATTACTCGATTTATGTATTTCAAGCATTTTTAACTTGTGTTAGTTATTCAGTTATTCCGAATAATCTAATGCCCTTACTTTTGTAAGAATCTTAATCTGGTTCATTCTTTGTTCGCTAAGCGAGTATTTTTTTCTTTTTTTTTTTAAATGATAGACCATCTAGTCTGTGCAGCAATTTTGTTTTCCTTTGTAATAAGTTGTATTTTACATTATTGCAATGAAGAGTTTTTGTGATGCTTTATCTCCATTTTTTCACCATTGTCGAAAGATTTTAGACTAATATAAGACTTTATGTATATGTAAGGCATACTTACTGATATGAAAACTTTATATTCAGAGCGGTTATAGCGACACGTGAAATATAAACCGTTTAACAGTCATGCCCGAAAGAGTCAAAACGTCGGAAGATAAACGCCGTCCCCCCAGAGCTGCGCCACCACTGCTTCAGACTCAACTTGAAACGGAACTCTCGCGTGAAACGTTAACCAAGCGGAAGGACGTGTCGCGCAGTAGCGGCCTGGGAGGGGGATTCTCAAAGTGTAAACAAGCCGGAAAGTGAAAACTTTGAAAGCTTTTTTCTACGTGAAATCTCGAATAGTGTAATCGGAGTTTTGTGTTTATTTAGTGCAAATTATTACTTGTGTGGTTGTTGGTAACAGTAAGGTTCTTACTCTGACAATTCACATCTTTGAAATTACTTCAATTATAAAAGTAACCTTATATTCATTACCATGGCCTATCCAATGTAATCCAAAGAATTCCTGGAAAAGCTCCTAATTTGGGATCCGTTTTTAAATGTTTCCGTGTATCACACTGACTTACTTTCAAAAAAAAGACCATCCTAATACCGCTGTTGGAATACAATCGTTATAGTTTTTGCTTTTTGATAAGTAAATTATTGGAAGACATCTTTTTCTTCTTCGATTGCCAAATATAACGGTATGAACTTGGTCACCACCTTCATCGTAGTCCTCACCTAATCTATAATATTTATTACTCTAAAGCGGTGCTCCGCAACATTTTCTCATCCACGGCACACCTAAGCACTCGTGAATATAACGTGGCATTCTACAAGCCAAAATATTTAAATTTCATAAAAAAAAACTTTTTATTTGATGAATTTGAAATAGTGACTAACGTATTTTTTAATAAAAGCCAAATAAACTCTAACCTTTCCAAAGTAATATGACATTTTTTTTTTTTTTGAATATTACAAATTATTAAAAAAGCATTTATAAAAGTTGTAATTAAAAAAAATATCTAAGCTTCAATACTGAAAATTATTTAAGCTAAATTGAGTGGATAAAAGTACCGCCCATTGTTTTTGTTTGGCCAAACCCAAAATAATCTTTCTGATAGTCTCGTGTTCGACATGTGCGAAACAACAATAAAAATGCATATTTGATTTGATTATGCGCATTGTTTGTAATAATTCCACTTGAAAAGTTTTCGCTATCAATGCTTCACAATATATGCAGCAACGTATAATTTTTGCAGTAGGATTTTTCTTTTTACACACAAGACAACCCTCAATTTCTTCCCCATTATTGAAGTCGCACTGTGCAAACACTAATACAATTATTTCATTAAATATCAAAATAATCGTATATTTGTTTCAATGAGAATAGTTTAAACGGAAATCTTTTTTATATAAAATACTAGTTTTTTTCTCATTTTGGACGCTCGGTGCTGCGGCACACCGGTTGTGGAGCACTGCTCTAAAGCAACGTTTCTATTTATAGCCAAGTAGGATCTGATTTTGACAAATGAATCGAAAAAAGTTTCATATATAATGTCACTGCGGACAATTCGCCAGCACATACTTGTGTTAAAATTGAGTTTGGCTAATTCTTTGGAATCGAATTTTAATATCTCTTCGCCTTCATTACCTTGTAGCAAAAGCCCGCTTAGTGATCAGATGGTTCAAAGTTATCCTACCCGAGAGCATCGATATCAAGCGTTGATTTTTCAGATTCAAATGTCATATCAAAGACATTTGTGTTCTTTTTATCTTTACTATTCGAGATAACGAGTGATTAAATATTGAAAATTAGCAGGAATGCAAAAGAAAACTGTTAATTAAACTATCTGGTTAAATCATAGGCATGCATAATATTATAATCTCTATATTTAAATTGATTAAACAATTATAAAAAAATAGATAGAGTTTGGTGGATAGCGATGACTTAATAACACCATTCCTAGATCTGTGTTTTGTCTCTATGTGTATTTCAGAGTCTAATTATTAACTCATTTTGACGTATTATTTGGTATAAAAAACTTTTTTTTCCTTCAACGAATATAAGAGATCAAAATATTCTCCCCCTAAAATGAGATCTAGACTCGGCGGCATGTTATATCATTTGGGAATAAATTTGTAAGTCGACTCGTGTCATAATAATATCTGTCTGTCTGTTCGTTTTAATGAAGGACCGTCAAGAATAATGAAATTTAATATTAAGATAGCCGTCAGTATCATTGTTGTGCCAACCCAATTATCAGTCTCTTTATTTTAGCCTATTCCCAAACGCAATTCGTCTCAACTTTAATTACAAGGACGCACCGAAAAACCAGGGACATATCGCAAATTCCACATTTATTTTTCTGTCACACTTTAAAGATCAAAAATATTTCATTGTCATTCAAATAATGCTTTTAAAAATCCAGCTTATCGGAGCCACTTAAAATCTATGTCTCGATGAAAAAGTCGGTTGTTACTTTATGGTATGTTAGATTTAAAAAATGGATTCTATTTCAAATGTAGTCGTTTTCTAGTACCGTTTAATTCTTTTCTTTTAATATGATCACTGAACCAGCACAGTACATGTTAGTCTACGTAAGTTACCATGCTAGTTTTACTAATGATACTGTGTTTAGTTGAAAACTTTTGTTAATTCAAATGAAAATACTCCAAACTAACTCAAATTTATATTTCAAAATAATCGTTAAACTATCTGGTTTTTTATGTGTCTTCAAATTTTCTCTCATGATAAATACATAAGTGCGAAGCTTTTAGAAGTGAAAAGAGTTTGATTTGTTAATATATTTAGATTAAAGTTCGTGTCAGATATCTCATATTTCAATGGTTCTATTTTTCCAATCGTTAATTACGTAAATTCCCAAATGTTTTGTCTATGTGTAGTCTATACGCATTAACCATTAATTCTTTTAAAGTATGTACTTACTTAGTACTTTAAAAACCATTTAATTCGCCTTTATCGCCTACCGAAGGCTTTCTACTTAAAATTATTACACCAAATGTGTAATTTATATAACACATCCACCTCATTCGCATCGCCGCCCATGCATTAATTGTACCTGAACCAATTATACTAAGTGTTTGTTTTTACAAAATAAATCGATATACAAACCGGTAACCTATATAAATTATAAATATATTACTATGCTTATTTGAGTTTCATACACCACCATGCTCAGCACAGTTATCGCATTTGACACAATCTGATTAAATGAATTATTAAGTGGTCGATATTAATTGTTTTCGATTTTATAAATCAATTATTGAACATACAATACCTTTGAAGGGGTAGACAAAAATCAACTTATTCTGTTTCAGAATACGATCTCTTCTCCATTTGTTTCAATACAACAAATGAATTTAATTGAAACATTAATGAACCACCCTTCCTTAAACCATTATTTTAGCTTACTTTTAACACACAATTAATAAATTCCTTCATAATATTTTTTCAATTTTCACTAGCATCTATGTTATTGAGAGAAAGTAAATTGATTTAAATATTGTTTTTCAATTATAATTTTGTATAAATAAGCGAAAGAAAATCAGTTTAAGCATCCATATTTCTACAGTAGCACGTTGTAGAACAGTCACTGTTTAAAAAATCTTGAATTACTTAAAAAAAACTATTTTTTATCCGATTTCAATTGGTGAAAAACAGCAATTTGTAAAGTTATCGATTGATTTGCGTAGTGATTATCCATTCAATCAATAACCCTGTCGTTTTGAAAATAAAACACGTTGACCAGTATGATGTTTAATAATTATAAGGTTGTTTTATAATCTTAATGCTTTGATTCCCCTAATTCACTCCTGCCTTCGTTAATATGTACTTGCGATGGCTCACTTAAAATCTTGTCAATGGTTCACCAGTACCTAAATGAAATTTGAAATTTCGCGAATGATTCAACCTAACGCCTTTTTGTTTCGTCTGCCACTCTTGAAGTAATGTCAAACTTTTCTCATTTGAGTTTCTCGCGCAGAGTGCTAACTAGGAAATTGCCTTCACTTTGTGTTTGAATTACTAATTTCGTGAATGCCACACACGTACGTTTCAACATTTTGAATTATTAATGGAGAAAAAGTGAACCTCGCGTAAGTTCCGCGCGTAATGCCTACGTATGAGGTTAGTTTTTGGTGGATTTAGTTGACTTTTGCAGCCGTTACAAGCAGTTTCCCTGTTATTTACGTTGCATCAAATTTGCAATTTTATTTCTTTTTTCTCTAGAACGGCAAAAAAGAGCTACATGTTACACCGAACCCGTAAAATTACTCATTATTTGGAATAGGACAATCTCATCTGCCGAATGCGTAAATTGGGAAAAGAATGTAATTCTTAACCTATCAATATGACAGTTGGAAGAGTCATTGTATTCCGGATGTCAAATAAATATAGTTTGCCTATTGCAATTTCATTTTAAGATCAACATAGTACAACCGTTTTCGTCATGATTTGATATATATATTTATATACCAAGGTGTACCAAAAAAATGTATACACAGTTTGAATGATTATAAGTTTAGTTTTTATTGAATCTGCATAAAGTATATAATTTTTCCTCCTACCGCTGATATTCAAAGTTATTACCATACCCCACAAGAAAATGCCCAGTGGCGTCAGGTCTGGGAAACAGGCATGGTATTCTATGGGACCTCTTCGTCCAAGCCATCTGTTTTGAAAATTCTCATTACATCACGATGATAATGTGGAAGTGCTCCGTCCCTTTGGAAATAAAATTCGCCTTCTTTCTTCAAAGACCTGCCCGATGGCATATACTATTGTTTGAATATAACTTTTCCATCTTAAAATGCGATGGACACTTGATTTGCTGATGCCAATCTCAAGACTCGATTGTATTACAGATTTTTTGGATGTTTTGCTATAACTTTCCACTACTCCTTTTTGGCTAGTGAAGCTCGTTGACGTTCTCTATAAACATCCTGAACAGTTCCATTCGTTTCAAATATATCTTTTATCCGATTAATTGTAAGTCGCCTAGATGGATCTGCCTGAAACTCCCTCCGATATTGTAATTGTAATTCTGCTTCATTTTCATTCTCCCAAAAGCATTTTAAAATTAACTTTCTGTTTTCAAAAGGTAATCTTGGTCCACTCATTATTTCCAATTCATTACAGCATGAAAAATAAAAAAAATCAGAAAGTTATATTCATTCAAACTGTGTATACTTTTTTTTTGGGACACCTGGTATTATCTTTAATCCTGGGTAAACATTATGAATCTTGCGTTGAAATTAAATATCGCAAAAAACCAAAACAATTATGCTTTTCGTTCGAAACTTTTAACAATAATAGTTAAAAATTCCAATTGAAATAAATTACATTGCTGTGAAGTGAAGTCATTACAATGAAAAATATCTTTCATTCAATCGACGTACGAAATCGGTTGAGTAAAATTGTTTCAGCGTACGATGTGTGTGAGATCAGGTAATAATATGGCCGTCTCGCTTTTCTCAAGTTCAAACCGCTTCATTATTTATCGAAACTTTCTAAAGCTGTTATCGCACTCATTAAGCAGCTTTGGTTTGCAATGGTTCCATTGTAAAGTTCAGTTTGTCTTTGCTTCTCTTGTTTGCCCACCTCGGTTATTGTTCTATTGGAGTTGAATGAAGTTGTTCTCTGCGTGAGTTTGTTTGCCTGCCCAATGTCCACTTCTTACCAACAATCACAATAATAGCATTATGTATTTACATTTACACGGCAGAGTGACGTTTATTTCGCAAATCGGTTTGGAAATAATTATTACTTCCCTCTATTCGCCGACATAAGCCACTTTTATTATACGTATCGTATTTTGTCATATTTATTTGCTCTACGGGTGGTACATTGATAAATATGCATTATAAATTAAAGTAATCGCATTAATTTTTTTAATTGTGAGTAATTCTTAGCGGAAGATAGTTGTCGAATTCTTCATTAGAGAAATATGACCTTATATTAATACAAATTTTCATGATATTCAGCTATAATTACAACATATACATTATGTATGTTGGACATAATTTGCCCCACTTTCTTCATTAATTTCTTCAATGGTTTTGTACTTACATAAAATATAAAATTGATGACATAGTTATTCCACTTGGTTTATCACTAGCGTTACGCGTTTCGCCTCTTTAAGAAGCATCTTCGGACTAACTATACCGCAAGGTTATTTATTTAAAATGTAGACAATGATTCTAATTTTTACATTAAAAATGAAGGATAGGGCGGGGTTTATTCCATTCTACTGGACGTGGGGAGGGGGATAAGACAAAAACACTGATAGACTAATTACCACAACACTACTAATTACAAATCAATTAATAGTGTTTGGAGGTGAAAATCTCTGCCTGAAAAAAAGCCTGTTCTATCTAAAATGTTTTTTTTTTTAGTAATTTTTAGTTTTGTACTAATGTTCGTCAATTGTACTGTAATTGTTGAATTAAGACTTTGATACTGCTGATGTTCAACCTGACACTGATTGATATATAAGTTATCAATACGTACATTATGCGGATATAAATTTAAAAGACAAATAAAATAAAATTGTAAAAGCAGCAGGAAACTTGAAGTAGCGAACTGGACATGCCATCTCGACGTTTATTTCATTCCGGAAGTGATTTAAAACGTGCAGCTTGGTATGGATTATGCATTCCTTCCAGACCGCGATACGAGTATCACATAGTTATATTAATCAATAGTGTTAAGTCATTGGCCACGATACACTCGCCGAGTGTACTTTTAACTTTATATAAGGACGAGTTGACTGACCAAGGTACAAGAATGTTTGCAGATAATTTTAATGTCCTTAAACAATACGGACTGTAACTAAGTTTTGAGCGCTAACAATTGCAATACCCTCAATATAAAATAAATTTTGATTGAATCGAGTACCTATCATTTGTATTGCATAATCTTTGCTGAACCTTACCCTTTTTTCCGAATATTATTTACGTTTTACCCTAGTAAAATATCTTTTTGTTTCCCTAGTCGCGCATGCTTAATATTATCATGATACAATAGTTTATTTAAAACTACATTTAACAATTGCAAAATTGTATGAATATTGCCAAAAAATCTGCAAAGCAAGTTTAAATAAAATCTACTTTTAAAAATGTATTATTAAGTAACTCACTTCAACGTGGAATATTTAGTCACGTCAAACAACTTATTTGGATTATATAATTAATATTTATAAAATCCTTGTTCTGAAATATTTACAAGGGTTCACAGGTTCGCCGACGCTTGTATAGATTTATTTTGACGGGTTGCGTCTTGTGTATACATGTTTTCAACGCTAACCTCAGATTCATTTTGAATAGCGCTTCAAGCACTCATTAAAAAGTAAGTATGATGTGTATGGAAGTACCTTTAATCTTTAGAAATTATCTCTTTCTCGTCTTTAAAGTAACGTTACATTATTTTACCGTCACATCTCTTGAAAGCATAATAGTAATCTTCCCGTTACGTCGCCGTGAATTTGATAACAGTTGAAGTCTATATTACCTGTCGCTCAGGAGGTAGGGCGAGAGGCAAGGGCGACGACGTCAGCTACTCCGGTAGGAATCAATCAATCAAACTGTTGTCTGCGAAAACACGTCACAACGAGTTACCCTATAAGGTGAAAGGCGAACGGCGTGGAGAGAATAGTCAATGCATATAAATTGCCTCCATACAAAACACACAAGTTATACTCGACTCTTGTTAAGTATTTCAAAGAGTAATTATTGATACAGTTCTAATGAAAAATTTATAATACAAGAAAGCAAGTAAAACTACGGTACTTCGATATACTTTACAGAATCATAATTATTCTACAGCATATGTAGCTGAATTCAGATATTTTAAAAAATAAAACACAATTCTTTTTACTACTGCCACATATTTATAATGATCAGCACCGGTTTCGCTCATCACGAGCATTATCAACTGATAAAAATACAAACATAACAGGCTTATTTATATAAAATTAAGTGTAAAAATGAAGGTATATAAAACTGATGGTTCATGAACTAAGACAAGAAAATACTCATTAACAAACAAATTATACATAAATCAAATAAAAGAATCTACAATTATTTATTTGATTTATGTATAATTTGTTTGCTAATCAGTATTTTTTTTATCTTAGTTCATGAACCATCAGTTTTATATACCTTCATTTTTACACTCAATTTTATATTAATAAGCCTGTTATGTTTGTATTTTATCAGTTGATAATGCTCGTGTTGAGCGAAACCGGTCCTGATCATTATAAATATGTGGAAGTAGTCCAAATGAATTGTGTTTTATTTTTTAAAATATAATGTCTCTCCACCAAGAATTGACAGTTAACACCTTAAAAGTGAATTCAGATAGTTATCCAATGTAAGATTTTACTACCGAAATTTAAATGTTTCATATGTAAGCTTGACACAGTAGTAAATTAAAAACCATCACCGAATTCGTTGACTCTTCTTTGGATCTGGTGTGATTCTATTGTTCCAGATGATTGTTGGTTTTTTTCTGAAGAACCCTTCAATGTCTTTGGGATGACGGGTTAAACTACCTACTTCAAATAAAAATCGGAATAATTTTGGAGAAGATGATTAACAGAAAGATACTTAATTCATTTAATCGCATACGATATTATTTTTATTCTCACGTTGTTCATCGTAAGGATCTATATTATAAAAGCGTTTTTCCTTGGCTTCGTTTTGATATATTTCATCTCAAATCCGTGAATGTTTCTTTATATTTTATACCGATAAAATGCGAGTTAATGTTTAAACTAACACACGTCTCAATATTTGAATATTCTGAAGGTTTTCGTAAACATATTTGACAAGTCCATAAATTTCGCGTCGATACATGCCCGTCTGACATAGGTCAAATGCTTTTAAAGGCACAGAAGATGTTTATTTTGTGTTGATATTTTCATTTTTATTCCTAAAAGCAACGCAAAATGGGGTTAACAACGAGATTGCCAGCCGCTGACAGTTCACTTCATGTTTAATATGAGAGAGGGGTTGTTTTAGAAACCGTGTTTACGATTTTCGGGGCCAGGGTTTTTTACTCAATATGAATATGCAACAGTTAAATGATAAATATAGAATTGACATATCACACCATTATTTCACGAACTACGAACTGTCTTACGCTTTTAACAGATGAATTTTCATATTTTGATATCAATGGAATGTGTATTTACCTATATTGTTTATATTTTTTGTAATTTTTTCATAAAATAATGCTAATCACTTTTAATGTGTTAACTGTCAATTCTTGGTGGAAAGACATTATATTTTAAAAAATAAAACACAATTCATTTAAAAAAAAAAAATGTTAACTTCAGGCAGCAAAAATACTGTCAAAATAAACTGATATTTAATGCAGTTTCTTTGTGTAGTAAATTTCCGTTATATTGGTTGTAAATTTAGTGTGTTATAAAAGATAATTTTTCGGCGGCTCCATGAAAATTCATTTTTAATATAAAATTAAAATTGATAGCTCTGTTATTCTACTGGCTCCACTGGGACAGGTAGAAACTGTAATATTAGAAATCAAGAACATATAAGATGTCTCAAAAGTAATAATTTTTCAGATTATTCCAATCATTTAATTGAAAATGATCATAATTTTAATAAAAATAATAATAAAACCTTTAACTGTCATCGAGTAATTAGTAAATAACATTTTAAATAGAACCGGCGGCTCACCACTATTAATTTTATCTCCCTTGGGATTTTCACCTCTAAACAATAGTAATTGATTTGTAATTAGTAGTGTTTATGTCTTACCCCCCCTCCCCAAGTCCAACAGAATAGGAATAAATCCCACCTTACCCTTTATTTTCAATTTAAGAATTAGAATCATTATTTACCTTTGATATCAATAACCTTGCGACATAGTTAGTCCGAAGATGCTTCTTAAAGGCGCGAAACGCGTCACTCTAGTGATAAAGCCAGTGGAATAACAAAGTTATCAATTTTAATTTTAAATTAAAGATAAATTTGATAATTTACTTTAGTTATACTAATATTTAACGATTGTTTTTTCCGCCATGTCTGTAATAGTTTTACTTCATGCAATCTCAATAATATGCATGCGTAAAAATTACATATAATAAATCGTCGATTAGATTTCATCATTTGATCAGTATTATTCACCGTTTTACGTATTTATGATAATTATCGAAATTACTCATCACATTTTGATTACTAAATATTATATAAATACGCGAAGCATTACTTCGAAAATAATGCCGCAGAAAGCTAGTCGCGGTGATTTACAATTTATTATTCATTGTCTTATTTCCTTTCTTGTCCGCTTATTTATATCAGCATGTGGATATTTATTTCAACGAGAGAGGAAATAATGTTTTATTCATGACAAATGCACCTTGGCTTTTAAGCTGGCCAGCAAAACGCACCAGAGAGCTTCGAGATTCGGTGCTTTGCTTTATTTATGACCCTGCAACGATTTATAACGGATGGTTGTTTCTATTTTCTCCCAGCAGCTAGACTTCCCCCGATCAGCGATAACAAATTTTCTACTAAGTGAAGGCCATTTCTCTACCCCTATTCGATCATGGATCATTTCGTTTAATGTGCTCTTGCAGGCCTACCTTACTTTATAACGAAATCCTACGGTCAAACCTACCCCAAACCTATTCTTCACAATAATTTTAACGAAATAAAAGTTCAGACTTACTTTTTAATAATTGCACGAAATTGTTTTACAGTCTAGACCAATTTATTATTACAATTTTAACGGCTTTATTCAATTGTACCAATTAATAAATGGTATAATTATCTTGAAGCTAAGTTAAACTAGTTTTTAAAATAGATATGTATACTCTTAACTCAGAAGTATTTGCTTTTGACTGTCAATTCTTAGTGGAAAGACATTATTTTTTAAAAATAAAGCACAATTCATTTGTACTACTTCCACATATTTATAATGATCATTACCGTTTTCGCTCATCGCGAGCATTATCAACTGATGTTTTTTAATAATTATTCCTTCAGTAATTAAGATTATGAATTTCTTCAACGCTATAATATAAACAATGGATCATTATAGAACGAAATACATTGCAACTTCTACTTTTCTATTTTGTAGTTTTGATCACTTTTGAGGTGTTCACTGTGAATTCTTGGTGAAAAGGCATTATATTTTAAATATAACGAATTATTTTTCTGCACTGTTATAGATTTGCATAATGATCAGAGCCGGTTTCGCTAATCGCGAGCATTATCAACTGATGTGGACATTATCAATTTATAATGTTCGCGATGGGCCTAACTGGTCCTGATCATTATAATAATGTTAAATTAGAAGAAAACTAATTGTGTTTTACTAAACACAATGTAGTTTTACTTACCAGGCTAATACTAATATTTAACTAATATAAATATATGTATTTTGTAATTTGAGATAATTCAACTTGTTTTGTATTGACTCATCCATGGAGAATTCTCAACTTAATGATTTAACATATTTTATATTTATTAATTGAGATAAAATTAATGAAGGGACTTAAAATTGATATAGAATTGTTTGAATAACACTGCAGCGTGTTTATTTATGAAATAGATTTGAATAACGCTATCAATATCAGCTCTTTCAGTTTATTCAAATAGTATTCAACGTTATTTAAATTAATCCTTCAAATTAAAATTGGTTTGTTTATTATTTACCCCATAATACCGGTTGCTATGTAAACAAACTAGAGAAAAGCTACAGAAAGTTGAATCTGTTATTATAGTTTAATTCAATTCGCCCACTAAAATTACTTTTACTGCTTCATTTCGCTCATACTACGGTCATTTCGCCAGTGGTCGGCCAGTTACGCAACAGGTTTACTTTCAAACCGGATTTTGAGTCAATGAATGATAAATACATATTTCTTCGCTGTTATTCCATTAAACAGGGATTAAGCAATGTAACCAACTAAAAATAAAATAGTTCATATTGTACCAAGCATAAAATAATAGAAGTTTACAAATAAATGCCAATTCTCCCAGTGGTCGGCCTTTCGTTGCCCAGTGTTCGTGAATATCATGAAATAATTTACTGATACTAGAGAGAACAATACAAAACATAATGATGCAAAGCATGACAATATAAAGTATATTTTGTTAGCGATCCCTCCATACATTATGAATTTGTCGAAACTTGCGAAGTAAAATTGTGCTTTTTTTAATTGTTTATTGCATCATATAGGTCAGTATAAATTGGCAAGTGGCCTACAAGACTAATACACGAATTTTAAAAAAAATCTATTTTTTAAATGTATCCACTATTATTTAAGTTTTGAGCTCAAAAGGCCGACCACTGGCGACGGCTGACTTTAGAAACACTCGCCCTATGTTAAATATTTTTTTTTCCATCTTTTTATTTATTTCGGTTTACTGATTTACTGATCTATTCTCAATTTTTTTTAGTTACTAAATTTAATATTTCATTGTTCTCCTGTTGCTCGGGAGCGTATTAATCGATGACTTTGGTTTTTTTTTATATCGAAATAGGCTGTTAAATATTAAAAATCACAACTTTGAAATAAACTCTTCTTGTTATGATTTCATGCATTACATGTTTAATTGACTATGATCTTATATATTTGAATGAAATTATTCGTGTTATATATTCTGACGGATTCAACAACAACAAAAAGTATGTAGATTTCGATTTAATTTTTTTTTCTTAATATTTGCAATACAAAACTACAGAGTAGAAATAATATTTTTAATTTATATATACTAGTCTCTAATTGAATTGCCTAGAAATAGATTCACTATCACTGAATCCGTTGATAGTAAAGCATCGTCGAGTAATTATTACGCTTTTGTTCTGAGTGTACCGCAATTTGCCATTAAAAAAGAATAAGCCGTCGAGGTTTATTGTTAGCCAGAAACAAGTGCCAGGATTTATTAGGCAAGAAGATAATTTGTTGTTTTGCGAAAATATAAAGCAATTCATTTAATTGTTGATTTATGGCATATTATTTTATTGAAGAAACATTTCTATTAATTAAATTAATAATATATCTTTACTTTCATTGTTTTAAAGATATTAATGTTAAAATAGATCGTTGATGAAACAAATATATATATTCTATCTTCTATAACTCAATATAACAACATGCAGTTCGCTGTATTAAATGTGAAACTAACCAATATCTATAATTGCAAGAATTCTATTATTTTTATTTCAATCTTTTAAAATTTTTGCTAAATATTTAAGAATTAATCAAACAATTTACTTTGTTTTAAAAAATAAAAGTAATAATGTATAACTAAAAACCTTTTATTGACAAATAAATTATTTCAATCAATTTAACGTCAATTCTTGTTTTTTTTTAAGTTGTAGTAATATATTATATTCTATTTTATTCTTACTAAAGACTTCTCTTATTTTAAAATATAATAATTATACATATTTAATTTCGGATGTTATTAAAAATGTTTTTTTAAAAATTACTTAATTCCAGTTCTAAAACCAACCATTGGCCACATGATGTAGATACGATCGATCTAAAATTCGCGATTATCATAATTCACTAAAATATTCAAAAATGGTTACGAGTCCAAGTATCAGGATCGCATAAGATGCACCGGTGTAGGCACTTACCGGTCAAAATAGTATGCAAGCTTAGTGTCTGCAGTATCCATTCGGTTTCATAGGCTCCCGGTTGCATCGGTTCTTATTATGTACTAGACACGCCATTGGAATATCAATTCCTGGTGTATATGCACCATCTTAGTTCGGCTTGAAACTTCTCAAGTTCTTGACCGAGTAATTTAATTGAATTATTTATGACTGTAAAAGTCATTCAGAAATATAATACTGCATAACTGACATATGAAATGACGAATCATATATTATATAAAGGAAAAATTTCTTGCGTGTTGACTTTTTCATACTCATTCAAGAATTAAGTCACGTCATTATCTAAGTTCTGACGATGATGTTCAGCGCAAATAAATAATAAA
Organism: Himalopsyche phryganea; assembly: GCA_022494535.1. Lineage (NCBI taxonomy): Eukaryota > Metazoa > Arthropoda > Insecta > Trichoptera > Rhyacophilidae > Himalopsyche > Himalopsyche phryganea. The sequence goes on along the minus strand of JAGVSL010000080.1, from coordinate 1,620,144 downwards.
ACAAATTCTTGTCGTACTAAATACATTACATACAGAAATGTGTAATGGGCGAAAGCAAACGTCTTCATGTTCCTCTTTTTGAAAACCACTGTACTGGGCAAATAGAGAGACCAATAGACTGTGGGACCCAGCCACATACATAACATTAAAGCGCTTTATCCCAAATTCGAAAATAATCAACTTTTTATTGTGTTCACAATTGCATAATCCAATTTTCATTATGGTCAATGATTATTTCGCACATCTGGGTCGATTAAGTTCAATACTACCCTTATAGAGATGCATGCCAAGCCCAAACAATCCCTCCTAATCACAGGAGATCAGTTTAATTAAATTATTCTCAGCGGCATTGAATGCTCTGCCGTGAGATTCCGAAATTCCTGTGCAATGTGCACTGGTTCGGTTCACTTGGGGAGTGCATCTAACGTCTGGACACAGCGATATTTCATTCCACTCGATTGGAATAATACGTTGCATATTTTAACAAGATATCAATAGTAAAAAATATAGAGGTTGGACGTAAAATATAAATATACTACCCTATTACATATCCCTTGAATTGTAAACGTTTGTATTTCTTATTTGATAATAATGGGATTTGAAAAGGTAAATAACAATTCAACCAACAAATAAACAACTTTATCTATAACATTTGCTTGAATATTTTTGATGGATTCGGCGGCAACTTTATGGAAATTGTTTGTAATACAAAATTAAAGCCAATTCCAGTCACTAAAAATAAAAGCTAAACAGTGTTATTCCACTGGCTGTCGAATAAAAATGTTATCAACTTACATTTTCTATTAAACATACACTTCTCCAGTAAGAAAAAACTTTTAATAGTCAAAATCGAATCCAAAATATACATTACCGTCTGGAATCAAATATGATTGATCGATTAGATATCTTTGCTTCCATTGATTTAGTTTTTATTCGGCTTTGTTCTCTTAAGTCAATTATTAAATATTTTAACTCCACTGTACATAACAAAAAGATATTATGATCTATCATTTTCCTATCGGTAAATATACTAAAATAAAAAAAACTTTAGGCACTTTGAGAGATGAAAGTCTAAACCGAATACGTACTAATATTTCAAGAAAGAATCGTTCATTCTATTTCGTATTCATATTACAATTGATTGATGTATTTCTTTTTTAAAAAAAAGTAATTAAATATATTTATCCTGATTTATGTGTTTCTTTGTTTTTCACGCACAGCACAACACAGCACACGTGTTTTTTTCGCTTTTTATGGAAATCAAGCGTATTGAACGAATTTCGACAGGTAGCACCTCTTCCTTGTAATTTATATTTTGACGTTGCTAGTTAGTTAGACGATAGTTCTGAATATGACGTGAAACCGAAATAGCTGTCGACTGTTTGTTATAATTCTTCTATAGCTAAATACTTGGCTATTTTTTTGTATAATGAACCTAATGAAGGACCACTTATTTAAATGAATATTTACATTTATATATTCATTCCGGCATTTCTCACAATGGTTACCAAGTTGCCTTGGATGATTTATTAACGATACGAACGATGTGTTGTTTGTTTACGTAGATGTTTTAATTATTTGTATAATAATTCTCTTCTGGAAAACATTTGCCACCACGAGTAAAAATGCATGTTGGGTCACAAATGAAAAATATTTCTATGACTCTCCTCCCCGCGGCGGTAAAAATTCATTTTTCTTCCAACATATAGCATGTATAAATAGTGCAAAGTAGAAACCTACCCGCAGCAAACTGTGAAGTCATTATGTATTATGACAACAACCCTGCGGAAAATTACCGAGAAAATGCATTATTCGAGTCGGAATGTGCAGCGATGAACCGCAAATGTGACTGCGAGCTAACCAAATACACAAACTACGAATTGCGATGCGGTTTCGGAATTTAGAATGATTATCATTCGGAGTTCGTTTGCAACCCGTTTTTTTTTTCATTTAATACGTACATCACGAAATAGTAGGTTCTTTTATGAAAAATGTAAGAAAAATTTACATACATTGTTTAAATTGAAATGAGAAAGTTGAGTATTGCGCCATACGAATTGGATTAATCAATCAGATTTTTGCTGTAGGAGTATGAAATTTGATGTCAACCATTATTTTTGAGATTCTTCCGATGAAGAATTTTCGGGGAAAAATTCAGTTTTAGCGAATTATGAAAAAGAACGACAAAAATCGTGGTTTAATATTTTTATTTATCTTTTATGAACGTAACATCTTGATGAAAAGGTATCATATTCATAAAAATAAAAAATACGAGATGTACCCATTACACATTTATACAATGTGGTTAGGTTAGGTTAGGTTAGGTTAACATTTCCAGCTTATGAATTTTTCTCAGCAAGGAAGGATAAGTATCTTTTGTGACCGAATCATCGATTGTTAATATGTTGTCGTTTCGTTGTTTATTGATGTACTCCTTAAATTAAATATGATCATATTGTACCTATTCCAAAGGTGTACCTTTTGTCTTTGCAAATCGCTCGAGTCAAATACTTTATAAGTTTGTCTTACGATATTTGGAATTAGAAAAAAGCTCCTGCCATCTTAATATTTAGCATTCATTAACAGAAAAAAATGAATTTGAACTATATTACTGAAACATGCTAAATCATAATATTGAATAGTATTTTTTTTATTCAAATTGTTTAAGTTGTGGTATTACCTTAAGTGTACATTTTTTTTCATTTTATTGTAATATATTAGTAATATGCCTAAATAATAGTTAATAATATTTAATTCGATAATTGCTTGTCAGATTTTTAAAAGGAATACCAGACATGTGGACGAGTTGCAAACACTCTTAAACTGTTTTGAGGCCAAGGAATCAAATCACCAAATGCCCACTTTTATTTATAGATTTTTTAATCGATCTGTTTTATTATTTCATTCCTTTCTACTCAACTGCTCCTGCTATCCAACCCTGTAAATGACGCGCACTGAGGGAGTGATTAACTAACAACCTTTGCTTTCATTCTTATATCCATATCCTCCGTTGAAATGTTCCATTACGAGTCTATCTATTGCCTCTTTGAGGCGAAAAGTAGTTATGTTATGAAAAAGAAACACTATTGAGTAGCTTAACTAACATTCTTTTGATACATGTTTTTCGTCTGTCAACAGGCTATTTTGTCAATTGTATTTGTTGTAGTAATTAGGTCAACATTCTAATTCGCTAATCGCATTGTTCCCGAAATCCACTTGACTTTTTTCTATTCTTATTCTCTTCTCCTCACAGCTGTCCGTCGTATACTTGCTATAGAGCAGCATTTGAAAAGATTTCACAACCAAAAGGCTGCTTTTTCATAAGTAAACAAAGGCCATTCAGAGGACCGCATTTCTTTCGTAGATTTGTCCCGAATTTGTCATTGCGTTAGTGAAATAGGCCCGAGGAATTTAACATAGGCAATTTGACGTAGGGCAACTTACTGCCTACTCAACGGGGGCTGAGTCTGCCCCAAGGAGTCGTAGCATGCGATTTTCCATTTCCGACCTGCGCGTATTACCTAAAAAAGGACGTTTCCATTACATTTAACAAAGAAAATGCGTCGAAACTCTCACAAAACGGCGTCGCCTCTCAAGCGTTTTATAACCAAGTATCTTACATAATAACCCCAACGAGCTTTTCATATTCGTTTCTCGTCACAATGAAGGTGCTCGTTTTGTAAAATTAAGTCATCACGAATAGTAAAACTTGTTCTGCGGTTATCCGTCCTTAATCGTTATCATTTTAAATTATACCCAAGCTTTTATTATTATCAGCAAGCACTGTTTTTATCATTGAAAATAATGTAAAACAAGGATTGCAATCATTTTATTGCATACAATATAAACTCACTTGACGATTCACAGCTGAAGAAATCATTTTACATTTATAAAAGTAATTTAAATGTTTTATTGCTTTTAACTAACACATTCTCGTTTCAGCTTATATTAAATATTCGTTAATCTTTTAAATGAAGTCTCTATTGCACTAAAAAGTTTGATAATCCCAATGTTCCCTTGGCGAATAGGCACGGACAAAAAAGGGACACTGCCCGGATTCAGTCCGTTAGCCACATTCCCCATTTGGTGGCATTACGTCGTTACACACTATTTATTATATTATTATATTGAGCAAGTCAATTCAACATCTGACCAACGTAGCGTGGTCCAATAATTTATCGTTTTAATATTTCTGCCATCTTGTGGAGACGACGAGAATGAGTGATGATGTACCGTTCGATTATTAAACAATTTATTATATTCCGGCTTTTCTTTTTTGTGGTTTCGTGAGTTGAATGTTGTTTATATTATCATTGTTTTTTTCTAAGAATGATAATTATAAATTTTATGTTTTAATACTGTTTATAGTTTATAAAATTTAAATATTTCTGCCACCTTGTGAAGACAACTATAGTGTTTTAAAAACGAATAAGCAATTTATTTTTACTGTATAGAATAATATGTTACTTACTAATGATCTTCTCTTTTATAAATATCAGCTGATTATGCGACGCCACATTAAGAGTAATTTAAATACATTAAACAAAATGAAAATCATATTAGTAAGAAAAAGTAATGCAACATGGACACGACATAAATATATTTCACCCTTATCGTTAGAAAAATGTTCTATCTCTGAAAAAATAATAAATCAAATTAAAATTATAAAATCAAACAGTCGCAGGGAAACAGCATCATGTGGTGATCAGTTCTACTATGCGAAATTTTCAATATTGATTGGCGGCTCCAAATTATTTAATACCGACGAGTCTTTGTTGATGTAATTGTTTTTCATTTACTATAGCAACTTTATTCTTTGTCGGTAAAGGTACTGCTATACCCGTTGTCGTCCCGCGTTAAAGCTACGAGAGCAAAATCCAAGCAAATGTTTACACAGACTTTCTTTTTAGACACCTTACATGGCCTCGTGAACATGAAACTGCATTTGCAGCGGTTTCAAGCTGCACTTATAAACTTTAAGCGCAAGTGTAACAACTTTCTTGAATAAAGGATTATATCTGATGCACGCGATTTATGCATTAAGAGAAGTTCTTAAGCCTTAATCACCTCTTCTCCCATTCAGAATTGGTGGAAATAATTTCACATACTATTCATTAATCCAGGATAGTTGGAACTTGGAACGTATTACGAATGTATTTATGTACCATTATGCCAATTTGCATCAAGAATGAGTGCTTAAGGGAATGTGCTACTCCAAAAATTTTGAGAAAGTGACATGAACGTAAATGTAATTGCTTGAATTCAGCTCACTTTAATTTTGATAGCTTCTCAGTTAATAAAGATAATACTAACAATTATATAATTTAATTATTTTTTAATGTAAGATCGACTATGGGTGGTTGATGAAATTTCAATATAATATTTGAATTGTTGAAATTTTGTACATTTTTACGTATTTCCTCACTAACGACCCGGGTTTCGCCTTTCGGCATCTTCAGGCATTCGAGCACACGAATGAACTCGAACTGACTAACAATTATTCACTAATAATTATCTTAATTCAATGATTTCGACTAAGTCATTCTAAACAACACATTCTACTATAGTTGGAAGATCCAAAATAAAAAGATTTGATAAATATAAAACGAGGTTTCCCAAGTTGAAATGATATAAAAGTGAATAAATATGTTTATTTTAACATTTTATGTTGTAACATAGTGTGACAATAGAACGAAGATGTGTCAAAATTACCTAAAATTCTGTTACTTCATTTATTAGTTACAATGTATTATATGTTCTTGTTTAAAATTTCTGTCTTTAACGCTCAACACAACACAGCACACACACGCAAACACACTCTCTGATTGCACATTAAGTGAATACTGACAAGTGATACTGCCACTTGGTATATGAATATATTGAATAATGAGTTCAGTGATTACACATTTTTTTGTGTAATGCTTCATTTTTAGTTAAATGAAAACTTTTTAACCTTTCACTATTTTTAGTCCCGCTATAGCTTGAATAAAAAAGTGGTTTACTTGTTGTCAACTTTCTGCAAGAATGAAATTGTCCTGCCCTCCTCTTGGGTTTCCTTGTATCCTGGTATTTCAAATAACATATTATGTCGACCCTTCCTTCCGTGTAAACACTGTCGTAGACGCTTTTCAAGCCTCCATATTATATTGCCGGCGTTAGGTGTAAACTGCATTCAGAACGAAAAACAACGCTCGCGTCCGACGCAAACACTTTAATACTTTCAAATCTGTTGAATGATATTAAAAAATGTCAGATTTTCATGACTCATACGGCAGCGTAAAATAATAGGCTTTATTTCTCATGCTCCCGCAGTATAAAATCCGTCTGAAAATGATTAACTTAGTAATATATATCTTCTTAATTTATTAGAAGTAAAATTCAAACATATGCGGCTTCCTTTGTCAGAAGAAAATCTTTGTTTCTTGATTAAGTCCTCTCTTGAATAAATAACATTATTTTATGATAAAGATCGTTTACTATATAATTATGTTACTATAAAAAAAATCTCTTCCATTATAATTTACCTTTAGTGCATTGTTGAGATTTGATCTAAGTTGTGATGCCTTCTCAAAGCATTTCGATGTTTATAACATTTATATATATTATAATAATAGCCATTCCCATTACCGATTTGTCAATTTGATTTTGAGTTTTCGTTTTTTTCGGTTGCGTGGTCAAGAATTAGATTTCCTGAATGCTGATTTTCATAAATTGATTTTTCTATCGATTTAATAGTTAAGTATCTATCTTAAGGCATGACTTCGTTAATTTTTTTATTTCATATTCGATGAGGCGAAGAAACCGAGTGGTTATCTAAATACGAATCATTTCCTCACACCTGTCGTCTGTTCTTGATATATAAAAAAAACTCCTAATGATATGCTCCATTATGACACCATATACTTCACTTTTAGAATATGATATTAAACACTTAAAGTTTCGTTTACATTAATGACTTTGCTGGTTTTATTTAATTTAGTTCAGCGAACGGAGTTGCAGTACACTGAATAATTTTTATTCCCTGCTGACCTCGCTTTCAACTTTGGATCTATTTTCAGTCGTCTGTGATGTGCACTATATTTGGAAATTGGGTCTAAAAGTCACTTTTATTTAGACATTGCCATATATAAATATATAAGACATATAATTTTTAACTTAAGTATTATATATTCACTTGATTTTACCATGTAAGTTTACAATAAATAACAACCCTTTAATTTATTACACTGCATACTGCTTTCACACCTTTTCCGATATAAATTTTGAACGTTTATACAATTTTTTGCCGAACTACTATCTCAAGAACAGTTATTCTATTTCTTTTTCTTACACTTATTCTATTGTCCCGAATCAATCTCGAAGGCATAATCACTATCCTTATAACATCGTAATGTTTTCAAATTCACAGTTGTTCAACGTATTTGTTTCCAAATCAGTTTGGCTTACTTCATTTTTCTGTTGAATTAATTTGAGCTTATCTTAATACTACGTTTTCTAAAAAAATGCAATAATAGTTTTTATGAGCATACGCATTAAAATTATGAGTTTTCGGATGTGACGGTCGTTAGTAGGTTCCAAATTAATTAAATTAAAATTCCTTATTCAAAACTGGAACAAAGTTACATTAAATAGAAAACATTTTTGCGCTTAATTCAATGCGTGAGTGAGTAAAAGCATTATACCGTTGCCGAAATATTCGCTCATCAGAAAGGAATGATAAAATCGCGTAATTAAATACCTTTGCAACAGAATTGTCCTTTGTTATTTTTAGACTACAGGCTGCAGACCAGTGGCATGCGTATTCATTTGTGCTTTTATTATGTTTCTTCTAGTACTGTCATATTCTTCTCTTGTTGCCATCTTCCACCGAGGTATGGTGACCGTATTGCGGTTTTGCTTCATAGATTTATGGATTTGTGTTACTGTTTATTTAAAGGTATTACTACTTACTTGTTGCATTTTTCAGTTTTGCAGTACTACAACATATTTATTCATCTAACTACATCTTGCATCTATCTAGTCTTGAGTCCTGCCATCTTTCTTCAGCTATACACTAGTTCTAATAAACCTACTAACAATCAATATGACTTTGTATTGACTTCTCAAACTAGATGAATTATATAATTTAAGACATCGACTGAGGGTGCTTGATGGAATTTCAACATCAAATTTGGATTATTGAGATTTTGTACACTTCCATGTATTTTGTCAGTTCGAGTCCATTCGTGTGCTCGAATGCCTGAAGATGCCGAAAGGCGAAACCCGGGTCGTTAGTGACAAAATACATGGAAGTGTACAAAATCTCAATAATCCAAATTAGATGAATTATGTTCTACGTAAATATATGAATGAAGCTGGCCCTAGTAGAATATCGAAATTTTAGTGCACAAAACCCACTTCACAAAAAATAGAGGTTATGAATATGTTTTCAAACTTATAGTCGTGTTATTTTTCCGTGCTATTTGTTAAAATGCAAGATTCAATCAGGCAAACACTATATGGATGACATTAAACGGTATTGCAAGATGATGAAATCCGTTTATTTAAAATATCACATGCGAGGATAAAACTTTTCTGTGACACCTGTACCATAAGACCAAGCCGAGTCCAACGTCATGGTTTGTATGTTATTGTGACAAAAGCCTGTGAGGTCCTATCTCATCTGTATCTGTCCCACAAGCGTCTGTTTTTGAAGGGCAAAAAACGCTCATATCTAAACTCTGCAGTTTCCATATTTCATTACAGTAACGCAGCGCCATCAAAATGAAAGTTTTGATTATACCTAATTTTGGTACCTACAGCTGTAACTCTAAGGTATTAATTCCATTAGCATAAATTGTTTACATCTCCAAGGTTAGTATATAATATAATGTAAAAATATTTGTTTTATCACTATTCAATGGTGTCAATTTTTGTTACATTACTATATGTTTAATCTTTCAATTTTTACAATATCTAATACCTATAGCAGCAAATAAAATTTGGTAAATTAATCACCGTACAGAAACCTTGACGCTTAGTTTCTTTTAATTTCGCTGAAGGACACATCTTCAATTTATTAAGTGCATCTTTGACAGCTTGTCATCTTTCATCCGAGATCAAAACGGCACTTTGAAACATCGCATGGTATTAAATTGTGTATCATATTACAGCATCTTAATAAAATACGAAACCCTTCGTTTAATTATTTATGGTCACTCTGGTGTTGTCCGAAAATAACATCTTCGTATATCTTGTGCATACTTGACAGTCGACTATATATCACGTGAAATATCTCACTCAAATGCAATCTATTATATTATGGTCCTACAACTAACTGTCAAATGCAAATTTGCTAAAATTTACTACTGAGTGAGTGTGATAATATAATACTATATTATTTGGTTATCTTTATAATTTGAAGTCGTTTACTGTTAAAATGAAATTAAGATCTAATATACACGATTTTCTATATTACTGTCTTTATTGAAATTCAATTTTCAATTGATCAATGGTCGTGATGAATAATCTTTGTACATATTGCATTTTCTCGGTGTTCATGAGCAGCGGTTGTCGACTTTTGTTGTGTGTACGCTTACAAAGTGTTACGTGTTATTTTCTGTGCGTTATTCGCTGCATTGATAATTCAACAATATCTTCATTTTTTTTTACAAAGAACACTAAGATGGGATATTTTAATTAGAAATTTACAATCCTATATTGCAAACAAAGATGAATTGTGGTTAAAAATTAATATTTGGCTTTTTTGTATTTTGTCGACATTCTTTAATCTTAGTAATCATCCTCTCATGGAAGCAAGCAACCATGTTGTGATACAGATTTGTAAAATGTATACATTCTCAATATGTTTATTTTATATTATTTCACGCTAAAAGCTTTCAAAGCAAACTGATGTTGTATTATAACACATGTAGGCCCCAGTTCAGTCTACTTCAAAAAACCAAATTAAAAAATACATTGTCTACTATTCCATCTCGAAATGTTTACTTATGGATTTCATATCGTTTGTTTATTACCACCTAAGACGTACCCTTAAGATGACTTCGGTTAATTTCAAAATTCGTCTGTCAAAGTAAAGTGCGACCGCATTTTGGGCGCAAGGATATCGTGCGGAACAGGACCCGCGGTTGGGACTCCACAAAAGGAATTAAAGATGATCTCATTGGAGGCTCGTGAACCACCCCAGACTTCACTTAACCGCACGACAAAGCTCGAGTATTATCTACGCATATACAGTACCTTTTAAATATTACCACCGTGCAAACAAGAAAGATATTGTAATTATAGAAAAATAAAAGACAGGTTTCTGTTAGTTTGTTGGATCTGATTTGTTTCTTTTCTTTACACCACGCTATTTTGAAACCGGGCAAACCGAGTATTAGATGTATTATGTTATTAGTAAAATTAATGTTTTTTCAATCTTAATTATTACTTAGATCGTGCTCGTTTTGAGAAGAAAGTCGGAAATACTAGTTTAAAGTTTTTCAATGTTGAATAATTGTCATAAATATATCGTTCAGTCTTAAAATATAGATAAATAAACTTCATACGTAGAAAGTTTATGATTTTTTATATAGATTCTTTTAAAGGAAATTTTAATTTTAATTAAAGTTCCGGAACATGTAAAGCATTTTTAACACATTTTAGTAAAACTTTACCATGTAAATTACAGTCAAATAAGTTGGATGTAATCAATTTCATTCAGTTTCATTTCCTCTTCGTGAACATTTTGTCAATTTGTAAAAACTCAGTTTGCGAGTTTTATCTACGATACCAGTCGTCTTTCAATAAATTTCATATATTTTATGTGATACAGTATGAAGTACGACATTGTATCGACGTGGTAATCTACATAAGTGAAAATGTATTTTTGTTGCAAAAGAAACATGTATATTTACATCAATTTAATACAATACGATATTTATTTGATGGCGGCTTTCATTCATAATGCCTTCCATTAAATTTTAATATATTCAACTTTTATCTATTATCTTGTCGAATTATTTTTAATTAGTTTTTAAAAAATATAATTTACTTAAGAAAGTAAATATTAAATCATGTATGAAACTACTTTAATTCCGACAACATCTATCGAAAAAAAAAATGTCAATGTTCACAATACAGTACATACCAATGCATAAAAAAAGTGTTCTCAATGGCATTATTATTGCCAATCTGGTTCTTTACTTTGGCATGAGAAATAATTCGCGATCAAAACAACAAAATTAATTTAATGTTTTTTGTTTTTATTAAATCGACAAAAAATTCAAATTAAATTAATTATACTAATAAATTCGAATTGAAAATCTTTATATAATAGTATATTGAACGATCACACCACCAATGAGTATACCAAATAGTAACAGTTTTGTTTGTGTGTTTGTATTTTATCTTCAACAGCTTGTTAATATTGTCAGTGTGGCCAATAAAATAATTATGTCAATACCTAGAATTTTCTGAAGAAAATATTTCAATACAAAATTTACACTTCAATGTAATACTATTCATGAAACTTCCAATGTATCAATATTGCGCCATAATTCTTTATCGTATCAGGTATTCTGCTGTACATAACTCGGCACGTTGTGGATTTCATGGCGAGATATTTTAATAATATTTTTCTATATACCCAACGGAAATATCCATACGGCGTCATACGCGGGAAAACCAATTTCCTGTGGGTCATTTCTAACGCAATGTACATTCAGATACCCATTGGCATATCTTACGTGAGGAATAATGCATGCACACCCGCCGGAATGGAAACATATTTGTTAAATAAACGCGTTTAATAATGAAACATTTGTGTAAAAGCTTTTATTATAAAACTTCATTATTAATTTATTATAGAACAAGCAAATTTTCTGAACATATCATGTACGAAGCATATAAAGAGTTTTTTTATCAGAGTTTGAAAAGCCCATCGCGCTGTAATTTATTTGATATGATTATTAGTCTATGATTATTAATTACCATTCTGTCAATTAAAAATATAGTTCCATAAATAAATAAATACACATTTACCTTTTTACAAACATTTCAACGCTCATCATTAAATTTATTCATATGTTTTTTAAATATTCACGAATGAAATTCTACAGTTTATGTGTACATATTCAGTGTACTTTTTATTTATAGCATTAATTAAAAAGAAATTAAATCCTTTTTTAAAACATTTACATTTGGGGTTTTAATCTTTTTCCGCGAATACCCTTAAACGATCATTATCTAAAAGGTAAGCACTGCTGAGGCTTTTAACTGCATTACCAAACGGAATGACCGCCTCTCTTCCATAATATATTATTTAGAATTTATTCGAGGAATCCTTTTCCGGAATATTATATTTCTACGAAGGGAAAATTGTGGGTCAATTTTATTAAATCATATCGCTTTATGAGTTTATTTAGATGTTTTAAAAAATATGATTTCATGGGTTACCGTCGATCTACCAAATAAATAAATGCTTCACTATCGGCATTCTATCCTAATGATTATGTCAAACATATTCATTTTAAATCAGTTACGTTTATAATCCTATGATGTTTTAAATATCTAAAACATTTCTTTTCAACACACATTATACTTCTTTCCCTACATATTAATTATGTTTTTTACATTCTAGATTTAAATAGGACCTTTGTAATGGCGTACATTATAATTGCTAATCAAATTTTCGAAATAGTAAACGATTTTAAACTATCAAATATTTCGAAACAAACAACATGATTTATTATAAGAGTACATACATTTACCGTTTTATGATAATATACACTATTTCTAACTTCAGTGCTGTATTTTTTTTCCAAAAAAACTTTTTATATACACGGTTTTCATAAAAAGCTGCTCCATTTGGTATAGTGTGAATAGTTTATAAACATTTATTCAAATCTTTATCTGAAAAATTGAATATTTTATGAATACATAAACTGTCAGTCTATCGGAAATACTGTGGGGTTATTTGAACTTTCTAATATAAAATTTAAATCGTTCAAATTTTGTACATTTCCATACGTTTCGTCGCTGACAACACGGGTTTCGCCTTTCGGCATACTCATGACTGACATCAGTTTGAGTCCGAATTTTAAAGTTCTTTCGAAGTTGAATGCCTGAAGCTGCCGAAAGGCGAAACCGGAGCCGTTAGCTACGAAAAATATTATGGAAATGCACAACATTTCAACGATTCGAATTTGATATTGAAATTTCATCGAGCACTCTCAGTCGATATCTTACATTATTTAGATGACTAGATAATATTTTATTGAGGATCTTGTACTTTCTATAACCACGGAATGTTAAATTACCTTTTTAAAACGCACGACGACTGACGTATTAACTTACAAGTGACAAAATAACACAATATTTTGTAACCAAACTATCTCTGAAATTGTCAAAGATTTAGCCTCGTTCTTATGCCTTGCCGTCTCGAGTTACCGAAAGAATTTTCTCCTCGTACAATGAAACTTAGAAAAGCAATAAGAGTCTTACTCACATAGAGCCATGTATCATTTTCGCTCTCCAAAATGCCTTCATCCGTGTCGAAACTGTCAGGTGACCCTTTTAACAACAAGATGGATGAATAACACTTTACTTCTCTTCCCGTGAGGCCGGCATACTTCTTGATTTGTTCCAGAAAATGTTTTTGCTACACGTTTCGCCAAACTACTGATAGGTTTCGCCGATCTATCAAATATACTTTTAACTTTGTTTGGTTATGTTATACATCGATTATAATATTGTATATATTTGACTTGATAATTTGTATTTTTAGTATACAACCGAAATATATAGACAACGTTTTTATTTATAAAATAACTGTTTTGAGAAAACAACCTGCTTGGTGGTTATTAACCGAGCATTCTTGTTTGTTTCGTTTTCAAATAGAACAATGAATATGACTTCATGTTTTTTTTTTTAAATATAAACCTTGCGAATGAAACCTGCTACTACCACAAATCTACACAAAAAAACATATGTTGTATTGTTGCAAAATAACTTTACATTCAATTTAACTCTTGGCGCTTTATCATAGTGCAACTTTACGTATCTTGTCATGCATATGATAATGTTCAGGCAAGAGGTGTTTATGTCCATTGTAAACATGCGCTAAAGACCTAAGGTGAAGGATGCGTTTCATGTTTGTGTACCCATATACTATTCTCGCAATATGTATTATGCAGAGTAGTTAGTCAACCCAGACAGAGAACCAAGTGCTTTGCTTGCCCAGTGCCAGCCTAGATTTGTATATTATATAGTTCGCCTTTGAGATATAGTTTGGATGTATTATAATATTAGTACATTTCTGCATTATTTATTGCTAATCATCAATATCGGGAATGGTGTTGAATCACCGACTAGCTTTTACCACCCTCAAGATCGCACCACTTCATCAACATCAATACCACCATACAGACTTAATTTTGAAAATCAGCCACTGAGGAGAAAATGATGACAAGCCATTATCTATTATATTGCAAATCAGCTCAAATAAAATTGTACCGATAATAACTATCAGCGACAATTAAATAGTCTGTCAAAACATCGTTTTCAGAAACAGCATATCAGAAAAAAAGACATTTTGTTTTTTTCTTGGCGTACTCTCATTTTTTTGAACAGTGTCATTAATTTATCAAATAAAAAACCTGTAAATTAAATGGAATCTTTTATAATCGGTACCACTGGTAATATATTATCTTTACGCCCTAACACCACAAAACTTTAATATTTCTTATTTATTTATTGTTTCCTTTGATCTTTCCAACTATTGTTCTATCATTATTATTGAATGAAGAATATTAATATAATATTATCATGACAAAGGAATTCTCATTTCACTCAAAGTGTATTTTTATTTTACATTTCTAAATAGATTGTTTTTGCAAATTCATTAGGATTCTCTGACCGACTGAAATTTAAATTACATATTTTCGTCGTGTGTCATTTGTTTTGTTTGAAACAAATACATCCTGAAATTTTATACATTGTGTATACATTCTTTATTTGGAATTTATTTTCTCATTATTTCTAGTTATGGTTGTATTTTAACGATGAATTTGAAATCTGTTAAAATATTGAGACAAAACAACACATCGGTATTTATCAGATGAGATAAAAACTTATTCGCTGAATTCTTTGGCCATTTTTTAGGTTTTAAAAATGTTACTTGCTACGTCAAATTTATCGATAATACGCCATCCAAAGCCGTTTATTATGAATTATAGAGGATTCGATAAATATTCGTGCATTGTAACAGATGGTGCTAAAGCTATGACGGACTAGATTCGGCTTTTGTGGACTATTATATCCCATTCACTGTCCCATAATAAATTGCATAATTCACCAAGAGGCATTCTGTGAGAAATCTATTATATATTTCCAAGCACTGTGTGTCAGATCTGCATACATTATGACGTATTGATGACATTCATTATTTTACAATATACACAAACATTATAAGTCCACAGTCCTGATAATTACTGTTTTATAACATATCAAATATAAAATTTGAAATAAAGAATTCAAACAATTTTATAGGAGCTTTTAAGCCTCGAAGCGAAACGCTTGCTGCGCCTATGATGTACTTATTATTCTGATTTAATTTTCAATACCCCCCTAGGGCTACTTAGGGTTGGACAGCCCTGCCTTAAACGTATTACCCTTTAGGGTGTGATATACTAATCTTCATCAAATTCAATACAATTATAATTGATATACCATTGACATTAATGATGTAATAAAACACTATCTCACTCTAAACATGCCAGTTCCTTAACAATTTCGATAGCATGAATTATTGTGTTTGCTTGTCAACTGATATTAAGACACAATTTACTAACAATTCCATATATTAACTAAGATACATTTCGCGTCCATAATTAAGAACCGTCAATTACTTTGTGAATATATTCAGCTCCAGTGCCGAAACCACACAGCAAGCCTCGCCTATTAGTTCCCGAACCTTCATCATAGCTTCTGTCAATGTATTTAGATTAATCCCCAAACCTTCCAGAACAAGTTTCACATTAATCTCCATCCTCCAAACAAGCGCAATATTTACTGTATCATAATAACTTGTGTTATCATCTACATTCCCGCAAATTGTGTTGCAAAATATTTATTTAGGCTAACGAGAATGCTCAGTTGTAAATGTAATATTTTGTATTTTAAGGTTGTATATATTGAGAAAACACAGCCGCTCAATGGTTACGCTCTAGGGCTTACGTTTCTCTTCGGTTACGCAGTCAAAGGCTCAAATTATTGTAAATCACTTTCACACATTAATTTTGTAATTGAATTTTTTATTGTTTGGCCACAGTTACGGAAGTCTGCAATATTTTCATGAGTTGTCACACGTCAATTATTTGCTGTTTTCTTTTGCCATTAATTATGTCGTTATATTAAAATTCCTACCTTCCATGCAGGAGTTTACGTTGTTTTAATCCAGAGAATGCAAATAGTATTTGACAAACGCTACAAAGTTAAGATAAATACATTGTGACGCATTCTTTCCTCTTGAAACATTCTGGATGCATAATAATATATATTCCTTTAAATACGTACCCAAACAAAAATCCGTGTATCGCTTCGTCCAGTATTTGTTCAGCAATGGTCAAATAAGCATATCGATATAAAAAATTTTGTTATCTGGTATTATCTTTTTTGATATTAAATAACAACATAATTGACGGTTACTTTTAAGGGGTTAACTGTCAATTCTTGGTGGAAAGACATTATATTTTAAAAAATAAAACACAATTTGTTTGTACTACCTCCACATATTTATAATGGTCAGGACCGGTTTCGCTCATCACGAGCATTATCAACGGATAAAAATACAAACATAACAGGCGTATTTATATAAAATTGAATGAAAAAATGAAGGTATATAAAACTGATGGTTCATGAACTGAGACAAGAAAATATTGATTAACAAACAAAGTATACATAAATCAAATGAATAATTTTAATTGTAGACTCTTTCATTTGATTTATGTATACTTTGTTTGTTAATCAATATTTTCTTGTCTCAGTTCATGAACCATCAGTTTTATATACCTTCATTTTTTCACTCAATTTTATATAAATACGCCTGTTATGTTTGTATTTTTATCAGTTGATAATGCTCGTGATGAGCAAAACTGGTCCTGATCATTATAAATATGTGGAAGTAGTACAAACAAATTGTGTTTTATTTTTTAAAATAATTGACGGTGTTTTGACCAATTGATATAAGCCTCAAAAATACGAAACTGAATTAATGATTGGATTTCATTTTAAAGACAGCATAGAAGGTCTCGGCCAAATGGTGTAAATTATAAAAATAAATTGACCAATTTTTGGAAAGAAAACATCATTTTACATTGGTTTTGGGTTAAAAAATTCTAATCCCCCCGCCACTTGATGTAAGCCACTATTATATTCACACTCCCTACGTATAATCCCGTTTCTGCAAACAAGACAATTTACAGGATTGCATTTCAAAGATTAATAACGCAACTCATCGTATAATGTTTCCGATAAAAACAATTTTAACTCTCTCTTGAACAATTTCAATTTTTAGGGTTACATCAATTGGCCAAAACATCGTCGATATAATATATCTTGTACTTAAAGATAATCAGAGGGAAAACAAATAGTTACATATTTAACCACCTATTTGCCTCCCTGAATTAATCCGTAATATACGGTTTTTTTTAAATCAAGTAATTCCTATCTGTATATTTTTATAAATAATTAATACTGTCAATCTTCGAAATTACAATGACAATCAAATTGATTTAAACTCTCGTAACAGCCGTTTCTTACAAAGCCCATGTTATTCTTGTTCAAATCTGGCGGACACAGTGAGCTGGATCTGCTGATACTTCACAGTGAGGCAAGTTTACTTGTTCTGACTTGCATCTAGTTTTATAGGTCAGTGGTGTCAATGGATTCGCTTCCCATCCCCGCCTAATCGAATCGAGAAGGCTTCCTTTTGGACAGACAATGAAAATTTATCGAGTATATGAAAGGTAAATGGACCGGGATGAATATGTAATATAGTTAATTAACAAATTTTGAAGAAAATATACCAGTGTTTCGTGTTTTAATATATAAAATTGTATTAACTTGTTAGCAATATTCTATATTGACTCGTAAATCTTGTCCAAAACAAAAATATCTTTCGAACTTAATAAAATTAGCTATAGCCTTTCGGTCCCTTCTTCTCTTCAAGATCATTGATAATAGACTAACTATCTTCGTCGAGTTAATTTCATCTGTTTGATATCTTATAGCCCGAAGATATCAACAATGAAAACCAGGTTCATACATGAAATATGAAGACCTGCTTATCAGCCGATAGTAAAAAATATTTATAAAACTTTTAATAAAATATCGAATAATTATGTTTTTTTTTAATCAAAGTAATTATTATGTCATTGATTTAGCATTTTGGAGTCCAATATTAGATTGCAAAGAGGAACAAAAATACATTTATTCTAGAAAAAAAATCTCTCGTCCTGTAATTATGGCTCGCCCATAATTAAAACACTGTTATTTTACACCCAATTATCATTACGCCTGTTCCCATCTTCAAGCCAAGAACGTTCAATGAATTAATTATTATTCCCTCCGAGGCGTAATTCTTTTCCCCTGTCCCCTGTACTTAAACCGATTTCCGTCCCTGCTATCAAAAAGTAAAAAAAAATCGAGTTAAACCGAATGAAAGCGAATCGGTCCGATATGGAAGCCTCCACCTTAATCCCAATTTTTTCCCCGCCAGGAAAATTAATCTCTAAAGTGATTAACGTTGTCCCGACGCTTCGTTACACTGAAATTTATATTCTGAAATTATTATCGTGAGCTTTTTTTACATTTAAAGACGGCTTTCGAAAACTCCAGGCTATACTTTAAAATGGCGCGGAATAATTATTAATGACTAAATTATTTCATTATGAATAATGACTTATATAATGATCGTTTAATCGGATTTATTTGAGAGCTTTTCACTAATATATAATACTCATATGATTATAATTGATTTTTCACATTACATGATTATATTATTTATATTCTACACTTATTAATAGGCATATATTATTTAATAATAATAATAAATTATTCACCCCATGGCATAAAAGCACTTAATTTTTGAATAAAACCCACATGTTATTAAACAGTATGTAATCATTTCAAAAAATATTTACTTAGCAAACCCGATTACCACCTTTATTATTTTTGTATTATATTTATATGACATGAGAGTGTTTTACAAAGTGTAGAAAAAATATTTTTTTAATCTACAGCATTCATTCTTTCATCAGTTGATAATGCTCGTGATGAGCGAAACCGGTCGTGATCAATGATAAACATGTGGAAGTAGTACAAACAAATTGTGTTCAATTTTTTAAAATATAATGCCTTTCACTTTTAAGGTGTTAACTGTCAATTCTTGGTGGAAAGACATTATATTTTAAAAAAGTACAAATGAATTGTGTTTTATTTAAAAAAAAAATAATAATAATAATGCCTTTCCACCAAGAATTGACAGTTAACGCCTTAAAAGTGATAATTTCATTACATTAAAGTAAACAACTATTATATACGTTATTTATGTCAAGTTGAGATGCGTGAAATATATACACTCGATTGTGTATTGCTAACTATCTCTTCACAATGTATTCGTTACAAAGCATTGTTAAAAAAACTCCTTACATTAAGATAGCTAATGCAACTTTTTTATTGGTCTTTATTTTATCTTTCTTATCATTATCAAATAATATTTTAATGTCAAATTTCACATAACCAAACAGACTTAGTTAGAAAAAGATAGATAACAAATATATCCGTTTCCGCCGGCGAGAGGTATCAGGCAAACAGAAGCGGCACACGGTGGGGAGGGTTAATCTAATCTTGGCTTTCAGTGAATAATTCATTGGATTTTGAACGTTTGCTCTTGCTGGCTGGCTTCGCGGGTAGCCGGGTAGTTAGTTAGATGTTCGTATTCTCGATACTTAGGTAAAACACTATCTTACCGCGACGCTTCGAACAAATTTGCCAACTATCGAATTGAATGTTGTTGATACGTTACACAGATGATGGTAAACAGTATAACAGCTAGTATAACTTCAACAGAATATACAATTGAATGTATCACATGGTATAGATAAACCCTATTAACTATAATATATCGCTATTAGATATGATCTGAATGAATATGTATATTTTATTTACATTTCATCTTCTAAAGTATTATTATAATTATATTATACAATAAACCATTGAAAAATTGGTGAATGATTTTATCGTAAATACGTTTTTCCTCTACCAATTTATAGGTTATAGACTTGTTATAGAGCGTCTCTTGTTTTTGCGAGAACAGGCTGTAAGTCGGTCACTCAACTTTTCTTCGTAGAGGAGAAAGAAAAGACGATGGCATTAGGAAACACGTATAAGTTACCTAGCTGCTCTCTATTCCATTTTCAGGAACGGATAGGGCGTGGGTGGGGAGATGTGACATCTCATATCCATGCATTTGGTTACAAATCGAAAAATCAATCTATGAAAGTTTTTATTTCGTAGATCGAGCCCGCAATTCTACAACCGAGTGAACGAAGGCCTAACAGAAAGCCTGACAAAGATTTATAGTTCATAAAAATAACAATCTGCATTATTTATTTATTTTGTTGGTTAATATTACCACTTGATTGTTTAATTTGAAATCTTGATTTCAACATTCATAAATCTTTTATCTGTATGCAATTGAGTATAAAATATTCAACATCGATTAAATCGATGTACAAGTTGCATTTGCTAAATCTGTTTTCAGCCCTAACCCCCTGAATGTTTCAGCCGCTTCGCAAAATTCGCCACAAAGGCACACTGCACTATCCTCCGCGCTGCAAAGCTCCGCGAAAGCCGCCTCGAAAGCCTTCTTCTCGACGCGTCCGAGAAGCTTTTCCTTGTACGATTTGTTATGCCAATACATCGATACGAAAACACGTCTTGGCGAAATTTGCCTTGGAGGAAATTCGAAGTTGCTTTATTTATAGCAGTGCCTATTGCGAACTGGGGAATGTTAAGTGCCATATATATAAATTCCGTGCATTCTGTTTTGCCTATTTTAATGCTAGCTATAAAACTGCAATATACCACTCTTCGACTACGTTTGCAGAGGTGATAAAATACTACTTGACGATATTAATACAGTCACATTATGTGTGTATTTTAACCGTTCTTATTTGTATACAACGTTGGTAACAAATATTATTTTGATTGGATTGGCATTTACTTATTTGGCTATAACTGTATTATAGGAAAGTGAAATATTATGAAAAATATATCGGCAACACGCTATCGTCAAGTATAGTTTTTTCCATGGCTTGATACTAAAATTTCTATTACAAAACAAAATCCTTGTTGAAATAAATGTTTCCAGTTTTTCCTAAACACTGCATATTCAAAAAAAATATGATTTGATCAGCGTGCGAAACTGAAATCAATTATAATAATTAATCGTCGAATAAAGACTATAAATT
This sequence comes from Himalopsyche phryganea, assembly GCA_022494535.1. Taxonomy (NCBI): domain Eukaryota; kingdom Metazoa; phylum Arthropoda; class Insecta; order Trichoptera; family Rhyacophilidae; genus Himalopsyche; species Himalopsyche phryganea. The sequence continues at coordinate 1,598,629 of JAGVSL010000080.1, read as the reverse complement.
GTATTTTTTCCACCATGAATGAAACCATATCAATGATTTCATAACTTTCTTACTGTTTCAAAAAGTAGCATGGTGCTTATCAGTCTTGTTTGTAGAAATGTATATTTTAAATAGAATCAAATTGAAATCCTCAAAAGATAGATTATTCGGCAGACGTTTGTCAATTATTTTTTGCCATCAATTCCAACCTTTGACACACCCTGGTTGTTTTGTTAAGTTTAAGTTTTATTTGGGTCCATAACTGAGAACGCACAGCGTTAATGACAATGATTCGTAGAAGTCGACTCGACTCTTGTCGTGAAGGGCGATCAGCCAATAGCCGATGGACACGTTCGTTGGACGAATCCATTTTTGACGGAGAGGGGTGGCTCCGACGGTGCGGGAGTCCTTTTGATTTTATGTGTGAGTAGTCCATTACTAGCCTTCGAGTGGAGGGGAGCTGCTGACCAGCGTGGCCGGCACCGTTAATGTTGTGGATTGTCTGCGTTTGTTTTGAAATTGGACTTAATTTAAAATCGTTTGTCGTGTCACTTGCATTATAACTTAACGTAAATTCAGTTGTTAAGTAAATGTAAATGTAGATTCAATTTTATGTGTTAAGAATATGTGTGTGTATTTTAAACCACTGCATCTCTGATTAAAAATAAATAAGTGTTGAACCTGATTTGAAATGGTCTTTGTTTGAGATCCCAGCCCTTCCAGGACGTCGATAACCAGCCATTCGCCTCCCTTCGATTCGGGTCTTCTCGCCTTATTGTGTACAATATATTAAAAGCAAATTTGTTCTTGTCATTGAGTACCCTCGAATCCATCGAAACATACATCCATTAATCTGTCAAAGATTATTTAATATATTGCATTGGATTTGATATGAAACATTGCTTCAATAAAATCATTATAGAGAGTTGCAAAGCATTACTTTCATACTCTAAACCCATGCAAATAATAACGTTATATTATATAGCAAATCAAAGTCTATACCTGATGTTCGTGAAAATCTTTACTTTACAATATAGCGAATATTATATATTGTCCAATTTGTTCAAACGTATACACATGCTTTCAGCGTAACATTATTTTATTATTCAGTATTTTATACAACATTTTGGACAATATATCATGAAAATAATATCTATTGAGCACCTAAAATACGAATATTTTCAGGAGATTATTATGCTTTCATCTGAATTCGAGAGATATAAGAAGAATATAGAAGAAACGACTCCGATAACCATTTGGTAAAATATATTCGCAACATTTTATGTGATACCTTTTTGATTGCGAGGTAGAGCTTCTTTGTTGGTTTCCGGTGACGTAATATAATCACTTAAAGATTATTGTAATCGTCAGAAATGTCCTTTGAAATAAATGGGTATTTTTGGACTGGACAGAAATCTTCGTGAATCATCTTATACGTTAAACTTATTTTACGATGTTATATAAAAATATATATATTTAAGATTATATGTCATGCAAAATATTTTTTTTTTTTTGTTTATTTTGTTACAATTATAAATCATTATATTTATTACATTTAGATTTAAAAATTTCAGATTCTTTCTTTAGGTTTTAAAACGTTTCATCGGGTTTCTCATTTATGACTCAGAATTCACCTTTTGAATCAACATTTGATAATAAAATAAAAAAAGATGAAATCAGTATTCAAGTGTTTTTCTAATTCTTATTACCCATTACGTTACAAGTTATTAATACAGTGCTTAACTAAAATATATACAGGAAAAGGATAAAAATACTTAATCGGTACCCTGTACCCTCAGGACGCAGGATATACAGGACGCAGCCGCTACAGGCATCAGATAATTTTAGTAGTGAAAAAAAGTTAACTAAGTCTTTAAAATATCTTGATTTAACATATTCAATGTATCGATTCTCATGGATACGTTACACAAAACAGTCCGTCGTCTCTAAGTCTTATATTTGATTATTTATTACTATTAATATGGTATCACATTTCGCTTTTGCAGTAGGAGAGGTGCAATGCGGCTATTGTTGCTATATACCTTTGAAAAAATAATATTATTAACTATTCGTTTTCTAATAATTTAATATAAATATTATTTTTTATGGAAACGAATTGATGGCATTGTCACTACTTTGACATTGCCTCCATGTTTTAACGTCACCATACAAATTCCAAATAACGAAACGAAAAAACGTTTAATTCGCAACATAAAAAATGTCTCATTCTTGTGTACATATTTCCAGAGTATCAAGTCTCTGCGGCCTGGATTATGCTCGCGATTATATTCGCGGAGAGGGTGGGTAGCGACCCCTGTGAGAATTAATACAGAATTACTTCTGAGGATAAATCATTCAGCCTGTCAGGGGATGAAGGGTATTTGCGGGAAGAAAAGAATCGTCACAAAAATGATGTAAATGCCTGTCAGATTTCATTGTGATGCTGAGACGAGATGTTTTTTAAACATAAAATATTTTGAAGATCGAGAAAGCTGGCACAATGGGGGTCTCTCTCTCTGTCTGCGCCCTAAATGGGGAAGCGATCATTCTCTGAAATTTCTTCGAGTATTATTCACGTAATTTATGTTTTTTCAAAAGACTCCGAGCGTAGTTATTTGTATGGCATGAATCCATGAATGTTTTTTTTTGTAACACACTTTCACAGTAAAATCGTGTTCCCTTTATCTTTTTATAAAATGTTTAAAATTTATGTAAAATGTAAAGCTCTATCAGATAGTCTAAGCAAGGTTGATATTTTAATAGTTTAATGGAAATCGACTATAATACATATAATACAGTTATCATACTGCACTTTTGGTGTATCAATTTTATCGTGTACAAAAATAAGATAATGAAATTGTTATTTATTTGAATCATCAAACTGGAATCGGTTTTAGCAGATCTGTAAGATTATTTAAAATCGTTTTTCTTTTTTACTTAAAATTGAATACTTCAACAGAAGCACTCTTTTCGACGAGTGAAGGGATAGACAAATGGTGCTAAGAAAGTACTGTAATAGTGGAGAGTTAATCAATCTCCTTAGAGATCAGTGAAGGGCTAAATAGATACATTTTAGCAGAAATCGGTAATCATACCCGTTGGACTTACAACTAATATAGCCAATTGATTTATTTATACTAACCATGTACTCTAAACTGTCTGCCGTTTAACGTCTATTTCCATTTTAATCGTAAATAATTATCAACATTTACTTCATTGAACAATTGCATCAACTTTGCGCTGGATATGATAGTAAGAACTAAACTTTCTATGGATATTCATAGCATACCGCACTGTATCGTGCCTAATTCGAAATCTGCGAATAAATGGGAGAAAAAATCCACGCAAATCAAAATGAATCGCAGGGCCGTGCGACCTAGCTGAATATTTTACAATCAGAAAGGATAACCCCATGGGAAAGAAAGTTAAGAAATTTGCGGACGCCCTTGTACCTACCTTCCGTGTATATTTTGAAATATACGGGAACATAAATGAAACAGTGATTCCCATACTATGTTCTTTCATACGTTTTGTCATATTTTTAAATCGAAAATTTATCAGTTTATTTTTTTTTAGATTATTATATAGTTGGCAGAGTAAATTGTGTACATTTAATTTAAAAATCAATTCTATAAACTAACACTGAACCTCTAGCAGACCGGTTGAATAATTTTAATTATAAATGCTCCGTCATTGAGCGAAACAGGATAATAATAAAATTGCGATGTTGCTATAAAAATGTGTTTTGTTTTTTAATAATATAATTTCTCTCAAAAATCCGTATTTAACACTATTCAAATACTTAAAATCAATCAATTTTGCAATAATTTCTCTCTTATTCGTTAAAATGCCCTACGGAATATTAGCGTGCAACGGCTTCCGATAACTCGGGATTTTCCAGGCAGCGCGTCATATAATGGTGTTACATACTATTTACTTTGTGAGACAGCTAATTGTCGGCCTTCGAAATAAAATGATTAAATCATTCCAATTTATTGTTACGATGCTCATTGCAATGACATTGAGGACTTGGCGAAATTCGTTATTTTACATTAGATTAAAAGCTTCTTCTATACAATACGAAAATCATCGAAAGTGGCTGGAACCAATCGATTATTACTAAATTCACGTACTCTGTCAGGGTCGCTTTACGGCTGAGAGTCGTGGCACGCTTAATTCAGAGCTTTATACTGTTTCTAAGACAGGTTCCCGCTAAGAGTGATGTAATTGAACGGACTGTGTTGCCCTTTTTAATGTCAAAAATTATAATGCAGTGATAACTAATTATTCAGGATCGAATACTCTAGGAGAATTCTAGATCGGATATAATCTGTCGTATTAATGAAACCATACATAAAATGTTTCTGCAGAATTACAGAAGGCCAACATTTTTTCACGCGGAAAGACCGGCGAGAGAATTATCATTACATAAAAAGACTTTAAAATGTTATAAATTTTTAATCTTCCTAAGTGGTCTGCTTCTAATTTCTTTTGGAAACATTGGTATTATGTCTAGATTTATGTGTGTGCCAAGCGCCTACTAAAGTAAGTTTTATTTTATAGCAGAGGTGGTAGAGAAAATTCCTCGTATGAAATCTGCGCGCTGGGTCAATTCCCACAGGAGTTTGACAAAAACATACCTATTCCAGCCGGATGATATAACAAAAATATGTTGTAAATTTTGAGGATTACACATTTATTTATTCTGTGTGGTAGCAATTATCTTTCAGTAATATTTCAACTGTGTAACATAAACATTACAATCCAGTTATGAACTTAGATGATAGTAATTTTTTTAATTGCTTTCCTTCATCAAAGGACACTTCTATATTTTATTCACAGCAATTTACAGTAATGGTATATTAATTTACTAAATATCGATATTAAATTAATATTATCCATAGCCGTATCATATTGCACATGCCCTTAAGTTACTTAATACGCCATCTGTGGTCATAGCAACCCAAAATAAACAATCACATAAATGACGCAAGTATTAAATTATTATACGATGTCTTTATCATTTTAATAGTACAGTTTCTTGATTCAAAGATACAACGAAAATGTATCCAACATTTAAAATTAAAAAAAAAATCTTAAAACGGTCTAAACCGTACAGTCAAAACACCTGCGTGATGTTACATATTATACCTTGAAAAACTCCTTACGATTTTAATATATAATATATGATAGCCTCGTTTTGATAAACAATAAAACATACTTACATTTAGCGTAACTCAACATATATTCATTTCATTGTAAAACGCTTTTCAATGTGAAAATGCACACTCGCTAAAATCGTAGCTACTTACATTATGGTGTAAGTCACAAATGTGCGCTGTCTCATAGCGTTTTCTTCGTCACTTCACATTTATTCGCGCAAACGTAGCGTTGGTAGAAATCTAATTGAATTCTTTTCAAATCTTATAATGTTTTCAGAGTGCAAAGTGTTGGATGACACGTAAGTATATTTAATAGCAATCTTATTTTTATTCCAGGTGAATATTTAAAAAGATTACCGAGGCAGCTACACAATTTTCCATTATTTAATTAGAAAGAGAATTCTTTTCTAAGTTTTTTTTTTTCAAATAAATTCACTCAAATTTCATTTATACATTGTTTTTATTTTGAATAGTTTTCAATCGAATGTTTTCTATTAATCGATTTATTAATAATATTCTTTTTTTACTATTTAGTTGCTTTCATTTTCAAACCGAGTGTTTGTCATATTACTAAAAAGAATAGTGTCGTATTTCTGATTTTCTTTTTTTAATTAAACACACCTCAAAATTTCTTCTGCATATCATCTTTCAATATACGAAGTATACCCTATTTATAATTTAAGATAATTTAAGACATCGACTGAGGGTGCTTGATGGAATTTCAATATCAAATTTGGATTATTGAGATTTTGTACACTTCCATGTATTTTGTCACTAACGACCCGGGTTTCGCCTTTCGGCATCTTCAGGCATTCGAGCACACGAATGGACTCGAACTAACGTCAGTTCGAGTCAGTTCTGAAAGGCGAAACCCGGGTCGTTAGTGACAAAATACATGGAAGTGTACATAATTTCAATAATCCAAATTGTATACCCTATTCATGTAACCTTAATTTATTTTTAGTAACATATTATATGACCTCATAACGCTTTTTAATCCAAAAACATTTCCACATAAAAAGTAACTTAAATGTTCTCCCTTGGATAGCATTTTTTTATTCAAATATTATCTAATTTACTTCGCATGTATATCATTTCATGTTTGGTCAAATATAACATGACTTCATAACGGTTTTATGCAAGCACATCTTCTCTAAAACATTTACTAAAAATGTCCATCCTTATTTATCATTTTTCAAATTCGTTTGATATATTTTATTGTGTAATACATTTTAGATACGTTGTTATTCTTGCAGTATCCATCTTAAATGATTGTAATCGTACTAAAGAGTATCAAGTAAAATGGCGGTGGTATCTCCCTTTTTGTCAGAATGTGGTTGATAGAATCTGTCGCAGACGACTGACAAGGTAATTTATATAGATCAGTTTGTGAAAATCTTCGAAGATGTGGCTCTGTATTCTGGTCTCGCGTTCCCTTGTGCGACAAAAAATCACTAGATGTCTAAAGTAACCCAATTATAATTATATTTTTTCTGCACGTACGTATACAGAAAATGTTTCATACAATCTTCTAAATAACAATTGAATTATCCACTTATATAGATACAATGAAAATGTATTATCAAATATAACTAGATACACTCAATTATAGGAAGTGAAATTCATTTTTGAAAAACGTCACTTTGTAAAATTTAAACCTTTTTCAGTATGTACATACATTTAAAATATTGGATTGTAATCGAATTATCCGGGCCTTGGTCAATCACCAAACCTCTATTTATCTCGTAGAAGTAGTCGCCCTCAAATCGAAAAGGTTGAAATGAATCAATTGCATAAATCCATAAATAATTTAAAAGTTTTTATTTATTCGTGGAATCACACCCTTGACAGTGCAACGTAGATTGAATACCCAAAATCATGTGTGTTTACGGCGCTTTTTTTATTACAATGCATTTCTAAACTGAAATTTTTTTAATTCATTTCTTTTTTCTATGAAAAATATGGAATAATTTTTGTCATTCTTAGTCAGGTTTTTCAACGTAAGTTTGTTAGATATATTATAATACGTATCCTTTTAAAGTAGACAAACTCATTAAGTTGCATCGGAAAATTGTTCTGTACTTGTTCAACATTCAGTTGGTGTGATTTGATTAGGCCGGGCAGTGCCGCGCGGTCCACTTGGTGTATAAACTAACTGACTCGTGAAACGTGTCCGAACGTAAGATTTGTTTTAGGCGGCGGCGAATTAGATTAAAGTGAAATGCCCGTTTACCTGGTGGGCAGGATTATCCATGACTCCCTCTGCAATCTCGCACACGAGGCTGACGTTTTAGCATATCACGTTTGCAATGAATTCAGTGTGTTATTTTATTACTACGTATAATGAACTGTTCGTATCATAGCTACGTTATTTAAATGGTTCGAAAATTTTCTTCCAGGAATACATTTTTCAAATATACGAGTGGAACTTCACTCAACAAGCTTTCGATTAATCTGTTATTTCACTATTAATCGACCATAGTACTCTGATAATATCAGCATCCGTTATTGATGTTTTGTTTTTGCTGTCACATCTTCTCGCATATATTGCAATATTATACAAAAATCAAACGCCAATTGAACTCTTAGATAGTATCTTCATTATCCTTTTGCATCCTTATGATGTTCGTACAAATTTTGACGTTAACACAATGCTCTAAATATCGATTGCTCATTTTTACATCGAAGCGCATACGCAGATATCTGTAACCTTTGCGATAGCTATCCAACACCTGGCTTCAACATCTTGACATTTATGCATGTTTTCAAACGCAAAAACTGTGTGTTATTTGTATACAGTTGCGTTACGTTTGAATCTGCGTCGTCATTTCGGTAATGAAACTACCTATATATATTTAAATGACGATAGTAGTATCATATACAGTGTGTAAATGTTCTAGCAGACTCTTGGTCTACAAGAAGACTTCCAGTTTTGCTCGGAAATCTAACATTCCTTCCGTAAACTCATGTTCGTAGTATTCTAAAAGTTACTCTGTTGTTTTAACTTATCCCGCTTCGCCAATTTGAAATGGCTACTCTACCTGCATTAAAATCTATTCAGATATACGCTCAACATCTGTGGAAGATTTTCCAGTTGATTGATAATTAAGTTTGATTTTCTTAATCTCGTCGGTTTATTTGCAAAAAGTCTTTTTATTCCCAATTGAAACAAATAATTAGACGGCGTGAGTTTACTTCAAACTCCTAGCAAATATGTCAATATTAATGTCGTGAAATACTGTTTGTAGACTATTTGAAATTGTAAGCAACGAAAAATAATGTTTCTATTTTTATAATACCACTCTTCTTCAAATGTACGATAAATGATATAAATTATTGTTATTTTACTAAATTAAATTACCTTATCGAAAAGTATTCCTGAGCACAACATGGAAGTGAGTTTTTGGAGTGAAAATAAATAGCTTTTCGTGTTTAATAATACATCCAATCGTTTACTCGTGATTCAGATAAGATTTATGCAAGTAATTATTGAAATAGCAGAAATCAGCAAAGGGATAGAATTTATCAAATAAATTGATATACAGCGCTAAAAAACAATAATATAATATTCCGTATAAAAGAAAACATTATATTTATCATCGCTTAAATAATATATACATACTCTCGTATCTCAATATCTCCTCCAATATTCATTTTTATTCTCTTTTCATATTATTTCCATCACTTCACAGACATATCACCTTGCAGTGTAGTGCTTAGTGTATTGTGTTCATAACTTACGGTTGATTTCTCCCTTTGATACATGCAAATTGGCTAAAACTCTCTCGAGGCTCAACGTCCACTCTGCAATATACAAATAACTTACGGGTGACAGTGATACAAAACTGTGTGCTTTGTTTATGTTTCAATCAAAATTAGTTCATACAAGTTATTACATCTCAGTATCGTTGGTTAGCATAAGCATAATAACATAAGAGTAAGTTATTATATTGAACACTTGATTTAATGCATAGGAGAAATAGTTCACCGACTCATAATTCCATGGTATATTTATATTACAATGTCGAATTTTTTATTTTTTCAGTAACTAAAATATAAAACACATTTATAATACTTTAACTGCCGACTTGTATTTTCTTCCTTCCACTGTATATTTCAGTTTTAATGTACGTAGCTTGAGTATTTAACGAATTGAATAGTTTTGTCTTGCGGTTGGATGAAAAATATTTTAATCCTGCATCTTCTATATTTTCGCTTAACCTACTTAAAATCTTGATTGTTTTAATTTAAGACATCGACTGAGGGTGCTTGATGGAATTTCAATATCAAATTTGGATTATTGAGATTTTGTACACTTCCATGTATTTTGTCACTACTTATTAACAATAAAGATAGAGTAAACTTTAAGAACAAATCTGGTATTTATAAATTACAATGCAATGATTGCCAACATTTCTATGTGGGTAAAACCACACGTACATTAGATATAAGGGTATCAGAACATTTAGCTGCCTTTAGATTAAAAAAGAAACTTCGACATTCGCAAATCACTTGCTAGTCGGAGAACCATACGTTTAATGCGGATGATGGGGTTAAACTGTTGCATAAAAACATGGGGAATCATAAATTATTTTATCAAGAAATTTTGGAAATTAATAGAGCCCAGTTAAATTCCTTGCCAATTTTGAATGAGCATCTGAACCTTCCTAATTCTCCGCTATTATATCCTATACGTTGAAACACCTGACAGATGTCACTAAATGTGGAATGATTGTATATATTTACCCATTCGTCGAATTACATCCCGTCAAAACCCACAATACTATTATAATTGTAAAATCACTGGTATTTCTAAAAGAAGTTGAAAAGCGGCAATTCGCCACTCTGTTAATGTGGTGTTTACAAAATAAGGATTAAGGCGATTCCCGAAATTTTAACTCAGGTATCAGTGTGGCTCTCAGACGTATAATATCTTACCTCGTAAATAATATTTGTCGCATTTGTAACCTCTATATAAACGTTAGACACTGTTTACTGTCTCTCAGTTCGAGTCCATTCGTGTGCTCGAATGCCTGAAGATGCCGAAAGGCGAAACCCGGGTCGTTAGTGACAAAATACATGGAAGTGTACAAAATCTCAATAACCCAAATTTGATCTTGATTGTTTATTTGTTTTTGACTCGGCAGTTCATAAGAAAAGATGTCCATTATGTCATTTCATATTTTCAAACTCCTTCATAGTATAGATTTATCTCGCATTTTTTCCGCATCCAGGATGACTAAAGTCGTTTCCCTTTTCCGTTTATCCCTGGGCGTCAAACTATCACAATAGATTTTAAATGGTTTTATTATTCGTAGGAAAAAAACAGCCTTATCCAATCATAAAAAGGCCATAACTTTTTATATGAGGCTTTTTCTAACGCACCGAAGGCAAGCGTGGAACCAATTGTGTCACCTGAAACTGTGCACTAAAAACTTTTCACGGTTCAATTGTAAGAATCTGTCATTATATTTTGCTTTACAGCTTACTTTATAATAGACGATACTGAACTTATTAATTAAACAACATTCTTAAATTCGCCCGACAAATAGTTCATTTTTTTAAAAAATTATTTAGTAAAGAATCTTCTCCTGTTCTAGCTGTATATTCTGTCTTTATGAACAGCATATTGCAACCTCATACTGTTCTTCATTGACAAGTTTATTTTGGTGAGTCGCTAAAAACATACGTGCTTTGGATAATTACAGTTGTTTGTACAGTTGGTTTAAATGTTACTCAGGTTTTCGGCATACCAGAGAAATCTTTATAATGTCTTTTTCGTAGCACGAGCTTTGAGCTAAATGGTCAAATCGCTGCAACCTAATAAATAGACGCACACATTCATATTTGAAGTGTTCGATTTTTCTATCTCAGATAACTTCGCTGTTGAAAAATAGCGAACCATGAATCAATTGGTTGTAAACGCTGTTTTTATAAGAAAAAGACATTAAAGAATACAATCCAAGATAACAATTAAAGCTTCCTTTAAACTGAAGCGTTGTAAAAATGTAGGAATTTCAACAATAAATTGAAAGTGTATAGTACTTAGTATTGTACTTTAAATGCCTCTGCGACTATAAAGGTGGTTGTCGCAAGTGTCGCGTCTTGAACCTGTGAGCTTTTACTGCCAATAAAGACTATCCGCGACGCCGAAAGCTCGACACAACAAGTGCTTCGAACAGAGCTTCGCTAAGAATCGCGCCAACACGACTTCGACTATTAACTTCGACTTTATTCAAAAGATTATTGCGCACTTACGAGAGAGGATCTTAACGTTACCGCGCGAGGCACTGAACAATGCCGTCATATTTTTATTTTCAGCGGAAATCTTGGGACGCCATTAAAATAACGGCGCCGGATTTTGACGCTTTACATAATATTTTCTTCGCATTTGAAATGTTTTTCTATTACTTGTCGTTCTTCATAACATTTATAATTATTATGTTGGGTAATTGTTTTGCGTATTCAATATTGAATACCTTTTGAAATTTAATATCGGCTAATTTTAAAAGTATTTTCTAACCGTGCAAATATCATTGTTTTAATAAGCTTTGATGTTAACTAAATTTATGAATCCAATTAGGGATAACATTCTTTCCATTCATCTTCATCTTATGGTTCGTTTCCTGATTTACGGTTGTTTTGAAAACAACTTATAATATACAATGCCTTCGTTATTGTCTGTAACAATTGCGTTTGTATTATTTTCTGCTTCTATTGCAATTTTTGGGCGTAGTTTATAATTCTACCACGCTTAACTTAATTCAACCGAATTACCATAATGCCTTCGGTGTTATTCAATATTTTTATACCCTCAAATACATAACAAACCCGCCAAACGTTCACTTAAAAAAACACAAAGCCTTTCGCCCCAACACATTCAATTCAGAGCTCTACTGAAATAAACATAAAGCGTGGCAATCATCACGATTTTTGTGGAAAAATTCGCTTTGCATTTTGCATACCAATTAGTTCGCTGATCGTGTCGTAGCCCGTTGTAGCAATTGTCGCCATTCGTTTGGCCGCATACGGTCAGCTGTGACGTAGGCACACAATGAGTGCTACGCCGTAGATACTTTAGAATAACTGATAAAGTTCAAAACAATTTTACTTGGGTATTTTTAGAATCGAAAAGATTATTATAAAATTTAAATTACCAATATACTATTTCAAAACGATAGTGACAAAAGATTAGCGGGCTGTTCCCAATTTTAAATTAGCTCTCATCTACAGAATATCATACGGACGTCACATAGAATTATAATATGACGACTATTTGCCCCACAAACCTCAACAACCCTTAATGAATTTCTTGTATTTGTGAAATCTGTATAAATTGTGTCCATTTCGACATAAATACGCAAGATATACTACTGCAATATTAATACAATGTATTAATATTGCATGTCATGTTATTAATTTAAAATAATCAATTAATCTGATGTTATCGAGCGTGAGAATTTATTTATTTGGCCGATTAATAAAATAATATAAATGTCTCAATTGCAAGTTAATTTCTTTTTTATTTAACTTTATTTGATTACTCTTATTTTAAACTCGTTATTATTATGTGTTTCCAATCATACGTAAGGTAAAGGTAAAGTACCTTTTACCATAACTGCTAAAGATGACCCCGTATCGAATCAATGAATTTGCTTTTACTGCAGTTAATACTTGGAGCATTGGGATAAATATCATAAAAAAGCTCATTTTATGTTACTACTGTGCGTTTCAATAAATCAACATTTATGCATCACATGCCCCATAAGTACAGCAGGCCCTGGTCTGGTTCGCAAGCGGGCGTAAATTGGATCATAAAAATGAAAGATTCCGTTAACGACATTCCGCTCTCTTAAAAGTGAGTCCAGCTTTTAAAACAGTCTTTGTTGCACACGAAACTCACATCCACGAAAGCTTTCAGCTATATAAGTTTAACAATGTGAGCTTTCCAATATTGCAACTATTTAAAGTGGTTTTGATTTTTGATGAACGGGTATTGTTAGGTTCTCTGTATTCTTGTACCCATAATCATTCAGATTACGTTTTATTACACAATTGTTGGCATATTATTAAAGGCCAGGGAGAGGGGCTACGCTTAGCGAATAAACGTTTTTAGCTGATATGAAATATTCATTATTAGTTATACAACATGTTCAACTCATCACTAGAAAATGCTTGACGTGTACGAAGTAGGAAATGATCATTAAATAAAATTTTGTAATGGCGGTTAATAAACTCTTCATTATTTTGTTCAACATAAAAATGTTGTTTATTTAATTGGCATTTACTACATAGAACTCCATTATTATAAAATTTCAATGCATTTAATTTAACCACTACATAGTATTACGTAAGCCCCGTTTCTAAAAACACAATTAGTACGTTAAATATTTAAATTTTTAATAAATGGTATGTTGTTCGAATACGTGAGATGACATATTCTCTTCTAAACAGTATATATACCTAAGCCAAAATAAGCTTAAGTATAGTTTTGACGGTGGCGTTAAGCCAAAATAGCTATCAAACACCTTGTAAAATATTCTAAAATTAAATACTTTAATATTTTACTCTATGATGTTCTGAAGATAAGGCTGAAGAATTCTTTTAGTGTTAAATTAACACGCAATAAAATATCTCAATTTCGTTGTTTACCATCGTCTGATTACAATTATTGTTTTTGTTTCTTGAAATAATAAATGATTCTCAAAAGAATTTTAAAATATTCAACAATATGTATTCAACAGGTTTTTGCCGTCAAAAGATATTTTATATTTTAAACGGTTACATAAACAATATCTTTTCGATTCTGGTTGAAATCTGCAGTAAATCCATTTAACATAAATAATGTATAACATTTAGTATAAGTATATCTTCGTTGCAAAATTGTGACAATATGTAATGTAACTACAGAAAGCCTTCTCGGGTTAAACCTCCGCCATTCATTATATTTCAAACTTTAGTACTATATTTATTATAAATGAAAACTTTAAAAGCTCCACGTAATTAAAAGGCGAGCAGACTCTTCTCATAAGCCTGTTATATACTTGTTTCACATAACTCGCCTTCTTAGTGTATTTCATTTTATTTTTAATTTTTCAGTAAAAGGTAGTAAAGAATATATTTTGTCTTTTAAACCTATGGTTTTTTATACAAGTTAAAATCATGTTGTTTATGTGAACTCTCAACCGAGTCATTACATTGGAGATTTCAAAGAAAAGCGGTTTCCAGTTAATAACTTATTATTTGTCTTTCTCCCTTACCACAACATTCAGACATGATTAGTTTCGGTCGATCACACATTGACCCAATAATAGTGCTCTGTTAAATGTTTAAAATAAGCAATGTTGCTACACATTGCTCATGATGTAACATTTATTGAGAGGGTGTTTCAACCAGTAATGTTTTTTAAAGGGGTTACTTAACCTCTCTTTACGGAATGAGTGAGGTAAGAAGGATGAGTTTTGAAAATAACTAGTACTCCATATTCAGGTTGGGTTTCTAAGGGTGGGAATAAAAACAAATGTGTCGGATAACCATTCATTTAGACACGAATGCAAACAAAGACTGTTACCCTAATAGGATGAACGCACCCTTTAGGTCCTTGATGCAGCGACTCAAATCCCGGTACGGAGAATTTTATAAATTGATTTCTCAATCGATTTCTGTTCGCAGACATGGATGTTTGTGATGTACCGAATTCCTTCCCACCCGTCCGATCCAAAAAACGGGGCGTAGCAAAGATCGTTTTGGTAACCATTCGTCGTTTTTAAATTGTACGATTGTTTGTGTGAATTTTAAAAAAAAATTAAATTTTTTTGCTGATCCGTGATCTAAGCGCTTTGTGTGCTGACACTGTTGCAATAATAATTAATACATGCAGTGATCGACACCGTAATTTCCCGCAGCTTCATTTTGCAACACAAAGCTTTTGAATTACAGTGATCGTATTAATGAAAAACCAGGAAACGAATTTGTTTGATCAATTTTAATACAATTATTCGGCCATTGCGTTACATTGATATTCATACAATCAATATTTGATTGCGGCTCATAATCCTCCGTACCAGAGATCGGTAATAATTTATTCTCGACTCCTCCCTGCAATAAAAAATCTATATCTATATACATAAAAATGAAGATTCTTTTGTTTGTTTGTCCTATATGCATTCCTTTACCATTAATCCGATGACGACCAAACTTTGATGAGTTGTTGTGCACACACCCGTAATGGTTACTGAAGAAAAAATTTTTTTAAAAAGAATCAAATACGTATAACTAGCGACATTTTTAAACCAGTCCTAAAAACAAAAAATATTGTACTTATTACCAAAATAGAGGTCTGCATAGCTCGGGCTTGGCCCACGGACCTTTACCCGACCCGGACTCGGGCGGGTAAAGACAAATTAGATTCACACCACCACCCGTTACATGTATACTTATTTCTAAGCCACCTTCCATATATCAATTACTACCATGAAAATCAAATGAATTCATTTTCAAACTCTAACCAATGCAGAGCCGTATAGGACTAATCGGTGAATTATACCCAATTGCGCTTAAAATATGTATTAAAAAACTTAATATAGTTCTTTGCTCTACCATTATATTTATAATAATAAAAAAATACCCGTTTACTGAGAATTCATAATGGCGTGTATTTAATTTGTTATAAAATCAAATCGACTGTCAATTTTTGTTCAATTGATTGGATCTCACTTTAAAGTCGATAGAGCAGGTCTCGGCTAAATGATGTAAATTAGAAAAATAAATTGATCACGTTTTGGAACTGAAACATCATTTTACATTGGTTTTAGGTTTCCAAAAATCTGACCTGACCACGACGATGTAAGCCACTATTATATCGACACTCCCTACGTATAATCCTGTATCTGCAAAAATAAGAATTTACGGGAGTGCATTTCAAATATTCCTTCCGCAACTCACCATATAATGTTTTCGATAAAAACAGTTTTTACTCTCTCCTGAAGAATTTCAATTTTGAGGACTACATTAATTGGCCAAAACACCGTTGAAGTCATTAATACTAATGACATAGATTAAATATCTCATTTATTTACATATTTAGTTCAACCGAAAATATGTATTGTAAACCATTTAAACTACCTATTCAATTAATTATCGACTGACAAAAATGATTTTGCCGTTTCTCTCACATACCTAAAATGTATAAACGATAATTGTGCTTAACATTACATCATATTTATATTGTATTTCTTCTCAATTATATACTCAAAATCGTCATTAGTCCATGGTGTTTTACCAATGATCTTTTCAGCGAAATTTTAACAACCAATCAGCAAGGTTTCGAACAACTATTATGCAATGGGTATTTATTAATCAACCCAAATTAACGTCAATAGCGTATAATTACAAATTATGGTGCTTTCAAAATTGTACGAATATTGTAATTTATATAGGAATATAATACCAACATTATTGTATTAAGCGATACAATTTTATTTTAAATGTACAGTTAGCTAATCAAACACATTAAAAACATTACGATCGCTTCAATCAAGCAATAATTTCAAACAAAAATATTATTTTCAGTTCTAGATCACAAATCAAATCGTGGTTAAGATAGCAATCAGATCGGTTTGGGTTCAAGTCCCACCAAAGTCAATATCAAGATTTTGACAATTTAAATTTGATAACATGTACATGGATGTTTGTTATATATTTACACTTCGAATTGATCTTGAATGACTTATCTTTCTTATGTGATCACAATTTTTAATTATTTTGAAGTATTGGCAATAATTAACTGTAATTATACCAAATAATATATATATTTTCATTATAGCATAGACAAAAAATCGTGATCGCTATAAATGAGAGTAATCCAAAGTGACACAACTTTATCATTAGATCATCTTGAATATATTTTAATAGTTCCACAAATATAACACTTCAGTTACATTTACAGTCTTTGACAAAAATCGTTTAAAGGAAAAATAATACTGCTTTCTGAATAATATCTTTTGGTAAATAAAGCTCTTTCCTATGATTGTAACATTTTCCGCTAAAGTTTTCTTACTTAAGAAGGAAGTACTGTATTAATGGACCTCGTGTCATAATATAACTACATTCAATCGCATCAGTTTTAAATAAACCATAGACAATATTATAATATGTAATAATAAACAATCCAATAATGATCTTAGTGAATCATTAATCCCTCGTATTTATATTTATTTTTGAATGCATTTAAGCAGGAAAACTTAACAACAATAATACGAATTTCCCAAAAATTATTCAAACATTTTTTTTCACTGATTGTGATTTGATTAATTTGTTTATCTGAAAACTGCATCAAACTGTACCCAATATTTAAATTTTATATTTCGTTACACTAAAGAACAACATAACTATAAACTTGTATAACAACATAACTGTTGCTTGGAGTTCCTTAAAGTATTCACTTTACCTACATGTAATTTAAGACATCGACTGATGGAATTTCATATTGTGAGATTTTGTACACTTCCAATATTTCGGGTAGTGGCATCTTCATAATTCGAGCACACGAGTCCATTCGTGTGCTCGAATGCCTGAAGATGCCGAAAGGCGAAACCCGGGTCGTTAGTGACAAAATACATGGAAGTGTACAAAATCTCAATAATCCAAATTTACCTACATGTTTTTAGCGTTTATATTGTGAGGGTGAAATATTTCGGGTAGTGATTTTATAAAAGAATTTTAGCTGGAATCTGGTGTATAGGGCCTGTAAACTTAACCGTGGGTCAAGCACGCAGGCCTAAGATTACGCTTACATTTTAACCGTGTTTAATCGTGCTTGGAGCCCAGACGGCTTTTCGGTAACCGCCTCTATGCGCTGGGTTTAGGGTCTTCGGTCGTTCGTCCGCAATGCAAAAACCACGTGTCGACAGTTCAACTCCGCAAAACACGACGCCGACAAATTGAACGGTGACGTCCTAAGGCAGTGATTGATATCACAGGGACAAGAGTTGGCATTTTATTTGCCGTAGAAAATTGATACTTCACTTTAGGAAAAATTTGTGTATCGACTATTTTATGGAAATTAAAAATATTGATTCCTAATAGAGCCCATCTTAACAAAAATTTTTGTACTAGTACTACTTAATACTCGGTTGAGCAACATCTCTTTTTTGAAGAGAGTAGTGATATAAGGATAAGACTAGCGGTTAACTAATTGCTCTCGCTGAGCTCCATTTTGGGATCGAACTCGTGGGAGGAAATATAAGTGTCACATACATCTATACCTTCGATTACGATTCCGTAACTCAATTGAAAAAACAATTTATAAAACTCTTTCCGTATCGCGACTAGAACCCGTGAGCGCGATAACCGAAGCCAACGACATTGACTACTAGATTATGGGCCTAGCAATATCTACGAGCCTTAATAAGTGTAGGTGATTTCAGTAACCTGTATTGTCAATTTCGGACTATCTTTCGCTCCATTTTGAGGAATATTTGCTTTATACGATTTTCATCGTATCGCGTAAGTATCGATTTTCACAAAATTATGTGTTTGCTACCTTAAATGCGTTTAACGTGGCTTAGTTGAATACTAAGTAATAAACTTTGATATAATATTTCATATAGTTTAATTAAGTATGTCTATTTTATTCTTTATGGCATATTAAAGTATCATTTTTTCACTATTCAATCAATCATCTATACAGATGTTTGGGAGCATTTCTCAACCGATATGTATTTCGATTTTCTACATTGTTAAAAAATATTTATTTAGTTTTTATAACGCCCAACAGTTTCCTGCAACTGATATACACGACACGGTGACAAAGTGCCCCAAATCCCAGG
Source organism: Himalopsyche phryganea (assembly GCA_022494535.1). NCBI lineage: Eukaryota > Metazoa > Arthropoda > Insecta > Trichoptera > Rhyacophilidae > Himalopsyche > Himalopsyche phryganea. The sequence goes on along the minus strand of JAGVSL010000080.1, from coordinate 1,579,659 downwards.
GGCGGCACGGGACAGAGCTCCCCTCCACCGTAGTCCCTTGTTCCTCTCCGCCACTGCCCGTCGCTACAGTCTGCAAATTAAAATTGCTAAATTAACAGTGGCGGCTGAGGCCAATTTATATTTTAATTCCGTTAGAAAATTCCAAATGGAAACGGTTGCGTGCTGGAGCCGTATTGAGAGGAAATGTTCATATATTTTTTTTGATAAATTATAATTAATTGCGAAGTATGGCATTGTTAACGTTTCAAATTGATTTGACGTACATTTTATGAATAAGCCTTTGAAATATGCTCAGGCGGAATTAGTCCTGAAATTGAATTGAACACTCTCCAATTTAGTATTTCGTACCGTAGTTCTGAATTTCCGTCAATTACCTTGGTAGGAATCTTCCTATTGGAGTGATGTTATCAATCAAGTCGGAATTATGACGATCTATGTCTGCATCTCTTGAAATGTCGAAATTCCCGAGTATTTTTTTAATTAAAATTATTTGAACTGTTAATTTTTAGTGTAAAGACACTGTATTCATAAAATTTAGAATTCAATCTATCGTACTTATTCCTTAATTTTATAGAATATTCAAAGCTCTCTTCATATGACGATAGGTTATATTTTCATTTCAGAATCGTGAAACCCGTCCTGATCGTAATATATTATAATTGTATTGTCTGTTTCCGAAATTCGAGGAATCCGATTCGTGATCGCGTTCCCGCCAGAATTGGATGTGTATCTAATTTAGTCTCGCGCCGCGGGCCAGTTTAATTTTTAATTCGCTTACCAGTTTTAAGCAGTGCGCCGGGGAGTCCCCGTGGGCGAGAAAGTAATACATCCAGCCAGCCGACAGTTGTAATTCCTGCTCGGTTTTAGCGCGTTTTTCACACAGCCCCGTATACAATTTTCAGTCGGAACGTTTTGTTACTGATAATATTCGCGGCACGTGCGGCAAAAATATGTCGTGCGTTGTATCATATTTTACATGAGCGTGGTAATGGTTGAAGTGCTTAATAAAAACTACAATTATTCAAATATTTAAAAATGTGTTTTTGTTTGAATTCCTTTTCAAAATCGCTGAATAATATTCCCTTTAGTTTTTCAAACTATCGCAAGGCTAGAAAACAGAAATACATGTAACACTGAAAATTACATTGCCCACGTAATTGTGTGAATACCCAATTATTCTTGAATTTAATTTTTCTTTTCATTCTTCTACTCACACCTGAAATTTGGCTCACTGTGCGAATGTTAGCAAATAGTTTCGACGATTCGTTTCGTTTATTTTCTTATATGTTTAAATATGTGTCAAGAACTTACAACCACTAACCTACTATAACAACAACTCCTTATATAACCACTATTTAGTAATAGTTCTCATTATGATATATTTACGTATTTATTAATTTTACTTATTATGCATTTAAAATCATTCGCATATATTATATGTTGAATATTTATAATATAATAGATATTATACAATAATGTAATAATTTTTATTGCAATAGAAATGATATGATTGTATTTGAAACAAGTGTCCTTTTTTTAATAGACAGGAGTATTAAATAAATGACACGAACTGTCAAATTAATTACGCGCAAACTACGATGGTCGGTAACACAGAAATCTGCCAGGTGTTTTACCGATGCAGCCAAAAAACAAACATGTCTCTGCCCCTGTCGCTGTGACGCTGTAATTAGTTTGAATATTGCATTTGATGATGATTGCTTGCGGGCGGAGTTAGAATAACGACATCACATCCGGCGAGCCATGAAATGATGGGGTGCTGACGGCTTGCCGCCCTTATGCCAGTACTAGGCAGGATTATAATATTGTAAACGCACAACTGTTGTATCGACTGTGAAAATTTGTGACAACAAATTTAATTGTAAACTTGCTTTGAAATTATTGTCTGCTTGGGTATTATTCGACGTTTTTTGGGCATGAACTTTTAGATTATTACAGAACTTTATTGTTTTGTTTATTTTAATGTATGAAGAGACCAGACCGCTTTTAACTGAAATTTTATTTGCAAAAAAAAAAATGTTTACTATAATAATATTAAGGTGTAGTATATCAAGTTTTATATTTCTTTTTATTCTATATACATATCGATGATTTTTAATTTAGTTTCTAGCGTAATTGAACCCTCAAATCTCTGTATTCAAAAAAGAGAATATAGTCCAATATCGCAAAGAATATACATATTAATGAAATGCGTATACGGGCGAATGAATTATAATAACAGTCTTATTATGTTGTATAATCCATTGAAGCAAGTTTCCGTTTCTTCTTGCTATATATTCATGATAATCGTAAATATATATGCAATCATACAAACTCATGTTAATAAATAAGTAAAGCTAGAACATTCAATGTGTTATTTTAAAGCAATTACTCATCTCACACGTCAGATTCATATTTCCCTAGTACAGGTATGACAAACTGTCAATGACGTTAACCTTGATCACGAAACCACTACCGTTTGTAATGCGCAATAAGAATATTCAAAGTGTACTTAAACAGGCAAGAAAGTGAACGGTGAACTGATTTTTCTTCAATTACCAAACCTAAGTGAACATATCGACTCATTCCATAAACCCAAAAGTTCCCAGAAGAACAAAGCTGTAATACGCCACAGTATTGTCGATAGAGGTAATGTAACGCCATCTTAAAAACTTGCAACTATTATAAAGTTGACAACGAACTCGGGGCAGTTAAAACATCAGTAATTACCCGCGACCGGCCGGTCGGTAAAACAGATGTTAAAACGCTACGATCGTTAGCGCGGTCGATAAAACAGAAAGCGGCAAAGAGATTTCTAATTACTGTCCTGAAAACTGCAGGCAAAACTCTGTAGATATATTATGCTTTTCATTTTTCACCCGACGTAAATTTCAGATTTTTTTTTTATTCATTTGTTTCTTTACTGGTAATGGATAGTTTTTTAAATAATAGCTACATTATTCAATATCACTACTATCAGTGTAAAATCTCTCAGTATTTATTGTAGCCAACGAAAATCAAAATATTGTATTATTTTATGGTAAATTTTAGCAATCTAAATAATTTATAAATTTATTGAATCGGCATTTACTTACACATAAATACTTACAAATAAAATACGCATATTAATTCAACAGAAACTATCAAACATTATTATATTTTGACAGTTATTTCGGCATCAAACCATCGTTCAGACTAGTCTCCGGACAATCGCGCGACATTAGAATATCTATATTGCTTAAAAATCTTTTTACATTGCTGTTTTTACGCTTATTTCTTTATTGATAACTTAAAAATAATATTGAGACCACCCTAAATTATCCTTAGTCCTTATAAAAAGAGTGATTGAGCAACTGAGTTCTCGTAGAAATCTTCTGTTGAGATACCTTCACTAGGAGTCCATATACTCCACATTAGAAGCGGACGTGGTAAAAAAAACTAATACTATGTGTTTAATCAGGCTTGGGCAAACTTTTTGGCTGTAAATTATTTCTTATTGTAAAAAGGGAATGTCAACATAAAAAAGTAGTTCTATATTAACCAATCAATCGAGACGAATTAATATTGCAAGTGTTAATTTTGCAATCGGGATTCCTAATACTTTTCTAACTCTGCAGTTTTAGTTAATATCACACTGCAGATCTGTAATCTCAACTTTTAGTTCACTCGGTACACTGCATTGAGCCGCGTACTTTTGGGTTACGATAAACAAAATCAGAGAAAATAAAACATTTTAAATTTCGAGATATTCGTCAACGCGTTTTGACATAAGTCGTTTAAAAAGTCGTCAAAAGGCAGAAAAGATATTTTTTTAGAATTTTCCAGATTAAGTTTTTAGCACGCCGGCCGCACAGAAAAACATGACGGGCCTCAAGTGTGCCGCGGGCTGGATTTTATCATTTTGTTAATATTAATATTTGAATTATTTAAACAACTTTCATACATTGAAGGAATGAACGGAACAGTGAAATAGTATATGTATCTAACATGACGATGTATATACATTTAAATGCAATATTTGTAAAGCGCAATTTAATATATCTCAAATGTATTAAATTTGCGAATAAAAATTGATGTAAAACCTCTTGTCAATATCTTCATTTAAAGAAATATTACCGAAAATTTCACTTTATTATCTTAAATCGTTTCATTTCATAAACGAAGTCTCGTAAACAATTGTATTTATTTCACAAATATACTGATCTATATAAGAACAATCTTTTCTACAATTTTCACTCCATTGTATAATAAATATCACAATTGAATATATATTGTAAGCATTGTTTTCAATTTCATTAAATATCAACTTCACAATCTACGACCTCTGAAACAAATTATATTTTTATGCCTCAAATTATACAGTTGGAATATTTTTAATTTAATTTTTCTCGTCGATCTCTCGGTCCAATAATAATTTTCAGCCTACGAATTCCGCAACAGCTTGTGTTAAACAAACCTGGCCCGAAATTAACAGAAACTAATTGTCAACTCCATGCCAAGTAAAGCTTTCAAAGCTCAATAGTGCCAAACATAAAATATTTCGAGGCAAACTTTTAGTCCGGGGACTCGCTGTACTGCCCCAACGACAATTTGTTCTTATTTTTGCGAAATTTATTGACCCAGTTTCAATTTTACTACTCGCTAGACGTAATTTAAAAAGTCATGCTTTCACAGTTTACAGAGATTTTCTAAATACAATTTTCCGATACTGTATTACCGTTTTGGGATAGAATAAATGCACAGAATATTGAATAATACGTGCAAAAAACTTTTTTTTCATTTCTTTTCTCTCTACGATCAATCTTTATGCAATGAAATGTCAGTCAATTCTTCATCTATGGTGACACCGGGTGAACCTTGAATTTTACCAATCATCATACTTTAAAATTCAATCGCTTGTTAGCAGCACTTACTAGTGTTACTTCACTTCATCCATCAATCGGTACTTATACCAACGCTCTTCTTCTTTACTCAATAGTAGAAATGCGCCACTCTTCAGAATTGAAGGTCCTACTGGCCATAAATATCACATGATATAACATGATTATCCTAAAACCACTAGATATTCTAGTCGCACATTTTTAAATAAACCGATTACGTATATTCATCAAATATTATAAATTTAACACATTTAAATTTTTTTACAAATATTTTCTGCTTCAGTCTTTTGCGGATAGTATAATGTCGGATCCATAGTGCAGTGGTCAACGTCGTTGGCTACGGTTACGTATGTCCCGGGCTCAAGTTTCGGTGCGGACAGTTTCATATTTTGATCTTTCAATCGATTTATGAAATTCTGTATTTATAGCCCTATTCTTTTATCTCAACTCTGTTCGAAAAAAGAGAAGTTGAGCAACTGAGTATCAAGCAGTTTTGATAGAAAACTTTTATTGAGGTACGTCCATTAGAATTCCATATGCTCCACGTTTGGAGCGGACATGTAAAAAAAATAGTATTCCATGTGTATTATGAAAACCATTCTATTTAAATATCGCGTCTGTGATAGTAGAATTAACAATTTGAAAATAGTCTCTTTTTTTCTGTCCCTATGCACATTCTTTTCTCAAAAAATACAAGGTGGAACAGTGAACAACAATGAATACAAAAAAAATAACGTGTAAATTACCGACGAAATAAAAAAAGACACAGAAACACTGCGCTAAGCTTTCAAGAAGTGGGCGCTTATGCCGTCGAGCTTGCAGGCTAAACGTTACCGTCCTCATTGATCGGGAAAAAGGAGCTTTAAGCGTTAATTTGGATAACCTTTATCGTGTGTTTTAAAAGCTGATATACTTTTTATATTCATTGAGCTTCTCTTCCTTTTTCTTTTGTTTTTTTTATGTTTCAAATTTTATACAAATTAATTGTTGGTAGGGGTCAATTAAATACCGGCGATTTTTTTTTTTGTTCGTATACTTATATATCGTATTAAATGCCTTGTTAATGAAGTAGACGATAACATTGTATTGCCATGATTAATTTATAACAGGTATTCAAATATTGACTTTCAATTTTAATCGTAATGGAATCGTTGAGTACCCTCCCTTCTAGATTATTGAGATTCGGTTCTGTTTCAACACTCTTCAGATTGTGTACACGCGATTCCAGTAGGTACTTAAAGCTATAGTTTAGGCGCAGATCCATCCTCGCCGAGTACCATTTGATGGGTCAGCTTGTATTTCCGGCCCGGGAGAGGCTATAAGCCCGTTCTCGACACCCAGCAAAAGGCTGTATATATCCTCTTTTAGTGCTTTTGAAAGCTTCGTCAGGGATACTTGAGCACTAGACCGCAATTTACATGTGGCTTCAGTGAGTAATTGAATACCCTGCGAAACGTTTGCGGGTCCGTTCTTCGAGTGTTTTGTTTATATTAAAATTTTCCGCGCCGCATTATTTCATAACAGTATAAGTGAAATTGTGAAATGCTTAAATTTGAAGTATTACTAGCTTATTTAAGAATACTTCAATATTCATTTTCAAATGAATATTTTGCTAAATAATTTCCGTCAAAAAAGATCTTCGTGTTGAAAGAACTCGGTATTAACAATTGACTTTCGATTACAATTTTTTATCCACTTAATTTCATCAAACATTTATAGAGAATATACAACTTTTCTTGCATATCGGCAAGCAATCCGCTTAGCAGTCGGAAGGACCGCGTACAAGTTTTGGATGTGTTAATCAAATGTTACTTTTTTCTATTTGACATCTTAAGTATGGGTTTTTACCATTATTTTTTCCACTACGTAAATTTGCTATACATGCTGCCAAATATTTTTAAGCTTTGAATCTGTTGAAGTAAACCTGAGGTGCATTTTAATTATATTCACTCTTTATCAATCAGGGGAGAAAAGAGCAATTATAAATACGTATGTTTTTGATCGTATACAGTTAATTGCTACAGTAGTATATTTAAATTATCAATACTTGGTATCGGATCGCTTGAAATTTACCTGAATAAAAACTGAGTTGAATCATTTGGGCGTCACGTGATGGCCACATGCTTCGTTTATAGAGCAAAATGAAGTAAACTCCTTCTAGTCAATCTATATTTAGTTAAATTTCTACATAACTCAATATTTCTTCAGCCGAATTTCGGCATAAACTATTTGGTTTCACCTACCGCGGAAGCGGTCGTGAGTCCACAGCTTCGATACTGATAAATATCACACGTATACGCGAAAAAACATTTCCACATTTTTCCTGTTCGTATTTCACATCGTGGGAGCTTGACATAAGTTCCGCATAAAAAATTTACACCCAACTGAAAAAAAATATCACAAAAACGTACCTAAATAATGACGCTTTTATTATTTTATCTGTACAATATTTCGGTATCTCGTGAGAAGTTTTCTACTATCATTAACTGAGAAAAGATAAACTGCCCAAACTTTTTGCTTCTCTAATGAACTCGTAGGATTTTATATATATTCAGTTTTTTGTATGACAAATGATATATAGATTCATTCAGCATAATACGAAAGGTGTATTATCGCTGTAGTTTTTTGTATTGATTGTAAGTCCTCGTTTTAATTTCGCGTTTCCAAATGTTGGACTTCCCAAGGAGACTCATTCATTTATTCTTAGATTTGTATAAAAAAAAAACTATGTTTTCGATCCCATCCACTCCATTGGCAAACCACTCGTTTATTCCTTACATTATGCTTCTTTCCCTATTCTCTGTGAAAAGAGAAGCTTAACAACTAACTCACAGCGCTTCTCGTAAAACGTTTTATTTTGTTTAAATAGTTCAATAATTATATCAAGTGACAATTAACATATTTCGCTACTTGCTTCGAAGATTATAACTTGAGTCAATTATTTATCCAAACAATTGTTTTATTTATTTAAAAGTCTGTGATGAAATAATAATATATATATACATACATATTATTTATAGATTGAACAAGGTACAATTCCTGTTTGAAATAAATTTCTTAACAACTTTCAAAAAACAAGTAATCTGTTATTATTATATTTAATTGAATAGTTTGACAGTAATCTAAAATGTGTAAAATCTTTTATTTTTTTTGCAATGAACATTTTATTTTGTGGAAACGTGCAAAATTTAAATTATACAAATATTAAATAAATTCCTTTCTAGCTCAATCAGCATTAAATATACTTCGAAGCTTAATAGAACATTGATTAAGGTAAAATGAAATTACTCTGTAAACATTCCAGTAGACCTGTCGCCTTTCTAATCATCGTTGCCGCCTGCCATTGTTTTATTGTGCCTCATAAATTCGTGTACCGTTACGAGAAACTTATTTATCAAAGCCAGCGAAGATATCGATAAAGTTTCTCCTTTTAAAAGTCAAACTAGACGCGCCACTGGACAGTGGTGTCCACTATTTACATTCAATAATGAAAATACTTGAACGAAAACTTTTACATGAGCTAGGTAATTATGACAGTAATTTCTAAAAAAACTCTCACGCCAATGCCACAAAAATTGTTGTCTTTGAAATAATAAAAAAATGCTTAACTTGATTTCTTAAACTGGGTTCACCATGGATTTACCACTCAAATAGCAACCACTCGTATCTGAACGGCAATAATCATAATATGCAATTTTAAACCAAACGTAGTATAAACCTTTGTCTCTGTTTATTCATTCATTTAACAATTTCGCAAAAACATTTATTGTTCGCGAATAATTATTTGCCCTTGATTTTTGTTATAAAAACAGTTGAATCAATTTTATCGCTCAAAATAATAATTTGTAACTAAATGTTTGCAATCGAAAATAGATGTCTTGGTACGTTAGTGGGTCTGACGTCTAACGTAAAATAAATCACGTAGTTGTGTAACATTATTTTATAATGCTATATTTTGCACGCCATTGATTGGTTGTGAGTATTAAAACAATGATGCCCCTGGGGACGGGCGGTCGATACTAAATTTATCAGGCCAAGAAGTTTGCAACGGAAATTAATTCCTAAGGATCCCTCCTCAAGTGTCACTTGGGTGGGCTGTGAGTTGGAAACCATCCCCCCAACCCATTCCTACTACATCAACTCACGGAGAGGACCCGACAAAGCAAAATAATACATTATTCAATATTGACGAAATTATCGACATTCAAAAAAGTACGCTTGACAAAAAATACTCCTTACCTATACAAAATCTCATTGAATCTGTTCACGGTTAATTTCGGGCACAAGTAATGATGTAATTTAATTTATTTTATCGGTTTATTTAAATTTGAGAATATCTTTTTCATTTGAAAGCCTTCGTGACTGGTCTTCTACGTTATATTTCCCCTAATATTTGTTCGTTTCTGAAGTGTACTGCATAATGGCTTTACAAGAAAATTTTATTCAGTGCCAGTAGTCTTTCGTTATCTTCTTGAAAGACTACAACACATAGTCAATATCAATAGATCCAATGAAAAGTGAAGTGAGCCAACTGATTTTGATAGTATAAAATATCAAAGTATTTTATTCTGCAAAATTGTATCGCTAGTTATAACGATGGGGTTAAGCTGAAATATCTATCGACTAATAATATTTTTTTGTGATGCTTAATACTTAGATGTTTTATCCTATTATAAAGGAGTTCTACCAAGTAAATGTTAATTGAATCAGCCAACTGATATAATCGAAAAAAATGAGTTAGGTGTGTTTTGGTATTCTACATATCATAAAAGTAAACTGAAGTAAATACAGGCTGCAAAAGTATTTTATTTTGAAGTTGAATTCAATGAACTGTAAATTAATGTAAGAAGTTCATGAAACTAAAACTTTCAATAAACAAGTTTCACTATTTTATTACTTCATCTTTTGAGGGTTCAATAGTGGTCCACATAAACTGGGCCACTTGGAGTACGATATGGCAATTATATGGCTCACTAAGTATTATCGAGGTAGGAGGTAAGAGTGTATTATTGTGCACTTGTGATAGCAAATCGCAACACTTTGCGTATGATTTTGCTGATGAGACCAATCCACCGTAAGCTTGAGCAAACGTATCGCTTCTCTCTATATAGCAATAATGCTATTCGGGGAAAGTGCATAATGTATACTCACATGCTGTCGAATATTTATATCGAAACTCCATATTTTTATATTTATAACAATAAATTGTATATACAATATTTATGCTTTTATATATCCCGACTTACCTACGAAATTGAGTACATATTAAAAGTGCAAAAAAAAATATTTGTTTCATTTTTATCATTGTAAATAAAAAACGGTAGTATTTTTTATGTGATCATTACCGCTTGTCGACTGAAACAGATCAAACATCTGCATCTGGGCTTCCAATCCCGGGATTTCGGGATTCACTGTTAAATGCTAAAAAATCATCTATCAAATCAAAACTTCCTGATCAATTACATCGTGTACTTAAGTTTTTTCATGTACATACATAGTTTTTTTAAAAAACCTATTGAATCAAAATGAATTTATTGTAGTCTCCTTCCTTCTCATATTATCTAACAGCCGTTTTTAAATAATTTTAAATGGAGGACAAATTAATACTTCTTAAATGAATGGAGAGCAATATCTCAAATTGAAGGACATGTCCCCTTTTTGGATAAATTTGGTAAAACCTACCATAATAATGCAATAAATAAAATAAAATTATTTTGATCATTATGTCTTTTTTCAAATATTTTTCTCTTTTTTTGTAAATGTCTGTCATTCCAATCATTCCAATGCCCAAAAAAAATATTTAATCATATATAAATTCCAATTGAAGTAATAATAGACACAAATTAAATATTAAATGTACAATTTAACACTTGATATTAAACTTAATGACCGAGATCGTAAAAAAGGTCCGGGATTGAATGCCTTACTTGCAACTGAGATCTATTTTTTAGCCATACGTTTGCTAGGAATATTTAAAACCTTGGGGAGTAAAAAGCTCGATAATCTTTTCAAGCCCCGCCAAGCTTTTGGACCTCAGGGACCACTATATTCACAATTTAAAATATTGTGAACCACTATCATGGTTTAAAAAAAACACGGAATAAACATTAACACACAACATAAAGAACTCTGCGAGCCAACGGTTAGCGACCGCTGTTCTTGATAACTTGTTTTTCATGTGGGTTCAAACAGTCTGTTTGATTGTGCTTTAAGCTTCTCCTTTCGGAGTCCACGAAAAACGAAGACAGACCGTAAGACAAAAAGCTAATTGTTTGTTTACCATTCCCTTTTCCATGGATACTATAGGGTAGGTATGGGAAAATTTTAACATATATATTCCAAAGTCGTATGTTTCATTTGCCTTTTCCAAACTATTACACCGTCGATGTTGATTATCCAACTGGTGACTGCTTTTCGTTCATACTTTTTCATAGAACAGCTAAAAACAATTTACTTGCCGGTAGTATTTGACGGAATCTAAATAAAAATTATTGATTATGTTTCATATTAAATTGTGGACATCTTTAGTTCGTATCGTTCCGTCGTTTTTTCTTAAGATGCTCACCTCCGACCTCCGACCTTTCCACAACGGTCGACAGCTTAATCCGATCTAGGGCTTGGTAATTTTTAATTTTGCGACGAACGACTTGACAAAATTTCTCAAATCGATGATTCCCACTTTACTGTATAAATTTTATTAAACATCAAATTTTGAGTAGTAAAATTCTTATTGATTAATTAAGTGTCTACCGTTGTGACGCAGGACATAAATATTTTACACTCCTTTTTTACATGATTTTTTTGTCAAATTTTATTGCATTATTTCGAAATATTTCAAATCATATAGAAAATTGTTTGAAGCGAGTATTGTAAAACCACTGTAACCTGTCTGTCATCCTTTCATTTCATAAGCATAGTACTTCAATAAATACCATAAATTAAGAAGATTGTTTGTGGATATAATCTGTAACCTCTATGTATGTATGGCAGGTAATTTCACAGCTGCCTTTCACTTACGCTGTTACTTTTATAGACAAATTGATTAATTTACCCCTCGCATTCTATTCCCGATGCAAAGATTCACAGTATTGATATGTTAATATATGTATTGTGACTTGCTCGACAACTTAGCCTGATGTCATTTGTCATTAATTATCATTTAAAAATGTGGACCGGTTTTTTATAAATGCCTTAGGGTACTCAACGTTGTACCCACCACCACCCGCTGCAGCTTCACACTTTTACAGGGTGAATTCCGCAGCGCAACAACGCTATGCATGTTTCAAATGTTTTCCAGGCATGTCCGAGGAGAAATTCCTCAAGACTTGGTTGCATGCACTGTAGTCTGGGGGTTTAATGTATTTAGGGAATTGCGTTCCAATCGCTTTCCATAGGACGCCACGAACTCTTTAAATGCTATGTAATTTGTCAGAGATGCAACTGATAGTCGTATCGTCTTGAGCAATTTTTCCCGTTCGTTGTCCATGTCTGGGCATTCCCAAAGGATGTGATCAGCATCCTGGATCATATTGCCACATTTACATAGTGGACCGGTTGAAATTAACAAAATTACATATTATTCTTATCCGTTAGATAAAAAGTCTTACACTCATTATAGTTTGAACACCTACAGAAAAACTGACCCCTCTGGAATAGATTAGCAACGAAGCCAAGATGTCTAGTTATAGATCTCCTTGATGATTTAGAGGTATAACTTTGGTTAACTCAATTTTTATCGAATACGTAACAAAATGTCGGCTCCCCCGAACTTAATTGTTTATATATTAATATTAGCCTTGGTCTTGAGCTGATTTCTTTTTAATTGCAATCACTCAGCTTCAGTGCACCGATCGCAGAAACAGTTTTATTCAAAAACGTCCTTTTGTAATAGCTATCGAAAATAAAGCGAGAATTTGTTCTTTTATTTGTACGGAGTATTTATTTTTAAAAATATTGTATCGTTTTTTCGTATCGTAGTTGACTTGTTAACGTCGAAAATATTTATCTGAACAACTGTCTGCCGAATATTATTTCTGTAGAACTAGATAATAATCATTTTCCCTTTGCAAGTGTATTCTTTACTTTGGAACAATGCCTTTTAAAAGCAGACCTTCAAATAGAGTTTCGGAGACCTTTTACTCGTCTCTTTTGAAACTCTCGATTCATTTCATGCCTTAACTTTTTCCATCTTTCTCTCCACATTTTTTTTTTATTTTTTCGTCCACATAAAAAAACCGCTCATTCATTTTTTTTAAGTTTTCCATTCGTGAAAAATTTTATTCAACTTTGAGAGTTGTTCATTTCTTTTTTCATGTTTTTCAACTCACCCAAACAATAAAATCGTTCTTGTCTCTTCAATCGGTCGTATCATTTTTATGGCTAGATCAAAAATATTTTTATATTCACATTGATATTTTGCCACGGTATCTTTTCAATTATATTAAGAGCAATAAAAAATGTAAGAATATTGTTTTCCCGCTCAGAATTGTTTATCAAAATCGTTAGATATTATATTATAACTCTCGTGATAAAACGAATGATTATTGTTTCATCGTAATCTACTTCAAAACTTTTGTTTTCTTTACAATAAACCCTTTCACATTATATGTAATATTGTGTCTACCACATGTCACAGTTTAAAGGGTTGAATAATAACCAGTCTTCTTACTTACGCTTTGGACTCTGATACTCATTCACAGTACGATATATTATATATAACGCTCTTGGGATTTTATATTGCGCGGTCAAAGGCTCGAATACCCAACCGGCAAGTTAGATTTTTCAATCGATTTATAATGTATATTTTGTTCCAATGAAATATTTATCTGTACTGTTATCATTCCTCGTCGCCCACTTCTTATCTATTCTTAAAACATGCTGTAAAAAGGTGATTAAGCTAGCGATAAGAAAGTATTAAGAGAATCCAAGAGAATCTTTATTTACTAATTGTACGTCTTAATGCATTCTGACAGTTAACCACTGAAAGTTACCCCGTTGTGTATGGAATACGTATTCTGCGACCCGCGATAATGAAGGTAGCAACAATTAACATGACACAATACGACAGAGCAATTGCGAGCTCAGAAGGTGTTCGTAGATATACTCCATTCCATTTGCATTTAAATTGACTACTAATGGCTCGACTCGATTCAATTATTAGACACTCTTATTTCTGTACCCGCCGATAAGAATTCTCGTCATTTGTGTAAAGGGTACGAACATACCTCCAAGGTATGAGAACCTTCTAGTCTTTAATGAACGTTCACCGCTTTACAAATGACTTATTTTGTTCGAGTTCAAAAGTCATCGGGAAAAATCTTTTTGTACGGTACGTTGCTTCGCCTTTTTCCCAGTCGCCTTTCCTTGACAATTTTAATTTGATAATGAACTCCTGTGATCGAAATTGATTAAATATTTTCTGTTCTTTTAATATTCATTTTTGACTGAGAACATACACGCTCATAGAGAACAGCTTGGTGTTGAAAATCAATTTAATTCATCTATGTAACTGAATACAATCAATTTATACTTAATAGATATTTTTTCTATTCATTTTTCTGAAGATGTTTCTCAACGAAGCGAAACACTTGTCATACTTAGCGAAACACGTGGAACAACTAGATAAAAACCTTACCAGTTAAAGACATAATTTTCCTATTAAAATGATATGAATCGTCATGTAATTACTAGTGTGTTTATAACGTTAAATAATAAGTTAGATTTCAGTGCTGTTATGGTCAGTGAATGAATGAATGGTAGTCATTAAAATATCTTAGAATTCCACGCATTTGTTTAATTAAAAAATTTTGACAACCAACTTAATACCACCATTGTAACTGGAATGGTGTTTCGTTCTAAAAATGTTACAAAAATATTACATTTGTCTGTATATATCAGTATGTATGTTTGAAGCCACAAGGTATACATGGATACTATATATGCGCATTGGGAGAGTATTGACATATTTCACTTCCATTTGATAATTTATATAACAGTACTATTGTATCAAATTTAACATATACTTTTTAATAGAAGTCTATTTGAGACTAGTATAATCGTACCTGTGATAGATGACCTATTGAAATCGAAATACTGAATGTCTTAAGTAACCAGTACGTCGGAACTGTTTTTGCATTGTTTACACCGCGAACGCTCGCGTCATAAAATATTTCATTCCTGCGTGTGATATGTGATAGTAATAAAGCGTCTACAGAGCGGTCTGGGTTATTATATATAAGATAATTCGAGAGACGTAATTAGCGTATTAAAATATTTCTCATCGTACATTTTTTTCAGTTTGACCATCATGCTTTTGATTTACTTTTTGTGGTGTTTCATATCTTGGAATGTCTTTAAGCACGCCACCTAAAAGGCGTCGTCAACCGCATAAGTAATGTTCAAAATTCTCAAACATCATGTCTTTGTTTTAGTTAAATCATCCTCCAGGAGCGTACTTCATAAAAATGTTGCTTAGCCATATTTCTGTGTTTATATTCACCTTACCCTGAATGTAACCTAATGACACAAAAGCCTGCAAAGCTTTAAGCAATTGACATACTTTTTTTCATGAAAGCTGCATTTTGGGGCTTCATTTTCCATACCGCTGAATAAACCCGCCGGATACGAATCTCTGGAAAATTCTGAGAACGTCTTTTAAATATTCCTCTTTTTCTTTTGTCTATTTAAACTATGTAATATATTGCAAAGATATTCTAAACGTTTTACTCTTCTCAGTGCCTTTTATATCTTAACAATATCCTTTCGATTTTTCCAACAGAATGTATTCTTCAAATACTTATTGAAAATCATCCGTTTATCCCCTGTTTTCAGAGACCTAAAGAAAATAGTAATGAGTGATGTAAAATTGTTTATAATATAATTATTATTGCGGATATAAGGAAGGGTTGAATCGTAGACTAACCATTTTCCTGAAGAAATAGGTAATTATTAAAGGCTTGGGAATAAATTCCGCCTTCCTTCCAATTTATTGTTTATTGCAATCAAATACGAATAGAAGTTGTTTTGCATTCAATCAAGCAAAAATTTAATTGAAATTTGCCCTTGGCTGAAATGTTAAACCATCACAAACGTATCGTTGGATCATATTATATTAATATACTACTGTCGGAAATGACATTACTCATAATTCCAAAATAAATATTTAGTGAAATTGAACACACG
Organism: Himalopsyche phryganea; assembly: GCA_022494535.1. NCBI lineage: Eukaryota > Metazoa > Arthropoda > Insecta > Trichoptera > Rhyacophilidae > Himalopsyche > Himalopsyche phryganea. Next base: position 1,563,601 of record JAGVSL010000080.1, on the reverse strand, counting down.
CTATGTATTCAACAATAATTGTGTTTTCGTTTTTAAACTATTTAGATGCTAGCGTAAACCGAATCAATTAATATGATCTGATATGGTCAACCGTTAGGTGTCTTTTACATATGACTGGAGAATAGCATGAATGAATGTATGAAATAAAAAAAAATCACACCTAAGTGATAAAGTTTGTGAATAAACTTTATACTTGTAGATTTTCCATTGCGACTCCTTTTTAAATATACAAATTGGTACAGTGATATATCTTTTGTTTGCAAACGGTACAACGTACAACATTACATTGTTTACAAAGGGGTTAATTTAAGGAATTAAAACGGTCAGCAATACATTCAAAACAACGGAAATATGCAAATCGAAACATCCATGAAAAAGAAATTTAATAGTGAGCTTAGTATTATGAAACGGGTTCGCGTTTTTAATCCGCATTTCTTTCTAATCAAAAATGTATATACGAAAAAGTAAATAAAAAACAATAACTCTGAGTGTTTTTATCAAACAGAGCATTACTCGTTTGATGATTACTAAAGACAACATCAATTTCATTTTAATATAAATAAAACTCTTGAAATATCATTAATTATACTTATAATACGTAATATTGCACTCATTTATTATCTATCAATTTATATTTTGGTAGTTTTAACCTACTTCCGTTCATTCATTTTTGAACTTACTTTTTGAAGAAATAATATAATATACCACTTTTTAAGAACGCCAATGGCGCCCTATCCGCCTTAAAAGTCAGACGGTAAGTGGGATAGTATTATATGGAATATCCAGCCAAAACGTTTCCAAAATTCTGATGAGCTTTAATTGTATTAGTGGAACAAACGTTTGATGAAAAATTATATAAAAAATATCTCACCATTGGACGTTAGTGTTATTAAAAGTTCTGCTTTTCCCTTTTGCTTACACAATTTTCTGTCATTAACTAAATCGTAGACAATAAATATCGATCTCTTTTGTAAGATATCTCGCATCTGTCTCAATGAATATTGTCATATAAAAACAAAATGCTTATGTTTGATTTTTTACGTGTCAATTCAGTATTTTTTTATATCGAAAATCCATTTAGTTTTTTCATGTATTTTAATGACATATGTCTTTTACTAACTGCATTTCATTAGATATTTCTCCATATAGAGCATGCCATTTCAGCGCCTGTGGAAGCTACAGTATGGTTAATGAAAAATGTCCCGCGTGCAATGCGGCTTGCAGAGTGTACCACCACCAGGCGCGCCAAATACTTTTTAGTGAAACCCAATACAATTATTGTTACTTGAATATTTACAGAGAAGAGAAATTAACTTAACGCTGAAGAAATACTTATTATAATAAAATATATATATAAATACTGTGCCACCAGACTAGGACTATACAAAAAGGTGTGAAACATTACTATATATGGGAAAAAACACTGTCATATTTGTAACATCATTATCAACTGCACATTACGTGTCTCTTTTTAGTACGGCGTAACATGGAAGCATAATCTTGTAATTTATTTTGAAGATACCAAAGAATTATTTATGAAATTATTTTTATGTTATTGTACACCATTTTTGTAAATAATAGGTTAGCTTTAATAGAATGTTGACATTAATAGAATGTCAGAATTTTATATCTTTTTTAAATAATTATTTAGGTTCTTAGGCTTCCAGGACTCTAAAAATGTAACTTGTGTCATAGAGTGATACCCCACCAACCACAATACGGTGTCGTCCTTAAATAGAAACATTGCTTTCAAATCTAATTTTCTATATTTTTAAGGTTGCAAGCTTTTCTGTCGGCGTCCGTGGTGCAATTGGCCGGTGCGGACAGTTTTCATAAATTGATATTTCGAATTTGGATTATTGAGATTTTGTACACCTCCTTGCCTATTGCCACTAACGAGCCGGGTTTCGCCTTTCGGCATCTTCAGGCATTCGAGCGCATGACAGATAGTAAACAGTGTCTAACGTTTATATAGAAGATACAAATACGACAATTATTATTTACGAGATAAAATATTATACGTCAAGGATCCACACTGATACCTGGGTTAAAATTTCGAGAATCGCCTTAATTCTTATTTTGTAAGCAACGCATTAACAGGGTGGCGAATTGCCCCGAAATGTGTTGTCTAAAACTCCCTCCTTACCCATCCATCTCATCCTCACGGGGCGTAGCGAGAGCAATTATCTAACCACCTGTCCTGTCCTAACTCTATCCTTCTATCCCTACTCTCTTCGATAAAGAGAGGTTGTCCAACTGAGTTACAAACAGTTCTCATCGAACAAAATCTTGAGATAGCTTCATTAGGAGACCATATGCTCCACATTGGGAGCGGAAATCGGAAGAAAAGGCTTTTCTGTCTAGGTTGACAATATGTCTATACTTAAATTGTAGGTGATAAGTAATACTTAAACTGCAAATTTTAATGAAAACTGCACTGGTAGTTTAACAGTATAAGGACAATTGTGTAATTTTCAACTGCAATTGCAACACGGCGCTTTTAATTTGCGACACTACTTAACATATAATATTATGTAAGTTCTGTTTGTCTAGCCGGCAGTTTAATGATTCACATGCAAAAATAACAAGAAACATTTTCTTTGTATTCTTTGGCATTGTTTGTTTTCACCGTGAAGTTTTTAGTTACCACAATGTACTTTAATGAGATGAATACTTTGTGTTTTATAATTTTACTTTTCTGTTAATCTTTTTAAGTGCATTGAAATTAAAATAAAGCTATTTTCGAACCTGTGAAAACATTTTTGTTTTTATAAATGAATTTTTATAATCAAAATCATCTACGACTATAAATTCATGAAAAGATAAAATAATGTTTTAAGGTAACTTAAAAAATATGTGACATTACCGCTTATAAAATCCAATGTGCCAGGTATTTTGATTTTTTTTTTTTTTAACTCAATATAAGTTTTTTAATGTCACTCGAAGAGAGGAGACATCACAGGCATCTATGCCCAAGCTCTCGAATTTAAAATTGAAAAATCTCAATTTTATGTAGGCCTGGAATTAAACCTAGACCCATCTTATCGCTACGGTAAAGCAGTTTACACTTGACGACAACTTGTTATCACTTTAATTGATTGTTTCTAGTTCGGGGCGTATATTTCTCACGGCATTTATTTTAGAAAATGGATTTGAAGCGACTTAGCTGCACACTCAATATTTAGCGTTTAAACCGAGATTTTTCTTGCAATTATTTCCATCGTCCAGGTTAGTAAGTCATTGAAATTTTTCACGTTGCAAAATAAGGTATTTTATTAAAAATAAATTAATACGACAAACCAATTGATAATGCAACAAAATTTTTTTAATTTTACATCATTTGAGATAAACAAAGGCCATTTTACTCCAAGAAGTTTTTGAGAGGTTGATTAATAGTCTACGAATTCACAAAATTAATATGAAAACGTGTAATCATACTTCACTTTTTTGTGTATTATTGAATTTTTACTGTCATATACTTTTTTTCCATCTCCGCTCGCAATGTGGTCTCCTAATGGAGGTATCTCAATTGATTTTTTCTATGAAAACTGTTTGTTACTCAGTTGCTCAACCTCTCTTTATCGAAGAGAGTAGGGATAGAAGGATATGGCTAGGACAGGACTAGTGGTTAGCTAATCTCTCTCGCTACTCCCTTGACGATGGGATGGGTGGGTGAGGAGGGAGTTTTTTGAAACAACACAAACACTCAAACTACGAACAGAAATCGATTGAAAGATAAATTTATGATATCCGTCCGCACCGGGAATTAAACCCGAGACATCCGTAGTAGTAGCTCACGACGCTACCAACTGCGCCACGTACGCCAACGAATTGTCATATACTAGTGTTTAATAAATCAGTTTAATTGAACGTAATATGTTATATTATCTGCATATCATTTCACATGATATGAATATATACAACTATTCATCACATTAACAATGTTAGTAGTAATATTATTCAACGCTGAATTTATTCGCTGCAGCTTTGAATATCATAACGACTTTCTCGGCTTCAATAATGATACAGCCACTTGACCTCTTAGCTTTGAACAATGTCAACCAATTACAGCCGGAAGCTGGAAAGTAGACTTGAATCGAATATTCCGACCTATATCCGGTACTAACTGACTCTACGATCGACAGTTTATTCTAGCGGCTTCTTTTCCAGCTATTACAAATCACGATGTTGCCTGGATAACGATTATAAATATTGTTTTTAACAAGTAAATGCTGACATATTGGCAGATTCTGTTCTCAATATTTATTCACGAAACTCGAGTCGTTAGTGATTGTTGATTAAAAAATTGTTCCTGTTCATCACGATATCTGCATAACTTGTGCGGAAATGGAAGCTATAGTCTTAATCATTATATATATGAACCAACAAATAGGTCCCTCAAATAGGTCACGTTTTTAATGGAAATTATGATTGCTTTATATTGTATACACACGGATAGTAGAATTGTGCAACAGTATCAATCTAAAAATATAATACGTGCATCATGTTTGTTTGTGCGAAATGTTTTCAATCACTGTGATAACGAGTTGATTTTTTGTACCCTAGTAAAAACGTGAAGTACTCATCGAAATCACCGCAACCGCTACTGTGAGGTGAACAGGGTGTAAAATTTTAATTGGGCTGTTTTTGTTGTATTTTTGCGGGCTTAACGCTTGTACGGTTTGTCGAATCCGCCCGTGGATGACTTTGTGCATCCCTCATTCGTGTCACTTGACTACGAAAGATATTTCATTTCTCTGTAAATATTGTTCATTTATATTCTTTGCCAACTTAAACGGAAACATTTTGTTTTATAATTCAGCGTTTTCATTGTAGTTAATACTTACATTTAAATTACACATTTATAAATCATTTGCTCATATTTCACCCGTTAATTTCTTTCTTTTCTTAGATTTAGATATAGTATTCTTTCATCTTCATTTGCTGAATTAAAAACTGTATTATCCCGGTAATATGTTGCTTTAGGCGATGCACTGATGCAAATATAATTTCATTTTTGTTCTACTCTTTACAAACTGTTTTTTTTAATCATATTAATATTTCATTGCGTTTTTAAATAGCTTGGAAGAGCGTACTTTTACATTGTTACGCCAACTTTATATATTTATTATTGTGTTACAAAACTCAAAATTCAAACGCTACCGAAGAAAAAAAATAAAGATTGAAACTTGTCTTGTTCTTTAGAAAAAATCGTTCTATAAATTAGTTATCACGATCTTCCTCCCAATTTGATTCTAAAATGAAGTTTAATCAAACATGCTATTTTCAGTGAAAGTTATTTTTTGGTCATTTGTATAGGTTTTAGAGATTCCAATCGAACCATTTGGTATTCGAATATTTTCAATCCATTTTTGATGTTCGAATGTTTGATATTTTTTTCTGAAATTTTAGCAAAAGTAATGTAATTATTTTAACATAGTTAATTTATTTTTAAATACTCCTGTAGTTAGTCTGTATTTACCGTCCGTCACATCATCTGAAATGTCATTAAAAAAACCAACATATATAAGTATACAACACAATTAAGAACTGAATGAATGCACAGTTGTCTATTAGACTTAATTTCTCTTGTAATTAATTCGATATTTGAATACCTACATACTTTAAGTATTTCGTATTCGATACTCGAATAATCAATTCCACGAATATTTGAAATCCCTGATTGGTTCATTAATTTTATTGTTATAAAAAACTGCGATACTACAACATCTTTCGTAATTTAGAACAATTTCGCAACAGTTGGAGTATATTAGTCTAATTGAGGCTTTTAAAGTAGTCAATAATTCTCGTGTAAGTCTAAGTTTTACGCTCAATTATTGAACCTGTAGGTTTCCCGTGATAGTAATAAATTTCCTCAAGTTTTCTCGGGCGAATTGCGCTCCCCAATTGAAAAACTCTTTTCGATAATTTCATCGGCCCGTGAGTTTACGCATAATTGAAAAACAGTTACGTCCATTTTTTTGAAAACAATTTTCAGGTACTATATTTTGCTCCGAATTATTTATAGCCCTGTCCTATTAATGATACTTTTTCAACCTAGAAACAACATTTCCTTTTCCATACTATTGATATTCAAATTTCGTAACGTATTCATCGAAATACTAAATCAAAGCGGTTGAGTGCATTCGATGAACGATCAAGCACGAAAAATAAAACGTATATCGCCGAAAATAGCTTTGATATTTTTTTAAATAATAACAGAAAGTTTCAGTTTACATCTCGTTCAGCATTTACTAAAAAGCACATCGTTGTGATTATCATTCTACTGTGAATGCTTGTCATTTTTTGCCGTAACTTTTTATAATAACTGGCACTGTTGGAAGTCAATTTAATTTGGTTTAACACGAAAGTTAATTGGAATCATTTTGAATAGTATATAAATGTTCTCTTGAATGCATTTACTTGACGGGCACTCAATTTAACTTGCACTTCAGTGTCTCTTCTAGACACATAGCTCTATTATATAATGGATGGAGTCTAACTAAACTCTGAACGAATATGCATTATTTTATTATTTACCTGCTTAATGCTTTTTAGATTTGGGTTGTTTCTCTCTTTTCCGTCAATAGGTAGGTGTTTAGGTTATTTTTTCTTTCCATTAGTTCCAAATTATTACACTCTTATTATGACACAAAAAGAGCTACAAATTTATTTTAAAAAATGAAACACAATTCATTTGTACTACTTCCACATTATTATAATGACACACACAGTACATCATTATGATCATTATTAATATGTGGAAGTAGTACAAATGAATTGTGTTTTATTTTTTAAAATATAATGTCTTTCCACCAAGAATTGACAGTTAACACCTTACAAATTTATTATTCTTACAGATTACTTTGATTTTGGTCTATATGGAATGGCACATAATGGATTTCCTTTAATCTTTATATTAGATTAACAAAAGAGACGTTTTTTACCCATTGCGAATTTTTCACGATTGCGTAACTAGCGCTCTTAGGCAAAATTTTAAAGTAAAATATTCAATTTACCAAAAATACAGTCAACGGATATTCCGCTTTCGACTACTCAAAGAATTTGTTATTCCAATATATTTACCGACAACGAATCGATACCAGAGACACAAAAGAGAAACAAGGTACTTTTTGTGCTGAATCATAATGGCATTTGTCCCGAGCGATATTGTTTTATCAAGCTGTGTCAGTTATCTCCCCAGGAATGTAGGCAAAGCGTGGCGTAGGCCGTAGACTCGTAGACCTCATTTGAAATGCTAAGTCTTCGGGGACGGCACAGGCACCCCGCTAAGGTACCCACGCCCGGCTTGACACGAGCCTGACTGATCCATTTAATAAAATCTGTCAATATAAGAGTTTCCGAGAACAGCCTGCAATATCTATGTAATGGCAGGGGGGTTTCGTGTAGCTATTTATTTGTACTGACGTGCCGTAAGTCGTAAACCGTTTATTTGACGACTATTTTGTTTTATCCGACCATTCGTTTCAGCTGGGCTTAAAGCCATTAGCGTTTTCAATGCTGTACATTTGAAATATTTCGATAAATTAAATGCATATACTATTTTTAACACCATTCTATGTCATTAATTCGTTTAATATATTTTCTCGCGTCTTTCATATCTTTAGCGTGCTGCTCACATAATTTAACTAATTACACTACTTTTACTATTAAAATATTATTTAAAAAACACTGCAACAATGTAGAGTTATCAAGACTCGTAATGGATTATTTCAAAGTGATGTACTATGTCAAACAAGAACTGGCTAAAAGTCAGCCTCTGCACCTCTTTTTTCGAATATACGCTCATTGCTTTCGGTGCGAATTCATAAATCAATTGAATACAAACTTCGAACCAAGATAAAAGCTCTACTGCCTTAGCACTGTACTTCTGAACCGCCTAATTATTATAAATACAATTTATTCATAAAGAATATTCATTTAACAAAATTAAAGTATTTGTACATTGAATGAATTTTGTTTTATTATATTTCTTTTATATTAAATCATAATACGAAGGAATTGAAACTTCTTTCCGCAAACTTTTATTATTTATTTTCAGTCACGCGATATGTTTTTTACAAAGCTTTTTGATGTTTTACCTTATGACCTACACGAGCTATTACTTCTGTGATTCACTTACAAAAGCTTTGTAATAGCAAGCTTTCGTGAGTAACTTTAATCTCGCAATGATTCTCGGTAACTCTGTACACTAGGCGTGCTCTAAATGATGAATCTTACTTAGTATTCCTTTGCCGCGATTTTTTCTCCACCGAGCGACGATATTTTTATATCTTCATACCCCATCCCCTGATCGAATGTTGTGTTTCACATTGCATAATAAAACATATTATTTCGAGTGGAATATTTTCAAGTCTGTTTTATATTCTCATATTTCAATTAGTAGAACGTCTTCTTGCTTCTTCTAATTCATTTTAGTTTATATTTTTATTTATCCTGTTTGTTTTCTTGATTAAAATTGGCATTGTAGAAAATTGCAACAGATATTGTGCCAGCGTCAGAACTGTATTATAGTCAATGACATCTTATAATTCTTACGGAACTGAATAATTAACTATTTTTATCGTAGTATAATGGAGTTCTATCAAGTAAATTCCAATTAAATTAACGACGCTTTGAGTGTTTACTTATAAGTCCTTTAAAATACATTATTATATTACATTTCACCTATTTGACTGTGAACAATATGCGAAAATTATTCGGAAACTCATTAATAAATGTGTGATTTCGTAATTTAAAGTAATCTTAAAAATAATGCTCACTTTATTTACTACTAAAATTACTAGAATATGGCTGACGTAATGGCGCCTCCGGAGAAGGCAATCCGCGTAAAGAGCTCTCAATCCGATTAGGGATAGCTGGAGCAACCCTTAACTCAATGCGGAAAGTCTGGGACTCACGGTTGTACTCAGTCCAAACCAAGTGCCACTTATTCAATGCATGCATCCTAACATTGTCACTTTACGGTTGCGAGTCATGGCACCTCGCCAAGGCACAGGGTAACCGTATACTGTGTTTTAAAAACAGATGTCTGCGGCAAATACTAGGGGTTCAGTGGTTTGATTTTGTCAGTAACTCGGAGATAAGAGAGCGGACGGACCAGCCTATTATTACGTCTAAAATAAAAAAAGCGACGATGTACCTGGCTTGGACACGTGCTGCGGTTGCCCCAGGGGAGCCTGAATCCTGCCTGTCTCCTGCCTGTCTCTTTTACCAACCAGATGGATTCCGTCGCCCTGGAAGGCCGCTGATGACTATCCATAGGATGTATTCGGCGGAGCTACGGGACACTGGGATGGCCTGGGAGGAAGCGAGGAGACTGGCTGGGGACAGAGAAGCTTGGAGGAACCGCGTGATGGCCATTTGCTTCGAATAGGGAGCGGATATGGTTTAAAGAAAAAAATGGTGCTTCATCGTGAATCGATTGCGTACATCCTGTATTTCTTGTAGAATTAAATAATTTGATATTTGTATCAAAATAAAATTGTTTATGAAGATATCGTTTTAATTAATTTATTCATATTTTATATAATTTAAGACATCGACTGAGGGTGCTTGATGGAATTTCAATATCAAATTTGGATTATTGAGATTTTGTACACTTCCATGTATTTTCAAAAATACATGGAAGTGTACAATATCTCAATAATCCAAATTCAAATTATTCATATTTCCAACTATTTCCAATTTGTACAATAATATAAATTATATATTATTGCTATCTCCATATGAATGCATAAAATATTATTATTTACACAGGGTAGCTTTATTATATCATAATTCATAAAATTCCCCGGAATGAGAAACTCGCGTTATTGCTCCCTTGTCGATATCTTGTTTATTTCCGAAATTTGCATACACAAAAAAATTAAATTACGCAGTATAACCCGGCGAGCGCCCGGGGGTGTTACGTTTGTATAACACTTAGACCCCGGGTCCCGGAGGTCAGCTTCCACATTACACCGAGCGCGGTTTAAAACGTGCGTTTGTTTGAGCAACTTCTCGCGTTGGCCGGATCCTCTCGTGGAAACCATTACTGCGATTGCTTAGCGCATTAGCGCCCCGCTCCGCCCAGCGAACGGAAGCGTTATGTATACACAATATTGCGAACCAAATGTGTGGACATGTGTGGAAAAACTGTATATGTGTGGATACAGTTTTTCATAAGCTCTGACCTTGTTTACTTACTACACTGAATCCCGATCTATCATCTTTTTAATAGCCCTTAAAACGATGAATCGAGGATACACTGTATCATTATTCTGAAATGTAAAAAAATATTAATCACTATTAAGATGTCAACCGTCAATTTTTGGTTCAGTGGTGTTATATTTAAAAAATAAAACACAATTTGTTTTTTTAAAACACAGCATGCTCATTATTTTTAAACTCATTATATTTTCTAACATGATTGACATTTAATGTGGCTTAATTTTTGATAATCATTAGTTATTGTTTTTGCGTAAGAGGTACTTAACATTTTGATCCTAGACATTTAATTTCATATGCCATTGTATTATGCCAATTGACCTGATAATAATTAACACTTAATTTCATATTTGAATTGTTGAGATTTTGTACATTTCCATGTATTTTGTCATTAACGACCCGGGTTTCGCCTTTCGCCATCTTCAGGCATTCGAAAATACCAGTGAACGATAGAATGCCTGAAGATGCCGAAAGGCGAAATCTGGGTCCTTAGTGACAAAATACATGGAAATATACAAAATCTCAATAATTCAAATTTGATTTTGAAATTCCATCAAGCACCCTCAGTCGATGTCTTAAATTACTTTATTTCATATAAACAGTTTTGTTATGATTTATATTTTATCAGTTGATAATGCTCACGATGAGCGAAACCGGTCCTGATTAATATAAAAATGTGTTCAACGACCAACTAGTTTTCATTTTTTCAAGTTCACTTTTTATATTTGTCTATATTTATAAGTGTGTCTAAAAGTTAAATTGAAGATTTTTTTCTATTGAAACTGTTGTTACATATATTCTTTTAGCTGCACGTTTTTATTTTTATTTCGTTTTCTTCATTTACTACTCCTATATTGCTAAACGAGTTTTATATACGTTATCACTATATTTATTGAAATCCCATTAAATGTATTATTTAAAACCATAGGACATATCTATTATTTCACTATATTCAGTTAATATTTTTTAAACTGCTTTATTTTACTCGGTGGTCCACGACCCGTTTCTCCAGTGTCATGAAGAGGTTCTGAAGTAAACATCGCTATTCAGCCAGTAACAAGGATTTCAAAGTTGTAACATTGATTGGAGGCCGTTTTTATCTTCCGCCATGTTACTTTATCATTGTTCAGTAGGCGGTGTATCCGAAGGCGTATACACGCCATATCATCCATCGACTTACCATTAGTTCAAGAGGTCCGAAGGTCCTGGCGCCCTCGCAAGTGTTTATCTGCCAAATCACGCTCAACTTCATTTGTAAACGTCAGCAGCAAAACCTTTCACCGTAACGAGCCCTTCAGATTAATCTGAACCTACGCAACTATTCAATACTGGTTCTTTTCGCTCCGGCGGATATTGTATACCACTCGTCTTCTATATTGATTAGAACGGGACCAACGTTTCGACATTTAATTGCCTAATTTATCTGTATTAATTTATAAGCTTGCATAGTGATACTAAATAATTAATCAAATTTGGATTATTGAGATTTCGTACACTTCCATGTATTTTGTCACTAACGACCCGGGTTTTGCCTTTCGGCATCTTCAGGCATTCGAGCACACGAATGGACTCGAACTGACAGACAGTAAACAGTGTCTAACGTTTATATAGAAGATACAAATACGACAAATATTATTTACGTGCTAAAATATTATACGTTTAAGAGCCACACTGATACCTGAGTTACCTGAGATACCTAACATTTCGAGAATCGCCTTAATCCTTATTTTGTAAACAACACATTAACAGAGTGGCGAATTGCCGCTTTCCAACTTCTTTTTTCAATTATAAATAATTAATCATGCCAGATAATTCTTCGATCATAATCTTATATGTATCAATAAAATATTAGTTTCCACCACTGTTTTCTGTGTATATTCAGTCAATTTTTAGAACAATCTTCCACAACCCTATCATCGGAAAAAAATTACTACAAAAAACCTTCACATTCATTGTCAGAAAAGAAATAATAAACAAAAAATGTTTTCAAATTACCACCTCATCCTAGTCTCATCCCAGTGTTCTTACCTTTTCCAAAAAAGAGGAGTCGATCGACTGACTAACAACAAGTTCTCGTAAAATAGTTTTCGCCAGGACTCCTGAGAAGACTGATAGGAAATTATTCCCTATCAGATAGAACTTTTGCTCTCACCTTTGAAAGTCCATCAATGTTTACAATATTTTAAGACATCGACTGAGGGTGCTTGATGGAATTTCAATATCAAATTATAAAAATACATGGAATTGTACAAAATCTCAATAGTTCTAATTTTACAATATTTATTCTCAGAGTCTTTTATTTTCATTAAAACTGGTTTATATGTTGCTTACAGTTTGTCGGCCTCTGTAAGGTACCAATATCAAATCTAGAACATTTCGATCGAATATTTAAGATCTTAGGTATGAGTGTTTGTGGCGTTATTTCTCTTCGAGTTGAACTCGAGTGACTTTTAAAACTGTCATCGAGTTAGTCTCGTGTGATTTGAAAATTTCAAATTATCTAGCGCCTTAGCTACTATAAGCTATAATTGCAATATTTAAAACTACAAAACGTCTTCTATTATATCTTAAAAAATAATAATAATTGACAGACTTCAAATCAAACTTTTTTATTTATGCTTCCCTAAAATTACCTGATAAAATTGGATTTTCTCCGCGTACTATTTCTTTTCGTACATTAGATCACTCGTTGACTGACAATTTAATAAAAATACGTCAATCTTATAACAAGTTACACAGCTAGCCTGTTGCCTCTTATGAAATTGTGAATCATATCAATCATTATGGTATCCTCTTCACACATAAATCGTTATATCACTACTTACTTGTGTACGGTAAGTTTAAACATAATGTAAGTTTCCAGTGTATACTATGATTTTTTAGATTTATACAATGCGCAATCAACCAAATTTATTTACACGAATGTAATTAAATTAATTGTCTTTGGAAAGCATTTTAAATTGTTCGAATCTTTCCGATAAACGTCTGCCTACCTATCTAACTCTAAGTGGAGCCATTATACTTGATTGGTGTTTTGTAACTTTGACCTTTAGCGCATAATTCGCTAAAATAAAGTGTTCTAATTTTCTTCTTGTCTCTTCATTAATCAATCCATTTTTACCTCCATCTCCATTTGCGGAGACTTAAACAGATTGCGTACTTAATTCTACAAATTTATTTTTACTAATATGTATAGTTTTCGATATTCCTTAGGTGGTTACTTTATTTAGTTTTCGTATTTAATACCTTGGTTTTAGTACATTTTAAAAAAAACCAGGATTTGCAAACTTATTTCTCATTTATATATTATATTACCTAATATACCTATGTTAAATATTTCTTGATTTAGGACCAAACAATCATATCAGTGTGTTGTATTTATGTGACGTGGATATATATATGTCATTAATTTATTAAATTAGAGATGATTTAAATGACCTTTACTGTTATTATTTATAAACTAGTGACCATACACGTCATAGATGGACGGTACTGGAATTGAAATACTGAATCTCTTAAGTTGTTCGTCGGAACTGTGTGTGCATTGCATAGCATTTTATTTTATATACACCGCGAACGCTTACATCATGAGAAAATTTGATGCGTACATGTGATATGCGATAATAATAAAACGTCTACCGAACGGTCTGGGATATTATAAGATTATAATACCTTTCTTTTATTTATTATCCGCTTAAACACCTAAAACAATATACTACCAAACTGGATGCGGTTTAACTCACCACGCAATAAAAATTAAATAAATATGGTGGTCAGCTTCAAATTAACAATATACTTAGTTTAAGCATGAATGATCCTCAATTGTATTTCATGAACTCTTTGCTAATCTAATCTATTTAAACGTGACTTGGAATACTACTCACACGATAATAAATCATTTGTTTCAACGATTCGTCGGCACTGAATACTAACAATATTACTATCATAATTCCCGCTGATGATGCGTCTCGTCATTTTAAAAAACCGAAGAGATAACCATTAATAGCTATAATAAGTACACCTACCATTTTGTTAAATGCAGATGTTAAAGTTATGTTCACGACTCCTTGAGTGCCAGGACAAAAGGTCAAATCGGTAACATTGTGACTTGTCGTGGAAAACGGTTTCGGTCGCGTATTATTTCACCCCAATTTTACGCTCCGGCACTCAGCCGTGAACGCGGGAACTCGGATTGTAAGTCACCTTGGCTCTCGTCCTGTAACTGTAAAGCTCGCGGAGGCTTCGAAAAAGCTCCGCGAGAGAGATGTGACAGGCGCAATTGGTGAGACGCGACGCGACTCAGTGTTGGAACGGAACCGAACTTTGTTTTGTTCAACTCTGAGAATGGATGGACGCGGAGTTTTTGCTATCTGACTGCCGAGCCGTCGCAATCGTTCGTCACTTGAGATTTATTATCTTTAAACGGATTGTTTGTATCTCTATCGTGTCTTTTTTGCGAAAGGCATATCACTAAAATTCAGTTCAGCATGATTCTTGTTTATCTTACACCCTTTGCAAATAAAATTTGTAAATTCCGATATCTGTAAGCAATAGTACAATACAGTTGTCATAAGGAAAAAGCAGCAAAAAGCTTAACGGAATGATCTTGAGTATCACTAATTTTAAGAGCACTAATTTATCCCAATATTAAGAGTCTTCATTGTCCTTATAGAAAACAAAATAATTATCGAAAGTATCTCAATATCAAATTATAATAGAATTTCGTCATATCTTTTTATTACTATAAATCAATAAATAAATGTAATCCATGATAAAAAGAAACCCATTGAAAAGTTATTTATTTTTCATTGTTATTACATTACGACTGTAACGCAAATATCTTTTGTATAAAGGGAAATAACAAAACCGTTCACTATTTAATAGACAAGAGAAAAGGGTTTCATTTTTAAATGTATATTTCGAAAGCAATCTTTCATCTTATTGTTTACTTACAACGTCTACTTATGTAATGTTTCTTAGGATGTGC
The DNA here is from genome assembly GCA_022494535.1 of Himalopsyche phryganea. NCBI lineage: Eukaryota > Metazoa > Arthropoda > Insecta > Trichoptera > Rhyacophilidae > Himalopsyche > Himalopsyche phryganea. The sequence goes on along the minus strand of JAGVSL010000080.1, from coordinate 1,548,384 downwards.
TCAATGTGTACACTGAACTTTATTTGTGAAATTAATGAAGACGTGTAATCCATAAGAAACCACAAATATTAAAAAAATATGTATCGAAATATTAATAATCGAAATTAATCATGATTTGGTTCTTCTATATTATATTTATTTCACAAACTTCTATAAAATATCTTTACACAAATATCTACTATCCTTTATATTCAGCGTTGGCTTATCCGGTCGTTTATATCAATAATCCGGAAACCGTTTAATAGTTGATTAATTTTCTCTACGCTTACCACTGAGAAGCCTTTCGTAGCAGAGCTTTGGCGGCGTAGCTGGTCCGTTAAAAGCTCTACGCTGAACTAACTGCGACAGCTTTCGGTTAATGCGTGCGTAGAAGAGAATTTCACCAGCAACACCACCTGCGTCTCTTGTCGCTTTATATGTACTTACGAAAGGCCGCTGTAATATATCTGCCCTCTGTACTCATCTATTACAAAACTTTCGTTCTCTATGCTTACTTTTAATTACCACCGAGTGTATTTAATACCACCCTGCTACACTCCTTATTTTTACACAATTATTTAATTTCTGCGTCTGCTTTAATTCTTAAGATTATCTTCAAATATACCGCAGTTAGTTTGTTTAAAGTTTTGGTTGCTAATTGCTTTACTTAAGTTAATTTTACTATCAGAATCCATTTCTTTTTACTCTACCTTGTATATATGATATAATATTATACAGAAATATTTCACTTTTAAATACACCGCTAACACTTGTGTTAATTTAACAAATTAAACTATTGTTTTCCACTAATGAATGACCATTTCCGTTTTTTATATGTGAAGTATAAACATAATTATTAATTCCATATGTTCTTTTTACTCTTACTATTACAAAACATATTATCAGTCCATCCTAAGATGTTCAATTATAATAGAATAAAATATCAAAATATTTAGTTCTACAAAATTTTATTAGGTAATTGATAGATTATTTCGGCTCCCCCCCCCCTTTTTTACTTAAACCATTAACAGGAGCTCATGTAATTAAGCATAATCAATAATATTTCAATGCATTTATTTTAACGTTTAATTAATAACACCACGTAAGCTCCTTTTCCAAAAACACAATTAGTAGTACTTGGATAATTTAATTTTTAATAATTTGAATACGTGAGATGACATAATATCGTATATCCCTTCTTAACAATATATATATATAAATATAGCGAAGCTAAAATAAGTTTAAGTGTTGTTTTGACGGTGACGTTAAGCCGAAATAGCTATCAACTACCTAATAAAACTTTGTAGAAATTAATGCTTTGATATTGTACACTACTAAAATCTAATTCTACCAAGTAAATGCCAATTCAATCAATTATGTTCAATTATCCGTTCAATCCAATTGACAATCAATATTTAACTTGAAAACAAATCTACGCAATTATTTTTTGCATCTGGAATAAATATTAACTGAAAGTATCAAAATAAACATTTTTTATCACATGAAATAAATGTTTATATTTTGTTTTTATTCAGAATTAAAAAGTTAATAATTAGTATAACAAATTTCGTATGAGATTTACACTTGAATTCAATGCCAATATTTTATCGGTTTCCTTTCAAATACCATCGTCATTCCATCCGATATAATAATAATACACGTGTTTACTTTGGCTATAAATACACATTACACAATGCTTGGCGGATTAATTAAAACAAATTTATGTCGACATTTTGAACCAAATAAACATCATTGAAACGTAATTCAGATGTCAATCGTAATAATTATGCAATTTTTCAATCAAGCTCAACAAAAAAAAACAATGAATAATTAAAACGACAGGTAAAACTGCCAAAGATAATGTGTTTGGCGACTGTTTCTGCCTTTGTTTATTTATTTGTTAAAAATCTGCCACTGCCTTTGAATAATTTCACAGATGCTCCGCGGCGTCTACTATCATTAGTTCATCCTCACCAGAATAATAATTAAAGCTTTTCGCCAAGAGTATCATGTCTAACTGCATTCGAACTTATTATGTATGCATTTCGCTTTGGGGGTTTTTTTTTATGGTTTGTTTTAAATCATAAAATGCATTTGCATTTTGTATTCACAGCTAACACAGCATCTTTCGAATCTTCGGCTCTCAAGTTACCGACTTTATTTTCATGTTAATTCTGAATACATACATTTGTAATTGTTGACTTAGCATTATTTGAATTCATCCTTAACTTAAAACATTTCATACTTCTTTTGAATTTGAATTGTTCAAATTTGATATTGAAATTTCATCAAACGTCCTCAGTCGAAATCTTAAATCATACTTATTTGTTGTGTATAGGCTTTTAATATTTATTTTCTTTCCAACACTCAATAATTTATTTTTATAGCATCAGTATTCTTTTAACATATCAGCACAAATTTTGTTTTGTAATATTGAAACATCCGAAACCATTGTTTGTACTTTAATTTTATAAATTGATTTTTTTTCGCCACCGCTCATGATCGTAGCAATATTCTGTCTAGATTTTCACAGATAAATTTAATTAATACATTAATTGAATAAGAATAGTTAAATACATTATAATCTAAACTTGAAATATAGTATCACATTTGTTAATTTCATTATACCACCATTTGCAGACGGTTTTATATTTAATTACAATTCTTAAATTATAAATATCTGCAACAAATGCTCATTATCAAGAGTGAATAATATCTGAAGCGATATATTATATTATATAAAGCCTACTAGATGCCCTTGGGGCGGGCTCTTACAACTATTCGCCTTTTATATAGTAATTATTATACTCGAGTAGCTATATATATATATATATATATATATATATAATTGTTTTTGATTATAAATGGGAGTAAAGACGTTCATTTTCTGAAAAAATAGACATCTTCACTCTTCATTAAGCAAAAGTCATGGTTAAGAATTAAACGAAAGAAAGATATTTATATATTTTACTCTGTGTTGACATTATGTCGCTGGAACAAAATGGCCTCACAGCTTGTACAATTTAACTTGTGGCAACAGAAGGTTGGGCAAATTTAAAAATACGATTCCATAAATGTCCCGGCCAAAGTGAAAATAATGCCTCATTTAGTGAAACGGCGTTTTAAAAACACGCAAATCATATTCGTAGTGAAACGTTTTAAGGTGGATAAATTTGTGTTTCATATAATAGAAATAGCCATAGAGTTTTATTGTCGTATAAGAAACATGTCATTTTTGAGCTTTTCATGACAAATTCTACGAATATGTACGATGTTCGCTTTGTATAATCTTTTTCCTTATTCACTTTGGGAAATAGGAACGACTGAATCGTTTAAGTACGCATAATTAAATCTGAATTGCCGTAGGCTGCATTAGCAGACAAATTGGAAATTTAACATTTTCAAATAGTTCACAAATGCGTGGTCAAAAGTGCAAATTCATATACACTCAAACATGATAATCTGGCATTATTCTTTAAAGTGAACAACCAAGTCCGCATAGCCAAATTCTCTCACCGAAACTATGTAAAAATTGAATTTCACTGTCTACTATATGTCGCGATTTTTATTCCTGAAATAGTAATTAATATTCAAGACACGGTTAATCAAGTATCAAGATTTAAAATACCTACCGCTACTGTACGTGCATTAAATGTTTATTCATATCGGCTTTAATCACTAACGAAAGGTAAATATGTATTTATGATATCGTCTTCCGAACATCTCTGAAGTAAATTCATCAGATTGTATCCTCGCTAAACTCTTTTCTTAAATTTGAGTTATTGAGATGTTGTACACTTCTATGTATTTTGTCACCAACGACCCGAGCTTCGCCATTCAGCATCTTCAGGCATTCGAGTGCACGAATGCCTCAGTCAGTTCGAGCTCATTCGTGCGCTCGAATGCCTGAAGATGCCGAAAGGCGAAACCCGGGTCGTTAGTGACAAAATACATGGAAGTGTACAAAATCTCAACAACTCAAATTTTATATTGAAATTCCATCAAGCACCCTCAGTCGATGTCTTTTCTTAAGCTTAGATACAAATAATGCATCTTTAGCCAACGCTATCCTGGTTTTATATGACTAATAACAATAAAAGTATATTTTCACACTTTACCAGTAATTAAACACTGCCTAATTGTTACGAAAAAAATACATGTAGAACTAGTCCGTGCTCTAAATTACTCACCGGAGAGTTAAAAAATATTTATGTTACTCTGGAAAAATTAAATCTCTATCGGAGAAAAGTCGAAAGTTATTTTATTTTGCCTGTGGAAATGTTTTCACGGGCAAATTGAATTATCCTTTCAATTTCGAATATGTGCGTATCCTTTTTTCTGGGCACAATAAGGTCACGAGCTTGTAGGCGTGAGTTACTACGCCCCTTTTCTGTTTTTTATTATGTTCACTGTTTTCTTTCGCCCCGGGCTGCTTGTACCGATAAAAATTTGTAACAATTTTAATGCTTTATTCGGATCTAAATAAATTTCGCTCATATATTTCAAGTCTTTAATTTTATTTACAGTTATTTTGAAAAAATAGCATTTGTTTTTTGGTAATTCCTTATTTGTATTTATGTCATATTTGTATCTTATATAAATTAGCACCAATTATATCTCAGTGGAAAATAATCTTTGTTCTAACATAAGGCTATTGCCTGTTTATATATTCAACTTCATATTATTTAAACATAAGATTTTAGTCATAAGAGCTTATCTTGATTGTGAAAAGTTTTCAGATTTATTGGATTTATCTAAGTAAATGATTTTTCTTATTAAAGGAAGTTACTAATGCACTTGGATATTCGTTATCTTGGAATATGCTGTTATTTGTTCAGTATTTTTGAATACATTTTTTAAATAATGATACATCCAGAACATAATATGTGAAGAGACAACTGTTAATTACACTAAATTAAAGTAGTTTTCTAATAAGTACTAATTCTTTAAATTGTTTAGTAAATTATCAAATACTAAGTCTTAATAAACATTGAGAAAATATACAAAATGGAATTTTTATCGTTATAATAATCTTAATATATCTGTGGCTATAAAATCCAAATGTCCCCCACACGTGCTTTCTTTTCCGGACTCGCGGGGAAGACCCCAGTTACTTAACGCTACGCTTGATTCCCGGCCCGGTTAATTCGCGGCCCGGTTACGTGCACTTCCGCCCCACGGTCGAATTCCGGGGGTGAGAACTCGACGGCCCCAACCCCGTCACGAACGGGAGCCGGCTGGATGGATTGTTTGCAAACACCGTGTCGCCTTATCCGTGTGTCTTTGTATTCGGGTGACATTTGCACATGGTCACTGTGACACTGGGCCTCAGTGTTATACCTCGAACGAGGAACATGTGACTAAAATTGGGATCATTTAGTGTAATATTTTCTACTTGACCCATACTGTTGTTCGTTCTATGTCCTGGAAAATTTCTTTCATTTTGTATATATTATTTTTATTTATCTAATTTAAGTATAGGATGGAAATGACTTCTTAACGATAAAAGTCCATATAGCTGAACAAAATTTTTTAATGACGTTACTAATGTAATATACAATAATGAATCGGGAAAATTATAAGAAAAAATTAGTGAACCATTTAGAAATAATTTTATCAGTCTATAATGCTCGTGATGAACGAAACCGGTCCTGATCATTATAAATATGTGGAAGTAGTACAAACGAATTGTGTTTTATTTTTTAAAATATAATGTCTTTCCACCAAGAATTGACAGTTAACACCTTAAAAGTATAATTAATGTCAAATTTGGATTATTGAGATTTTGTACACTTCCATGTATTTTGTCACTAACGACCCGGGTTTCCTCAGTCGATGTCTTAAATTATGTATAATTAATGGTTTGAACAAATACGGTAACTTTTATTTTTACGTTACTTGTTTCACAGAAAACGATTATACATACAAACCACTATAGAGATTTTCAATCGATACTTTGAAACATTACCAATACTGGTTTCCATTAATGTCTCTTTCGGTTTTTCTTCGCGGTTAAAAAAATAATTCGTCCGCAGGCTACCACTTTGGCATTGAAATTTCACATTAAAGTGAATCTGTTTTAATAATGTCAGCAGTGTTTCGAATAAATATATTTTTATTGGGTATATTTCTAACCAAAGTATCACCGTTCCCCGCGAATTCTCTTTTTCTTTCCATTTACTTATTACTGTTACTTCTACGTCATTCCATTTTTACTTTGACTGGGTGAAAATCTCACGAAGTTGAAAAGCTCTATTAAATATACAACTACAGTGTGGTTGCTGGTGTAGATCGATTGTTACCTACGTTTGCTAAAAATATAATCATTTTCCATATAATAATAGATTCTGATTTCGAAACTTACTGTTATAGATGTACCAATTTAACTTGGCCGCTGGTGAGGGTGCCACCGTCACGTTAGGAATGTTGCCATACTCGACCAGAACTGCAATTTGAATACATTCCAAAACTGATATTTTAGCGACGGTTATTTAAAGTAGACAAGTTATTTATATTGCATCAAATGACAATTGGGGAAGTTTATTCTAAACCGACAATTCGGTTGGTAATACTATAGTTTAATTTATTAAATTTATATTTTAGAGGTCGAAGTTTCAATATTACACTAAGTCATACCTCTAAAATATGCCTTTAATATTTAGTTTTTTATACATTTAAAAAACAATAATTCAATATACAAAATAAATTATTATTATTACGTGGTCGAATAGTCAACGTCGTTGGCTTCGGGTTCTAATCCCAGTACGAACAGTTCATTAAATTGATTTTTCAATCAATTTATGGATTTTTTTTCAAATGCGTGACATAGCGACAGCTATTAGCTAACCTTTCGAAAAAGAGAGCTTGTTTTGTAACAAGCAGGTCTCTTCTGGTGAGATAAGCTCCATTAGGAATCCATATGCTCAGTGGAAGCGGAGGGGGTAGCAAAAGAAATAAACTTGTCATGTATATCTGGCGCAATCTTAAACAACGACCGAAATATAATATTCTTTTTTTTTTGCTTAGTATTTATTTTCAATGTCTTGTCATTTAAATTGCATGCACATATAATATATGCACAATCGAATATTTAAATGAATGTAAACTTTTAAACACCGTGTATTTTTCCAGTAGGTATGTGTTCTGTGGAAATGTAACATTTTACAGTGGTTTTTATGTCGGCACTTAACCGTGATTTATTGAGTAAGGAGATTTCCATTAGTCTACAAAACTCTATTGCTATCGCTTCACTTGCTAAGGCATTTCTATTTATTATTGCAAAGCTATTTCGGGGATTTTAGGACGTTCATATTGTCCCTATTAATAGTTATAGTATCATCAATTCATCCATCCACAACATAACTGGAGTGCATATAAGGTACATCTTTAGTTGATTTTCCGTTATTTTTTCTTATTACACACCGTTTTGCTTTACTTTCTAAGTTAATAAATACATCATGAAGTATAGTAATAATTATTCACCGGGCACTGATTTATTTGATAGTTGAAACGAAAAAACTGTAGATGCAATGTTACATAATGCTCAAATACTTAAGGGCTATCGAGCATATGAAAACGAACAGCGAGCACTATCATAACTCACGTTATCTACACTGCATCAGTTTGACGCTGTATATCGCTAGCCTTGGTGGTTGGTGAATATACCTTTGTTGTATTATGGGACCGGGCATATTTCGTTTTATTTTTATTTTCGTATTTTTTTACTTCTAATACTAATTCGGTTATTTATTATTAGATCGTTAGAGGCTAATCGCTGATTTTCATTTTAAACTAAACAATCCGAAACATTATTGAAATCTGCATTATTGTATCATCATATATTTATTTATACAATAAGCATTGAAAGGATTCGTTGAAACTCGACCGCCTCCTCAGTGGCTTAATTACGATTACAAGTTAGGTTATGTAAACCAACAAACCTCTTTAAAAAGTTCCATTGCTGTTATTTAATGACACACTATATATGAAACTTCAATCGTATGACAAAATATATCCAGTGCTATAAGAGGAGAACAATATTAAATACATTCAAAACTTTTTCAATTCCTTTTTCCGAACTATCCTGTCGTTTACAACAGACAAATGAACAAAGCTAAATCGGCCGAATCTCCAAAGTGACTATTCTACTCTGTTATCATCTCCATCTACCAAGACCGATATATTTCTACGAGGTTTCCGTGACATGCATTGTGGGACAGTTGCGGGGAGACTGCAAAACTTCGTTCGTAAATTTTCCTTCAGCTGGCCGAAAATCGTCGTTAAAATATAATACCCATGGGCCATACCAAAGTAGTATTGAATCAACTTGATTAACCGTGATTGTTTAAATATTTTTCTTTTGTTGTTCTTATAAACATATGTCGGTAATCAATAAAATTGCTTTTTTTTTAAAACAATTTCGCTCTCGATGTGGGGAATATGGATCTATAGACGTTTTTCTAGCGTGAACCGGTTAGTATACAGTCGTTTAATATCCTTTCTGATAATTATGGAAATATAATGATTGGAATATGAGATAACTCATATTTAGATTATTATTTTCTCTTCGCACCGTTTATTTTTGGAAAATGGAAAATATTCCAGTATTTATATTAAGCTGCGTTTATATGGCGAGGCTAATACTACTGAAATGTATGTTTACATTGACTTGTGAGATAATCATTAACTAGCCTCAGTGACCGTTTTTCTCAGCCCAAGGAGCAGGTCATACTTGACAAACTTAGGTATCTTGATTGTTTAATGAATACATCATCCACTTAGTCCTTCTTTACATAAAATATCGTTCTTATCTGCTTATTCTGATGTTTGTAGGATAGACAAATAATGATTATAAATAAAGAATTTTTAATTTTAATAAATGATTATGAACCCTTTTGTCTAAATAATATCGTTTATGCCGCCTAAGCTTTAAAGTGTGAACCATTAATGTATACATTGTTTCGTATGTATATCCTAATTGTCTAAGAAAGATACGTATTTTTTGCTCAACACTTATGACTATATACCGTAGTGCTGAAATGAATTAACAATAAAAGTCTTTTTAAATTGAACTTGGTGATTATAAAGCATTTTAAAATAAAGTAAAATTATTTTTATGTAATCGTATGTCCGTTGATATTTCTTCGGCCAATGTAAACGATGGAAAGCTTTTCGATATATAAATTAGGATGTATGTTGAAATATGACTGTTTTCAAATACTACAAAATGTCTTATTACATAATATCAACTTCACGTAATTCAGTGAGCTTTTACCAGTCGCTACGGAATAAACATCACGTGGACACACATATAAACGTTCATATGTTAGAGTTATGACATTTTCTCCAGCAATATAGCGTGCAGCGATATTTCACGAGGAAAACTGCCATTTATCGTACCTTATTTAATATAAAAAAACACCAAGTAAAACCATGGCAAACCCTCTGATTTATAAACGACTCGTGCTGTGGAAATTTTCCATGCTCCTGGATTTTAGTCAAATTCCGTTTATTATTTTAACTTAAAACAAGATTGACGGAGATGAGAAGTGTTTGAAGTAATGTGTCTATCGTATTTACGTAGCCGTTGTTCAACAATAATTGAATGATTGTAAGCTGCTTTAAGTTATTATGATCTTTTACTTTAAACAGCGTTTCTTAACGAGGGCCTTAAAATATAAAAATGCCCTAAATACATAGTTCAATAAATGCATTGTAAAGGGCATTTTTTATATTTTTAGCATTTGATGGACGCTGCTGAAATCGAAGTGAGCAATTGCATATAACAGTGATAATTTAATCCGTTATCTCGGTCAATCCTGCAGTTTTTTTGCGTCATTATATGCGAGTCGATCTGCATTAAAATCAATTACACATAATTTCAAGCAGCTAGTGAAACATATCATTGTCTAAATATTACCGAAAAATCATTTGCATGAAATAAATTTAACGATAGTACAATTTTGAAATTTTGTTTTATCTTGGGGAGGCTTTGAATAATTTTACTGCGGTAAAGAAAGCGGTAGCCTTAATATGAATAAAAAAACCGCTTTAATCCATAGCAAGGTAAATGTTGTAACGGTTTCACTATAGCTCTTGTACAAATTATAATTAGCTTATTTACTGTACACCAAATTCCATGTTATTTTAATATGCACAAGAATCTATAGAAAAATGCAGAAACTGCCGTGATCATTTATATTGTATATTCAACCAGCGAATGCCCGGCATGCGTTGAAATGTTTGCGATTTAATTCTGTTTTTTAAGTGCTTTATTTATTTTTATATTTATTTTCCGTCTGGTGCCACTGTCCCTGTGCTTGTTGGTGGTCATTGCAAATGTGAGTCGCACCGGAAACTGCAGACGTTTGAATTCGACTGGCATATCTGTCGCAGTCATTGGGATGCGTGGCAGCAGTACATTTTCCCATTTAAAGTTTCCATTTATTCCGGCAATTGAAATTTCACAATTAACACCATTTTTTATGTCCACACGAACTGAAACTGTCGCTGTTTGTATCAATTTAATTTTTTTTAGATCTTATTTTTTTCTCATGAACCTTTGCGGTCATGGGTACAACAACTCATCAAAGTTTCATCGCAATCGGTTGAATAGTATAGGAACGCATACGGGACAAACAAACATTCATTTTTATATATATATATATAAAATAAGGCCTACTGTAAATTAATTGACTATGTCTATAACCTTCACGCAAGTGCGAGCAATAATTTGACAAAGTTTTATCGGAATCAAATGAACGGTATGGCAGTGCATAATATACGAACACACAAACGTTAATTTTTTTTATATTAGATAAAACCTACTCTAAATTAATTGTATTATGTATATAGTCTTCGCGCAAGTACAAGCAATAACTTGACAATTTTTTATCGGTATCGGATGAACGGTATGGCAGTGCATAAGATACGAATAAGCACACATTGATTTTATATATTAGATAAAATATAATATAGATACATAGTAAAACCTGCATATTATAAGCTGACTGACCAAAAAATAACGGAAATATCTGGTTTCTTTTACGTGAGTCAACTTGCCTTGATAAGACTGTACAACATTATGTTTTTCGTACTTTTGATTGATTGATTATATTCATAACAAAATATCCTTATAGTATTCAATGAAATACTTATATTTGTGTATTACTTCTAGTGAAATGATAATATCAATAAATAAAAAAGTGCGTCGAAAAGAAAAACAGAAAATGTATCAAAGAATGTGACAGTGAAATTAAAATGAATATGGGACGAACTACAGCAAAATAAAAGTGTCAAAATAATTAATATTCTTTTCGTATGTACCTGATAATCATTATTATTAAGTAATATTTATTAAAAATTTAGTATAAAAACAAAATTTAATATATTACGTTTATATTTCATTAAATTTAAAATCTTAGGGGTATGTTTAAGTTTAGAAGAAATTAACTTAAATCTAAATATTGTACATTAAATGCCTCATAAAATAATTGTGAATTGAAAACCATCATTCATTTTTGACGGGGTAGATCTCGAAGGAATTTAAAGACAACATAAAGGTTGTGGCAACGCTTATAAAAAAGAAACAGTACGCATTCATTTTTGTGTTGCATTTAATGAACTGCTACAAGAAAAATACACATTGAAAAAATTAACTTTTTAACAGTTGGGGTGATGTTACTGTACAGCAAAACACCTTGGGGCTGTAATTAATATTGATGAGTCTCTACCACCGATGTATAGAACTACCATCGTCAATAATTGTGCCCACAAATAAGCCTCCAGCTTAGCGCTGTTTGACGAGGCGCCAATGCAATCGCACATCAAAAGCTGTCTCCATTGGTAGAAGCGTCTGGCAGTGGCGGGGAGGCGGGCGGGGGCCACCGTGGGCGCACTTGGCCCGGCCCCCGAAACCGCCCCAGCAATCCTTCCCTTCGCCGCCACTGCCCAGCTCCTGCAAGGTCCTTCGAGGATAACAGATACCTGCACATCAACTTTGCGCTCATGGTCGACTTGGAGTGGTTCGAGAAGGTATTTTTGTAACTTTTTATTTGTCATTAAATTATTTCTATCTGTTTTTTCTATATGCATAGTGGGATAAGTAACACACTTTTTTTTTAACCATATCAGCTCCCTAATCGGAGCATATGGCCATCACGCGGTTCCTCCAAGCTTCTCTGTCCCCCGCCAGCCTCCTCGCCTCCTCCCAGGTCATCCCAGCGTCCTTTGGCTCCGCCGAATACAACCTATGGATGGTCATCAGCAGCCTTCCAGGGCGACGGAATCCACCTGGTTGGTAGAAGAGACAGGCAGGATTCAGGCTCCCCTGGGGTATCCGCAGCACGTGCCCAAGCCAGGTCCATCGTCGCTTTTTTATTTGGACGTAATAAGAGGCTGGTCCGTCCGCTCTCTTACTTCCGAGTTCCTGACAAAATCAAACCACCGTACCCCTAGTATTCGCCGCAAACATCTGTTTTCAAAGCACAGTATACGGTTACCCTGTGCCTTGGTGAGGTGCCATGACTCGCAACCGTAAAGCAACACTGTCAGGATGCATGCGTTGAATAAGTGGCACTTGATTCTGACCGAGTACAACCGCAAGTCCCAGACTTTCCGCATTGAGTTAAAATTTGCTCCAGTTATCCCTAATCGGATTGCGAGCTCTTTACGCGGAATACCATCTCCCGTGATGTGTACCCCCAAGTACCTAAAGCCGTCGACTCTCTCGATGTCTTGCCCCGCGCTCGTCAGAGGGTAGTTTGGGTCTGGACAGACACCTGTCCATTGTTTCCTGAATACCCTCGACAGATTTGTCAACCACACTTAGATATATCTTAATTAATTATTTAAGTTAGCCTAAATTAAATGCATATTTTCTTCTTAAGCTTCATGTAAATTTCTTCGTTCGAAAGTTCATTATGAAACTATCATAAATTATCGATTAAACCGACGATCTATCCCCGCCCCATTTAATTTGCTTCGAAAACGTTTATTCTGTACTAATAGTATCAGAAAAAGGTTTTATGAGGTACCGCTTTCCTGATTTGTACTATTATACAGCATGATTGAGTATATTAATTTGGAAATACGTTTATATTTTACAATGTTAAAGAATACCCAATCGATCCAAATCTACAAAACAATCGGACTCAAAAAATATGTAATGAATTATTGAAAAAGTGTTTTTTTTTCTTTCGACTACTTTTGTGCGAATTTATTTTTTCGAAAAAAATATTAAAAACGAATTTAAAACATATATATTGTATTCTGATTATTGAAAACGTCTCGGTTAAAGCACACCCAATTATATAGTAATATATTACTGTATTTAATAATAGTGACCAAACAACTGATCGCTTCGCCATACATATGGCAATATTAGAATTTTGCCAACATTCAAAAATATTTGTCTCTTCAATTAATTAATTGCATATGTGTAATTTTATAACAATTTTAAATATTAAATTAGTGATTATAACAGCATATTTAAAATTTAATTTTGCGTTGATTTTGTTAAATCGTTTTTTTATTCTTGTATATACATTTTTTTCGTATTTCAATTACCCGATTTTCAATCAGCCTTTACAGGCCTCACCATAAATCGATGATTGATGTCGACAACCCTTTACCGTTGGTCCAACGTCCCTATAAATCCCCAGGACCCCGCTGTTAAATTGCTCGTTCCGCCCTGCCTGTTTTTATTATGTTTCATATGTGCTTTTTTATCTCATATAAAATAGTGTTATTAAGGATCGTCCGCATTAGTTAGACTTTCCGTAAGACAAATTGTTTATTTTTATTACGGTTATTATATCAGTAGGCATATTAGCTTATCACGGGTGTTTCCGAATAGACATATTTTTACGACATCATTGCCGACAAAAACATTTTTTTTATTAATTTCTTCTCCCAAATGACAAGCAGTATGTGGACTCTTAATGGGGCATTTCAACAGAAATTTTCAACGATAATATGTTGTAAATCAGTATATCGTTATTCTTGGGCGTTCGTCCAACTCTGTTACGTGTTAATGGTTAGAGTACACGGGCAAAATCTTTCATTCGTTTAATTTTTCATCGTTCACTACCCACCCCTTTCTCCAACCTGAATATATTGCTTAGTGTGAAAGAAATCAGTAAACTGTCACCCCTCCCTACCTTATACTGTTATATTATATAAATTTATTTATTTTCGTTTGCGCATAAATATCTTCTTTACCAATATTTTCTATGGATTCGGCAGTAACTCTGTGGAAGTTCATTTTCAATACAAACCAAGTGGAATAACTAAGTTATCAATTTTAACTTTATATCTTCATTACCGTGCACCGTCATAAAGTTTTCATTGTATCATTATAGTGAAAATCCGTCCACCTGACGTGTTTTGGCCTCTTCATAAATTATTGATGCAAAGATTAAACTTAAGACATCGACTGCGGTTGCTTGATAGAATTTCAATATCCTTCGAGCACACGAATAAACTCGAACTGAGACAAGTAGACAGTTTATAACAATTATATACAATATAAAATTAAATTAAAAATTGATAGCTTAGTTATTCCACTTGTCACTAACGACCCGGGTTTCGCCTTTCGGCATCTTCAGCGCGTGAATGGACTGGAATTGACAGACAGTAAACAGTGTCTATCGTTTATATATAAGATACAAACACGACAAATATTATTTACGTGTCAAAATATAGTGACAAAATACATGGAAATGTACAAAATCTCAATAATTCGAATTTGATATTGAAATTCCATCAAGCACCCTCAGTCGATGTCTTAAATTATAATTTTATACTAGATAAATAAGACAAATCTTATCCTTGGGTCTTAGAAGTTAGCATCTGCAAAGCTTAAAATTATTTACACCATAAAATGTACTAAGTTTACTTATTTTTCTAAAATTCATTATGAAAACAGGCATTTTAAACTCTTATACAGTCATAAGAAAAAAAATCATAAAAAACATTTGTAACATTTTATTCTTGTGTTGTTTCATGCTTTTTACATAATATGCTTGAGAAGGACGCCAATGTTTAAAATTAGCGTACTTAGGTTAAAAGCTCTCTCTGAAAAAAATTAAAAGCTCATTGCCACAAGGCACCAGAAGTTCCTGCGGCAACAGTAGGTACAGCGCAAGTGTCTCTAGCCATTACCTAAACATGTATACACACCCACCTACCTACCCAACTAACTGAGGCTTGTCGATCCGCATATAATTGATGTTGTTTGTTCATCCTATCAGGCCAGCACACGCTGCCCAGATGTGTATAGGGATAATCGAGAAAGGAGAGTAATGATATCTTCCCAAATGTCATTACCCAAACCATTTCACTTTAGATTTTTCTGACGCGTTTCGTCCGTCTTTTACGTGACGAATAAGAATTTACTTAAGTACGTATCACAAGACGATAGTACTTGTAGGAATTTCACTTTCTCGTTTGAGATAAATAAATCATGCGAAATATTATCGTTTAATTAACTAAATTAATATTCCATACAAAAATACAAGACGAATAAAGCGTTTAGAAACTAATTAGACAATTAAAGGGAGAGTCGGTCACAAGTCAGTTAGGGGCAGGGTTAGTCAGTGTAAAGCAAGCTTTAAATCATATTACGAATGATTCCTAATAATAATTAAACCCTTTCTTTCTTTTCCCAGTGCAAACCTTACAGCTGACAGATTATTCTGTAATACAGTACAGTATGGGTATACGAAGACTTGATCACGACAAATTGAGGATGCCAAACAGTAGATATGTATGTAGAGAAAAAAACAATGAGAAATCAAATAAATATTTTATTTAACGGACTCCGTGCATAATATTACAATACTGTTGGCTTGTGAGGCTAGGAAAAACGAACTCAAATTAATTTCCAATGGCATTCTCATCTGCAAAGGCCACCATGCGAATCTAGTGGCATACTAAAATATGGCATCTCCTAATGCCTACATCTATGTGTTTAGAGCAAGTAGCTTATAATAAAATTGATATCATAGTTTTTTTTGTCGTTATAAATTATTCAAAAAGCTTTTTCTAATGTAGGTCTGCCACACAAATGTTAGTTAATTACAAGCGACGTGCCCTTTTCATAATGAATCCAGTGCCCGCTTGCATCTTTCGTGAATTAACTTACATTATTACAGCTATGTGGTATAGGGTGGCAGGGTGGTATGCCGCCCTTCGCTAAGTAATTTTCACAGCGTCCGGCGGTATTCTTGCTTAAGTTGGTTGAAAGTTGAGAAATTTTCGCCCGGTTAGCTGAAATTTCGCCACTTTTTTTCACATTTTCAATTTACATATTATCCGCCCATTTTACAGTGTCTAATTAACACCCCTCGTTCACACAATCAACACTGTGCTAATTTTAAAGTCATTATCGGTCGAAACATTCTTTGTCATTTTGTATGAAATATTTTAATGACGATTATAAATAGCATTGAGAAATCAACAACTGTATATTTTTCTGTATAAATTCAATAGTCCTGATAAAGAAAAATCCTTTTAACTATGTCATTATGCAATCGATAATATAGGTAACTCTATGTCCTGCAGAGATTGTAGGAGACTGTGTCAGCATTTTAAAATTAGAAGAAATCGACATAATGGATAATTTCAAAGTAATATTTGGACATAATTTGAAAAATTTCGTCTGAAAGTAAAATTGCAAAAATTTCTTTTCGAATAAGAAAATGTTTAAAAAATAAAAGGTTACAATTATTTAAAATCGATAATTTGCGTTTTAAGTTAGACGTGTAGCTCACCTCTTAAATCGCTCACCGCTCCTCACCGCTCGAACATAATTACAATAGTTATATAATTATCACCTACTATTAATTTTATCTGTGTACATTAATTACATCACCAGAATCAATAACCTCGTATAATTAATCTGAAAATGCTTCTCAAAGAGGCGAAATACGCCTAGTAACATGAAAGTATAGTAGAATACAATAGTTATCATTTTTATTACAATTATATGAGGTTTCGTGATATATTAAGATTGTGGATTAGAATAAATCCATCTGTATTGGTATTATTATTAAATAGTTTATTTCATGAAACATTTATTTCGAATCGTTTTAAAACCAGGGCCAGGTTCTTTTATTAGATTCACTCGTTTGCAAAAAATATAATATATATTATATTTTTCCTGGATTAATTGCATAAATATTTTATTGAAATCGTCCATAAATGTGTTGCATACTAAATATACATTACAATATATAAAAAACTTTGTTCGTGTATGCATTCAATACTGTTGTATTATTCTGTTTTCTATCATTTCTAGCGAGACACTGCCGTAAATAATGGTAAACTTTAAGTTAAATAAGTGAAGCAGATAAACATTTCTGGTGCCGACAAACGCAGACATCTTGCTTCAAGTGATATCTGAGTTGCTCTTTTCAGGCAAGACTTACTTAAATGTTAAAATACAAACAATCATCTGACGAGAAATTGTGACAGCGTTGTCGCATTATTCATATTGGAAACTTATTCTATATTAAATCAATAACATTGAATTGTTTTGTTAACTTAATAATGTGAGAATTTGAGTGTTCAATTGGAAGTTGTCAAAGTTACATGATTTAATTTCGAATAAGAATCATTATATAAGTTGACTAAAACAATGCACTCACGTGTATTATTTATACAACTGTACAGATCTGTATTTAATTAGTTTCGTTTTTTATTTGTTTTGATAAAAAAAAAAATTACCAAGGAATATTGCTTTGGGCGAATTTTTCTATTACACTTTTGTTTTAATTTTTCGAGTACCTGTTTTATAAATACACTTATGATTTTGCATTATACAATGCATTTTATTTTTTTTAATTCTCATATATCCGTTGCTGGCATGTCGCGAATTCACTACTGCCTGAATTCGTTATGTTCGCCCAACTTCTCTCTACTGGGAAATGTATTGATACCATTTAAAAGATTTATTTTGGTATCTGTTATTACCAAATTTAACGTTTTCTTTTTTTGTTATTTATATTTCATGGATCCTGTTGCTGAAGGGTCAACTTCATTGTTTTCATTTGCGTTATGCAAGTGTCATAAATTGTTTTTCAACAAATTTTCGTTAGAAGATATATATGTCTGTGACGTTTTATTTTCCTCCCATTCATCCAATCCTTAAAACGTGGCGTAGCAATAGTGCTTAGCTAACCACTAATCCTGCACTTAACCTATTCGTATAGCTTAACCTTATCCGAAAAAGAGAGTAGCTGAGTGACGAGAAGATCACATAGACAAACTTCCTTTGAGATAAACTTTATTAGCAGCCCATATATGCTCCACATTGGGAACGGTCATGGTTACAACAAGTATTTATGTATTCAACAATATCGAAATATTTGTTATTTGTTCGGTTCAATGGTATCGTAGTCAAAAGCTCTCACAAACTTTTATTCCTAATTCAACCATTCTCCATATAATAGTTTTGCGGCAGTTCAACAGGTATTAGCAACTTGAAAGCAATGTATATTATACAGACGTGTCTACCTTCCGTCGATTTTCAGCGGAAACACCTAACTTGTTATAGCTACAGAGCAAGTAGAAATAACATCCTTTGTGCTCCATATTGCAACCGGAATTGATTTGGTCCGTGTTCGCGTCGAAAATTCTGTCTGTTCCAGAATATCTTTGTTTTCTCTTTTGAGAAATGCTGCAATGGGAATGCAGTTAAAATTGTTTCTTCGGCACAATTTATTTTATATATGTTTCCTTTATCTTGGCTACAACAATCTCCTGTGACGGATATTATATAATATGCCTTATTTCGATTTTTTCAAAATGTGAAATTAGTTTTGAGAATAATTTTAAAAGGACTTAATTCTCGTTTATATATGATTGATTAGTTCGTACTGTTGATAAATAGTTTATTATTTCCATTACTCTCATGTTAATCATTCTTAGATATCAATTTCACGTAGTACATAATATTATTTCATTGCTGTACTATCTCCATCTGTGATTCTGTTTATTCATTTTTTTAAACTTTAATTACTGTAACTATTTCATAGTTCTAACGATAAAGCTATTTATTTTCTTATACTTTAAAATCAACGAAAATAATACACTATGATTACATTAAAATTAAACCAATGTTTTCAACTAATTCTCAAATCGGGAAACGTCACATTGAAATAATTCATTCATTATTTATTTTTAAATGAAATACAATATGTTATCAACTGACGATAGTTATATTTTCAAAATATAATGCCTTGCCAGTGGCAATCGACAGTTAACATCTTAAAAGTGATTAATTCATTTATTGTTTATAATTTACTTTAACACATAAGTGCATTTTATTTTGTTAATATTTTAGTGTGATTGGATATGAAAGTAAGATCAATATTGATGAAATCGAATATCACAACATACACTCAATAATTCATTTTGAAAATATTATTAATGATACGCGCTATATACAATAAACCTGTCATTCCTTAAACAAACAATCTTCGTCTTGTAAAATAACATAACTTCTACATAATACACGAGCAAACATTTCGTACACTGTTGAGATTTCATCGCTCCGCGTGCCATATTATCATAGCTAGACCGATTCGAAACATTTCGATACGACAGTGTGTCAGTAGAATCTTGCCAGGAGCTTGGAGCGGCCAAACCGACCAGAACTTGTCGATATTTCGGATGCGATGTGGCTTTGTTACGAACTTTATTGGAAGAACTCGAATTCTCTCTACAAGTGTTTCTGAACAATTTAATACTCTCCGATTTTGATTCAAGTTTCCTACGTTAAATAATTCACACTTAACGTAGAATTGTATACTTATTTACTTGTAGCAATGAACATATTCAAATCATTTAAAATATTGTAACTAATTAGAGAATTTGAATATGTCAGATACGAAGTAACTTACTTAGAAACCAACTACATAAAACCAGAAATCAATCAGATCTGTAAAAACCACTTTGCCAAAAGAATTCGTTTAATGTTACATTTTGATTTGAGGTGGTCATTTTGACTTTCTAAATTAGTGGCACAAGAGAGAAGACGAACAAGCAACTCTTTTTTAAGCTACTGAATCTTTAATTTGAGGTTTAACTGAATATCACACACACTTCATTGTGTGGTAATGCGGAGGAAACATTCTTTTTTATTTACGTGAAGAGAAAACTTCTTGAAAATTATTGTAGAATTTCATGAATCATTAATATATAACGCAATGGATTGAAAATAACATCCCTATATAATTTAAAGAACATCATTTATTATCAACACTATATAATATCATAATACAAATTAATCCATAAAAAAGAAGCTTATTTATCGATTTAATAATATAAACATTCAAATTTATATTAGATATTTCCAGTTGCTACATTTTTTACGACAATAGTTAGTTATGGCCAATAGGCTATATTTTTGGCTGTGTCAATTATTTAGGTAAACCATAAAAAAGAGTGCTAATGTTTATTTAAATTTTAAATTCGTATAATGACATTCAGCCTAATTCCCTTTGATGTTAATTATGCGAAATAAAATTTCAAACGATTTTGTATTCATCTCAATATTATGTTATCTAGAATCAGCTAGAAATCGGAATTTATCACGGGTAAAATAATGAAAAGTAAATTCTCCATTTTCAAAAGCAAAAAGCGCAAAAAACCCGATAAGGGTTTACTTCCTACGGTAGTAGGTACTTCATTGTCAAAAGCAAACAATTTGGTTTCACGTTCACATAATTTTTAATGGATTCCAGCTTTGTAAAATTAAACCACTCTTAATGAAGCGCGAGCTGTAACCCGTTGCAAGGATTACTGCAAAAATATTTTGTAGCATTGAATTGTAAACTTAGATTATTACAAATTAAAATCAAAATGAGATAAAGCTTAATACATTATTTATGTTAATCTTAGACCTTCTCTTTTATTTCAGCACAGGTTTATGCGAATTGTAGACAGAATTATAGTTAACGATTGGAATAAATTGATTTCTTCAGTGCATGTCAACTCTTTCTCTCAATGTACATGAATAAATAAATATTTTACAAACCAGTCTTGATTTTAAATGCTTTAAGTTATACGGTGTCGTTTTAGGTCTATTCGACAGTCAGGTATATATATATCTATAGGTCAGTCGACGCCTAATGTTTTAATACCTATACAATGTTTTCTAAACAATAGCATTTTTCTAATAATATTATCCTTGATAGAGTATAATGATTCTATTTTTCTCCACTTATCGTTTTGCTTTGATTAAGTATTTATATATTTCAGCTATACCCGCTTCTTATTTGAAGTATATGGACTCCTCGTGCAGTATTTCAACTATAATATGCTTAAGAAAAATTTGTTGTTAGTTTAATCGCTATTTTCCATCTCTTTGTTTTGAAACATTGACAAATTCTTTGATTTAAGATTTCTATATTTAATTTTTTAGTTTGTTTTAGGACGATAAATTTCATGCTGCAGGTATTTAAGAATTCACGGATAATGTGAAAATAAATATTTCGAATTTCCGTGGCAAACGTTTTACCGGTCCATTTATATTGTTTACAAACATATAATATCAGATTTTAATTGTTGAGGTTTTGTACATTTCTATATAAATATTTAGTCACTAACGACCTGGGTTTCGCCTTTCGGCGTCTTCAATCATTCGAGCACACAAATGAACTCGAACTAAAATGTACAAATGTACAAAATCTCATCGATTCAAACTTGATATTGAAATTCCATCAAACAACCTCGGTGGGTATCTTAAATTACATATTATGAGATTATTTCATGGAGTCAATTTCCTTTACTATCATTACTGGCTAAATGTCGAATGTGAGCTGTTTTTTTTTTAAAGATATATAATAATTCTATACATTATAAATATGCTCACAACACCTAAATTGACCGAAGATCGTAACTGCACTTGACAAGAGAGAGATTTATTCTTCAACGACGTAGCTTTCTGCTCTTGAATTAGTCTACAATGATTTTATCTAACGGTTACCTAAATCGCTAAAGATTTAATGACAATAAAAGCTTTTCTTCGGATGGCGCTATTGAGGGATTATCTTCAGTTAATAATTCGGATATAATCTGAAATAATGCAAAATGCGCTGCGTTTATTCAACAATCAAACGTTTCCGTGACGTGAATAATATTATTGAGGAAGCATTTAACTGTGCAATACATTGATTACAATTGTAATATTAACTTAAAAAGTAATCAAATAATATGCGATCGTATTTAATGGTTTTTGGTTGTCTATAGATTTACTTATAAGTTGATTTTTTGATACGATAAATACCGAACTGAAGTAGACAATTTTTTCTGGCTTATTTTTTATATCTTTGTTAAAATATTTATGCCAATAACATTACCATTTGAAGTTTTACTTAAACGTCATAATGTTTTTCATTATTTTTTATGATAGATGCACTTGAATCCTATCTTATGTAGATAACAGTTTTAACGAAAAACATTTTAAATCTTGAAATATTTATTGTAAAAACTATCATTGTTGTGTTTTTCGTAATGAAGTTGTCTGTAATATAATATATGTCTTTTACAAAAATGTACAACGCTTTTCATATAACGATTGAACTAATTGCTTTTTTTCTTTTATCAACAGGACCTCCAATCAGAGATAGAAACCCATCGCGATGTATACGCGTCTCTCAATGGTACTGGAAGGAAACTCTTGGGATCGTTGGCATCTCAGGAAGATGCTGTCATGCTACAGAGGCGTCTGGATGAGATGAACCAGAGATGGCATCATCTCAAGTCCAAGAGCATGGCTATAAGGTATGTGCGTTTATATTTCTACATGTCGTCTGAAAGATAAGACAATTCGATGCAGTTTATTTATTACTAGTATAACCTTACCCATCATTAATGACTGTATTGAAATTAAAATACTGAATGTCTAAATTGTCGGAACTATGTGTGCATTGCATAATTTTTTTTTATATACACACCGCGAACGCTTAGGTAATGACAACATTTTATACCTACATGATATATGTGATAATAATAAAACGTCTACAGAGCCGTCTGGGCTATCTATATATATAAGACGATTATTAATAGAATATTATATTTGACATCAATAAGACTTCTTACTCGCAGTAAATTTCACAACTCAGAGGATGTAAAAACATCAACCAATATTATTATAATTAGAGAAAACAGCATAATTAAAACAAACAGCATAATTAAAAGAATCGGTACTAGTCAATTAATCCAGATGAGAATCTAACCCTCAATCTTCTTATTGATAGATACACGCCACTCAGCCATGGTTGCCAAATTTCCAAAATCTCTTTCTCACTTTCTCATTCGAATTCGTAAATTCGTAGCAACGTATCGTATCTTTAATCCGATGGGATTGACAGCTGAACGCTAAGACCCTCGTTACGTTATTAATGCAACACCTTGTTCGTGCCCGGGATTAGTGAACCATCTCACCTGTCTCATAACCGGTGAATATAATATCCTTCCACCTTTATTGACCTGTTGTAAACCCGTCTTTACATGCAGATAGAGGCATTTGTTTCGAGTGTGGTCCTGTGATTTTGCACTTGGCTTAAAATATTATCAAACATGTATAATTTAGAATACAAACATCGAATGCATATATATACATATATATATATATATGTGTAAATAGATATTTTACCATGTCCGCTTCCATGTGGAGCATATAGACTCCGAATGTAGCTTATCTCAACACAAGTTTTTCTACGAGAGCACCTTGTTACTCAGTTGCTCAATTTCTCTTTTACGAAGGAAAGATGGATAGTGCTAGGACAGGACAAATGGTTAAATAATCACTCTCGCTACGTTTTTAGGGATGGAATTTTAAACATCATTACATTCGAATAAATATCCATAAATCTACTTTTATTGGGTACAAGAATTCGAACCCGTGAGCCCCAATCGAAGCCAACGACGTTGGCCAATCGACGATGGACTGGCATATATTATGAATATTGGTTTTAAATTATTAGTCGGTTTGTATTGGTTTCCATCGATGCTATTGAGTTTTAGACTTTTCGGTTGTTAGTCCCGGAATGGAACTTTCATACATTGATTCATGATTTAAGACATCGACTGAGGGTGCTTGATGGAATTTCAATATTAAATTTGGATTATTGAGATTTTGTACACTTAAATACATGGAAGTGTACAAAATCTCAATAATCCAAATTGATTCATGAATTTGTATCAATGGCATGGATGTCCATGGATCTGGTTCCAAAAACAGAACGTATTACGAACAAATTTCTAATATTCCTTACCTAACACCATCTCTCTTTCCTTATCATCTCTGAAGATAGATATGGAGTCCCTGACTTGGCTTTGATGTAATGCTCTATCGTGAGTCCATATGTTCCGCATTGAAAGCAGATACGCTGTTATTTAATGAGGGTAAATCATGGTCATCAAGCTTCATTAAATTTATTATAGCTAACTGTTATTCCTTGACGAAACGATATTGTTACATAAATATAAGACTAGATTGTTTTACATATTAAGGATCTTCTTCTGAGAATGCTTTCAGCTATTCCCACAACTTTGTACGATTGGCTTACAATAACAATTCTTAGAAATTATTAATAATCAATTTGAACATAAAAACAACCTATTTTCCTTAAATTAACAAATGTGATTCCTCAGTATGGAGCAGGCAATTAACGAGAAAATATTTTAAGTATTATTTATTTTTAAGTACCTGAATGTAGGTTTTGTGAGAAGCTTTCCGCAAGACTTGAAAGTTTATATTGCTTTAAGATACTTGCCATTTTAATATTGTCACGAAATGATGAAATCTTCATAAAATTATTCGACGTTTTTTTTTTTTCATTTTAAGCTTACGAACTACCCGCACGCTCATCTGAAAATTACAGTTAATACTGGTCTGGATTCACCATTAACAGAGATTTTTTTTCTTGCGCGGCAGCTGCTGTTTTACTTAGTGAATTAAAACAACTCCCTAATGTTTCCTTGTACTCAAATGTATTTTTATTATAAAAAATAACGAATATTTGAATCAATGTTCTGTGGTATAAACAAATTTTATGGGATTTCTAAATTGATTGATATTATATAAAATGATTTCATTTGTCCTTTTCTGCTCATGTATTTTCAGTATTGCAAATAAACGGAATCTTTTGATTATATAAAAGTTAATTTACATGCCATCTGTACATTTCCATACACTTTCCAATACTGGCCTGACAACATGTACATAGTAAAAACGTTTCCCCTAAAATACCTCAAACTTTTGTAGCGATTTTCGTATAATGGTATATTCAAACCATTCGCCGTGTAGCTGGCTGCCTACACGCCGAGTGCTGTTAGAATTATTTTTCATTCAGTTCTTTTTAAAGCCGAACAGACAGCGAGCTTAAAACGTAAAAGCCTCCTCCATCTGGCCGGAGTCAACTTTCGCGGAGCTTTTTGCTCGCAAAGTGCTCCGCCGATTTCGGTTTCGATAAATCTATGAAGGAAAAAAATATCAATTTGCATAATCTCCACGCGCTTTCCGAACTTACTTGCTTCCATCCATACCATACCATAACGTAAAGGTCTACCTTTTTTAATTTTCGCCTACGGCAATTTCGTAAGCCTCCGATACTTTGAAAAATAACAGTACCGGATATTTTTTATATCATTTTAAATGTCATTGTAGTCTACTTTTGATATATCGACTGGAAATATGAAAGGGGATAACCCTCAACTTGTTTCAAATGTCACATTTAAGCACCACAGTGCCATATGTATAGGTTGGCTGAAGAAAAATGACGTTTTATTTTGTAAATTTAAAATGCCAAATGATCATTTGTAATTTCCTTAATTAACGGTTCTCCATTCAAATATATGACCACTCTGTTTGTATAAATATCAATTCACAACATTTCATAGTTTTTATTTTCCGAATTCTGACCAAATTTAATGCATCCGTGGCGTCGGTAAATCCCGGTGCGGACGGTTTTCATAAATTGATATTTGGATAGATTTATAGATTTCTGTTTGTAGTATGAGTGTTTTTAATGTCTAAAAAATTACCTCCCTCCCACCCATCCAATCCTCACGGGGCGTAGCTGTCCTAGCCCTATCCTTCTATCCCTACTCTCTTCAAAAAATAGAGAGGTTGAGCAACTGAGTAACGAGCAATTCTCATAGAAAAATTCTGTTGACATATCTCCATTAAGACCATATGCTCCACGTTGGGAGCTTACATGGATATAAAAAAATAATAATAAATCTCTGTATGACATTGATACGTATGACATATAGCAAAGATGCAACGCCGCGCTCAATCGCGTCATATTTATTTTTTAATTGATTCATATGTAACTATTTTCTTTCCGTTCTCTCTTTCACTGCAAGACCATATAAACATCAGTTAAAAATTATGATCAATTCAAAAATAACCTAATGCATCTATTTATTATTTTCTAAAAAAATATCGCATCGTCGTATTAATGCAGTCTTTGAAACGAGTCAAAGCCTGCTATTTTCTTTACGTTCCTAACACATTCCTTTCACATATTTAGTAAGGTTACAAAATCTTCAATTGATTTCACTGTCCCATACTTACGTACGCGATAGGGCATTCAATCCCGGACCCTTTTTACAATCCCGGGATTTCGGGATTCATAATTTCTCAATCCCGGGATCCAGAGACTGGTCATTAAGTGTAATTTCATGTGTTAAATTGTACATTGAAAATTCATCTGTCTCCATTATTGCTTCAATTGGAATGTACATATGATTAAATATTTTTTTGTACTTTGAAATGGATTATTTTGTTGATTTAAAATCAGACATTTACAAAAAAAAACATAATGATCAAAATAATTTCAGTTTATTTATTTTAGCTTTATTATGGTAGGTTTTACTTAATTATATCCAAAAGGAGGACATGTCCTGCAATTTGATTTAAAAATATTGTCCTCCATTTCCTATCGGTTAAGAACGGCTGTTACGAAATATGAGAAAGATGCGACTAAAATAATTTTATATTCATTTTATAGGTATTATAAAAAAATTATGTACATGAACAAACTTAGGTACACGTTGTAGTTAATCAGGAAGTTTTAATTTGATAAATGAATTATTTTTTAGCGTTTACAGCTAATCCCGAAATCCCGGGATTATGGGATTGAATAATTGATCGGGATCCCGGGATTGGAAGCCCTAGTCATGATGATTTTTAATTAATTAAAACAAATGCTGCGGTGACATATCCGTATGCATATATTGCCGTGACTCAGTAATGTTAATAAAAGCCTAGTTGGTTTCACTACGGTATTTATTTGTCATTTAAGCTATGTCCGGTATAAAAATAAACACTTTCAATAAAATCTATCTGCTGTTTGTTTATTTGTACTTTTTACTCCTTTCTTAGACAATCTCGCTTAGTCGAAACGTTTTAAATTGAATCCATTGTTAAATTTCTCCTGAACATCGAGCAATGCTTTACTCATTTATCACAAGATTCTGCCACTTCTGTTATGAAATACGAGAAATGTACTAGCCAGCAAAGTTAATTGTTTTTTCTCCTACTCCAAACCGTTTTCCAATTGTAGTAGTACTGAAAATATTATTGCAATAATAAATGGTACGCAGTGCATTTAGTGTTTACATACGTAGTAAAATATGCTTTCCAAAACGACTCTTATTTTATTTAATAAATAACTATAACATTGCTTTGTTCTTTGATAAATCCTAATTAAACGATTAAAATAACATAATTAAGTTTATATAAACAGGAAACCACAAAGATTTTTGATTCACCACCATATCTTATTGTCCCGTTGTCTCTTCTGATTATTAATAATTATTGTTATTTCAAAGTGACATTTAAACTTAGGTGCTTTTTTCTTTCAAATGTCTTTAAATGATTTTCTTGCATGGTAGTTTCTTAAACAGCTTGTTTAAGCTTAATAACAAACCTTAAAACATCTCTACGATAAGATAATGTCAGCGTAACTATAGCTCTACGGATTATAAATAATTGCACTTTGTGTTAGATAGTATTCACTTGGTACACATGAACTTTTATTTCGATAGTTTGCACTTTGGACTAGATAGTATTAACTTAGTACACTCAAACTTTGATTTTAATAGTTTCCACTTTATTTTTAGTGAAAGAATTTGTTTTTTGTGGAATGTATTTGTTATAAGTGAAAACTATTTTTTATGAAAGTGAATATGATTTTAACAAAAGTGCATTTAATTGTAAACCATTAAGTACTAGGCCAGAATAAGTAACACGTTGCAATATTAAATATTATATATCGATGTCCGCTCCGATTCTTTATGGAGGATTTTAACAGAAAAATCTCACACGAGAACTTTCTGTTAACTTGTAAATATGTTAAGTAAGATCCAATAAGAAAAGGACAAGGAATAAACTAGTAGCTGCCTCTACATCCCGTTTTGTATCGTATCGTATAGGGTGGGCGGGATGGGATTTAAACCCATGCCGTTGAATACAAATCCATAACTCGGTATTTGCAGTTAGGCATTCTTGCTTTTGGCGTTACCAGTCGGCTACGAAACGGCATCGAAAATGTATTAAGTTCATCACAATAATATAGAAAGTAAGTAAATCTGAACAGCTATATTGACGGAGAGAGGAAAAAAATACTTGTTAAAAAAAGTACTGGTTTTCTATTGTATATAGAGCTTGGGTCTTTATCAACGATTAATTAGTCACGATGTATTGTTTCAATAAATATTAATCGTCCTTACATTTCGTTGCTATATCTCAAAGCGCAATTTTAATTTATCTTTAATTTAAAATATTTCTGAAAATTATCTACAACACAAGATTATTCTTATTAGATATAGAAATATAGGCTCCTTATAAACGACAGATGCGGTATTTCTCCGTCAGCTCTAAACGTGGATTATTAATTTGTAGAATACATTATCTCCAAAAAGGTTTGCTCCTTTCCTTCTATTTCTCGAACAATTCAACCTAAGAATTTGTTCTTTTGGCTTCTGCTAACTGGTTTATACGCGTTTTTACTCAGGGACGTTCAGATATTAAGTAGAAAACCCTCTTTATATTTGGAGACGTATTAAAAGTGATCTTTCTTGTCAAGATGTTGTTTTTTTTTATATTAACCGTTTTAAATGAATGATATCTATCACAAACAATTAGGTTTATTTAATTAGTGAACGTGTTTATTTGTACTATCATAAATAAATGCAGGACTGAAAACAATATACAGGCTTTTAGTCATACATTAAATATTTAATAATCCATATAATAAAAAATATGTTGGTCAATATTTATTTTTTTACAGTACAATATGTAGTTCGAAAGTATCAGCTCAGATTCCCTTTGAGTGATTGAGTATTTTTTAAGTTTATTTGGAATTATACTGTAATGAAATACGTTCTTGTATAAATCCATGTTGTGGAGGCATTTAGCGGCTAGTTGTAGGCTCGACTTGATAACGAGATAAATTATTAATAAAAAGCACCTTGCTATAGTAAGAATGTTTTTTTCAAAAAATAGATGCGGATAAGATGAAGTAACCGACCATAGGGTTTAGAGAAATATAAAGAAGTACATTACTTGAACTATGGAAAGAACGAAATTTGTATTTTACGAAAGAAATAATTTATTACAGTCTCCGTTACTGAGTTGTGTAAATAATTGAGTGTTGTCACATTCTCGATTGATTTATCATTATTTGAATTGAATATACTCTTTCAATTATTAATGATATTTTAATCAGTTTTCTTGATTTAATACTGAACAGTTTTTACAGCTCTCCCGCCAACTCCCTCAGAGTTTCTTTGAATCATCACACCATTTACAAATTTTTATCACAGCCCTAATTTCTTTGACATCAATGATGATTCAAGTTTAGTAAAAAGTGTGCGACAAAGCTTTTAATTATCTTTAAGCGCCTATTAATCTAAGTTTAAGATTTTTTAATTATTGGTTAATTCATTTTTGTTTGTATTGGACGATATTTTATTTATAATAATGTTGTTTAATCTATAATTGGAAGGTGATCTCAATTGCCCCAAAAAGAATTCTGCCTGCGTGCTCTTTTCTGATCTTCATCTTAAGAATAGAATAAATACTATCTACCAACATAAATAATCCAATTAAATTAAAATCTTTCAATCTTAACTACATATTGATACCCATTTGTGATCGCAAACAATTCGTTATCGACTATTAGCGGTGGCTATAGATTTCTTATAATTTAGATAAAATTCGAACAGAACTTACATATTGTCTATATACTGCGAAAAGGTATTAAGCTATAATTTCTCTGTTTTTACTTAATGACAATCACGCACCAAGGCGCTAAGTCAACCAACACGCACTAAGTCATATCTATAAAACTGGCAAAGATAAATTTGTTCTATGTTTAATACGAAAATATCGAGAAAAATACATGACATTTTCTTTAAACATTTGATGATGTCGCATTTTCGCTTGCAGAAGAAACCTGTACTAAATTTGGGACTTTATTTATAAGAAAACTTAAATTCAACGTCATCGATTTATTTTCGTGATAAAAGTTACTCATCAGTAATAGAAAAATGATGATAAATTGCATTCTTTTGTGCCCATTACATGCATCGATCAAATAATAAATGTGACGAATGTCTCATTGATCATTCGTGATATATTTGATAGTATTAACCACCCTTACGCACACAGCATTTGAAGTATTCACAAGCATAGGCCTGACATATTACACCATCCGAATGGCTTGTTACTCTGAAGTAAAATTCTATGTTCGACATTGCCTCAATTGAATATCAATTTCCACTTTCGTCGTTTCCCATACGTTTCATAACATTAATAAATCAGCAATTCGGCAATATTTAATAATAAGCACGATACTTCTTAACTTTTCGACATATCAAAGTGGATGCTATCCATTGCGAACTTCTTTTATGTGAATGCCAGCTCTTAGTGCCTTGTATTTTAAAAGCACTCGAATCCATCTGTCTTACAATGTCGCGTATCTCAAGGTAAATTCCAGGTACACTGTTACACTTTGCCTCTGCCATTTCATAATAACATTACACACCCTCAAGTGAATCACTTAGAAAATGATTTGTATTTTATCGAATAAAATAGTCGACTATTTTATTGATCGAAGATCTAAGCACACCGTTGTGGGTGTTGTAAACTTCTTGGAGAATAAAATCAGTAATCATTGACTATAAGTTAATTATATATTAAAACGAAAGCAATCAAATAAATTAATGTTAGATTATCTCTACTGAGACCGAATACATGATAGAACTTTTAGCTGGCGTAGAATCATTTATTTTGGAGAGACATCATTAAAAATGTCAAAGCTGCTAGCTACCGCATAACTTTCAGGCAGCTTTTTATGGAGTTAAAAATTTAGGTAAAATCTTATTGAACAATAAAAATCGAATAGAATAATTGTCACAGTGTCGAATATACCGTCTCTCTTGTGAAAACTGTCAAGCTTCCTATATAGGACAGACAGGCAGAAGCTTTAATATCAGAGTTGAAGAACATATAGGATGTCTCAAAAGTAATAATTTTTCAGAGTTTGCGAATCATTTAATTGAAAATAATCATAATTTTAATAAAAATAATAACGTAGAAATACTCCATAATATAAATAAAACCAGTATTTAAATGAATAGCTTAAAGTTTTTAAAAATTAATAAAACCATTATCAATAACGGAGGATTAGTAAATAACATTTTAAATACAACAGACGAGACGGCTCACCATTATCAAATTTATTTTCCTTTGGTTTTTCACCTCCAAGTACCAGTAATTGATTTGTTATTAGTCTATCAGTGCTTATGTCTTACTCCCATCCTACATCCAGTAGAATGGAATAAAACCCACCACACCCTTTATTTTTAATGTAAGAATTAGAATCATTGTTTACCTTAGAAATAAGTAACCTTGCGATATTGTTAGTCTGAAGATGCTTCTTAAAGAGGCGAAACGCGTCACGCTAGTGATAAACCAAGTGGAATAACTAAGTTATCAATTTTAACTTTATATTAGAAATGAACTTCCACAAAGTTACCGCCTAATCCATGTGTATTTATTTATTTATTTAAATTTAAAAAAATGAAATGCATGACATTACAGCTGACGCCAATGCGCCATGCATTTACACATTAAAAACAACAGTACAATAATAAAAACATTTTTAACATTATAAAATACAAATAAAACCGTATTAATTTACAAGTAAAAAATATTTGACGAACAATACCCAGAGCTTAGTGCTGAAAATATGCAACTGTCTAGGTAATTCATTGAACAGCCGAACGGCTCTTGGAACTGGTGACTCAAATGACCGACGCGAAGAACAAGTTTTAAGAATAAAAATTATTTCGTTAAATGCAGAGAAAATTCATAGAATAAAAGTATTTCAACTTTTTTTTTAATTCGAGTCTGTTGGGAAATACAACCGTTGTTAATGGGGTAAATACTTCAAAAATATTAAGAAACGCTGATCTAAATAATTAATGAATCACTAAAGCACTTGTAGGAACACCGTGACTTATATTTAATTTAATACACGGTAACAAAGATTATTCCCAATTCATTTAAAGGGTGCACAGTGAAAGCTCCACGTGTATTCCAAAGTTCCATTCTCCACTCACTTATGAACGAGTGAGCTTTTCATAATATGCAAAACAAATTGATACAAATAGCTTTTGGCTTTAGTAAGGTTTAGCGGACTTTGGGAATGGCTGGCGGTCAACAAACAAATTTTGGCCACTGTCCACTCCTCCCAAAGTACCTTATAACCATTTTCATATGTAGGTATTGAAAATGTAGGCTTCTGTCATTTTCAGTCGACGTTTAATATTTTAATACCTATACAATGCTTTCAAAACAGTAGCATTTTTTTAATAATATTATCCTCGATAGAGTATAATGATTCTATTTTTCTCCGCTTATTGTTTTGATTTGATATATCAAGTATCTATATATTTCAACTATAATATGCCTAAGAAGATTGGTGGTTAGTTTTATCGCTATCTTCCATATCTTCAAAGACAAATCGGACAGTTCGGAATAAAATAGACTAAACCATCAATGACGTTGATAGAATGGAGTTTAAGGAAACTATTTGTAAGCCAATATTTTCACAACACTCAAAGCTGTCTTTACTTTCATCTATATATTAATTACTAGTGGGAACTCCCGTCATAGATGACGGTGTTTAAATTGAAATACTGAATGTCGAAAGTAGCTGTTGTATAGTTAAACCATATACACCTACTCCTACGGACCGGTCTGGGCTATTATATATAAGAGATTATTTCTACTCGTTAGTCACGAAATGTGTTATGAAGATTTTTTTGCGTTATTATTCATTTTTTGAGCTACCGCACATAGTAATTCAATGCGATTTACTCTCGAGAAGAATTCTAAATTTTTGTTAAGAATGAACATCTATTATGTAATGTAAAATTAAAAATTGATAAATTTTTATTCCACTGGTTGAGTCACGATTCGTAACATATTTTTTTTTGTCCGCTCCCAATGTGTAGCATATGGTCTCCTAATGGAGGTATCTTGACAGAATTTTTTCTACGAAAACTGCTTGTCACTCAGTAGCTCAACCTCTCTTTTTCTTTTTCGAAAAGAGTAGGGATAGAAGGATAGGGGTATGACAGGACTAGTGGTTAGCTAATCGCTCTCGTTCCGCCCCGTGAGGATGGGATTGGTGGGAGGGAGGGCTCAGACTACGAACAAAAATCCATAAATCGATTGAAAGATCAATCTATGAAAACCGTCCTCACCGGGAATTGAACCCGAGACATCCGTAACCGTAGCCAGCGACGCTGCCAACTGCGCCACGGACGCCGAATATGCAATTAGAATGTGTTTATTGTAGATATTAAACACAAATATTTACAAATGACTGTACTGTTTATTTCATATAATACAAGGCATTCGCCGAAAATTTTAGAAATTGGAAAATCATACGAGATAAACTTGATGTGAAGTCACTCATGTCAATAATCATATATGTTCTATAAATAATAGAGACCACAAAAATGATATTTTCAAATCGTTCTGTTTTTCTCCTGTTCTGTTTCGTCGTGTTCTGTTTAATCCGATTACCGTATTGGATGCCTTAAATGTCAGAAATAAAATTATACCATACAATATAAATTATTGTCATTTTAAGCTATTACAAACTGTCGCTAAACAAATATGCCTACTTAAGCCAAAGAATCAAATAACATGAAAATTTCGCGTCAAGCGTGGGGAATCCCTACATGGTGGTTGTTCGTGTAAAACTGTTCTATAAAACCTTTCTCTTTCTGATGTAATATATTACCGTATTTGTCATTATAATGAGGCTTGTTAGTACGATAATAATATTTTTTGCGCAATTTCACTCTAACCCTCCGCGTGTGCCTCTACCCTAAGGCAGTGATACTCAACTCTCTTTCAAACTAAATTACAGAAACCTTTTTCTTAGTGCTTATTTCACATACATAATTATACTAATTCATGTGTTACGCTCAAATTATCGAAAGGATATGTGACCGAAACGAAGTTTGTACGACTCGGCTCGACTGAACATTTTATGTAATATTCAACGAATGGGATAATTCCAACAAGTGTACACGTTTTCTGTAATCATCTCCGCTCCCAATATAGAACATATGGATTCCTTATAGTGCTTACCTCATTAGAAGTTGTTCTTAGAGAACTGATTGTTACCCAGTTGCTCATGTTCAGGTGGGTGGAAGGAAATTTAGATGAATCACAGACCTCCATACCTTCCAATACTAATCGATTGAAAAATCAATTTATGAAACTATGCGTACTTAGATTCGAACCCGTGAACCCACACAACCGAAGCCAATGACGTTGACCATTCGGCTACAAGTTCGGCAAACATATTATTTAAATAATTTACACTGTTTTTCACCCGTTTCGGAGATGTAACACTCCCCTACCAATGTGTAATTGTTGGTTCATGTGCTGTGAAATTCATTTTCATTTATTTAATATATGAATTTTTCTGCATCTTCAGGCTCGTCTTTGATTAATTAACTTTTTTTAAATGAGGTTTTGGCCAACAACTATTTCCCTTCATTTTGTATAATATATACCCTCAATAAAAATAAAAGCTTAGCTACTGACTTATAGTGGTTACTCGTTTAAGTGCCCTCTATATAGTACTCATTATATTATTTAAAATGTCTTTCTTTCTCGTCGATGATGTCTTCGATTTCTTTTTTATACTTATTTCGTTCTTCTGCAACTGTCTTCTACATTTTTTTTATTCTTTAAATATTTTCCAATTCTTTTTAGCTCTCTTACAATAATGCTCCTTAAATATTATAAATCCATAAAACATTATATTACTGTATCTATAAATTTCAAGGAATAATCTTCTATATAAATAGAATCATTTATCCATTAGATTATACAACATTATAATTTCATTTCCAATACTCTATAAATAATTTGAATTATTGAGATTTTGTACACTTCCACGTATTTTGTCACTAACGACCCGGGTTTGGCCTTTCGGCATCTTCAGGCATTCGAGCGCACGAATGGACTCGAACTGACAGTCGATGTCTTAAATTATAAATAATTGTGTTTTCCATTCGTTTATTTAAAATTATTTACGTCCGTTACCAAATTTGTGGCTACAAAAGATAGATATGTTCTTGGTATTTGGGTTGACATTAAATGAGTTGATATTTAATAAATTTACTAGATTTTCAGTATCTACGAATAGCGGATCTGGTTAAAGATTAACCTTTTTATACAGATTTTCTCCTCGTGCAGCATTTGAACACAAAATTATTTTCCTTTCATCTGTTGCAAAGGAATATTTTTTTATTTTGACTTTAATCATTAGCTCTTTGACGAACAAATCCACCATAACGACTTTTTTTTTCGATTTGATTTATAACTGAGACCCTTTTACCAATATATTGGGATTTAAATATGTAATTACCGCTATGAAATTCTCTATACGAAAATCCACTTTCGTTACATGATGATAACTAAGCGATAGAAACTGATTTAAGTATCGATAGGTTTAGAAAGACAAAAAAAAAATAGACTATTTTTTGTTCGTTTCGCTTATATTATGTATTATAAATTGGTATTTTAAATATAAAAGTATATAAATCACTCTTTCATTTGGCGATAATTTCAAAAGGCAACTAATTATTTGGTCAGTTTCTAATTATTGAATTAATTGTAATTGTCAGTAAATATTGAAGAAACGGTTAGTAACAAATTCATAAAACTGTCAGTAAAAAAAATAAAAATAGTAAGTTAATTTACAAGATACGGTCAGTAAATATTTTAGGCTAGGTTAGGTTGTTCCATTTTATGTGCTCATTTTTATAGTCAGTAAATAACTGACCGTTTATTTTATTAACTGACCACGTGATTACAGACCATTTATAGAATTAGTTACTGACCATTTTGATTAATTACTGACCCAATAAATACAGGCCATTTCAAAAAACAACTTAAATTATTTAGCATTGAATTCAAAATTGTTAACTTGGTAAAACGAGGTAAAATATTATAACAAAATAAGGATTAAGGCGATTCTCGAAATGTTAACTCAGGTATCAATGTGGCTCTCAGACGTATAATATTTTACCTCCTAAATAATATTTGTCGTATTTGTATCTTCTATATAAACGTTAGACACTGTTTACTGTCTGTCAGTTCGAGTCCATTCGTGTGCTCCAATGCCTGAAGATGCCGAAAGGCGAAACCCGGGTCGTTAGTGACAAAATACATGGAAGTGTACAAAATCTCAATAATCCAAATTTGATATTGAAATTCCATCAAGCACCCTCAGTCGATGTCTTAAATTATATTCAATCGTACTTAATTTATTTATTGCGTTCAATCATAATTTGAAACGTTTTGCTGTTACATATTTTCTCACACTTTGGTTTTATGTTGTTAAACTCCTGCCTTATGGTATGTTTATTTCCGACCAAACCAGTATCGAGTTATTGAATTTTCACAATACAAAATAATAAATTAAAATAAGACATCGTTTGCAATTTTGGTTGAGAAGAAGAGTTTTAATACAATCATCCGATCAGACACTTCACAGTGAACTTTTAAGCTTCCGCAGGCTGCACGGCGAGAAAAGAAAAGCCACACACAAGCACTGACAATAATAATTGGCGGAAAAGCTATCCGATCGAATTTACACAGAACCAGTGACGTGAATATCTAAAGAAAATCGCAGGACAGAGACAATGTCATTTCCGGAAATGACACGGTGCATGAGGAGTGTGTGATAAAATATTATCATAAATATATTTCAGCATCATTATTAGTCTTATAGAATTTCGTTACGCTTACAACAAACATGATAAACTAGCACCTCTCAGGAAAAATGACATACAGCATTATTTTCTGAAATTACATATTAATCGTTGTTGAAGAAATGTAGGATCTTCAACTGTCGAATCGCCGTGAAGACCCATTGTTTTTATACAACTTAACCATAATGTATAACACATGTAACATAATTTTAAAAGATGATCAAAACCAGCTTCGTTCAGCCAGAAGAGCATCTTCGACCGAGTGGAGGTGTGAACATTATATTTCCCGTTAAGCCAAACTTACATTGATAAAATTATCTATTTTTTAAATATGAATTTTATTTGACGATTGTCTTTGTTATATTGTAGTTATGTAAGACTAACAATTAAATGCACTTTTGTTTAGATCATATTCACTTTCATAAAAATAAAGTGATTCCACATAATAAAATATATTTTAACAATATAAGAAATATATTACTCTTACGAAAAAATATTCTCACATAGATAAAATAGTCTTCACTCAATATAAATACTCACACTTTGAAAATTAGAGTTGCACGAAGCTGTTATGATATGTCAATTGTTCTTCTATTGTATATTTGGCCGCCTATATTGTTTTTGCTCTACGCATTAGAATACATTACACAAACCAAACCAGACCAACCCTAACATAACCTACTACAACTTGACTCACTTTTTTCTTTTAAGGTATTAACTGTCAATTCTTAGTGGAAAGGCATTATATTTTAATAAATAAAACACAATTCATTTGTACTACTTCCACATGTTCCACATGAAATTAAAGTTCAAGTGTACCAAATGAATACTATGTAACCTAAAGTACAATTATCTATAACCCGTTATATAATGCGTTGCGAATTGGCGTCAGCTGTGATCTATAATTCCATTTTTGTCTAATATTTGCAAGATATATGTTGTACCACAAATTGGTTTTTATTTGTATAAATAAAGTATTTGAACTTTTTTCACGGCGTCAATTCGTTATAAAAGAAACTAACTGATTTTTGCCGAATGTATGAGAACATTAACAATTTATAAAATAATTTAAGAATTTTTCAAACATCCACCGCAACACGTTAAAGTGATAAATATTTTCAACCTCGGTACTGTTTTGACATCACAAAGTTGTTAAAAAGTATCTATACTGAAGATGCGTTATTGATAGACTCTGAAAGTGGAGTAAGTTCAAAGACGTGTGTCACAAGACGGGAAAACTTTAAGATTCACTGTTGGAAGTGCGAGGGCACCATCTGGTGAGGCAATATAAACTGGCCACTGTCTCCTCCTGACAGAATGTGAAAACTCTCCGTTCAACTTTGAACATTTTGCAACGTAAGCCATTTGAAAATTGTTGTTTAAATAATAGTTTTAAATCGAGCGATAGCTTTTCAGATTATTTTAATATTGAAGTTCATGAAGTAAACCTAGTCATTCAAACATAGATCTCTCAAATATCGTTTAGAAGATCCAGTAGATATTTAACGGAATCAAAACAAAATGTGTTTACTTATTCAATAATTTTATAACATGATTTGGACCTTACCGCATTCGCTCAGCGAGTGAGAATATTAGATTATTTAAATTTATATGAACTAGATAAAACTAAAAGTATGTATATCAATTGTCATATTTATTATCACGTAATGAATATGACTACACATGAAAATTCTTACGACTTAATCATCTTAACATAGCATTACCGTATCTATCGTTTACGTATACCGAGCCACTCTTTTTTCATTATTAATGATTTAAGCTAATTTTATTAAATTTATTTTTAAATATCTGGCATTACACCTGACAGCCAATGCACCAAATATTTTGAAAAATCGAAAATCATACGAAATAAACTTCTAGTTTCCTGGCTAAAGTTAGTGCTAGGGTGGGTACAGACTAGGTCTTTATATCCCTTTCCCGCATGTAAGCTAGCTAAGTACTGGTATCTAAAAAGATTCTGTCAGCTGAAGGCTTTTGTGTGGGGAAAACACTTAAGAAAAACCCCTTACGAGAATGATTATCTTTGAATCTAATCATATTCTTTTTGGTAAATTTATTTTTATATTGTAGTACAGAGTATCTATCTCCTGATAAAATTAGAATTGATTTAATCCGTTAAATCTGCAATTTTCAGATATTCTATATCGGCAAGTTTTAACCACCTTTTGGTGTTACAAAATATGGCGCACCTGATTAAATATAGTATTTTTTACCAACAAAACACAAACAAAATAAATTTTCACCACCATTAAAAGTAAAGCGTCCCAATTTTGACACCCACCGACTCACACTATCGACTCTCGTATCCTTTCGTTCGTGGCACTTTCCACTGGCGGACGATTTATGCGGACGCGTGTGCACCACATGCCGACATGGCCGCTTCCCTCGTTTTCCCGCCCGATTCGGGGAAACCCGCAATCTTATTCGCGCCGAATGCCTACATCACGTTCCATTTTTCATTGTACAAACTCTCATTCTACCGAATATTCTAGAAAATCTTGTAAAAATGCCTACCTGGCCGTTTTATCCTTCATTCCGGCCATAAATCCTTTTTTTATTTTCACTAGAATCAGGCAAACATAATACAAACTTTTTTATATCTCGCACAAATTTGCGCTAATAATTTATATATGAAATATTTCCCGATACAGATTTACTGCTATTCATGGTTTAAACAAAATTCACCACCAACAAAATCGTCCATGAGTAAAATCATCTCAATTGACTTCAGCATAACCAGATCTTTACCTTTCATAAGGTATTTAATGAAACTATTTGTCCATTGCGATAAAACGAAAATGATACTGGTTAAAAATGTTTTTTTCTGAACTGAGGCACCCCTTTGCTCGTCATTGAATTTAAAAAATCTTATTATTTAATGAATCAAATCATTCTTATTTATTATTACCGATTTTCTTATCATCACGTTTTAATGGGCGTCAACTAAAGTCACTCTACGAAAACACTGCATGTCAATTTCCATCGCTTATATGTAAGCGATAAACGACTTGACGTCAGTTAATATATCCTCCACTCTTGTCTACGATTGAAAGCCTTTGGTTTCTTCTCGGTATCGTTATAACGCAGTGCATAACTTTTTCAACCCTTGTTGCACTTCTCTTTAGTATTTTGACCTCTCGGGAGTTGATGGTCCTCTGTTCTATCTGAACTGATTAATCAATGTTTTATTGGAGCTCTAACGAACTTCTCAAATAATTGAATATAACGAAGAAGTCTAATATATATTACAAATTGATTTTTTACCACTTTTCTATAATAGAAATTACCTATAACTAGAACACTTTAAGGTGTTAACTGTCAATTCTTGGTGGAAATACATTATATTTTTATAAATAAAACATGTGGAAGTAATACAAATGAATTGTGTTTTATTTTTTAAAATATAACTAGAACGTTCTGAAATATCATAATTTCTCTGCATATCATAAATTATTTAGCATCATTTATGAGGACAACTTTTAATATTTTAAAGTATCAAACGATTCTAACATATTTAAAATAACATGAACGGCCTTTGCGGTATACCAAAGTAAATATGACGCCATTAACCGCCAAGTTGTTTCGAATTCCCATCGTAACATATGCAAGCAATATGGCGACCGCGGAAAATTTTGACGTGGAACATGTTTTTCAGCATGCACATAATAATAACATGTACCATGTATACGGTCCTATGCGACCAGAATTAACAAAAGCCTTCGCAAATTTTTGTTGCATCATTTCTCTGTTAACGACGTTTTTCATCATTGCATTAATTAATACAAATATGATACTCTCCTCCTAGAACATTACACCTATCGCGTGTTCAAACTTTCTTATTGTGATATTTTCAAAATTAGAATCTTCAAATGAATTTCGTTTCATGTCCTTGCCAATTGTAGAATACATGCAATAATACCAACTGCAAGCCGCTGAATACCGTACCAAAATACAGAGTATGTTCTTAAATGAACGCAACTGACTGCGTTGTGCTTGTGCATGGAAATGCATACTATTTTCTCCAACCAGAACACTAGCGCCATCTTGTGATAATGTTATGCAGAACAAGATTTCTCTTACCACCTCAGTATGGTGCACTCTAGTTACAAAATTTTGTAAATAACGATTGCATTATAATATTAATTACCTTCTGTACATGTGATCTTAATTAAAAATAATAGAAGAGACCACTTGTGCATTTGTGATTCATCCATCAAGATGAAATATTTCAATATATTAGCATTATTTTTGTATAGTCCCGTTAATTCGCACAAACACAACAACAATGTGATTAATTCTTTCATGACAGTAGTACAAACTTAATGAACTCATGTTACCAACAACACCATCGCATAGCAAAACAATGGACTAGTTTTCGTTTTCACGAATTATTTATTGCCAGTGAAAGAAATTATTTTATTGTAGCTATTCTTCAGCTCAAATGTTATATGCAAAAAATAATGATGTTTTATCACATGTAAATAGGTTCATGTTCAAGCTTGTAAAATAAATTCATGGTTCATTAATTTATTTCCCGGTAGGTGTAGTAAAATCAGGCAGCAACCACCTTATGAGAAATAGCTTCTTTGTTACACCGCCAGGCGTCGCGCAAAATTCAAATTCAATTATGATATCAATAAATTCTCACAACGTTACTGTGCCGTAAACTCTGCCTCACAATCTATGGTCACAAATACACAGCTACGCAAATAGAGGCACTTATTTATGCACAGACACACATATGTGTACAGGACCGAATCAAGACACAGCATTTTATCAAAATTCCATATTGACCATAATTCATTAAAATCCTGACAAGGACCTAACGTTTTCTAGCTATTTTATTTATTTATGTATCTTGTTTTGGATACTTCAGGCCAGTGGTGCACAACAGATTATCCATTTAATTTTTCACGGGCCGCGGAGGGTAAGTGTTGGAAAATAATAATATATTATACTACACGAGACACGCATTTTATTATTTTTAATTTAATAGTTACATAATTTTACTACTTATTACTTGTTCTTTTGCGCCGCAACAAATGCCATTTTGTGCCACGGTTGTGCATCACCGCTTTAGGATACCCAAATAATTATCAATGACAAATTTGTTACGAATCCTCTCATTCTGGCCACATATATATCAATATATAATATCGTTGATGTTCTGGAAGAAGAGACTAACTGAATAATACTAGTTTTGAGTAATTAGACTTTGAAGTTTTTAATATACCTAATCTTTCATATTCATTTAGTTTGTTTTTACAGAACTGTTTTTGAGTAAAAGTATCATTTAATTTCGAAATAAGGAACATTTTTTTCTAACTAACACAATATGTAATTTTTTCGACGATATATTACATTGTGTGAAAACAATTTGGTCACTCAAAAATAATATCATTGTATTAGACCAGTGATTGCCAGAGTGGTTCCTACGGATCCCCAGGGGTCCTTGTGAGGGGGTCTGTGGCAAATTAAAAATAATTTTGGGGGGTGCGCGGACAATGTCAGGAGGTCCGCGAAAGGTTTAATATAAAGTAATATCTGTGACACATTTTCATTATTATGAAAGTTGAAATAAATTGGTAGCAATTTGTTGGGTGTTTGAGACCCTTTTGCAAGAAGACCTACAAACTCAGATGTATACATACTAATGGGGAACAATTTATTTATTAACCCACAAATAAGGAGCGAAAAACAATGTTTGTACAAGGATACCTCAACTTCTGGTTACAAAAATAGATACCAATTTTATATCCTCCATTATGGGTCACTGTACAGAGGCTGTTGATCGCTTTCCCGCCTTCCTATTTAGTGAAATGTGGATTTAGTGCAGTTATGAACCTCATCATACTTAAAATATCAAAATGTTTTATTTATATTTTATTTTTACATGACTATTTACCATTTCAGCCGTCAAAATTAAATTTATGCTTTTTTCTATTATGCAGTTACGTAGAGCTATTTTACTTGGGGTTCATGGTCAGGTTTTTGCTTTAAGTTTGGGAATCACTGTTTTAGACGTTTCAATACTTGAAACGTACTATATATTTTGAAATGTATTACGCTTGACCATCAGTTCTTTTTGTGTATTTTTTAATTTCAGAAACGTATAACCGTCTTTGCTGCTACCAGGGGGCAAACATTTTCCCGCGCCCGCTCTGAGCTTTTAGTCGTTTCTGCGCGACCGATTTTCAATTTTCCGTGTTTTATGGGACCACATTATTATCATTATTATAAATATTCCGTGGCGGGTGCATCCGTGGCCCGCTTTATCGTGTTTTTGGGGGCATATCGCTTTTGCCGACTGGCTATTATGGCAATGTAAAAATAACTATTAAAAAGTCATACCTGCGTAAAATAAATACCTTACTAATTTAAATTTCATAGCTGATTATCTCTTAATTACGTTATATATATGTATATTTATTATTATCTATCATAAAATTATATATCTATTTC
Organism: Himalopsyche phryganea; assembly: GCA_022494535.1. Classification (NCBI taxonomy): domain Eukaryota; kingdom Metazoa; phylum Arthropoda; class Insecta; order Trichoptera; family Rhyacophilidae; genus Himalopsyche; species Himalopsyche phryganea. The sequence continues at coordinate 1,504,590 of JAGVSL010000080.1, read as the reverse complement.
TTTTATCTAAAGCGATAAAGCTGTTTTATACGAAAATAAGGTCGGGTCAAATCATGGTTATCCGTATTGATATTAATTACAATTTTATTTTTTCACCGCAAATATTTAGCCCTTATCCTATTTCAAAATACTTTATGAGATCTAGCCCCTATGGGTACCTAGAGTAATTTTGACATAAAATACCATACAATATACAGATACCATTCAAATAGCGATGGTCAGCAGAAGTCAAACATTAGCTGAGAATGTCCAAAATACCTTTCCTGCTAACTAATTGCTTTTCAATCCTACCATAGGATGATAAGAACACAGATATGACAGGCATGCGACCTTTGTAATATTACGGATCAATACGGCAACCTTACAAATATAGCGGCATTATTTTAAAGTCTACACAAGACATCGCTGTTTAATATCTCGCGTCGAAATTATTTTCGGTGGTAGATATATTCATGCGCAACTTTGTCGCTACGTTTGACTCGTTTTATCGAAAAGACATACAATAAAGTTTATATATTAAATCGCAAGTGTTTGAATAGTAAAATGAGGCTATTACTAACATTTTACATATGCTCGCTTTCTTCTAGACTGACACACACCATAAAATCTTTTACATGTATTGTTTAATTTTTTCTTCAAAGAAGAGTTGGTATACAAAATTGTAAATTGAAAAATCATAAGGTTCGGTATAGTATGTAATTTTTCTTTTAAATTATTAGTTAGGTATTTCTTCCTTTTTATTCATCACTTGCAATTATAGTAGTTAAATTATAATCCTACTTCTTATAAAACAGTAACAGCGTGATCACTGAATTACATCGTACCCATACGTCATATTTCTTTCTACAGATTATGTTTTCCTTGAAATGAATTGTTATTATTTTAATAAAAAAATATCTGACATTACAACTGAGAGCCAATGCGCCAAACATTTTAAAAATCGGTAAATCATACGAGATAAATTCAATGACAATTTTTATAATTTGATATAAATAAAAACAATTAGAGATAAATTATTATAAATTAGAGATAAAAAGACAATTAGAGATAAATTCAATGACAATTTGAATAATTTGTTGGTGAATTTATTGGTTTTTTTCAAATTTCAACTCTCGATTGCCTTATATTTGCATTGTCTATGAAGCGTACTTCTTCCCTGGCATTCGTATTTGGTAGATTATAGATTCATATAACTTTTATTTGTTTTAACTCAACGATAAACAATTACTCACAACTAATGTAGCAATGTAGCTGATCTATGGTGAAAATAAGTTTGGGAAGCTATGATCTATATCATCAAACTCACCATAACCTCAAATTTGCGGATAGAATGTTAGCATACGTAAAAAATGCCACGCGTTTTGAAATAAGTGTTACCAAATGTTAAGAATGATATACAATTTTCATTAATATTGAAATTTTTTTTCCTATTTTCTTCCAACGCTCCCATACGAGTTTATTCTGTCTCAATTTTTCAGGTTTTTTCCATGCCTCTCATCACTACTCACAATCCTCTGTTTTCAATAACTATCCTTAAAGATTCAATGCATTTATTACAATAGAAATGACATCTTAAGCGCTCAATTTCAAAATACAGTCATGATTTATATAGAGATCTATTTTGTGTCCCACGCATTAACAATATTGATTAAACATATGGGCTTGAATTTTATTATATTCAAAAATCTGTTTTTATTTCAACTACATAAGCAAAAAGTAACTTTTCAAAAGCGCAATGCAGAACAGACAGCATCGGAGTAATAACTCTATGAATGCTTTGTTTGTCTGTTGCTCTTTTTGCGCGGGAATTATTCGAAAATAGGAAATAGCTGCCAACTTAACCCGCCTGAAGCGCGGCTTCGAAGAAAACATGCCCCCCACTTTGATACTTTAACAGTCGGAGAATGGGAGCAGGGATTTGTTTTTAATCACCATTATCGTTAGTGATTAAGCTTCGATCAACCCTTGCCCACCACAAACTTTGTATAAGCTGTTTAACCTTCGTTACATTTTGACGACTTGTCCTTAAAAAGCATTCTCTATTTATTTATATAAAGCACATTACAAAAATATTACAAATTTAACGCCGTTGCAATATAATCAGTAAAATACTTTAAGTAATATAAATATAAATTGACACAGATGTCAACAGAGCAAATTCCGAGATAATCTACTTGAAAATTCAGAAAACTATTCGACTGCACTCACTCAATTTCACAATAAATATGTCGATATCCGAAGCAATATCATTAAACAATATTTTATTATACGCGAATACATATGAATAACATATAATTTCGTTTACATAATAGAAAATATGTATAAAACAATACCCGGTTAGTATTAAATTTAAACCAATTACTAACTGATTCCATAGCAGTATATTTCCTGTTGACCATAATGCTCATACCTGACAATATTATTTATTATGATTCTCTAATTCTGTATGATTTAGTGTTATGATTTATGAAAATATCAAATTTTTTTAATATTATTTCGGTAAATTTCTGTTAAATAGTATCACATTATAATTTTTTCAATGTGCATGTTTCAACTAACGGACATTGACTCACTCCCACTTATATAAGTCTATTTATAGACATATACATCTATACGTCAAACGTAGTATAATTATTAAAAATCATTATAACTGTGTATTGAGTAATACATCGAAGAATCGAAAAGGCAGTATCGCTGACAGAATAAAATTGTAAGGGATTTCGATTAGATACTTTCATTATCGACTAGTTAGTTGACCCACTGTCAAAATGACGAATTTGAATGCGCGTTTTCACGAGGTTAATGATTAAAATACCGCTATTTTGTAATTACAAAAATACGACATCATTCCAAGGGAAATTATTTGGTATAGTGGTCGTATTACGACATTGCCATTTACAGAAAAGTACGCTATGCCGCTGAATTTGATTATACATAAATACCACACATTTATGATTTATACAATCATTATAACCAGTATTGATGCAGCAAGACCATGTCATTTGCGTAGTCAAAAACGATAAATTTCGACATTATATACGGTACAGATCTAAAGGTTTAATAAATTCATGCCTCTACGGATATCTCTAAATTGTTGTAAATGTATAATTTCAATGTATTTATGTGTAATGTAATTTACTTAACACGGTAGCTTAAAATAATGACGTTATACCAGCGGCAGAGTCCATTATGTGTTGGTTGGCCGGATACTTTTGTCATACAAAAATTTATAGCCAACTCTTTGGTAATGATATTTTTATTTGCATCTACAATTGCAAACAAATACTGCGAAATATATACGTACATTAAATGCAAGTCCCCGAGAGTCCCAGCGCCCGCCCTCGCCTCTGCGTTTAATTAAACTTTACCGAGGCTTTGTTTTGCGGGTTAATTATGAGCTTCGTAATATTGCCAAGTTGGGTTATTTTGTTTGCATCTAAGACGCCATTCGCTTCTTTATCCGCGATATGTGACGCTTTCAATTTTAGGATTAGTATAAAATAATTTTATCCGCACAATAAACAAACCAAGCTAGCGAAGTTATTTCAGAACTCTCATAATGAGAATGCTCAAAAATAGACGCATTGCTAATATCGGTATTCTTGTAACATAATCTCTTGAAATACAGAACGTTATTTGGTACGCTCCACAACCGCTAAATCATATTTTCTCTGTATACGTTAATTTCTGTAAAATTTTAAACAAGTACCATTGCCAAATATCACAATTTCATATAAATGCGTAACGTCGAAGCGATATGAACAAAATATTTAAGTGATTTTAAATCTAAAATTCAACAACATGTTGGCTGTATCGTCACACTAACGCCATTTTGAGCGAATTAGTTTTGTCAAATTTAATCATCACTTGGCATTCCCTGGTTTTTTTGTTAAGTTTAAGTTTTATTAGGGTCCATAACTGAAAACGAACAGCGTTAATGACAATGATTCGGAGAAATAGACCCAATACTTGTGTGAGGGGCGCTCGGCCATCGCCTGCTGACATGTTTGCAAGACGAGTCCATTTTTGACGAAAACGGGTGGCTCCGATGATGCGGGAGTCCTTTTGATTGTATGTGTTGGTAGTCGATTACCAGCCTTCGAGTGGAGGGGAGCTGTCGGCCTGCGTGGTCGACACCGTTGACGTTGTGGATTGTTTGTTTGTTTTGAAATTGGACTTAATTTTAAATCGTTTGTCGTGTCACTTGCATTATAACTTGAAGTAAATTCAGTTGTTAAGTATATGTAAATGTAGAATCAATTGTATGTGTTAAGATTATTTTTTGTGTATTTTAAACCACTAAAATAAATAAGTGTTGAACCGGATTTGAAATGGTGCTTGTTTGAGATCCCAGCCCTTCCAGGACGTCGATTACCAGCCACTCGCCTCTCTTCCATTCGGGTCTTCTCACACTATTTCCAATCACCGAATATAATGAATATAATTGAGGAAGTTAACAAATATCCATTGTTGTTGGTTTCAGCGTCAACAGTAATCGCTTGGGTCAAAGGAAAAATGATATTGGCCTGGCTCGAGTTGAATCAAGAAAATTACTCCACAAAAGGCTACGGGAAACTATTGTGAAATTCTTTTCTAAAACCAATATCGACACTCTTCGTTATAAGAAGATTTTTACATGCAGTTATTCAACTTTTCTATACTTACCCTATTGTGTGGTAATTCATGCACTATACTTAAGTGCTGTCCAAACACGACGTCAAGCTCTACAGGGGTTATATCACATCTGATATAATGTGATGATTTGTGAGGAAGGCTTTACGACAATCAAAAAATAGCCAAAATCTAGTGACGGCATATATGGTCGGCCCCTTATGAATTATGTCATACGTTTGACGTATAAAAAGTCATAAAAGGTCACGTCTGTCACGAGAAGGAATACGATTGTGAAGAAGAATAAGATTGATTCTTATACTTATTTTATAAAATATCTTAGTTTTATGACAGATGGCAGTGAACGCGACTCAATTACCAACGTTATGAATAATATACTTTTATTCCGTCTTAGTTTGTATTGCCATTTTTAAAACTCATTTATCAAAGTTACGCATCATTGAAATTTAAATTCATTCATTTCAATAAAATAACTGAATGGTTTCACACAATTCTTTTAAGACCAAATGATCCTAGGTATTTATTTTCACTTCCCAGCAAGTTGCTTTTGTTTTCCGTCCTGCAGTCGGCCATGATCCCCGTTCTAAACATTTCATATTATTCCGCCCCTCGTCTCGTTTTCCCGCTCCTTGGGCGACCGCTCTTCCCTTTATTATGCAAATGGCGTCGCCTCTGACAATGAATCCAATATTTTGTCAAAATTTAAATCTTCGCCTTCGTTTGGTGCTCCTTAATTAAACGCTTTTTTATGAAAAGCCAACGCGGGCCGTGGTTGATTGTTTGACCGGAAATTTTTACACGAGGCCCTGGCATTCGGGAATCAATGAAAATTGTATTTGCCTAACCAGTACCTCACGAATTTTATTAATGCTTCAAAGAGTATTCCGAATGTATTTTAAGGTTTAGTACTATAATGTTTTCCACATGAAGTTCATTCTTGAATTGGTTTCTTTATAGCACACAGCTGATGGCTCCCGAAATTCGGGAAAATATATTATAAAATCAATTAAGGCTTTTTTCTACGTAAATATTCAAGACAATTATAAAGTTAGTTCTATTCTATGAATCTTAAAAATAATAAAACATCTAATATCAAAATTGTTTAATACTATTATTATATTATTCAAAAACATAATTTACATTAATCAACTGACGGGTGATGAAGTTTTAAGTTTTGTTTTTTCAAAATCGCTACCAATATCGAAATAAAAATTAGTTAACTCAACTAATCCACTATATATAGAAGGTTAAAATACAGACATTTAAAATATATTAATTGTTTGAAATTGTTTTATACACTCGAGATAAAACTAGATTCATAACTATTATTAGTTCTACTAATAACATAACTACCATTACTAGTTATTACGAGTTCATGACTATTATTATTAGAAGGTATGCTGTGTATTAATAGATATCCGTTACCATTGACCGCTAATGAAAAATGATTAAACATTACTTTATTTTTAAAGCTCTTCATAATCTGTTTCTTTTGAGAAGACCAGAAGAATCTTTATTAATTGCGCCGTAAAAGGCCCTCTATTTACGGCGCTTTTAACCAGCTCATTCAGACCCTTCAATATCTCAAAATATTGTTTTCCTTTGGAATAAATAAACTTTTTATTGACTGCTCCTATGTAAGTAAGTCGGGGCACCATCTGGCATTTTGGCCGCGCAGTTTTATGTAACTTTGTATTACATTTTCCCAGTTTCAATGACGCTTTTTCTGTTCGTTTTTTTACTGCAAAACGTTCACAAAAAACGCACGGCTTCGTATTTTGTTATGCGATCGTTGATAATGAGTTACTTTTGCCAAAGTTAAATGAGTTTTGCGTATAGGAAAACTTTCCTGCTTTTCAGACCGTAACGGTATCCCCTTAATTATGTATATTTAAGTCCACATTGACAAATAAATAATGTTTTCAAGCCCTGTTAAAAAATCTTGCAGTTTTTAATCGACAAGTATACATGGACTACGTTTTCGTACTGATTTTTATTTACTTTCGTAAGCCACAAAAAGTTGTACTTGGTGATGTACCAGTAATAAATTTGTACCATCTAATATATAAAAATCAATCTGGGTTTGTTAGTATCTTATGCCCTACCATACCGTTCTTCCGATTCCGATAAAACTTTGTCAAGTTATTGCTTCTACTTGCGGAAATGATATAGGCAAAGTACAATTAGGCCCGTCCTGAGCCCGACTCTCAATGCTTTAATTTTTAACTCATAGTAGGTCTTATTGTATATAAAAATCAAACTCACAATTCAGATATATCAAAAATCTCAAAAAAAGAATCAAATTTTTTACAAATAGCGACATCTCGGAAAATCTTCTGATTTATTCGTGTTCGCACCAAAAGGAAAACAAAAAATGTTGAGTGTCTAAAAGCACTTCAATAAACAATTAAAACACAATCACTTTCTTTCTTTGAGAAGTATTGCAACGCATGCCGGGTACTCGCTAGTATACAATAGAAATGACGGTGTTTGTTTTACTAAAAGGCATACCACTGCTTTCATTATTTACTATGTTCTTTATTTAAATATAACACTAGATATATTCTTGCAATAAACATAAACCAAAAAGAAAATGAACCAGTAATTCATTAGTATTGCTTGTATTAGTTGCTAATATTTTTGAAGGCGATGTATCTATGTATAGATATAAACTAATTTAAACGTATTATTTTTACTAATTAGGAATTATTTTTCATACTAATCACATGGGGAGCATTAATTTATACTTATAATGTTGTGAAATTGGTTATGGTCAATGATTATCGGATAATAGTTTTAGTATCGTTTTGATTATATTAAAAACTGTAACACAATATAACATTAAATATAAGTGGACTTAACTTAAATGCCATATTCCATGTTCCCGGCTCAAAAATAGATGAAAAAGTTGTATTAGTTTTACATAACGTAATATAATATCAAAATTGTTTAATACTATTATTATATTATTCAAAAACATAATTTACATTAATCAACTGACGGGTGATGAAGTTTTAAGTTTTGTTTTTTCAAAATCGCTACCAATATCGAAATAAAAATTAGTTAACTCAACTAATCCACTATATATAGAAGGTTAAAATACAGACATTTAAAATATATTAATTGTTTGAAATTGTTTTATACACTCGAGATAAAACTAGATTCATAACTATTATTAGTTCTACTAATAACATAACTACCATTACTAGTTATTACGAGTTCATGACTATTATTATTAGAAGGTATGCTGTGTATTAATAGATATCCGTTACCATTGACCGCTAATGAAAAATGATTAAACATTACTTTATTTTTAAAGCTCTTCATAATCTGTTTCTTTTGAGAAGACCAGAAGAATCTTTATTAATTGCGCCGTAAAAGGCCCTCTATTTACGGCGCTTTTAACCAGCTCATTCAGACCCTTCAATATCTCAAAATATTGTTTTCCTTTGGAATAAATAAACTTTTTATTGACTGCTCCTATGTAAGTAAGTCGGGGCACCATCTGGCATTTTGGCCGCGCAGTTTTATGTAACTTTGTATTACATTTTCCCAGTTTCAATGACGCTTTTTCTGTTCGTTTTTTTACTGCAAAACGTTCACAAAAAACGCACGGCTTCGTATTTTGTTATGCGATCGTTGATAATGAGTTACTTTTGCCAAAGTTAAATGAGTTTTGCGTATAGGAAAACTTTCCTGCTTTTCAGACCGTAACGGTATCCCCTTAATTATGTATATTTAAGTCCACATTGACAAATAAATAATGTTTTCAAGCCCTGTTAAAAAATCTTGCAGTTTTTAATCGACAAGTATACATGGACTACGTTTTTCGTACTGATTTTTATTTACTTTCGTAAGCCACAAAAAGTTGTACTTGGTGATGTACCAGTAATAAATTTGTACCATCTAATATATAAAAATCAATCTGGGTTTGTTAGTATCTTATGCCCTACCATACCGTTCTTCCGATTCCGATAAAACTTTGTCAAGTTATTGCTTCTACTTGCGGAAATGATATAGGCAAAGTACAATTAGGCCCGTCCTGAGCCCGACTCTCAATGCTTTAATTTTTAACTCATAGTAGGTCTTATTGTATATAAAAATCAAACTCACAATTCAGATATATCAAAAATCTCAAAAAAAGAATCAAATTTTTTACAAATAGCGACATCTCGGAAAATCTTCTGATTTATTCGTGTTCGCACCAAAAGGAAAACAAAAAATGTTGAGTGTCTAAAAGCACTTCAATAAACAATTAAAACACAATCACTTTCTTTCTTTGAGAAGTATTGCAACGCATGCCGGGTACTCGCTAGTATACAATAGAAATGACGGTGTTTGTTTTACTAAAAGGCATACCACTGCTTTCATTATTTACTATGTTCTTTATTTAAATATAACACTAGATATATTCTTGCAATAAACATAAACCAAAAGAAAATGAACCAGTAATTCATTAGTATTGCTTGTATTAGTTGCTAATATTTTTGAAGGCGATGTATCTATGTATAGATATAAACTAATTTAAACGTATTATTTTTACTAATTAGGAATTATTTTTCATACTAATCACATGGGGAGCATTAATTTATACTTATAATGTTGTGAAATTGGTTATGGTCAATGATTATCGGATAATAGTTTTAGTATCGTTTTGATTATATTAAAAACTGTAACACAATATAACATTAAATATAAGTGGACTTAACTTAAATGCCATATTCCATGTTCCCGGCTCAAAAATAGATGAAAAAGTTGTATTAGTTTTACATAACGGTAATCTGAGATTTCATATACCAATTTTGCTGTTTTACACACAAAATAATATATGTTTGCGATATTTCTGAAATATTTGTTATCTTTTTGCAGTGCACTGAATTTATGGTAAATATCGTTTTTGAATTGTTTCAGAAATCGACTGGAAAGTAATGCCGAACACTGGTCTGCTCTTCTTCTTTCCTTGCGAGAGCTGATCGAGTGGGTCATCAGAAAAGACACTGAACTTAGCGGCTTTGGACCTCCTGCCGGAGAATGCTCAGCCTTGCTCAAGCAACAGGTAAACCACGTACTAATTGTATCATGCCCTCTTCATCTCAACGAAATAAGAGTAGCTCACTAATCACAGAAGTTTCGTTTATCGAATCTTCGATTGGCTTTTCAGAAGCTTAGATATTGAAATTAATCTGTTTTGTTTGTTTTGGTCGATGTGCTTGCTATAGATATTCATTATTATTATAATATAATATACTTATTATAATATGCTCGTTTATGCAAAATAGATACTTGTCCAACAAAAGGAAATACCACTCTAAACGGTAAAATGTTACTCAATTTTCATCATTTTTTTCTCAAAAAAAAAATATTTTCAGACTGTTGTATTTCATTATGTAGTTTAAATTATTATCTTTTCTTAAAATGTTTTTGAAAATAATTGCAATTATTCAAAAATTAATAATTTTATAATGCTATATACTTTACTATATACTACTTTTTAAACACTCTACATGTATGCAAGTCTATAATAGCTTTCTATGGTGTCTATTCTGTCTATATGTTTTTTTTTCCTTTCTGAACTTCCATAATGGTTGATCGGTACCAGTTATATACACAATACACCATTTTAATTATGTTTAACTCGTCATAATAGGCAATAATATTCCTACCATATATAATTTTCATCGGTAAAAACATTTTTGAAATTCTTTCCGCGAAACACTAATATTCTATGTAGCGCTTCATAATGTTTTTTTCATTGTGAATAGGGTTTGTATTTAATGTCGGGAAATGTTTTTTAGGAATGATGGCAACACACGCATGAAAATGTCGCGAGGGCCGGAGTGGAAATAAGCCCTGAAAGGTCACTCGTACGTCGTATTTCAACTGGCTGACAATTACTTTTTCGTGTACTTTTTTATGTCGTTTTAATTTAGTGATGCTACCGACTGACGTGACAATCAAAATGGCGGCCATTTTGTTTTGTTTCCCGAAATCACAAATGTTCAAAAAATATTTATTAAAATGCCAAACGTTTGAAACATACTTTTTATTCGGAAAAAACTTATATATTATTTATATTTTAAATGTTTATTTGTGTATCTTAAACACCATCACGTGTTTCGTGCTCCATACCGTATTGAATATTTAAAAACATCACTTGGAAGAAGAAAACTCTACAATTTCTACCAACGGAAAACTATATTATATTTCAATGTACAATGTTCTTGATTATAATAAAATATTTAATTACAAAAAATAGACAACTTTAAATAAAAGTTCCTCTAATTTGCAAGAAAAACGTTAAAATAGTAAAGGCGCAAACCAAATTTATATATGTATTTTTTTTTAAATGATTTTAATCTTCAAAATTAAAAATCCACCTAAACGATGTTTCATACAATCTAAAAACCTTGAAGTTTCCTATGCTCAATACAAGGGAAAAATTAACGGAAAATTATTATTTCCTAGCGCATTTAATGTTTATCATTTCATATCTTAGAACGAAAGGATTGTTAAGCTTGGCTCCGTATTAATATTCTTAAGATAAACCATGCGAAAAGATATATTTTTATCATATTTTTGTGTTTATTTTCCAATAACATTTCTTTTCATTTTCTGCATTTTCTGTGTTTATAATATTTTCAGTAATTATTGTGAGGTATTGTCAAACTTTCACCTCGCTTTATCATAAGAGATAAACATATTAAACGTATTTGAATACCTTCACCATCCTATATTACTTAGCAAAAAATGTTTTGAAAATATAACTCATTAAATTCATAATAAAATCTCGGGAGAAACTGACATTTCGCAGAAATATCACCGGGGTACAACCACTATAAAGGTGTTTTTTATTACCCCGATCATTAAAAAAATGCTAGAATTCTTTTATATTACGTCATTACATTGTTCGGTCGTTTTACGAGGACAGCGGTAGACATTTTTACGTAAAATCGTCGAAAAGAAATTCTTGCATAAAAATGACAGCTGCACCGGGCATTTTTGCCAATGCAGCTGAAATAATATTATTATAATACCGTATGACGTACGCCCATCACCCGAATGTGATTGGTCACGATTTTTGATTATTGACTTACTCCTTATTTGATTGTATAATACTGAATTGACACATGCTACCTATTTTATTATGTAGTTTAGACTAATTATTCTACATGTCGGCGTCCGTGACGCAGTTGGTAGCGTCGCTGGCTACGGTTACGGATGTCTCGGGTTCAATTCCCAGTGCGGACGGTTTTCATAGATTTCTCTTTCAATCGATTTATGGTTTTCTAGTCATATTCTGATTCTTCCCTCCCACCAATCCCATCCTCACGGTGTGTAGTGAGAGCGATTAGCTAACCACTACTCCTGTCATAGCCCAATCCTTCTATCCCTACTCTCTTCGAAAAAGAAAAGAGAGGTTGAGCAACTGAGTAACAAGCAGTTCTCGTAGAAAAATTCTCTATTAGGAGACCATATGCTCCACATTGGGAGCGGACATGGAATAAAATAATTTAAAAAAAAAAATCTACATATTATCTAAAGTAAACCAGAGCTAGATTAATAGTAAATCCTAAGACATTCTTTTAGTATTTAGTTTTCTAAATACAATATAGTTGTTTTGTTGACTTTTCCGCTTTAGTTATCATCTTCAGCCTTACACAACAGACGGTTTGTTAAATAGTATCCTCAGAAATCCAACACTCATCTGAGACGTTTTCAACAATTGAGCTTACTAAATTGTATGAATAACGTAATTATATATAATATTTATAATATATGCAATCAATTGAAGTTTTTCTTTTTTAAATAGATATAACATTAGAAGTACGCTGTCGTTATTTATTGTACTATTTCATTATTTTGTATATTGTAAAAGAATATGTTAATTGAACATATTTTTTTAAAACATCGCCAGCCCGACTGGCCAACGCGGTTCTCTTCGATCGCGGTGTTCTCGGGTTCGATTCCCAGTACGGACATATTCATAAATTGATGTTTTAATTGAGTCATATATTCGACATGGTAATGATAAAACTGTATTGACGACCACCACATTTGAAATATGTAAGTACTTTTGTATGAATATTTTTCGATTTGATCATTTGATACATGTTTTATTCAAATACAAATTATATCTTGATAAATGATCTGAAATCTAAAAAAAAACGGTTATGTAAAACGTTTTTCACCGGGTACAACGTTACCAGGTAATTATAATCATTACGATGAGTACATTTTTTTGAAATTCTCGCCTGTAATTTCGAAAATAGTTAGTTGCCCGGCAACTTAATAAACCCGAGCCCAGATTACGAAGAACATTTTTCCCGCTCGGTTGTAAATTTTACAAATTGGTCGACAATTCATTTTTCAATTAGAAAATGCCTCCAGCTTTTTTTACGTCTAGCTTTTTAGCTTATGAACTGTCGGCTCGCTGCGGACTTATTTACTTTTTGAAACTTCTTTTTTCATTGAGACATAAAAATGTTCTTATTTTGAGTACCTTCTTTAGTTTTATTTATAATTTGTGCTCATTCCTTTCATTTGTTTTAAGTATGTAGTGTCTTTTTGCAGTATTATGTTTTAGCTGACTTTATCTCAGTAACATCAATTAACATACTATATATAGTTATATATATTCTAACAATGATAACCCAAATAATTTTACATATTCTAAATAAATTAAATTTAGTTATCTAGAATAAAAATGCCATGAAGCTATGCTACTTTACGATAGTGAATCATGGCACCTGACGAAGTCTCAAAAAACCGTATACTAAACTACGACAATAGATGCTTGCGTCGGATATTGGGGATGAAGTGGTTTGAATTGGTGAGGAATTTAGAGATTAGGGAACGGACCGGACAACGCCCTGTCACATTGGCGGTTATGGAGAGACGCTAGAACTGATTCGGTCACGTGCTGCGGATGCCTCCGGAAAGCCTCAATCCTGCTTGCCTCTTCTTCCGACCTGTGAGATTCCAGCGTCCTGAAAGACCATCGGATACTATCCATAGGACGTACTCGGCGGAGCTGAGGAACTCTAGCATATCATGGGAAAAAGCAAAGTGATTGACGGGTGACAGGGATTCATGGAGACGCCGCGTGATAGCCATATGCTCCACATAGGGAGCGAATAAAAATATTCAAACTTTTTGAAATAAAGAACTACCCATCTTTAATCAAAAATTAAACTACATTAAAAGTAAATTAAGTATTTAAAATATAAGGAGTACAAAAATAATTAATTACATATAATTCTAATTTGAAAGTTTGATTACGAGAAGAATTAGTGATTTTATTTACTTCTATTCATTTTTATTAATTCGTATGCATAAATTAATATATTGACGGTCCTTAAGCTTAACAGTCAATGAACACTCTTGGACATTTTTTCTAATTGGTTATGGTGTGGTGTCCAAAGGTGCGAATCATTGTTCAATCAATTTTGGTTTAATCATATGGCTTTCTATTGTATTCACATTCCCTTTTCTCCCATCATATCATTAAATTGAGGGCATATGGAGAGCGATTTGCGAAATAGTAGTCCTTTCCTAGATCCATCTGCATATGCTTACCGTATTGTAGGAAGAGAAAGTGAGAAACTGAATAACAATCACAAACGTTACTACAGAAAACAGTTCGAGACATGTTTATATATTTTAAAAGTATAAGCTTGTGGAAAACAGCGCCAAGTATACTCAAAATATTACATGATTTAAAAAATATTTATAAATTTTGGAAATAACATGTTTTTTGAATATTGTGATTATTATAATAATATTACAAACACACTGCTCGGTCTATAGACTCGATTGCACACAAGCTTATTTAATACAGTGTAAAAAACGAGTTGTACTTGCTTCTTTTGAAGGTTTTTCAAAAATGTACATCGTCATAAAATTCTTTACATTTGTATCACTACGTTCCAAATTTAAATTTAACTCCTCTCAAGTCCGTAAATGAGAATTTCTTCAATAGATGGCTCATGGGCGCTTTTCATTATGAAGAAATTTTGATCGTTCTCGCCGTTCTCGAGTAAATAATTAATTACGAGATGCACACCATCTCTCGGCGTCTCTGCACACCAACAGGAAGAGTTGCCGCCATCTCTAAATTATGAATTATGCTTAAATTATTCACTGTACATTACTTACTTACACCTTCATGGTATACAACACGCTTGAACTCGCGTGTAGCCAATCTTTAATAAACCATACCAACTTCTGGATTCTAGCTTTGCGATCTATCTTATTATTAAATCGCATGCTTATAATCTTAAACCTAAAATATAAGTGTCTGTATGTCACGCAAAAACTCAAGTGGTGAGACCTAATATCAAAAATTTACACTCTGTATTGTGCCTGAAAAATACTGACGAATGTGACTATTTCCAGCTCGCTAAATCCTTCCCTTCTCGAATTAAGAGTCGAAAAACATAAAATCAGTATCCGGATAGTAATCCTCTTACGACAGTTCTTTATAACACTTTAAAAATCATGCGTCATTATTATGATTACTTGTAGATCGAATTGCTTTTACTTGGTAGAACCACCAGAGTAAAAAAAATGTATTTTGTAATCTAGCGTGTGTAAAATATTCTGGATAGATATTTCGGTATCACGCCATCGTCACGACAATCTTATAAGGCTTGACGCATATATTATATACTTACATACGATAGATTAACGATACATCAACTTTCGTCTTGCCTGTTTTATCTTTTTTTACCATGTCCGCTCCCAACGTGAAGCATTTGGCCTCCTAATAGAGGTATCTCAACAGAAGTTTTCTATGAGACCTGCTTGTTACTCAGTTGATCAACTTATCTTTTTTTAGAAGGGAGTAGGGATAAAAGGATAGAACTACACTAGTGGTTAGCTAATCGCTCTCGCTGCGCCCCGTTTTTGAGGATAGGATGGGTGGGAGGTAGTGGTTTTAGACATCACAAACATGCGTGAATATGAACAGAAATCAATTGAAGGATCAATTTATGAAACTTTCCGCACCGGGAATCGAACCAGAGACATCCATAACCGGACTGTTTCATCTTATTACAATATATTTTTTGTCTTCATTAATTTGTCTGCCTATAACGCAAGCACGACACTACTTGTATACGATGCGGAAAAAGTTGTTTGCATCTGTGAGAGTGAATCTTGAGCGAATTTGATGCGTGCCACTAGCATACTGGTGTATAATATTTACAGTATTGTAGCGTTATTTGACGTTAAATTATTAACAAAAATATAGACATGCTGAATGTGTTCCAATTAGATTTAATTAACTGAGATTACATGATGGCTTAATAAGATGAGATCTATTTTTGTGCTCATGATCGTTTAGTTATTAATTTTATTTGTTACAATAAGCAATGCATTTTTTTATTTTAGGATGACCATCGCGCTTTCAGACGCCAGCTTGAAGATAAGCGTCCAGTGGTGGAAAGCAATCTCTTGAGTGGGAGACAGTACATTGCCAACGAACCCCCACTGTCTGATACCAGTGACAGCGAAGGTAAGATTAGGATTATTTTATAGGCATACATATATTTTTTTAACATGTTCGATGTTCACTGAAAATTGTTTTTAGCTATATTGATTAAAAATTTGGCTAACGAAATATTTACTATATTATAAATTATTACATTCATAGCTTTAAATGCCGTCGTGATCTATCTTTCCTTTCTTTTTTTTGTAACTGTACCTACCGAATGTATTATTAAAATCCTCTCCATTTCGTTGCTAGCCAATCTGGGTTAGTTCACTAGCTTATTCGTGTGAAGTGTTTTTGCGCTCTCCACAAACTTTTGAAAGGTAATTGACGCCATGACGAACTATCCGAATTGAATATACAGACTTCAACTGTTGCCCTGGATCTATCTGTGCAAACCAATACCATAGACTCTACATTTAGTCAATGAAATGAACATTTTTACTGGCATCGTACCAGCCAAGGTACAGCTGAAATCATTTTACTAAACTACATCAAATTTAGATATACTGACCATCTCGAAATATATATTATTGCCTAAAATTCTTGATACTTACTTATCCATTATAAGTCGTTATGATCGATGTACGTTTGATTTCGTATATACATGTCGATGTCGTCGAAACTCAGATGTACGCCAACAACGGTCTCAAGATTAAATTCAATTGTAAGTGAAATAGTTCAGAAAAAATTAGTATTTATATAAATCATACTCTTTACGACATTTATTTCGGTATTTTTTAAATTCTTTTTCCTGTTATTTATTAATCAAAATATATGTATGAATACCTTCCAAATTAATCTTTTTTTGCGAACTCACTTTAAATTCAACTATTTTTTTTACGCAGTCCATCTCGTGTGTTAGTATCGTGTATGTTCCTTGATATATATATCCCATTGCCCAATTAACAGAGCGAAGTTAATCGGGTTAGACAAGTAAAGCTGTTTTGCTAGACAATGTCTTAGTTTGTAATCTGCAAAGGGAGTTTAATTTGTGTCGTTGTGGCTCACAGTTCATAACTGTGTCTAAAGTCAACGTCTCCCATCGAGATCCTGGATCCCCGACATGGACATGTTTCCCTGATAACTTTATCATACTAACTATATAGTCTTCCAAGCCAAGTAAAACACCACGAAACATATGTAAGACTGTACAAAGGTTATACAATAATTCAGTTGTTAAGACTCAATATTAAGCGAATATTCAACGTTTATCTTGAATTTAATAAATGTCAAATACCTAAGTGTTTAACATAGATTTATTTATTCAACTGTTCTTATGTATATAAAATAAGCTTTATAACACTATTTTCCCTAGTGGTATCTTTGTTTATTAACTATCAACTCATGTTTATATGAAACAATGAAACCAAAGGACACCAGACACAAAAGAAAAATTTTACATGTATCATTTATTGCAGCTTTTTTGCCGATTATTTAGTTTAACCTAATTTATTTTTTTTCGAAACCCGCTCTACCGAATTTTACATTGCAGATATGGTGATAAAATATAGTTAAACAATAACACATATGTGCATATTGAATTGTTCAAATCTAAAGCTAACCATTTTTTTCATATGCATGACTGGCTGTTTGTTGTGGTTCCAACCATTTTTCGATTTCCAATTTTGATTTTTGAGGTAGATATAGTTATTAACTGATTTACCTTTCTTTTATAACCCTATCTAGACAGATAAGTTGAGCAACAGTGCTCAGTTAGTTCTCGTGTAAATATTTGTTTCTGTGAAGGGTTATATTGATATATATACCTTATCAATGATGTACATTTTGGGTTGATATGAATTTTCGAAGTCCAATTTACTTCGAGTACTGCAAATGTCACTTGCTATGTTTATCTTCAATTGTTTTTTACTGTACGCATTTCATACGCAACACAGCGGATGTGATGGGTACAAAAATCATGACAGGAGCTTATAAGCAGAAAAGAATACAGGTGGCTCACAGCCACGTCGATTTGTGAGCGGGGGAGATGGGGGGTGGTGTCTTTTTGCGCGTGCTTCGAGCCCCTATTCGTTGGGTTTTATCTGTTCGTGTTTAATAAATTTCTACGCCAGCAGGTTGTTTCATTAACAATGTTCCACCTTATCTTTCCTTTGTGGATCCACAGTGTGGACCAAACACGATATACTCACGCGTACAAACAATTCAGATCTGTACTTTGCAGTAATTTATTTCTTTCTTGGGTGATTTTGGAAAAATACGCTATGCCAAATTGTACTTACATGAAACCCAATACTGTAATAATTCTGGAGTTTACATCAGTGTCTGAGGTAAGAAATTCCCAGGGGAGCATTCCTTTAAATCTGGCATTGTAGTCGTATGGGAGAATTTCGATAATTTATGTGACTGCCAATCAATTCTTCAAATATTTTATCTTTCGGATGAAATTATGTAGTTCTATAATAGATTTTATTATTTTTGATATTTTTTGCGATCAATGTAGATTGAAATTTAGTTAAAAATTGAGTATAGGCTTTTAATAATATTTTTCTGAATCCAAAGCAAATAATTAAATAAACCCAAATTTGCTTAGATATTGTATGAAAATATACTTAAGGTACTTTTTAATATTAATATTATTTTTGACTCGATAAATCTTACAAAGTAACAAAGTTAAAATTATTTACCTTTTTGTATTTTATTGTACATTTTAGAAAATAAAAAAACATTTTTTTTACTTTACAAAAGGCAAAAAGTGTTCCCTTTACGTGTCAAATCATCTAAAAGAGAAAACAAGGCGACTGTCATTAATTTCCCAATCCGCTTCTGTGTCGCAACAATCACAGGTTCACACGCACCTGTGTTTCAAAGCGGGTTTCGCGTTCAAAGTACAAAGAGAAACCGTACCCAGTCGTTGTTTGAAGAGGACTGTCCGCTATTGTCGCTTTATTTGCAATGTGTCATTCAAATCCCGCTTGTTGCTGTCGGAATACTACAAATGGCCACGCTATTGTGTTGGGCCTACCGTATCCACCCCCTGGCAGTTGAGCAATAAGTGACAGTGGTAAATTTTCGCCCAGGCCTTTTTGACAAACGTCTAGAATAGATAATTTATTTGCAAAAAAGTTATTAATACTAAAGATTCCAGTTAATAATTGAAATGATTAAATTTTTCTCTAGTGTGATGTTACTCCATCTCATTATCATCGTCACCACTGAGCATGGTGGGCTTAAGCCGTTTCAATGAAAATCACCAAACTAATATGTGTACCTCAAGCTGCCTTCACTGCTTTACTCCTTGGATAGATGTATCTTTCTCTATAACTGGTCATAGTCTAAGTATATCAGTTTATGTCTAATGAAGTCGAAACTCTTCGGTGGTTGAGTTCGGTGGTTCTTTTTTCGATAAGTTACGCAAGCGAGTTGAAAGAATGACAAATGGAGATCCCATTACTTTTCAAAATACCATAAATTCACATATTATGTACAGCTGGCACCTTTTTTGACATGAGCCAACGATCTGATCCATATTATGTTTATAGAATCTGAATTTATTTTGGTTTTCTTTGAGAGCTGTCTTGGTCTCTATTTTTTCTTAGATTTCTTATACTGTTAGTTTTGAGATCCGGGTTTCATCATATCTGTAATATCATCTAGTTTACTGAAGTTTAGAACGAGGTCAAATCCCTGACCGAAATCCTTTACCCTAAAACTTCACTTCCTTTATGGTCATATACCACATTCAATCTTTCATTTTTCCAAGTTTGCTCATGAAAATTTGACATGTAGACTCTTTATGGACTATTTCAAATTGTTATTTGAACAAGGATTGATTTTGGGTCTAACCGCCTGACCCGCTCAACATCTCATGAAAACTGGTTGGATAGTAAAATTATATAAGTCTATTAATCCTCCTGAAGCTTATTCTTCTATACACTGTTCTCAATTGTTATTTTTTTCTACGTTAAGAGACTGACAGGAAAAAGTCACATATTTTAATGTTATAACTAAATTCATTCATTATTACAAAAACATACGATAATCTCTGATGGATTCGAAATCTATCATAAGGTGAGTGTTCATAAAGTCAGCCGTCGCCAGTAGTCGGCCTTTTCAGCTTAAAATTTAAATAATAGTGGATCTATTAAAAAAAAAAAAATTTAAATTCGTGTAGATAGTCTTGCCACTTGCCAATGTATATCTGGACTATATTGACCTATATGATGCAATAAGCAATTTAAAAAAGCGCATTTTAACTTCGCAAGTTTCGACATTTTCATTTTGTATGGGGATCGCTAACAAATTATACGTTATATTGTCATGCTTTGCATCATTATGTTTTTATTGTTCTGTCTACTCTCAGTACATTCGTTCGCGATATTTATGAACTTTCATAGTGATGACCGAACACTGGGCAACGAAAGGCCGACCACTGGGAGAATTGTCATTTTTTTGTGAACTTCTATTATTTTATGCTTGGTAGAATATTTGCTATTTTATTTTTAGTTGGTTACATTACTTAAACCCTGTTTAATGGAATAAGAGCGAAAAAATATGTATTTATCATTCATTGACTCAAAATCCCTTTTGAAAGTACACCTGTCGCTTAATCGGCCGACCACTGGCGAAATGACCCTAGCATACAGATACTGAATTTTTTCATATTGGTCGTTTTTGTGCATCAACAGTACTTGTTTATTAATGAAATATTTCTTTTAAATATCTCAAACAATCTATTTTATGCGTGTAGTGCTGTTGCTGCGTTCAAATCATTATTTTCATACTTCGCCTTTGTACAAAATTACCACGAAGAACACAAAATTATTGTAATCAATATTGTTGGAAAATGGATGTAAATTATGTTATGCAAAACATTTCAGAAGTTTGGACTGATAACACAGTTGGTTACTACATAACACGTTCCAATGTACCAACCCAGATATTATTTTCACATCTTATAACTGATAATTAAGTTTGACTAGAGATTGTTGTCTTTTCATAGTTCTCTCTAAATATTTGCTTAGAATTAATGCGTGTTTGCGTATTGACGAAAGTTTTCTCCTCCCAAAAACAACATTTTGTAATAACCTCTCGCTTGAAACGTCTCAAAGATAACCTATCTTGCGTTCCTCATACTCTAAATTCCGAGGCTTCCTGAAAGTTTTCGATATATCGGAGGTATTTATTACATTATTATCTTCTTACGTGCAGTATCAGTACTAAAGTATAAACAAATTTTAATCATAAACAACTCCGTGGAGGAAATTTTCGACGTTTAATGTCATATGTTCGCACAAAACATACATAATTTAAGTATAAACATATTTTGTATTTACTTATAGATACTGATAATATTTACGATATTATTCTCAATGTAACGTCATGCCATCTAGTGCTAGTTTTGGAACTGTATTCGATTGATTAATTGAGCGTGTAGTGCGCTGAATGCAATAGATGGCACTGTATTATGTTGTTCTTTCCAAACATTTATCACTATGGTCGGCACCGATAACTTTACTATAATATGTTCAGTCGCTTTTAATAATGTATTTTTAAGAAACTGTGTATTATTTATTCTTAACCGAACGTTTGGTAATTACGTTTTCGATATTTAAATTAATTTACTTGTACTAATAATTTGCTTGTTTATTAATTTTACATTCTTTTATTTTAGAAAGAAGTTTAAGTCGTGTAATTATCTTGTCTATAATATGATATATCATTTATATTCATTTCCCGATTTATTTTTGCTAAATTATGTACATCCCGACTTGTCCATATTGATTAATCAATCGGTCCGTGGACAGAGGGATTGTTTTTATTAGTTCTATTGGTCACGGCACGACCTCGAATGTCCAATCGAAACATTGCCAATCCAATTTAATTGGCCGTGATTGGTTAATCCTGACCGCCAATAATTGAATGGGAAATAAAAATCGGCACCCAAAAACAGACTGTTGTTTTTCAATGAGTGAATAACAATTCTCTCATTGTATCTGGTATCAAATTTGTACACTTTCATTTTGTTTTATTTTAATATTTTAGAATTAAACATTTAAGTCATCAGGAACAAAATGCAAGCATTATTTGATATGAAGAAAAATGTACTCAATGTCCAACATAGTCATTCACGGAACTCACTTGTTTGATCAATTTTTATTATATTTTTTTTTTATGAATAATAATATTTTACTGTTTCAAAAAAACCGAATACACTCAACCTATCGACGCTTGAATTCAATATAACCGCTAAGCCACTAAGTAATTCCGTGCGTTCAGTGTATGTACATAGTTTCCAGCATGTTTAACCAACTTTACATGATTGTACTTGTCGTTATAATAGCTACTGATTGTATATAGATTGACATTCTCTGCTTTATATCATAGCATTCCTAATAAATCCCTACCTCTTTGACAATTTTCTGGATCGACTAGTGAAGTGCAATCTTCTACCCTTCTTCTTCTGTTGATGTAGCTCTATTCTAGCATTACAGCCGACCTTTTGCGCAGCTTCTCCAGATCACTTTTACACGAACTCCAGTATCATCTCAGCTCTTTTCTCCCATCGAATCATTGACTTTCTGACTAGTTTTTTCCCACCTGGAGTACCTATGATTATCAATCTCTCTTTTTGCCATACCTAATTATCTTTTACATTTTTAATTATATTGCATTATTATTTTATCGATTTGTATGGACAACTTGTGCTTCAATTATAATTGACAACAAAACAATGTGACAGCTGTCGAACAATTTAGAATAATAAATATTTGTTTTCTTCCGTGTATCCGTTGGGCGTCGTTACGTGGAATTTTAATTATTAAAAAAATGGACATCTGTATCCAAAAATGACCAAATTGAATTCGATAGTATGCATATAATATGTCTGGTTTTATTTCGATTAGAGATACCAACATTTTAATCAGCCGTACGTCAATAGTACCAATCGCTACCATTTACTAATATCCGGTCCCTAGCCCGTGGTTTAGTGATTTCCGGCCATTCTAAATAGCTTTTATTGGACAATTTCGTTAAACCCTGCCTCCACATACGTCCAAGTTACGAACGAGTTTTTTCGGTATGATCTGATTTTCATTGAATATTAGTCCGGTATTACGAATCTCATTTCAAGCTATATTTCAGAAACCAAAATATTTGTTTATTTAACCCATTTTTTATTGTAACGCATACTATTTATTGTTACCACTAAAAGAATGATGCTGAACTCTTATTTCGATTAGTTCATATGAATATATTTTGACTATTGCAGAAAATCAACATGAATTTAAATAGTTGTGTATGTTATGAATGTGCGCTCTTGCTACGCGATACTATGAAATAAAATACAATCACTGACTGACAACCGTTCATCATAAACTCTCACTCACTTTATAATACCGTATCATCTTAAGTGTCGGCGTCCGTGGCGCAGTTGGTTTCGTTGCTGGCTACGGTTACGGATGTCTCGGGTTCAATTCCCAGTGCGGACGGTTTTCATAGATTGATCTTTAAATCGATTTATGGATTTCTGTTCGTAGTCTGAGTCCTCCCTCCCACCACCAGTCCTATCCTCACGGGGCGTAATGAGAGCGATTAGCTAACCACTAGTCCTGTCATAGCCCTATCCTTCTATCCCTACTCTCTTCGAAAAAGAAAAGAGAGGTTGAGCAACTGAGTGACAAGCAGTTCTCGTAGAAAAAATTCTGTCAAGATACCTCCATTAGGAGACCATATGCTCCACATTGGGAGCGGACATGGAAAAAAAACATCTTAAGTGATTATGGTTGGCTTATTAGAGATACATCACAACCACTTATTACATATATAGTTCTTATAATTATTTAGATGACTATATTATGCTCCAGGGTACGATGCGATGCATGTTTATATAATATATAGTAAGAAAACTGCTGAATTAAATAAGCATTCCTATATACTGACTGGTTTGATCTATTCTTCCGTTTTTTTGTCCTCCTCTGGTCACCCGCTAGTTATTTTCGGAAATATTAACAGATTTTGTTAAAAGAATTATTCAGTTATCAAACCTCATACACCAATAGAAGAACCCAAGAGAAAAAGTTTATATTTTTGGTTAATCATTCTCAGCGTACCTTCTCAGTGAATGACGAAAGAGAAAGGAAAGAAATAGCGCAGAATAGAATATATTGAGCCTTTTATTAATCGCTTGTTTTTTTGGGAATATAAAAGTATCTTCTCGCGTGGTTTTATTTACACTGCCATAATTATCTTAGCTTATTTAACATAGTAAATATAATAATATATTAAACGTAAGTTACTCCGTTGCCTACGTCATATTTCTATATTATTGCAATAAAGGAATGATGTTTTCGTAAATTTTCTCTGTTGCTACTTATATAATATTATTATTCCGAAGCCGAGACAGAAATCCGTATTTATACACGCTTCCGAGAATTCCTTAATTTATTTTATCATGCTCTCTATATTGTTTACATAATATAAGCACTCTAAAAAATACGTCGGTTCATAATAAGGAAAAATATTGTCGTTAGAAACGACACATGTTTTTATTAATTAATGAAAATATTGTTTAAAAAGTTTTTTTATCATCAACGTTGGAGATACTAGCTTTGAGTTTATCGATTTTGAATGGTTTTCAAAGTGTATTTTCAAAATATAGAAAGAAATAAAAAAAAATTCTTCGGACGTGTTAAACACTCAGCTACTGGCTAGGCTTAAATACAACTAAGATATTTGTTTTCCTCTTAAAAATATCATGGTGTTTTTGAAAATAAATGCTTTATAATTCTCAACTTTAATACGTGAATATGGTCAAAATTCTTTAATATATTTTTCATTTGACATTCAAAATTTCATTGTGTAAAAAATAACGTATAAATATTCATACTACAATACCGATTGCTAAGTTAGGAGCTTAGCAACATAAAAAAACTATTATCAATTGAGAATTTTCTTTTTCGCTAATATTAACACAGAGAAAAAAAGGCGTGGGAAAATAAACCGAGCAAAAAAACACCTCACCCCAACTGCTATTTTCTTGGTAACTATTTACGTTATCCTGTTTATTCAACCGTGAGAACTTCTATTGAAGGCAATGGATGGGTAGCATATATATTAAGTTTTCTCAATTAAATATTCGATAAAAACAAAAAAGTCGCGTAACATTTGTTTAGACGTCGAACAATGAATCAGGAATAGGATATAAAAATATAATAGATGATAATTTCACATTATGACTCAAGACAATCTTGAATTACTGAAATAATTACAATTTATTGAGTGCATTTGTAATGCGATGGAATGCTTTTTGAATGTCAAATAACTTTTCGTTTTTATTTTGTTGATTTGTAAAACTCAATACATAAAAGTAAAAAAAATGGAATTTTAAATTCTTGCATAGCTAACTATGTGCAGTAAAACTGTCAATTATTGTCAAAATTTATGAAAAAAACCTTTCAAGGTAATATCTATGCATATGACGTACACGACACCATAGTTGCAGCAATTTTAACGCGTGCTGGCTAACTATTTGACATGCTATAACCCACGTCAAAACCATCCAAAACTTAGACATTGTCAATAACATGATATATGTATTTTTTTGAACAATTACGTTACGTTACCGCATTTTTAATATAGCACCGCAGCATAGTTTTTTTTCTGTACAGTAAATATATAAATAACACGTCTTGTATTATTATAATATATAGAACGCCGGAATTTTAATACTCGGTTTATTTTCCCTAGGCTTGTTTCGAAATATTGTTAATACGTTGTTGTAAATTTTGTTTTGCAGTAATTATCTTCGAAACTCAAAAATATTGTTAATGACGGGCTGTCGTTATATTATTTTACTGTAATAACGTATTATTTTCACATTCTCTAAATTAATTGTTACCTATTATTCGAATTCAAATGTTCAAAAATCATTACCCACTCATCCATTCGTCGTGTCTTACTGGTAAATTAAAAGAAAATAATCTGAAAATAATTAGGTATAAGAATGTTCTTTTTCTGTTTGGTGAAAACTTTTAAATGAAATTTCGTTCTTTATAAGTTTCAAACAAATCTCAAAGTATAGGTTTTTCAGCGAAAAAGGCCTTATAGGTCGGACGAGCTTTGTTACTTCAGTGGAACGTTGCTTTATTTCGTTAACAAATTTTCCCAGGCCCTTCCTCCTCCTATGGGTCAGAAACTTTAAACATTTTGTATGTAAGCAACTGTTAGAAACGGTTTATCATGTAGGTTGTTTTTTCGTTTTTTTATGAGATAGTTCTATTATTATTAGGCAGACTCTGTTAGACCCCAAAGTATCTTTAGAGATGCTGCCATGGTTATTTTTATCTAGGGATTGCAATACTGTTTACCATTACCGAAACCGGGATCCCAGTTCATGAAAATTTTAAATGAAAAACCGTCATTCAAGTATTCCAATATATTTCGAAACAATACTAAAGTGCAGAATAAAAATTATACCTTTATCCCAAAAATATAGAAACATAGTCATGCTAGACCAGCTATAAGGGATCTGGGTATAATTACCCCAAATATGGTAATAATTAATATCTTGTCGGTGACGAATACTCAATAATATTTGTGTTAATTCATTTTTTTTGGGTTCTATAGAATTATTTAAGTTTCTTTGTTACTTTCAACTGTAGGGGGTATTATAAACAAACATATTTTCGGGTGGTAGTAGCAAAAAAAGTTCCCCGACCCCTATGCTAAGCAGGGAACCCGAAGAGGCAGTCTATTATGAATAGTCTGACATGCTTAGGTAGTTGTTCTAATCTCAAATTATGATATCCTTCTGCAGCTGCCATATTAAACAAGATAAGCAATGGATAAATCAATCAATCCTTTAACAATGTAAGTTTGCTTTAGGTCCAAGTTCCTCAACTAGTCATAGACCAGTACAAATATTCTAGTTGATAATATCTGACTGCCCGTTGAGAGGGGGGATGAAGTGCTGCGAAAAAAAATAAGCTGCATCGACTAAGCACTCTGCAGTATAAACAAAAAAATCTCGCGATGAAAGTTTTTTCGGAGTTCACTCTGCGAGAGAGGAAATGGATGCGAGCAATAAACAAAAGCTGATAGAATTTGTTCCCGGCATACTAGTCGACTTTTTTTAATTCACTAGTTAAAAGCAGACTTGTTGGAACGGGCTGTTTGCGATAATATTATTGAATATTCAAAATTACGTATGCCGGTGCACTCTGATACTTTCGTTTGAATAAGGACATAGTGAATATTATCCTTTACTTTTTTTTCGTAGTAATACTGAAGCTACTGGCTGCAATCCAAAGTTCAATTAATGGCTTATTTTTTACTGAGATATTTCATACTATATTAACGACATATCGCGTATTTACTTAAAATGTAAATGCAGGACAAGGTTTGGTGTTTTTTAAAAGTAATGATGTAATACCTTCAATACTTACATATGAATGGCTATATTTTATATTCTTTTTCTTCTATGGAGCAACAGCCTAAGTTGAGCTTTGGCCTCCACCAGTCATCCCATTCTTCCCGTCATCAGCGTTCTAACGCATAAAATAAAACACATTTGAATTAAAGTCAAACTATGAATTTACTTTGACTTTGATAACGGAGGATTTTAGATTGTTTTATAGATTTTAAATATGTTTTTAGTGATTATTTTGACTCGAATCGTTATATATTATGCACATGTGTCCTACATTCTCTATTTTCTTTGGTGAAATGATTTAACAGACTTTGCTCTGGGAACCTAGTCTGAATAAATATTACACAGCATTATCAATCTGAACCTTTATTCTTAGTATCGAATATAATGTAAACAATGTGTTTTCAGTAATGGGATAGCTGTAGCAAACCATTTGCTGTGCAGCCTATTGCGGTAATAAATCATACATCATTTCACCGACTATCTACTCTTTGTCGAAAAATAAGTTTCCCGTTATTCCGAAATACAATACGGCATCGGTAATAATGAAAGTTCGTAGGGAAGAAATCCCGTTGTTTTCGGTTTTGATTTATTCTCCTGCGGGAGATTAAAATAAAGTTACAACTGATATCGAATTATCTCGCGCCGTTGTTTCGCATGATAAATTGCAATAGTCCCATATAATGTGTATACATTATCATAATAATGTTTTAATGTCTTCGTTAGAATGTAACCACATGCGGAGTTTAAAATTATTGCCGTGCAATAATGATATGAGAGGCAAAATGGCATGGAGAATTTTGATGATAATTATAGAATCAGAACAGACGGAATTCTTTCTTGAATCAGTTTAGCACCATTTGATTTACACAATCATACATTTGACTCTATTTTAAATTTATCAAATACAAATGAATGATGCAAGTAAAAAACCTCTTCAAAAATATTTCATCTGACTTAATTATCGCGCAATGGGAAAACTATCTTCCAATGACAAACGATGGCATGCAATATTGGTGAAGAAAATGAAAACTACATGAGCAGATTATCTTGATACAACAGTGAAGAATCTCACGTGTTAGAAGAAGCAATATGATCAAAAAATAAGTGAATTAAAACATGTCGCTATCTAAATCAAGCTAGATACACGTATTTTTGCTATACCTCTAGTCACGAAC
Source organism: Himalopsyche phryganea (assembly GCA_022494535.1). NCBI lineage: Eukaryota > Metazoa > Arthropoda > Insecta > Trichoptera > Rhyacophilidae > Himalopsyche > Himalopsyche phryganea. The sequence continues at coordinate 1,475,900 of JAGVSL010000080.1, read as the reverse complement.
TCCAAAAGTTAGTGACGTGGTTAGTTTCTTTATCATTATTCATTAATTTATAAACTAAACGACATTTGCAAACATATTTTGTATTAATATTAATCATTTTTCACTGGATGGTAAAAAATTACTAATATACATGTTTTGTATAATTTAAGACATCGACTGAGGGTGCTTGATGGAATTTCAATATCAAATTTGGATTATTGAGATTTTGTACACCTCCATGTATTTTGTCACTAACGACCCGTTCGACCCGTCAGTCCGAGTCTATTCGTGAGCTCGAATGCCTGAAGATGCCGAAAGGCGAAACCCGGGTCGTTAGTGACAAAATACATGGAAGTGTACAAAATCTCAATAATCCAAATTTGATGCATGTTTTGAATTACTGTATATCTCTTTATCCAGGACCAATTGTGCAGCAAAGTAAATCTCTTCACCCACTAGTTTTCTTTTCACTGTTGGGATAATTTGGTATTTCTAATTCCGAAAAATATGACAGCGTTTCTGCGTTTGATGGTCAATATACGATCTCTTAGATTATTGGCTCGCTTTTAATCACTTCATAGGGTCAGAAAAATATGTAATACAATAGATACAGCCAATCTAGTTGTTGGTAGGGATTGCAAGGGAGTATTTAAATAGTATTCCCTCATATTGCAATATCAATAATGTGTATTATGAAAATGGTTTATTAAAAACATATCATTCGACGTTGCATTATATTATATTATAGTGCGCTAGTATTACGCCATCGTCAGAACTGTCTATCAGATGGCGTAAAGCCGAAATAGCTATCAACTAGCTTATAAAAATTTTGTAGAACTAAATACCCTGTTATTTTATCCTATTATAATGGAGTTCTACCAAGTAAATGCCAATTCAATCAATATACATATAAAATTCATACATTATTTTATTCGAAAATTTGTTTTCAATGATTATTTGGAATACCTATTTGTCGGACGGAAGGTTGGAATTTGGGCCACCGAAATTATTGTAGATTTCAAAATTATGCTTACTGAAGTGTTTTTTTGTTTTATGTTGGATAGCATTTGAAGCAATGCCTAAAAAAAGTGTCTATATTTTAAATATGATTAATTAGAAGATTCACAATTTGCTTTACTCATATAATAAATTATTGTCAAACCTTTCATATTAAAACAATCAACACCACATGTTACTTAATCATATCAAACATGCAGTGTGCAGGGTACAGGACTACAAATTTTAACTTTGATATTCGTTTGTATTGAATTATTCCTGTTCAAGATTTTAATGTGTTTCAGTGTCAAAAAGTTATTGAATTATTAAACCGGTGACCTAATCGAGCTTAATTTATGTTTCACCATATGGTTTATTAATATACTTCACCTTGTTGAAGTAATAATTCATCCCCCCAAGGATTGGTTGACATTGGTATTGTAAAATCACTTCCTTTCATAATGTCGGCCGTCTAGTGAACGGAAACATAAAACTTTTTAAATATTCTGCTTTAACTTTTAATCTAAATGGAAATTAAAGTCTTGTCGGCGGTCACTATGTTAAAAATATCTAAAACCGCTTTTCTTGCGATATTTCAAAAACTTTTCAGAACTTCCTCTCTTGTGTTTGAACAAGATATTAAATGTTCAATTTTAAAACGAGTAAATTTAGTTTTACGAAAAATGCAATTCCAACTGTGGCTTATTGTAAACTTACACAATATTCTTATCAACAGATATAATATATTTAATACCTGTTTGCCCATCTATCCAGTTTTAATTCCATTCACAATATATCGTTGCTGTTCTGAAAGAAAACACTAAATTGAAAAAATGACATATTGAGTTAGTTATACTAAAATGCTCCTTATTTTGAACTCTACCCTGTGAAAGAACACATTTCAATTATACTTTTACAAAAAACTACATGAAAAGGGTATAGCACTTCAAGCATTTGAAAAACTTCATAGTCCAATTACTCAAAACAGCTTTTTTCATGTAGTGTCTTCTTCCATAACGAATTTAGTTTTAATTTAGCATTGTGGTGGCACTTTATAAACACTTTATTTCCATTGATTGCTTTGATTTCATTTACACTAAAACAATTTGGTCGATTGCTGGATAAAAAAAATGTTTGGTCAAATGCAACACTTTAATTTAATATTATTTTCGTACAACCACGTTTGATTCTATCGTACAACAAGACAAATGATATCTCCAAACCTATGCTTACTTAATCAACAAACTCTAATCTTCAATTATTATTGGATAATGTTGCAATGAAGCAACGTTTATGCCGAAACTTATGTACCTACCCATTTGCTTCCCTTTTCAAAACAAGGCATGCATATGGTTATTGTGCCATAGTTTTTATTTTTGTATAATTGAATAAATTTACTTAACTCTTTTGCCTACTCAATTTTTATGCATACTTCGTACGTATTTCCTTATAATTTCGCATATCGCATATCGATTGATAAGTGAAAATTCAATTTAAATTTACAATATTTTGTATGTATCACGTTATAATCTCGAATAGATGATGTGTCGTGTCCTCCAAAAGGTTAAACAATTTTTCACATCATTTTCTAATAGTTTTACTGTTTCAGGTCTTGCGTTTTCATTTAATTTTTTTATAAATAACGTTTATATTGAATTTGGTTGTAAAAAAGGCATATTGACAAAGATATGTGGCTATAAATAAACACAACAATCCGAAAGTGAAATCTAACTTGTTATACCCTGCCCTTGGAAAATGTACCAATTATTCAACTTATCCATAATTTCGTCGATACATTTTTAACCCCTTCGCCGCCAGCTGCTAATAATTAACATCGCATAAATAACTACTATAAACTCCGCATCACTCCAAGTCGCCTCGTTAATAATTCGCAGTGAACTCTCCTCGGGTAACCCTTTCGCGACGGAGCCGTGTCAGTGCAAAACTTCGCTCAATTAAGCCGGACCGTGCGACGCGACGCAGGCCTCTTAATTAATCTAGTTTGCATGGTGGAGAGGCGGCCGGGCGGCGGGAACGTTACCGTCGCCGAGGAGGCTAATATTATGTTGCTGTAGTCTGTAAATCAGAGACTTTGAGACTATAGTAAGTTGCATAAGCTTTCGCAAACTCAACTTAATTATTTTTAATCTAGTAATCACTTATTTATTTATTTTTATCAAAAAAAATGTGTAATTCACTATTCCATTTCCACATCAATGTAAACGAGAAAAAATTGCGTTGACTTACTCCCCTTTCTAGAAAAAATATTTTTTATTGATAAACACAAGTCGTAAGACTTATTTACAACTCTATACTGTGATCATGAACAGCTTTTCACAGCAAGTAAGCATTTGCCCCTGCTTAACATTAAAGTAATATTATTTTAATTCAAGAGTTGAGGCTCTGTACTATAGGGTTCATGTTTCAGGACAGGAAAATTCTTATGAGGTATATCGAACAAACAAATAATATTTGACTATCCGCAGCGATTAAAAAATCGACATATCAATGAGTCGATGGATTTGACCGTTCGATCGTTCGCCAAAATTGCTCCCTTCTCCCTTCATTGTGTGACTCTAAAAATTAAAATACATTATATATTTTAGATTACGTCTGAACATGTTTGTCAAACGAGCTAAATGACTTAACATAATACGAAATAATATTATTCAAGAAATAACCGAATCGAAACGCCTACTCTTTCTTTAAAGACTCATAAGATAACTCTCTTGTATTATAATACCACACGTCAGTATACAGTGTCTACCAATTCTCTCCATTCTCCTAACACTTGATTGCGTTCTTCGACGGTGACACAGGGCGTGGACCGCGGCCCTGCGGTTGATTAAGTTGTCTGCAACGCAATTAAACTCCACAAACAATCTAACCACCCCATCACCTTGGGACACATATGCTCTCTTGGTAGGTAGCATTGAAACAGCATAGAAACAGTCATTCAATCTATTCATAATTGATTCGATGATCCATTCGTAATTCGAGATTTCTGTCATCCTGATACATTAACTTTTTCAATATATTATTTTGCAAAGCAATGAACTGTGGCATCCATTGCATAATGGCAGCGACTGCTTGTTTTCTGCAATTTCTAATTAGTAGAAAATAGAGTGAAAGTGGCTACATAATAAATATTAAAGTTTCTTGGTAGCATTAAAACAACATAGAAACAATTATTCAATTGATTCGATTGGCCATTCGTAATTCGAATTTCCACACGTATCCATTTATGTGGCCCTGATACATTAACTTCCTTAATATGTTATCCAGTAATTGGCATTGGCATAGTGTCGCTAATTTTATGAAATTCGCCACCGTTCTAAGAAAATTGCTACATTTGATAGTTTTATTTCATTTTAACTACATTAGGTAGTTTGCCAGTGATTTCAATATGTTGTAAAGAAATTCAATTTGGTCGCTGCATGGATGAATTTGTATAAAACGTAGAATAAGTGTGAAAATAAAAACTTTATCACTAGACAATAAACAACTGAATGTTGAAAACATCCAGGAATCAAAATCGAACCGTTCTCTAAACTCAATGGAGACGATCGTTGAATTAATTCTTCGTATAGGTATAATATATTTCCCAGTTTAACGAAAATTTTGTAACACTATATAAAAATTCTTTCTTTCTCTTACCCCATATAAGTGCAGACTTTCGCATGCCACGCTCAATTTATTCTTAACTGGACACATTGATAAGCGATAAGTTTTCTTACAACCTTAATTTACTGACAATTTTGATTGTTTCATCTTAAAGCTTACTCACGTTAAAAAATACTCAATGCTGTATAGTTCGACATAGTCTAAAAGCGTTAATCAAATACATTTAGCTAACGGATATGGATACAAATATTACCAATAACTTAGATATAAAATAATCCATATATTTATTTTGCCAGAGAATATTAAATATTTATTCATAATCACCATAAATAAATTCAATCAGTTTTATTACGCCTATTCGCTACTCCCAAAAGCCGTTATTTCATTTAATAACAGCAATCCAATGAAATTGAATGCAATAATAATTCTTGCTCACCCTCCCGTTTTTTACACTGCAAATAAAATCAGTCGTCAAAATTTAATATTTCATTCGCTAGTCAACCCGATAATAAAAAACTGGTTTTTCATACTACTAATTTCGTTCCATTGTATTTTCTCTGTAGAAAATTATACATTGACCGTAATAGAAGATTTATTTTGTTAATATATAATTATTATTTTACTTGTATACAATTTGTGTCGAAAATTTTTTATATATAGCGAGCTTTCTTTATTATTTTATTAGTTCGTTTGGATGTGCTGCATTTTAATATTATAAAAAAAAGTAATGGATAGCCAAAACGCTTTTTGAGATTCGATGTGGTGTGTTAATTGGATTCGGGTAATTTTTTTTATATCTCAACACATTTAGTTTGTCCATACATTTTTCTCAACCTTACAAATAAAATTGATACTTTCTATTGATACATCTGTCAGCCTTGAACTACTACAGCAATTTAATTACGATTTTTTTATGCATGGAATAGAGAATATTAATTTGTTGAATCGCGTTATTGTTTCATTTATTTTTCGGATATGTCAATGACTTATAGAATTTTTGCAATAACCGCACCAATAAATTAATTTAAAAATCCACCAATGAAAATATTCGTTTCTATATTCAAACCCTAAATCACGGAATAGGTTAGGGCTTAGAACGGAAGTCATAGACTGGCGGCATAAAATCTTCAATTTATTGATAATTATTGTTAAATATATCTTTTCTTCTTCCACAGCTGGTCGTGAACTGGATGGTGACTCCAGAGGATATCGCAGTGCCGAAGAGCAGGCACGAGAGCTGACCAGATCCATCAGACGGGAAGTAACCAAACTGAGTGAAAAATGGAACGCCCTTATTGACAGGAGTGATCTCTGGAGACGAAAACTCGACGAAAGCTTGTTGGTGAGTCAAAATGTTTTTATTTGGCTCTATTGTTTTCTAAACTTAGAAAAAACCAAGCTTATATAGTCTTATATAATTGTGGTACAGTAATTAATTTACATTACAATCTATTATACAAACCACATAATCCGTTGAACGATGTATGCCTTGTACTTTTCATTCAAAATAGTTGAAGTATTTTAATAGATTGGAAATTTTTTAAGATAGCGTCCATTTCTCATTACTTACTATGCTGTATTCTTATCATGTTTGACACATGATTCAAGATGACAAATTTGAAATGGCCGCTCATTCGTAGCGCATCCGGTGTGACATTTGTAACAAGTATATCTCGCAAAAGTAATTGACATTCTGCTCGCCAAACGAGACATTTCGAATAATAAAACCTGACTTTTGATTCACATAAATATCGGTATCAACATTAAAGTAAAACTTAACTAACATGTTTATCTTACAAATGTGGCGGTAAATTTCGATTGTAGTATTCCAGCACATACAAATAAAGAAATCTTTAATCTTGTATTGTATATTTATTTCAATTTACCTATCTTTATTTATCCGTGTTTTCTTCACAGGCAACACACTAGCATTTTAACCCATTTAAGAAAATTGCGTCAATCTTGTTTATTTTTATGCTTTCTACTCTTGCGGCTGACATTGTATCTGAACATTGGATAATATACTTTATTCATTCACTCACGCGAGTGAAATCGTAAAAATATCCCCTGAAACGTTTCATTGCACATGAACGATGATTGTTCACTTTGCTCTAGTGTCCAAATATCACAGAAGATTTTAGCAGCTGTACTTTTGAGACCGCATTATAAATATTTTCGTTTTTTATTCCAACTTATTTTAGTAAACTAACCGTAACGGAGACACACAAAGCAAATTCTAATGATATGAGGCCGTATTGACCATACATGAAGTTAGCTACGCGAGTCGTCAAATCTGATTCCTTAAAATAAATTCAGAATATACATAAATTGGTACATCAATACAGTCACTAAATGGACATGCTGCTTGACTTGAGATGAAATGTAATGTTTTTTATTTAAAAATATTTTTATTTATTTTTTTATATCGTTTCCAAGTACTGCTACATGAGTTGACAAAATTGTTTGATGCAGAAAGAAGCCACTTATTGATACAGTGGACAGTTCGAGAAATTGTATTAAAAAAATTTTCATCTGTATTACCTTAATCAACTGAGACGTTGTCAACATTACAGCTAAATGAATTGTAATAAGAACATTTCAATTTCTAATTTTTCTCATCAATAGATACCGCAGTAGATGTCGCAAAAACGTTAGCTTTACACATCACCTTAAACCGTTAACTGTTACACCGTTTTAAGTGTCCCACAAAATATGACCGCAATCCATGGACACTGGGCGCTTTGTGGCGTACTTACTCCGTTTATACAAGAATATAGATGCGCCCTATCTTAATGAAATCTCCTTTAGTGTTGAGGAACGCATCATTGCCCATGTGGCTTTGAGTTATCGCAAGTTTTTAGGCGGGATCTTTCGACCTTAAGGTCATGTGCTATAGCTTAACCGTTTCCGATAAGCTACGCATAGGCAGTGGCGTTTATTCCATTGGTGGGTATTGCACGATCACATTAATTTAATTTAAGATGTAATCAAATTTATTTCAACGAAGACCTTAAGTCAGCATATCAAACTACGTCACTGCTTTCACTGCATCTGTCGGAGATTAGTTTTACGCAAGAGCTTCATAACAGTTTTTTTAAGAAGAAAATAGCGAATTATGTCTAAAGCTAGGATTATTTTTCAATTAAGAACTTATCGAAAAAAATTCATCACGATTTGCGCATTCATCAAGTGGTAAAAAAATGTTACTGATTATCGTTCAAATTAAAAAAGAATGCTCTCGGTTTATTGACGTTGCGATGTATTTTCCCCGTCATGAATTAGGTATTTCTCTTCTCAATAAATTATCCGCTAATAGAGTTGTCCTTGACAATTTTCCGTAATATTTCTTTAACATAACTTAAATATGATGAGGAAATTTTTCAATGTGACATATATGAAATGGTCAGCCTGTGTGTAGGGTTTGCAATACCGTCATCACCGAAACTGGAATTCCGGTATTTCGACTGTTTTTCAATACCGAAATACCAATTTAGAAATCTTGGACATGTGGGTGTTTGTGATATCATTTCCCGTCGAATTAATCTCGAGTGATTTAAAAAAAGCCCATCAAGTTGATCTGATGCGATATAAAATACTTTACACAATGGAAATTATTAGCAGGACATAATGTAAAATATTTTTTTTTCCGTTTTGAAAAAATTAAAGTTGTTCTGGCGTTCAATTGACATTGTTAGAAATTTGCGACATCATTAAGTTGAATTTTTTATATACTCGTGCAGTATTAGGATGTACAATTCCCAAAGGCTGAACCCACACTCCAACTGATAAATAACATAATTCAGATACTTCACCTAAAGCTTGATTTAAATTAAGCGCCGTTCATTATATTGTTGGGCGCCACCGTACACAAAAAGTTTAATGCGGATTTTATGTGTAACAATCAAAACTTTTGCATAGCTATTATAAGAGTGGCTGCAGTAAATATATCTCTCCCCTGAGACGAACCTCAATTCAAAACAAACATATGTGAAAAGTTTTCTTCACAACACATTTGAATAGCATATGATATGACATATTGTACAGCAATAAAAAAGTTCTTTTTACCATTTCACAGCACCGGTGTCAAATATTATCAAATTTTCGAAAAGTTTTGCTTAGAAACGGTAGAAGTTTACACGATATCAATTTTACGAAGGTGATATTTGAACATCCATTACAAAAACATCACACTCAGTGCCGGAAATAGTTTGTCTATATAATATATTCACTGATTTCTTTGAAATTTTACTACTAAATATTATTACTTTACAACCGATTTCGGCAATATATTGTACATGTTATGGACATACCACGTTCGAAATTTTAAATTGATAGCTCCGCTCGTTTCGGAAGAGTACAGTCGTTTAAAACTATGTTTTTGTAGATAATGTTTTTATTTATTTCGTATCAAAAAGAGTATTTTTATTAAATTACCACATCGATAACACAAATAAATATGTATCTTATTTTTCATTATACGTGTCGTTACTTGATAAAAATAGATTCATTTTCCCGAAATTAGCGTTTATTCTATTTGCCCGCGCAATTTATAAGTAAATACATTAGTTGGTTTTTTTAATATTACAGGAATAATGCATATTTATGGGGGGAAAAATTAAAGTAATATACAAGAATGCAAACTCACTAGTTATAATATTTTGGCCACAACACTGTGCGGGCATTTCATAATGAATATTAAATATTGCCAAGATAACATCATCACACAATTCTTTGCACTTTGTCTTTGGTAAAATTCTCTATGTAGTGTTGCTTTCTGGGAGTCCCCAACCCGTCCTAAATAAACCAACCCTAAGCACGTCATGCGCGACACGGGTTTGAAGCAGGATTAGCAATATGCATGTGTACACACATTTCGTACGTATTGTGCAACCAATTTATTACAACCCTTGTTTGGAACCCAACGCATATTGCTTGTTAAACGTCAATACTCGAAAGCCTTAAATAATTAGTTGCAATATATTTCAGGGAAAACCAATTTACCCCGATGCAGTGTTCGAAAGAACGTTGCGATTTTTTAAGGCCGTAAAAGTTCCCAACTAATTCAATTTACTGGCTTTGTTTTCTGTTTCCGCAAAGAGTAAATTGATTCTTAATGATTATTCTTTATCAATCACAGTTGATTCACAGGGTGAAATTCTTTCTTGTCGCAATTTATATCCAAACCGTTTCTTAACATACCACCAGTATATTTTGAGAAATCGAATCGAAATGTAAGATTCCAGAAGAAATTATGAAATCCAAAACATACCCCGCATGGTTGACGGGTCATAAACGGTGATATTTGTAATTAATCTGCGGATAAACCGGCAGAGCTGTGGAAATAATCATTTTTTGGTGTATGAATGTACTTCATTTAATTTATTCAAACCTTTACAATCAATATATAATTAGATTTTTTTTAAATAGCCTATTCGACGCAACCGTTGGTGAAATTACGACTGAAATTACCTTGCAATGGGATTCCGCCCTGTGTCATCAGTGATAGTTCCTTTTCCCAGGCTCATAATTTCGATAAAATTATCATTATTTTTCTTATAAAATATAGATAAAACGTAGATCTTTCCTGTGTTCACTGTATATGTATTATTTTGTTTCATTTAAACAGCAAAATATTTACCTCTTTCGGCGATGAATTTTGAGCATAATAGTCTATTTCTATTCCGATTTTCCTCCTGCAATAGATATCACTAATACAACATAACTGCAGATGTACTCAAAAAAGATCTTAACCCGAATCTTAAGTAATAATGAATAGTTTTTACTGTTTTAAAAAATAAAACACAATTCATTTGTACTACTTCCACATACTTATAATGATCAGAACCGGTTTCGCTCACCACGAGCATTATCAACTGATAAAAATACAAACATAACAGGCTTATTTATATAAAATTGAGTGTAAAAATGAAGGTATATAAAACTGATGGTTCATGAAATAAGGCAAGAAAATACTGATTAGCAAACAAATTATACATAAATCAAATAAAAGAGTCTACAATTAAAATGTTATGGACCTCTTGCAAATCATTTAATACTAATCTGAAATCACAAATATAGCTACATTAAAAGTCCATTTAGCTGAACAAAATTTTTAATGACATTACTAGTGTAATATGCAATAATGAATCAGGAAAATTATAAGAAAAATTAGTGAACCATTTAAAAATAATCAAATATAAAGTATGTAATTAATATGAACAATAAACAGCCATCTTAAGTGAAGAAAGCAGAGCAGCTATGAGTATCCATTAAATTTTTAATAACTGAAAAACAAAAATTACAGAGACAGAATCAATTCTTACAAGTTAAAAATAACCTTACAGGTATAATACAAATTATTGAATCGGATATAACAAAGGAGAAGATGCAAGTAGTACAAATGAATTGTGTTTTATTTTTTAAAATATAATGTCTTTCCACCAAGAATTGACAGTTAACACCTTAAAAGTGAGTTTGTACTATTTTGTTATTGCGTGTTTTAAATTACCATTCACTCACTCAATAATAAAAAAAAGAAAACTACATTTTTTTGTCTACTGACATTATTTAAATATTCAATATATTACATTAAATGAATTTCATAAATCATCACTCAGTTATCAAGCAGTTCAATGTAATTTAATGTATGTACTTACTATAATATTATATATATATGTTTGTTATCATATAATATTAGATTGTCATTCGATCGGTGGTGACAGTAGACAACTCAATGCAAGGATACTGATATCAAAGATAGCATTTAATTACATCCGTATATTCTCTCTATTGTTTGGTTAAGTAACTTAGTACTGCAGTGCCAGATTCGTTCTAAATTTGCATACGGATATGTGTTGTCACCGTGGCACGGTTGCTATTCCTTCTCATTGACAGTTGCGCTTTGGCTGCACTACCGCTTGTCATATTCTGGCCAGTTTATATTCACAATTACCATACAACATCCTAACTGCCAGTACTATGTGCAATAGAAATGTCGCATATTGTGAAGAGATCGACGATCAGTTAGTTGTTTATCGCGCGTCAATTGCAAATCTGCTTCATATTAGTTTCTTGGTTGATTGGCTTCTATTTTTCAAACGTAAATGCAATTGATACCATGTCACTCTGTAAATAGGTTAACCGGATAGAATATTCTTGTTCTTTTATTTCTTTTTTAAGCCGTGCATAAAATAATAATCATCAAATCATAACAAATGGTATTGTTAAATTTGGATTATTGAGATTTTGTACACTTCCATGTATTTAAATACATGGAAGTGTACAAAATCTCAATAATCCAAATTTGATATTGAAATTCCATCAAGCACCCTCAGTCGATGTCTTAAATTAAATGCTATTGTGTCAGCAAATAGTTTAATATTGTTCGTAACATTTTTTAGAAAGTACACTTACGAAATATCCTTTATATTGTTTTATAGGATGCATAAAATACTGATTTGCTTAAAAATTGTATGTGAAGTACTCTCTTTCTTCATTTTTCTCTTTCCATGATTTCACTTTCAACGATTTCCATTGTGTTTTATTTTGGTTTTAAAATTTGCCCTTTTTTACGACATCTAAATATTTCTGGTTTGATAAACACATCGGCTATTATGTATTTCAATGTTTAATATTACTCGTGTGTCACTGATTAAAATACAAATCAACAGTACCATTACGTAAAATTTTATATTACAGGTAATTATTATTGATTACGTCCTGTATGTATGCGTACGATTTAAAAATACAGCTTGAAAACCCGTTATCTGGAAAAATAATCAGTAGTTAACCTATATTTTTATCAATCGCAAATAAATCGAATTTAAAATATATAAAATTGTCAGACGCCGTCTCTAATTGCGTTTCTCAGGATATTTACAACATCTTTTGTGCATTCGTACATTCAGATCGGTCATGTGACGTTTTCCGGAAATCCTCTTCCTTTAAAAGACATCTTTCTGCATCACGGATGCCAGATGACATTGGACGTTGTATCTGCTCATCTGCCACTTCCTCACATGTAGAAATATGAGGTTTGCATACTACTTCCGCAATTATGTAGTACCTATAATCATATCCTATGATATTTAGTATATGTACCTATATCATATTTCAATCGGACTTAATCTCAAATGGTTTGAAGCTTTCCGACTGACATTAGAAATGTATTGTTATTAATTTTGCTTCCAAAGATATAATATGGCTCCACGAGAAAGTTTTAATAGTATTTTTATGTAATTATATTTGTTTATGCATAAAGATTATTTTATTTGTTATAATTAACATAGGTATCACAACTGTTAAAATGCCTAAAAGAAATACTTTTCTCTAATACAGTATAATATCTACAGACTTATTCTTTTAGTGTTATATATTATGTGTCATGATTTACAAATCAAGAAATAATATATACTTGTATACTACATGCCTTAATTTTCTAAAATAAGATTTTTGTAGAGATTTGAATTCTTATATACTCATCATCTAATTAGATTGAAATGCAAATTAGATATTTTTAACGTTAGACCGCCTCATAAATTCAATTCAATCTCTTTTGTTTTAATGTTTTATTACGTTGAATAATTGAACGACTGGAATCATTCCATTTAATATAAATAATTTTACGATTAAGAAGCGAAAAATTTGTAACAATTAGTTCCAAAACACATGAAGTATCAACCTTAAGTTCATGTTGAAAATGAATCTATTTTCATAATTAAACGCCGAATCCATCCCAAATATATTTCCCTATTGTCGTATTTATATATTATTTTATATTTCTTTCACTCTGTGCTCTATGAATTAAAATAATTTACGAAGAAAAGTATTTAAATTTAGAATTGTTCCTTTTTGACAGCTCATAAAAATAACTATACATAAATATACTCGACTCATTTTTCAAATTTTAAAACTTAACGTTCTTTTCCCTTCGCACACAAATATTTTAATATAAATATCCGCCAACCATTTATTTAGCTAGTGGTGGACCGAGCTTGTGTAATATGAATTATTTCAGTTTGTGCGTATAATATTTTCACCTCATTCCTGTTGTAAAATATGTACCGTAGCGCCACGGTGCCAAGGTTTAGCATTATTTCAGCTCTTTACTGTAGTGAAGTTTCCTTCACCTATCATTCCAGAAATCTTTTAACATTTGCTCATCGAGGTATTGCATTGTTTTAAGAAGCACTTTATTTATTTTAGTTGATATTCAAATAATTGCAGTTGTATTAAAAGTTACAACAAACAACAACCTTCAGAAGTAATCTGATGGTATGGCGGTGCCGAAATTAAACCAAAATAATTGCTACTAAGTAAAAACCTCAAAAAATCTTCTGGAGTTTTATACATTCGAATTGATCTTTTCGCAGCACAACACAATATGGTTATTAGCAATCTTCTCCATGTTGAGGGTATTATGTTTGACCAAGTGTATCTGTAAAGATATTACATGAACTTTTTATCATCGTATATCCTATATATTACTGTTATATCATAAATATTGTGCTAGATTTATGAATTATTATCCTTTGTACGTATTGGATATTTTGCTTCTTAACCAGGCCGTTTTTATTTTCAAATTAGCTGACTTCTATTTGACTCGCATTAATGATGCTTTCAAATAATATATTAACATGATTAAATGAAATCCCATGAAGTCTTATGTCGTTCAAACTTCGCACAGTTTACTTCTCGCTATGACAGCAGCGCGGGCTACAACCATGCGATTATTTGCCGCGACGTTTTGAGTGCAAAAATATGTAGCGGCCTTAACCGCACGCCACTGAGTGCCACCTATGTACATCCATAACCCCCTTAGGTTATGATATATCCGGTGGGAAAACTTATTCCGCGGACGTACATTCATTTCTAGTTTTTTTTTTCCGGCTTGCCCTGTGGCGTGAATTTGGGTCCGATTGCCTTTTTGTGTAAAAATCTGAAAGGCGACTAGTGACGAAGTGGCTTTCCACATTTTTGACAGTTGACATTTGCTGGAAATATTAATTTTATTGCATGAAAGTTTCTTTGTTTTCTATGCTATCAAACATGCTAACGTACTTTCTATTTATCAATCAAGTGCTCAATTCCCATTAAAAGATGACACCTTTCTATAAAACTTATCTCCCGATAAAAAGATGAACTATTCGTTATACTCATTTATATTTTTTATACAACTGTTATTCTACATTCTTTAGATAATAAAGATCGGAGAGTATTCGGCCTTCAATGAACAAAGATGAATTACGGACCTGATTTGTCAGGTAGTTGAGTTAGTTTATGTTACCTTTGTCTTTAAGAAATTGCATTTTTTCTGTCTCACATAACAAATAGTATTATCGACTATGTGTCATTACATAGATAATTATTATATCGCATTTCGGGAAAATCTTAAGTCGTATCCTGGCTTAAAAATAACTAACAACGTTTTTCGAAGAACCTTGTATTCAATTATTCAATGCTAATTGTTTATATAAGCTCATTTAGGCGAATAAGTAGGTTTTTCTGTCATTTCGCGAAAATCGTTAATCGCTTTTCGTCGTCTAAAAATATGACACGCCGAAATAAAAAAATAACAATGGAAGGTAATAAAAACATGTCCCTGAAAAATGATTACTATTTATTACTCTTAAAAGGCTAAAAGTTAAAAGACGTATATAATAGAATTTCTTGTTACTCCATTTTTTTTTTTTTAATTTATTCAGTATAATTTTACTTTTAATATTAGTAAGAAAAAGTGCGAGAAAACGAACTTGTTGGTATATTTCAAAAATCTTTATACAATCGTTATATTCAACAAATTGCAAATTCCATCAAGATCACTTTCTAAAAGATCCTTTGTTCTTCTATTTTGTCTCATACATCAAATCTCGATAACCTACAATAAACCCTATCTAGTCAAAGCGTAAAGCAAATAAAAGCATTCTGAGAAACAGGTGTCAACTCTTTGCTAGAAAGACTTTACTATTTTCATTTAAATAAAAGTGCAATAGTGCTAACAAATACTTTGATAGTGCACTTATTAAAAGAAGAAAAAAAAATTTTCGACGTTTATATTTTTTAGGCGACGGAAAACGGTTAACGATTTTCGCTAAATGACAGAAAAACTTACTAATTCCTCTTAAGGCAGCGGCTTCCAACCTAAATCCTACAACACCTCCCCTAAAAATTTATTTTTGGTCCACATCTCCCTACCTTTTTTTTAATCAATAATATAGACACGTTTTAAATAATAAAACTTTTTTTAAAAAAAAACTTTTCCTGCCTCATATCCCTTTGCGAAATTTTTATGTGTGTAATTTTATAAAAAACGTACTATATTTTTACAATTTGTCATTTACAAATGCTGTATTTAATATATTGTAGATTCCCGCAGGCTTGTTGCATACTGTCGATATTAAATAGTTTTTTTATTAATTTCAACCACAAAATGATAATTCAGCATAACCATATAAGCATGTTCAATTTCTTCTTTCTGTCTTGACATTTAGGCTTCATGATCATCCTTAGATTATTTTTATTTGTTTATTACCTACAGAATTTCCTGTTCATTTTTAAACATACTGCCTCCAAGAGTATATTTTGCCAATGAGTAAAATAAACATTCATTCACTGATTTTTTACTGTTATATTACTATATGAAGTTTTATTTATTTGTTGATATATTGGTACGAAAATTATTTCCCGTGGAGATCGTCCGCACCTCCCCGGTTTGAAACCACTGGCTTAAGGTGTAGCCGCCTGAAGGCTGGAAGAACATAGAATGAAATTTAAACTGAAGTGAAAACGATCCAAAATTATCACGATCCTTTACTTTATAAAACCGTGTAACAAATCAAAAATGTACTATATTATTTTCAATGAATTTGGTAGCTATAATATTTTGTGATAATTCAATTCAAAATAAACTATTCGCCTGTGGACACTGGAACGCTGAGGTGACCTGAAAGGAAGCAAGAAGACTAGCGGGGGACAAAGAATCTTGAAAGAATCGTGTGATGGTCATATACTTCGAGTAGGGAGCGGATATGTTTTTTTTAAATCTCATTATAACCTTACATTTACTTAGAATCAAATTATTTTAACCTTTTTTTAAATTGACTTGAAAAAATTAAGAGCTTTTTTTTGTTAAATGCTACGTAATTATTCGAAAATTCTTGTCGAGCTAACGATGAAATTTCATATTTTTTTAAATCTTTACAAAGTACGTTGCAAATTTTTTAAAGCCTTGTTAATTAACGCGGCAATATTTCAGACTCGATAGCTTCGCTTACACTCTTATTCGGGTGGCCGAGGAAACTTTTCACGTTATCCAAATAAATCACCTTAGTTTAATAACAACTCGTATTAAACGCTTTTGTTTTCGCTTTTGAGAACTGCTTAATCTTTTCGCTACAATGGCGGATGGAGAAGCCATCGTTATTAATAATTAATTATAACACATCGGAGTAATTATCCCGTTAGTTAACAGTTTGTTATCTCCACAGAATAGGGATGAAACACTCGCCGGCCTGTGTGTTTCTTGTTAAATGTTTCTACACACTACCGAAATTTGATTATCATTCATCATTTTATCCTTACACAGTCGCCATTGTTGAATGGAATTCATGTATGCGCTATTAATCACTTAACTTTCATGCAGGCATAGTGACATTAAATGCAGCCTAAATGTTGTACATATTAAGATTTAAACAAAGTATTTTTTCTTAGGCTGTCGTGAGGTAGGATTTGTAAATATACTACTGTTGCCATAACGTCGCAATAAAAACTCCGTTTTACTATCACAAGTTCAGAATTAGATTTATGAACTTAATTATGTACGAAATATTCATTAAATAAACACACACACTTTATTATAATACAAGCTCTAAAACAAAACATGATTAAACAATCAAACAAGTTTAAAAATCAACAAATCATTTGAAAATTCTTTCTTGCCTAACAAAAGAGTTCTGACTTTTCCCAATAAATATTTACAAACTCATGTTTATAGCATTTACGGTAACTTCAAACATACAACAGTTGTCTGGTATTATTCTCCTTCTAACCTTATTGATATTTTGCTATACCCACATCTTTAAGCTTTTATCAAAATCGCAATCGTCGTGTCAAGAACCTAATCTTTCAGTGCCGTTGATTGGCATCATTGTCGTCGTGCCTACCCTGCCCACATCAGATGATCTGTCATTTTCGACAGATGCGCAGAAGAGCCGGCGCAACTCCCACTCGCATCCAGTCAACCGGTTCTCATTTTAACAAGCATTTCTGCGAAATTATACATCCCGACCATTAATTTGCATGCCCGAAAAGTATGCACTCTTAATTTCAATTATCTCGCTCAACTTTGTATAACGATGGACTTGCATACATTCATTCATAGTAGGGAATGCAATCCCGGGATTGTTATCAGAATTGTGAAATATATGTTTTTCTTAACTGGCAGTTTGCCGAAAAAGCAACAGAATTATTACAATGTTTTCAAACTACCCGCTTTTCTTACTATCGATCATTACTCGCGAACCAAAGATACTTGAGACGCAAAAACAACACTATACGATTGCACAACAATTGCAATGCACATACTTATTCTCGATGTCTGTTTTAGCTGTTTTTAGTATGATTTTTTTTAAATATAATGTCTTTCCACTAAGAATTGACAGTTAACACCTTACAAGTAATTATCAATTAATTATTAGTACAGTATATAGGGAAGGGGCCCTTGCCATTTTTGGATGGACCTCCATTGACTTCTGGCAACCAATATTTTTAGAGCCAGTCTGCCACTGCAGATCACAATGTTTCTAAATGTAAATATATAAAAATTACAAATACTGTGGTCGTTACTTTAAAAGTTATTATTCAAAATTAATTGAAGAAAATATGACAAACCGCTTCCAATTCCGAATTCCCCGAAATCATTTTTCACAACGATACGAAGATTAATCGTACCATATTAAAATCCCCTAGTTTGTTGGGAAAGCAAGTATTTTTGTCTAATTCATTCTTATCTTTAATTTTTTTTTTGTGTTAAAAAGTAATTATAAACCCATTTAACAGATGCCGTTAAACACGGCCTATTTATGACACTGTCAAATAACTTTGGAAATAATTAATGATGCTATTTTCCATTTTAATTTTTATGAGTGCTTAAAATTTCGTTATGTCTCTTTTAATGGTTGTGGAATTTGGATACCTATTGCGAAGCACGTAAAATGTTGTAGCTTTTTTTAGTTTATGATCTCTTTAAAAACGTCCATAATGGTATCGTAATTATTAGCGAAATCAAATGGTTTGAAATTGTATTTTTGTATCTATCTTGTTCATTCGTACTCTTACCGAAAAACGTAACTACGGCGGTATTATTGTATTTGTTTTGAGATAAATAAAAACTATGGAATTAGAATTATCGCTTTTAATGTGTTAACTGTCAATTTTTGGTGGAAAATCATAAACATGTGAAAATAGTACAAACAAATTGTTGTTTTTTTACCATGTCCGCTCCCAACGTGGAGCATATGACCTCCTTATAGAGTTATCTCAACAGAAGTTTTCTATGAGACCTGCTTGTACTCAGTTGCTCAACTCTCTGTTTTCGAAGACAGTAGGGATAAAAGGATAGGGTTAGGACGGGACTAGTGGTTAGCTAATCACTCTCGCTACCCCCCGTGAGGATCGAATGGGTGGGAGAAAGTTTTAGACATCACAAACACTCAGACTTACCAACAGAAATCCATAAGCCGATTGAAAGATCAATTTATGAAACTGTCCGCACCGGGACTTAAAGCCGAGACATCCATAACCGAAGCCAACGACGTTACCAACTGGCAATTTAAAAAATAGTATTGGATTACAATGGTTCACGGAAAATCTATCGCACAAATTTTATGTTAGTAGTATGCTATTTTTGCCGCCCTTCAATTGCCTTCAGCTTTTAACTATGTATGTATTTTTTTCCTGTTTTCTCATTTTAATTCCCATTGTTTTTCGACTACTGTACATCACCTTAATCACGGAGACTTATCAACATATTTAAACGTCGGCGTCCGTGGCGCAGGTGGTTTCGTCGCTGGCTACGGTTACGGATGTCTCGGGTTCAATTCCCGGTGCGGACGGTTTCCATAGATTGATCTTTCAAGCGATTTATGGATTTCTGTTCGTAGTCTGAGTCCTCCCTCCCACCATTCCAATTTTCACGGGACGTAACGAGAGCGATTAGCTAACCACTAGTCCTGTCATAGCCCTATCCTTCTATCCCTACTATCTTCGAAAAAGAAAAGAGGGGTTGAGCAACTGAGTGACAAACAGTTCTCGTAGAAAAAAAATTCTGTCAAGATACCTCCATTAGGATACCATATGCTCCACATTGGGAGCGGACATGGAAAAAAAATTTACAATATATAATATAGGTATGTAGACATAGCCATATCGCCATTTCAAATAAACATTGTCGAAGGCACCGAGTCTCTGTTTTACGAAAGCATTGATGACGTATAATTAATTTATAGATGAAATGCGCCGTGGATGTTTTCCTAACGTATATAAACATTTTTCATTTTGAAAAAACATGTTGCTTCTCCCACCATCATGCGTGATGTGTTCCATAAAGCGAAAAAACGAGCAATAAAAACAAACGAGCACTGCACAAAGTGAACATTCAATGGACTCATCCTGCAGCTAGGTACCGTAACACCGGACGAATATGACAATACCGATAATTTTGTATCTCATATTAAATACCATTATTGCAAATATCAAAACCGGTATTTCAAAAATAGATAAATATAATGAATCAAAAAATTATAATAATAAATCAATACCTTTATTTGAATATTTTACAAAACTAGTTTATTAATCTGTCAATCTTGATCAGATCTTTGTGCAAGCTCAACTATAGAAAAATTCCTCTCAGATTCAACATTTGTTGAACAAAAAATTATCAAATAACTTTAGATACGTATATTGTAATACCGAATTACAGGGAACCCGATTTCGGTAATACCGTTATTGCAATCCCTACAGCTGTAAAATTACAACTAGTTACTCCCGAATAGCGTTTCTCTTTTAAATGAAATCTGAATTGATACATTATTGCTATGCACACATCCATTGGATATTCAGCCATCCGTTATGTTAATACAAATTCCAGGGTAGGGCCTGTCAGGCTGCTTGCGTCCATGATGTTGCAACTCTCGGCCTATTATCGATGTCTCAAAATCTGCTAGAACAATCAACATTGCACTTCGCATTAATTCGATACCGTTGTATTTGACTGTCGAAGCGTGTTCAACTATAAATAATAATTACTAAGCATCTCCACAGCTTTTGAGAACAATAATCTCAAAGATATATTATGCAAAGATATGTAAACAGGCGGTTTCAGGTTAAAAGGCCAGGTTTATTGATGCTTTCTGATGTCTGAGTCAATATTGAAGCTTCAACAAACAACTAGCTATGAAACTTAATATTCGAACATTGTTCGCCAATTACTTGACACAAAGGAGTTTGTTTTACACAATAGAATACTCGTGTATTCGCTATATATTACTATGATTTTTTCGTCGTATCTTAACATTCATGATTTAGGATCGTTACAATTCCTCAACATTGCATGGCGATGTATCAACCGTATCACGAGAATATCTTCATGTTCTTCTTGGGGTTACAAAGCAGTATGGATCTTGTTCTCTTTCGATACGGATAAACTTCTTCCGTCTAGCGCCAGGCACCCCCAAGGAACCAAAGACACCGTCTATATAGTTTCAAAAAATCCAAGTAAATTTTATAAATCATTCAACATCCTACAGGAATTTATGTCCGTTTTCGATAGTTTCAAATAGTTGGTATACATGTTTTTTCTTAAAAGTTAATTATTTTTATACCTGCAAATTCATTTTGAATATATAAAAGTAGTTGCATACAGAACGTTCTGCCCTGTAACTCGTTAGGAAAACTTTCAGATAAAAGTATTCCATAAACTTAAAATGATTGGGGCTTAGCTTTCAGTTAGTTAATGTAAAGCTTCTACGATATTCATTCCGAATATTCAATCATTGTTCGCCGAGAGTTGTGAAGTCTCACGTGCAGATAGGTATTAATAATAACTAAATAACACATATCATTTATTTTTTGACGAAGGTTTTAACTTAGGCGTTTCTTTTACTGATGAAGACAAATAATGTCATCAATAATTATTAGAATGATAATTTGGTGCAATTTATTATCACATCACTAATTTTAACGATGTTTCAACACATTCGCAACGGGAGAAATATGACCAAAATACGTTCAGCGGCTGATTCGCATACGGCTGATTCGCAGGAAATTGACAATAGTTAATGGAAAGAATAGCATGAAACTGACAAGTCGACAATTACGCGAAAACAAGTTTGGATGTTCTCCTAAAGGTGTTTCGTAATAAACTGATTCTTTCAATAATATTATGAGTCAAACATGAATAATTAGTTATGAGCGATTAATATCGTCTATATCGAATGACGCGAAAAACGCGTTCCCCGCCGCAATACAAAAAAACTTTGCGACGTGGAAAATGCATCCCCCGGAGCTAACGTATTAATTATACATTGACTATTCAGATATTTAATTA
Organism: Himalopsyche phryganea; assembly: GCA_022494535.1. Taxonomy (NCBI): domain Eukaryota; kingdom Metazoa; phylum Arthropoda; class Insecta; order Trichoptera; family Rhyacophilidae; genus Himalopsyche; species Himalopsyche phryganea. The sequence goes on along the minus strand of JAGVSL010000080.1, from coordinate 1,453,699 downwards.
GTAAATATACATATACATATCAATCTGTCTGTATTTATGCTTACCTACTTAACATTAAAGTAGTGTAAGTAGATATTATTTCAATTTTAATTCCCAATTAAGTTCATTAGCGTAGATTATTTTTTGTAGAATAAAAGTATCTCTTATATTGCTAATATCTACAAAATTATTTTTACAGCAATAATAGTATTTTAAAAGATTAGACTGTTTCAGAAATCAAGATTAGTTACTCACACATAAATTATACTTCTTTTTCCGGTAATTTTTAATAATTTTCGGTAAATTAATATAAAAAATCGTATTTTTCATGATTATTTAATACGGTATTATTATTACGGTATTGCATTTCAAAAAATATTAAAATCTTCTGTAGAAAATAAATCTTGGTTTTTTCGTTTATGTCATATTTTATAAAATATTATGTATTCCTTGCTAATTATTTTTATTCCTGAGTGGCTTTTTCTTCAAACGTTTAGAAATAAGAATTTTCATCGTCCTTTGTAGATTGTCTTCATTATTTCTTGTCTCGGAAACGCTTTCAACCTTCGGTTTATACCATATAAACGTAATGCGTAAAACAACATGTTTTTTTATCACAATAATGTTAAGAATCTCTTTTATCGATGTCTTTTAAATACGTTATACTGCTCATAATATTTTCCTCTAAAGCTGTTCTCTGGATTTTTCCACTGAAAAGATCTTACATTCTCATTTTTAATAGATGTCATCTAAAAATTTGTTGTTTCACCGTATTATGAAGTTCTACACAATCTTTTTACATAATTTTCGATCCTCTATATTTCATCATTTATTTCTACAAAAAAGTGATGGATCGGAGATTTTTCATTTTTCTATATTTTCTGATAACTATCTAAAAAAAATCATCTACTTTTTTAATTTCCATCGTGTGCAATAAATAATATACACTCCTTTCGTCCAGTTCGTATAGGAAAGCGCAAATAAAAGTATATTTTCTTAAAACCACATTACGATCAATATAATACACTAAGAAATGTACACGTTCAGTCATTTAAATTACACTTTCAGTATTCGTAAAGAGGTTTTCATCGATCAAATCATTCATTTAACAGATTTTTTATTAAGAAAATATCAGAATACACAGAAGAGGGATGCAAGTCTCATTCTAGCAATAAATTATCAAAGAAACAATACTCGTATAGGGGTTTGCTTTATTATATTTCCAGCACTTAGCGAACAGAAAGATGGTACTGAAATTTTCACGAAAAAATGAAGAAAAGACCAACCTAGAAAAAACATTGCCAGGAAACTAAACTGCAAATCTTTCAAATATTGGTGAGAAAAAAAAACATTATTTTTGTTGAATACAAAGAAAACAATAAAATACCATTGATCAAACTTTGTTAGCTTTGTATTGGTCGTTCACCGGAATGCATGTAGTATAAATAATTGTTTGCTGGCATTGCCCGATAGCTGCAGGTATGGGCCTCGTGTCTAATTACAGACATTATCTATTCTTGATATCGTCTTCGTCTTACCTCTCCTTTCAGAGGTATGCATATTGTTGTGGAGCACGTCTGCTGTCGTCTTATGGGGGCACATTCAATACTAAACATGAAAGATAAGCAATCGGAGCTTTATGTATACCCGAACAGACAGAATGTTACATATATTTATATAACTCATACTGATATATAATACATTATTCACGTTTTGTTTACACATTCGAGCGGTTTCTCAAATTCAAGGCTGCCCAATTAACGCAGTTTTTCAAAATAATACTAACGTTTATTTATTCATATTTCTTGAAATAAGGTATAGATTATACTAAACTGATTTTAATGCAGAATCACTCGGATGGTTTTGACGCAAAATATTAATGCGCCCATCTAACAATGATTGAGAATGATGACTGATTGTATCATGACAATATGCATTGATGCAATCGCCTACTCTTATTTCAGCGACGCACCCCAGATTCTTAAAGCTTTTACGCCTCCGTTTAGAAACACTAAATTAGCGGCTCTTAGTTACGAGCGTGCTGCTGTTCGATAATATTTAATACTAAAATAATCGTTTGCAAACACACATTTTAAAGCATGAATTATAATATAAAGAGTATTTTAGATGCCAACTATCCGATGAGAAGTTCGAGTCGTACCTGATATTAAAAGCACAGCGCTACTTTGCAAGGAGTTACAAATTCGTTGTTAAAAAAATGAATGCTTGTACATTGTTTATAACTTATACTATAAATGTGTATATTTGATATAACATTATTCACAAAACGTTTTTCATTTAATACTCAATAATAAATAATGTCATATTGTGTCAATTCACTTAAATTAATCTAACTTGTAACAAATATGTATGGCTCTCACATCGGTACATCTATCTGCTCAACATTATTGGGTTCGTTTTAAAAAAGTTGAATGATCAAAATAGTCTCACAATAGTATGTATAAGGTACATTATTTATTTTCCTAGTATAAGCTTAAAGTAAACTCACTAAAACATTTGAATTAATTAAAAATATTTAATCAACTGCATTTAACCGGCTCCCACTGTTCCGCTACTCACTACTGTATCATTTGATTGGATTCCACATAAAACGTGGGCGTGTATTGATTTACAACCTTCTTTGCTTATTGATGATAAAATACAGAGAACTTGAGCAAGGGGATAGAGGCGAAGAGCGTGAAACGAAAACTAATGATGCGCTTTGTGCAAGCTTATGAACACGGCATGGAAAATTACTTCAGTTATTGCAAACTGTATTTAATTTAAGCCATATCCATGTTTCACCGTAGACTCGGAACTATTTGCAGCGGTAGGAATAAATCAACTACTTTAAAATCACCGCGAATGCTAAGCAGAAGTCTTTCATACAGCATCAATGAATTAATCCGAATACGAATTTGAATGAGAAATAAGCCACCTCTCTCCGTAATTTTAGTTTTAAATATTGATAAGAATAATATCAACATCAAAAAATAGTAGTCAAAGGTTTTTTTTTATAACGGGTTTATTCTTGATATCTAGATCTATTGATCTATTTATTATGCAGTAAAAAATGTAAGAAAAACAAATAAAGATAATTCTAAAAACTGCTTCGCAATTTGTTTACCGTTCTTAAAAAGTAATTTTCAGCACCAATTATCCACTAATAATTCTCTTCTACAATGGATATGTTTTATCTTGACATCACGTTCCACAGAGGACTTTGCGATGTGCATCATTCTTTTTATTGTATTATCTTATCCTATGAATATTTAATCTATCTTTCTTAATTCATTTATGAAATGTATTGATATATAATATTTGAATTATTGAGATTTTGTACATTTCCATGTATTTTGTCACTAACGACCTGGGTTTCGCCTTTTGGCATCTTCAGTTTGAGTCCACTCGTGTGCTCGAATACCTGAAAATGCCGAAAGGCGAAACCCGGGTCGTTAGTGACAAAATACATGGAAATGTACAAAATCTCAATAATTCAAATTTGATATTGAAATTCCATCAAGCACCCTCAGTCGATGTCTTAAATTATATAATATTTATCATGTGTTTCATTAATGGTCTGATAATAAGTGAAAAGATGTAACTTTTTTTTAATGCTTTCATCGTTGATTAAAACTGACATCTCATTCAAATTCAGCATGAGTAAAAAAGTAACTAATGGATCCCATTTATGTTTAATTGAGTTATAATTTGTCATTATTATACCAGATGAACGCTGTGCATATAACGCCTATATGTAACATATTATAGTCGGCTTGATTTTAATTCAATATATATTTTCGCTTTGGAGATGTTGAGCAGGGAAATAAAAGTAATTGAAATGAATTAACCTAACGTTATCACGTTATTGAATTTTATCCGTTAAATTAAATAAAGTAGATTGTTATTTTTCAACTTATGACTCTGCTGCCATCTGTAATTGAATATAATTATTTAGTTTTACAAAAAAAAACAATTAACCTCATATGAAAAACGTTACAAGGGCTACGGCTGCTAACGAATGTAGCTTACACTGCCATTCAATGATGAATTTTATTATATTATATTAACAATCGAGCGAGCAATCGATTAAAGCAGTTGACATATTTTTGCTTCGGGGCATTTGTTAACTTAGTTGACAAGTTCATTAAACTTGGTTTTAACATTCCTCTTTTTTATGCATTTAATAGTATGCTTGCCGTAATTTGTCATTTTGGCATATTCTAAAGTCCAACTGCACTCGGAATACACGTGGCTGTCTGGCCATTTTCCTGTTTACTCAATGACATTTCACATTCTCAGACGAATCGTATACGACTAAACTCCATATACTAATAATAATATAATTGTAAGTTTACCGTGTCCAATATTTCCGCATAAATCAAAATTATGCTTGTTGCACGCTGGCGTATTGTATCCATGATCTGCAACCCAAAATGTGCCTTAATTTGTATTACATTTGTCTCAATAACTTTAATAGAAGACATGTTGCACTCCATTACTTTATCTTCTTACTCTGTGCTTTTTACCGCTATAAATTCAGTCTCGCGTGCTCTCAATGGGAAGCATATCGACTCCTAATGTTTCACGAAAACTGATTTTTATTCAGTGGCCCTAACTCGCTTTTTTGGATAGGGCAAAGATGGACTAATGTTCTCGTTTCGCTCCATTTTAAATGTTCTACAGTAAAAATTCATGAACCGTTTGAGAAATCGTCCATATGGCATTTAGAACTCGTGAACACAGCAAGCAAATAAGATGAACAACCATGAGCGTCGAATACTTTTCTATAGAACCGGCAATGTTCATTAATTATAATCATTTTTTCTAATCACCTGAATCCTGTATTCAGTCGCTCTCTATCAGTGCCCTAGTTTTTCCATGAACCAGTCTTCCTCCACGCAGTTAATCCACCATTTTCTAGATTAATTCTTCTAGCATATCCACTCCACATAAATAATAAATGAATACACAATGCATAAAGTACGTTGTATACAAGATATTCAGAAGAGTATCTTATCTAACCAAAATATTGTCATGAAAACCCCATAGAATTATGACATGTTTTGTATTACTGGTTGATTTTACGGAGTTTGTTAACATAGAAAAATTACTACTATTGAGATCACGAAATGAAGTATCTTTGACGTGTATTTTTATCGACTTTACAACTACTGCATTAAAGACATCAATTTTACTACGTTTCAATATGCCCATTATTTTCTTTTCTCAAATTTAGAAAGATATCAGTGTTTAAAACCCGTCTTTTTCAGTCAATTGATATTTAGTATTTGAATACATTTTTGCGATTTTTCTTTCAAAACCTCTTACTTCGAAAAATTGTCAATCGAATATTTGAATAATTTATTATTCGTCATTAACGATCCGGGTTTCGCCTTTCGGTATCTTTAGGCATTCTAGCACACGAACGAACTCGAACTGACGTCAGTTCGAGTTCTTTATACATTTCCATGACGACATACATGGAAATGTACAAAATTTCAACGATTCAAATTTGAATATTTATTCATTTTAAATTCCGTTTCCATGAAATATAGAAATATATATATGTCAGATACGAATATAATATAATAGACAGAATGCATATAAACCTGCGCTAAAAATACCTTCTGTTTTCTTGTTTTACGGCTGGCGTAGCGTTATAAAGCTTTTATCGTATTTCCTCCGATGCGATATGAAAATAAATATTCCAGCATCAGCCATTCGTCCTCATTCCACCGCAAGATGTCTCAATCGATCATAGTTTGCATTTAATTGGATACGTGGCGTTCTCCAGGTAACTGAATCTATTATGCATCTCATTTTTCAAATGCAGTTCGCTGCTTTCATAATATCAAACAATTTGCATGAAGTGAAATGCTTTTCTATCCGCTCTTTTTATGATATTGTATACATGTAAATATCTTTAACGTAACTATTATTAATACCAGCTTGATGTTACTACTTGAACACTACAGCTCAGCATATCTACATGCAAGCTTGCACTGATGACTCTGTATAGTCCTTAACGGTCGTTTGGATGATAACCTCCTCTCCCCGTGGAGTAAATTATTTAAATGGTATAATCTGTACGGTACCATTGGATTACTGTCAGAGAAGAACTTAACTACGTTGTCATGCAGCTAAAGTACATTTATGCGCTGTGAGTCTCATACAACCTGCTATCACATCGTCTGAATTTTAGTTTATTTTTAGATCATTTGTTTCGGTTTTCCATGTTGGATCTTCATTGCCGAGTGGTTACTTTCTAAGGCTTCAATCTTAATGTTTTGTGGTTAATGCTACTAGTCAATATATTCATACAATGCCACGATAGCATTTTTACGACCAGTTTTAAGTTTTGTTAAAAATTTGAATACGTGGTAGAATAATGAATGACCTCATGTCAAAAAAGATCCTCCAAAATCATTAATCTCAAGTTCATTAATATTTGCTAGAAATATGCCTCATTTAAAATAAAAATATATCGGTACAATAAATGCAACACTCAAATAAATCCCTTGTCAATGTCGTTTTATTTCACTTTTGCAGATTGTATTTTTTTATAAAAAAAAATAAAAACCCCGTTTTAATAATGCTTTCTCGCTCAAAGCTTTCGGCATGTTGTGCTTTAAGCTCTGTGACACTCAACTGAGTTCGAGCTTTTTGCGAATTGAGCGTCTCGTTTCTGAGCATAGTTTGGTTTCAATATATTTTTTCATTTAATAATGCTGAAACGTTGACTGTTGTATATATTTTTTAAATCAAGTACATAATCTGCCACCAATGCGAAAAAAATATAATAAATGCAGCATACTTTTCTTTTACTTATTGATCTTATTTCGATGAATGTAGGAAAAGATTGTTGGCAATCCATTAAATTTGTTCCACGTATTAAGTATACCGCAATATTCTGGCCAATATATCGTTAACCTTGATTTAGACATTAGGATATATTTAATAACAGAATTTCCTTGACTGATTTGTTTACAAATAAAATTTTCTAAAAAAAACTCAGGTTGAAATCACAGCTTATGTTTCAAATATATTCAGAAATGTTCGTTTTACCGTTAACTGTTTTTCTAATTACGATGACTGTATAGACGTTTTTTCTATATTGATTTACAGTAATAGTTGAAGATTATATCATTTATAGCAGAGTTGTTATATATATTGTTTCATACAATTAGCACTTTTATTCGGTATGATGTATCCCCATATATATCCATGGGGATAGTATTTGGTATACATGTGCCGTCAAATGATATTTTTTTCATGTGTATATACAATCAAGACAATATGATTAATAACTGTCAAATAAAATACACTTTAACACGACGGCTGTTGACGGAATTATTTTGTATGTATTCTTCTTCTACTTTATTCATCTTCAGATATTATTAATATTATCACCGAATAGGACTCTTGGAACATTTGTTATTATATTGTCAAATTTTAACATTATTTTTTTCTGCAAATAGTAATATAATTATCGCTAAAGTGCCAAAGGTTAGTTATAGAGCTGTCATTCCAACTACGTAATATATCTTCTCATTTAAAATCACAACTCTGAGCTATTATGTGACTGTTATGACTTGCTATCTTCCTTTTATTTCTTTAAGCGCATCATATAAAGACATTACATTTAGATTTGCCACCATACGAAATCAAAAATTCAGACCGTTGAACGTTTTAATGGGTTCGTTGGCCACACTGCAAAGTGGACATTGAAACTATCTTTGCTTCGTCTATGATTTTATCTAAAATGAATTTTGAATGCCACAGTGCTACCAATATAAACAATCTTATTATATTGCATCAATGTGTGTGTCGTCTGGTATCAAAAATTGATCAAGTACCTTTTTATAGAAAATGAAATAAATAGATGAGAATGTTTTATAAATTAACAAAAGTTGGAAGAGAAGTTTTATTTATGTATTCTTCAACATTTTAAATAAAGCAACTATTTTTTACACGTAAAATGAATTAATATTAAGTAATTTTGCATTATAAATGATGAATTTAGGATTCAACTTCTTTTGAAACAAAATCGCGAGAACTTGTTTACCTTTGATACAAAGTTTTTACTCGCTCACCACAAGTCGTCACCCATTACTGTTGATTACTATGAACTAAGCCTAAGTCATGTGACACATTTAGTGAATGTGGTTGGCCGATTCAGATTTGATATGAAAAAAAATATTTGTAGTTTTTCATTGAATAATGTTGGATTTGTACAAGTTTGTCAAGTTATTTCTGCAGATGGTATACCAGAGATATACTGAATACTCAGTTGAAAAGAAGCTAAATATGATACCAGACAACACATACATGTATGGTTTGTCACTTTTCTTGTTACAACAGTTATCATCAGCTGTGTTTGTGCCGAATACATAGTACTATTTACAATACATACTTTGTTTCGCATTGAACTAATCATGTAAAATCCGCCGAAATTATTCCACATTTCAAACCGTTTTCTGCGCAATTTTCCCATCTAGTAGATGAGTCACTAATGCAAGTTATTTGTCGAGCAGTATCGCAACTCGTAACGCAATCTGTCGGCGCCGTTCCGCGACAACTTTATTTGAATCTGCGCCTGCCATTCTTTTTTATTCTCTATGACTGTATTAATGTCTATGGCACGCGTGGAATTTTCCATATCGTTGACAATTTCAACGTCGCGAGATATTTATTTTTTCGAGAAGTACTAAATATGCGAAAAGACACCGTCTTATGATGAAGGTCTTATAAATCTTTGCAGAATGGTACTTCATATTATTGCGAAATGTATCAATTCACATAAATAATGTAATATGAAATTGTTACTATTTTACTGTACGAGTACCTGCGATAGACGGTTAATTCTCAAGTCACCTTTTTATAATCCGTAAATGCTACTCAGAAAAAAATATTAATAAAATTCAAGAGTCATTTTGTTCAGCGAAAGCACAAAGTCGCCTACTTACTGCTCTATTTAAAATGTAATGTTTAAAAATATTGCTAGCCTTAAAATATTCGAAATAGCTTTTTTAGCTATTTTCTTTTACTTATTTTTTTATATTAATTATTTTCATAATATAGCAACATGCTAAATACTTTACCTGCGTTAGGATTGTAATTTTAAGTAGCTAAATTATGATTTTCTTTATATTCGGATATACACAAACACCAAAAGTATTGTTTTAGTACAAAATCAATACTTTTTGGAGATTGCCAGTTTTGAAAAAAAACTTTACTTCAATGACTTCGTCAGTAAGGGATCTAATTATCTAACAAACACTTTTGTATGGTATCGTACTCGTATTTTGATTTTTCGTGTGGATTTTTATTCAAAGACATGTCTCTGATGTTTACATTCCCTTCCGCCTTTGCGATCCAAAAAAAAATGGAGGGTAAAGAGTAGTTACCTATTTATTAGTTCCTCCCTAACCCCATGCTTACTGTATCCGAAAAAAGAGTGACTGAATAGCATGCGGTCGTCGTAAAACACTTATGTTGAAATGATCCATTTGGATTCAACATGCTCCACAATCGGAATAGGCGTGGTTGAAGAAAATCTACGAAAAACTCTTCTTATGGTGTGTCCACATCTGAGCATTTGTGCGCGCTATGAGTCATGATTTGCTCAAGTGTAGAGTTCAATGACTTTTTTTCGCGCGTGGCCACGGGTCAAAAGTTCGCGCAAACAAGTCATTCAACTCCACACCTGAGAAAATCATGATTCATAGCGCGCACAAATGCTCAGATGTGGACACGCCATTAGATATCATACCTGCTTACTTTTGAATGTTTTACCTGGAATAATCCACTTCTATAGGACACAGTGTTCGTCGTAGGTCGTTTTCATTTTACGTTCATAGAAAAAAATACCTTCCTACTGTAAATACTAGTTACGTAGTCACTGTGCTGCTGCCTCTTTATTCCCAGAGTTTGTCCTAGTCATGAAATGGATACACATAGTACCCACCCCCTTGAAGGACAAGAGAGTCTAGTTACTCTGTCGGATGTTGAGGGTTAAATCGAGGTCACGAAGGGTTGGCGTGATCTGATATGAAAGCTCTCTTTACTTGTCACAAGATCCTTTTGACACAGAATTCATAGCGTCGTACATCTTTCTCGGCCAAATCAATAATCTTTCTCATATTATTTATGCGTGATACACTTACAATTTATCCCGAGTCAAATTGGCAACTTCAAAATAATTTCATAATTATTGGCTTAATCAATTCAAAATTTATTAATGCATCGTTCGTAATTTTTAATTAAAATTGTGTTTTCATATCTTAATTATTTCATTGCTAATTACTCACTAGTTTTTGTTCATACTGTTTCTAAATACGTTATATTGGAGCTATTAATTTATATATATTACCTTGAATTGTACACTTGATTTATATATATTTCATTAATTATTTATATTTTCTTCACTTAAAAATGAACATATTTAATTGATAGATTCACTGTGTTCCTGTGTAGTGATGGTTTGGACTGTCATTTTACTCGGTTTCGCGGTCAATTGATTTCGCATGCAAATTGCCCAGATGATGGCATCACCAGATTTTTACACTGATCAATCCAGAAAACGCACGAAAGTTACTTGCTTGCTTGAAAGTTACTTGCCAACGACTAATTCTTCTCTCACGATATCCTTCAATAAAATTTTGCTATATATGCTCCACTTTGACAGGGTTGAAAAAACACAATTTATTGAGACACAAATTGAACTGGGCTGCCTTGTCCACTCACAGATCTAATTATTTATTTAAATGTATAATTCAAATGTATATACAATTAACAATCGTTATAATATGGTTAATCGTCGAAAGTATACTGTAAATACATGTTTTTGCCTGTCGCTTCTTTCCAAAGCTGATTAAAAGTTTGACATGAAGACACAATACATAATTAATTTTATTTTCAAATAACGAATACACATGTATCACATTATGCCGAACGTTTTTTCTTTGTTTAGGAGAAATTAATCTGCAACAAACAATGCAGCATTAAATTTCCCGTACGGATTTGATACAATTTATAGTTTAGAAATCACAAATCTGCAAATATTGGGCGTGTGGCGGTACGGTGGTTGCATACACGAATCCAAAATTTAATATCGCAGGATATTATTTGTCGTCTATGTATCGTTGTATTGATTTAGTACTAATATTTCAGTATTGACTTGTTCAGCGCCTTCTGAACCACAATTACATTATTGTTGCACTACAAACAGTTACTTTATATTACAGAAATAATATTCGATCAATAAATAAAGAGTGTCTTCGCTCTTAGATTGATGGTAATGTGAATAGTGTTAATTCTTCAACTTGTTTTTCTTTGCTTAACATGATATCTTTTTTAAGTTGCATTTGCTTTGCGGTAAATTGCTAATTAAATGTTCATAGGAAACAATCGATCGCACCAACCTAATTTAGAATGCACGCCGTATACCAAGGGTGTCCAACCTTTTCTGCCTTGGGCGCTACTTTTCAATTTAAAATTTTCTCGGGATCGACTTCTAATATGATTCTTATAGGAAATTTAAGAAGAAGGGTCTTTTATTATAATAAAGCTGATGTTAAATATTCTAAGAAAGTACATTATTGAGATGGTTACAAAAAAATCCTGACAATTGTTGTCAAAGAATGCCTTGACCACGGTCTTACTTTGAGAATTCGTTAATCCCCTAAATTAGCAGATAAGCACGAATCAAGTAGAGCCGAATAGTCCGATCGCCGGAATTTTATTTTTCATTGTCGGCTGTAAACATATTTATATAAAATAATATATTTTTTTAATTCACGGAAGTTTTCGGGATCGACCAAATTTTGCTTTGGGATCGACCGGTTAGGCATCCTTGCCGTATACCTTTGCACTTCGGCTCTAGGATTTAAGATCACGGGATCCATACATACTAATACACTAACACGCTCTGTATAGTATGCAGAAAGCGTATCGGTATAGTAAAAAGTGCAAAGTTATACGGCATATACTCTACCTGATTTGGATGTCATTATTACTAATTACCGTTCCATTATGTTTTTACTTGTTAAATTATCATCCTATTTTTCCCGAATCATACGACATTATTCTACCACTTTGTTCTTTAAATAAACTCTCCTCGACACTTTATGGGGTTGAATATTGTTTAATATTATTGAAAACTTAAATAATTGAATCGGAATAGATGAATATTGTTTGGAAACTTTTATATGAGTACATTTTCAAAAGGGTGTCTAGCGTGCACCTTTTCGATTATTCCTATGTTATCGGAGTCTTACGCAGGTTTATTTTTTTGTTTTATTTGCCTAATGTCGTAAATCACGATCCCATTTAGGTCTTTCCTGAAAAAAAGAACAACAAAATGCGATATTTCATAAAAATATGTTTGTTCGCGCAAGGCAATATGATGAATAGCACAAAAGATAACACACTCGGCATAAAACGTTTTACTCACAAAATATCCAAATCGGGGACTTTTTATATTGATTTCGAACCCTAAATGAAAACAGAGTATTTCTGCTTTTCATTTTCGTTTTTTTTTATACAGCTTTTCAATAATGATTCAGTACGTATTATTTGAATATTCATTTACACAAATAAACATACCCTATTGTTTGACTGATATCTTAGGGAATATCATTGTTCTCCACTTCTAAACATTAAGTGATACCAGTCCTGGTGAAATATAAAATTCGTATCTTGAAACTCGCTTTATTTTATTATTAAAGAGTTAGACAGAAAGTTACCAAAAAAATAGGTAAGACGACGCAATTTTTTCATAAATATTCACGATAAATTTGTCAGGCAACTTTAGTATGAGGATGCTTGTCGAAAATACGAAACCCATGTCACCCAACAAATAAAACAAAAATTTAAATTGAAGCTTTCATACAAGAATATTTTTTTCTATAAAATTTCAATAACAAATGTTTTTTTTTAACTTTTCAATTATGAATGAACGAAAGATAATAGTATGTTCCTACAAAAGCATAGCCTACCAGCGTGCATGTTTTGCGAAGTAAAATACTCGCAGGAAACTCGGCTACAAATGATTATAGCTGTAATAAAACGCTTTGGGAACTTGCGACCTTTTGTACAATCATCTTTGGCTAATAAATAATCCTTATTGGCATTAACATGACACTTTTTATTGTGTAACGTTTTTAGGCAATAATATATGAGATTATTATTAGCTTCATAGAATTTATATACGATTATTTTGTTACTAATTTTTTTTGTGTTAGGAAGATACTAGAACAACCACACTTTTATGCTTTTTTGGAATTACTGATTCTTAAAATTATCTAGTACCATTGATTCTTATTACTTAAGTAACTGACGGAAGTTTCACAGTTATAAAAATTTGAGATTTGTGTTCAAAACAATTATTATATTTACTTTTGTAATATATCTCAAGTGCTATCTAACCATCATTATTGTTATCGAAGTCGAGGTAGATCCCTTAATATTTTTTACTAATTCTTATAGTTTTCTTGCTTTTGTGCTCATATATGCAGAAACAAGTTAAATTTATTTGTCGCATGGAAATTTGTAAGTGCTGTAACTATTTTTAAATCCCTTATTTGGTAAAAACACGAAACTGTGAAAACACACGTGCTGGAAGTGTGTTCTCATAGTTAACATAAAATTAATCGATTTTGAATTGATATTGAAAATCAATAGTAACCACATAATACCGTTGAATCTTTCGAAAACACATATTAAAAACTTCAATAGCAAGGTGATACAGTATTATTATCTTTTCAACTTATAGGTCTCTGTATTCATTTATGGTAGTGAAATTCAGTTGTATTTAAAATGAACGTTCACCTTATATACATTTTTATCCCACCTTATGGTGTACACACTAATAAATAAAATATACATTTTTTATGTAAGTATAAAACACAAGAATTTTATTCCTAGTGTCTAAATGTATTTGATTGATTCATTCTATCGTTATATATTACTCGTTGCACTTTCACCATAATATTGAATTAATGAAATTAATAAAAATACATGAATACACTGATCGTGTAGTTAATGCGTTCTGGAAGATCTTTACATTCTTACAAAATGGCTGTATGCTGCCAATAAACCAAATATCAAATTTAACATTGTTAAATAAATGCATGCCTTTTGATTTAATTGTATTAATGATTTTTAGTTACATATGATATTTCGGATATTTAATCACATTGTCTCAAATGAATAAATACTTGATAAAAAACAAATGAAAATTGATATTTTTGACACAAATAATGATGGCTTAATTCAGTTTATTATTTTGAATTTGGAAATAACATTATATTTATCATACTGGTATCACTGATTACGTGTATTGCTTTTTGTCTATTGTTCAATTTTATTAAATTGGCTATAAAGAAGTTGATATAACGATACTATTTTTTTTCGCAAGTTGCATGCACTGCGAGGGTTTAAAAGTTGGAAGCATTCCAGATGCAATATTCAAAACCCCGAAATAAGACGTTTATCGCGGCATGTAAATAAAGACACTCTCGAATAGGATTTCTCTTTGTTTATTTTGTTTCTGCTTTCATTTCTTTATTCACTCGGTCTCTTTCTCTTTCATACAGCTGCGCCAAAGCGCCGAGGCTCGAGACTCAATGAAATATTAACTGGACATTTTGCAAAGTCGTTTATTTCAGTTTTTATTTTTAGATTTTAATCAACCGTACCTTGGTGATAGGTGTGAGAACTAAACTGCATGTGAAATATTGGATGAGTAACATCCAATATTTGTCATCACTACAATCGTTTATTTTCAACATTATTTCGCTGATTGAATTGTACATTTATTGAAATTTAAAAAAAGTTATACATCGAGCTAGATATCGTATACAGTTGTAACAATAGTTAATTTTTATATTTCAATTTATCAAAATACCGTATATAAGTAAAATGTGCACTATGATCAATCAACAACTATTCCTTATAGTCTTCTGCCGTATTGTCATCATGCAGGTAAAAGTCAGTAACTAAATTTAAAATGAAGAAAACCATGTTACATATCGTAATTATTGGGCTTAACTTGGCATTTCATTATAAGAATACAAATCAGGCAAAAAATCCTATTTTTATTAAGGTTTTTCATCAAATACAGCTTTTCCAGTGTAGCGCAATTTAACTGACGACTTCGAAAATTGATTTTCCTGTGTATGTTTCACATTAAATTGATTCAATCAAACAAAAAACATACAGTGATGTAAAACCATTCAAATTCATCACATGCATGTCGCATAGCTTCGATTATTTAGCAGTACTTGTATTTAAGCATAATGGGATTGGTTGTTTACGGTCTTAATAATTTTCTTTACCATACTGGAGTTGCGTTTTATCTCATGCCATTATTGGTAATCCTCTGGCTGCCAGACCTTTTGGGATTCCTATGCAAGATATGCCTCAATTCTAACATAAATAATTAATAAGAAAATTTGTTCTACAACTTTAAGCATACTATAACCCTGAAACAATACATTACAGACTGTTGAAAATGTATCGAATAATTTTTCAACAATGACGTCAGACCCGGCCGAATTGGTTATCTTCACTAGAGTAGCAAACGCTGATACTTATATCGAGTTTTGACAACGAAAGGGTTAATAATTAATTACATTAATTGCTACTTTTCTATTCGTTCATTTTTCTTTTGTTGTAGGTGAGTGATGCAAAATTCCTATTTGTATTATGTAAGAGGTGGTTTCAAGCAACGATAAGTGAAAACACGCCTATTAAATATATTTTGATTGCTAGAAATTTTCTTATGCATTATATTATGAACAATTTCAATCACGAAAAATAATATAAAAATAAGTAAATTATGTATAATTTTCAATGCCATTCAACTATTACCAAATAACAGCAATGCTAAATGTCAAAGGTTTCAAACAATATATTTTACGATCTTTAAATCGACCAGTCAATGTAACTAAATTTAGAATTGATATCAAGCATAATTTTAGTAATAAAACAAATTTGGGAACACATACACCAACAACCTCATGTGTCGTTAACTAACATAAAATTATAATCAATTTGTCATTGTTGCGAGCTGAAGTGATTCAAAATCCTTAAAATATGACTAAACCATGTTTCGTTCGTCTATTTCAAGCAGTTTACAATGATTCTAATAAAAAATAGGTACATTTCATAAAATAAAAAGCGCTTAAACTTTTATTATATAGTTTTTGATCAAATAACTTCTGGAAAACAATGAAACGAAATAAACTTTTTCAACGGAACGACGAAACAATAAACAAAAACAAAATATCGTACAAAACAAATGTTTGAATTTTGAATCCCGAAGGATGTTCATAAAATCTCGCGATTCAGGTGCTCCGTCTATTGAGAATACATTGAAACTAAAATGAATGAAATGAAAATGACACATAGTAGTCGTTCCACCCTCGGTACCGATTAAGTAATTAAAACGTACACGTGTATCGCAATTCGCAATGTACGTGTAACAAAGAAGCATTGCGCAATTCCGTTCGCCCCGCTAAAACCGCAACAGTTTAATCCTCGGCTTAAATAGCGGAGTAAAAAATAAAATTGCTCCGGGATTAATTTTAATTCCATGCAAGACCGCAGAGTGGCGTGGCAGTGTGTCAGTGGAGTATCACAGTAATATTATCATCCCGTAGATTAATTTTATATCATGAACTCACGAGTAAATTATTAGCGTGGACAATTTCTTTTATTTGCATGAAGTGCGAACGTATTTCTTTATATCATTGATACTACCGATTAACTTTCTTTTAAATGAAATGTTATCATCTCATCTTTTTAAACTAGAATATCGATTAACACTGCAGATTTAATCGCTTTCAAATGATTGCCAAGGGTGTCTCGTGAGCCCAAGACGTATTGCTTCACTGTTAGTAATTGGTGCTCTTCTTTGAGCTGAGGGTCTACTTTGCTATCATGGATAGTGCCAAAAAAATGCGTGGTTAAGCGGAAATCACCAAAACCCTACCCGGGAAAAGACACTTTAATATACTTGTTTGGAATGATTTTTAGTGGATTTTCATATTCAATATACCTATGCTTCAAGTAAAATGACATGAAACTCTTTGCCAAATTAATACTTAAAGCAAACAGCTTTTTTACGAATTGTGGACTGATTGTTTTCTGCGCAACTATGCTATTTCCTTTATATTTTCGAATATTTTCTTTTGTTAACTATATAGATATGTGCTACATGTAATCATGACAATAAAGTTGGCATATATTAAATTTATATATACATAAATAATATTTGACATGAAAAGAACTCAAATAAAATAATGATTTCATACGTGATTTTTTTTTTTAAATCATTTAAACTTGTGCGCTATTTTATGTCTAAATTCATTTGTTGATCCTCGGTGGCGCTACTGTGCATCATAGCTTGGCGCTGCGACCAGAGTGAATGTGGATGCAGTCGCCTCTGCAAAATCTCGCTTTGTTATTGTATGACTAACAACTTCCGGCCGGATCCGAACGAATGACGGCTCAGATAAGCAACTGTGGCCCGCGGCCATTTTGCGAACTTTCCCGCGCATTTTCTTAACCCTCATCTACTCTTATGAACGTGACACCGCAGCCACGTCTATTTTATAACGTGTCATATAATATCCTACATTAAGATTATATCTTCAGTGCAGTCGACTCATATAAACTTTTCATAAAATCTGTCTAATTCCACTTTCCTAAAAAAGGACTCATTCGCTTCGTCCACCAATTTCTAAATGGTATGTAATAATATTATTTGTAAATGTAAAAACCATATTTCGCATTTATTTGAACGACACGACCGTTTTTGTGTTGCTAGTAATTATTTTCAATCAACACAAAACAAATCAATTAAGCATTTAAATAACAATGACAATAGTCCAGCCCCCTAGAACATCCAATATTAAAAATCAGCGATAGACCTGCCCTAGACATGTGCTGTGGAAACCCCAGTCCAGTCTAAATCCCGTCCGTTAGAACCTTTTTCCAACCAAAAGACCGCTGATGACCATCCATAGGACATAATTGGCGGAGCAACGAAACATTCTGATAACTTTGAAGAAATCAAGACTGACAGAGGTAAGACTATCTCAGAGGCAGTGTGGTTGCCATATGCTTCCAATAGGGATCTTAACAGTAAACAAGATACAATGATACTGACTCATTCATAAACTGTATAAAACAGTTGGTTTAAAACAATATCATAAAGTTATCGGTAAATAGATGCGGTGATACAGTTATAATTAATATTTTAGTTAAAAAAATACTGCTGTATATTTAGGCCTAAACGTTATTTATTTAATACATCAATCCGAATTTCTATAGTTTGCTTCTGTAATTCATGCACTATATTGTATATATCGAGCATGCTTCTTCCATAAACTTGTCTCATTATTTAATCGGAGCTCTTATTTAATCCATGCTAGTAAAACACTACACCTGTGTCGGGCTACTAGGTAGATTCATTTATATCTGTGCCATATTTTCTGCTTTTTTAAAACAATTCAAAATACGCAAAAATGCTTATTTAATAGCGATTAGCGAATTTTTTTTTACGTGCTAATTATATTAATACACGTTTTTTTCCCCAGACCTGGTAACAAACGCATGAATATTTCAACTATTAATATTTTTACGGCAGCGTTAGTCTTCAATTTTGGAGGATAGAACAGATATTTTAAAAACAATCAGTAGAATTTTTTAAGTAAACTTAAAGCGATGCCCATCCAATTTTCGTCAAATTTGCACATTTTAATAGTGACTGATATAACGGGTAAACTATCTATAATAATTGTGACCGATTTAAAAAAAAACTCTATTATTAAATACGATTTTTTTCTGACGTCATTTAAAAGGGGAATTTATTGATTTGGTTGAAACCGATACAGAAGCTTCATTTACTACGCTCATTTTCATAAGTATTTCTCTACGGTAAAGAAAATTACGTTAATCTCTGGTCAATGGTAATAATTATGATCGCATTCGTCAGACCTGTTATCTACCTGTATATCTACCTCGGTTGTATGCAGGGAAAATTACAAGACATCAAAATAACATCGTCATATGAAAAGCAAGTTATATGATCCTATAGAAGAAGAACAACTTTTATTCAAGGAGTACACTTTTGTTCTACACACTATGTTGTATGCAACTTAGAATTTTTTTTCAATTTCTTGGATTACTCTGGGGAATATTCGATACGATTTATGTTAATGTACGAAGTGCTTGAGACCGTAGCAGTGGGTAGTGGACGAGTACACTAGCGATTCTATAGATAAAAGTATTAAGTTAAATGATGTTGGAGTCAGTTAAAAAAATCCCGTTCAGTGTTTTGAATCATGTAAGTTTTGACTGTTGCGATTAATACAGAGACCAAATATGGAGAACACGTATATAATCAAATGAATAGGGTCAACTTTATCTTATAAACCAGATCGCAGTGGACGAGTTTATCGCAGTAAAACACTTCCTAGATGAATCACAATAATAATTTGCATAACAACACTTGCGCATTCAGTGCCAATGTCGTTGCTACAAAGGAAGAAAGAAATAAAAAAGAAACATAAACATGCGGCAGATGCAAATCCATTACGCTTTCTATTCGCATTCGAAAGAGGAGTACTTCAAGCATTTGCGACAGTGGCGCCACCGCACAAGAAACAGGAACCTGTCAACGCATTTATTAATGTAACGCCAATAAATTACGTTAATATCCTTCGGTTTACATCAAAATATATTCATCAAGTATGCATGCATCCAGTGGTGCGTTTGTCTTCTTCGCATAATTGCCACAAATTTATATTGGATGGTCAATTGGGACATGTCTTTAGTGCCTAGTGGTTTTTGCATATTATATTATATATTTACCAGCTGAAACTATGTAGAGCCTGCGAAGGGTGCTCTCAGTTTCATGGATTTTACAGTGGTTAATACACTAAATCTTTGGATAGGGAAAACGGTTAAGTAAAACTCCGTGGAAAAAAGAGTTTAAATGTTTAATTCTTCTCGGGAATAGAATAAACTTATTGTTCTTACAGCCTTACATGAAAATGACTTTCTTATCTGCGGATTTGATATATTTTCTTAACATTTATAACTAATATTGAAGTCATTAATTCTTCTAAGTATATTTAAACAATGATGTAACAATTCCAACTCAAGCCGACGAATAGAATGCGGTATGATACACATATGAAAATGTATCACCATTAGGGCTGATATCATTGGGGTTAATTTTTGGGCACGCCTTTGATCGGAGTCGTGGGTGCAGCATGAAAATGCAATAAATAAACAGTGCCAGAAACATGGAGCAGAAGTGCAGCTGCGTGTAAATCTTCCCGTCTGATAAAAATATGCATGGCGTGGCGTGCGTTGACTTTGCGCCACTCGTGAGCTGGACATCTCGTATTAATTTTTTGATATTTCCATAAGCCACCTTCCTTTGCAACCAGTGCTGTATTGGATGGCATATGCCGTATACCCTCTGCTATATTTGTAAAAATAGCGTATTCCTTATATTTCAATCAAAATATTATACCACAGATCAAAAATATAATGCTTTATCGGTAAATTGTAACACAATGTAAATGTCACTTTCGGCTTTCGTGTAACGAATTACTTACAGTATGACGGATCAACGAGTATCTTTGCTAATGTCTAATCTATCGAAACTCATAAATGCTGACGGACCACCAATCGAAGAATTTTACCCAAGGACATATTATATTGCATTCGACCATGGCTGATCAAGCAGCGATCATCAACTGACACTAGGTCGACATTATACAAAGAATAACGAATGCGTGTAGCGTCACAGATTCGTCTCGTGTGTCAAGAATACAAGTTTCAAAAGAAGTGATGATTTGGTTTTATTTTTTTTTTCTTCGAATTTATGCTCACAAACGATTATAAAGATTTCTATGTGGAACATATGGTGACTCATGAAGCATCTCAGCAGAAGTTGATCTTGCGATGACTGGTTGTTATTAATGTGCATAACCTTTATTATTCGAAAGAATAGTATAGAACAATAGAGCTTGAAAAATGGTAGCTAGTTGCTTTCCCTACCCCACGTTCGTGAAAATTAATCATCACATACACCTACATACCTTGTATTTGAATACAAGTTATCATTATAAATAAAACCAAATTGTTACCAATAACTAAATAAACTTCCAATGGCAAATTTCGTCAATCTGTAATAATACACCAAGCATCCTTTTATAGAACTGATATTTGAAGCACGAAGCTTTTTAAAAGTGACGATATTATAAAATTGTTACTTTTAATTTACTGATCACAACTAAAGTGTAATGGTTCACATAAAACTTATCAATAACAATCTTACTGTTTCTTAAAAATGTTTAAAAAGTCGAAATTTATTTTGAATGGCATGGTTATAACGAAAAGAGGATCTAGAAATCATCAATCATTCGCATTTTATGTTCCAAAATGTTTTATCCTTTCTAATGTTTGATGGCGTTGTTTTTAGTGCGCGATTATGCTTCATTTTTATTTCATTTTTTCCCTATAAAGAACACCGATAAAATTTTTGTTGCCGTAGTCAAGTTAAAGTCATTAATCATGAATTACTGTGGGAAATAAATGTCCGCCTAGCAAACATTGTTCTGAAACAGGCAATTCCGCAAAATAACTCGTTTCTGAATTAATATAAAAAAGGAAAACATCTGTTGAAATTTTCATAGACTCATAATACGTAAAAAAGCAATATATCCAATTATGCCATAATATACCTAATGAACACGCGGTGTGAAATTTTATTAAATTATCCGATCCGAGGCCCGGTCTTTCTATCACTTTTATTCAAGGGTATTAAATAAAAGCGTCTTTTTCCAAAACGAATACAGAAGATCAAATTTTTTCGAGTCTTATTCAAATGTGATTGCTCCAAACTATGTAGGAATAAATTGGAATACTTACTCGTTTTATTTATATGATGTTAGTTGACTCACGTGACATAAGTTTTCAAACAATTTCTAAAAGTATTGGCCAACTGTGCCCTTATTCAACCCGAAATGCTTTCTGAGTGGATAATGTTCTTTCCCTAAACAAATCCCGTCATATTCTAATTTTTAAATTGTGTTATGAATAGTATAAATTGTGTTTTATTTTAATAAACTAGTATATTTTACCCGGCTTCGCCCAAGATAGAGAAGCTTATATTAGGTCATTTAGACGTTAGCTAGACGTGGGCATTAAACATCTGCGTATTGCCAAGACAGTATCACGAATCTTAGTTTCACATCCAGCAAAGTTTATGGTAACTTCATTAACACTGGTGCGTTGATAAATAATTTTCCGCTCAATCTTTTGATTTTTTACAAATTTTGCAATTCAAGCATAAAAAATTTTTTATTTGTGACATCTTCTATACTATAAAGCTTTTATAGTTGCTTAGCGAAGGAACGTTAACCATCACGGAATATTTGGTACCGAGCGGCGTACGCTAGGCGATCAGCGTTTGTTGATTTGTTTTATTCCTTATTGAAACGTCAAAAATATCGCGTTTTCAGTTTTAGATTAAAATTTAAACGTTGAGAGTTGAGAGTTGAAAATAGCGCAGTTGAACTTACAATTGCAGCTAAAATGACGTGTGAAAATTTTACGTCGCTATTGTGCGCCGTTTGGGAGGAGTTATTGTGACCGACAGACATACAAACATAAGTATTTCTACATGTATTTTGTGCTTTATAGTAGAGATAAAATTTATTCGTAACAAGAATGGACAGTTCGAAATACTCAAGTGATTAAAGACATCGGTACCCAGAAAAATCTCTTGTAATAAATACACAAAAATTATTAATTTCAACGCCTTTACCTTATTATCAAAGATTTATAATGAGCGAAACCTGTCCTGATCATTATAAACATATGGAAGTAGTAGTACAGACAAGTTGTGTTTTATTTTGAAAATATAATGGCTTTCCACCCAGAATTGACAGTTGATAACAACTTAAAAGTTATTATCAGAGTATGAACAAAATACTCCAAACATTTTACAGTGTTAATAAAAATACATATTCAAAAAAACAAATACTTTCAGTGTGAACTTGCTACAAAATAAGTCAATTCATTTCTCGTATACGTTGACTTGGTATTATTTAATTTTAGAGGGAAGTTGCTATTTTATGATGTGAATTTTATGTTTTATATATGAGTATTATGACATTATAAGTTTTATGACTACGTGAGCGTAAGATAACCACAATGACCCCTATGGCAGTGCCAGTACATAATAGCTTGAAATGCATCTGGAATCACTTTATAAAAGCTTTAGATTTGCTTTTATTATATATAATGTATTTTATGTCTCAAGACTTCCACTTCACTGAAGAACGCCAGTTGAAAAATCGACAGTTGAAAACATTTATAAAAATGAAATATTAGTGATATAATATAATATTTGTAATCCAATTTGCAAATATAACTTTATTATTGATTTCATCTTTGGAATCCATTTAAACATTTTTAAATACATATCTACTAAATCACATTTTGATAATGCTTATAGGTTTATTATTTCATGAGTAAATCTATCGTTTCTACCAGTGGCGGACTGGCCGTACAAGTCGGGCATCCTGATGCCAAGTGGGCACCGCTGTATGTTAGGGGCCCTCAGTAAAATCAAATAACTTTTTAACTATTTCATTTTACGTGTTTAAAAATATACAGGACTTTGGGTATTTCATAAATACAAATAAATATGTTTTCTTACGATATGCATACTTTTTAGAGCCAGTCCGCCACTAGTTTCTACATATTCTTACTATAATCAACTACTATTACCAACCAGAAGGTCTCAGGTTCAGTTTCTAACTAGGTCAAATTTCAATTTAGCACTACAATTCACCCATCAAAAGAATGTGTTTCTGTGAAGTTTTTACTCTACGAGTTTATATGTACTATACAAGACGCAAACGAACGAATCCACCTCATTGAAATGAACGAGAATAGCGAACGAGTCTCTATTAATATAGCTCGATTCTCTTTTGATTTTTCTTTTTGTGATTTTAAAATTGAAATATTTGTATCGCATTATCGAGTTATAAAAATTTTTTTTCTTTTTTATAATATTTCTATACAATAACAGTTCCAATAAAAATCATCTTTCACCTTTTTATATAATTTCTGACTCAAGAAAACTGAATATTCGTATACCGTTTTTAAATGGAATCTTTCTGTATCATCAATAAACAATCAGAGAGATAAATAAATAGACAGTTCGACAACTTATCTACCCATAACACTTATTTTTAAACTATAAAAAATTACGTATCCCGTATTGTATTGAAAATGAATAAAATATCAAACAGATTTCTAGAGACTGACGGGTAGTAAGTTTATCGTTTTTATGTTTATGGTCAAAAGCCATTACCTTTCTCAGTTGTTATGTTGCATATTGTTGCGTTACTTTATCGTATCTATTATTTATCAGAAGCCAGCCAAACCGGTTCTAATTACAATAGAAATACTAGTGTCAAATTGCCGACGCCATTCATGACATGAACTGTGATTACCGCCATTGCAACAATATTTTATCACTATCGACACCAAATCAATATGATCTCAAAAAAATTGCAGCATTTACCTTCTTTATCTATTTTTTTTTTATCTTTTTCACATATAAATAACTATATTTTTGTTATTCTATATAAATAACGTCATTGTACAGAACCACATATTAAACCTGATTGAACAATATCTTTTTGAATAATATAATATATTCATCATATTTAATTCAATATCGACCAACGTGGTTGGATGATAACACTCTCATAGTAAATCCCCGGATGTACACTTCTATATTACATCGATTCGTTGATGTTTATCTAAAGTCATTGATGTATGTGATGTCCTTATCCTCTCCAGAAAACTGAGATTACAGAGAGGCCGTGCTGCATCTGCAGGTCAACATTGAATGTTTCAAATATCCCTTTGTTCTGAAAAATTGATTCCACCCTTTTCTATGGTAGTGGTTCTGAAATCCAATATTTTTTCATTTGCCAGAACTCCACCTAAGTTTCCTTCACAAGTAAGAATCAGTCCATAATAAAAATTGAATGGAAGATCATACATAGATGCCGGAAAGTGTTAACGAATTTATTTTTTACAGTACTTTCTGATATCTAGAATTTAGTCAATTTAGTGGACATACTGAAGTGTGTTATTCCATCACGTGGCTTAGAGCAATTTCAAAAATACCCAACTCTTGCATCATTTTTATCATAAGTCCTAAAACGGTTGAATCCTACCATACAATGCGCACATATTGGTTTCGTAGGTCTAAGTTTACTCGTTAAGCTGTCTATCAGTTAACTTTTCAATTAGCTGGCGCCTACCATAATTTTAACTGTCCGACTCTCACGTCATTAAGTTGGCTAACCGAGAAGCCGGTTAATATTCACTTCTCATTTCAGCTTAAATACACTTTCCTGATATAAATAACATATTCCGAGAAACCAGCTGTTTTATTCACTGCTTGCTAGTAGCCATGAATAATTGAGATCATTCCAAAGTTGGCATAAACAATATATATATATTCGTAGTGGCCACACTATGGAACACTTTTTTAAAGCTGTATAATAAAACTGTCATGAATCAAAACGTTAAATATACAAACGCATTCATTACTTCGAATTCAGACCAACACGTTCCTGATTCAAATTTAAAATGTCGCGCTGATAAATGTCCCGCCGTTCGATTTATGATTTTTCGTTCAGATAAATTATCGCGCAATGGCCATTTTGTTTTTCTAACCCCATTTGCATTTTAAAAATGCTCCGGCACTTGGCTTTGTTACAAATCGCATACGGGAAATTTGCCCACGTTATTATCATTCAAATTGGACACTCTATAATGATAGGTATTTGAAATGAGATCAATGTATCCTTGCGTAACCAAAAAATACTTTTTTTATAAAACCATTTTATCGGTAAATCATAAAATTTCTCTCATATTCTATTAGAACCGAAGTCATTGGTCGAGAAAAATAATAGACAATAAAACAATATCGTACTAAAAAATCTGAAAATGATTCTAATGCTGAGTTTTAATTGGCAAAAAAGTGACCCAACAGTATGTATTTTATTAAGTCGTAGGCTTAATTTATTTAGTTTGATATTAATTTTGATTCAAAAATTATCTCACATAAGCAAATTCCATAATTATTTCGGATGTTGGTAATGAAGCTGATCTTACATGTATAAACATAGGGTGAGTGTTCCTAAAGTCAGCCGTCACCAGTGGTCGGCCTTTTGAGCTTAAAACTTAAATAATAGTGAATATTAAAAAAAACAATTTTTCACAGATTTTCTTAATTCGTGTAGGTAGTCTTCCCACTTTCCAATGTATATCTGCACTATACTGACTTATATGATGCAATAACCAATTAAAAAAAGCACATGTTTACTTCGCAAGTTTCAACAAATCCATGTTGTATGGGGATCTCTAACAAAATATACTTTATATTGTCATGATTTGCATCATTATGTTTTTTATTGTTCTGTCTACGCTCAGTAAATTCGTTCGCGATATTTATGAAGTAACATAGTGATGGCCGAACACTGGGCAATGAAAGACCGACCATTGGATTTTGGGGGCCGACCACTGATAGAATTGGAATTTTATTTTTAGTTCGTCACATTACTTAAATCCCTGTTTAATGGAATAACAGCGACAAAATATGTATTTATCATTCATTGATTAAAACCTCTTTTGAAAGTACAACTGTCGCTTAACTGGCTGACCACTGGCGAAATGACCCTATATAGAGTAATAGCTAACAGTGACACAGCAAACTGTAAGCTATTTTCGATAGAATTATTTCGTAAATAATTCATTGCACTGCATTTTACACACAATTAATACTGAAACTAATAGTTTTTAGCACCGCCAATTAATTAATGCATTTTACCGCTTATTGGATATTTTACTTGGCAGTTATTTATTCAAAAAAAACATTCCCGATCGAAGGCAATTTTCGATGTCTAGTTACCTTTAGAATAGTCATAAATAATATTTTCGTTTGTTTGAAATTTCATTTTTGTCAGGTTGTCCTACCTGCAACTCATTGAAAATAAATCGCCAATGCCATTTTGGCACCTCAAAGAACATCCATCATAAGTCTTCCTTTTGTGCGCGTACCTCATTCTTTTCACGTCCATCGTATCCGCTTTGGTCCGTCAAACATTCATTCTATCAATTTTATTAAAAAAATATTCGTTCCACAAACATTTCTACACTTAAACACCACACCCATCCAAATCATGTATCCATTGTAGAAATCAAATGTATCTATTTAGCATCTCGTGTTTTTAAATAACTAGTATGCCCAGAAATTGTGTGCGAAAACCCCCACGATACTGGGCTAATTCCTGATGATTAGGTTTGGCATTAAAGGCTTACTCATAAAATCTTTTCATTCAAGTCGAAACAAAATTGAAAAAAAATTGTATATGTAAATCATGTTTTGGTGACACATAGCCATAAGATAAGTTTAAGACGCGAAATTTTTTACGTAACAAAATATCAGTTTACAACTCGTAATACTTTTTTCGATGATAGAATTATAATTTAGGCAGCTCTTTTTCTTTAAGTGAACAACTGAAGTTGAATAGACTAAATATATATATATTCATATAAAAGAGAAACATTTTATCCATCCATTTGATCCAAACTACGTGGAGTTTAAAAAGAAACTATGCCACATGAAGTGGGGGATTAGTTTCAGGTCTTCAAAGAGAACAATTGTGGGCAAGAACAAACAGGACAAATTCCCTCCTGGGACGTAGATGGATAGAAACCAAGATGATGCAATTTTTTGAAGTAAGTGGTTAATAAATAAATAAGTTCTGACTAAGACAGTATTTATCATGTTGACAGATGACACTGACATGTGGTGTATATTATTACTATATAAATGGATTTTCATATAATCATTAATGTAGTAAGTGTTCTCAAATTAAAATAATATCCATTTTTTATTTCAATCAAGGGGATAAAACCATGTGCGAATGTTCACGTCGAGGTAAAAGCAGATGAGACGGTCGATGTATGTAGAAACCAGAGACAGAGCCGGTACAGAAATAGGGCAAAGTACGGAATACCTTCGTGAATTTATAATGCAGTCGGCCATTATGAGGGGCGTCTCAGATCTTATGTTTTTTCATGCGAGCAGAAGTGGGCCGAATGAATACAGCAGCCTAGCGAAAGGGTTCAACATTACGGCAAGGGTCAACCTTTGCCTTACAGCTGATATTCTTTATGTTGCCTCGGTACTTACTTGATTCTCCTCTCAGGGATCGGATCAAAAATAGACACGTAATATCCACCGACGTATCTATCGATAAATTCGATTTATCAATCTTGTAAGAATTATATTTGCCAGTTACTCTGCACGTCCACTGACTTTATTACATTTCAATATTTTTTTATCATCCACACTACTGATATTTATAGAAGACAAAACAAAACTCTTTAATTTTATTCTGACTTTTAGCTACACAGGAAAATTTTACCGAATATTTTCTTCATAACTTATCACACTTTTGTTCATTTCTTCAAAAATACTAACTTGATATTTATAACTTGTTTTGTTTTATTCTTTGTTAAATTTTGTTAACGTTATATTACTATACCTAATCGTCGAATTACTAATCATATGTACATACAATACGACAAATTATCATATTGTGGTCGACCTACTCTGATTTATGAATTGATCAGTTTTTGATTGATCAACGACCTCCGAATTAAATGGTCATAAATATGTGTTAAATACATTACACGCGTCAATGAGAAGCTTATTTCAACAGAAAATACACAAAAATAATATGTGCAGCTAGTATCTAAAATAATTCAGTTTTAAATTTGGATTATTGAGATTTTGACCTTTTGTCATAAATATGTTTCGTTAAATCTTCACATTACACGCGAATGGACTCAATGACAGACAGTAAACCGTGTCTAACGTTTATATAGAAGATACAAAAACGACAAATATTATTTACGAGGTAAAATATTATAACAAAATAAGGATTAAGGCGATTCTCGAAATGTTAACTCAGGTATCAGTGAGGCTCTCAGACGTATAATATCTTACCTCGGAAATAATATTTGTCGTATTTGTATCTTCTATATAAACTTCGAGTCCATTGGTAAACAGTGTCTAACGTTTATATAGAAGATACAAATACGACAAATATTATTTACGAGATTATCTAAATATATTGAAATTCTATCAAGCACCCTTAGTCGATGTCTTAAATTAATTCAGTTTTATTTATCGGAAATTGTACAAAAGCATAAAATTGTCGACAAGAGTTATTAATTTTAATATTCAACCATTATATGTATTAGGAAACGTTTCTTTTACTAACTTTCTCAATAATTTCATAATATGAAATCGTGTTTCATTGTTTCTATGAACAGAATTTTGAAATAATCTCCACTATTGCATGTTAACCTATAGGTACAATTGTTAATATGTACGTTTAATATTGCACAATATACGCCAAACAATGGTATTTAACGTCACGCATAAACTAAAAAAACAAACATTAGAATGGCATTTAAATCATTTGAGATTTTCCATATTTGAATATCTTGCCCATATAAAGAAGTTCCACCGTGTTCATTTGTCACGTCGCTCCACAATATTTATACTCATATTATTTCGACGTATATGAAAAATTGAAGTGTTTCATATTTACTAATCATTTTATTTTATACAGAAACGTTCTTTGATTTTATTTATTTCATACTTGTAGCACGATGTTTATTACGAGGCACCTTGATGTCGGTAGTAATCACGCGAAGATTTCAGTAATATAAAAATACGTATATGATTTTACAACCCTTTAAATGAAAACAAGAATGCTTTTGAAACGTCTGATGACCAATCCATAACACAGTGTCTTCCCAAAATTATAACTCAAGTAACAAAGTGTGGATTCCTAAAATATTTTAATATGACTAGAGAGCAATTAACCTTTTGACATCGAATAAATATACCAAACAACAATTGAAAACACTCGAACTAACATTTGATACAAATTAACCCATAACGTTTTAATATCAATAAATCGGTGGGTTACTTTATTATTAGTTTTTATGCCAATATTAGTACATAAAATGTAAATTCTAAGTCCGATTCTATGTCACTTTTTGAAATTTATTTTGAAATATAATCAATCCTCAGTGGAACAATCAGTATAAATACTTGTGAAGCTTTTAAACTGTCTGTTATAACTGAACACACTGTGATGTGCTTTCAAATATAAGATTAGTTTAATCTCATAGTACAATAGTACTTCCAAGACACCATCTTCTCAGTTTTAAAATAGCAATTACTTGTACCTCGTACCGTTTTCAGCTCATTTTTCACAGCTTCTGCTCTTCCTTAAAGTTGTCTATTTGGACATATACTCATAAGTCCTCAAAAATACAGAATTATTAGTATTGGAATTCGATATCAATAAATCGAATTATTTGTGTCCTATAGTACTCTAGTATTTAGTTTCTTCCTTGATCTTGTGTGTTTAACACTCATCCATAAATTGGACAAAACAGTATTGGCAGCCTAGGGAATTTACATAGAAATGTTGCGTTATCTTTTATTATCCGGCGCGATTTATTGCCCAGATTATAGCGGGTCTAGACATTTTGTACTGCGCATCTGGATTAAACTGATTAATAGTCTCAATGTATGCACACAGCCTGATTTCATATCGAAGTATATTAGTAGTACATATTATGGCTTCATAAAAAAACCTAAATAAGGAATTGTAAACTTCTCTTATATAGAAAGAATTGTATTGAATTTCAAAATTTAAAATCGTTCATACAGTAACGTCATGAATGCCCATACTGAAATTTGTGATTTATTTTAAATGTCATGTAGCCGGTCCTACTGCTGAATAGTCAGCACTCTTTGACGCTCGTCCTTATTCGTTTGCGGTTTCCTTCATAAATGAATTTATGTTCATGTCATATAAGTGTGAGATTTTAACATTCCCTCCCACCGATCTGATCCTAGAAACGGGTCGTTGGGAAAGCTATAAGCTTGTATCCTTGCCCTCATTGAATAAAGATAGTTTGAACAATCATTTTTCATAAAAAACAACTTCTGTTTAGATGCCTCATCAGGAGACAATATGATTCACGTTTGGAGTGGATACGGTTGAAAATAAAAAAATATGCTGACGATAGAGTAATCAATTTATATTTTTTTCTGTTCATCTGAAATAGAGACGTTATCTGTGAAATGCAATTTAACAATTTGACACTCAATATCTAAACAAACCAATGTTTTTTTATTTTTTAAATTTATAAAAAAATTACAAAATTATTATCCAACCTGCATTCTATAATTAGTTGGTTGATCCCTTTAGAATGAGAAAAAAATATGATGGCAATATTTGAATTATGATTTATTTATAAATAGTATTCCATGGTAATTAAATTTTTGCATAAGACTTGTCTAGCTCTGTGTTATTTATGATTAAAACAGCTGTAGGTAGTTCGCGTCATTAATTAAAGCTGAACATTAAACGCTACGGATCCTGCTAAATTTTAACAAAACTTGTCTGCCTGTTAACTTACTACTTAATTTGGTTATCCAATTCTGAAGTTTAGCAAACGCTCCATTGTTTCAATTTGTCACAAATTTAGCGACGCTCATTTGTTTCAAATAAACTAACGAATGTTAATTTAATATCTGAATGTTTATCTTTCATCTCATTCCAACAAATTTCTTTACTGTTCTCGTTCCATTATTGAACTTACGAATCCACTATAAAGTGTGTTTTCATCTAAGATGGATGGCACTACTCTTCTAGTAACAGTTATTCAATATTATTTGAATTCGTTTTATAGATGGATATGCTGTCGCGTCTGCCACATTCTATGCGTGTTACTTTCTGCATCGCATATTATCATATCTAAATAACTCTACATGACTTTCGTCATTTTTGTATGACAGCTGTTTTTGGGCCGCCATTTTTGTTTTCAAAAACAAAAGAATATCGGATTTTTATTCGCATGCAATACGATTCGATTTTGAAAAACTAATATTGATGTTCAATTTTTGCTTTGGAATTAATTGTTTATTTCAATAAATTCTCTTGAAAAAAATACGTATAAGTTTTAATGGTACTTTGCTCAATCTTGTGACAAGGTGTTTTTATGGCTTTTCCCGTTAGAGAGGGATTTATTTTAACTCCCCATTTTTTAATCTTCCAGGTGTGGCGAATTACGGCTAGATCGTAAAGTAACTGAAGAATGACACCCGTATAGTCAACAGCCAATTATATTACCTGTCTGACAGTCGGGAATAAAATGTTTGCTGCACTCCCGGACAGTATGCTTACGTAAAGTATACAAGTCATGGGAGGTTCCTTATTGCTTAAAATGACTACCATAATAATACACAACGCAAGTTAGTATTTTAATAATCGCTTGTTGTAAACGTGTAACCGCATACTTCGGAATTATCTATAGTAAATTATATTATGCAAGATTTTTGTACCTTGAGAGGTTTTGCAATAATTTAATTACAATATCGATTGGATTGATATTTACGTGACGTAACTCCTTTACAATATGATGAAATATCAAAGTGTTTAGTTCTACAAAATTGTATGACAATTTGTAGAACTAAATACTTTGATATTATATCCCAATATTTTAATTACGCATCGTATGTGGTTCTGTCGTTTTTAATGTGTTAACTGTTAATTCTTGGTGGAGAGATGTTATATTAAAAAACATTTTTTTTATAAATATCAGGAACGGTTTCGCTCATAGCGAGCAATTTCAACTGGTTTTTTAACTATGTGCTCAGCTAGTATTAAATTTTAATTTTTTTTACCGAACTTATTTCAAAATGAAGTACATTCTTTATTGAGAATTCAATTCATTGAATTATATAAAAATGACATCACCACGTCCGCTCACAATGTGGAGCATTTCGACTACTAATTGAGAAGATATTTCAACATAATGTACTTCTACCTGAAATGTACAAAATCATTCGTTCAATTTTCTTTACAGAGATGGTTATGATAGCTACCAGTTTGTTATGATAACTACAATATCCGTTTGATTGAGGAACAGTTTCACTTTATAGAACTTTATTATATTATGGTGAATTTTTTTTATTCTACAATGTTCAGTTCGAGTTCATCCGTGTGCTCGAATGCCTGAAGATGCCGAAAGGCAAAACCCGGGTCGTTAGTGACAAAATACATGGAAGTGTACAAAATCTCAATAATCCAAATTTTATTCTACAATGATTCTAAGAGGTGACATTAATATTTTGTTTCTTCAATCTTTCCTTGTATTTTTCTGATAAATTCTCATCAATAAAATATTTTTTATGACATTGAGACATATCTTTTCATGTGTCCAGACTACATTTTATTGCAAATTTTTACCTTATACCTTTGATCATTAAATAAAATTTTTTTGAGATCCTTGAAAATCAAAATTGTAATTATTATTTTATACAGTAACAATTAGTAGTGGACATCAGCGTGTTCGTGATTTTAAGATTACCAGAATGAGACCCGAGAGACCATGCAAAAACAACAGCTGTTCGTTTCTGCATCATAAATGCATATTAAATACACTTCGCTTATCACTTACTCCGAATACAATGCACCAACGTGTGCGTGTTTACTTTATTATGTCATTATTTTTACGCCAACGTCTTTCATGTGAACTGTTATATATTATATTATCACTATTTTCAACTATCTCCATCACATAGCTAGGTGCCATTAATTTAGTTCACAATGATTAAGCTGTGCGAATGAATTTGCGTAATATTGCGATTTTACAATGATTACATTTTTTTTATTCGGTATTTAATCGGCCCTTTTAACCGCTGTTTCGTGCGGATGTGCCGCTAAACGAAATACCAATGTGCCAAATTTTATTTGAGTTTGAATAATATTTTTGTTACATGATAATTTATGGAGATTGGTGTGGATATTTAAACAGCTTAATGGCCGCATTTTACTAAATTCACTATAATTTGTAAACCCATTGAGATATCTTAACCAAATTTAATCTGATGGCTTCCAGATACGTCGCTGCATATATCAATGCCACATGAGCAGTGGTTCTATATCTGTAGGTTGCATACTTATGTGGTGTGGTGAAAAAAGCCTAAATCTCCTAAAAAATCTCTGCTTCTCATATCATCCCTGTTACAGATGTTGCAAGTAACAAGTCAATCCGGGACAGGACATGGTTATCATAATGACTGAAGCACGATACAAAATGCCATATGGTCCATTCAATAAATCACTACGAAATGTGTAAATAATAATAACCAATACTACGAAAGTGAGAAAAAAGTAAACGTGTCATGGAGTAGTTTTACAAAACTTTGTGGTAAAAATATTGTTTGTGTTCTTAAATAATTTGTTGATGTGTATACCACCATCTCTCATTGAAATTTGAAATCAAACTTGATTATAACCCAGTACTTTTTCAATATAATGGAATGCATGACATAGGACTCATAAATGAGTCTGCGGTCATTAAGCTGTTAAATATAAATACAGCTTTTATAGTCAGGTTTATTGTGATCACATGAGTTAAATTTGAAGTGATTATCTGTAATTTCGATAAAAAAATATTCAATATGAAAGTTGCAATAAACTGAGCAATACATAATAATTAAAAATTGTTATTGTAACCATGTTTTATTAACAAGATACTTTATTTTTAAACATCACCGAATTTGTTCCATATTCAAAAAAAAACCATTTTGAGAATTTTATTTGAGTTTGAATAATTTTTTTGTTACATGATAATTTATGGAGATTGGTGTGGATATTTAAACAGCTTAATGGCCGCATTTTACTAAATTCACTATAATTTGTAAACCCATTGAGATATCTTAACCAAATTTAATCTGATGGCTTCCAGATACGTCGCTGCATATATCAATGCCGTTTGAGCAGTGGTTCTATATCTGTGGGTTGCATACTTATGTGGTGTGGTGAAAAAAGCCTAAATCTCCTAAAAAATCTCTGCTTCTCATATCATCCCTGTTACAGATGTTGCAAGTAACAAGTCAATCCGGGACAAAACATGGTTATCATAATGACTGAAGCACGATAAAAAATGCCATATGGTCCATTCAATAAATCACTACGAAATGTGTAAATAATAATAACCAATACTACGAAAGTGAGAAAAAAGTAAATGTGTCATAAACTTTGTGGTAAAAATATTGTTTGTTTTCTTAAATAATTTGTTGATGTGTATACCACCATCTCTCAAATTTGAAATCAAACTTGATTATAACCCAGTACTTTTTCAATATAATGGAATGCATGACAATAGGACTCATAAATGAGTCTGCGGTCATTAAGCTGTTAAATATAAATACAGCTTTTATAGTCAGGTTTATTGTGATCACATGAGTTAAATTTGAAGTGATTATCTGTAATTTCGATAAAAAAATATTCAATATGAAAGTTGCAATAAACTGAGCAATACATAATAATTAAAAATTGTTATTGTAACCATGTTTTATTAACAAGATACTTTATTTTTAAACATCACCGAATTTGTTCCATATTCAAAAAAAAAATATTTTGAGAATTCTGAACATTAAAAAATATTGAACACTTTTTTCACATCTTTAAATTAACCATTTGGCGCTTATTTTACAATATGTTGGTTTCAAAATGCTTTATTTAGTTAGTTAGAACAAAATATTATTATGAAGCTTGACCGGAACTATATTATATTTACTAATATAATGACTATTTTCTAATCCTTATGTTTTTCCTTTTTTACAGGTAAGTACCACATCTGGTTACGAGTAAGCATTTCTCCGAAAAAACTCTATAACAAAACAAAGTAAGTAACTTACGATATCTCAATAATTGTGGGTGTCCAGGACACTTCTCATTCCTACGTATTAAGTACCTTTTTATTTTGTAATATGATCCGTTGACCCCGACGCCCTCCGGAAGCAGTAAAATAAAATAACAAATAAATGACTCGTCGACGTTTCAATTAGAGTCTTCCTTACGGTTCCCTCGCCATATGAGCGATTATAAATTTACAAAACACGTCGTGAATATACTGCACAGATTATTAAGCAATAAATAAGAGACCAACCCATTCCGGTGATATCCCTTCGCATTCTTAATCTCGCATTTCCTCTTTAAGGGCATCGTTGATGCGTGACACAGTTGCGTTCTGATTCTGTGTCGCTCCGCTTCGAAATTCTCGCTTCGACGCACAGCGTCGATGGCGCGCTCTTTTCCAGCTAGAAAGGAATCTAACTTTTGACCCCTGAACGATTAAGTGGGGCAATATTTTTTTACCGTTTAAAAATTCACATGTTGCTGCAGTTATCAGATTAAATTCATAATTCATTGAGCTATGAAACCTCGATATTTGTAGCCATTGGTGAGAGCTACTAAGGTTCGACATTCAAGTTCCTGCAATCTGAATGGTTTTTCAACTGAATAATTAAGATTTAGCGCTAGGGGTTTCTCTGAAAATGAAAAGGTCGCATCCACGTTTAAATTACCGTCATAATTTTTTCCCAACCGATATAAAAATAAGAGTGACTGATTTTTTTCCTAACTGTTTTCCTAATGAAATGATATAATATAATCGTAGCTTCCTGGCCTATTGATTGATAGATATGGAGTAAATTAAGTATTCATATTAATTTCCTGCATGTTTTCTAGTTAAGAACTGCCTAACTGAAGATTCCCTCAACTGAAGATTCCCTCAACTGAAGGCTTTGACTGGGGAAACCAAATATGAAAACCTCCTTACTAATTATTACTGCTAATGTTTAATTAAGATCATTTTTTATCAGATTTTGTTGGTTATGTGATTGCAATCTTGAATAGTTGACTTTTACTTGACCTCAATCCTTAAATCACTCACAGGAGTGATTTTTAGTAGTGTTCGTAAAATGTTAACTTGTTACCAGTATATTACGCACGCAATCTATAATTTTCACTTTGGGTATTTCCTGGACCATAAAAAGAATGGATATACCAGGATTTTGACATCAATCACCTTGGCGATCTTCTTAGAGGTCTGGTTAAAGTTACTTAATTGATTTTGTCAGCGAAGAGATTTGGCCCAATATATGTTCTTTTGTCCAGAATCGCCATGAAGCAAGCTCGATGGAGACATCGAAAATTCTCGAGACTATAAAAGTTATTGTATCATCAATGAGAATTCTCGTGCTGGTGCTCCTGCCGCTGCTGAAGATCATTGTGTGGCATTTTTGTTCGATCGTCCGCAAGAGAAGTAACTTGTTGTTGACAACATGGTCTGTTGAATGGCTACATTCTAGCCATCTGGTTTGTCTTACTGACAATAAAAGCAATTGATGACAAACATAAATTAAATTTCTCAATATCATCCTTGTTTTTACCAAACAATAGCGTTTATTAATGATCAATTCAGTCATATAATTTGATAGCAGTAATTTTCACACAACTATTTGATATGCAAAACAATTCGAAGTGAGTCACATCTCGAAATGCTGCCTATCCCGTTCCGTATTGCCAGTAGATGGATATTATTCAAAATGTTGACTCACAGCATAGCAATATTCTTCTTTGTCGAACGAATCTATTCAAAATATTGTCACCATTGTATTATTGTACAGCCATGTTCTCATCGACATTTGAATCGTGTATGCATGAGGAGCGAACGCCTCATCGCTTTTTATTGATACGATTTCTTCTGCGAACTGACTCATTCAATTTTAGGTTTTTTAAGCGCCATTTTATTTTCAAAGCTTTTGTTGAGAGAGAACTTCAATTAAATGGTGTTAATTATCTATTTGCTCTCAAATACAACTGGTTTAGCACGTCTTACGAATCAGTGCTTATTACGCTTCTGCACTTAAATTATTTCTTTCAGCTATCGTTGATCATTATTTAGCACATTATATTTTGTAATTAAAAATAAATCAGCCTACTCGCATAAATATTATGTCCAATATGGCTGTCCTCTTATCAACAAATTGCATGAGTCACAAGTCACAGGTATAACATCCAGCCGCCATAAAATATTGCGTTTTTGCAGCATCCAGAAAATGTTCGTTCGGTTCTCAGTTTTTTTTTTAAACATCACATCCAACAATGTATCATTTTTAAGTAAGTTGGCAAGCTAGTTGTTTCTTCCATAATATAACACTTCAAATTATAACGATTTCCAAACAGGATATCGAAATTTTAAGATAATCAAATAAACCATCTCCGTTCATGATGTCTTCCTATATGAGATAGGTAACCAGAACTTTTTGTAAATTAATTGTTAAACACCCCTTTTTGGAGATGGTAAGTAAGGACAATGTAAGAAGAAAACTGGTCTACTGTTCACTCTTTATCTATGCCCCGTTTTCAGGATTGAGTGGGTACAATGTGATGAAAACATCACAGATACCAAGTGTTTTTGTAAGCTTATTCATTAATCAATGTTTGCAAATATACATTCGAGGACTTGAACATCTATAACTTGTTGCAAGCTTTGTCTTTCATATTGACAGTAAATTCACCATTCGAGTACATACATCTCAAATTTATCCGGTAGAATATACCAACACAACAGCGATATGTATTTTGGTATTTCAATTTAATTTAGAAAGTATATACTATCCGCAAGTCTTTAAAAACATTTTTCTTCTAATAAATGTTTCATGACTTCTTCGTATAAACTCGTCGCGGAAAAGTGGTTAGGAAGTCGCCAACGTCGTTTAATTCCTACAAATTTTATTAATTATCGTACTTTTATGAAAATATCCGAACATATCTATTTTTAATATTTGTTTAATTCCATAAGCAAATTAGCGTTCTAGTTTGAGCTACATATCGAAAGTTTATTCAGTATTTCACTATACCGCTTTCAGATCCTGTCACAGTAACTAATGCCATCAGTGATTCCAAACGTCATGCCATTAAACACCATTTGTATTCAAAAAGGACACCGTGATTGTGTTTTTGAAAATACCTTCAAAACAAACTTTACACATTACCGCTTTCAACCAACTATCGGGTTATTTCGACAGATCCTCACTCTTGCTCTAATGGCCCTAAATTTTCACTTTAATATTTAAATTTATGAAATTTGATGCTTTCTGCGTGGGTATTTAATATCGAAATATCGCAGAGCTATTAACAAAAGCTATTTATGAATTTAATACCTCGACGTCGTTCACAAACGGAATACTTAAAAAGTGGTAATTATTTAGTCGACTCTAAATGAGCTATTATAACAGTCCTTTTAACAAGAATTCGTTGTCAGTCTCTCACTCATCCTCTTTTTTTCAGTGAGAATAAGAAATAGATGTTTATAAAAAAGAAGGTAGCTATTCGCTCTCAATTTGTACCGTTTAGGTAGTGTGCGTGATCAGTGATAAGGGATCAAAAAACACTTGCTTAAAAAGAATGTATAAGTTCATGAAATCGAACCCTTGACCACACAACTGACATATCCAAGTAAAACGAAGACTGAAAGCTTTAACACTCGGTTACAGCTAGCTGTTTGATATGTTACAATATTACAATAGAATAATAAAATAACAGCAAAAACATATATACAATTCTTTACTGCATATAGAACGTTTAGTTACTAAAAGCATTAATATACCATCGAAAACTCAAATTCCATGTTTTTGTTAGATACTACATACTACGTTCTTCTAAGCTCAATAAGCAAAAGAACGTAGCATATTAATAGTTCTTCTAAGCTCTAAGGATAAAAAAATTCTTGCCAACTTACAATGTGCATTGATTGTCTTCAATTATTTACGTTTTTTTCGCCTGCTAATAAGAATATTTTAATTTAATATAAAATATATCAACTGATCAGTGCTCGTGATGAGCGAAACCCATCCTGATCATTATAAACATGGGGAAGTAATACAAACAAATTGTGTTTAATTTTTAAAAATATTGCCTTTCCATTGACACTCACACTTTTAAACTTACAACGTAATCGAATAATACGCCGTATCAATTTAACCAAACAACATGTAAAAAATATTGCATCAAATAAATGGTATCATAAGATGCATTGCTGATAAGAAAAATAAAGCACAAATGTACCTATATGTGATACGTAGTCAAATTCACGTGAAGAGTTATAACAGTAATTGAATACTTTTTTAACGACTGAGCATATTGTTTCGAAACGTCATTACAAAACTTACAAATATTTTATAACCATCGTGACAAGTTACACATAAGAAATAATCATTGAAATTATTCTTAGTAACTTCCGTGATTATTTCGTTATGACTCATAACCAAGGGCTAGAATTAATACCCTACTGATTACTTTCATGCATCTGTACTCCTTCACATGGGTTTCTTTGATATTTCTATCTGGTTATACACTCCCAAAATAGCGTGAAAATGCTTCACAAAGAAGCGTGATGCATATACAACAGTTACAACACTAAGTTACCGCATGTTGTGTTTTTTAAAAAAAAAAAAGTATTTATTTCGAATAAAAGCAATTACAAGTAAAAAAGCGAAGAATATGATTTGGAATAAGGGAAGTGGAGGAATTACAAAATATGGAAAAAATGGGAAGCTCAGCGGAGAACCAGGATTAAGTTTTCACAGGGAAGTGGAAAATGTTTGCCAATCTCGATACACCTTACTTTGTTCTGTAAGGAGAAATATATGTGGTAATTAAATTTTGGGCGCCAGGCGTGAAGATACACGCCAAATGAAAGATAATAATAATAATTAAAATACGGTTACCGTTAAAAACACATTTAATTAGAGATGCGGAAACCGTAGATGCACAGAATTTACATTATGAACAAATAAAACAGAAATTTTAAGACGAAACAATATTTATGAACTGGTATGAGATGGTTACACTAAAACAGAAAAAACTATTATAATATATAAATATAAAACTACGACCTTGGATGATAAACCATCTCGGCGGCGAACTCGGCTGTCCGAGGCCAATCTCCAGCGCGTTACCAGCACGTCCTACTCGTTCCACATCCTGGCGCGTAATCCAGTTTTAACGCAATTCTTGGCGAGGCTTCCCCTTCGTCTCCTACCAACGAAGCAGCGAGGTGCGTATCGCCGAAAGGTGACGATTATCATGTTGCGACGAAATCGTAACACGCCGAATCCATCGAAAATATTAGCGTACAAGCTGCGTAGCTTACAACTAGACCTATCCAAACCTCATCCTTATGCACATATATCGTTTAAGATGTTAACTGTCAATTATACAATTAGATGGAAAGGCATCATATTTCAAAAATAAAACTTAGTTTGTACTGCTTTCACATGATAATGATTAGAACTTTGTGATGATCAGAACCGGTTTCGCTCACTGTATGTATGTTCGTACCTTCCCTGAAAAAGTAGGATGAATAATAACACTTTTCAACCTGTTGTAAAATATTGTTCATATCGTAAAACGTCTGGGGCATAGATCAAAAACCGCTCCCATATTTAACAATACTACCACCGGTAAATGCTATATTATCATATTAAACTACATATTTAAATTTATTTTAGGAAACAGCTAAATCCCTAGTTTTTTTTTTTATTTTCATGTTACAGCTCATCATTTGTGCATTAGAACGTATATTCGGTAGACAGTGATACACAGGGACGTGAGTAGTTTATAAATTCTCCTCGAATCCAGATCCACTTTTGTTTTATCATATTTTACTACTCTGAAAATTCTAAATTACCCATAAACTAGTTTCAGAACACATTATTTTCTAAAAGGTTGATTTTAACATCTCATTTGACATGAATATTGTGGTATAATCTTTGCCATAGTTGTCTATCTACTTCTTATAATTAAGTTTAATCAATATTGATTAGTAATCGTCTTGTATCAGGAATTATTAATAAACTAGTGAGTACCCGGCATGCGTTGCAATGCCACTCAAAGAAAAAATGGGTTTGTGTTTTAATTCTGTTTATTGAACTGCTTTTGGATTAGAGGTCTGCACAGGCCGAAATTTCATAGTCCTACCCGTTTCGAGCCCATCATCTTCAGGTATGGCCCGACCCGAGCCCGAGTTTCAATATCACACTTGTTATAACACCATATTTTTGTTTTTCGTCTGGTGCGTACACGAATAAATCAGAAGGTTTTTCTTAGAAGTCGCTGTATGTACGTATTTGATTCTTTTTTTCAATTTTAGATTTTCGTTTTTTTTTTTCTTCAGAACCCTTCACGGGTGTGTGCACAACAACTCACCGAAGTTTCATCGAAATCGTATGAATGGTAAAGGAACGCGTAAAGGACATTTCCCGGCATGATCACAATAAGTCCTTCCTGAAAGTTTCGTCGCGATCGGTTGAGTAGTTTAGGAGCCTATAAGATCCGGACAAACCAACAAACAGACATTCATTTTTATATGTACAGATTTTCAAACAATATTTGTTATTGTTTCCATATTTCCAACGCTACTTATAGCACATGTAAAATAAATTATTTAAGTTATGAATACTATTGCCTTATGGCTGACTCATGCCGCGAACATAGTCCGGTGTGTACATGAATAAATCAGAAGGTTTTTCCGAGATGTCCCTAGTTTTACGTATTTGATTCTTTTTTTAGAATTTTTTTTAGAATTGTATATCAGAAATTTTATATTTTTTATATAAATAGTAAATATAAAAATTATTTTAAAGACAAGATTTTTTGACATACTTCAAGAACAAGCCTTCGGGACTCTACAATATTAATATTAAATATAACATTTGTAAATGACATAAGATTTAAAATAAATAGTAAGCAATTCTAAAGATACCCTTAATCCAACACAATTGTAAATATTAAATCATTTTTGGAGGAAAAATGGTGGGGGGGGACGGCAATAATCCCTAGCTACGCCTCAAAATTGTGTTATTATTCTGTTAATTATATGTAGTTTTTTTTTTGATAAAGTTTTTATTATTTGTAACGTGTCAATATTATAATTTCAATTAAAAAAATTAAAGATAGGGAGGCGTGGAAATTTTTTTTTAGGGCAGACCTTGTAGCATAAACGTTGGGAACTGCTGCCTTGTAGCGATGCAAGTTTATGATTTTACTAGACTCTAATCTACACCTCAATAATCTACCCAACTTAAAAAAAAATACTGTATAATTGGGATTAATCGTTGAATAATGAACGTATGAATAAATTTAATAACATAATACATTATATCGATAGTGTTTTGGCCAATTGATGTAACCCTCAAAAAATACGAAAACGAGTTAATGATTGGATCTCATTTTATAAACGACAGAGCAGGTCTCCGCCAAATGATGTAAATTAGAAAAATAAATTGACCACTTTTTGGAATGGGAAACATCATTTTAGGTTGGTTTTAGATTTAAAAATTCTGACCCGTCCACTTGATATAAGCAACTATTACATCGACACTCCCTACGTATAATCCCAAATCTGTGATATTTCTAGATTGTGCATAACTATAAAGCTTTTCTCGAATTGATGGAATAATTTGATTCTTACAAGGCTATTCATTTTATTCACCCTGACCATATTTTTCGTTTATCCTTATGATTGACCAGTTACCAATACGGCATAGGTGTGACAAAAATATTTGTATCTATGACTCTGTTTGAATGTTGAATTATCTTATAATATGTCATTGTAATACGGAAAAACTACTCTTTAAACTCGCTCAATCAGTTTTAGTCTATAATATATATTCGATTATTTCAACCTTGGAAGTACAGTTAGCGTGGAAATGTTTTTTTGAAGAAGTGTCAAATTTAAAGCATTCAGATTTTCAATTTAAATTGCATAATGGAAATTCACTTGATCATATCTATGATGCTGATAGTTAAAACAATATATATTTTTATTGCGTCTCACCAACCATAGAGAAATATTCATTTATAACTTGAATCTGCGCGGTCAGCTCAGTAACAGTTTTTTGTGCCTAAATTTGGTTCCTGTTTCTGAATTCATTTTGACATTTGATATCGCCTGAAAAAATGGTCGGCCATTTTATGTTTTTCAAGACCAGTTGTCATTCTTAGACAATGGTCCCTCTAAATTCTTCGTACATACTATTTTTAGTATGCACCTACTCTGCGCCTCGTTGGGAAATCAATAACACAGATTGGGAAATTCAAAACAAAACAATCGTAAATATGTATTGAAAGTTATTGCGCGTTCTCGAGTTATGACTCCAAAGTAAATCAATATAAAATATTGAGACCTAATGCAATACATCGCGTAAAAGCAATAGTATTACGATTTTTATGTCATGTGTTCGTGCTATATTATGTTTAAATTTTGAATTAAATATTCTGTCATAATATTTGATTGGTAATCTTATAGTAATAAAGCACATTCGCTCTTGTTTTTGCACTATATAATATGATCGGTTTGATGATTATTTCGTGACGCGATATGTCAAATTATAGATGAGTAGAACATTTCACATAAGCACTATCACGTATGTTATTGAAATACACTCTTAGAGGAGACGCCATTTCCTATAATATTGGATATCGAATAATCTTTATGATTATACAATTACTGCCGGTAAATGGCGTCTGATAACAATATCACAATATCTATTTTACAAATACATACATACATATAATTTAAGACATCGACTGAGGGTGCTTGATGGAATTTCAATATCAAATTTGGATTATTGAGATTTTGTACACTTCCATGCATTTTGTCACTAACGACCCGGGTTTCGCCTTTCGGCAT
This sequence comes from Himalopsyche phryganea, assembly GCA_022494535.1. Lineage (NCBI taxonomy): Eukaryota > Metazoa > Arthropoda > Insecta > Trichoptera > Rhyacophilidae > Himalopsyche > Himalopsyche phryganea. Next base: position 1,408,948 of record JAGVSL010000080.1, on the reverse strand, counting down.
CTTCAGGCATTCGAGCACACGAATGGACTCGAACTGACAGACAGTAAACAGTGTCTAACGTTTATATAGAAGATACAAATACAACAAATATTATTTATGAGGTAAGATATTATACGTCTGAGAGCCACACTGATACCTGAGTTAACATTTCGAGAATTGCCTTAATCCTTATTTTGTAAACAACCCATTAGCAGAGTGGCGAATTGCCGCTATCTTACCTCTTACCTCGTAAATAATATTTGTCGTATTTGTATCTTCTATATAAACGTTAGACACTGTTTACTGTCTGTCAGTTCGAGTCCATTCGTGTGCTCGAATGCCTGAAGATTCCGAAAGGCGAGACCCGGGTCGTTAGTGACAAAATACATGAAAGTGTACAAAATCTCAATAATCCAAATTTGACATACATACATACCAATAAAATAGTTTTAATAAAGTTTTTGATCACCCTTGTTCTCCTGTGAAACTCACCACTTCAGAAATGAATGACATTTAAGTTTATAGAAGTTCAATGTTCAATTCATTAATTTATTTTATTTTCAAGTTTTTTTATGTCATACCAAATCCTTTCATTGTTGCGTAAAACAGTTGTACATATCCATTACATATACACATACATACATACATATACATACGTACATATACATTACCCGATATAATTAGTAAAATATTTTAGTGCTTTCAAAATGTGTACAATTAAAATTAAGAACCGCTTTTCCATTTTAACCCATATTCAAACGGCCACCAAAATAAAAACGTTTAACGTTAAAAATTACTGGTAATGCACCGAAATAACGCGTCGATAAAAAGCGTTACAATCGATTGGTGGCAGTTATCTTTATTCCAAATATAAACTCTCACCCATTCCAAAGCGTTGCATTGGTGATTTTGGCGCCTCTGTGTTTTTGTGTGCATTTTCTTTTGTACGTTTTTATGTGCTCAGTTGGCTAAACTGATGCATCGATCAGTCTGAGACCGGAATAATGAAGCGTGTAAATCCACTAATTTTCCAATACAATCATAATATTATTATGATGTGAGACATTTAATGTCCAGCACTGTCTTGCTGTTTCCTAAAGATTCAATGACTTATAGGCATCGGAAATGAAGCCTTTGTGCGCGAATCAAACATTTCGATTTAATTGCACTCTGAGTCGTATCACTGCACAACGAAAACAAATTACTCGTGGTTTGATTACTACTGGATTCACTGCGAGTCAATTGCTATCTCACTCCGCCTGATATTGACAAAGTGTTGCTTAACGGATTCTCTGTGAGTCACTTTTAAGTGACTTGTCTGCTATTGACCAATAAGTTTGAGTTAGAAAATTTATAATTCGCAATAATTCTAATATTTCCTCTGTAGCGAACGGGGCGGGGTGTACTCGGTCACTACAAATATTAGGTCGTTTGCGAATTAACGCCCATTTCTAAAGTCTACATCGTGAAGATTTCAGTATATTTAATCAAATCTAGAGCTAATGATTAATTTGACCTACGCAGTTTATGATGAATACATTTAAAACGAAGTTTTGTGACATATTTACTGTTTTTCCATCGTTGATCATGTGCACCGCGGTCATAAACATTATAGAAACATTTAACCATACGCCCATGCTACGAATTACGCGATGTGATTGTCTGACTTATGAAAAGAAAGACTATGAATATTCTTAGAATTCAAAGTTTTTATTTAATTTAGAAGCCTGCAGCATATATTTTGAAAGTGTCAGTTGGTTATTTTAAATCTCCAATTTTGTTTGCATATAGCATGTGCAATACTACTCACCCACCATTGTTGTTTTTTGCAGAGTTGCGTCCACAAAAAAGTATTAAGTTTAAACCTATTCCAAGTATTCGTTTATCTCTTCGCCGATGACATCAGCAAAAATAGTGTTTGAAAACGATGTTTCAGCGTAGGCTTTTAAAATTATTCAAATATTTTAACCCTTTATTCTGGAGCTTGAGATACGTGTATCTTACAGGATTCCACTTGGACTCCAGATAGCTTTACTGGAATATCGTATTGGCTGGAAAATAATGCGACACCAAAAATTATTTACTGTACTTTCATGTAATCAGTATATATATATTAATAATTGAACGTAGGTAGTCAGTCCACACAAAATATATATATGATATACATCAGGTTCGTGAGTATTTTTTTACTCTACGTTCTACTGAAAATAGCACGGCTGCAAAAAAAATATTCTTTGAATTAAACACTATGGAATTATTCTGCTGATCATACAGGCCAGGCACTCAGGTAACAGTCAGACTACTCTGGTTACCATTAAAATAATCAATCCATGATCTTGTATTATATATTCTGTTTTGTTATGTGAAAATTGTTGATAGAACAAAAATTACAGTTAACAAGAATGTAACCTCATAAAACTAAAAAGTTCCAAAACTTAAAAGTACTCTAGTGAAAAGTTATAAAATTTCTGATAAAACAATTAAATGTGACTTTACTACATTTTTATTTTAATGTGGTTACAAAAATGCCATCATCTCAGCTTAGCATTATTGATTGGCTAAATTCAATTTGGATTGGAATTAGAATTTATTGCACTTCAATTATTTAATAATTCGAGACTTTATTCCTAAGCATAACTAACATTGCATAAAATTGTTATAGCGTTAATTAATATTTTTTTTTTAAACATTTGTTTTTGTATTTACACTTATTTGCGTTTGTCCGTTTTAATTTAAATATCTTATTTGGTTTTTCAAGGTTTCCGTTCCTGTTGAACGTAAAGTAATTTCGGCGCCATCGAAAATGATGCAGAAGCTCATGAAGAGCGAGGATCCGTCCAAGGTTATAGACAAACTACCATGAGAGTTGCGTGTGTTTGAATTTTTGTTTTTCGCGTGTTGTCCTACTGCAAATAACACCTTCGTTCGACTTTTTAACAATTGTGTGTTTTTTATAAATGATTTTCCTTTTTTTTATTTCTAACTCATTAAACACTGAAAAATACATATAGGTGTTTGAGTGACTAAAAATATATACATATTTAAAATGTAATGTTGTCTAAAAAATGTTTTTAGTTTGATGGGTTATAAATAATCAATAATAAAAAGGTTAGCGAAAATTCAATATTTTGATATCCGTTTGTTTGCAAATTCGTTGTCAATATTACTTTTAATATTCTGAATTCAAATATCATATTTTTAATAAATGCATTCCATGCATTGGCAACACTGCATCAAACATAATATTATAGGTTGGCCGCCTGCCTTTTATTTCTCATACACCCGTAAAATAAGCCACCAACACAGCTTCATTCATTTCTTTTATGAGTTTATCAGTGGTCTCTACCAATGCTGTATTATTTTTTTATGAAAAGAACATTAGTGTCAATAAACTCTTGCATTAGATAATTTTAGATTTATTTTATTCATATGACTTTCAATATCAATAATATTAAGTGCACGATTATAATTGATCGACGTAACTAGCAAACAGCATGCAAATCTTTTTATTCGTTTCCAATCAGAATCTTGTTGGAATATAATTATTTGTATTTTAAAGATATTTTTGCATTGGTTTATACAAAAAAAAAAATATCTTTATACGCATAATAATACCCATTAATTAATATGTGCTTTAATGGGTTTATATACATTTGTTTACAGCATCATATTGAAAATAATCCACAGAATCCGAATAATTTTTCGTGTTTGCTATCACAGACGATTGGCCCGCATTTATGGTTGTAACATCGTTAAACATTCAATTAAAATCCCTTCCTTAATAAGATCGCGATCCGTTGGTTGTAGGCCTGTGCCGGCTGTGTGAATTTCGTGTTTTTATCAGGCTCGGCATTATTTTTTCTCTGCCGACATGTTTTTGTCTCCGCACGTACGAACAGCGCTCCTTGCCTCGGCGGCCGTCAGTTTTTGCATCTCGCCCCACGCGGCCGGTGCCACGCCGCGCCACAAAACGCGCCTAAACAAACGTCATTTATTTCGAATTTCGAACCGAACCTCCGATACGCGACTCTGTTAAGTTGGTGTTATTGACATCAAAGTGATGGAAAAAATGGCTTTCCATTTTTAAAATGTAATTACAAGTTCAACTTCCATCTACAATTTGTGCTTATCTATCATTGTGATAATAATAATAATTATAATATAGTGTGTGTTCAAAACTTAACCATATAAATTAAATCAATCCAAATGTCTCTCTAAATCTCATATCCTACTAAATAAATGTACATAACCTAGGACAAGTTATCAGTGTTATTGTTTATTAGTACTTATGTAAAGTAGTTATATCCTTTTTGATTTATTGTGATTTGATATTGAAATTCCATCAAGCACCCTCAGTTGATGTCTTCAGTTATATCCTTATCAGGTGTTGTTAAATATTTTCGTGCGGGTAATTCACAATAATAAGAAACACCCTTTTAGTTGTATTACCTGCCAAATAATCGGTATTATATCCTTCTTATCCACATACTTATATCAGTATCGCTGTTTTATTTAAAAAGCCATTATGTCCTCTTGAACTAAAAAATGTAAACACGCATAATGTATTCTTCTTTTTTTCATGTAGCCAGATGTTGTCTTAACAGATTCTTTGTATATAATCAGCTGTGCGTTGTCAATGTTGTATTACTTTCGTCGTTAGTCATGTTATATTATTTCTCATTCGACGATGCATACATTTTACATCAAAGAAATTACTCAGAAAGTCACTGACATTTATTTAAAAATATTGCACCTAATAATAATATTGCATTTATGAACACGTGTTTGTTCTATATTAATTTGTTTTAAAAATTCGTAATTCCATTTGTACGGAATAATATTAACATGAAATTCCCTCAAACATGTTTTATATTCTATTCGTTTGATTTGAAAAAGGATTCAATTGAAAAATATTCTCATCAGAAGGGAAATAATAACTTCGATTACAAATAACAATATATCAATTATTTAATTAGTGAAATTTGAAATAAAATACAACCATGTTGTTCTTCGCTGACCCTCTCAAGACCTCAGCAATCAATCCCGTAAACGGGTAGTTAGAACAACCCATAGGTTCTGCTGGTTTCACCAATATCGTAAATGATTCATGTTTTTACATCACAATAACCTTTTATTAAATATTGCATGCATTTTATATTTTACACAAAATATTTTCATGACTATCATTTTAATATACGGCAATTTTAACGTATGTACCCTCCATTTTCAAACGAATAATGTAATATTGAATGAAGCGCATAAACAAACTGTCAAGCTATTATCACACTATTCGAATTTGATCCAATTTCTTTCCCGCGAATAACTTCCATTACTTTAAACAGCAGTCATAATAATGATTGGTATTTACTTTTTTATGGATTTCTGCTTGCTTTAAAAATGGCACCATTTAGGGTATTTTGGTGCATCGTAATTTCTGGTGGCCCTAATGCTAACATATCAGATAAAATTTCAATTCGAAACGTTATCCAGCGGCCCGGTTGGCCAGCGGGTGATAAACGACGCCATTATTTGGACTATAAAAAATAGGGAATAGAAAAAAGTTTACACATTCCCATCGCTAACAAAGTCTTTGAGTTTTATTGGCCGTTTTATATTGCTAATAAAACACGACTAAATCTGAACGTCGTTTTTAGTGGTGTGAAAAAAATGAGTCGCACTTATTTTTTATGCTAAATGGTAACATTTTGTTAAAAAATTAAATACATATTTATGTCGCGAAGTAAATTACAGGAAAACAATGTTCGTTCCACTATGTATTTTATTCCAATTCCATATTTTTATGTTTCCATATTTTGAAATGCTTCTATGCGTTTTTGCTGATATTTTGTTAAAAATATTACCCTTAATAAGTGTTCACCATCACTGTCCTCCGAAGCAAATAGATAGATAAAACGTCCATTCACGAATCAACTAAATTACCGAATTAATTGGATATTTATTTTAATTTTGTTCCCCTACGAACTTTTGTCCCATGTTTATTGTAACATCATGCATGACATAGATGAATTACATAATTATGGTAAAAAAAACATGGATATTGTTATTCTTTGGTTAGTTTTAATTCTCATGGAATGATATTGATTCATATTAATCTTATTATATTTTTTTTATAAATACCGTCAAAAATTTCCTTGTTCTCGGATGCATTACTAATAAAGATGAACGTGTCAACTGTCATTAACGAAAACATTGAAATTGAAACACTTATTCCTAATATCATAAACAATTAAATAATCGTTAGTCAAATCATTTTTAATGAAGTTGATACCAAGACAAAGAATTTTCATTTAAAATGTATAATTTGAAAATGGAATGAACTGTTAAAACACTTTCAAGAATTATCTTAATATAGATAGTTGCCAGGATTTACATGCGTATGATAACATGGCGGGGAATGCATTTTACGTTACTTTATTCTTTTATTTACATTTATGTAGCATGCTTATTAATTGCTTACATCTGTTTTAGCAAGCGTTTTATAAACAATACAGAAAATTCAGCGGTTCGTGAAGAGGCAAACGCAAGCATGTCGTGACAGTAAAATTTTTAAAAAATACAAGCCTGTACTTTAATCAGTCTTGAAAATGTTCTCGTCACGCCTTCCGCATTCAAAATAAAAACACATTCATCATACCTACGGATTCGCACTGATATTTATTTGACACATTAGAATGTCGAACCATATTAGTAGACATTTAAAAATGAATATGTACAACTCAAAACTGTTCAAAATAAACTAAGATTAATTATATTTTTACTCGATGAGATGACAGAGCACCTTCATACTTCCATGGACGACAAACTATAATACATACAGAAGATTTCTAACGTATTCAATATCAATTCTAGATTCTTGATATTTCTTTCTAAAAGAAAAGTGAGTCTTCGGCAATTACAAAATAGTTCGCCCAAATTATAAAGTGTCCGCTTCATCCGCTGCGAAAGATTCAAATTTAATGTCCATTTTTTTCAAACATATGTATTCAAATAATACAACGGTGTGAAAATAGGTTTTTTTTTTTGCTAAATCAAATGCAGAAGAAATATTCTTTGTCGACTACTATTCACTAAACTTTGTTACAATAAATAAATATAAACGCTTATAAACTCGTCGCATTTCAAAGACCGGCAATTACCTGTATCACTCAGGATATACAATATAAAATATTTTTTGGGCTAGTTGCCTACCTATGTATTAATGCATAACCTACATATTAATATTATCTCACATGACTTAAAGGTTATGTTTCACGTGATACAATTGTTTTTGAAGACGTCACCCATGCCTAAGTGTCGTTTTCACGATTTCAAAGAAAACAAAATTCTAGTGAAGCCTTTGGTGAGGAGTCATGATGAAGTGCGAAATGGAAATGTTTGTGATGACGCCGCAGGAAGATAGTGTGATGATGCCGGAAAAAGCCGAGACTGATTTATCCGAGGCGGAACTCCTCTAATACGAACTGATGAGGGCGATTGAGGAAGAAGAAGAGGTGAGATTCTTGTGCTCTATGCTCAAAATAGCACCGTGGTTATTTTATTTTAATCATTGATTGCAACGTTTGTCAAGAAGAATTTATTTAATTTTTCTAATAACTAGTAGTTTCTCGATTAATGTTTTTAAATAATGCAAATTCCATACAATGTTTTTTTTTGTGAAGAGCAGAATCGGCATACTTTAATATATGTATTTTCATCACTTTCGTATTATTTAAGGACGGCTGTAAACAGTAGTCAACCTTTTGACTGAAACCAAAATTTGTCATTGTATTTTATTTCTTTACACAATTACGTCCATACATTTTTAAACATACGCAATTGATGTTTCTTGATTGTGGCCTTATTTGACCACAGATAAATGAATCCCCATGAAAATGTTCACCACTCATGTCGTAATTACTTTATTTATTATTCAATTAGATTAAATTAATAGCCCATGGAAGAAACAACAATACCTCGCCTTCCTGACATATCTTCACGTTAATTCTTTCCATATCTTATAATGTAAAAGGTTTGATTTATTTTGTATATACAGATAAAACCGCTTTAATATTTATCACCAAAAAATTGAAACGCAAAATGTTTTCGGTTAATTATTTTTTGCTACCCTTAATCAGCTGTTGAACTCGACTTCTCGTTGTTTGCCACACTGCTACACGCGATATGGGACAGACCTTTTTGTTACTTTTCATTAATTTAATATTATTTTAGTTGTTATAATAAAATATTACACCTATTGAAATATGAGCATAGTAATTTGTGAAATCATATTATAATTACAGTAACCCATCACTTCATTAGTTTGTCAATCAAAGTATAGACAGTTTGCCGAGGTAAAGTAACAATGCCAAAGAAACATCTCTTTCATCTGTTATTTCTGCAATTTTGAATAATTGTAGGCGTTCAAGGAATGCCTACGGTGAATCGGTCAGATATGAATACAATTTTACACCTCACTTCACCATCATCACAAACTAGTTTGGCGAGATGTAATTAACCTACGTGACAAATTACCCAGACGGACTCTTCGCGTTCATGTCTGTAGTTGCATATTTACAGCATAATTACTTATCAATTTTAACAATAATTGTGATATTTATTTGACAGACACAGTTATCATAATCGATAAACAATTTCAATGTATGTATTAATTTTGTTCTTCCGTGGTACCGAGTCATTCTTTTTCATCGTTGTGCATTACGACTCTCACGTACCTTATAAGTACAGTTGACTCCCGATAACACGATTGCCGACAACTCGTTTTCCATTTAAATTTGATACTGTTTCTTGATAGCACGTTAAAATACTCCTGCACCGTATGCATATCCTCTGATTTTATATGAGTATGCTAGTCCCGATAGCCCGCTTTCAGATAGCTTCTCTTCTTTGTACCGTGTTATCGGGGAGTCTACTGTATTCACTTTATAGTTTGATCGCTGAAAGCGCCAATTGTTTTTATTACAAAATGAATATTGAAGTTTTATTAAAGAATAAACTAAAAGCTTAATCTGTCGTTAGAGCTTTATAAAAACATATTTCCACAGACAATATCATATTATATTGATTTTTAAATCGATTAATTATCGAAACCATCCGATCCTAAAACCGCGACGAGAGCAGCAGACTTACTTTAACTACTAGTCGTTGCTCCATCCTTATATTTGCCTCGTATAAAAAAGAGTGATTGAGCGACTGAATAACAACCAGTTTAAGTACAAACGTTTTTTTTAACATGCTCCATTAGGAGGAAAAATTCTTCACATTGGAAGCGGACATGGTTGAAAAAGCCTTTTTAGGAATATATTTTTAAATGATTTACGTAAATTCGTATGGTAAAATATTAAATGGTGCGTCCAAATGTCAATTTAGCCAAAACGGGCATTCTGGGAACCACTCCTACAGCGACGTTATAGCTGGTTAATTCGTCCTTCTGATGGTTGTAGCTAAGTTACACCAGTATTATTTCGAGAGATATGCTAATGACATTTTAATAATACAGAATAAATACCTTTTTGGCGCCTATCTTATAAGAGTTTAAGGCATTGACAATATTAATTCCTCAGCGGTAGGAAATTTATGGGGATTGAATAGTTGTACTTATTTGTCATGTGAACATTGATTCCAATAAGTGATATTCTAATAACCTAAGTCCCTAACGATGTTTTAAAAGTTGTGATTACGTTGTTTGCGGAATACTCAATTTGACAGCCGCTTCCCTTTGGCATAATAAATCTTGTAAATTTAATGTATCGTAGTTTTCAACAAGACACAAGTTGAATTTTATAATCAAATCGACTCTCTTCTTATTTGTCTGCATGAGTTTACTCTTAAAAAATCAAAAAACATGCGCACGCACTTCAAGAACACTACACTGCACAGATCTCGGTGTATGACTGACTCGACTCGACGCGAACGTGTGCGTATCGTATCGTTTTCGAAGTATACCCGATTTTTTAAAATATTGATTCTAATAACCGGGGACATAGTTCGTAGACTCGATTCAAACATTGATTTGAATTTATTTTTACACATTTGATTCGATTTTGAGGTTATTCTACATGTATGTCTGAAGAAAATACCTACAACTGTGAATCATTGAAGAACCTTGTAGAATTCTTAAAAAATAAAACATATTATTAATACAGCCTTTTAAACATTCAATTTATTTAATTTCTACTATCGCTATCTGCAATCTTTTATCTTAAATGTTATTTGACCAACCGGCAGAATTTTTTGCAATAACATCGGTAAACATCGAAACACGTTTTGTATACCCTATATCAAGATATTTTCATATCATTTATATAAAGATTACAGAAGTAATTCTATTACATTTTTTTTTATTTGCATACTGTTATTTATTTTTCCCTCGCTGCTCAAATACCTGAATCGATGATTCTTGGCATTTAAACTATTCAAGAAGCAGCTGCAAATTTTATTAATAACCCAACTAATCACACAGTTTTTTAAGGTCATATAAATTAATCGATGTTGCTATGCTTGATCTCAAGTTAGAGCAATATGTACTCCTAATAGAGCACTTAAAAAAAAGAATCGCTCACCCTCTTTTTCAGAGGTTTTACGAAAAAATGTTTGGGATTAAAAAAATACATATATTCAACTAAACAATCACTCTATATCTCGATTTGAACACTTGACAAAGTAGACTTTTGATTAAAAATCCATAAATTGATTGTAAAACCACTATATTTTAATTTCCATTCCGAGATTCGAACTCTTGTCCGTGCAACCGAGTATAAAGAAAGGTTGCAACCGTTCAATTGAAATTACAACCACCAATATTAGTTTTCAGTATATTTTTTTATCTCTGATTCAAATTAAATTGTTTACCAAACTTGGTTATTATTATGCGTTTATTATTAACACACCCATTGTATACTATATAATATATATCATATCTACGATGTTATAATTTGGAATTTAATTAGAAATTATTCTCTATTCTGAAGCGAAGCTTAATTTCGTAAAATACATGTTTTCCTGCATCTTCAAGCCATACATTAAAGTTAACGAGTTTTTATTAATCTGATTCGCCCAAAGCGTAATTTGTATGTAAAAGCAGTGCAAATTTTCATTGACTAATCAAATATTTCTTTACTAGGTCAAATGTCAAGAAGGAAACATATTAACTCTCCCCATTAAGTCATGCATTTTATCACCTTAGTAAGTACTCGCTGTAATCAAAGTTGCCATTCGGAAAACGGTTTCATATATTATTTTATAGAATCACTCTGCATAATAGCGGTAATTACCGCAATTTATTGTTTCGATAAAAAAGCAGTTTTATCGCGGCAGTATTTAGCATAAAATGATTTTATCTCACCCTTTTGAATATTTCATTCAGCGGTTTTACTTGTTCTGCGGGATTTTCTGAATTATAAAATGGCTCCGTTATTAACCAGATTTTCGTTTTAATTCTGTAAACCCACGCATTATTTGTTATATTCCATTTCGCCTAATGTTTGTGTTTTATGAAATATCCGGTAGTCACAGATATATATGGATATTTTAAAATGGTAGTATCAATTATTATTACTGTGATCTTAAAAACCCTTTGCATTCCCTAAATATTTTCTCAATTATTACAAATATTTATATAAGTTTATAGTTGAAATTTGTATAAGTTATAAGTTTTTGTCACTTTGCAACTAAATCAGGGCTGAATATTTTTATGATAAAAAGATTACCGCTTCCTTTTCGTCAAATATACGAATTTATAATTTAAGACATCGACTGAGGGTGCCTGATGGAATTTCAATATCAAATTTGGATTATTGAGATTTTGTACACTTCCATGTATTTTATCACTAACGACCCGGGTTTCGCTTTTCTGCGTCTTCAGGCATTCGTGCGTGCCTGAAGATGTCGAAAGGCGAAACCCGGGTCGTTAGTGACAAAATACATGGAAGTGTACAAAATCTCAATAATCTTAATTTGGTACGAATTTATGTTTGCTTATTTAAGTTTATCTTTATGCGCGAAGATGCTAAGGTTTTATTTATTACTCTACATCTAATACTCTCACCATCATCTTATTCCGCAATATACACAATTGCATGTCTGGTTACTGGAATTTCCTTATCTTATGTTTCTGCTACATTATAAAACTATAAGTAATTGTAGTATACCGTTTTTATTATTGATTAGAGACAAATCATCTTGGTGACATAATGACATATTTAAATTATTACAAATATGATTTTTTTATGTAAATCAATACATCCATCCATGAGTTCCACGACGACTGTTGCGATTTCAGTAATGTGTAAAACATTCTACAGTTGAAGATTATGACCATTGACCATTCATGGTTACTTTCCTCAATTTGTGTCAGGTGCTGGATCTTTTCCAATAATTCCTTTCACCTTATCACTCCACATTGTTACACAAGAGAATTCGGAGAAAATTTTAGTTTTTTAAGCTTTCTGGTCATACTACTTAAGGAATACGTCGCAGAAGAATCTTATTCCGTTGTCTAATTATGACTAAACTATCAACAAACACACAAGTCATGTGTGCCAAAACCCGTTTAATGATTATACATCGATATGAAGATATATCCAAGTTGGATTATAATATATAATTATTCTGATCTGCGGCATCTAATGCACAATTACAAAAACACGTTGTTATTTGTTGCTTATCTTAAAAAACACTTGTGAAGTAATTTATTACCTCTCGTTATGCAGCCGGTGTCAGTCAAATGACTGCAGTCAGTCTATTTTCAAACTTCCGTCATTCTCCTTGAAGATTTCTCATTATTCTAAATACAGCGTATTGAGTGCAATGAACAGGATAATAAATAAATCTTCAAAACGCGACCGCTTGGCTGTACAAAGAAGTCTAACATTACTTTTTACTGCGATTTGAACACTCTTGAGAGTGCGTTGAATGATATGCCTACATTATTTCAAGTACGTATGCAATGTCGCTGTATACTCTGTATAAATAAATATGACAGATGGCAGAGACATTAAATCTTACCCATTATAGTTAACATTAACATTCTATTGTTGTTTTTTGCTGATTTGTATACAATACCTATAAAATAATAGAGTGAAAGTATTTTATTTCATTTTCGAATACATAATTTTGCCATGGATCCCTAATCTGAAATTTAAATCGGTAATGGAATATTAATCCTACGTCTATTGTTGCTACTCATAATAAAACATTAGGCTGATTAAAATCATCTAAAAGCTTTCTAAACGCTGCATGAATTTAATCTATATATATATAATTTAATCATTCTTAGAAACAGTTGTAGAAGAATACGTTTTAATAAAGAAATTTATTTGTATTAATTTAGTATAAACTCTTTTACCATATTGAATATCTTTGGTTGCAAATGGGACCGTAATTGTCATCTTTTTGCACGTAATCGATAATTATTAAAGAAAATCCTTTTCATATTGAATTTCAAAATTTGACCTCTCATGATTCCATGATCGATATAAATTGAAGATTGGGAATCCTGATCCAAAATGTAGTCTTCGAAATTATGCTCACCACTTCTGAAATCGGCCTCTGTCCAAACTTGCTAAAACTTTTCAAAAGCTAGCCCGGGGTAAGAATCCCGTCCAGAGACCGGAAACGGCGATATGTGTGGCGATTGTATAAGATTCCCTACATTGTTTTCGTCCCAACTATTTGCAATTATCATACGTACTTATTATGAAACAACGCGATACGGGAAAGCCCCCCGGCCGCAAGGAGCAAATTCGCCGCCAAGAAACTTCCTGGGCCGTTTATATACTTGCTTACTTACAGCGGTCCCAGCGAAAGATGGAAAAACGCAGTAGCTTCACATTTTATCAATGTATTAAACATATGCTTGCAGCCTATACTTGGGCGCTTTAAAAACTTGCGGAAACGTAATGTTGCGTACATTGACATGATATCGTGCGTGCATACACGCCAAAATGCATACCTTAAATAAAAATTAAAAAAATCATAGCAGATATCTATTGCATATTGTTACATTATGATCAGCAGCGGTTCCATTCAGTGAGCAAAACTTTTTCGAGAGATTTTTATCAGCTAAAAACTATGTATTAACACACCGGCAAAACATATGAATATTTGCATTGTCGCCACTTTTTATTTATCCTGTATTCCAAATCTTAAATAATAACTCAGGATTATAGTTGCTACATTCTTTTGTGATAATTTTTTTAACGTCTACGTAAAACACCTCAAATCTATGAATTACCCTTACAAGACTAGAAAAAAATTTCTTTCGATTTGCATTCTATTCATATATAATAACGTCCTTTAATTATTTAACTAGACACGGCTAAATAATCACAATCCTAGACGAAGTCATAAAGTTAATGTAGACCGCTCAAGATTAAACTCTTGCAAGAATTGACTGGTAATCTTGTGCACATATTTATGTTAAGAAAATTTATCATATGTTATCCGATAATCCTTTATGGTTAATCATTTTTATTTATGAATGTTTTATCTTTTATTTTGTGTCCTTTGATTCGCGAATGCCACTTTTGGTTGCGACATCCATGCTTGGGGAATAAACGTTTTATAGGAATGTGGAAAAATCATACGGTTCGTTCCACGCCACTGATATAGCATAAGCCAACCCTCCACGCTGTTTACTTATGATAATTTGGAAGTTGACTAAACTAAACTTGAGTGGAAAGACATTTGAGAATTTTCGCCCTCAGAAACGTTATTTTTGCAGATATTTTGATTACATTTAAATAATTGAAATGTGCTTCATTCTTAATTCTCAATTTAGGTCCCCGCTTTAAACTGGCGAGCAAAGAAGGCTCGCAGTGGAAAATATACTAAGTAAATATCGTGATTCACATTTAAACAGATTTAGTTGTTATAGACACACATACAGTGTTTTGATTTTCGCTACATCATTTATTAATGGCTATATAATTTCCAAGAATTTCCGGAAGCCAGATATTGTTTTTTATAAGAAAGGTAAACAATCCGTAGAATATGTATTTAAATTAAATTATAATGGCTACGTTACATATTCAAACTGTAAATGGTTCTAGCATATTTAGGCAATTTCTCTATATATATATATATATATATATCTACTCAATTCTTTTCGATATCTTTACTTACTTTGATCTATTTTTAATCAGTTTTGTGCTTTTTCAACCATATTCGCTCCCAATGTGACTCCTAATGAAGTTTATCTCTACAGATTTTTTTTCTACAAGAACTTTATTTTGCTCAGTTGCTCAATCTCTCTTTTTCGCAGAGAGTAGGAATAGAAGGATATGGCTAGGATAGGACTAGTGGTTCGCTAATCGCTATCGCTACGCCCCATTTTTAGATATCACCGACAGATATGTCTTCGAAAATAAATCCATTAATTGATCGGAAAATCAACTTTAAATATGAAACTCTGTCCGTACTAGGATTCGAAACCGTGAATACCGCAAACGAAACCACCAACGTCGACCATTTCACCACGGATTTTTTATGTTGAATTAACTTTATTATTCCAATAAATATTCCAGTCTATTGTTAATGACTTCTCAATTGGATTGACATTCATTTGGTTAATCTCCGTTATAATAAGATAAAATTAACAACGTATTTTGTTCAACAGGACAATCGTCTTTTATGAATTATTTTAAAATCCGATAAATGTTCAAATTAGTTTTTTCGGCATTGATATGATAATAGACGTATTCCTTTTAGACGTAAACCACTTGAAGAGTAATTAAAGTAATCTTTTAATTGTTATGAATAAGTTTATTTTGCATTAAAAATCGCATCTTTACTTAAAAACTTTATAAGACAGTTGATAAAACGTTGCTATTTGCTTTCTGCTTAAAAATAATACTTACTTACTTTTATTCGACAGGCATATTCGAAAAAGGAACATTTTTCTTATGTTTTGAACCGCTCAATGACTTTTCAATAAAGTCTTTAAAATCTGTGTTTAACTATCTTGACATGTTGAAAGGCTGTCGGTGATTTTCCCAATCAACTCCAGTATGCGAATACAAAAGACTACTCAATCGTACGGACAAACAAATCAAGCGTTATTATTTCAACAAATACGTTTTTCCGCTTCCCCTTCTTAACTCGGGGAAAAGTTTGCGCAAACAATCACTTTGGGCTTTGTGTTGCTTGGAAAAGCGAATGAATGTTTTCTTCTCTTTTCACAATGAATGCAGTCTTACACATTGCGATTCTTTCAATAATCGAGATCATTCGTTTACAGATAATTCGTTACCTACCTCTTGGGCCACATTTAAAAAAAATGTCTCCATAAACATAAAATAATTTAAGCTGTAACAGAATATTAATAACTGACCTTTCAAATTCAAAATTAAATTTACATTTGATTTTGTTTGGAACCAATAAATTTGAATGTGTCTATAATTCTACAATACCCAAACATGCAACACCTTTATTCCATTTCCAAAAATAAATTGACGTCCGATCTTATAATTTTCAATAGGAACTTCACAAGAAGTTGTCTTTACGGAATAATTATTTTATTATTTGATGAATACAAACCTTGAAAACCTTATCACAAGTGATAAAATGCAAGTGCAAGCATAAAATCAATTTTGTTTTTTGATTATGAAATTGACACGGTCGATCATTATAACTCATTTCGTTCGCGATGTTTTCTTCCGATAGATTCTTCGATTCACTCTTTTCCTCCTTGACTCACTCACTCATAAGACTCTTTGGTTGTAGTTAGTAGACGTTCCGAACAAAATTACCAAAATCGGGATAAAGAAGGGTCTCCGTAATCTTATTCGTGTGGTCCCTCAGTCTGAAGTGGTTCCATACCCTTATTAAGACGGCGGTTGCTTATAAAACCGACAAACTTAAAAGTAATGTTGAAACATCAAGCAACTGGCCCAGGAGTAACGATACTTCGGAAAACAATACATGGTTCGAAGTTTCCACTCTTTTTTAAACTATCGATCCAAAAATATAATTCCCGTTTTATATCTGCAAGCCTGAATGAATGCATTGCTTCTATTAGTTATATTTGTAGATATATTCAATTAAAAGTTATGTTTTTATTGTTTAATTTTTCTCGTTAGGATGTTGTTAATATTTTCTTTTTTAATTCTGTTTTTTTTTTTTTGTAAATACGTTATGTTAATATTATTTTTGTTCAGCTGGTGGGGTACAAATGTCAGCTGTAATGTCGTCTCTTTCCAATTTTAACATTGACTCATCATTCAGACCCTGGATGCATTTTAATTGATTAATTTAAATCCCATTTGTCTTTATATATTCAACTTTACCGTGATATTCACTTATGTACTTATATTATAGTTATGTTCAAAGCTTGTGTCCAAACATGTTTACAAGCGGCTTCAATTTACAAAATGTGTAAATATATATTCGTAATTCGAATATCAGCCTTTTGTTTTTGTTTCCCATGATAATGATTCAAATATTTCAATATGTATCCAATATTACACAAGGGACTGTAAACCCAACGATGAATATTGTGACATTGTTTCATTATTTCTCAATAAATTATTTGACATCCATTTCGAACTCTAAACATACCGCTGCCCTATTTCCGAATTTTCCTAACTTGCGGGGAAAGTTGTTTTATCGTCTTATAGAAACAATGCTAAGAAGTTTATCAAACTATCCATTGATTAATGGCAAAAGTAGAAACCGCTAAGACGGCTTGTCATCTAGATCCCTATTTACAACAGAAACAAAAAAAAAAGCCTTTATTTTATACGGCCTACTAAATAACAGTGGTGATGAATGTTTTTACGAATGACTTTTCTTCCAAGCGGCCTTTCCTGACAGCTCTTTTTTCCCAACTGTGAATTGTTATTACATTCATATGTGTTTCTTAATAATAAGGATTTATAATCATAAGATAAAAAATATCAATTTATTTAGCTTCACAAGAACTTTTGAATAACTATTTCGGCATCGCGCAATCGTTAAAATTCAGAACTATGCTTTAACAATTTTTGTTCACTTATATTGAAATACTCAATCTTGTTTGTTCTATATGCAATTAATTTCACACTCCGCACGGCAGTTTATAAACGCTGCTTCTATCATGTTTTCAATTTTTGTCTTTATTATTTTTCAAATGTCACCCAAGATTGTTACTAACTTTAAGCGCCATGTTAACTTGCTCTTTAGATTTATTGAGTGTGAACGCTAAGCATTAAATAGCTTTTTATTCTTCCGTGAATTAACATTGAAATATTCTTACATTTCTGGCGATTTGCGAAAACTTTAAATACATTGTAAAGTATTTCGCTTTTCCGGATCATAGATTATTGCCAATCGTGAGTCAATAAATTATTTCCGTTTGGACTTTCAGGCAGAAACGAATACCTAATTAGATTTATTACGCCGCTAGCACGCGTAAATGCTAAAGAAAGGCACAACTTTAGAAAGCAATTTAGTATTTTGAAAAAGAAAAATGTTCTGTTTAATAATTTAATGTATTCTAACGTAAAACACATTAAGAGTTCTTACAAAATCTGAAAAATAATATTCCTTATATTATCAATACTTTTAATCATCTATATGTAAATTATTTTCACGATTCAACAACACAGTTAATTCACTTTCTTTGTCCCATCTTAATCAAAATTTTCATTATTACAGCTATCGTTCATATTACTGCTATTTTTAATCACATTTATAGGATCTGACTATTTTAAGTGGTATTTGATTTCGAATAATTAAAATTAATTACAAATATTTTCATGGAAAATTGATGTTTAATATCTGAAGTCTCTGAATTGAATGAATAGCCCGTATCAATATGTTACCCTACTTTCTGAAACCGCTTATGAAAAATAATAAAACCAGTTATGACTAAAATGACATGGCCAAATTTTTCTTTATAAGTTATACGCAATTGGAAATAAGTAATATAACGCAGGGTTTGTGTCACGCATGTAAATATAAAATTTTATTTTAAATGTCTATACAGTAGCTATGGCTAAAATGACAAAATATTATTCCGTGATGTTTAATTATGCATTTTTATTGTGCTCAAGTTCATATTACAATATAAAGTATGTTTCTTTTGACATTCAAAGTATTGTCAAGACAGTATGTATACCTTACTACCACACGATGAGTTACCCCCATTCGCTTGCTAGTTATATAGTTACATTCTCTCCTCGCATAACCCTACCCTGCACATCTCAATCCAGAGTAGAAGAAGGCCACCTTTGCGTTGTGAGTGTTATGTTATGTAACACGATATTCATAATTGAAAAACAGGAGCCTCGTCATTTGATAGCTCTGTGAGCTTGCATCTCAGATGCAGGCGGTCGGCCATTTGCGTCATGGCCGCCATTTTGCAAATGCAGCTGTCAGAAACTGGTTCGACAATCATTCATTTACCTTGTTTTTGTTATTCATGATATTCACCGTTACTCCTATCAGCCGGTATTCGATCATATTATATTGCATTGAGGAGCACAAATTTATAAAAAGTTCTGCGTCGTCCTGAAGTGCAATGCCCGCAACTCTTAAAATCGTCGCCTTGGTGGTTCTATACCTACTGCACATTAATTTGGAAATTGATGAGTTATGGGCTTTGTTTACTGTCTGTCAGTTCGAGTCCATTCGTGCGCTCGAATGTCTGAAGATGCCGAAAGGCGAAACCCGGGTCGCTAGTGACAAAATACATAGAAGTGTACAAAATCTGAATAATTCAAATTTGATTATGCATTTCATATGTATGTACTCTTTATATAAGAATTTATTATTCGTGATTTTATAAAAAAATTGTCTTTGAGATGATTGTAGAACACAGGCATATGTATAAGTATGTTGGATATTATGTCAAATAAAGCTTTTGATAATTGAATCAATTTTATTTTAGGGATTGACTTATTTTTTGCAAATTTTGTAGGCTGTTGAATGGAAAAGTTGGGGAAGCACTGTTTTAAACAATATTCCAGAGTATTCTCAAAACTGACAATAAAATAAAACAGTTCAAATGGTGTAGATCATTTTACAAACATATTAATACATTGTGTTAGATCCTGTAGCAAATACTGAAAAAAACAGTTTATCTTACTTATTTCTTTTCACCACCATAAAGTTTGGTTAAAAGTATATTTTCGTGTCGTTGTAACACTAACTTTTATGTTTTTATCGATACCTTATACCTAATATTATAATTCTCACATCGTATGCAATATTAAATCGTTGATCCTTATTTTCTCATTCCTCATTCAATAGCCGTTTGCCTCAGACACGTATCCGTGGTAAAGCTTAGTTTCTTTTATTAACGGTATATTATGCATCAGTAATCTTGCAACGTTGGTCTAGTTGTGACGGGTACATCTTACATGTTCAAGGTCCAGGGCCAAATAGTTATACAGCACACATTTGGATATTCAATAAAAGTTTGTTATGTTAAGCGATCCTCGGTTACTAGTGTTACCACACACAATGAGCTTGGTTTTAAATATTAACTTATCAATTAGCATTGACCATACGATAAACCAGTTTCTGTATTTTATTTATACTTGCAAAAATACAAGGAAATCTGTATAAATATAATTAACTTCATGCAAATCCAATTTCATTTGTTTTCGTATTCCATTGTGTAAAAGTAATTAAGGTTTTCGCTTACATGGAAAGTGTTGCCTATACAATTTAAAATTCCTCTTAATATGTTTTTAAATGCTTTTTACAATTTACGAATAATATTTTGATCCAGAAAATAATTTATAGGTATATATCACTAAACATCCTGGCTCTTCGCTATCTTTGTTCGCATTTTATTATTTATTGTCTATCGTATCGGCTTTCTTCCTACTCGCAAGGTTTCGAATTCTCGAATGGACACATTATTACATTGGTGTATATCCGAAGGCATTAGTGCTCGTGATCTTGAAAACGGAACGTAGAAAGAGTCATCAGCTAAATACTAAACCTTTCCTTACCCTGTCTGATATGAGATTTTGAGGTACTAACTTACAACCAATTTTCTTTAAACACTGAATATTTAAATACTCTATTACTAGTCGATATGATCCTCATTGGGAGATAGTCATCTGCACGGGCCGAAGTTTCATAAATTTACCCGGTCCGAGCCCGTCATCTCCAGACCCGCCCCGGCCCGAGCCCGAGTATCACTATCACACTTGTTACCCGAACCCTACCCGAAGCCCGGATATATTTTCTCAGCCCGAAAAAAGCCGGATTGTTTTAAACATAGTTATTCATTTAAACTCTTCAAACAATATATGTTATTGTTTCCATATTTCCAACAATATCTAAATTATTTAACTGCCTTATGGCTGACTCATGACCCGAACATAGTACTAAATATTTTTCTTAAATTTGTATTTCTTACCTGGGTCGGGCCGGGTAAAGGCCCGCGGGTCAAGCCCTGGCCCGTGCAGACCTCTATTGGAGAAGACATGTTTCAAAAAAAGTATGTGTAAATAATGTCGTAAAATTGATATTTTTTAAGATTACCTATCGTTCTACAAAATCATTATTGATGCCTTATCGATTTATCGAGTGTAAAAGAAATATTTATCATGATCTAAATAAATAATATTTTTTTATTATGTTTTATTAGCTGCAAATGCCCTTCAGTGAATACACTGGTCGCTGGTGTCAGGTGACAAAAACCTGAGTGGTTAGGTAAGCAAATGGTATGACTCAAATTTTAAAATAAATCTTATGCATATTTATGTACGCAATATTTCTGTATCTTTGATTTTTGTTTTAATGCGAACGGTTTTAATTGTCTGTCTCAAATGCAGCAAAACTAATAGACCTTAGAAAATCTCAAGGTGATCGCGTGAACTGGCTTCACCGTGAATTACTCAACAAATGGCAGTGCTTTCTTATCCAGCAACGATGGAAAGGAAATGTAAGGCACTCAATGTTTACACGTACACAAGACGAAGGATGACTCGAATGATCCTTCGAATACTTTCCCAGAAAAAATTAAAATATCCCGGCGTAAATCTTGATTATTTTACATTTTTTTAAATATTGACATTGGTATGTACACCGTATGAGCCTGAATATAACGTGTATTTATTGTGATGCTCGTTTTGAAAAGCTGAAACAATAACTTTTATCTTGTATATATTTTAATTTTTCTTTTCAATCCTGCTCCGAATGAACAGGTGGCGACATATTGGAAGCCGCATTATATTTGAATTAATATGTTGTTTACTCTATTTCGCACATAGGTAAGTGGAGATATGCAAAAAATAGTGAAAAATCGAAAATGATTTTTGCATATTTCTAAAATAATATTAAATTTTAGAAGTCACAGTGTCATAAAATCTTTACAATTAAATGCGCTATCAATGTATGATCGTGTACGTTTTCAATTATACCGCTGACTAAAACAATTCTAACCTATTAAATGTAATTAAACAATCAGTTGCGGATAATTGATAAATTTTGTTGGGAACACATCGTTTAAGGATATAACTTTCCTTGACATACTAATATGTTGTTAAACGTCCACAATTGTACGATTGATGTCTTTTAGATTTCTCATTCTTCAATTTAAATGCAGCGCATGCGACTGCAAGTGTGTCAATTAATTTACTCCACATTTTAAATCAAACTGATGCTTCTTTTCTTGTATAAATACTTACTGAAATATCCTGAAATTATTTTTAGACTTCGTGTACATTTAGTTGAACTTCTTGCGATGTTTTCTCTTTAAATGCGTCACAAGCTAATTATAACAAGAATTCGTCTCGCCCTCCACGATTTAGACTTGGAGATTCATTGTTCAATGGTGAACGTGAAATAATACACAGAGCATATTTCTTCTTAATGTAAATTTCCTCCACTATAGGGTTATCAAGAATTTTTAAATGTAATAAGATATTATAGCATATCATAAACCTTCTCCTACATTCACTTTGTATTCTACCGTCAGTTAGCTGTGAAATCTAACGTTTAGATATTTTCAGAACTGTCTTCCCCTTTTTTTTCTTCTTCAGTGTCTATGATTATTTCGGATTCACTATTGCTCACAATGTTTCGTTAAATACTCTTGGCCTCAAATGTAATCACATCTAGCCCCTACCACAAACATAATGTTCCCATGCATACCTATCTACTTATTTTTTTATATATAAACAATTTTGCAAGATTAATGTGTTCACAAGTGATATCTTATTTATCCAATGGCGTGTTCGTAATTGTCATTCGTACTATAGTACTTTACTTCTGTCACTATAAATATTTTAAATTGAAAATCATCAAACGCCGTGTCATCAAAATTAACTGGCATGCATTTTAATTACGTTTGGCGCCGCAGAATTTTAAATAATTCCTTGGAGAAGCTACAAATTATCTTCATTGTATGTACTTAACTTTATCTTCAATACAATCTTATATATAATAGCCCAGACCGCTCTGTAGAGGTTTTATTATTATCACATGTAGGTATGAAATTGTCTTATAACCTAAGCGTGCGCGGTGCATATACAATAAAATTTTATACAATGCACACACAGTTCCGAAGTACTAGCTACTTTAGACACTCAGTATTTCAATTGCATACCGTCATTTATGACGGGTACGGTTATTTATATATATTGTTTTAAGGCTGTAACTATGTGACTATAGCAGTAGGATAACATACCATACTTAATTTGTATAACATATGATAGTACATTATAATGAGCTACTGAATTATTCGATCTTCGATGTTTCTTCAGATAAATATGTTATCTATACACTCTCGGTGGTCGGCATTTACTCGCAACTATGATAACTCGTTTCGAGTCTATTGTATTTTGTGAGTCGTACATCACGCCATGTTCACATACCCAGTATTACTAGATTGAATGTATCACGGTTTATTTTGACCGAAAAACAAAATCGTCCAAACCAACCACACTCACGCCCCTACAGTTCTCACGGCTCGCTGAAATTCAGGAATTACGTGGAAATCTAGATTCATGTCAGTGATAAAATGCTTGAAATTTGCGAATCACCGAAAGATCCCCGTACTCGAAAAAAAATGAAAACTGAGTTTATTTAAAAACAAGCCAAATTAATAAAAAATAAATTTAAAATAAATAAATAACCTTCTTCAGCATTGAATAAATATTGACGTATAATATTTTAATTTTCATATTCAATATTATTGATTAATTGATAACATAACCAAGTTGTAAACACTTTTGGTAACGTGATATGGGAGAGGGGTCAAAGGTACGTATATGTGTGATGGTTTCATTATTTTCCACTCAGGTCCGATACTGAAATCGGGGCCGAGTTCGATTACCTAATTACCGACCTTCTATCATTGCACTCTTTGAATAGTGAAATTATCTCACTGGATTATAACCAGTCTTAGTTAAACAGCGTCTGCTGAGATGCTCCATTATGACTTCATATTTTATAATATGCTCCACATTGGGAATGAATATGTTTTTTTTTTATTAATTTATCCAGAATAAAGTTATTTGATCTTATCCAACTATTGTAGAAACTTGAATCAAATAATGTCGGCGTCCGTGGTGCAGTTGGTAGCGTCGTTGGCTACGGTTACGGATGTCTCAGGTTCAATTCCCGGTGCGGACGGTTTTCATAAATTGATCTTTCAGTCGATTTATGAATTTCTGTTCGTAGTCTGAGTGTTTGTGATGTCTAAAACTCCCTCCCACCCATCCGATCCTCACGGGGCGTAACAAGAGCGATTAGCTAACCACTAGTCCGGTCCTAGCCCTATCCTTCTATCCCTACTCTCTCCGAAAAAAGAGAGGTTGAGATACCTCCATTAGAAGACCATATGCTTCACGCTGGGAGCGGACATTGAAAAACAATACCCAGCATTTCGTCTTAAACACGTCGAAAGCAAGGAGGGTTTTCGATAGCTCTTAAAATAATACTATGACTATCTTTTACTGACTGGATAATATGCCATTCAAAGAATATTGTCGTTTTAAAATGTTTCTGGTCCTTTTAATAAATAATAATTTATTCATTATTATAAACATTTAAATCAATTTTAATTGTAAATATGAACAGCGCGGTCGGGCTCGCAAATCAGTCTCGCGTAAGAGAGCCCACCTATAAACCGGCGTCGAACTTCCTCGTAACATAAACATCACACATATCCGCAGTGGTGTGCGAAAAGTAGCGAACTAAATCAATATAAATCAACATACCGTTTTCTCGTAAACAGTTCACATATTCCATATATATCCACAATTAACAGTACCGATTTCACTTTACAGTATTTATGCTGCAGCTAGTAATCGCAGGTCAAATACAAGTATAATAAATGTAATGTCTCATTTAAGTCTTCCAGAATTCTAATGTGGAGCATATGATCCCCTAATAGAGTAGACCATCTAAACATAATTTGAACAACTTAATCTGGTTGTAAGTCACCTGCTATCGCCAAATATAACAGGAATCACAGTGTGGTGCTCGGAAAAAACTGGTATCTAGCTGATCACTCTCTCTACGCCCCATTTAGGAACGAAAATATATGTATTGATCCAAATCTATAAATCGATTATTAGTCTAATCATCAAAATTATATTTTTTTAATTAACGTCGCGAATCAACTGTTAATCCAACACTAATGGGTCAATCATATTAAATGTAATATTAATCAATCAAAGCCAGTCGCGAGACGACAAAACTGTTTCCGACGTTTATGTTCAAATTAATGTCTAGAATAATCGGTTAAAATTGAGCTTTTTATTATGATTTTCTGATTATACTTTTTATATATAAAATTATTTGATATATTCTACGATTTTTTTTAAATTTTAATTCTAAATATAAAGTTGATGGTTGTACAAGGAATATTTTTTTAAGAAGACAGCATGTGATGATTGGTGTTTGATAACAACCCTTGAGAATGAAAACTGCAATGCTTTTGAAACGTAGGGTGATTTCCACCAATCCATAGATTGGTGTCTTTCCATAACAATACTTCTACATACCATACACTAAAAGCCGTGGAACCGTGAAAGCTCAAAAACATAAATTTGTTCAAATTCCTCTGTACATATAAACACAACGCTATCGTTTCGTGACTTTCGTTTAAATTTTTAACGTATAGTGTTGCTTTGCTGCCATAAAAACTTCGATCTCATGAGATCCTGAATTCATTCATGTTAAAGTCCAGCACGCTACTCGAAAGCTGACAACGCTATGCATTCCTTCCTCGAAGTACCCGCTTTGTGCTGTTGGCTCCTGCATTCCGGAAGTGCATACAATATTCGAGTATGGGGTTATGTTCCACGGCTCACGAACGCCAGGAATGTTCCGAACAAATGAGAAATACTTGCGAGATTTTAAAAGTTCAATCATCGAAGAGCTGTTGGAATATATTATGGATACTTTGTCTACCGCTATAAACTGTTGTGTTAAATATGTTATTATTTAATTTAGAGTGAATCAAGATTTTTTTTATTGAAATAACGAGTGCATTTCGCGAACGATGTGCTTAAAAAACAATTTTTAATTTTGGAAGTATCGAGCAACACTGCTTTTTCCCAAACCCTATACTTAACAATTTTTACAGGTTTATTATGATATAATATGCAGTTTAATACCATTGTAGTGAGAGACGTGTTGCCAATACTTACTTATCAATCGGGACCATTTATAAATAATGGCGTCAACAACATAAATTTATAATAATTCATTTTACAGACGTCACTTTACTGATAATTTGATATAAAAAACCGTTTGTGATTAAAAAAAGAACATTTAAAATATAAAACAAGAATATTTTTCTACAATGATATGTTTATTTTACAAGTATTATAATAGTATATTAGTATTTTACAGTAAGGAGTATTAAAAAATTATCATTTCGTGCATGCATTTTCATTTACTATCAATGTAATGTATCGCCTTATCCAGATTCAAATATTTATATTCCTGATTAACATTTTTATAACTCTGATTTCAGTTCTTATTATGCCATAACCATTATACCAAGAATAAAACATATTTGTTACATATTGTATATTGATTCTGTAATTATAATTCATGTATCAGCGTGTATTTTCACTGTCGTATCGATACAAAAAATAGTTTACAATTACTTATTAATAGTAACTCTCGGTGATAGAATCTAAAAACATGATTGCTTAAATTATTCGCAGTTCCCATCGTAAACTCCATGCATGCTCTTTCTGCGTGGATTGATAATCTTCAGCATTTAAAATTATTATCAAACTACCATTCCTTTGATCGCAAAATAGGGATTTGATTCTTTTCGGTGTGATGTGCCATTATATTTCCAATTTCTAAACTAGAGTGTTTTATTGTCGTTCGTTAATTTAAAGCTGGGATAATGCTTAAGATTTAAGAGATTTTTCATGGAATATTATTATAAAGGTCAGAACGGTAGCGGAAGTTTCGCAGCCGCGGAACACCCCGCCCGAAGATCGCAATTGAAAAACTATCGAAGCGAGAATCGTACGGCTCATTTGGCATCTCTCGTGCATCAGACAAAAATCGTTAAGGAAACCTGCATGAATGGATTTCTCTTGATTCCAATGCAACAAAAAACGTCGCAATTGATGTATTGCAACCATTGTTCTGGTGTTGCCATTATCTTTGTGCATCTAAGATTTATGTGTCGATACAATGTCTGTTATGGAAAGTAACCGTGACACTTGCTCGACATACCTTATTTTGGAGCAAGACTTTGGTTTGATTTCGAAAGAAATTATTCAACAACTAGATATCATATGACACGTACCAACGGCATAAGATAGCGTTTTAACTTTAAAACAAAACGTAGGTATTAATAACTATGACGCTTAAGTTTTTATTGTGTAAAAGTATTTTGGTCGGGTCCGCGGTGCAGAGGTCAAAGTCGTCGGTGACGGTTACGGATGTCTCGGGTTCAATTCCCGGTACGGACAGTTTTATAAATTGATTTTTCAATCGATTTATAAATTTCTGTCCGTAGGCATGGATCTTTGTAATGTGTAAAATTCCCTTCTACTTTAAGGACCAAGGAAGTAGGAGGAAAGTTTGAGTCATTGGAAGTTAGAGAAGGTATAAGTCCATTAGTAAAATCTTCGTAAGCAGCATATTTTTTCAAGTATTTATTCGGCCATTTCAATGTCCGTCACTTAACATTTTATTGACGTCGGTATTCCAATTGTAGTCGGATTCCTCCGCTGTGACACAAAAATCAGTAATACATAATTATTAAAATGTCAAATATGCATACTTTAATTTGAATTTAAACGCCATAAACACGTACGCACCATAAACCATAAACAATGACTTGGTGATTCGCGGCTCACCGGAAGTCCAATACTTGCATCATCGAACAAAATATTTTGAAGCCGCGTGCTTCGCAGACATCCGATCGCGTGCTATAGGTACATACTTGGGTCAGAGATTTGGACAACGTTGTCTATCGTTCGTGGGAATTGGGAAAAGCTGGATTTAGTAGACGTTCCCTTTTTCTCGACATCATTTCTTTTCTTATTGTTTATGTTATGTCCGGTATCTTTTCTTCTCCTTTTTATAAAAACGTCAGCGAGTGGATCCTTGCGGATGTGCTGAAAAGAATTTATCGGCTTCAACATAGATATTTGAAATTTTCTTCCACATATACGAAATTCTACAAAGAAAAACTATTCCCTCCAAAATTTTTCTTTTAAAATAATCAACGAAACTTATTTCGATCTTCCGTTTTTGTTCATAAAATCGTTATATATAAGAACCAAGCTCTTTTTAAGCAGTCATAAAGATATTTCTTTTTGGGACAAACTGTCGCGATGAAAAACGTTTTTGTTTCTATTTAAAGTATTTATTTATGTTTCCGACACCGTAATGAAAACTTCAATAATTCAGCAATGCCCAAATCGTCTGTATTAATTCTTTTCTCAACAAAATAATGTACTTAGAAAATATAATGAAATTGTTTTTTTATGTTCCTCTGCACTCATCTGGCGGTTTACGGATTATTTTGGTATGTTCACGTTACATTGTGCTACACATCTACATTGGTTCATACTTTTTAAATTTTAATCTGGCTCACACCAAATCATTGTAGCTGTCAAAGTGAGCGATACCGGGAAGAATATTAACATTTTATCGATATTTGTCGGCAATATTTATAATCAATGAATTTCTTGTTATATTATGAAAGCATTTTTTATCTATGGCTTTAACGGTTGATGATTGCTGCAAGTTTATTACATAGTAATATATTCATAACAATTACATTCATTTTCAACACGGTGCAATCGATTCCTACTTCGAATAATTCCTTTTCGCCATTTCCCATAAAATAACTTCGGCGTTATTAATCAAATGGATAGTATACCTATCAGTTAAATACCTAAACAATATTCGCAACAATTTAACAATATTCCCCGCCCTAATAAAACCATTGGTATAATGTCCGCTTCGGTTCTCACGTCCCACCCATCAGACATCGCTGGTCGTCGAAAATTCAAATGGTAAATAATTCAGCCGGCAGCCGGCGCTACATTCGTTTTTCAAATTCGAATTCGACGCGCATAATGTGTGTTATTGTATCAATCCTGTGCCACTGTTTGTAAATTCACCTTGTGATTATTTATGGTCGATAAAAAACAGGTTACCATCGATACTATTGCAAATTAATAATTGTAACTTGAAGTCTTTTGTTATTAATAGTCAATCTGTTTTTTGGCATTGCTCACTGTAAGCATTTAGATAGTTTTGCCTATCTACACCACTGGGTGAAGAATAATGGTATTCGTCATTAAAGCAAGAATAATGGTGGATTCATATCTACAGATATATTCACAATAACCTCTCATTTACTCAAATCAAACAAATTTCAAGTAAATAGAACATTTATTCTTTAGAAAACAACACATTAATACAAGAAAAATAAAAAGAAAAACAATTGGCAAAGTACATTTTTAGATATGATTTTTTTTAAAGATTCTTTATTTGTGACTATGAGAATTTTATATTATATCTCTTGTAATATTGTTCTTTCTGGAGTAATGCAATTAGGTACCTTCCTAATTTCAACAACAAATAAATAACACAGGTTTAGTGAAAATGCAAAATAATATCGGGGTTTGTCGCAAAACATTTTTATTAAACCTATGGAATATTTAAGTATCCTACCCAAAAATATTCTATCAATAGGTGTGGCATATCCACCCCCCCCCTAGATTCGTCTATGAATCATTGTGCCCCAACCTCTTTTAACCATTCGATTGTGCTGAGAACGCAATGTTGTACCTCCTTTGAAAGGTTTTAGATCTATATCATTGCGGATTGTTTGAAAAATAACTGAGCTCAGAGCTGTCAGCGTCGTTTATTGTTTGTTTAATTGAGTCATCCCGGCGCTTTATTCCCACATTGTAAAAATGTATTTAATGGCCGCATATTGTATGCAATCGCTTTCGAAATTGAATCATTTAAAAGTCACGTCTATAAAAAAGTTAATCGATACCCGTTTAATAATGCACTCGCGCTCGTGTGAACCCGTTTCACTTTGCTGTAACCGGAAATGCATTTTTGTGTAATTTTCAATCGTTTAGCTGCATTGTTCAAATGGGCAGCAATTTTTTCTTTATTCGAAAAATTAATTTGACACTGACAGTAAATATAAAAATTGAATGCTTTTTTTATTCTTTCAAATCCAATTACGAAAACTTGTTTCGGTTGAACGGATTCCTGACTCTTTTGTAACCATGTCTTCTCCTAGTGTGATGCATTTGTACTCCTAATGGAACATCTCTACAGATGTCGTTAACTGTTAGTAGAACTGTTATTCAGCCGCTCAATATTCTTTATGATCCATATTAATGATGGGATGGGGCTAGGCCAGGACTTTTAGTTACCTAATTGCTATTGCTATACTCTCGCGATGGTTGGAACGGAATGTAGACAACGCAAACATCCCTCTGAAAAACCACACTCTCAGGCGGCATCCTCAAGACGTTTCTAAACTATTTCTTTGTGTCTCTTTATCATGCTGGAGGTTTTCAACGTTGTCATACCAATTCTTCGAACCGAGACTCCTGCATCTAAGTCAAATGTCATGATTCGGCTAATATTTATTTGATCATTAATCATTTTCTATTCACCTCTTGATTCATGCTTAGATCATATACGATCATGAAATACGAGATTTTTCTCCACAACAGCAGAGCTTTGCAATGGTGATCTTTACTGTTATTTTATCGACTGACAACGCCCACATGAACAGACTTTACGGCGAATACGAAAATAAAACGTACGAAGCAATTACCGTTTATTGTTGCATTGTTTGGGGTGACGCGTCAACATCAGCCATGCGATGTCCGCTCTAAAAGCTCAGCAACGGTCGCCGTGGGATGTGGGAAACTTTGCGCTTTTCATCATTGTGTTTTAGTAGATATTATTTGTTAATACAGACTTCACTTATTGGCATAACTTATTGAAAATTAATGGTGATCTTTTATATTCGATTGTGGTACATAAGTCATAACCAGACAAATGGAGTCCGCATCTTTTTCTGAATCACTTTGTTTATTACAAAAAATACACTATCTTTAATCTTTTAACCTATCTTATCTTGATATCAAATTTGTATTGACAAATGTAGAGACTTTGTTCTATATCTAGCTACCGCTGCATTAGCTGCAATTTCCATTATATGTTTTTAAATAAATAGCAATGTAAGAGTTTAATAATAACCTGTAAAATAGTTCAGATATGTAGGTATATTACTATTAAAAATTATTTGTTATTTTAAGTTTATCATGCATAAAATCATAAATATTTGAAAACAACTTAGTAAATACCTAGTACAAATAAAATTGTGTTTAATTTAAAAAAAAAGATACCTAGCCATCCAATTAGGAACTGTATTTTACAAATCAATAAAGTTAAGTGCCTTGCTTACTAGCTTATCATAAAATAAGTATAGTTTTACATTTACTATGATTGCTTTGCTTTAGAAAATTTTTTGTCGGATTATCTCATCATTTTTGACGCGCCTGCAATAATAACATTACCAATATAATTTCGTACTATACACAATATATTTTGTCACGTTACATTTTCTTTATTTGGATTGGAAAGTTATTCTCACTCTCATCAAAATGTACTAAAACATAGCTTCCAAAGAATGGGCAGTCTTTTTTGTTACCTTTTTCTTTATCAACACTTCCCTCGTCAATCATATACATATAAATTTAGATTTTTTTTTTAAATTTAAATTTGGATTATTGAGATTTTGTACACTTCCATGTATTTTGTCACTAACGATCCGGGTTTCGCCTTTCGGCATCTTCAGGCATTCGAGCTCACGAATGGACTCGAACTGACAGACAGTAAACAGTGTCTAACGTTTATATAGAAGATACAAATACGACAAATATTATTTACGAGGTAAAATATTATACGTCTGAGAGCCACACTGATACCTGAGTTAACATTTCGAGAATTGCCTTAATCCTTATTTTGTAAACAACACATTAGCAGAGTGGCGAATTGTCGCTTTCCAACTTCTTTTAGAAATACCAGTGATTTTACAATTATAATAGCATTGTGGGTTTCGACGGGTTAAATGTTCTGATACCCTTATATCTAATGTACGTGTGGTTTTACCCACATAGAAATGTTGGCAATCATTGCATTATAATTTATAAATACCAGATTTGTTCTTAAAGTGGACTCTATCTTTATTGTTAATAAGTAATTTGCCTAGAGAATTTTTGCAATAGAACTCCGGTCTAACACTATCAGCGAGTTGTTTATATAAATTTAGGTACGAAATAATATATACTGGCATGATACGACAGTACACGTAAATGAAGTTGAAGTAAAATATTTTAGTTTATTCCGGTTTATCGCTGGTGATAATTTCCTTCAGAAGTTATTATACCTTAGAAGATTTCAAAAATCATTCACCCATCATATTAGAGTGACAACATCGACGATACTATATTAACATAATTGTGTGTTGTTATTTAATTTGTGGACACATGCTATCTTTCATGGTTTGAGCGTAATATTTTTTTTGCTTTCCTTAATTACCTGGTCACTGTTCATATTCTAAAAATTTAGAAAGACATGACTTTTTGAATGTTTATTTCGAAATATAAATGAGAATATTCACAAAAACGGGACCTCTTTTGCGGCCTGTTATCTATCAAAGGATTTAAAGTGAAACGTTTTGGAGATAAAAATAATTAAAGCTTTTTAATATTATGCACTGCTTTAAAATCTTCATAGCGTAAAGTTTTCACAAAGCTGTGGTCGTTTATCTTTTTAATTTCTTTATGAATCTAAACATAATAGAAGATGATGGAGCAATTATTTTTTAACTGAACGACAATACCAAATTTTAAATCTTTATTATTCAAACAATTGCTTTTAAACTTATGTAATTATACAATATTGCCGATTCTCTTCGAGTTATAAATATAGAGCTTTGAACGCATTTTAATCCATTAAATTTAAACAATATATGTTTATAATTTACTTAAGCCTATTGTATGGATCACTCTCGCTCCTCCGTTATGCGTTTTTTTACCATGTGTGTAATACACCGCTTATAATAATTATTTCTAGAAAAATTAAATGTTGGAAAATGATGCCATAATTGGCCTTCATATAACTTATTTGACTTTTATCTAAAACACAATTATTATTTACGTATCATTTAAATTTGGAAAATATTGAGGTAAGTCATCTTACTCGAGTAAGATGATAACATGCTGTCTTACGAATGGTGGTATTGCACCAATCATGACGGTCAATTTACAAAATAATATCACGAATACAAGCCGTGAAAACTTAAAACGTATTATAATTAGTTAATAAAATTTTCAAACCTTTTTTTTTAAAACTATTATTGCAATTTCTAATATCTTTATTTATATAAAATAAATTGTTTGTAATACTACATTTTTCTTTACCTTGAAATCGAACCAAAATCATTCAGTAATTATTTCACATGTCTCTACGATTGTGCAGGTACACCTGCTTTACTTTGCAAAAAAAAA
Organism: Himalopsyche phryganea; assembly: GCA_022494535.1. Taxonomy (NCBI): domain Eukaryota; kingdom Metazoa; phylum Arthropoda; class Insecta; order Trichoptera; family Rhyacophilidae; genus Himalopsyche; species Himalopsyche phryganea. The sequence goes on along the minus strand of JAGVSL010000080.1, from coordinate 1,374,965 downwards.
CGTTCTATTGTATGCTTTATTCATTACGCTATTACGAGTTTTCATATTTTATAAATTATTAATGAAATACTTTTATACGGGTCCATTTATTTTAGTCCTTAAAATGAAAGAACATTCGAAACCTTAGTTGCTTTTATCAGTTTCGTATTTCCAATCTTCGTGTATTTAACTGTCTGAGGTAAGATTATTGCGGTTCATTTATCTGAGTCTTTTATTTTCAATTTAGAAAACCAGCGGTATTATCTTTCGTGACTTGTGTTCGTCCATTGTCAACACTCCTCTGTTTAATTAGACAACAAATGGGTGGTTCCTTCGGAGAGGGGACCCTAAGGAGTTGATAGTTAATTAAAAATAAGTCGGCAATTAACTTTATCAGCGCCGTTACGGTTGTGTCCCTTTCAAAAGAAATTAATTAACGAAATGGAGAAACGAAGGCGTCCGTAATAGAACGCCGATGTAAACAACATCGCGATGTTGTTTTTTCTTCCGACGCTCACGGAAAAGGGGGTGTTTTCGTTTTTTCTGTGATCTAAATACCTTCGGAAATTAAGCAAGAAGACAGATTAAGCCACCAATGTCACTCTTTCACACCATTTTGTCGTGCTCAAGGTAGGTAGCCATATAATAAATATGGTATTTTATGTTGTTATGTTTGTAAGCTATTATAAAAGGAACTATGTTCAATTTGGATTATTGAGATTTTGTACACTTCCATGTATTTTGTCACTAACGACGAACTATGTTGAATGGAAGTATTTAATTTTCTTAAATATAATGTTTATTAACTGCCGTGTTTAAAATAGATATTTATCGTTTCAATCAAAAAATTCAAACATGGAATCATAGTCCATACTTCGCGTGTTCATATATGCAATATTTTCTACAGTAGGCATCTCCAACTTCCAATAACATTGATTTGAGAAGTTCCCTCAATCAAATCATTCGAACTAAATTGCACCATTCATATCAGCAGACAAATAACGTAGTAATTCACACTGCCGTAGGGGCTCGATCTTATGCGTTTTCTGTCTACTTTTTTACATTAAGAACATTATTTTTATACGCGTGAATTCGCCTGTAGAAAAAACGTTAAATTACATGTCTGTATATATGAATTATTCTCGTTTACTAGTTAAAATTCAACTATTAAAAAAGTAAAAACAACGATATATGTTAATAATTAGCATGTAGGCGCCACCCACATACCTCATTGACTGGAAGCAGATTGATGATCGTATTATTTTTCCGCGGTTTTGCAAACTAAACACCTTCATCGCAATAAGAACAAGCATAACTGGAATATTACACATAACTTACATAACAAATTACTCTGCATCACATATTCAACAATAATTCGTTGAGATAGAAAAAGAATATCAAATGAATTTACAAAATGGTAGGTTTATATCAACTGTTTTCGAATTGTCAGTTGGAATCTGGTTGAAATTCGAACACTGTGTTCATTAAAAATTAATTCTAAATATACTGCACCTACGCTGGATATGATATACATTAAATTATTCTACAGTATTTTTTAAGTTCCAGAAGACACAACCTTAAATTATTGTATGTTCGCATGGAATGTTTTCCCATTTCATTCTGTACGTTTCCCTCACACGGCAACAGTTTTTGGTGGCTTTTCTCGGGCGGATGGAATTCCAACAAACCCATGTCTATTTTTTTTTAATTTATTCTTGTCCCTATTCATAATGTCAGCCTTAATGTCAAGATTTGTCATGAGACCCTGAATTTTCTTTCCTTTTTCATAGGTGGAATTTGGTCATAGTCCACTCAGATGCTTACCTACTCAATGGTACGTCAAGCACGCATCTAAGGGAGGGGTGAAAGGGTCAAAATTCCTCCTATTTCCCCTTTGAGTCGTTGGTACTATTTAAAAAAATACTGAAAAAGTTTTTTCGTAAATATTTGACTATATTATAGTATCCAAGAACATACAGTTTTTTATTATGAACATTTTTATGAAATATTATAATAATTGTTATTGAGCTTGTCTGATTTAGTTAGCCGAATTTAAAAGTTTCCTTTGGAAGTACAACTTTATGAAATCTTACATAACTGCTAGCCTTAGTTAACCATTAGTGACGCGTAACAATTTTTTGTTTATGAAATCCAAATATTTATTATTAAAAATGTTACCCCATTATAGTACGTTGACCCTTGCCAAAATCATTTTCACAAGATTTTCTTAGCTGTTACAGATGGATCTAAAGTAATAATAACCACTGTCATTCAACAATAGCCACAGACTACACCTGTTACATTTTGGAACTGGAAGATATCGATTTTTTTGACTTGTCACGGTACCTATACTACACTACGGTATCTATATGCTTAACATTGCGTATGAATATGGTGTAGGGAAAAAAATAACCATCTGTATTATCCCGATTTCTTCGATTTTACTGTTACATAAAAGTTTTGCTAGATAATTTACCAAATAAAAAAGTTCATCAAAATATTTCATTCATTCAGCAATTAATTGAAAATCAACTAGCTACTCAGCCTCCATTCATTATATTTATTCATTTATTTTATTTTTTATCCGTAATACCTCTACTTTCTCTGCTCTAGCTAGATTGTGGTTGCATTTTCAACCGCCATTTGTTATACCTCACAATGAATATTGCGTCAAAATAAAACTGTCCCTGGTGAAACAGTTTTAATTATTAAATAAAAAGTTTGAAAGTGTCACAATCATGCCTGGCCATACCGTTTCATAAAAGCGACATTTTTAAATGTGCCATTTCTTACTGCGAAGCAACTATTCTATATAATTGGACCTAAGTAGTAAGAGTTATTTTCTACGCCTAATAATTCTCCAACATTCACTTTGTCAATTGCAATCATTCACACGGTACAAAATGTGATGTATTTTGAAAGAAATCGTGACAGTGAAGGAGTGCGAGACCCGACTTTTGTTATCTGTCCGCCATTGAACGACGGAACGCGTCACGACATGCGACAGACACAGCCACAAAGGTGTCGTATACCTGCGACACACCGGCTGAAAAATATGGACAACCTTCCTGAGATTTTAATCATTTTTCTTGTCGTGAGTGTCTTATGCTAATCGATTTAAACGCCCTCGAATTTCCGCCTATACTAACTCAGAACGTACAATGTTTTCAATACTTACTCCATCTCACGAATACATTCATACTTTAATTAAAATTAAATACATTAATCTAAATCTATTCAAATAATAGTTCCTGTTTAAAAGCATTCAAGCGAATCTATTTGCATACAAGTTTAAATCATCAGTGCGCACCAACGCCCATTTTAACAATAATAACTGATAGGGCACATCGAATCTCCCAAATCTCTTATACGAGGCGACGCCTTGAATAATAATAAATAACGCGATATTACCTTCATGCTCACAGATGAATAATTGTGTTACGGTATAGGTTGCCATAATCGCTTATCCGCCATCATTGTGGTTGAGCGCAATCGAATAGCTATGTCAAATAATGTAAATCCAGATGGCGTTGACCTCTTTAAGCCCTTTACCCATGGAGCTCAGGCATGTCAAACCTCGCCTGGGTATGTACGGTATGAATTGATTTAACCCTTTGCTAATATATTATGCCCGTGCGAAAAGAGCACTTAATGGTTTTGATTATTTTATTAAGCTTTCATTCCATTTAAAATCAATGATTCACGTCTTTACTTGAGACCTCAGGACGCATACGTCATTTTCACCGGGTGTCATAGTAAATCAAATAATGACTACAGCTTCCAATAATCATTATTGAAGTCGCAAGTCACATGTAACAATAAACGGTGACGACGTATTGTGGAAATTAATTTCTTTCTCATATTTATATTTATCCACTGGCAGAGATTGAACTTTTGTCTGTAGGTCCTATATTATAATACTTCTGATCATAACCCATACGTTATAAGCAGGTAGAATAGTTGTCAGTTAGACATTTTGTGAGGTGAATTGCTAAATTCGTGTATATTGAACAAGATGTTCTATGGTCTATCTTCATACGTCTTGACCTTTAGGTATAATGCAATTATTGATATAAGCATTTCGAAAACTTCCATTCAACTTTCATAAGATGCATTTAATGTCTTACTTACTTTTTATAACGTTAATCCGCACTATTTCATCTAGGCACATAATGATATTGCAACGTTTTCTTTCTTCTGCTATATAGATAGCATTTTAATTACATTACGATATGTATCGTAGTAAGCTATCTTACCGGTAGGCAGCGGTGTAAATTAATGATGCCGCAGTGCACTCCGGCACTTTTTCAAGCATCAATATTGTTTAATTACATGGATATTGCCTCAAAATTCACTTCTAAATTCTTGTGTCAAAATATTTTATAAACTTAAATTTTAACTAACCCTCCTATTACTAATCTACTAATAATTCGAAAAAAGTCTTATTGCTGTAATTAGAAATGTATTTATAAACCTTTTGACCATAGAGGTTAATCATTTTTGGTATGTTACGAAATTTTAGGTATCGAACAATCGAAATATTGGTAACGTCTAATATATGTTGAGAAGGGCTTTTAATTTCAAATACTTGTGGATGGTATGTATAGTTTTATAATATCCAATAAATTTAATATTATAACGTAATGTTAGCAACCCTTGATCAGTACGCCCTTTTTCACGTCTGTCATACCTATTGCCAGTGTAGCGCAGGTGTAAATGCTTATTATTATGTTTTAACTTGCTCTAATTATTAAATTCGATGCCGTCATTTGGGTTTCTCGTTATTTCACTGTTACGGGAATCGATCCCGAGCTTTTTGGAAGTGGACTCTTAGCAGCTGTTAACAACGACCCCATAAATTATATTTAAACTACCCGACAGCGTGACGTTGCTTAGGAATTGTCGTTTGCAATGACATAAATATCGCCATTCACAGTCGCGTGTCTCAAGTATGGCAATACCATCTTGATTTTATTTTAAAGGTTCGTTATTATCACGACCTAGCGCCACTATCGAAAAGTGTTCTGAAAATTTAACTATGGAACTAAACATACAGTGCACATTTTAATTTATGTTATTTTTTTGGTACGTCATATTCATTCCAATAGTTGGAGACACACTATTTCTAACTTTAAAAATTATCTGTATTATTGACTATGAATAATTATTGTGATATTGGATTATACTTCGAACGCGATGCCATTATGTCGCAGTTAATTTTTTTTTGTTTATTCATAAACTACTTTTTCATAGAAATAAAATAATTTTATAATATATCTTGATCAATTGATTGTTTGCCTTGAAAAAAATTTAGGTTGGTTCTTCTATTTATATTTGTAAATTACGCGATAACTTTTCAATTAATTAAGAGACATTTTGCCAACCAAAAAATATCATGTTGCCCAACCGTTCTCAAGCTTCAACATAGTTATTGTTAAATGTCCAAATAATCATCCGTTTTTTGCACATTGGAATGGGTGTGAAAGGCTTACACAGTCCATTATCCGCAAAGTAAACACTCTACTGTCCGTATTTTTGTCGTGTTAACCCGCGCTTAACGCTTTTCCTGCTGGGCAAGGGGTTACATTATTGTTATGTGTTCGCACACACCCCGTGGGGTAGGTCTCCCACGCGCCTGAAGCTCGACAGATTGTGCTACTATCGGCAGCGGTTCAGTTGCTGTTAAACGTGAACTTCCATCCTGCCACCCAAATCTCGGCCGCTCAGCGAGGCAACGGAATACGAAACCGTTATTCCGAAAACCTTTAAACGAAAGTGTCGGAGTTTCGTTGGGTAACAATTTTTCTCGCACATTCTCGTAAGAGTATTGAAACGTGCACTGATCGTGTCAAAATATGCGTAGTCGGCATCGCAACACACTGGACGTTAGCGCCGTATATACACTCAGTGTGTCTCGAGCCCTGCATACAAAACGTAACTGCGCGTTGTGTTAAATTAAATGACCAGAAACATTTATTAGCAAGAAAATCATCATAAAACTTGTCAGAGGTCGTGTAACAAATTTGAAAAGACTGGAGGATTGCGGGGCTTCCATTAGTAAAGTTTTACATTAATTTGTGGTTTCATTTTTCAATATTGCAGTCGACCATAAGAAATAATTATCATTAAAATATAATTGTGAAAAATATAACATAGAGATGCCTACTGATTTAAAATCGGTGGACTCTGTGAGGGTAAATATCGGATGACACCCTCAGTCGATATCTTAAATATTGAATTATAATATATAGTTTTTTGAAAATAGTTTTGACGATTGATTGTGAAGATTAGTTACGTGGTCTTCAAAATACGTACCCGGTTTAAAAAAATCAGCAGATGACAAAAATGTAACTACGTCGATTCTCAAAAGCAGCATACGCTAGAAACCTATTTCATGTTACATGATTTCTATTTCTGTAAACTACTTTTTTCTGAATTCTCAATTTTTCAAATTATTATGACAAAACTGGTCCACCCGCTGGAATTCACTCTATAAATATAATTTAAGCACGCGATTCATAGAATCCCAAATTAGTTGAAGCCCTAGCCCTTTTTTGGTTATAAAATACATTACTTTCAAGTCATAAAATGCTGTAATTTTTTGCTCATTTAAACAACACTTATGAAATACATTCGTCACATTTTATCGCGTTGATACATTGCAAAAACACAAAATATTATATTTTTTATATTCAATCTCAACCCTCTGACGATTAATGTTTTAGGGACTTCGAATTTAAGTCACAGGCACTCTGGATATTAATTTAAAATTGAGTTTTATTACTTTCAAAGATAAAATACTTTTTATTTTAACACTTCTTGAGCGGGCGCCCGGAACAATAGACTCTATCCTGTGGCGGGCGTTTTTCGTGATTAGCGCAAAAATATATTGCTTTTTAAAATTGACACAACTTCTAAACGAAACAATATTTTCGATTGAAATTTTCAAGAACTCTCTGGACATCGTTTTAGCAAAATAAGGAGTTTCAGTTGTTGGTTCTGTAGACCAATACTCGCCCCTTATATCCTTGCGAACTTGTCCCATCAAAAGAATAAGCCCCAAAAACTTTTTCATTTCTTTCAAAGTAATATTTTTCCACTTTGCCGATTTTTTTCATAATTTATAATTATGGGAGTTTTGGTGGTAATATCTATTAGATTCGTTTACAAAAAAATCAAGCAAATCATCACCGATATATAAATTTACCGCATCACTTACAGTTTGAGGACAATCGAAATTTGAATTCAAACCGCGGCGGCCTAAAAATGATTCCAAAACTGGAGGATTATCTAACGATGACCACTCATCCACATACTCGTCTGAGCTCGTCTCCGAATCAGAATCACTTGGAATAGTGCGACGGTGAAACGTTCTAGGTCTTGGTATTTGCTCATCATCACTCGATTCGTTGTCTGACAACTCTTCAATATAGTTATTCCATGAGCAATCAGATAAATTGTCGGCATACACTTCATCGTCACTATCATTGGCTTGTGAAGACATTTTTGTAGGGATAACGTCTTATACAATGGTAATATTATATTCGAATAATAAAATACGAAACAGTATGTAAACAAAACAGCGCGAGCGATATGAAAAATAGTCCGACACTTGAAACGACTCAAACTGAGCTAGAGATTGAGATATCGAAACAAATCTATACGACTGTTGATTTTCACCCCTTATAATATAGCAAAGTAATAGAACTAATGATAATTAGGTGCGGCGTTTTATTTCACGCCGACATACAAACCCGTGAAATGCCGTCTCCCGCCAACAACCGATAGTCAACAAAAACGACTTTTGCCGTGTCCCGCCTTCGACCGATAATCCGCGAAAAACGGCTGAGAATTCCCCGGATCGAAGAGAGGCGAGCGGCTGGTTATCCGGAGTCCTGGAAGGGCTGATCTCAGACAAACACCATTTCAGATCCGGTTAAAAACTTATTTATTATCCATTCAAGATGCAGTGGTTTCACATTACACAAATATATAAATCTTAACACATAAAATTGATTCTACATTTACATTTACTTAGCAACTGAATTTACTTTAAGTTTTAATACAAATGACACAACGAATTTAAATTAAATCCAATGCAAATCAAAACACAAAAACAACAAACAGTTCACATCGTCACATCAACTTCGTCGCGACGAGACCTCGTCCGTCCGACTCGGCAGCTCGTCATCGACTGTCTACAAAAATTCAAAAAAACTCCGTGCAAAGTTGGAGCTACCCTTTTCCGTAAAAATGGACTCGTCGTGGCAACAAGAAAGAGCGTATTCTGCGAATTATACTTTGCCGCAGGCCGATTTCAGTTCGGGACACTAATGACACTTATACTTAAGAAAAACCAGGGTGTGTCACGGCATTTGCCGTTTCCCGCTGTCAATGTGTTAACAGTCAAGAAATCAGTTATGTATATTTTTAACCAACGTAAACCAGCCAAATTCGCAATTAATATTAGGTTTATAATATACCTATATTTTAAATATAAATTCAGATGAACTACATACTGTGACAAAATATCGTTTGCTTTTCGTTATTTATAAAGATTGCGAAACATTTAATTCATTTTTTTTCTACAGAAAATACGCGCTTTCCAACAAGGCATCGAAGAAGCCGGTGCTCGCATTGCAGCTGGTGAAGTAGCACGATCGCGCTGGACACCGCCTGGAGATGCGCGCGAGGCCCGCACCCAAGCCGCAGCCCTTCGGGCGCGCGCACCCCCATCTGCCGCCGCGGCACTGCGCGATCTTCCAGCACAATTGGCAGCCTTGCAAAGGGCGCGTGCTCCCGTTGCTCCACCGTTGATTGCAGCTCTTGAGGACCTTACTCAAAGGTTTGTTTATGTAATTTTTCGTCGGCACACATTATTTTTTTCTAAGAAATTTCAAATCGATGAAAACAGATTCAATGCAATTACGTCGTTTGTTAAAATTGCTGTACTGCGTGTCTATAAATACTATATAATCAAAGATTTGGTCTTAAATCATTCCCTATAATTTAAATTTTTCAATATGAAGAACATGTTATTCTTTTTTGGAATAGAACTTTCTTAAAATTACTTTTTTTTATGAAAAGATATTAAAAATAAGATAAAGCAAAGAAGCCCTTTTCAGTTTTATGTGTTTCTTATTTGTAGATTATGTACAACCCTATCCTCGATGGTTTCATTATTAAATTTAAAGCTTTTCAGACTCATAGCTGCCTTCTCATTGAATGATACTTGATAGTTCTTTCACATTGATATGTTAATCGACAGGGCGAAGGTGCTTCAAATCGCAACAGAAGAACGAATAAAACAACTAGAAGAATTTGGCAAAGACGGGGGCGCGACGGCCGCACAGGGCTTCCTTGCGGGCTCCGTTGAGCCCCCATGGGAGCGTGCTGTTACCCCTAATAAAGTGCCTTACTATATCAAGTAAGTTACAATTTGAGGTTATGAATTTTTAGCTTATTTTCAGATTAAAATGAATTCTATGAAAATCTAAAATTTTTCTTTTATTAATTGTTTTTCGATTTTTTCCAGTCATGATCAAGAGACGACTCATTGGGATCACCCCAAGATGATAGACTTAATGAATTCCTTAGCAGACTTGAACGAGGTTCGATTCTCTGCATACCGCACAGCTATGAAACTCCGCACTGTACAAAAAGCTCTATGCAGTAAGTAGTATCCCCTGTGTTACTATTCCAATTTTGCATATGAAAAAAAGAGATTTGGGTTTTATGGTTAGTTTATTTTTAGATGAAAAGTTATTGTGTTGGTAAGACACCATGATATAATCGGTGACAGTGTTTTGAAACTGCTGCAGGTTTCATTCTCATTTGTCAAAATGAAATAAGTTGAGATTTCAATCTCCTGGAATCTTCAATTCTTCCTGGAATATCTTCTTATTTGTGATCAATTAAGATATTACCACGTATGTTCAAAGGAAAATCTGAATTTTCATTCCTAAGAATATAAAAATATCAAATAATCATCACATATCACAGGAGAATCTGTTATTGAGATATTAGCTTCACATTGTTATCTATTTTATTCTAAACACTTCAGTCAGCAACCTTTTTATATAAGCCACAATCTAAGTAAAAATATGTTGTCATCTATTTCAGTGCATATGCTACAACTCCCATCAGCCCTAGAAGCCTTCGATGCTCATGGTCTCCGCGCCCAAAATGACAAATTAATCGACATTCCGGATATGATAACTGTCCTTACTTCGTTATATGAAGTGATAGCAGCTGAAAACCCAAGTTTGGTGAATGTGCCACTCTGCTTAGACCTCGCCATCAACTGGCTTTTGAATGTTTACGACAGCCAACGAACTGGACAAATCAGAGTGCTCAGCTTCAAAGTTGGACTGGTGCTTCTCTGCAAGGGACATCTCGAGGAGAAATATAGGTCAGTATTTCTTTATGTTTTTTAACCAGCTGTATTTACTGTTTATTTTGAACTCATTTATAATTTAATATTATTTACGTACATAAGTATTTAAATCAAAATTATACCAACATTTACCATTTTGAATACTGATACAATCTTCAAATATGGATTGTATTGACATTAACTAACATTTTATTTCGTCATGTGGCAATAGAAGGAAAATCTTGATAAAATAATTAGATTAGAATAAAGTGTCTCAAACTGAAGGCGATATGTGCCCCTTTGTATTTCACAAATGGGGTCAGTAATAAAATAGGATATTTTCGTATACTACTAAATACGGTAGGCATCGCCGCAGCTTATTGTTGTCACATTAATTTGTTGAGTGAACATTGATTCTAATCAGCGGCATTTTTAATAACCGAAATAGTTCATAATGATGTTTTAAATGTTTTGATAATGTTGATTGCGGGATGCCCAATTCGACAACAGCTTCTCCTTTTAGGCTTAATCTTTTAAATACAATTTATCGCAGTTTTCGAAATCAAAGCAGAAATCGACTATTTTCTAATTGAGCAAAAAATGAACAATGTCAGTTTTGAAACATTATTTTATGTATGCCGTTTTTCAGATATCTCTTCCGGCTGATTGCCGATCCATCATGCATGGCAGATCAGCGCAAATTAGGTTTGCTTCTCCACGACTGCATTCAAGTTCCGCGGCAGCTCGGTGAAGTCGCTGCATTCGGTGGCTCTAACATTGAACCATCTGTGCGCAGTTGCTTCGAGAAAGCTTCATCGGCAGCCAGAGATAAAACCGCGACGTTGGAGAGAGAGAAAGGTTAGTAGCAATATGCATCATAAACTTATTGTAGAATGAATTGTTTAAGAACATTTCATTTGAATACCCATCAAAATTAAAAGAATCATTTTGGTATTCAAATTTTGGTACAGTGGTCAACGTCGTCAGCTTTGATTACGGATGTCTCGGGTACAAATCTGGTACGGACAGTTACATAAATTGATTTTTCAATCGGTTTATGGATTTCTGTTCGTAGACATGAATGTTTGTGATATCTAGAATTCCCTCCCACCCATCCTATCCTCAAAACGGGGCATAGCAAGAGCGATTGTCTAACCATTTGTCCTGTCCTAACTGTATCCTTCTATTCCTACTCTCTTCGAAAAAGAGAGGTTGGGCAACTGAGTGATGAGCAGTTCTCGTAGAAAAACTTCTGTTCAGATACTTCCATAAGGAGTCTATATGCTTCATATTGGGAGCGGACATGGTAAAGAAAATTGTAACTATGTTTATGATATTTTTAACAGATTCCAAGGACGTCAAAGAAGGAAGCATTGACAAGTCTTCGGACGGTCAACAGCCGGCTGCAATTGAAGCAGTTCACTTCCTACACTGGTTACAGCGTGAACCGCAATCTATGGTTTGGCTTCCAGTGCTACATAGGCTTGCCGCTGCTGAACACGCCCGTCATCAGGCCAAGTGTAACATCTGCAAGGAGTACCCTATTGTTGGATTCAGGTATGTAAAATTATATCAATAATTTTACATCTTAATGAAAGGGTGACGAAATTTTAGTTTCGTAGTTTGATATTGTGCTGTACAAATAATTGTGATAAATTATGATGCTTCTCTTTTTAGATATCGCTGTTTGAAGTGTTTCAATTTTGACATGTGTCAGAAGTGCTTCTTCAATGGTCGTAAAGCTAAGAACCACAAGCTTACCCATCCAATGCAAGAATATTGTACTGCTGTAAGTACAAACATTCAATTACATTTCAAATCATGTTACTTGACATATTCGTCCGACATAGACCGTTCACGAATATAACAAGTGTGTACTTATTAACATTTTATCTCTGTCTATATTCCAGACGACTTCTGGTGAGGATGTCCGTGACTTCACCCGCGCCCTGCGAAACAAGTTCAAGTCAGCTCGCTACTTCAAGAAACATCCCCGTGTCGGATATCTTCCCGTCCAGACCGTCTTGGAGGGAGATGCTTTGGAGTCTCCGTCTCCTTCGCCGCATCATCAGCGTGCATCACAAAACTCAGCTCAGAACGCCCCTGGCGGGCCGCCCGCGGGATCTACGTCTTCCACTGACGATATGCACTCTAGATTGGAAATGTACGCTTCCAGATTGGCGCAGGTCGAACTCGGTGAGAGACAGAGGACCAACTCGACTCCTGATAGGTATGCCTCAGTCGTTCATTCTCACATCTAAAAAAATTTTTACACAAATCTTAAAGTTTTCTGATTGTGTTAACTTCATTACATTTATATCATTTTCCTTGAACTCTGGCAGCTGACTGCTGGATCAATGTTAACATAGGAGTGATCATGGGTTCAGATCCTGTCAGAGCATTTATGCATTTTGATTGGTATATTATATAATTTTCAGTCTGAAATATTTTCGCTTCTTCTGTTTTGACTTTCTAATTCGTATAAAGTAGAGTAGTTGGCTTACAATGACACACAAAAACAAATGTTTTATTATTCTTATGTTGGGATGTATCAATTATTGGATGAACATTTATTACTTGCTAGTAGATGAAATAATATTTATAATATAAACATGTACTATAAAAAATACCTATTTCATTAAAGTGCTATAATTGAAATAGGACTTTGCCGTTTTCCAGTGACGATGAGCACCAACTCATCGCAGCTTATTACCAATCCCTTAACGGATCATCATCAGTCGGAGGCGGTGCTGAAAATGAACCGCCTCGAAGTCCAGTTCAAGTTATGACAATCATTCACCAAGAACAAAGGGAGGAACTAGAAGCCATGATACGGTAATATAAAATTTATGTGTTATTGAACAATTTTGAATAAATTCTGGTTGTGTACCGTTTGAAAACTTGTGAGTTTGTGGGTATTTAGTTATGCTAAATCTTACCAGTTATTATTTATGCATTTAACATTTTATATATTGAATAATTTTAATTAATTCATTGAATGATATTATGTATTCCGCAGTTGAAATTCGTTTATCTCTTATTACAGTGAACTCGAAGAAGAAAACTCCAATCTGCAGGCAGAGTATGAGAGGCTGCGAGCCAAACAAACTCCAGGATCGACTCCGGAAGATCAACACGAAGGCAACGACGGAAGAGGGGGACATGCTCCAGATCAGGTTATTATAATAGACATTCATTTAAAAAACACTGCGAATTTTTAAGTATCGTTAACTATCATCTTCCACTGCAATTATTTTTCCCCTTCTTCTTAAATCACTGAAATATTTTATGCCGTTTACTGTATGCATTAACTACATAGAAGTCAATTGTAATAATAAAAGGAGGTTTGTCGAAATTTATTTCAGATGTATTATACATATTTTTCCTCACATTTCAGGATATGATGGCAGAAGCTAGACTTCTACGACAGCACAAAGGCCGCCTTGAAGCTCGCATGCAGATTTTAGAAGATCACAATCGACAACTGGAAGCTCAGCTACAGAGACTTCGTCAATTGCTCGATGAGGTACAAATTACTCCATTTCAATTGTTACTTTTGTTTAGAGTATAATCTATAATACCATTGTACATATCTAACTCATTTTATGAGTCAATGTATTTTATTCCACACTTGACTACCAAAAATAATGAACCTTTTTAAAGATTGAGTGAACTTAGAAAAATGAGAAAAAGGTTTAATGAATTTGAACAGCTCGCAATTTTTATCACACTTGTGATCATTTATAAATAACAAAAATAAAAAATTTTTAGATTAATTCTATTATATTTGAGCACATAGAATCAGGTATTTATTGTAAAAAAATATTGACATTTATTACTGGATGTCCATGAAAAATATTTCTTGAATTGAATGGAGAATCATAAAATCATCCATGGATGAAATAGCAATAATTACTACTAATATCATGTAATTGATATCACTTACCCCAACAGCAACCAGGCCAAGGTGCATCTCCTGCGCGTACCGGAACTCTGCAAACGAGAGCCGTCACCGCCTCACAGCTTGCAACCGACTCCCCTGCAAAATTGCACAACGGAGTATACCACGACAATGTCACAAGTCAGTAGCACTACTTAATTATTATTTTTACTTATTTTGTATGGTGGAGGAACGTTTCTGTAGTATTTATATTTTATTAAGATATTAGAAAGTATCAAAACAGAGCAAAAAGGTGTTTTGCTCGAGATATCTAAAACGGTGACTTAAATACAGTGGAATCCGATTCTTCGTTTTTCAGGGCAACCCTTAAAAAACGATAAATGCAGGTCTTGAATTATTTTCAGACTCCCAGCCTAACTTTCTTCATAGAGGGAATTTTAGGAGCAAGTCAATGAATTCACAATGTAAAGTACGAGGCAAGACGACTGAACTGTCTGTACATCGATGTTTAGTATGTAGGTCAGTGGAATAATATGAACTGGCATCATAACAACAAAATGACACTTGCAGATTTGGTATTTTAACGATAATGGTCAAATGGAGTCGCATGTACTTATATACAGGATGAAAAATATTTGACAGAAACAATAGTTCGGGATAAAACTTGCGACGAGACAGCAATAGTGGCTGAATGGAGTCCTGCATACTTCTGAGCGGGATAACAAGTGTTTGACAAAGCTGTCAATCGGAGTAATATTTGTGACATGACCATAATTTTTAACTGATAAATCGAGGAAAACAATAGATTGGTGAACAATGAATGCGGAATTATTTACCATTGTTCTTATGGGTGTTAGCCGGGACTATAAAAAATTAACAATAAATGTGAAAAAACAAGGAATGCGAGAATGATGGATCGGGTTTCCACCGTATATTATTGAATAAAATAAACCATTCATTTATTGCCCTTTTAATATTAAATTATGGCTATGGTATTTTGATACTTAATCAAGGCTGTTAAATTGGATTGTCTTGCAATATTGTTTAATTATATATTATCCTACTCCAGCAAGATATTTCAGAGAAAGTGAGTAGTTTCATGGATACAATTTAAAAATTTTAACTCAAGGCAATCAATAATTTACCAACATTGATTAAGAGTAGTAATCATAATTCCTAAACCCACAGCATGTGGTGATGGGGGCGTATTAACATATGGCTTATCTGAATCGTGCTTGCTCGCATCTCGTTTTGCGAAATCCATCCATTTTAGACGGAGGTCGCTGGTCAGAAGGAGGGAGAGACGGAACATTAGAAAGGCCACCGCCACCGCCTCATGCGGCATCCGTCAGTGCCACGTCTGCTATCTCTGTTTCATCCGTATCATCGGGTGCTCATCACAACAATCAAGGTCAGCCGCAGGCGGTAGGACAGCTTATGCATTGTGCAGGTAATTCATCACCCCTCTGCGACACTTTGGATGCATCCTTTCCAAATCAGACACATTCAGATATTTAGTAACCAATGTTAATCAATATACTTTAATATGGTTAATCGATGTGATGGGATTATTTATTCACTGCTTAATTTTATAGAATATGGGATGTAGAATTTGCACTACAGTATTTTTAATAATTCAGATTTCTATTTTAAATTTATATAAACAAGAGGTTTTGGGTTCTTTATAAATCAGTAGCCACTGTAAAACACCTTATTATGATACCAATGTCTTCTTTTGTAGAATTAGTAATTAACATTACATTAATCATGACCAATTCTTTGGATTCGTTTACTAATCAACTTAATATTTTATTAGCAACCGGAAGGATTCCTTAAGGTATTTATTTTTGTTGATTGGAATATTATGTATAAGGGCCGGGTTAATTACCTGTGTTTTAGTATTAAAGGAAAAATTAGTAATTTTTTTTAATTTGGATGATTTCAATTAAAATTAGTTTTAATTTTTAATACCCAATAGTATTTTATAATTAAAACAATAGATGTGAAATGATTGTTATTAATTTTGTCTTTTATTGTTATTTTAGATGATTTGGGTCGAGCCGTGGAAGAATTAGTGAGCGTGATGACGGAAGAGGAGAATGTACCGCCGCGCTACACCAATGGCAAATCTATTTATCAATAGATTCATCTTCAATGCATATTGGTGCTGGCCGCACTTTCTACCCGTGAATAATTCCGAACTTTATTCCAAACGCGACGACGCATCATCGAGGACGACGGCTCAGCGAGCAGCTGTCATTTTATACATTTGTAAAAACTTACAAAACCTTTTTATGGCTTAGGTATTATTATGATAATTGAAAACTTTGTACGTTTCTACCTTCGTTGAAAGTTTGCTAAAACAAATTCATGTACACGACAATGATCACAAGTCTGCTTTTGATTTCCTGTCCCTCTTTATAATGTTAGTTTTTCTATTGCCGCCGTGCAATAGAATCTACTTAACGAAATTATACGAAATTTTTATTTTACATTCTTATATTAATATATTAAAAAATCTTTATAATATTAAGACATTTATAATTAACTTTTTTATATAATATTTACTGAAAGATAATTGACTCAGTCTGCATTAAAAATTAATATCAGTCTCGTCATTAGGATACGATGTAATGTAATTTGTTAAGAAGGAAATCGTTTTTTCTGGTAGAGTGAAAAGACACGTTTTTATTAATGGAAGGGGAAAATTGTTCGGGATCGTCTTTTAGTTTGTACGTAATCTCTTTCCAATCATTAACAGCATCTGAACTGTCGCAGGCAGTAGATTTTTACTAACACTTTTTTATACATTTCTTAAACAAAAAAGACCAATCGTAACAACTAGGCTAAAATGGTAACAATTCAATGCATTTAATATTGACCACAATTATAAACTAAATGTGGGATATGTAACTATTATTATTGTGACGGCCGTACACAATCCGCATATCGAATATAATCCGAATGCTTAAAAAAGCATCTTTACAAAACAAAATATCCAATAGGGGAAAAATTTCATATCAATGTTTAATATAATCAACCATATCGATTGGCATATCTCTCTCGCATGTGCTGCAATATATGATATCATCTATATATATGTATAATCCCCATCATATTAATTTAGTGGACTATCATGTAGTTAAATTGATTAAAGTAATTTGCTTTGCACGAATGCGTGTTAGAAAACTTGATCAGTAGAACTAAAATCATCAGTAAATATACATATCTATGCTTGACAGAGCTGTGTTGATTTGCCGTATAAAAGTATATATTGCGTTGTTATTACATTTGTATATACAAAATCAATTTTTATCACCAAAAAAGTACATGCATGGGTTTCACTCCATCACATTGTGTTCACATTCACACAACATGTACATAAAATGTATTGAATATGAAATAAAAATATGAACTTATGTTTTAGTGTTTTATTTTAAATTAACAATATGTCAGTGCAATAAAGTGTTTGTTTTATAAATAATTTATAATTTGATAGACAATATTGATGCGCTCCTACTAAAAACAAATAATTATTTTTAAAATGTTACACAAATAACAAAACCAAAAAACACAATTTTAAACAATAAGTTAAACAAATCTTGATACGACAGACATTGTCATATTAACAATACTAAGGAATAAGAAAAATATATGTTGAGATCTAAGCTTCAGCCGCATTTCCAATTCTTTACACTGGTTGATGAATTCATCATTCTTATACAATAAACCCTAAGAAAATATATTTCTATAACTCAGTAGCATTATCTATGGAAATTGTTTGTTAAATGTATGAATTCGAATTATAAACATTATTTATTTCTAAGATTCACGACATTTGTAACGAAAGTTTGTATAGGATTTTGAAGTGTCTCGTTTAGTTGTTAATATTTATAGTTACGAAACGTGACGCATAAAATGCGAGATAAATAATAAAGAATTTAATTGAATTGACACCATCAACCTATGAAAATACATTTTGAAGGAATAATATAAATGATAGAATAAGTATACCAGTCCCCGTAGATTTACCAATTTGGTTATAAACATCACAAATTTAAACTTATAGCTATGGACTTAATATAACACTATGGAACACAAATTACGTGTACATCCAATTTTCACAATCAAAAAGTGAAACAAAAATAACCACAATAAACATCTTTGACAAATTTTGAAAAACATGAAAAACAGAAACATATGCCAACATTAAACAATCTGGATTATCGTTTGAACTGACACATTTCAGCTAAAAAGAATTTACTCACTACATAATAAATAAATTGATATTTCCAACACTATGCATTCACTTTCAATAGTTTCAGTTGCATGATGATTATTATTTGGTCCCTGCTAAGTATAATCGAATCAACAAAAAAATGTAACTGCCATATTGATTTTTTTGGGCAAAGCTAATGAGGAAAATTAAAACATTTTATTTAATATGCGAGCTTTTACTCTTCCTTCTTAAACATGAAGGTTCTATAAATATAGTGCTGTCAGAAATAACAATATATATTACAAGAAATGAAACTGTTATTTCGACCTGAGCTTTTTTTAGAACATCTTATTGATTGCTTCTATTTATGATTAGTTTCATTGCTGGAAGTTTATCTTTTGCTGTTAAATGTCTTTTTACTTACGACAGCAGTATGCTACATAAAAATACATTCTTTTATCGATAATTAATACTATCAAATGCAGGTAAATTAATATAAATATAACATATAAATTTTTAATCAGCCCAGTTGTACTGACAGAATAAATGCGTGTTTATGAGGAAAAATAAAATAAAGGATTTATTTCAACCTAATTTTTTCCTTCAATGATGAAGCATTTGTTTTAAATGGAAAAGCAATATTAACCCTTCCAAGTACACTTGTCACTTATGGATTTTTACATATATATTTTATTTATTTATTTCACTCTCAAGGACATGTGTGATGAAAAATAAAAATAGATGGCTCTAAGTCGAACCTATTTTAATGGAATTGTTGAAGCATATTTGTTCAGTCAAAATCCTACAATATTATCACAAATTCAGTGACTCGTGATATAACTTCAGACATGTCTACCATTTAGAGTTTATTATCGATCACAAGACTTTTTAGCATTAAAGATAACTATAGTATATATTGTTCATACAAAAATAATATCATCTCCAAATCTTAAAAATAAGTGCATAATTGAACATTTATCCCAACAATAGAGTGGGTATCAACAGGCTTAATCTCTTCTATGAACATATCACTAAGGGCTAAATAGTCAGCTTAACTAGCAAACTGCATATCGACATTTCAGCAAAATTTTCTGGAGAGCATTGGTAAATACTGAATTTATTGAGTTTCAAAACTCTATTAAACATTTTGCTGAAATATAGATACCCAGTTTGCTATCTAAGACGACGATATGTTTATCAGACCTACGAGATTGTTCTTATTGTCATAACGTCTCTAGTATTGGACATCAAAAGAATATTATAATTTATATACAACTACAAAAAAAGTTTCCTGGTGTGTCAATAGTTTGATAATACCATCCAATAAAGTTGCACGTTGTCTCAATATGTCAACACTATAAATTCAAATATACTTAGGAGCTTCTCCAATTGAATGAGTCACCTGAAAACGTTAGTAACCAACAAAGTGGTTTAAGTTAACGCGTCAACAGAAAATCATTTCACTGGAGCGTTTTCAGCTTTTTTCTATTGATTGTCAAACTTTTAGTTACTGTGATGCTACGAATAACAATCCTAACATTTTAGAGCTCAAACTGTTTGTAAGCTCCAGTCAAACAATTTTCCGCTGAAAAGTCAAGTTAGACCATTTTGTTGATAAAACCCTTTTCCAGGTAACCCACTCAACTATTGATGTCACAAGTGTCAAATTACAAAACTCAACAATGTTATTTCTGTTTGGTAGAGGTAACCATAAGTATAGAAGCAAGCAAAGTTGAAGTTTTTAGACACACGGAATATGGGAGTTGGTATTGTTTAAACAGACGGTACATTTTAAAATTAGACCTGCTAAGTTAGTCCATAACCAAAGCTTATAGACAATTGTAGCATAGAGTAATATTATATTCCCTTCATAATGATATAGAGTTTTCTTGTCCGTTGATAATATTAGAATGCCGAACGCCGGGTCGGGGTCTTCTAAAAAGAAGTACGTGCGGTTCAGGAGAATGCATCATGTAATGAACCCAATCGGGACTCTGCTGGACGCCTACATTTCTCCATTCTGTCTCTGTCATAAGATGTGATTTTGGAACATTTCTTGCTAAATCTCCCGGCAAAATGACATGCCTGAAAAGCAAACATTGTCAATTATGAAAACACATCTATATAAAGGTCATCAACCTAACAGAGTTTCGTAACTCGAAATCTGATCTAATAGCATTCTAGCATGTTTTGAAGAATTCTACTGTTAGAAACCCACAAAAATAATAAGCCATTTCGATGGAAAAACAATCACAACATTTGAAGTCAATAATCATAAATCCGTCACCCGTGTTGTACGTGTTGAAACTTTGTACAATATAAAGATATTTATTTTTGAGGTTAGGGAAAACATACCTGTATTCGTAGAGATCATCATTATACTTTTCTGAATATTGTATTTGGTCTGCGGGCATTATTTTTAATGAAATTATAAATTTATTATTGATTGCTATGCAAAAAATATTGCAAATCTATAACAATAATTTCTAATTACACCAACGACGCTGTCAACACTATCAACAGGTTAGAAAAAATGTCTCTCGCTTAGTCTATGGCCCAAAGAAAAATATAGTTCTCTATGGCATAAAGTAATATACTATTAGTATTATGGTAGGTACCTACAAAAGATTACCGTCAAATATAGTCTTTGGTGTATGAACGTTTTTTCCGGGAATAAACTGATAGGTATGGGGAAATTGGAGAAAAAAGGAAAAGGCATTTTTGGCGTATTCTCACATTGAGTCCCCAAATGTAAGGTTATAGTGAGTTATTAATTTTATGATTTAGATGAAAGTTTAGCTCTCTATGAATGGAAATAAGAAACATTATTAAATATCGGATCACGTATGACATCTATGGATACTTGAAGCATTACAAAATATTTACAGAATTTTGCCGTTTTTTTTTGTAATACCTACTGCCTTCAGTGTAATATTGGTACCATCAAACCGAGTTATTCCGCCTGGTTTTTCTACGGTGTGTTGTTGATATACATATACTGTTTTTTTTACTATGCATTTATTTTTATGTGGGTTTCATTGTTATATACACTTAACTGAAGCTTTTGAAAATGGTTAATGTTATCGATTTAAATTACAACTCTTGATGAAACATAGATATCATTGATTTTTCAAATAAATGTATGTTATTTAAATAGTTCACTAATATGAGACATCCAACCTATATTTCTCCCTCGGTAAGAGTAAATTTTATCTGAATTCATTATTATGAGCCACATTGGAAACTTCCATTAATAACCTATCGAAATCAATGAATGCATTTATTATTATAATGTGTATGTATACAAATATCATAGTAAAATAAAGTTTAATAATATGAGTCGCCAATTTATTATCTTTCTCTATCATGGTTTTGTTTTGAAAGCTTGATTTATCATTTCATACAAAATCAAAAAACCTCGGAATAAACATAACCTACAAAAATTCAGTCGAAAGATTTCCGACAGATAATTATTAGTTTTCTCTATGGCTTTTCAGCCTACGACTCTGTTGCCAGACCGTGCAGCATGGCTTGATAAGTATAGGGGGTTTTGTCACGGACCATAATGGAATGAAGTGTAAAAATATTAATATCGTAACTTTTGTATTTCTGGGAGATAAATGATAATTTTTCTATAGTTGAGGTAACTACATATGCACACACCATTTACAAAAATAAAGTCTTAAAATAACTTAGATAAAATTTAGATGTTTAAAAGGTTCAGTAGGATCAACTAACGGCTTAGAATAAAGTCATAATGAAATGTTTTGTCTATTCTAGTATAAAAACAAGTCAAGGCCAAATAAACAAAATATTTATTATTACGTGGAATTATACTTGGTAGGCGAAATAACTCCGTTTGATGGTATGATATATTTAGATCAGCTGCTGCACTTATACCAAAAATAATTCAATGCTTGTTGATTGAATCCACAATCATCTCTAAATTAATTGGCGTACGTAAGATATGTGGGCATTGAGGCTTATGGTTGTAATCATCAAGTTGTTATTCATCGATATAATTTGGTGAATCCGTTGACATTTGCCAATATCCACCCAAAAAGTGGGGATATGTCAGAAAGGTAACAAGAAAAGTCATTACACCGATAAAAATGTCATCGCAATTCTTGCACACGTGACTTTATGAGTTAATAAGGCAAATAGTTGCATGGTGCTTGCACCACTGAATAATCCAGCAAACTTGTTAAAAACAGCAATCGCCTATCTAACGTAATTCTTGCATCCATAGCTTTTGAGAAAGCCAGGTCGAAAGGAGGCGAATGATTGGTTATCGGCATCCAGGATAAAATGGAAGGTCTCAATACGAACGCCACTTCGGTCCAGTTAACCTCTTTTATTCAAATGCAGTGGTTTCAAAAACAATATATTACAACATTGAGATTAAATTTACATTTACAGCTTAGCAATAAATATTATCTAAATAAATTTAAAATGTGCACATGTTCATTGTGTTTTCAACATATTGAGTCCAGATGCACATATACATATCGACCGTGGAAAAGAAAAAGAGCGTAACCCACACACAAAAAATATTGTGTATAGCCCAAACAAAACGTGTATTAAATTGTATACATTATAATTATCGACAAAAAAATATTTTGTACAGACGGAGGGATAAGTCCGTTTTACTTTTCACAGTCAATAATGTGCTTAGCTTAATGCATAAAAACAGGAGCGTTTCCATAAATATTTTGTGTTGGCTTCAAGTATACATAGATGTCATAAGTGACCCGATATTGAATAAAGTTTCTTACTTCCATTTATATCACCAAACTTATAACTCACCATAACCTAAAATTTGGGGATACAATCTGTGTATATGTAAAAATGCCACGCTTTTAAAATAAGTGTTACCGAATGCTACAAATGATAGGTGTACAGTGACCATTAATTTTAAAATTGTTTTCTTTTCTGTTTTTTCCTAATTTTCCCATGCGAGTTTATTCCAGGGTAAAAAACCAGCTTTTTCCCGGCCTCGCATCACCTACTACAAGCTACTACATACGATTTGAAAATCGCGCTCTTCTGTGTTGATATGTATCCGTACTGTATCTGTACTGTCTTTTTACAACTGCTTTATTTCCACAAATGGAAGTGACGCCGCTATAGCTGCTCTGAACCATTTATTGTAATAAAATATTTACATTATTATGATACCATTTTATACAAAACATCAATAACGACAATCTTACTGATTGTAGTATTAAACAATCAACTTAATTTTTTTAAATTCAAGATATCGAATGCGGGTGCTCAATGGAATTACTCAATGGAATTACAATAGAATTTTGTACATCTCAATGCTTTTCGCCACTAACGACCCAAGTTTCGCCTAGTCAGTTTGCATCCATCAGTGCACTCAAATGTCTCAAGATGCCGAAACGTGAAACCTGTGTCATTAATAATGAAAAGTATGGAACTGTACAAAATTTGGATGAAGTATTCTCTATATTTGACAAAGTTCACCATTTAGAGCCGATGAATAATGAATATAATTTATTAAGTAATGAATACATTTAATACTCTTTTTATTTAATAAAGTGTAATAATATATGTAGACATACTATAAAAATAATGAGATTTAATTGAGTAAATACACTCGTAATATATCATATTATTAGATTTAGCAGACATATTTCTTCACACAGGGTTTCTAGACTAAGCATGTAATTGTATATTTTTGTTGTACTTATCATACTTATTATGATATGCTCTAGCCATGTTTAGTTGATATTTATTTTTTCACTGGTTTTTTCTTTATTTTTAATATTTCAGTGGCGGTTTTTTATATCAACTGGTTGCAAAACAGTCTTTCAGTTTCTATTTTAAGAGGGGATACACGAAATATGATTTGTTTATCCACAATGAATGAAGTGCAGAATTCAAGCGCACAGTTTATCATAGGTCTTTCAATTTTTAATTAGTCTGTGAAGTATTGTCTGTAAGCTAAGCCAATATAGTATTTACATACAACTATGCTTATTAAAAATAGTCGTCACAGCAAATTGGAGATATAGAGAAGCTACCCACATTCAAGTATGAGTAAGTTTTAATGGGTGAAATAAGTAATGTTTGATGGACATGCTTGCATTTATGCAGTTTGTTTTATATACTCTTATGGTTGGTTTATAGCAAGAAAGTTCTTGCATCCTTGTGGATTATATTATTCGTTTAGCTTATGTTTGTTTGCAACAATAAAACAAGATTTTATAATGAATTTTATTTTTTATGGATTACGATATTTGTTGTTTCACATTACATCCACCTATCCAGACTAATCTTATAACTTACGAGACAAAAACATTAATTTATACATTTCAGAAGTTATTCCTCTGGTTTCAATCTGTGTTTAAGAGTTCTTAGTTCGACAATAGCTTTACATGTGGAATCCAAATGCCGCTGAATATTTACACATTCAATAATATAATTTAATACATTTTGGAAAATATTTTGTGCTTGATGTAAGTTCTGTGGCACAAGTAGACCAAACCATTTGATTGGATTGATAAATGATGAATCTGATTCACTTTTATGTGTCTTGAGATTGAAGCTTTCTGTTGCCAGGCTGTTCTCGTTGCTGACTCTATCAACGTTTGATAGTGAGCTAAATTCTGATGTGTGTTCAGTGGGTAATTGAACAGAAGAAACCGTTTGCTGCCCCATGATGTAGCGTGACTTAGCAAGATGGATACTACCGTTTGCAGTTGCTCTTTCAATGTTAATTTGACATTGAACTTTTTCCTCAATCGATCTGAGCATGTCCAAATACAGTTTATCTAGTAAAACGCAAACCTCATGTCGTTCTGCCATCTTCCCCTAAAAACGTGATTAAGTGATTTACAATTAAGTACGGTTTATTGAAATACCAACATATAAATCATAATCATATAAAAACAACAAACTTTTGATTGGTATGGATCGACTTTGGAATAATATATCCTGCAAACCTGATGTGTAAATATTATTTATTGGAAGTTCTTTAGAATAAACACTGTATAAATTATCAACAAGTTTTGACTGTATGAATTATTATTAAAAATCTAAAGCACAGTGTAAATATACACGATTGATAAGACTTTGACTGAAATGTCGCGAATATTATCTATGACAACTAAACGTCACTCGAGTCACATGATACGGGAAATTGCTACTTGCCAGCATTCGTAAGAAGAACCCTAATCTTTGAATACTATTATCATACTTTGCAGTAAACGACTAATCACAGTATTTTATTTGAAATATTTCTACACATAAATAATCGTCACATCATTTTTTTATTGAATTGTATTAAATAATACAATAAATATTCACACCGTAATTTATTTTTAGTGCTAACAGTACAACCTTTGAAGTTGTACAATTTTCGAACACTATACAGATGTTTTTGGATAAATAATCGAACCGTCAATTTCTGTGTATTTGTCAATTCAGATAAGATTTACATAAATTTTCCGATTTCACTTGCTATTTTTTAAATATGGGCCCGATGCTCGACTTGCGCTTGCTAACGATGAAGTCATTTTATTGATACCAAATACTAAAGTCGACCCAATAAATAATAATTGCGATTTATTTAATGACGTATGACGATAGGTCATGTCTGTGAAACTAAAAATTGTGACAGGTATTATAAGAAAATGAAGGGTAACGAAAGATTAGGTAAACAAGTGAGCGGTATGTCGAACAAGCCTATCATAACTTGTGAGTAAATAATCATTCTATATTTGAAAGTTACATGTACTATTTTGATTTGAATTGGCTATTAATAACACAAATGATTAGGTGCTGGCGATTGGAACCTGTTTTGCACATTAGAGGCGCCTTTGGTGGCTGCTATTCCTCAGGACTCTAGCGAATGGCGACGATCTTTTGGCAGAGTTGTCAAACAAGTATTTATTGAAGCTACGTTTGAAAAATTTACAAAAGATATTTTGCCTGGAGAAAATGACTGGATGTTGATGAAACAACCAGTGTTTCATATATATTGGACAGACTGCACTGTAAGTATAACAAAGTAATGGGTCCAACGAACAAAGTATATACTTATTTGTATTGTGATAGGTATAAATATCAGAGTTTCACCACTCCTTTTGATGTACAATAAATAATTTACTAACATTTTAGACATAAAAAGTAGTTTAATTGTTGCACTGCTGTCATAAGTAAAAATACAGCTGTCTGCTTCGGGCATATTCTGAGCAATGAAACATGTACTGTTATTCCAGCCATAATAGTTCGTTTACTTTCTATTATATCTCTATGCTTAAAAACGCTTTTATCCATGTTGGGTCACATTTCGGCCCATGGAAGGATTACATAAATAGGGTAGGCTGAGAGCTGTGGCATTTGAGAGTAAAAGGGGTAAACTAACTGCTCATTTTATTACGTGAATACAGAGTTTGCTAAATTTACACGACAAACAAATCTAAGTAAAAATGGATTCATTGATAACATAACGTAATCAATAATGTTTATGTGATTAAATTTGGATTATTGAGATGCTGTGGCATTTGAGAACTGAGAGAAAAACAGGGGATACAAATGCTAAATATCATTTACGAGGCAATGCAATCGCATTTGTATCTTCTATATAAGCGTTAGACACTGTTTACTGTCTCTCAGTTTCCATTCGTGTGCCGAACAAAGGCGAAACCCGGGTCGTTAGTGACAAAATACATGGAAGTGTACAAAATCTCAATAATCCAAATTTAATATTGAAATTCCATCAAGCACCCTCAGTCGATGTCTTAAAAGTTTATGTGATTATTTTTTACAGGATGTTGAATCATACAAAACGACCACTAGAGATGACATTGAAGCCTGGTTCAAAGTATTATCACAGAATAATATTACAGATTGGATGATAGTATTAGTAGAAACTTATGATATTAGAAAAACTAATAAATTGCTGCCTAGGACGACTGTCTTGGACAAAATTCGCAGCGACTTTGCTTCCAAACATGGCGATAGGTGTCTCTCGGTTATAAATCCTATTAAATCTGAATCGAGATCAGCAGAATCATGGAGAGGATTGGTGTCTCGTTTGAGACATTTAGTTTTAACGGCTTACAATAAAAGCTTGATTCGGTTCGAAGAACATATGCGAGAGCAGAGAGAAAGACGAATTGAACCAGGATGGAACTACTGTCAATATTTTTTACTGCAGGTAAAGCTAATGCAAAACGATCATATTTATTTTTTAAATTTTTATTATGCTTGCATTAGCGGGAAATCAATATTTGATCTTATTTCAGCTCTCGCTTGAGGATCAGTATCAACCAACTCACGGTTATATTAATGATTTCAACATGCCAAGCAACGCATCACATGATAATGGCGTACTAGCGTCAGCTGTAATGCCATGAATTTTAATTTACAAATAAAGAAAAATAAGAATGAAATGTTAACCTTTTATTTTATACTCGCAAAAACTTCATAAAAACTATTTGGAAGATAATTTTTTCTGACATCAAACAAACTTTTAATTCAAATTCTCTCTTCCAGGAACAATTGGCTTTTGTTTTAGAAATGCTCGGCCTTTACGACGAGGCTTTAGTACAGTACGATGAGCTAGATGCCCTTTTCACACAGTTTGTGTTGAATTCGTCCATCGGACACAGTCCGGAGTGGTTAGCTAGCTTTCAGAAGTCAATTGAAACATGGCAAGGAATCAATCTAACCCCAAACATACCACTGAAAAGACGAGAGCTGTTGAAAGAATGCAAAGCGACGCTGATTGATTTTAGAACTTATCTGTTTCAACGACAGAGCGCTATGCTGCTACTGACCTGTCGACCCTGGGAGGTAATTGATAATAAATTAATAGCAATTGTGACAATGCATTATCGTATGTCTTCTCTGCCGGCTAGAAAATGTAACATTAGACTTATTGTTATCTCATAATAATACATTGCTATTTCAAACATTATCACAATTCTTAATTATTGATCTTTTGATACTGCACATTATTTGTTTTTATTTTTGTATTCCAAAATACAAATTAATTCTTTATTTTATTTTTGTTGCCGATTTATGTTTGATATTTACTGATTTACAATTAAACTTAAGTTAACCATCATTTAACTCAATAAAATAACAGAGTAAATGGAAAAAAAGCAATGTTTTCATCAAATACTTTAAAAATAGTAATACTGCTTGGCCAATTTACTAGTTTTTTTTTAATTTGAATTATGGAGATTTTGTACATTTTCATGTATTTTGTCACTATCAACCTGGGTTTCGCCTTTCGACATCTTCAGGCGTTCGATTACACAAATGGACTCGAACTGACAATTTACTAGTGTTTTGTTTTTTCTATGGGGAAATTTCTCCCTTTTTATTTTGTGTTACAGGTTTAGTCATACTATGATATTTAAATAAAATTATTGTCATAAACATATATGTCATTGATACACATAGATATCAAAACATTTATTGGTGAAAAATGGGTGTATAAACTTTTTATATTCTTATCTATATTTCCAGTTATATTATCATAATTTAAAAACAGTGTTGTTATTTATCACAGTAAATTGTGGGAGTTAAGTGACACTAAAAAACATTTAATTGAAATAAAGTATCATGTCATTTATGTTCATAAAGGATATTAAGAACTCAAAGATAGGTCATCTCTGCTGGTCGCCGATGACCCTCATAGCTGTTGAAGTAATACACATGATGACCATGTCTGCCTCGAATGAAGAGCACATGGATGCCTATTGGAGCATTTACAGAAAGTTTTAAATGAGAACTGGTTTGACATTAGTTTCCCAACCTCTCTTCAGTGTTTGATTTTTTTTTTTATAATTATCGATTTAAAAATATATATAATTGTTAATTTTAATATTATTATAAATGAAAATTTTTGTAACCTTTTCAATTATTGTCTCTGGAAATAATATTGATAGAAAAATATATTTACAGTATCTGTTATTTACAAATTACTAGTAATATTATAAGCTAGATGCTGGCCATCAGTTGATCAACACATACACTCGCTCCCTGTCTCTCTCTGCCTGCCCATCATGTATCGTCCACACAAGAGCAGTGTTGTATCAAGACAGTAGTAGTATTGCGTTTAATTTAATTTATGACATTATTTATGTTTCAGATTGCAAACAGATGTCTTTCAGTCGTCCACAATACAATAAAAGAGATACAATTATTAGAAATAACTGTGCCGGTTGGTGCCTTCGCTTGTTGGGCACTATTGACATGCTTAGAAGTGCTGCAAACGTGCGAGAGACTCGCTACGAATGCCTCACATCAAGTTGTGCAGCAGTGTGCTACTCATCAGGCACCTCTGTGGCACTATGCCAAAGACAAGGTGATATAGTTTCCCATGAGCTACTTATAATATATACACAAAAACTTGAATAGTTGTAATAGCTGTCATATTAATTTGACTAACATATATTTCATTGTTATATTTTGCAGCTTTGCGAATTGGGTAAATTATGCGGCCTATTACCTGGCACCCCTGACCCGTCCTCTGCTCAATTACATTTAGTGTTAACCCTGTCAGCCGGTATGGGCGACATGGACTTGAATAATACTCCAAACGCTTCCATTTCTTCCACACCTATCGATAGACTTAAAGAGACCCTCGGCTCTAAACAGGCTTTTCAAACCCACTATTTGGAACTGGCAGAGTTAGCTATGGGCACCTACAAACATATAGGGAGATTAAGGTATTTTTGTTTTGTTAGTAAACATAATCGACTTTCTGCATTGTTCTTTCCACCTTACTTCATAAATCTTTTGCAATTCCAGCTACACATTCCCTCATCTCTTCGGTCACTTTGTATCCCTTTATCTTCTATTTGAGACCTTACTGGGGTTGTCATCCCATTGTCGAGCTACATAACCAAAAAATTTAAACAATGCTTCAGCCCATCTGTTTGATCACTGTTAACACGTCATCGAAAATGCCGCATTAACATTGAACAAAATAGTGTGTTAATACACATACTAATGTATAGATTGTAACATTACACGTTGACTTGTTCAATTGTTAACACATTGTACGCGGGAAAGATATTAATACATGTAAACATAGATATAAATGTGATTCCAGATGTGCTCGTCTGATTGGACGGGATTTGGCCTCCTTCTACAGTGAGCTCGGTGAGACCGGCAAAGCCTGTGTGTTTTTGTTGGATGCTCTACGGTCATACGAAGAGCAAGGATGGAAAGATTTAGCTGCTCAAACTAGGATGGAACTTGTTTCATGTTATCATAAAATGGCTGACAATGAAAAGTAACTGACTCATTATTAATCCTACTATTTTGTTTTTCAATTTAAATACGTTTGAACTTAGAATAGCTGATATAAGTATTATCAAACAAATACATTGATAATCTTATATCCTATCACAATTATACATGATTTTTATTACTGATAACTTTAAATCCATCGGCTCAACAGTAGTATTAACATTTTTAACTCTTAAAACCATATGGCTATTATAGCCGCGCTCTATAAATTGTTACTACTTAACTATCTAGCTATTTGATGCAATGGCTAATTTAAAGGGTGACTTTCTTGGTTTACTCTTAGCTCAATAAGTATATAGGGATTAGGTTTTCCATCTGTTTTTTTTATACCTCTATTCTCAAATGATTGTTTATTACCCTTTCTAATTACAGATACACGAAATTATCTGCTACAATATCATGCACATTAGAACTCGAAATACTTGTCAGAAATTTCTATTTCGATGAAATGATGAAGTCAATCAAACACAAACTGGCCGATAAAAGTCAAACAATTATCGCCGAGTTGGGAGAATGCTTCAAAGTGGTTGCGGTAGAAGTTTTACCGTCAGAGAGAGAGAGCCACATCAAAGATAATCCGGTTAGGGTTTGTCTATGTGTTGAAAGTTTCTTTCCAAGAGAGATTGTCTGCCAAAGGGCTGCAATCAGCCTGGAGGCTGTAAAAGATCATGATATGATAAAGAGAGGCGAGAAGAAAACTCAGGAGAAGGGAAATAAGACTGATTTAGTTCAAACAAATAATATAAGCGCTACTCATGCTGCATCATCACCGAGTAAAAAAGGAAATCTTTCAGTTATCAATAACACCGAGGCTGTTAGCACACCAGATTTTGTTTCCAGGTATGTTAAGAATTCAAATTTTTATAGACGGATAGATCATCTTAAGCATGTCAAATATTTGTGATGCATGCAATCCAAAAATGTTTTATATACGTTGGCTCAACATGCAAAGTAAGCATCTCAAGTTTGGGAAAAACACTCAGTCGGAAAATGAAAATCAATGAATCTTCACTTATTTTTCTTAAACATAAATATATCCTATGATAAAATATTTTTTCTTTACAAGAATTTGAATGGATCAACTGAATGGAGTTAACTGTCACTATGCATCATAGTGGAAAGACAAAAGAAAGAATGATATCCACACTATAATAATAAACGTTTTGGTTTAATTTTTCAGTTGCAGGCTGGACGATCTGAAACCTCGAAACCCGCTGATGTGTTCACTTAAAATGTCTCTACACCTTGATTGGAAAGAAGATAAAACCCTGGACACGGCGTCGGTGCAATGTAATAATGTTAAATCAAAACTCAAACGAACTGACAGCTACAAATACAGAAAACAATCGGCCACCACGCGAAGTGACTACACCCATTCGATATCACTAAGTAACTTCTCCATAAAACCGGGCATAAATGATATATTACTGGAGACAATCGCATATGAGGCTGGTATATTTAGGTTGGGTCAGTTATCATTGGTGGTTGAAGAGAAACTTGAATATCTCTCGAACGCTTTGACAGCTAGCCGGGTATGCTATGAAGTTGTTACGCAAGGTATTAATGTGGCTTTGAATAAAGTAGACCCGAAGAAGGATCTTTTGGCTGGGATTGAACACGCCATGGAGTTAGTTGTCACCAGCGGAAGTACTAGTATTGCTCAGGTAATTATTTTAGTCAAATTTATAAGAATGTTTGCAATATATTTATTTATCCATTATCTGTATATATATTGGCAACTGGTGGATAACTGCACCATGTTGGGGGATCTGGATCGTTGCCAAAGAATATAAAATGTCATTGTTCATCCAAATGTTCAAAAAGGAACGTGAAAAGGCATATTCGGTAGATAGGCAAGAATTCAGTAGTTAAATAACTTGGCTTGTTTGCACTCATCATTAATGACTTCAGCAATGAATAACACTGGACAGTTATATTATTTGACGGTAAATTATTTTAACTCATGTATAGGTAATAGAACAGCATACTCCGCAATTAAATTTGGTCACAGAACCATTTGTATTTTGTGAAATAAAATTGAATCCCATAAATATTTTCATTGTAGGACAAAAAAAATTTCTCTTTTCAAGATATATTATTTTTAATCTTCCGGCACCCTCGATTTCAGAATGCTGTTTGGAAGGGATACTATTCTGAATTTCAATTTTGATGCATCATCTTCAAACATATCCTGTTATTTGTTCATCAAAATAATCTTAAATCGATAAACTTTATCATTTCAGAATTGCTCTATCCAGTTGAAGACTTCAAACGGCCTCGTCGTCAAATTGGTTAACTCGAATTATCACAATTTAGTTAGAGAATTAGATATCAGCATACCTCAGTGTCAGCCATTCAATACTGTCAATATTCCTCTCATCGTGTTTGCTCACTTACCTCCCAAGAAGGACGATAAACCAATTGAACATAAGGTAATTATGATATAATAATCAAGCAATAAATTGTTTACATAGAATGTGTAGCCAAAGTTAGTGACTTATTTCAAAAAAGCTGCAAATGATTTTGTGAAAGCCAAAGTTCACGTTGAAGATTCTTGACAGATCTACCTTCTTCACTTAGTGAATTGGATTCACAATGAAGATTTAATCTCGCTTTTTACCTTTTTTAGATTGTTTTCTAACATATATTTGAAAATTAAATGATAACTAGAAGTATAAATGACACTGAAATAATACGGAAAACTTCAATGCTGCGTTATAGCACCATTTGAGTGCAGAGTTAAATATGAGTTAGTTGTTGAACAACATACTTGTAACTCTTTAAAAATCACATAATTTTTAAATACAATTATATTGTTTGGAATAGAGCGACCAGTTCTCTGTTTAACCACTCCATTTATCAGTTCCCTATCTAAACATTACACCGTATACTTGTATTGATTGTGTCTTCCTCGTTAATGAAGCAATTTCCACTTTTAATTTCTGATATATAGAATATGTAAAGAATTAAAATCAATGATACTGATGAAGATCATACAACATAATTAGTTCAAATATGCTTCTCAAAGAATCAAAACATGTGACACACCGGTTGAATATCATAGTTATTTTGAATTTTACATTGAAATAAATAATTATGGCGACAGAGAAAAAATTATTTGCGTTATTTACAATAAAGTGATATATTAAAGCGAAGTGAGATTGTCACAACTTATAACATTTTAAAATTCAATTAATAATTTTGTATTGTTTATAATTTCAGGTATATTTGCAATGTCCCTGGTGGGAGAATCCAGTTGTGGTAGCTCTTCATTTTTCACCTCCACTATCTGCCGCGTGGCGACTCCTTACATCGAATACTCGTAAAATAATTCATGTCACTTTGACGGCTTCGACTTCCGACCAATCGGAAATGGCCGTTTCGAAACCTGCACTTCAAACGGAAAGCAACGTTGTACTTGTAGATCTGAATCCAAAGGGCAACCAAGAATACGTAAGACATAATTATATCTGTAATAATAATAGATCATTATGAACATTGTAGGAATTATTTTTGATCATGATTGTTCCCAGATTTTAGGTTCAACTGGCACAACTGTTTCGTTTATGTGGGAGCTTCAAATGGATCCATTAGAGAAACCTATGCCGATTAAGACTATGTTCTCGATGTCTTATCGAATGGTCAGCGCAGATACTTCAAAAGAACCTCATGAGTATAAATGCCCTTATGAGATGCACGACTACACCACCTTATTCCTCGTCAAATCAAAGGTTGAACCCACTAAGGGAAGCGAATTTTGTCGGGCTTCGCAGATGTGCTATCTACAACTGTCAGTTCAAAAGGTATATCGTACAGTTATATTAAATTAATGTGTGCAAATATTAGAGAGGCATTTTGTATTGAACCAAATACATATAAAATCTTGAAATTATATAATATCTATGTTTAGCTGCATTCATTGATAAAAAAAACGGTCATAATGACCTTGAAGATTAGTAGGTCAAGTGAATATCATCTTGATTCATAATGGATTTCCAGGTAAATGAGACTGACCACAACTCTTTGATGTATGAAGTTTTGGCTGATCAAACAATGTGGGCTGTATGTGGAAGGACTGCAGGTAAATGAATAAACCTTTTCAGTAATTATTAGGATCAGCGAAAAAGTGCTTGGTGAAAAATTTCAATTAAAATAAACGAAATAATCGTTATTGTATTTATAAATCATTTTAACAATTACAGGTGTCATCACAATGGACAATTGTGAACCACAGACTGTTACATTGGACGTAATGCCTCTCATTGCTGGACATCTTCCGCTGCCGGCAGTCAGGCTTTCTAAGTATATCGCAGCCAGTCAGCAATCTTCTGCTAAAGGTTTGAATATTACGATTGCATTCTATTTTATTGAGTAGATTTCCATTAACTGTGAACATAATATGTTTTTCTTTTCAATGTATTCTCCTTTAAACCAATACAGACCGTAGATTAAATTCCATTACCAAAATATGCTCCACATTGGGAGCGGACATGGTAAAAAAATTAACACCAATAAATGTTCATTTTCCTCTTCTAGATGGACGTAAACCAGATTCTATGAACAACTCTGCTCATCCGAGGCTTGAACCCTTCAGTCCCGGGCAAGTCTACCATAATGGAAAAGCCCAACAAGTTCATGTTTTGGCCAGCACCAACAGTAGTAATGACCAACATTAGACATTTCTCAAGACAGTCGATAAAAATATGAAAATATATTTTGCATTAAGTTGACACTATTTTAGGGTCCATTATGTCCAAAACCGGTTTAAACAAGCCAAAGTATTAATATGTATACCAAACTATTGTTGGGGTCGATGGACATAGCAAAATCAGACAATGCATTCAAAATATCAGTGTTTCGTATTTGGTTTCAAATTGAAATTCACCATGATTATTTTGGGAACAGGAAGTTTTAGTAGAATTACCCAGTGGCTTCTAGATCATTTTTTGTTATAATAAACTACTGATGTTGAAATGTATGTTCAGAATCCTTTTAATTTCAATATGGATTCATATGTATAATTTTACAAATTCATCTTACTACAATTTCCGTGACAGTGGCAGTTAATTTTTTTACCAAGTATTGAAAGTATTAAAAAGACTTGATTGTTTTCATATTGTAAAGAAGAAACAAGGTTCTATCTTTTAAAGGTAAAGTAAGACTCGCTAACTTATCTCAATGTATCAAATGTAAATACTCAGTATTCTATAATAACTCATTTAAAGCATTTTATATGTTGCTATTTTAAGCCTAAATATTTTTTTACGAATGTTTAATCACAGTTATAAAAATATTTAAGTATAATTTCTATTAGATTTTGACGTGTTAATTTTATGGTTATCATTTTATATTGAAGATCGATTGAGACAACGGCATGAATAAAAAAATACGAAAAATGACTACAAGCATAATATAAGCCGTCTTAATTGGTTTCATTTTAGTGATTGATTGAGTATCTTAAAGATAATTTATCTTAACTATGCAATGCTATTTTGTGCTAAGAGTTGCCATCGTTCGTATTCTATTAAGCTGTATATTTTTCAAAATTTGTAAGAATATTGCTGTTGTTTCAGTCCGCTTTCTGATAAAACAAAATACTAAATAATAATGTGCTTATAAATCTACGTGCCATTTACTATGCATTATTTTTATAACAAAGTCAATGCGATGTGATCTATTTATTTCACACGTTACGGATTCTACATACGGTCCGAGTATAGATAAATTACTTTTATTTAATGAGCTATCTTCATGTTTGTTATTTTCACGGGGCAAATCAAATTATGGAATTTATTGTAACAATAATATATCCTATTTTATTATTGAATCCTTTTAATAACTCCACTTTTTATCCAGTCAAAATTGAATTGAAAACATTTTTAAAAATCCCAAATATTAGTATCTACTGACCTGAACTTAAATATTGCGGTAGTATTAAGTGTGGTTTTTTGGCTAATTGAAAATTAGGTGCTTTAAAAACAGTACATGAATAGCAATATGCTGAGGTATTTGTAATATGATTTCTGTTACTTTCAAACTTGTATCTACTTTTATAAACATACATTTGTACAATTAGGATTAAAACTTTTTAATAGGCAGAAGAGATCTTAATATGAAACTAATTATTTTTAAATCGTTGGTAGTCAGTTGGGGGTGTTTGTTTCTTAAATGATATTTTTTATTCCAGAGGTAATCTTGTTGAAATTTTATTTTGAAAAATAAACATTTCAAACCGATTTGGTGAAAATGTTTCACTATGGCTCACGCTTTTATTTTTTTTTCTTAGTTGCAGAATGGATATGAATCTTATTTCGATAACAAATTTAACATTGTGTTTTAATTAAGAAATTGGGGGATTTACTGACTAATTAAAAATACCAATTCAATTGAAATATTCTTCAGAGCAATTATTGTTATGGTCATTAAATCCCCAGTTAAGTGCCAACATAGCTTATTTTATTTGCTAAATAGCAAGTGTTTTGATATATCACTAAATTTATCTTGGATTTAATTAGCCGCCTTTTTATTATTATTTCAAACATCGATTGTATGTTGACTAGGGAAATATGCATAGTGAAAATATTGCAATGGATATATTAACATGTATGGAGCTCAATAGATGTAGCGTGATCAATAAATCCCGACCACGTATATAAATACAGCAGATTTTGATTGATTTTTTTATTTATCAATTGGAAATAAAAAAGAAAGATTACCAGCATGCAATTTTTTTCTTGTAATATTGACATCAAAATTATAATATTTTAGAACTTTCAAGAGAGACCATCTTTCGTCTTATGGAAATATTGAGGTTAAAATCTTTCAAAAGTTTAAATATAATGACTAAATAGTTTTACAAAGGTGTTTTTTGAAGTCATTTATCAAAATGGTTATTTTTTTTAAATGTTTTGCAATTAATTTAGTTGTTTAATTCATTCTTATAATTATGTAACGCTATTTTCTTGAAGTAGTTTTCAAATCACCCATTCATTTTTTTTGCTGAAAAGACTACATAGAATTAAAAATGTGTTTAAAAATACCGAAGTTTAATAATTGCTCTCTAATTGAAAAAAAGCCAGTGAGAGATTGTTTATTCATTGTTAAATAAAACCGGTACATTAAATAGTATTGATTTTGTATATAGGATATTGTTAAAAGTAACATCCACATGTTTATATTTTAAAACATTGTTTATATAGTTGGGTGTATTACTTTAAAATTAATCAATGTATATAAATACTAACAAATTATATATATTAGAGTAGGACCAATGTCCATCATATTAAACATTGTTGTGAAAAGCGCAAATTTTAATGACATAAAACGTCTTACAAAATAGATGCTTTGCGAGGGTTGTTTTTGTTTCATTGTTTGAAAAAAAAATAAAATAATTGCTAACAAATTATCTCTGGCATTTTACCATAAATGTGTACGATATATCATCATTGAAAACAGCAAAAATCCAATCTTTTCCATTGATTTCTAAAATACCCTTGCATATAAATGCATAAGCACTGTATTTTATTTTTGTCAATAGGCGATTATTATAATGTATATTTATTATCTACATATATATATATTATATTATGTACATTAAAAATGTTTGAAAAAATACTGATGTTATACTCATTTATTGTAGTCTTTTCCACAGCAAATTCGACATCAGATATTTCTTTCTAAATTATGTAAATTTAAGTTGTTTCCTCTTTCCGCACCTGTGTTTATATATAACACGCTATGGTCACGCATTTTTTTCGACATGTTGAGTCCATGTGGACATATAAATATGTGCATATAGTCGTGTTTGACTTGATACATAAAAACAGAAACGTTTCCGTAAATATTTTGGGTTGGGTTCAAGTATACATAGCTGTTACTGGTGATCAGCTTTTGAATAATTTCTTTTCTTCCATCTATATCATCAAACTAATAACTCATCGTTACTTCAAATTTGTGGAAATGCAAAAATGCCACGCTTTTAAAATAAGTGTTAGTAAATGCTTAAAATTATATCCAGTTATAAATAATTATAATGGTTTATTCCCGAGTAAGAACCCAGTTTTTCCCGGCCTCGCATCACTCGACCTACCAGCTATGCGTAACTAATAATTTGGTGTACTGTTTTTATGCTGTATAATATATTGCTAGTCTCTTTAGTTATTGGTGAGTCTCACAGTAAACTACCACCACAACTTTTTGATCCAGATACTCTTGCTGATACACATACAGAATAAAATGTATCAATGTCTTAAAGAGCAAACATGCTTACTCCACTGTTGGCTGAAAATGACTTAATAATACCATCTTTTTGCATCACGTTATATGCATGTCCCGTATAAATTTGACAACTCAAAGTTATTCAAATATATCAAACAAAGCGTTTCAAGAAAATCTACCAACTCCATTGGGCTCTGAAACAGACAACATGAAATATACACCTCTATATAATACTCCACCATTTTGAATTGAGATTGCCAGAATTGTGTCGTTCATAAGCAGCTGTACAAATAAATTGTTTAAAGAATCTTTTTTTTTTTTGATAACACAAATAAAACATTCTCAAATTTTAACTGCGAGTACAAACCATGTTTTCCATACAATATTTACATACTTTTCTAGGTACATGTTCGATATTATACTTTTTAAATTAACTAAAGTAGATGTCAATATTGCATTTGAAATACCATTATAGTGTTGGCAATCTTATTATTATATAATCGGATCGTTATAATTAGGTCAAATAACAAACAAAACGTATAAATATAATAAAGAACATCTTTAATTTACATCATTATAGGCTGAGGAAAAATGCTTGTTGAATTAGCTAAACAAGAAAAAAAAATATTGTTACAACGTTTGCAAGATGATACTAAATATAATCTTATGAAAATGCCTGATTTGCCAGTAGAAAATAATTATTCAACTAATATTATAGATAGTAGCATACATACTGAACCACGGTACTACAGTGATACCTACATTAATTTGTCGATCCTTCGATCAAGATGATATTTCTTTAAGTTCTAGTCAGATAATAAATTCGCTCGTTGATGATGGAAGTAATCACGTTATTTCCTTGGTACCATATTTTTAGCATTCAGATTCTGACGAATAAGATATCAGCCCTCAGCCAAAGAGGAATAGGAGTAAAAGATGTAAAATTTAAATAACTTACGAGAAATTCTAGATGTTTAAAAGGTTCAGTGTAATCAACTGATGATTTTTAAAAAGTTATAAACAAATATCTTGTCTACCCGAATGTTAAAATAAGTTAAGGCCATATAAACAAAATATTGTTTATTAGGTGCCATTATACTTGGTAGGCGAAATAACCCCAGTTGACAATGTCGATATGAGGGATTCTGTTAATTTGGGGAATAAATGAAGATAAGGAACTAACAGAAAAATTCTGGACTCTGAAGATCTAAATAACATGAATATGATCATTTGGGCAATATAGGTACCTACTTGAAATTTACGTTTGATCATAGACTACTATACCGTTTGATTTTGTCAAACGATATCCAATGAAGATAGGCTATGATGTTATGAATGTGTGTATATATATATATATGTACTCATTATAATGAGTTTGTGTCATAGATAATATACTATAGTTTGTGTTTATCAAAACAAATTGCTTTTCTTTCATTTTAAATTCCTTGCCGTTTCGATTTCATAGTAAATTAGTTTGGAGGATTTAAAAATACATTAATGCTTGCGATTTTACAATGTTTATTTTTTTATGGATGATGGACATTTGTGCGCGAAGTGCGTAGGATGCCCACGATCGTAAAAAGTATAGTTATCCATGCGTAACAGTAACTAGGTATTTACAAGTTAAGTTGGTAGGTATAGGGAGCTTTGGCAAAATCGAACTGATGTTTTGTTTCATGTATTTTTACAACATTATAAAGTGCTTTAGTCAATTTAAGATTCTTGATATAAAAATATTTGTAATAAAAATAATAAGTAGGAAAAAGGTTTTATTTTATTTTGTATTCAAGTCGTAATGTTTTTCTTGCATCTAATACTTTTTGATAGTGGCAATTAATGCAATGTTTTGATTTTGTGAAGACAATTGTCATATATATCGGCTGTCGTAAAAATTGAAATGTTTCGAGAATTATATGATTTTTATTCATAATATTTTGTAAAACAAATCTCGTCGACATGCTTAGCAGATTTTCAGAAGCTTTGCAGACGGCAGCAGATGTGGTATGTTGCATAACGGCACATGTCATTGGTTTGTAGTAACTAGTCGTCTCCTCCAAATTGCTGAACCATAGAATTAGATCACGTTGTATTTTTGTACAACACTTGTATATTATTCTAGTTAGACTGAGGCGTTCATAATTTGTTTTCATAAAATTTCCACAGTAACTGCTCTTTAAATCAAAGTTATGTGTCAAAACTAGCTGCTAATAATATTTATGAATACATAATACGTACATGGAATTCATTTAACTACAGGGTAATGGCTTAATTACTGTTATTAAACACATACGAGCTCTTTGATCGTTTATTATATACGTCGATAGCGTAAACTTCTTTAATTAATTATATTTAGTACACAAATAGGTGAGCAAGATTTTAAATTCATTTTAGTTACTTGTTTTTAAGATCCGTCGGGTCCATGGTCAACATCGTTTGCTTCAATTACGGATGTCTCGGGTTCGATCCCCGATACGGACAGTTTCATTAATTGATTTATGGGTTTGTGTTTGTAGGCATGGATATTTGTAATGTCTAGAATTACCTCCCACCCAACCGTGCGAAAGCGATTAGCTAACCACTAGTCCTGTCCTAGCCCTATCCTTCTATCCCTAATCTCTTCGAAAAAGAGAAATTAAGTAACTGAGTAACAAGCAGTTTTCGTAGAAAAACTTAGAAACAGATATGGTAAAACAGTTTTTCTAGAATATTTATAATGGAGAAAGATTTGTGTACTACTCGTATCATTCTATTTCTATCATTGAGAACATGCTGATAATCGGTGGTTATTTCCATAACAATAAAATAGTGACATTTTTATTCAATATGAATTGAAATAAAATATAGTAAAACCATTTTCTTGCATTATAAAATCCCGCCCATCTTACATTACAACACTATCAAATTTGATGTATTGTAACCAATCAGAGAACTCTCACCGCATCCAAAATGATATCACAACATTATTTCGTAAGGATATATCCCCAAATGTACTGTGGTCAAATTATATTTGCAATTATCTTGAATTGACAATCGATGGAGTTGGTCCCGTTTGATTTGTACCATTTCAATCGTCTAGTTTTTGAAAGATACCTTTTTAAAAACAAACAACAATAGGGTTCATCAATTAAAATTTTCAGCCAACAAAACGCAAAACGATATCTATTGTAAATATTTGTCCTGTGAAAGTTTCGTCATGTATGATTTAAAATGAAATAATACATTATTCTTGAATTCATCTTTATTATTGTGTATTATTTAAGTTAAATTTTCTTGGATAGTGTTTTTATTTCTACATGCCTCATTCTAGCTCTCTTGTCATTGCTAAATTTTTCTATTTCAGCTCGCACCTCCTGCGTCTCGCCTTGTAGATTTTCAGTACCATTGGAAGCTGATT
The DNA here is from genome assembly GCA_022494535.1 of Himalopsyche phryganea. Taxonomy (NCBI): domain Eukaryota; kingdom Metazoa; phylum Arthropoda; class Insecta; order Trichoptera; family Rhyacophilidae; genus Himalopsyche; species Himalopsyche phryganea. The sequence continues at coordinate 1,332,583 of JAGVSL010000080.1, read as the reverse complement.
CAGCATTTTTATATAAATGAAAGCGTGCCCATGAAAGTTCATGTTGAAAATACTAAAATACCGTTGCATCTTCATCAAATGTTACAAGTAAGCACAATTGAGACTGAATATATTGTGCTGAATACTTCTCACTTTTAAGGTGTTAACTGTGAATTCTTGGTAGAAAAGCATGCGGAATCAGTACAAACAAATCGTGTTTGATTTTAAAAAAAATGTGTTGCATACTGTTAAGCAACTACTGACATTTCTTTATACAGTATCTTTGCAAAATGCCACCACACTGAGTAGGCAATAGAAGTATTTTTTAGGTTCTGAAGACTCATAAAAAAATATATTTAATAATAATATTTTCACTATTTTTAAATACAAAATAATTCTTACAGTTTCTGGTTGATGAACAATTGGAATATGGCAACGAAATCGGACCGTGCCTTGAAGATATTACTGATTCTACTATTGGTATTTGCGAGTGCCTAACAGGTTTGGCGGAGAGCGATCGCCCCACGGGCCTCAGGTCTACTACTCTCGCATGGTATACAGCATTGCTCCGAAGAGTTGAAAAAGCACCATTAAATAAGCCTGCCATCTATAGACCCATACTGGTAAAATAATTCGCTATCAACCAAATCATCTTTCTCAAAATGTTTCCATCATTTCAAATGCCATGATCATTAATACATTTGGAGGTCACAAAAAATATTCATGATTACCATGATAGTTCAATTATATAGGTTTATTTATAACCACTTGTTAATTTATCAATGATTCATAATGTATGGGGTAGAGCTTGTTTTTAATAGATTAGCTTTCCTTATATCTGAGTGTAATGTTTATTTATTCTTACAGATAAGAAATGTGTCAATTCTATCGTATAATGTCGAATTATTGATGGTTTTTATAAATTCAGTACAGTAAAAATCCGTGACACTAAACATTCTTTATTTTTATTTGCATTTTTCAGAAATTGTTAATATCATGCAACAACAATTATGCGTCCCCAACTGAAAAAGAAGAAGTCGAATTACTTTTGACACTATGTGGACACGTTAGAAAAAGCCATCTCTAGCTGCCCTTTTTTTGTCTTGCAATTATGAAGAAGCTATCTGTCCTGTGGCTTCCATAGCTAAAATGAAGAAACCGAAAAGAAATAAGCTCTTTGACTTTGACACTCTGCCTGTCACGATGAAGCAAGTGTCTATTATCTCACAGTCAACTGAAAAATGTCAACCTGAACAATCTCCCATACCATTATCACACTCTGAAAACCACGACATTGAATCGACTTCTTCAGTGAATGAAGAGGATACATCTGAATGCAAGAATCTAAATAATTTTAATGAACATGATAAATTTCTGCTGATGGATTTGTTGTTATCATATTTATCGAGTGCTGTAAGTACTTATTTTTCACTTGTTTATTTTATTGTTACATATCATTAGTGTTTTGTAAAAAAGGCGAATCAACCATTTTCATTAAATCAACATTTATGTGAATAACAACATTCACTTCACTCAAATCTTTTGTTGACATTATGTTATCATTACTAAATAAAGACCAATTAAATTATTATTATCACCTTGATAACGTTAACGGAAATGTGGGAAATATTCCCCAGTCTCGTATGTGATAATCTGTTTACTTATTATTTTTAATCAAATTTAATTGTTATTTTTCTTAATGAATGATTGTTTTCAGGATAACCATATTATTTTAAGAGCCTGTGAAGGAATAATGATAGTCGCATCTCTGCCCGATGACAACATAGCCTACCTAATAGCTAATGCTAGTTCTGTATCCGATTATCTCATTGATATATTAGTGGATAAATATGAGTGTCTTCCGGCTAATACGGACCCTTGTGACATAGATCAACTCAACATAACTTGGGGGTGAGACGGTTATAAAGTATAATAAATATACAAAATTCATTTTTACTTATTTTTATCGTTGGCACTAACAAATTGTGTGTCTCTTTTTAGGTATGCAAGTCAAGAGTTTGCAGAAAGATACATAAAAACAATCGGTCTCCGAGAAACAACTTCATTCTTATCTTGGTTAGATTATTGTGACACTTTAGCGAAAGAATGTCATATACTATTAGCAACATGCCTTGCACGAACTCTAAGGTAATAAGATTAATTGAATTATGTGTCAGTCATTCATTATATTTGCACTAAATTCTTATCAGCTGAATTACTTAAGCAGATATAATATTATCAGAAAAACCAATGATTATTTACTATAGTAATAATGTTTCCTCCGACTCTAATAAGCCTTTATAAAAAGTTGATAGATTCAAAATAAATAATCTACTGCTTACACAGCTTACTTAAACCACAGAATTTTGAATCACATGTTGGTTTTTTCCAAAAAACTTAATTAGCGTTTTAAACTATCTGTTGCATTTTTTCAACAATATAATTTCCATCATCCTTCGACTGAATCATAATTCCCGGAAGCTTATCATTGTATCTAGCTTGTTTTAAGATTGTGGGAATACTTCATTAACGTTGAGGCTTATCATTTAAATTACTATCTTTGATTTTTTCAAATATTCAATGTCCCACAATACAAACTCTCTTTCGTCATATTTCCATTTCCATATATTCCTATTGTATAATTTTAGATATTATGTGGTATTCCTCCAGATGAATCAGATCACTTTATTTATTGCCATGTTAACTTTTCATTCTGAGTACATGACTGAATTTAATCTTACAGGTGGCATTTTCTGGCTGCTGAACTTGAATTGGGATTGGCAGGAAGACATCATGCCGTTCTGGTTACTGCTGTTGTAGGAAAATGTCTCAAATCAGTTGATTCTACAGAATTACTAAACGGTTTGTCCTCCAAATGAAATTGCATATATTGAAATATAAACTATAACTTTTATTGAGGGCAATGTAATTACACTCTACTTACAGATAGCGTTTTATAATAAAATAGGAATTGTGACACTTTCTTTTTTCAGAAATCAGTCGATGGATAGTCGGAGACTGTGCTAATGTAACTGTTAGAGGGCCGAGTCCTGTTCTTCAAACGCTTATTGAAAACTGTTTCGAAGGAGGTATCGAATTGTGTTTGGAAACTCTTCGATTATTCGAGGTACAGTTACTATTTTCCTTTGTTAATTGGCAAAATCAATAAATAATTCGTTTTACTAATTTTACATACATATTATAGAATATATTCTGTTATTTTCCACTATTTAAGATTGTGACTTTTTATAGCTTTCTGTTTATTCACTTCTATCGTTAGTTGCACACAAAAAAGTCTTAAAATTCATTTCAAATGGGTTTTGTTAAAATTGTGTAAATATCAATGATGTGACATAATGAAATATGTTTTAGACAATGTTGGAGAAAGCTTCAGAACACATTCTGCACTGTTTAGCAATTGGATTTTTGGAAGGCAGAGGATATCACACTCCACCTCGACCATCATATCATCCCGAAGACGAAGAAAGGGACAGATTAAATGCACAATCATTGCAGCAGGAGAGAGACAGCAATCGGTAAGTTTTTACTTTTTCTCATGATTTCTTTTTAAATTCATAAGGCGCATACAGTGAATTTTTTTCTTTCTCGCTCAAACACATGTAAAGTGAAGAGTGCAAGCGAGATATAAAGGCATTCTGATGTTTGCTCATTTTTATCTTACTTGCTTATTCACAAGTGAGGTTGTGTGATTGAACCAGTTCTTGTTGAAATATCTCCATTAGGAGTCTATATCGACACCATCAACGAATAAAGCAGTAACTAACTTTTCGTCATTTTGCATTAAAGCACAATGAAGAAATAAAAAATTCTTGACTGAATAGCTTAGAATTCTTGAAAATTATTAAAACCCATTAAAGAAAACCAATTATTAGTAAAAAACGTTGTGAACCAAAGGGAGTTAGGAGGGGAACTGTTTTATTCATTGTGGATTATGTGATCGACATTGCATGTGAACAAAAACTTTATCCTTGTTTGTTTATATTTTCAGACACACAATGAAAAGAGTTTGTGAAGGATTTACAGATGGCACTATTGCACCATGGCCCGAAATCATCACCAACAAAAGCAGTACTGGTTGCCAAACAGCCGTCAGTACCAACATACATAAGGTCATCAATAGGTGTGTAATAATTATACTGTCATCTATTCTGAATTTTAATTGATATTATCAGTATGCAAAAGGATTCTGCTGGATTTCTATGGCTGGCCATTCATAAATGGCATCACAAGATTTTACCCATTTATCGACACATATCGTCACAAAACCTTTAATCGTTGTTTTTAATTGTCAAAACGAACATTGGCGATATGACCAATGATGAAAGTAGCAATGAAAGAAAATCTCAAAAAATGATTTATTTGTATTACATTGTACTAAAAACTATATGCAAAATAATTTTTCAGTTTTCTCCTGATTCTTCCAAGAAATCTTCTATCTGATCCTGCTGGTTTGGGATATGAACAGTACATGCAAGATGCCCATAGACATTATCTCGTAAGTGTTTTTTTGTATGAATACTGTGTGTAAAAAAATATAATTTCTCATCAAAACTGAAGCTGTCATGCAAATTATTAACACTTGACTCCTAATTTAAAATTCAGACAATTTTATGACATACTTACCATATGAAGAAGTGAATATAATGTGTTTTCATCCATCAGATAAATAAATTGGTTAAGTCTTATACCCGACCCCCGCAACCAGCCCAAATCTATCAATTACGCCAATTATCTTTTTTTGCAACATAGAAATGAAAGTGGCAGTCAACTCGAGTACCTTTAGATGTCCTTTCCTTCAATAACCACTTTTAACTCCCGCTGCAATAATTTAGTAAAATAATAATCTGTATAAACTGTGGAATAAAATAATTTAAAAAGAAACCAAACCATTATCCTTTAAACTCTAAAAGAACTTATAACATTACAATGCATTCCATGTTAATGGCACTTTTTATTTATTATAGGGTTGGGTAGAGTCAACATCAACTTTTAGCTGGCCATCTGAAGCCGTGTGGCACGACCAAGCCGGCAGTTCTACTCACAGTTGTGACAGTCGTCCTGAAGCAGATATCCACATGAACTCTTCGCCCTGCACTCCTTGCTCGAGACACAAAGATTCCCCTGAGTCCAGCGGTCATCGATGTGATGATACAGTATTCACTGATGAGAATAATGTAAAGGACATTGAAAATCAACCACTCCTTGAGAGATCAGAAAACTGTACTGAAGACTTATTTAAATATCCAATTGATAAAAACAGTTGTACAGCAGCATCTAGTAAGATTCCGAGTCAATGTCTCGGTGCAAATATTGAAGGAAAGCATTGTGAAAGTCATTGTGAAAATTTGTCAAATAGTTTTCATCAGCAGTTAGTCTTGAGTCAGAAAGATCGATGCAGTCTGAGTGAAATGGCAGAAGACGAGGATATGACTTTCGACGAAGGTCCATTTTTCAAGGCATTGTTCAAATTGATGCTCAACATGCATCAGCAGCCGTATCAAATCAATTTACAGCTCACGGCCATATTCTCCAAGTTGGCCATGATGCCTCATCCGTATTTGCACGAGTATCTGCTCAATCCAGTTTTGCCTACCGGCAAAAACGTGCCGACACTCTTTAAGACGTTGCAAAAACTGGCAAAGGTCTTTCTATCTCAAATTCCAAGAGTTAAGAAATTCGAAACCATAATTGAACAAACCAGACAAAGATTACTTGGTGACGATTCAAGCGATGATTGGTGAGTGGATTTTCAATATAATAATATGAAATACAGTAAACGTCTCAATAGCATAGATTGATAGAGATCCATTCAAAATTTGAGATGCAAATATTATTTATAAATATAAAGGAGTCAGTACGTCATCGCGCGAGAAGGATCGAACTACTATCATCTCTATGAAGCGGTTCAGGTCCAACTTTCTGCAGGTTAAGTCTTCTATATCCATGTGCACTGAGAGAAAGTTTTGGTGGAACCACACTCTTTGAAATTTGAAACACGTTTTATTGGAGCGTTTGCTGTATTCGAAATAATAATAATGTATTATGTTTTCTGGTCCTCTTGCCAGTGTCTACTTTGTCAAATTATTACATACCAAGATTGTGATCGTATCTCTACTGCATTGAATTCACTATAAGAAAAAAATAATTCTTATTAATCTATTAACATTTTGATTTGATATCGATTAAGATCTAAGAAAATTGTTCCGCATTGAAGAAATTATCTTAATATAAAGTAACCTAATCATTTCTTTGTTTTAGTGATAAAACGGAACCACTATTTGAGAGTTTGATTGTGGTGGAAGAGTTTTGCAAAGAACTGGCTGCCATTTCCTTTGTCAAGTATCATCACGCTTCGCAGCAATCGGCGATTTGAGTAGAAGACTTGCACGTTAAATCGTGGACCACAGATTATGTAAACTTGAGAAAGCAATTTTTGTGGAAGTGTCATCAGTAACAAATCGTGAAATAAGTAACTATACCTATTTGGAAAGGCATTATGCTCTTATTTTTTGCTGGTTAAATATTAAGTAATAATTCCAGTTTCCTTCAATTTGTCTTGTAAATATTTATAGTATGCTGATGTTATTCTTGATTTTTTAAGCCATTGAATACCATTCTAGGTATATTTTTTTAAAGTTGCACGGTTGAATGTGCATTGAAACATGAGGATGGGTCCATGTTTTGAAAAATTAGTTATAAAGTTATAACCTGAATGGCCATGGTATTTCCAAGGAACTTAGGATCTGTACATAAAAAGTTGTGAAAGGTGCTTTTTATCATTTGTGTAAAATTATAAAAAAGGTGCCGTCATAACATTTAATTTGTAAATACTGATTATTACAGATTGCTTTTGTAGCATTTGAATATATTATTCACATTTTTTTAAATATTTTTAAATTTAGAGTTTTATATTTTGCTTTTTGCGATGAACATTTTATTCAATTTTTTAAAATATGTTTTGTTTCTATTCTGTATATTTTTATTAAGAATTTTGTTACTTATAAATACTCAAACAGTTTATGAAAAATAATTATCAATAGAGAGAAAAACGCCAATTGAAAGGAATCCATTCAGTCTCTGGAAATACTTGTTAATTTAAAGTTGTTTTTTGTTAAAATAACAAACGTCATCCATCAAATGGATTGAAAAAAAAATACTCATACTATTTGCAATGCATCAACAATCTTTTCTTGCAACCGAGTTCCAGGTAATTCCATAAAAAATATGCAATACTGAATTTTTATAATTTGAATTAAAATTTTGTATTATTTACTAACATTCTCTTTTTATATGTTAAGAAAAATCATTATATAATTAAAAATTAAGAAGAGTAAACTTCTTGGCATTAAATAAATGATATTTTCAATTTTATGCAAACGGATAATTTACAAAACATGTTTGTTTATAATCCATTTTTAAATTATTTCTTGAATTATATATCATCATATGTCAGCCATATCATGGGGCACAATCGGTAACTGCCATGAGCCTCATAATTGCCTCAGTCCACGGCGATATTTTCAACATTTACCATTATTATTAATTGATAGACTATATTTTGTGGGTGTTACATGAAGAACAGTCCACATTGATATTTTCAACATTAATTTGCACCACAATGGTGCCATAATAACCCCAATGCCCTCTACCCTATGCGAAGCTAGGTAATACATACTATAATATATAAAAGATGACACCAATGGATCAGATATTTTAAGCACAGTCCCGGCGCACTGAAAGATCGGCGCCCTGGTGCCCAAAGGGTTCAAAGATATCTTCAAATTAATTAAAAAAGTAGTTGTCTGAAATTTTACCTCGTCATTAATTTAGTTTTGAATATTATTTTGATTATGTATGACGTTTAGTTCATAATATAATGAAAAATAGTCGTTTCATAAATATGAATTCTCACACTTAACACTTTGTGTTTCAGTCATACTAACTATAGACACTGCAGTATTGTGAAAATTATTAATCTTTTTAATATTACCTTACTGTGAATAATGAATACTGTAAATTCTAATGAATGACTTAACGTGCCTTGTCGTTTTTTATTTGAACTCAAATAAAATAGTAATTTCGTAGTAAGTTCAACCTTCCACTAGTAGAACATATTTAATGAAATCTGTACTAAATTATCAAGCATATAGTTTTTAACTAGGACAATTTTGAAAATACATCATTTTAACAATAAGTTAGTTATAAAATAAATGCAAGATGGTGACAAATGTTTTCAAAAATTTGAATTGAATAGGTATCTTTTCAGACTCGATTTGTAAATGGCAATTTAAATGCAATTATTTTTTGTATAATGCATACAATAATGTTATGTATATAAGTCATGTATTAGTTTAATCTTAATGAGTTTAATCTTATAACATATATGTGTTTTGTATCATTGGCAAACATTCCATGTAGTATTTTTATTGTTCTTTAATGTGATATTTGTTATGCCTTGTTTCCGTCTAGTCTTTTGTGAGTTGCACTTTTAAATTCTGTTAAAGTTGTATTCATTTGTATAAAAATGAATTAAATTATTGACTTTTAATTTTTACCTTCAATTCCATAATTTTTAATGACAATTAACATTCAGAGAAATCCTAATACAATATTTGTACTCTATGAATAACTACGATATTATGATACGATATTACTACGATATCTATGTTTTAAAAGATTGTCAATATAAAAAAATATCTTGGCCATTATTTAATAGAATTCATAAAATAAAAACAGACATGAGACGGGGAAACAGAAATTGATTGGTAAAAAATACAAATTGTCAAGAACGTCGGTAAGTTCCAACACCGTATTTGTCTGAACTTGCTCTCAATTATAAATGTCGATATCTGAGGCAATGTTTTATGACAATGCTAAAGCTCTTTCCAACAGCATCACCATTGGCAGGTATGTAAATTTTGAGAGAAGAAACATTATAGTCATCATAACATAATTTTTTACATTTTCAAGAATGACAAAATTTGCACTTTTTATGTCAATATAACATTTATAGAGTGGAAGTCGTTTAACTTTAAAAAATGGTTAACACAAAATAATATTCTGGACCTGACAAAACACTAATTTCTGTCGTTTTTTTAACACAAAACCAAGATCGCCTAACCAAGATTTTGATTTTTTTTTTCTTCATTAATACAGGATGCAGCTCTGTCACTGATATAATTTTGTTGCCATGGACAACGCAGAGGAGAGAACACATTACAAACACCATACTGACATTAAAATGAAAGTCAAAAATTGAATCTGATTTTCTGATCTCAGTGAGTGACCATTTTCAACTATCTCGATGAATTTAAATTGAATTCCTCTTTCATAAGTTTGATTTGATTACAACACTGATTTAAGTAGTAATTTCTACAAACTATTTGCTAATTCATAATTTATTCAAAATCGTTTTTGATCTTGCTATCATAACTAATGATATTGACAAAGTAAACCTTTGCAAGCCATTGTATTTCTTGATGTGATTATAAATGACCATATAAATACTCCCTGTTAAATTCTAGTTTTCGGTCAGTTGAAAATGCCCACTCGTTATGTTCGTCTTGATGATGATAAAAAATGTGGAGGAAGTACTAAATGTTTTATGGATTGTTTTTAATAGTCGACACCTTTAACTAGCTGACTCTTCCAGGCACTTAGGCGTGATATTAACATGTTACTTCTTCGTCAGATTTCATTGACAGCTGTCATGTTAAAATCGACTGGTGAACTGACACACTTTGGTAAAGATTTTCAACACAGGAAAAATTTTTAATTAATATGCTCTGCTACTTTTTACCTACACATAAATGGTAATAAAATGTATTCTGGAATTGTTTAATTCTGCTTGTTGGTTTATAAATTATTAAGTTTTTTCTGTCCTGAAAACTTTGCCCCAAGTAGCTTTTTGCAGATTAAGCAGTCAGTGTTTCTATTACTAGGGCAAGCCAGGTTGAGGAGAAATAAATAAATGGATAGTTGTTATACTATTGAAGGATATATTTATGAAAAAACATAATTTACAAAATGTGCATATAATTACTTCATAATGTAAGATAACCAACACAGGTAGGTATAATCCTTAAAAATTATGTGATATTTTTTTAAATTTGTAGTATTGTTATAATATAAACGTATGTATATATATATATACATTATGCCTCAGTAAAGTTTTATTTTAGACAGATTTCATTAAGTTCATATTAAAATAAACTTGGAAAACTAAAAGATCTGCACAATCACTATGAACGGTTTCTGAAAATATAATATGACTATCTATTTACATGCATAGACTAGCAGTATTTCTGCTGGTTACACACTACTTCAAAGCTTCAGCTTGCCAGCAAGCTTTTAACAGTGATTTTACATCATTAGGAATCCCCCGTTCAGAGGAATTATCGCAGATCGTAGCGAGGGGTGACTGCCTGACAGAAATCGATAAAATGTAATTTACCACACTGCGTGTTCTCCCACAGCAAACTGGATTATTCTGAAAAGAGCCTCACCTCCAATATGAAGATTGAAATGAAACTAAATACTTGAGAAAATAAGACTGATTTCAGAGGTTGGGATATGTAAATCACGTGCAATTTAAAATTGGCCTCTAAATGCTGTCTGCAAATAAACCAAACTGTGGATAAAAATCTAAGGATGGCATGAGACACTTGTATATAACAAGTTTACTACACTGTTTGGCTTTTATTGAGGTTTCACACCAACTTTGATTTAATTCAACTTTTATAAAGCAAATTTGCTGTCCCTGTAGGTGAAACCGTATGTTGTTGCAACAATTTTAAAAGGTTACAAAGAGCTGACATTAAATTGTGAGATTTCCAAATGTTACCAATGACTTAATATCACATTTCTAACATAAGGAACGTCATATTGGAAATAATGATGTATAACAAATACAATATTCATATTATGCAGATAAAATATTATACAAATAATTTAATCATGATTTAAGGCATAAAATATATTTGGCACTACATGCAGGAATATTTCATGAACAAAGTCACCCGACTAAAACAGAATTATACAATAAATCTTTTGGTCCTAATTTTCTTTCTCCAAATCAATTTTTAACTGAATGGCGTCTTCACTCGCCAAAGATATTTTTAATACTATCGGAAATATAAAATAGCGCATCCACGCTTTTTTTAATTATATATAATAAAGCAGAATAATTATTAGCTAATGATGACTTTTGAAGATAGGATTTTAAATTATTTGACAAAATATTTAGTGCAAAACAATAATTCTACATAAAAGCATAAGAAAATAACTAAGCAACAGTCCCGGATTAAGGTGTAAGCATATTTCAGACTTCTCTTATATTCTTGGTATGACTAGCCAAACATCTAACGAATGTATTTTCCTGGCAATATTCAATCAAATAAGATCATAGACTAAAATAATTACATACATAATATATTATAAAGTATGCCGGTTTCTAATATGAAGTAAAATGAAAAATACACTATTAATATGTAGAGTTTATTAAATGACTAGTTAATTGTAATGAATTGAGTGGAAAAAACACAATCTAAATAAACAAGTTATTTGCTTATAAATCACATGTTATTTGTTATATTTATTACTGAGCTACAAAAAAAAGGAAAATTACAAACATAAAAAAACACAAAGAAAATATCAGTTGAGTTATAATCAGAAATCTCTTAAACCCATTGTGGTATTTTTACATAAAACTATGGTCAAAATATAGTTAATTGTAATGTTCATTAAGATAAATGTCGCTATAAAAGGCACCAAAACTGTAGTTTTTTTTCTCATTTTGTAAATGTCTTTCAATATTTTCTTTTTTAAAACCAATTGCCAATGAAATAGCATCCAAGTGATTCAATCAATGCATTACAATAATCAATAAGCATTGAAAGTTTGTGTTTGTAGACACTAGTGAGCCACGTGGTTAATTTTGGTCTTGCAGTTTTAATCACATACCAAAGAGTTACATATATAGAGAATATATAAAATAACAATTGCAACATTACATTTTAATGGTTGTTTTAATGAAATCAGATTCACTTAATTAGACTTATCCAATGTAAAAAGATATTGAGTCAAAAAACAGCTGCTCTTTCTTTTCTTATTACTGATGAATAGAAGAAATATTGCAATCACTCAAGCCTAGAATTAATTGATCAAACCATCACAATTGATGAAAATTTGAATTGAAACTGCAAAATATTATAATCAAACACATTTTTAATTTAAGAGATATTTGAAGTTTGAATAATATAATACTTTTTTGTTTAACATTCGAGCAAGATGTTCGTCCAACATGGGGTTTTACTGTATTTAATTTTTGTGTTTTTCAAGAAGAAGATTGAAAGATAATTTAGACAGATTTATTACTTTATCAAAGTTGTAAATTTTTTTCTGTCATTTACACCCACAATGATTTTAAATTCGCAATAAATCAAGCACAATTAAAGATTTTAAAGTTTTGTGGCTACGGTGTCACAATTTATAAATATTATTTTTGCTTCTACAAATATCATAACACATTGATTGAACTAATATTACTCAATATGCGGGAAACACGTCAAAGTAAAATAACACGATATATATAACTAAATCCAAATCTTTTGATATTATCGGATTTCCGAGTAAAACCAGACTTGTCTACATTATTAAGTTGTGTAAAGTAAAGTACTACAAATTGTGTTTCATTTTTGCTAATGACATGTCTCTCCATCAAAAATAATAAACACCATTCAAGTGATCATCTGATTTAGAGGTTATTAGCAGTTTGTAGGATATGACAAAGTTGGTGAGATTATTTTGAGAGCCATTTTTGCCTGACAGAAAACCCAACTGGATTGTTTTAAACATTAACACATTAAAACATAACATTATTCGTTTTTTGATATACATACTCCATATTCAATTCAATAACACACATTGTCTCCAATATTAGTCTATTTCATTTGACGTAAATCTACATATCATTTCTACAACATTTTATGTCCCCGTGTGATCACAAAATTACTATTTCATATTTGTTTAAAATAAATATCATTTGTTCTACAGGCTCAAAATATTTTATTTCCTTGCAATTAAAGCTAAGTTTAAAAACGATGATAAGAAATGTGCATATGAGCCAAAATTATATCCTTATACGGGGTACATAAGTATTATGACAATGTTTAGGGTTTTATAAAAATGTTTTTCTTATATAAGATTCCTTAATTATAATGAACTATTTTCTTGTTACTGGTAGACACTTTTGTTATTAATTTTTAATATTTATTACAATAGTGACTATTTCCAACGAGGTGAAATAAATCGCATACATCAAAATGAAACAAAAAAAATACGTTATGACAAAATAAATACATAATTTAATTTCAAATTTTCACAATAGAATTTTTTCATTTATTCTGGATTTATCATAAGATATTTCCATATCTTGGATTTTAAAAAAAGCATTAAGAATTTTTCTGTATGTAATATTGAAAATCAGTAAAAAAATCTAATTAATTAGGTCTTACAGATTAATTCATCTACTCCTATAAAATTATTGAATTTTTGCAGAGTGGTGCAGATCAAATGTGGCTATATCAACAAAATAAAATATGTTAATTTTGAAACACTAAATGACTAAAAGAAGCAATCTTAGTTGATATGAATGCACTATAGAATCCAAAAAATGATATTTTTCATGATCTGCCTTCTCATTACAGTACCAATCAAAGTTGGGCAAGTATATTACAGACAATCAGAGATAGCAATGCAACATAAAAAAGCAGTTTGCCACGTCTGATGTTTCGTTTAGAAATATGGAGATTCTGTCTAGTCTTGCTATTTAAAATGATATTGAGTTGACATTCAATGAAGATGGCCAGGTTTGACTTGCACCAACTAATTTCTTCACAATCTCAATTTAAGATATGTCACAGAAAACAAAAATATTTATGAAAGGTTTTGACGAATGTTATAATTTTTTTCCAATTAATAATTATTTATTAATTTATTTTAAGGCAATGTGAATATAAGCTTTCAGCGCTTTTAAAATACCTATGATTTCTGACATTCTTTTATTTTATAAATAATTATTAATCCTATGAAAACAATGTTATAATAGTGTTGAAAAGACAACATGAATATTTAAAATACAGCATTAATACTAGATGTGTTAAATTTTGATGAACACAATATTAAAAAATAAAACACTTGGTAAATATCACCTCGTTGATTAATAAATAATAATAGGCAACACTGGCCGTAACGAATTGCATTGACAGTTTATCTATTTTTTTTACTTTTTATTTCATATATCAATTAACTACAAACTAAGTATGGTCAGTTAGTTTACTTCGTGGAATCTGGATTATCTGAAAGGCAAAAATAAAGTAAAGTTATTTGGAATGGAAAAAAAAAAATATTTTAGCACACCATACGAAAAATACCGTAAAAGAAAGAATATCGAGAAGTATTCTACCACTTAGCAGGAAAATTTTGAAATACACTATATCTAATGAATCACATATTTGTACATAAAGTAGTTTACTAGAGGCTTCTTGATATTCAAAGTTAATGTGATTGCATTTCAGGTTGTAAAAGTAAATAAGTCATCTTTCTTAAAAAACGATTACTTTAAATATTTAAAATTGAAACAATATGTACAGAAAGCATTGCATTAATCATAAATTATCATTTACCCAAAGCCGAATGGTTGCAAAACAATATATAACTTGTTAACATAATGACATAACACAAATTTTAAGTATATTAATATGCAGGCAGTGAACGGTTAAATTTTTTATAGCACCTTTTGCACATCACATGAACAAATGATAAAAAAAAAAAACGTAAATAGAAATGTTACATCTTGTAATTACAATATTTTTTAAATGATCAAAGAAAGCGTTAAGTCCGGAGGGGTTAATAAAAGATGTAAGCGCATGTGTTTTACCTAAACCTCAAGTGTGGCTGACTAACACCAAGAGAAGAAAGGACTTTTGTTTTGAAAGCGCTGCGTGAATGTGTCACTGAATGAAAAGAAACGTGGAGTTGACACATTGCCTTTTGATCTGGAAAAAAAAGCAAAACATAAATTGCATTTTAATAAATGAAGGGATGGAAATGTTCCTATTTAAAAATCTACAGATCCCCTTACTACCGACAAGACGGAATAAAAAAATGTTATTTCAGTAATAAAAAACAAAATGTGTAATTACCGCTCAACAATTACAGCGGGCATCTGCACCAACTGAACGGGACTTTTTCCATCCTTGAGAGCCTGCGTCAAGTTTAATATTTGGCCTCGCATCACAGACATTTGCTTCTCAAATAGCCGCTTATCGAAACCCTTATCATGCTGAAATAATAACAAAACAAAGATGAGTTTTTCATTCAACTGATAATTAGTGTATAAAAGCGCCCCTAAGTTTACTAGAATGTAAGTTGCGAGCGGTATGACTTGGGGCCTGAGTACTTATTGACTAGACACATTTGTTAGCAGTCAATTCATTTATATCAATGTATATTATACAGAAAACTCTACTTTGAGTTTTCAGGTCATAGGGAGGAAATTAAAAATACCGTATTCACCCGAAACAAACTTCATGTTGTGTTCTGAGTGTTGTGAAAAAAACTGTAGGAAAGAAATGTATGTTTTGTTTATTCTTTTGATAGCAAGAGCATTTATCAGAATTTTTTCTTTCAATCCTGCTCTAAATAAGGTTGTGTTACATTCAGACTAATGCAGTAAATATTAATGACAGAAGGTTTGCTGACGATGCATTGACACCAAAAATTTTCAACAGTAAATCATATAATTACCTTAAATAAAAGAAACAATTCATCACAGAGTTCTTGAACGAAATTCATATCCGAGAGTAGAGGTAATACGAGTTCTCTGAAATGAAAAGAAACAGGCAATTAATAAACTGTAATTAAAGAAAAGAAATAGTAATTTTTACTAAAACAAAACCAATTCGATAACAATAACGCGATTGCATAATTATATTAAAAAGTTACTTTTTTTTTTCTGATCATTATTAATATGTGGAAGTAGTACAAATGAATTGTGTATTATTTTTTAAAATATAATGTCTTTCCACCAAGAATTGACAGTTAATACCTTAAAAATGATTAAAAAGTTACAATCATATTTACCTTGTTTCATTACTAAAAGGATGTTTAGCTTGCGGTAACCATGCCCAATGGTACGGATATGCTCTCCAGGAGTCAGGGTGCTTGAAGGGGAATGCTAAGCCATTGTCTATCGCTGCTATGCAGATTTCGGGAAGCTGAACTAGATTCCAATCCTGTAAATACAATGAAACAATTAAAACTTTGGTAAAGACAGTCTAAATATAACTCCCTTTGTGAGTTATTTATTTAGATGAGTAATTAGAGAATCATTATTTTAAGGTATTAAGACTTTGATTATCAAAGCATCACAAATGTATTCAATTCAAATATCATAACATATATGAGACACAATTGATATTTGGAATATTCTATACACGCTAAAAGTCTCAATATTTCATCCAAATCTTTTTATGAGTAGGAAGTCTTAAGACTGCTCAAAAATAAAAGAACTATGTTTTGTCACATTTGGTAAATTATACAAGAGAGCTATTTAAAGATATAAAGTTCACATATCCTTTGAAGTAAGAATGCTTTCTATTTGAAATATTAATAAAGGATTATCGTATTAATTCAGAAATGTAGCAATTTTTAAACAATATGTAAAAGTTGAAATATTTTCGGACACTTTCGATTAATTGAAATATAAAAATTATAATAAAACCCTATTGACACATTATAAAATACCGCCTAAATTTCAAATTATCTGGAAAAACGCATTTTTTAACAAATACGACTTAAACTAGTTCTACATTCAGCTTATGATAAATTATAATCTATACTATACTAAAAATCCTAGGTAGACAATATTGTTGATAACTATGCCACAATAGATATGATGTGATAACTAAAATCAGTGAAATATATTACATTATACACATGAACTGGCAAAGCATTTAATATTACAGATAACACTTTGAACTTCAGTGCTTATGCATATTATTGATTACCTACATAATAATAGAAACAAGGTCACTTGCATTTCTACTATAGTTGATAGGGTTTAACTGAGAATTTATTCTTTATATTGAAAATGTTTACCCTAGAACAAATAACTTTACAATCCCAGAAAATATTAATTTTATTATTATTGATAGATCAAACAATAACCTTTCATTGAAAAATAATGAGTTGCTTAATTTTAAATTTATTCTGTCAATGTTGTCATGTAAACCGTGAGAAGGGTCATAATAAATGGAGAAGCACTAATAACTAAAGGAGCCAATTGTAAATATAATCTGCAGAAGTACACCAATCATTTGGGACACAGTGATTGACTTCTATTTTATAACGGTTTTGTGTGGCAAATCCATCATTTAGGTCTGGGAGCTGTCATCAGGTATAAGTTGCTATGTGATGGTGAGAATATTAAATAATATTTATGTTTGATATAACAAATATATTCCCCACTGCAAATAATTATTGAAGTTATTTTACAACGAGATCGATTATCCAATTTTTTAAATATACAATCTACTCTCCGACTATTTTAGCACAGTCCAGATAACCAGGGTTATACTGTATACAATTTATCTTATACAACCATTTATAGACGGGACTGATGCCTGACTTATTCCATCAAATATTTAATGAAAAAAATCTCTGGATACCAAAGCTCTCTTTCAGAAAACCTTGTACAAAATTAAATAACCCATTAAACGTTATCTTTGACAGATTAACACGTTGAAAACTAAGTCTGTATAAGGTACGGACATAATATTTCTCTGGATACGCGCTCACCTCATATGGTACGAACACCATTTATAATAGCTATTATTAAACAAAATAACCGCAGCGCCGCCGGAAATCCAGTTTTATTAGCAGTCAATGGGTAAAATATTAACTCACCGTAGTTTCACTCATCTCTACCCTCGCTATACTATTGGCAGAGAGCTGACCGGTTCCGTTAGACTGAGGCACAACACTGGGCTGTTCATACTTGATCAGCCAGTTGTCGTTCCCTCGATCCGTATTTCTTATGATGTAGTCTAACACTACTAGCCTCTCGAACTGAAGTTGGAATTTCTGGGCCATTCGAGTCGGAAGGGGCTCCTGTTCGAACCTGCGGAGCCAGTAATCGGCATCTTTGTAGCCATCCACAAACAATTGAAAGGAGCCAGACTAGAAATAAAAATGAAAAAAGATAGATCTCTGCCCAGTTAATTCATCATTACCTGCAAATTATTCTAAAATATCTCTCTGTAAGACACCTCCTATTTGTGACAGATGTCACAATATCATATTTGCTCGACAGAGTATGAAATTTTGTTGATAGTTTTTCTTATAAATTATTAGGTTCATGAGCTTGCTGCAAATAAAAGAGGTCTATAATGTATCCTGACTACTTCTGGGTACAACTGAATTGATGAATAATCCACTTACTATAAAGGACTGTTTGATTTAGTATATTCATTGAAATTGCATTTACTTGGGTAGAACTCTATTGTATTACTGTAAACATAGCAAAGCATCAAGTTCTATAAGAATTACAGAGTACAGTTAATAGTTATTTCGGCCTCATATCGGAATAGCGATGACGTGATTCTTGTGGTTTGATTCAGAAATTTCAAAGAATTAGTAATAAGATCGAATGATTAAAAGTAGCATATTAATAAATTAAATTTACAGTAGTAACCGCACAAAATACCTGTTTTATTAATTCAGGTAGTGAGTGACTCAATGTTGAAAAGGTAATATAACTTAAGTCGTGGGTTTCATTGATATTCATGTAAATAAATTCCATATTGATAGCATACTAACCACAGATAAGAGACTGGTTTGTGTATAATATATGCGACAATATGTCCATAAGGTAAAAGAAACCATCAAACACGGGCCCTGATAAATTTACTAGTCACAAAATATAAACAGAAAAAAGCAACTAATAGTTTTATTTCTGAAGCAACAGGTTAATGCATCAATTCTGCACTTTTGTTTGCAATAAAATGATTCAGCATTTTTTTAATTTTCATTGACCCATGATATCTTAAATAATTGACCACTTGCAATGTATTCACTGCTCATTATAATTGGAGGAAAACATGTTTAATTCAACAAGAAGCTTTATTATAAACAATTTTTTTCAGCATTATATGATATTGTCCGTAATTTGGAAGAAAAATAAATGTTAACTAAAACAACGTCATTACACTTAAATATTGATAATGTAATATAAAAGAATACATATGTTAGAAGTAATTTATTGATTTAGTTATAAAGAAATTTCAAATTAAAAATATAAAATAATATACAAATAAAGAAAGTTTTTACATTGTTTATTCAGGAAATATTGTGATTATTAAATTTCTTTTAAGGTGTTAACTGTCAATTCTTGGTGGAAAGACATTATATTTTAAAAAATAAAACACAATTCATTTGTACTACTTCCACATATTTATAATGATCAGGACCGGTTTCGCTCATCACGAGCATTATCAACTGATCAGTTGATGTCAATAGATAATCACAGTCCCATAAATGAACCCAATAGAGAGCTAGGCCCGAATTGGAAATAAAAGCTTTTAGATAAGTCTTTTATCATATACATATTTTACTATAAGTATATAATTTTTCTTCCCAGATTGACCGATAACAACAAAAGAAGCAGTAAAGATATATAATATATTCATTAAACCTAGCGTAGTAGAAAATAACTCACCACTCAGACGGTTGAGTCGAAAGAAGTCTTCTATATATTTATGTGGTAATGTTTAACTGTATTTCATTTGATCTGTACAACTAATTTGCCATGTATTTGAGGTAATTAAAATAACACAAGAAAGTTCCTGACAATTTCATAATGACCTATTACATAAATAATTAACATGTACTGTGTTTGCATACCTTAGGTGGAAGCCCCATTCTGTTGAATCGTAATCTCATATTAGGAAACTGTTCTATTATAGCTCTTTTCACACGGGCTTTCTGTCTGTCGATTCGCATGTAGTTGAATGTTTCCGATACTAATTTGACAACCTGAAAAACAAATTTTTATCATTCGAATAATTGCCTGAGCAAGGAAAATAAATAAATTTTATAGCAAATAAAAATTATTAAATACAAAATTTTATTTTGTATTATAGTTTGCTTTATGTGATCTTTTTTATATTTGAATTTAAATAATATTTATATTGTTTTACAACTGCTGGTACAATGAAATTTTCATTTACGCAATAAGTGTATATTTTTAGAAAGGTTTAATGTTAATAGAAATTTTAAATCAACTATAATTATTTCATGCAGTGGTGCATGTTAAGCTCATTTTAATTCAGTCAAATCTAAATTAATTCAACAGATTGATATAAAAACATACTTATGTAACAATATCTCTTCACTACTAACCGAACTGATGATTATGTATTGGTAAAATAAAGATTGATTTCAACAAGTCTGATCAGAGTTACTTAACTCACGGAAACAGAGCGAAACAAAAACAAAGCGTAACTCAAGACAGCACAATGAGTCTGTCTTTATACTGTCCTTTGTCCTATTATTTTTCTTCAGCTCAGATTTATTTTATTCACTGTTACTCGGCATGAACCAATTTCAGGGTTTAATTGAAACCTCAAAACAATGTCTTAATAATTCATAATGACATTTATATACTGTTTCATATTATAATGACAGATCTGTGACAAACCCTTGTTTTTGGCACGACTCTGAGTCCAAGTTTGGTGTCCACCAGGCTGGCGCCGGCCTCGGAGAGATAACCCTGGTTGGGAATGAGGCAAGCCCTGCCGAAGCAGCAAGGGCAGCATAACTTGTGCATCCATTTTGTCCATTTGGGATTCAGTCGGCCGTACGGCTCTTCATCTTTTGGTTTGAATACGCCTATCGGTTTCTGCAATGCACATTAATATTTTCAGAAATAATCATTTTGAGAGCATCATTAAATAATTGAGATATTTCATAATGCAGTGATTGTGTCAATTAATTAATCATTTAAATATATACAGCAAAGCACATGGTTATGACATCATTCGGTAATAATATTAATACTTAAAGAGATAGTTATTGCATTATCACAAGACTGTGACACTATAAGGATGTTTGTGACTAATTATTGAAATAAAATAAAGTCCCTATATTTTAGAATTGGATATAACAAATATAAACAATATCTTTGGACCTTATAAATAGGATTATGTATTATAATTTTAATTCACCCAGCTGAACTATTGCTATTGTTAGTAACCTGCCCTATTTTAAATGAATGTACTTAATAAAATTTTAATAGACATCAATTTTAAACAAAGGAGACAAACACGCACTCATATCTATATGCATCAACTGTGTCTGTGTAAATGGGACTAAACCCTGTTTTTAGTTAAGTAAAGTAATTAAACTGCAAATTAGGGTTGAATTGTTATCAATGGTTTAACTTCAAGAATTATTATCATATCAGGAAAACAATGCACCAATCATTTTGGTCAAGTTTGCATAAATTCTTTATTGAAACTTACTCAGCATCATTAAGAAACCACTTTTTGTGCCTTCTGTTAAATCTGTTATGTGAGGGCTAATCCCTTTTACATAAACACGATCAATATATTTATACTATATGTTCCCAGGTAATCTTACAGGCATATCCACTGAATTAGTCAAATAAGTAATTGTGAAAACTAATGCCAACATAAATGTGAAACATTGTGATGGAATATTGCCTAGTGCCAACAATATTTCTAAAAAAATGTTCCTATTAATGAGGGGTATTTTTAAGCACGGAACACCAATTTTTATATTAAATGCATACATGTTGCAAAGAGAAAAATACACTATTATAAAAAGTCGCACCAAAAAGAAATATTCCGGGCACAGGCTCAAGACAAGTATTAACGGTGCAAGACATTTGACATTATCAACATAGTCATAACAATACTGGATTAATTCTGCTGATGGAGAGTAAACAAAAATTATATAAAGTTGAACATATCTAAAAAAGTATCTGGACTGATTGTACAAAGTATTGTACGGCTTCAGTACATCAGCGATCTTTTTTCGAATGTGTATGTGAAACTCGTTAATGAGTCGTGTGCATGTCAACAAACAAAAATACATGCACATTAAATAATATTCTATCTTTAAATAATTATCAACATCGAGTTTAAGCAGACGAAAACTATGTTAACACTAATTGACATGAGCAAACTGCCCTTTAGAATGGATTCACTTTATTTATTTATTTGCTGATAACCGTATAAATATTACCAAAATAATACTGATAATTTATTTGATAAACTCTCTCCATTGTTAC
Organism: Himalopsyche phryganea; assembly: GCA_022494535.1. NCBI lineage: Eukaryota > Metazoa > Arthropoda > Insecta > Trichoptera > Rhyacophilidae > Himalopsyche > Himalopsyche phryganea. Next base: position 1,310,211 of record JAGVSL010000080.1, on the reverse strand, counting down.
ATTTGGTTGCAAAATCTTGTATTCCTCCCTCTTTTTTAAATAATGAATCATTTGAAATTGACGAAACTATCATCGACAAAATAACTAATGAATTGTATCACCAGAAACATTATATAACTCCCATAATACGTTAAGTCAAAAATCACCACACTATAATAAACTATCTCCTTACATCAGTGTGACAGCCCCTTAAATGAAAATTTTTCTCCTCCGGAAATGCTGAAGTCTTCTTTAACCATGTCTTCTTAGACAATACCAAGCTTGGAATTCTTATCTGAATAGATAGACTTGTGGTCTAGCAGTAATAGCTTTACTCTAGCGATTAGGTGGTTTCGGATTCAAGTCCTATATCAAGGTCAATATCAAATTTAGATTTAAAATCTTGGCCATGGATGTTTGTGATGTCTTTTCTAAAGTTTACTCTCATGTGATTTCAAAATATGTGGGGCATTTATTTTTTCAAGTGTGGAGCATATGGACTCCTGCGAGAACCGATTAATACTCAGGCACCCAACATTTTTCTTTTGGAGAGTAAGTATGGAAGGATAGGGGGAAGAGAAAACTAGTGGTGGAAGGGAATTGGCAATCATTAGTATTGTAATGTCAAATACATCTGTTTAAATTTATTTCATATATAATTGCAAAGAAAACTAGTAACACATCTGGGGTAGAAAATATATCTGTGACGTTAACTACCAAGCATAAAATACTATACTTAATAATAGTGTATCGTGTTGCCAGTTTTTGCAGCTGTTATGACTAGTGTTATTAGCAATCAATAATGTTCCTGAATTCTTAATTGACAAAAGTAATACTTCATAAATTTTAAAAACAAAAAAAAACATGACAAAGAGTGTTGCACTTAAAATAAACAATAAATAATGATTAGTGCGATTGTGTGGTGTTTACCAAGTCCGTCATTTAAGCTTAACAATGATAGAACCCCAAACACCTGAACAACTATTGATATATGCTCATACACAGTCTGACAAGTTTAGGTTTGACAACTTGCAGGGCGATTTAGAGCAATTTGTGACTACTTTTAATGAAACATCTTTTTTATAATTTCGCTGAAATAATTGGTTGGGTAAATTCAGTCAAATATCCATAAGAAGATAATTGACATTTAAAATATACAAATGCAATTATTTCATAAAATATAGAATGTAAGGAAAGAATAACCAAGTTTTCGTCATTCACCTTCAGGCATTTAAATGCATGGATTAACTCGAACTGAGTATCATTGCCAATTCGCGATCATCCATAAACGCCTAAAGATGCTGAAAGGCAAAAGAAGGGTCATCGTTGGTGACAAAACATATGATGATATACAAAATTTGAACTATTCAAATGTGATATTGAAGTTCCATAAAGCACACTCAGTCGATCTCATAAATTATGCAGAGAGAAGAATTATAAAAAATTAATAAGATGATGTCACATGTTCTCGAGTTGAAAAATGATTCAGAAATATACAAGGTCAAATGAAAAACAAAATGCTGCATAGCAATATACAATTATTCAAACTTGAGATAAGTCTTTAACCCTTTTACTACCATAGTAAGAAACGTTGGCCCTGCTCATTGCAGAAAAAAATTAAGTTAACATGCATTTGATCTGAAAAAAAACCAGGCCTCCTGGTATCACCAGGTTAACTATAGCATTGTTTATGGAAAGTGGCAATGAAACAAGTGACTTCATAGACATGACGCAGTGGAGGATGACGATAGGAGGAAGACTCGCCATAAAAATACTTATGAAGCGCAATATGGTAAAATAAATATGTCAAATATAATTGCATGATATTATTGAATTAATTGCAATAGCCCCTCATAAAAAGACCGAGACTGTAATTCTGTGAGCGTGCAGCCCCATTTAGCCAGTATCGTAAAAAAGACTAAGATTGCAAGTCTGCAAACATCACCTTGTTGTTATGATACCAGGTCATAATGTTTCCGCTAATGACTCACCAACTGAGTACCAACGTACAGTTGGTCAGCGTTCATTCTTGGGCCCGTATTGCAAATAAGGTGCCCCCTATGAGGAAAGCTTGGACTCTAGTCGAGAGACTGAAAAACATTTCCTCGCATTCATCGTTTTCCTGTATTTATCATTTTTTTCAGGGTCCCTTGAAAAACGAAGAATTGGGGTTCCACTGTATCATAAAAAAGGAATTCGAACATAAATAATATATGATCGAATTTAATGATACAAATGGACTGCACAAAAATACGTGTCGGGTCATAATTGGCCCAGGCCTGATCTAGATTTTAACATCACCTGATATGAACATTTTGCCAAAGTTATGAAGATTTGTATAAATATTCTTCTATACAAGAATTAGTTTTTTTTTAAAATTATAATTTCTACAATAAAGAATGATTTATCATCCTACAGCGGGGAAAGGGTTAAGAATACAATTTGGATATGCACATTAAAAAATAGATTTATGAATAAATTATTGACTGAATTCGTTTAGTATAAAAACACACTTTATTAAAATAATTTTCTATCATATTAATTGCATTGACAAAAATAAAATCATTTAAAAATAGTATTAAACTCCTACTGCAGTTCATACACTATTATTTGATAACAGAAATAATGATTGGAAGTACTATAGATTGGTAATCTGATCTATTCAAGTTGAATGGACAAATCATATTACAATAATTTTCATTGTGAGCAATGAGAGCAGTATTGCAAATCGAATACCAACATGCTGAAAGTTTTATTTTCACAACTGGTTGCCAAACCAATATACCTATAATTTCTCTGGACATTTCATAAATTTCAAATCAATTAAAATTGCTGAACTATGCTATGTGATAAGAAAATGAAATTTTTTATTTATTCAACAATTGTTACTACCTAGTCGCAACCGGAAAGCATACACCACAAGAAAAAGGTCTTAATAAAATTACCGTTTTTTGCAGCAAACATTTCTTGCATTTTAACAACATTCATTAACAAAATGAGAAATGTTTGAAAAGCATTTTTCACATCAATTTCCGTAAGATTTGACGATTTTGAAACCGATAACTATAAACTGTTGTGAACCGTATTGCTTATCAATATTGATAGATATTTAGTGAAAATTTATTTTATTGATAAAAATAAAATTATTTGACCGAGTAAATACCATCACTGAAGAGCATCATCGCATAAAATTAAGATAAATCATATACATAAATAGATAAATTAGCAGTTAATATTTCGACATTGGAAGGGATGCCAGGATGTTCAGTCGAAATTTGGCCCCCTTTGACGAAATCATTGAATGGTGAAAATATATCAGGGGCTAGCAAAATACGCATGAATTTTAAGAACACTCCGGCGGCATACAAATGAAAAGCTGTTTATAAATAAACAATTTTTGATGCATAATAACATTCACTAACAGGTAATCCGAAGAGAGATTATGATTCACCAAACATGGCTTCCTTACTCATAACTCTAAAATATTATGAAAAAGGTGTTATCTCAACAATGAGATTGATTTAGTCGAATAAATTATAATTCAAAAGTTACGAAGCTGAATCAAAAAAAGGAATATATGTGCAATATTTATTTATCATAGTTTCATGTAGGGCCAGTTTGTGTCACTGTAAAGTAAAAAATCAACAACAAACAAATTGTCACTTCATTGTAAGAAATATTGTTGATAGAAATTTTTCATTATAAATTGGTTTTATAAAAAAATATTTTGCATCATTGTATCTTTCACTATAAAACATCCAAGGATTCCCAGGACATTGTGACTTTAAGAACTAATAGAAGACTACCAAAATAAACTATTGGGTACTTTTATTTCATTTTTTATATATGTTATTAACACTGTCAATTACATCGTGTGCATGTGCAATATGGTGAGCGCATTATCTCACCTGTTGCAATTGCTGCTTCACGGAACAGATGAGCACTATGTAGTGTAAGCCCTTAGCAGAGAATTATGATCAGTTACCAGGTGCATTTTAGTGCAACATCAATATAACCGTAGTTTAATTAGCAGTGAATGTGTTAAGTGACTTTGCACTACTCTATGACAATATATTTTTTCAAAGTATATTATGATTCTTTCAAATCTATCCAACATATATTTCAATACAAAAGTAAACACTTTTCCTTTTACGAGATTTCTAATTTCCGGTGATCGGCTGAATAGTATGTCGATGGCCTAATGTTATAATCCCGCAACTGACGTTTTACAAATTTTACAGGAGACTAAAATAAACTGAATATTTACATTAATATGTATGTAAGACTTTTTTTTCTTTTAAGTATTAAATGGATAGTATGTTAGGGTACTTGTACATCATTAAAAAGTTTAAATACTTTTTATTATTTTAAATAAACGAGATACAGTTTACAAAGTCATTTTCGTCAAAATATCAGATACGGGTTTATAACATTAGACCATCGATGTATTTTTTTTTTATTATTGTTTCTTCTAACACATGGTGTAATATCAATTTTTATCATCAATGACGAATAGGATTCACTTTTGGTTTTAAAAAAGCTGAATAGTTTTTAGAAACTTTCGAGATTGTTTATAATGCAAGCACCACGAATGTGTACGTCACATCAGTCACAACTAGCGGTAATAAATAATATTGTTAAGAATAATAGAAAATAATATTTAGTTTGATAAAAAAACAACTAACCCCCAACAAAATAAACAATCTTAATGCATAATCATCTTTATAGTTGGTTATATGTGCGCGGTGATATAAATTATTTGATAAAAATTATTAAGAAAAACAATTTAAATATATATGTTGCAGGTATATCAATATGATTATTAATTAAATAATTAATTATCTGTAACTGTGTTGTACATAAAAGTAGAGGTATTTTCAATTAGATATGGGAATAAATTTATTCCAACGGATGGATTGACTTTAGGGTGTTCACATAATATAAGTTCAAAATATGACTGCAATATGTTAGATTTTTAAGCGAGCATCATGACGAGGGTAAATTGCAATAGTATTAGTTGGTATAGTAATATTTATCATACAAATTATGAAACATGCGTAATATATATTGTGTATATATTTAGAATCATACAAGACAAAAAATATAATTCAAAATCATGTCGACAACAGTTCATTGGATAAGCAGTCATAATAAAATAAAATTAGTCGGTACTCACGCCAGATGGATTTTTGACAAAGTACGAGCCACTCGATCCTTGGTAAATCCTTTCAGGGTATATTCCGTTGTCAATTGCCACCTCCGCCTGCCATACCAGATCACTAAATTCCGGGTCATCTGAAAACATCAAATCTTTATAGAACGCTATTTTATTTGGCAGCAATTTATTTTAGATTTAAAATTATGGCTGCCTTGATCTATTTACTGTTTGATAATTGAAAATCGCTAGAGGTAAATAAAATTTCATTTTCACTGATGCATAGGACCTTGGATGCATAAGATTGTAGACCTCGATGCGATTTCTTTATTTTAACCCAGGTTCACTAAAAATGTCACACGAGGACTCTTTGTGAGTTTACTCCTTATAAACAAATTTTGCTCAGCAAGTCCTGTATCAAAGTAGCAAAAAGTGGGAAGAGTTGAAAATATCACAGGCACCCATAGTTTTTGATATTCATGTTGAAATGTTCAGCTGAAGATTTGAGCTCTGCATCACTGAACAAAGCAAAGAGAATGACCACTTGGCCATAGTGATTCACAAACGTGGATTTGAGTGAAAAATCTCATTAGAATAGTAATAATCAATCATATATCAGTTTATTATATTTGATAAGATTAATAACCGCAGACGGAGAAGACAAGAAATAAAATAAACTAATTTTGGGATAACGGAGTGCATCATTGGTCATCACACTCTGTGTATTGGCTGCCAACCGCTGAATTATATAAATGCACAATAAGCATTCAAATTTTAAAGTATGATCAAGCAATTAGAAGCGAATCACATGGGTACAATGTACAAAAGTGATTGAAATTATTTATTGAAATGAAGTCTACCGCGACGAAATAAACAAAAAATGTATAATGATTACATAAATTAATAAATAATGTTTAATATTAATAAAATTTTGCATACTTTTGCAATTTGCCCAATATCAATTACACAGAGTTTATTCATTTGTTTAGAAAAATGGTTACAAATACAAGGACAAATTTCAACATTGATGAGTAATGAAACACTTACAGTTGGTCATAGACAATCAGATTATTTCTCAACGGAGGTTGCAGTTAATACAATCTAAATGCACATTGAAAACACCAAATACTTCAGGCACTTTAACAAGTAAGCTTGCAAGAAGTACTTCCGTGTACAGGTCATTTGTCTACAATGCAATTGTTTGAAAATGGCTTTGGGCAAAAAATATATACATGTTCATGTTTTCACAAGAGCAGGTGTAGAAATGTTTAATTGTCTGATGGGCTCGAGATTAGTCCTATTAGACTATTTCTAATCGAGCATGTCTTCATGCTAGCAAATATTTTAGTGGAAATGAAATTAATATTTGGCAAAACAAGAGGTTATTAGATATGTCAGACTAAGTATAGCATTTTAAATTATTATCAATAGTTTTTGAAACCCCAGTATAGTCAAAAAAAAATTATAATCGAATGCTATTAATAATTATACATAACAAAATTGAATTTTGAAATAACTTGTAGTAAATGTGTAAAATGTGTTAATTTCTAAAAAATTGTTACATGAACATATCAACTGAATGTCAAATGAAATCTAATAACAAAGAATTTATTTCAAAGCACTCGGTTTATGCATTTTCAACAAGACGTTACCTTTCAATTCGGCGATTGGGTTTAAATATTCGCCATCGTATATACAGATACGATCGTCAGTCCCATGGGGGGAAATTTCGTTGACTGAATTTTTCGACACACTCAAGTCTAATTCCAATTTATCCATCTTTAGAATTGGTCGGAAGCCTTATTCTGCAATTGACGGTTAGACGAGTCTCATAACATATGCTTATTAATCGGCAATCGAATATTTACATTTGCCACGAAAGACACAACAATGCACTTCACAGACCTGGCGAAAACTACACCGTCGCAAATTACTTTTAATCGCGAAACGAATGGGTATGTAGAAAGTAGGAAGCCATACGATTACATAGAACGGAAATCCACTCGGCGGGACATGTACGCGGCTCGTAAAACAACAATAATTAACTCGCGAGTACGCAGGAGTGACAATAGATTAGGACACCTGTCACACAAATAATAGCACAGGGGGAAGCGTAAATTGTTTACCGATGAATTGGTTGAAGGAAATATCGAGATCGCCGCGACCCCCGAGAAGGGGTTGCGACTCTCGGTTTATCCCCGGAGAATCCACTGCGCTGTCAAATCCGACGTCCGGAACCAGACAGATCTCCTCCGTGCTGCTGGACAAGGACACCACGCTGTCATCAACTTGATTCACGGGAAACTGGCTCTTCGATTCCAAGTCTAAACTCAACAGAGGTTCTTCCGTACTCATTAGGATTCACAAAGCCAACACTTCTAGACTTCATTTATTTGGTTTCACGATTTATTTAACGAGAGTGCACAATAACATCACGCAAAATATTTGACCCTTGATTAATCAACCTACAACACGATTGCACGCAAGTACACTGTCATTGTGATGTGATTTTTAGTATGCTGTGTCCTTGTCTTTTGTTCCGTGCATTGTACCAGATAGAAAGAGAGATGTATATCTATCTCAAGCTAAATAATATACTCGAAAAATAGGCGTATTTGTCAACTCTTTCTATGGAAAACCGTAGTCATGTGTAAAAAAGCGATGGAGATAATATTATTTAGTGCGCCGTATATAATCAACCAAAGGACAGCTGATATGCCTAACACCATGATAACGCAGATTCCTAACAAAGCATTCATCCGAATGGTCAAAAATGCTTCTGTTTTATCATTGCAAGGAGCGGATGATTTGAATTACTATTAAATTAATGTTTTAATTCTCTAACAACGTCTATCGTTCTAATCAAGTTATAATTTATCAAAGTATTCTTAATTTTAAACTGAGTGAAAGTGTTTAAGGTATTGACAGCAAACCATTTAAATATTTCGTTATGTGTAAAACAAAATCCTCTCGTAATTTATTAGTATTAAATTTAAGAAATCTACCGCATGGATCATAATAATAATATAGTAGGTAGGGTGTTGTGTTTCCAAAAAAAAAAAAATTTTATTTACAAAAATGATAAAACTATGGCCGTTCACTGTTCACTAGAGCAGTGGTTTCCAGCCGGGGAGGCGCCAAAATTTTGTAATTAAAAAATAATTTTCATACCATAATATCCACAAATAAATAAAACTTCATATCGTAACATAACAGTAAACGTTCAGTGAATGAATGTTTATTTTATTCATTCACACAATATACTCTTGGGGGTAGCATTTTTAACATAAAATTCCGTAGGTAATAAACAAATAAAAATAATCTCAGGATCAACATAATGCCTTAATATCGATGCAGAAATAAGAAATTGCTGTGAACAGTCACAAGATGCTGAATTATCATTTTGTAGTTGAAATTAATAAACAAACTATTTAACATTGACAGTGAGCAATTTGCGATTAAAATTCTTGCAATTCTTTCAATAGAAAACCAACTGGCAGATAATACAGATTTAGATAATGTCGCTGACGATTTTGCTACGAGCAAAGCAATAAAAAATAATTTTGTTATAATTCTTTGATGTTTTTTTTTGCAAATAGTTAATGTTGTGTTTGTAAAATTTGCTGAATATCTTGTGCTTAATTAATTTGCAATTTTAAAGCACAATATATTAATCGATTGTACATCAATAATTTTGTGTTTTTTATACAAATAATAAATTTAAAATTATTTTGAAGACAAGATTTTTTGACATATTTCAAAAACAAGCCAGCTGGACTCCACAATATTTATATTAAATATAACATCTGTAAATGACAAATTGTAAAAATATAGTACGTACTTATCAAGAAAATACCTAGATAAAAATTTTGCGCAACATTCTTTCCGTAATAGTTTATGATTTTAAATAAATAGGAAGAAATTTTAAAGATAGCCTTAATCCAGCTCAATATTAAATCATTTTTGAATGAGAAATGGTGGGGGAAGGTAAAACCCCTAGCTACACCACAACATCTTGTTATTATTCTGTTAATTATATTTATAAGTTTTTATTAATTAAAACGCTTCTTTTTTGTAGGAGAAAAAAAAATTTTAGAGGGGGCGATGTAGCATAAACGTTGGAAGCCGCTGGCCTAGTGGATCTCGGCTTCTTATTCGGCAGGTTAGAAATAATGGTGTGGTGATTGTGTCCAAGTACTGCAAGTAAGTATACAAAAGGCAGAAGAAATCTCAGTAACCCAAAGTAATTTGAAAATAAATTATACTATTTTTTGTTTGGGCAGCTTTAAAGCAGCTGGAAACTCGAAATATTCATGTAACACCATTTTCTTCCAAACGTATTTGATATGTATAATTTAGGACATCGACTGAGGGTGCTTGATGGAATTTCAAAATCTCAATAATTCGAATTTGATATTAGTTACGTAAAGATATAAAAATGGAGATAGGAAAGTGTTAGTATCTAGGTAGCTAGTCGATCGCTTTACGCACTGTGTGTTAGGATCGGATGGAAATGTTAATATCACAGATATTTATTGGAAGAAAAATCCATATATTATATTGACCGAACAATCAATTACTACGAAAGTGTCTGTTCGGGTTTCAATCTCATGGACACTGCAACTGAATAGGATGAGCGCTATAGAGTGTTGACCACTCGGCTACAGGACCAAACTTAGAATTTCTCAAATCGTCCAATAAAAAAGTGTGCAATTGGGATTAATCACTTTGAAGGCCAGATTTTTAAAGAATAATGGTAAAGGTAGAATGAAAGGGTTCAGATTTTGGTACAGCGACATCTATTAATAAAAATAAATGTAAAATGATTCGTATACAACCATTCGCGTATTTCATAAAATCAAATATAAAAGAATAAAAAAAAAATCTCTGTTGATTAAGACATTCCTTGTTATACTGCACTTTTTAAACTTTTCGCACGTTTACTGTATACGGCGCCAGTAGTATTGAGTGGTTGTCAATAGATCAGTATTGGCGGTAGTTGAATAAGGTCAATAATTTTAGTGATAGAGTATGTATTGAAACTTAGCACGTATTCCATATTCTCAGCACACAACATATTATCTCCGATCCCTTTGTAATGTTAAGGTTTAAATAGTATACCCGAATTAGAGGTGTAGCGGTCGAAATTTTATAAAATTAAGGTCCAAACCCGACATCATCGGGCCCGGTCCGGCCTCAGCCCGAGTCTCAATATCACATTTTTAATACCCGAACCCCACCCGAAGCCCAGATTTCTTTTCCGCATCCCGAAAAAAGTCTGTTTTTTTCAATACAGAAATCATTTATAATTTTCAAACATTGTATGTTATTATTTCCATATTTTCAACGATATTTATATCACATGGGAAAAAAATATTTAAGTTATGAATAGTATTGCCTTATGGCTGACTCATGGCCCGAGTGTAGTCCGAAATATTTTTCCGGAAATCGTATTCCTTACCCGGGCCCGGCCCGAGCTCGAATCTGAATTGTCTTTACCAGCCCGAACACGGCCCGCGGGCCAAGGCCTGGCCCGTGCAAACCTCTAACCCAAATGAACCAACCGCGCTCAGGTTCATTTTTAGTCATCTTTATTAATTGATACCTTCTAAAAATATTGAGGCAAAATGCGATAAAATAGACGGTTGATTGTGGTGATATAAAGTACGAAAACTTTAAAAAGAAGCATACCTACGAAAATCTGAAAAAATTTGATATCTTTCAGTTTAGTTTCTAATACATGGCACACATTTGTGATATCTAAAAATAAAATAATTGATATGCCTTATACCTAGGTATAAAGCGTAAAGAGTTATCTTCATTTATTTTCATACTACGTGGAGGAAACAAATATAGTAAATCGAAAGTATTTATTGTTACATGTTAATAACATGCTAAGTTCACCGAACCATTATAATAACTTATTATTTTCAGTATATTATAATATAAGCAGTGTCGGATTGTTTAAAGCGAAGCGTAGGCGGCCGCCTCAATCCACAACTATAAGGATGCCACGAATTGACAAAAGTAATAACATAATTTATTTTTACTAGTAGTGCATAATTGCTTCATATCTGTTGTACAGGTGTGCTTATTAAAATGTGTAAGAAAGCGGCATGGCAGTATGTATTATATATTACGTCAATAAATCAAAGGTAGTGTAATATTATCAGCAATTTTCTTCAATCAGAATTATTTGTGAAAACAGTTGTTTTCAAAATGATTATGATAGTATGTCATACTATTTTTTATTTTATATTATGCATGGAACGTTTAATAAGTCTTGACGTAAAGTTTATTCACTTGCTTCAACTAAATAGGTATCGGGGGTCCGAAACCCGGGTCGTTAGTGACAAAATACATGGAAGTGTACAAAATCTCAATAATCCAAATTTGATATTGAAATTCCATCAAGCACCCTCAGTCGATGTCTTAAGCAATTAAATATGTTTAAGTGATTAAAATAATGCTGGCTGATTGCCAGAATGATTTGGATTATTATCATATTTTTGTTGTTAGATACTTGTGCGACTCGATGTTGTACAATAAATATTTTGATTTTTAATACATTACTATATTATTTCAAAATTAAAAATAGTTTTGATCGCTTTTCAAAAAGTATAAAATAACTGAAATACTCTTATAATATTTACCAATATATTGCGGTTTTGCAGAATCATTAATGTGGTTCTACAAATGCAGGGAACATTTATTCGAAAAAATGCTATTGCGCTAAATATTTGAAATGCTTACATCACTATTTACTGATCAAATCAATGATGATGGAAGATTCACTAAAGATCAATTCATGAAGAAAATACACCATAAACTTCCATGCTCCAAATCTGAAATTCAAATGAAAATTGAAGCTTTGCACTCTAGGCTGGTGATAATATTACTTTCTATGAATGGGATATGGCTATCTTCGCGACGCTACGTAATGGCAGGAACGTCTTTCAACTTTCTTCGGGGGGGGGGGGGGGGGGGATTTGTCAATATGGTTTTTTATTTCGTCGATGTGTGCAAGCCAGCGCAGCAAGGGATACAGTATTGTACTTTTTTTCACATTCAAAGAGGACACGATGATCCCTTCCTATACGAAGTCTATTAGCACCTTAATGATATCAAATGTATCCTGCGCAAAGATAATTACACTCATCTCCCAATTTTCGACGAAGATACGGTCACGTGTAAAAAAGTCATACAACACATACAAAAATATGGGATAGGTTCCAAGCTTGAAATGAAAAGATGTGTTCAGAAAAATCCGTAGAATAAAGGTATATAATTTAAAAAGAAATATTTATACAAAACATTTCAATAAAAATTTAGTTATGTTAATTATTTATATGTATTAACAATGTTATATATCGCTTAAAACCAATATGGCATGCATTAATCCTCGTTTTCGCTTCTTTCTTACTGGTTCGAAATCACTTTCTTTATTATCACGAGAAATAATCAATTAGTTTTTAAAAGAACATACTGTTTGGTCATGCGTAGTTTTTTTATTTTGAAATTCCGTGATCAATGATTGCTTGTTAATTCTTTATGTATCTCTTCATATCGTGCAAAAATATTTCACATGTATCCTTGAAATTTGAGGGCACGTTCCACATTAGGATTAATATGTAACCCAGTGTTTTTCAATTTCCTAGCTAGCTGGAGAGTTTCGCTTAAATTTTGAACGAAAAAGATAATTCAAAAACGTCTCCTTATGAATGTGACAAATTAATAATATAATAAAATTATTCATATCTTGATCGAAAGACATTATCTCTTGCAATCATTTCTATTGGTATCCAGCAAGAATTCAAAGTGGTTGGTCTAATGCAGTGAATAAATCTCACTCAAGTTGATACCACTCACTATAGTTGAAGTACCATCGTGAAAATATGCACTTAATGCCGATTGATTTAATTAGCTGATAAAATTATTAACTTTTAAATAAAAAAATAATAAAATGCTAGTATAATATATCTTTATTTTTCAACACTTTTACCCCTGCGGCCTGTGAACAATTAGAAAATGGATAATCTGGCCTTCTTTCAAAGAGGTTGTGCACCATCGGCTTATCATTAAACCGATCAAAGACATTAGGCTCTAATGTCATTGAATTCCGCAAAAATATGCTTCACACAATCTAGTATTGGGACATAATTATGATGTAAATTACATCCAAATTCAAAATTCGTCTACATATTTAAATAAAAACATTTTGCTTGACCGAGTTAAAGTGAAACCTCGAAAAAAGATTACCGCGTAAATTGGGAGATGGGTATATAATTATATCATACAAAGATTAATATGAGCATGTTGTACCCACGGTAGGTTCGGTGGGTGAACATTAAATGTTATATTATCTCTCATTCTGTTTCTTCATCAATATCAGTATTAATAATCTGTCATGTTGGGAATTGGACTGCGGTATATATGAATTATTGACCTTTATGCAACTTTAAACGAATTGCTTACTAACTAAAAGTCAGTTTAGGGTACATTTGAAAAAAGTTGAGATATTGCAACATAATTGTAACGTTTCATTTAATGAATGAACTAAATAAATATTAACCACGTAGATAACGAAAAAAAACCCCGCACGTTTCATTGAAAAACACAAATAGCGTTGCAAAATTATTCATGTCACAGATTCATGTGTTCGAAATTGAATAAATAATTTTCTCGCATGAGCGGCGCCGGTGTTGGACGTATGGTTCTTTTTTAATTTTCCACTTCATTAAGATCGCTGACAGTGAGGCAACATTAAGTCATCTGAAGGTTTCTGTGCGACGTGAAAATTATTTTTGTCTACGTCAATATTGCAACAGTTATAATTTTTAATTGTTCAATTTTTGCATTGTTTTTAATAAACCTTACCAATATAATTATTATGTATAATTATACTTGGCGGTTCATGACTCATTCGATATTTATTGCATATCTAGGTATAAGCAATTCATAAAAGCAAAAAGCACTGTCAGTTCTTTATTCAGGGCCTTATTTATTATCACTTTTATTTATTTTGCTTTATCTGTCTGTCTGTAGGTCTGCAACACTAAAAGTATTCACAGAATAACACAGCACACACAGAGCACTTACACACTTAATCACTAGCAGCGCACCGAGCGTATCAAACACATTGAGGTAATGTTGATAGGTGGTACTATAACCTGGTATTAATAGTGCTAGTTGATAATAATTCTTTGAATCCAAAAACACATGTAAACAAGAAATTTAAAGCTAGGTATTTATTTTTATCACGTAATAGAGACGCATCTCCATTACATCACAAAATTATCTAGTGTAAATGGAAATAAATTAATGAAACAATAAATTAATGATTTTTTTTCAATATTTATTTACTTAAAGTAAGTTGTAACATAAAGTTCCATGTGTAATAAAATATTTCTAAAAAAATACAACATAAATAATGACAAGAACTAATCTGACATCTCGTTGAAATAAAACATTCTGTTTTCATTAATCTCAGTAGTTATTGTAAAATAACACAATCTATAAACCATTAAAATGACACTTTCATTATTTCATATAAAAAAAAATACTGCTCCAATGATGTAAATGTAAATATAGTTTCAATTACGTCAATCCCTTTTGATAAAAAAATGCAAATTTCAAAGAGTTGTCAAACTATTTTAATATAAGCATTTTTTATCTTTTAATGAGAAAATCCATTAGCCTGTCCTTGCTGCAATCCACCTTTGTTTGCAAAATCGGCATGGTTGCCATAATATCCTCCGTACCCGTTGGCAGCTGCATACTGTTTCAAGTCGTTATAAAGATTGCCACGATCTTCGAATCCTTGTTTACCATAATTGGCATCTCTGTATCCTTGATCATAGCGTTTTCCATTCGTAGAACCTCCAGCTGCTTTCAAGAGAGCAGCGCCAAAGTCACCGTATCTGCTGTAATGTCCGCTCTTTTGGGCTTCATCGTAGAACTTGCGGTTTTTCTTGTATTCCTCTTTATGATGAACGTTATGGAAGCCGGTCGTTTTAGATCCTTTATTGTAACTATTGCTTACTGCGAAGTCAGCACCTTTTGATCCCTTTTCAATAGCATGCTTATCATTGTAATAATTAGTTTGGTCAGCGTGACCAGCGTTGCGTCCTCCCTGATCATTATAATGACTCTTCTTTCCATCAGCTCCATGACGTCCTCGATATCCTTTTTCAAACCCGTCGTATTTATTGTATCCGTTATTTCCTTTTTCGCCTCCTGCAGAGTAGTACCCGTCGTCAAAATTACTACCACCGCCCTTTTCAAAGTTGGATGCGCCATCATTCAGATACGGTATTTGGTCAGCACCACTATCGATACCTTTCAGAGCTATTTGATGATCGGCATCGTACTCCGTGTAACGATATGGTCCACCCTGAGGGAACGAACTGATCGATGAAACAAACACAAACACTACCCCACACGTTGATATTCCGAAGGGATGAAGAATCATTTTAACTATTTAGTTTGAGTCGTCTACTGATATTTTGCAATAATGAATACTGAATGAATACGTTGAGCAATTTCTGATATTTATACAAATCACAGATGGTTTGATCGGAATGTGGGACGTGCCAAAGCGGGGATACAAGGCTCTTTTGTTTCTCTGGGGGGTTTCCGGGTCGCTGAGCATCTACAATAAGGTCGATTTTGCAAGAGGTCCAGCTCGGCTTTCGCTAGATCGAGACGTGTGACCAATCGAATGTCAATAGTGCTAGCACGGTACCACTTACTAGGTAGTCGTCAACGTCGGCAATTTCAAAATAACCGTTCAATGAATTTGTACGCACATTATAGTGTCAAGGTGAATTTTCATTTTTTATTACCGTTTTTCCGACACTTCGGTGTATAAACCTCTAACAATAATTCGGTTTACCATTCCCAACATCAATTCACTTATTATGAATAATCAGCCCATGTAATAAAACATCGCTTGTGTATTTGATTAATTATTTATAAAAAGCATCACATTACGAATGTCTTCGAAAAATCTAAATAATTGAAATCTTTTAGAATAAATTATTCATTACACAGTGAAATTGTATATTTTGTTAATTACATAAAAAATGTAGTGCTGTTGAAAACATATATTTTATCTTACATTCCCTTTAGAAAAGAGAAGTGTTATCAGTGGTCGTACGTAAATGAAGTACTTCGAACTCCGATATTTTTTGATACCACCCCCCTGAGTGTTATATTAATTTACAAAATCTTTTGAAACCTGTCTAAATTAAAAAAATCAAATTAATATCCCCCACTGCTTCTTAATAAAATAAGTAACTTCGCAATATTTTTCTGTGTATTTCGTGAGTTTTGTGATATCATATTTTTAATAACCACCTATTCCTTTCGTCAGTCGACATCGCATTCTTTGACCCCCCTATAGTGCGTGTAGATTTGTGGACACATAATAGCGCTATGTACATTTTTTTTACATTCCTATTTTAACAATTTTGGCTTCCTGTTTTTTTCTGTCAATCCATTATTAAATTAGCTTTATTTGTAATTAGCTAATAACGTTATTGCATTACCCACAGATGTGTGCTGTTACCATAAAATATCATATAAGGCAAACTTATTGTTCATTGTACTTCTAGAGAGAATAAACTTGTCATTTTAAAATTATTGTTTCGATAAATAAATAAATATACAGATAATAAATTGAAAAATTAAATAGCTACATTTTTTATAATAATCCTGTTGTCTAACATGCCGAGTAAAAAATAGTCGGATATCTACACTAGGTTTTTTACAACCCTTTCTCGAAAACTTTGATGAACACATCATAATATATTATCAGTGAAATTTTATCGGTTAATAGGTATTCTCTAATTCACGATAAATGGACCGAAGCAAACATGTCGCAGATAGTTACAACTGCAATAGTGTTCATTATAGTAAAATGCATGAATTATTTCACTTCCCCAATTAATACTATTATCACATCATTATATTTTATATATTTTTATATGCCGATATGAAATTATACTAATATTTCATAAGTTTGCGGTGACATATTAATTTTATAGAAATTGTACTTGGCCACTGTATTCCACCGGTACTCAAACTTTTTTTTTTCAAAGAGTTTGAAATATGAAACTTAATATTCTTAAATTCTCATGAATTATATTATTCATGAGATAATGTTCATTATTCAGTTTAAGTGATTGATATATTTGTATTATTTTATATATAATATTTTTTTATACCGCTATATTAATTTCATATAATGATTAAAAAAATATTCGATTGTCGTCTTGAAAATAATTATGAATTTTCTCTCCTGTTATAAATTATAAAAGCTGTCTAGATAATAATTAATAATAATAATTATTTATTTTTAGAATTATATCATAATGATTATTATAAATATAATGTTAGGTTTATTCATAGATTATATTATATTACATAAACTCTTATTACTACATACTATTTTTATGCCATATGGTCAAAAAGTTACATTTTTTCTTGTCTATTGAAATTCTCAGTGCATTCAAAAGGAAAAAAAATGAAATAAAGTAAATGGAGCTACATTCTGCAATTTGGGCTTAGAACTCGCACTTGGAAATGATTTTGACGTTTGTAGTATTTTTTACTTTATAGCTTATTGATAAAGTTGAGTTAGTTCAGTTCAGTCATAAAAAATGAATTACATTATAGAAGCGAACACGGTTAAAATATAACAAACAATTGAGGGGTGTGGTATCATTCTATACTACACCCCTCAATTTTAAGTTAAATGTAAGTTAATGCAAAAGTCTTTCATTGAGTTATTTTCTCACGATAGTTGTCATGCTTTGTCTTTTTAAATTTGCAGTGTTGCATGTTTAATTCTTTTCACCACAGAAAATTTTCTTAGCGTTCTTTGTGGCTATATTGTTTGCGTTATTTCGAAAAGTTATTATTTATACCATATTCAATAGTGCACTATTTGTTTTAATTTAAGTAATTGACACGCTAGTATTAGTTCACCCAAAATTAGTATATATTTCCAAGAAAACGTTGACGAACGTCGTCGTTGACGCGTACCATGGTTTGAGATGCCGCGTTGTATGCTAATCGGTCACGCCAAGAGGAAACATTACTCAATCTTCTCGAAAATATCACTTTTGTGATGACATTGTCGGTCGCTAATGGTTTTTTCACTCAATTAAAATTCTCGGTGCAATTGGAGCGTTCAAATTATAGGAAATTATTTGTACGTATGTCTTTATCAAACAGTAGGTAGGTGTGCCTGGTTCATTTTTACTGACAAGAGAATTAGTTGCACCACTACAAGCTACAAGCACTCTCCGAGTTACCACTACATCAGCATGCGACCACGATTTTTTGTAAATTCTTTATTCTATTCATACATTTTTGCAATTTTGTGTTATTCGGTCACTTAACTTATCCTTTTTGGAGAGAGTATAAGTTGACAGATGAGTCAAGTAAAGGAGTAGCAGTTAGCTAATCGTTCTACCTACGCCCTATTTTTAGAATCGTATGGGTGGGAAGAAATTTAAACATCGCAGACATTCATGCCTTTGGGTACAAATCGATTGAAAAATCAATATATGAGAGTGTTCGCTTGGGATTTTAACCCGTGGATACTGCAACCGAATAAGAAAAACGTATAATAGCGTTGAAAAATTTGCTAGCACCGATATATACAAAACGTGTCTACTATGTTTCATATTGTTTACACGTTGATTATTGATTTCAACAATTCATACTAAATACGACTAAAGTTCGTACGGAACAAAATAGTTTGTAAGTCGAGGCGTGATTTTATAGGAGCGCATCGATATAAAAGAGCATTTCAATTACGTACATACATGTTCAATCATAAATAAGATATACTCGGTGGGGCTACGGGCCTGCTACGAAGGCATGGCGCTTAATTAAGCAATGATCCTAATTTTAGAGAATCTTAGAGGAACCTTGTAGTGTTACATGCTCCAAATATTAAACGGACTCAGTCAAAGAAGAGGAATAGGCTTTTATAGAAAAATATCTGGATTAAAATATTGCAGATTCAATTAATTTATAAATCCAATTTGTAGATGTTAACGCTTTTTATGATCAGAAGCGATATCGCCTAACAAGTAAGATTTTTTATATGGTTATAAGAAGATTTAATCATAACTGTCATATCACAATGGCTAGAGATATTTGCACAGAATTCCGGTGAAAAGTATAAAAATCTGCTTTTTGGCTACAAAATGATTTAAAAAAAAAAATAATTTAGTGCTTATGGCTTCTTACTTTTTATGAAATATTTGAAGATCAAATCTCCGAAATTATTCACGTAGTAATAAAAAAATATATAGACGATATAATACCATTGCGAATAATTACATGATTGGACACCGCATAAATTTTAAAAACCAATGTTCATGCAATTGATTGATTTTCGAACGTACGTAATATCTTCGTTGTTCTGGAAGAAGACATTTAATAAAAAATACTAGTTTACAGTAATTGGACGTTGAAGTTTTCCAAATGTTTGAAATACTGTATGTACTGTATGTCTTTGTACAAAACTGGTTTTAAGTAAAAGTAGAATTGATCAAAATAAGTATGTTCTTCCATATGGTAGGGTTTGAAATAATGAACATTTTGGTATAACTAACTCAATATGTAATTTTTTTTCGATCTAATGTTTTCTTCCAGAACAGCGACGATATATTTTATACATATATATTATAGGTAAGTTTACCTACAGAAACAATTTAATATAATTATTTTTTGGGTACCAACCTAATTATTGAAATGTTTTAAGATTAACAATTATTTTATTCTCATAACTCTCAAATTATTTAATTCTTAAATATGTAACCTCAATCTCGTAACCAGATAATTGTGTTTTAAAACAAACCTAAAATAGCAAAGTTAATTTCCCATTTTAATATTTTGCTTTAACTGCCAATTTTAAGTGTATGACACTATATTTTTTGAACTATTCGAAAATATGCATCGATAAAACAGTATTGTGTTGTAGAATAAATAATACAAATGGTGTTATATTCAAAGAATTTGATTTACGGGAAAAAGACTGTAAAGTATTAATAAATTCTGGCATTCATAGTCAATTGACAACCAGCTATGAATAAACGTAGACCTAGGTATTATACCGTAGATTAAAATATTTCTGAATCGCAATAGTTTTATTAATTTTTGTGCGGAAAATGTAGCAGCGTTGTATAGTTAGCAAAATGATATTAGACATAAAAATCCTATGTTTTCGTCTAAATATGTTGCCAAATGTTTTATGAGTAGTTTAGTTATAAATCAAAAATAAGGCTGTGTATGTAGTTATTGAAGAAAATGTCGTTTCAATTAATTCTTAACTGTGGTTCTAAAATACGTATTTAGTGGCAAAGAAAACAACATCGTATAATTTATTAAATAGTGTTTTATTTACAGTATAAATCTAATATTAATCAAAAACATGTCAAGCAACGAATAGTTATAACAAACATCAATAAAGGCAACCAGAATGAGATAAAAAATAAAAACTGAACACTAAAATTATTTTAATGCTTATGTGCGAATCCATATTCGCTTCCATCAGAGTGTCCTCCTTTCTTTCCGAAGTCGCTGAATTTGTTGAAGTGACCTTCGTGACCGGCTTTGTCAGCATGTCCCTGATCGTGGTCGTAAGCCTGTCCCTTGTGAGAGTGGCCGCTCTTTCCAAAGTGATCCTGGTGATGTGCAGAATCGTGATGTCCACCTTTCTTATGACCTCCGTGAGATGAGTGATGGTTGGCTCCAAATCCTGAATGTTTGTTGAATTTTCCACTTTTGTGGGCATCATCATAGAAGTCATGGTCCTTCTTGAATTCATCCTTGTGGTACACGTTGTGGAATCCTGTGGTTTTAGATCCTTTGGCGTGTCCCTTTTTCTCACCGTAGTTGCCTCCTTTGTATCCCTTAGCTGCTTCATGCTTTTGTCCATAATGATCGGCGCTATCAGAATGTCCTGATTTATGACCACCGACGTCACCGTAATATCCTTTGTGTCCATCTTTAAAATGCTTACCTTGTTCACCTTTATCAAAGTGGCTAGCAGACTTGTATCCTTTGTCTCCCTTGTCACCATGGGCAGAGTGGCCGACGGTACCGTAAGATTTTCCACCGCCATGCTTGAATGCGGAACCATGATGGTGACCTCCATGTCCGGCGTTGGCATATCCGGAATCTGCTGAGTAAGAACCGTCATCTCCAGATTTACTTGCTCCTGCGCCTCCAAATCCAGCTGATCCGTATCCTGTGTCAGCTTCAAATTCAGCGGCGTAGTTGGGGTGCTCTGCGCTTTTACCAAAACTGTCACCGCTGTAATCAAAGTTTCCTGCGTAACCCGCGAAAGAAGCGTCACCAGAATCAGCACCATTGGATTCCGATGAGAATTTTCCACCATCTGATTCTTCATCTCCGCTTTCATCACTCTCGTCACTTTCGGCGGACGCTTTCTTTGGAGCTGCAGCTTGTTGGAGTACTTGGCCGTAACTGTTCTTAGGCAACGAGCCGATATTGGCAGCCAGATTGGAAGCTGGGGCGTATCCATTGTATGATGAAGCAACTGGAGCGGTGTAATATTTACCGGCTTCTTGAGCTGGAGCTTGAGGCTTGGCAGCTGCGAATCCGTATGCCCCGAGTCCTTGAGAATAAGGAGCGGGACTAGCTTGTTGAGCTCCAGCGGTAGGGTAAGTGTTCAAGTGCTTGTGTACAGCTCCAGCGCCGAGTTGTACATAGCTGGCTGGCCCGTTGCTGTCGCTGCGGAAAATGTAACCTGTCGCTGATGGGAAAAGATCTGATCCCATCGTTCGGGACATGAACATCTTTTCCACTTTATGGTGGGATTCGCATGCTGCTACGGCTGCGATCACTAAAACCAAAACTGTTGTTATAAACCTAGCCATGTTTGGAATTGTTTATTGCTCTACAATCTGATTGATACTGATAAGTTCTGCCGATTGTTGTCTATTTATATTCCATACGTCTCTGAATAAGATTGATCTCGTTTCGACGCCATTGACAAGCGCCTGGTTTCGTAACATGCAAACAGAATCGAGCATGATCTAGCGACATTGAGAAATTCCTTTAACAGTGTAAGATAAATTGAGAAATTTCCTTTCGCCGCTTATAATAATTTTAAGTACACAATAAATATATTTGTTATAATATTATTATTGGCCCTGCTTTTTGGAGGACAGCATGTAGATTTCGCGACGATCGTTGCAATTTTTAATAAAAGCGAGAGTCGTTAATTTTTGTAAATTTAGCAATTTTCTGCGAAAAAGGCTGTCATTGTATGATTAATAATGGATTCTCGAATAAAGAAAAAAATATTACAGAAACGTTACACATAGACAATTGCATTGTACCTAATAATAAACCAATAATTTACACAAACTTCCTTAAATAATAATTTCTATGTGTATCATTATTTGGATTACTTACTTATTTTGCTAAATAACAAATTTTAATACATAAAAAAAATATGTATATTGTGTAGTTAAGGTTTTTTTTTTAAAAAGTTCGTTATTAGTTGCAGATCATATTTGAACTATCTATCATAGTCTTTCATATAATCTACGTTGTGTTCATAATAATGGATTTTTTTCATTTTAAAATTCATAGAAGTTTAATAATTTGCAGGGCTCTTTTATTTGCAGATGGGTTATTTGAAACCATTATATCGACGGTGTTTTGGCCAATTGATTTAGCCCTCAAAATTGAAACTGTTCAGAAGAGAGTAAAAACTGTTTCTATTGAACACATCATGTGGTGAGTTGCGTCATGAATCTTTGAAATGCACTTCTGTAAATTCTTATGTTTGCAGATACGGGATTATACATACGGAGTGCCGATATAATAATGGCTTACATCAAGTGGACGGGTCAGAATGTTTGATCCTAAAACCAATGTAAAATGATGTTTCCCTTCCAAAAAGTGGTAAATTTATTTTTCTAATTAACATCATTTGGCCGAGACCTACTCTGTTTTCTTTAAAATGAGATCCAATCATTAACTCATTTCCGTATTTTTTTGAGGGTTTCATCAATTGGCCAAAACACCGTCGAATACTATATATACACGGCGTGTCTATTATTTATTATAATACGATTTTAGTAGGATATATTCCAAATATATGAATAATAAATTTAATCGATTCAAATTTGAAATTGAAATACCATCAAGCACCCTCAGTCGATATCTTAAATTACATAAATAATAGATATTAAACTAAATTTTTTTTTTTTTTTTTTTTGTGACATGTGTTATTTTTTTCTCACATTTCAATCACTGATGTCCATAATAACATACCTTCATAAATCTATTTTAATTTCCAAATAAAATTCAAATAAACAACGCTTTCAAAAGCGGGTTATAGCGCAGTAGTCTACGTTGCGTAGCACTGATGTGTATGGTAAAGTATATAATCATTGATTATGCTAAACCAGATGAACTCATATCCATACCATACTTCAATGTTTTCATGAAGAATATTGCTTAATTTATTAGTTGAATGCGCTACCTTGTTTTTTCAATAATGGACAATACCAAAATTTACAATAATGGAGAAATACCTAAATTTAAATTAAAAAATATATTATACCACCAAAAATTTGTTACGTAAACAAGTGCGACATGTGTTGAGAGGTAGCTTACAAATAAATTCATCCTTAAGATGATCCACATCGTAGTCAATTATTTTTATAAGTTTAGTATCAAGCATCTAAAAATATGAAGGGTGAGAGTAGATTTTATATATACCAGGAGTAGAGACAGGTAGGATTCACCACTAGCATCAAAAATTACTTGTGGTAGTGGTAATACAAAGGGAAATAAATTTACGTGGTGTAGATCTTATCAACTAGAAGATAAATTGCATGGCAATCAATGATGCCGCTTGTAGAATGATGTTTTTCAAATGTTTTGTATTGCACGGTATATCCTGAAGTTTATTTGCTATAATTTGATTCTCCCTGTTAACTTTTCAGAGGGCAATACTTTGAAAACATATAACATCCTTTTCGACATTATCTCCAACAAACCTATGTGAACTAACGATGTCAAGGAAAAATTGACTGTTCGGAGGACGTCAAACTTATGAGGCTTTGCGCATATCCTGTCTAATGTACATGTAGGTGCATCATATTAATCAATTAAATATTGGTGCAGTTTTCCATATTACCTTTTTTTAAATCTTACATTGTAAATGTCTACTTACTGAAGTCACCATAACGTGTCATATTATGTTTATAAATACATTATTTCACTAGGCGAGTCATGGCGAGCGGATATGCTAATATTTATATCCATATCCGTTCCAATCAATGTGGAGCTTGTGGAATACTGATGGATCATTGATATATGAGATATTGTTAACGAAAACTGCTTGCAATTCAGCAAGTCAACCACCCTTTTCAAAGATGGTATGGATAGAAATATGGGACTGGGAAAGGAGTTTGCAAAATCGAGTGTAATGCATGGAGAGAGATGAAAACATCTCGAATATCTATTCGATTGGATGAACATCCATAATTCGATTGTAAGTGTCCACTCAGGGATTCGAACCCTTAGTCGCACGATCGATTAAAAGGAAAATTATTTCAATGGTGAACTCTGGCTTCACTTTCCCAAAGATATTATATATAAGAAAGCGTTTTAAAAATAGAGAAATCGACATTAAGTCTTTTATTCAAGCATTCTAAAATATGTTCCCAATTCAAATAAACACATAATATATGGTAGATGACGATCATTAAAACCGACTGACGGATGATAAAAATTATTATAAGGTTTAGGAACACAAATTTTATCGTCAATGAAGTGTGCATTCATATTTTTATATTCACACTTGTTTCCTTATAATTTCAACTGCTACTAAAAACTTCATTAATCTAAAATGTCTTTCCAAATTCATGTAATTTCTAAAATGTTCCAGGCTTCTGATGGAGCGGCAAATATTACCGTCTATTTTTTATAAAATTAAATTTACTTATACACCGATTGGTTTTAGTACAGTTTAGTCACATTCTTTCATGAATCGATATTATTTATTTCATATTACGTTTCGGCTTGTTCTTTTATTTAACCGCTTTATTGCATTTTCTATCATGTTAATATTTTGCAATTTTATGAATGCATATGGCTTTTTTCGTTGGGTTGGATTTCGGACGAAGTTTCTGCTCATTTTACACGCATAGCAATGAAATAAATGCGGTGACGGCATATTCGTGAAAGACCTTCAATTATTTCCGTTCTGAGGTTTCAGCAGGTTTGGATCGAGGGATTTCAGCGCCTCAAATAAATCTTGTTCGTATAACTGGATTTTTAATAAATCATATTTTCATTTGTTTTATTTGTTGTAATAGTGATTTTTAAATTAATTCATTTCAATTAATTTTATAGATCAAGTTTACATGCGATTCACAAAAACATTTACACATAATATCTAAAACAATGCACAAAATTTTAAATAAGTTGAACAAATTCAATCTAACAATATATTATCGCAAAAATAACTGTCGGGTAATTGACTACAGGTTAATCTTGTTATAAGATTCAATTTTTTTTATTGCATCGGAATGCATGCTTTGTGACTTATGACATAGAGAGAGTGTTCCTAAAGTCAACCGTCGCCAGTGGTCGGCCTTTTGAGCTTAAAACTTAAATAATAGTGGATACATTTAAAAAAAACAGATTTTTTGAAATTCGTGTAGGTAGTCTTACCACTTGCCAATGTATATTTGCACTATACTGACCTACATGATGCAAAACGCAATTTAGAAAAGCACATTCTTACTTCGTAAGTTTCGAAAAATTCATGCTGTATGGGGATCGCTAACAAAATATACTTTATATTGTAATGCTTTGGATCATTATGTTTTTTATTGTTCTGTCTACTCCGTAAATTCATTCGCAATAGTCATGAGGTTTCATAGTGATGGCCGAACACTGGGTAAAGAAAAGCGGACCATTGGATTTTAGGGGCCGACCATTGGGAGAATTGGCATTTTTTTCTAAGATTCTATTATGTTATGCTTGGTACAATATTAACTATTTTATTTTTATTTGGTTACATTACTTTATTCCTGTTTAATAGAATAACAGCGAAAAAATATGTATTTATCATTCCAATGAATGAGAAATTGAGTCAATCCTCAAAATCGATTTTGAAAGTACACCTGTCGCTTAACTGGTCGACCACTGGCGAAATGACCCTATGTTAATAAATAAAAAATATATCCTGTTGTGTCCGTATTATGATATTTTATAGAAAAGAATATTTACGGGCATGTTCTAAGGATGAAACATTGACTATCCTGGATGGAGCAGATTTTGTTATCCGAGGAAGCAATAGCAGGGTGAAGAGAAAGTGTGCCAAATGATTTGTGCCGAACTGGATCTCAAACCCGTCCTCAGTTTTTCCTTCAGGGCATGTCATGATACCAGCATTATTTACAAGTATATTTATGAGCGGCTCCGTAGACAATATATCTTTGGCACACTCTCTAACTGACGTCAGTGAATTTAAGTCAAGCTTTATCACTCTCATTGTACCAAGTCCTTGCACTTTGGCGCATTTTTTCTGAATGCTTTCAACTGCTGCGTTCGCCTTTGTTAGATCTCGACAAGCCATTATTACTCGGCCACCTAAAAGAACAATTCATTAAGATAGGATAGACAGCGAAGAACAGCGAAAAAAATATGTATTCATCATTCATTGACTCAAAATCCCTTTTGAAAGTACACCTGTTGCTTAACTGGCAGACCACTGGTAAAACGACCCTAGTGGGTTTTAAACAAAAAAAAATTCAATGAAATTGCGTGTATTAGCAAGAAGAACGATGTGTTTTGTTTAAAAAAAAAGAAATATCATTCGTTACATTTTTTCTTGTTCTTAATTCACATTGCAATGACATTATTTTACAAAATATGTGTACGTACAATTATGCTAATTCCGAGATTGACCAGTCATTGGATTTCTTGAAAAATACTGACGTTAAATAGGATAAAATAACAAAGTATTTAGTTCTACAAAATTTGATTAGGTAGTTGATAGCTATTTCGGCTTGACGCCATCATCAGAACTATGATGACAGTACAGACGATGACGTCAAGCCGAAATAGTTATCAACTACATAATAAAATTTTGTAGAACTAAATACTTTGTAATTTTATTCTATTATAATGGAGTTCTACCAAGTAAATGCCAATTCAATCAATACTGACGTTGTTATGATAGAATTAATGTACCAATTTTCCAATAGCTACTAGAAGAATTCTAAAACGAAATTAGTCAAAAATTATTGCTAAAACCAGCACTGCATTCCAAATTATGCCATTTGTTGAACTAATTTAAATCTGCAACTCCTGCAGGAGGATAAGTTAAATTTGGATAGAGTCCAATCTAAAGTTGTTATGCTAATTAAAATAATACATACAATACTGACTGTAATTGAATAGTTCCATAATTTAATCAAAATGGAAAACTTTTTTCACTTGCATACGATAAAAATAGATAGGTATATAATATCGCACTACATATTACATTTTATGTCATCCTTTTTGAGTTTTTCCGTTTTCCCATTGAGGATGAGCTCTAAGCTCCGATAGAAAATAGTCGCTATTGTCTGCTTAGCCACGGCACCTAATCATTCAATGCAGCTTTGGCAGAAGAAATGTTAAAAAGTTATGACTTAAAACAAATGAACATCGATTATGTTAATCAAATATAATTTAAGACATCGACTGAGGGTACTTGATGGAATTTCAATATCAAATTTGGATTATTGAGATTTTGCACACTTCCATGTATTTTTATTTGTGTATTTGCCATGTAAAATACATGGAAGTGTACAAAATCTCAATAATCCAAATTGAATCAAATATGTTTAAGTAGACTGAAGCACACAAAACATATCACTTTATTTACTTTTCATAAATGAGTGATTATTTAATATCTGCAGTAATATTTTTTCCGATCATATGTCAATATATCTGCTATCATAAGAAGCGAAAACGGGAAGCAAGTAATAATAACTTATTAAATTACCGTTTATATCTCATTTTTATCCGGTCCAACTCTGAATTATCACATAATAGTTTTGTAGAAAATCCATGTTCAATAGAGCCTAACAATTTTCAAAGGTTGTCTACTGATTTTTGCACACCTAGAGTCTGATTAGTCACTTTGTTTGAATAAAGTGCATTCTTATACGCTTTCCACAATTATATCTACATGAATAGCTATGATTAAAATTTACAAGGTATGCCGAGTTTCTACTGTACTGATCAGGTTAGTTATCAAGAGTTTTTTTTTCAAAAAAATCTTTGAAGCTTTTTTCGCAGGATATGCTGTTTATGATATAAGCGGAAATAGAAAAATATAAAGACGAATTTTACTACCCGAATCTCTAACTACCTAAGCCAGTGTCTGCCAAACTGTATGCCGTAAAATGTTTCAGGTGTCCGTGAAAGAAGAAGACAAATTAGAACTGTGGACCAGACATATTAAAAACTCACAGCTTGGTTGCTTCCCGGGCGTAGACGCTCCCTCAAAGAAAATTGAAATTTTTGCCAGAAGTGCACATGGCATTAGAAGTATTAATTAATTTACCAGTGGGTCATGAACCTTTTCGGAAGATTTGACGGTAAACACTTGATTGGAGGGGTAGGCAATTTTCATAGATTAAAAAACGACTCTGTGTACAATAGTCGAAAAGAGTTAAATTATTTGATAAATTCATAACTCAGAGTTGGATATTTTTTATCGAGCGATATCCAAAATTGGGAGATTGATTGCATTTCATTCCTGAACACCAGAGTGACATCCGAAGACAATTCGATTAGCTTTTCTTTGTAGCGGTGTAGTCGGTTGAAAGGTTTCGCGGACTGTCAATAAATTTTCGCGGACCACCGGTTGACGACCACTGGCTTAAATGACATTGTGATGGAATGTTTGAAAAAAAATAATTAACTTTCATACTCTGTATATACCTAATAATATCCTTCTTGAAATTTTTTCCATATTTCAAATAATCACCTATATATTCACAAAATGAATTAAAAAATAAGTAAAACATTACTTTTTTACTAAAACAAGAATAGAATCACACTCTAAAAATTAAATTCAATTCAATTTATTCACCATCTTTTCTTCATTTTCTAAACGTGTGTTGCTTAGATCCCTTTTCGGAACAAATGCTTCAATTACTATTAGCGGAAATGCATAAACGGTTCATATTTTTAAAAAGATACAAGAAAATGTTCTACTTTAAAATCTCAAGTAAGTAGATATAAATTTGTACCTACTTATTTTTTACAAATTACCCTATTACAGATTATGGAAACACGATCCAGTGATTACCGATTGGCTCAATCACAATGAATTGTCAGCTTTTATAAATTATCAGTAGATAGATACATTCTGTGGAACTGACCTAGGTACCTATGAATAAAAAGAAAAAAAAACATATGCTCGGAGACCTCCAATAAAGTATGTACCTATGTATACTCTGTTACTATATTCGACTATTCCTAATAATGCGAATGATATTGTTCCTTCGTCCCAAAACAATGGCGTAAAAAGTACTTATAATAGGTGAGCTTGGTGGTTGTTTTTGTAAAATTATCACTTTGACGAACCAAATTTGTCACCAAAACACAATTGTAAACATAATAAAATGTAATCAATATACACGCAATGACGCCAACAAATACAAAAATGGTGACTGGCATTTTTCATTTAGCTCATCTGTACTTTTTACATTATGTCCCAAAACTATAATTTTTTATAATGAACACTTTGTAAATATTAAATTTAGACTTGTGAAAGAAAAACACAGTGTGTTAAATATTTATATTATAGTGCAAATAAGAACGAAAGTGTTAATAAATAAGTGAAGGAACAAAAAATATAAATTCTGTAAAATATAAATATCTTGTCATAATATACATGCACTTTGAACTATTAGGTGACGATATATTTTTTTCTCACTTTATTAGTATGTTCAACTATTGCCACCACGAATGTTTATATTGTGGGTCAATACGTTGGCTGCCTGTTGCCCTATATCCTTCCTTCAGTGTTGGTAACACTAACCAGTACGTAACTTTTTTTTACTACAGCAGATTAAAAATGGCTGCTGCCGTCAGGTTCCTCACCCGCGCTAAAGGTAATTTATTTCCATAATTATGTAATCATTCTTATCACACTCATACGATGAGCATGTTTATTGATGTTTGGTTTTGGTGAGGCTAAGCCGCCAACCACCTTTAAATTCAAATTATTTTTTGAAAATATTTTATCCTCTTACTTTCATTGATTCTGAAGGATTGTCAAACATAATGCAGCTTATAACAAAACTACTAAGACATCTTATTATATTTCTACTTCAAACATTTAAATGTTAACAGATGTATGATGTTATCTATTCACTGTTCTTTTTTTTTACATTTGTCATTTGTCTGGGTCACGGTCTTCGGCCAATTTCACAGAGGTTATTATTAACTTCAATGTTACCGATGTATTACATTATATTACAATTTTTTTTTATTGCCATTGTACGAATTCGTATTTATATCCGAGTCTTATTGTATTCGATTGCATAGGTCTCATCTCTCTTTCAAGCCATTCTTATCGCAAGTCTCGACATAACTAAATGTTTTATTCCTGATGTACAAAGTTCAATCAATTTTATATTTGACAATTGAAAGGACTTCTAATTTCTGATGTAAACGTTGTTATCACAATGACATGTTGACGTATGGTCTCATGAATTATTCATCTAACATTAACGTTTCATCTCTAAGAAAACTTTCAGAAGTGTAAAATTAATAGGTAGGTAGATGTAGCTTGTTATGTTTAATTTACATGCTGTGCTGTCAGACAAATGTGTAACATGACTTCAAAATAATGTTTAATACTTTCTGATGTTATAATATACATTGGTTGTCTTAATATAAGCTTAACCTGTTATCTTAAACTTTGACATTGTTTTAATTTAGAACTCATTGTATCAGACCAGCTACAAAATATGTTGTGATCATTCAATGTCAGCCAATTAAAATTGATTGATGTTTACTATTGAATCTCTCAGTAATTCTTTCAACATTCCAACAACAGCAGAACATTTACAGCCATATTAAAGCGCAGTTCTAATTTTTAATAAATTGGATTTTAATTCAAAATGTAATAAATCTTGTGATTCTTATATTTCCTTGGGGTTTTAATCTCCATTCTGCCAAAAATGGAAAGATACGAAAGGCTTAAATCATCTTATATTAACTAATGTCATGCAATCAAACACAAGTAATATGAATAATTAAAATACAAAGTAGTTGATGGGGCGTGGCATATTAATAAAAAATTCACTGCCGCATTTGGTAAAAATGAGACTAATCTGCAGCCTTTTTAAGCCTGAATTTTTACACTAAAATGAAAAAAGTAAAAAAAAAAAATGATTAGATTACTATTAAAGTAACCATTTTTTCAAAAACGAATTTCTGATACAAATATATTGATTCATAACAAACCCAATTTAAAGGCTTCATTGTTTCAACCTAGTTAAGAGACTAGACATCATGATAGACATGATGTAAAGAGGGAAGTTTGTTTTCGAAGCTTCCATCCAATGCAGGATTCCCTTTCTTTTGTATCAATGTATACAAATTTTCATAATGTCCATCAAGTATCGAAGCCAGCCGGCTGATGATTCGAGTAAGAGATTATTAACTAAATAGGCTGTATTTGTTCCATACCCAACCCATGATAAGGTATTACTAATAATGATCATGGTAATATAAACCTCGATAAAAACTGTTCAGTTGTCCATATTTGGAATTTATTTATAATAATTATTTTTATAATATTGTTACAGATGGCCTTTACCTCACAAATGTGCGGTTCAGCTCGCAGTACAATCAGACTCGGAAGAATCTTAAGCTGACAGCCAATACAAAAGTGATATGTCAGGTTAGAGTTTTGTTATATTGCAAAAAATGTTATTTTATAAATATGTACTAAGTGTGAATTAATCTAGACTGATAATTTGTTTCGTTGAAATCTCCAGGGATTCACCGGAAAACAGGCTACTTTCCACATGAAGCAGGCCATCGAATACGGCACTAAAGTAGTTGGTGGAGTGTCTCCCGGAAAGGGTGGCAAGACCCACTTGGAACTGCCCGTCTTCAACAGTGTTGCCGATGCTCGTAACGCCACCGGAGCAGACGCTTCCGTCATTTATGTCCCTCCACCTGCGGCAGCCAACGCCATTATCGAAGCCATCGATGCTCAGATGCCCCTGATCGTTTGCATCACTGAGGGAATTCCACAGCATGTAAGTTTATTTCATAATTAATTATTAACTTTAGTATTATAATTTTGTTACCTTAATTATTTATTCAAACTAATCAAAATTTAACACTTGTAACATTATTTTTAGCAATATACACAGAAGCGTTTTTGAGTAACAATAATTGTGAGTTAAGAGCATCTGACAACATTGAAATACTCTGATTCATCGCATATTCCTTCAAATTACTCCAAACCAACATGCTATCATAATGAATTGAAGGATAATAATGCCAAAAAATTAAGGTGTCTCTCGTCTCATCGTGTTTTATGTTATTATTTAATTTATGAAACTTGGTGTTTATAAAATTGGTGAAATATTTATTTTTTATAATACTGTTATTCCTTGCGAAACTTGTTGAGAATAAGACATAAATATTTACTTACTAATAAGGCATAAATATAATTTTGAATGATTACAAAAACTGCCTAAATAATAAAGCGTGAAATACATAAATATCTATGTTTTCATCATTACATGATAAATTGAGATGTGGATAATCCTTCCACGAGTTCAATGTGTATGTAGTATTTCAATCTGGGAGAAAAATTCTTCTATTCATGTGTCGAATGAAGTGATGACTCTGAAATACTTAAGGAAAATCGGACTATCTGTACTCTCCGTTTCACATTATATGCCGATATAATCAGGTGCTTACTGTACCTTAAATGTAATTCCAATGAAGATTAACAAATGACATTCATTTTATTTTGTTTCACTTTTCAGGATATGGTTCGCGTGAAACACAAGCTTCTTAGACAGAACGTTTCGAGATTAGTAGGCCCCAACTGTCCTGGTATTATAGCCCCAGAGCAGTGCAAAATTGGGATCATGCCCGGCCATATCCATAAGAGAGGAAAGGTAGGCGTCGTCTCCAGATCTGGCACCCTCACATACGAAGCTGTTCAACAGACAACCGAGGTAAGTTTTGGAAATCTTGAAAAATTGTAGCACTATGTTTTTTTTATAAATTAAATCCTGATTTTTTGTATGTATCATTTTCTCACCAGGTAGGTCTTGGTCAGACCCTGTGTATTGGAATCGGTGGAGATCCTTTCAACGGAACTGATTTCATCGATTGCCTGGAAGTCTTCCTCAACGATCCCGAAACTCATGGAATCATCTTCATCGGAGAGATCGGTGGAGTAGCTGAAGAGCAAGCTGCCGAATATCTCATCAAACACAATTCTGTAAGAGAAACATTTTTTCCTAGCAACCTTTTATAACTTAATTGGCAGCTGTATTTTAAAACAAATTTATTAAATAAACACACACATCTATAGTGAAAATTAACATCACATCTCTGTACAAATACAATCCACCACAATTGTAATACAGAAAACTTCAACTTGACATCCAACAGAAATCCTGTTTTTGCCTGCTTGGAACTGCAAGATAATGGTATCTTTAAAAAATGGTATTGAGGACATCAGACTTGTATTTTTGAGACGTTCTCTTTAACCAAAAAGTCTGTCTAATGGAATTTATTTTTAACCATAGTCTAACCAAAGTATAATTTAAGTAATAATCTAAGACATCGACTGAGAGTGCTTGATGGAATTTCAATATCAAATGTATTTCGTCACTAAAGACCCGGGTTTTTCCTTTCGGCATCTTCAGGCTTTCGAGCACACGATTTAATTATTTTCAATTGAAGTTTAAAATTAAATTTTTTTATTATCTTTACTTTTCTCTTGATGTCCATTTCTCCATATTATCTCTTTATACAATTTATACAACATTTGACATGATTAGCATCAATATTTTTTAAAGCCATATTTTTGATTAGTCCCAATATGATTTTTTTGACATAATTGTTTGCAGCGTTTTGCCTAAGTCTCGCAATTGATTATTATGATTGATTTGTAGGTTGTATTGATATTTAGACAATACAGATTGGTTTGGACACTATTCTCCTTAGCTGAATGATTTATTTAGTGTTAACATTTATTTTGTAAAAGAGCTATTATTTTTATTACAAGACACTTTCACTTTTGAACTAGTCGTACGATACTATAGTAGCTGTAGATAGCATTATAAAAAAATGTTCTACTTTTTCAACAGTTTCATTGACAGTTATAGTGTCTTAGGTGTAATTTGTTAGTAAACTTTGCATATAATAGTATTCACATTTTGATTCCTCGTAACAGAACATATGTAATTATTGTTCTTCACAATTCTTTCTATTAGTATATTCTTTTTTTGCATTGTCGCAATAGTTGTGTGAGAAATATACTCTAAATTCTTAAGTTCATTTTTAAAATTTAGAATTATAATGAAAGATCTGCATTTGGGTAGGTCGAATTTGAAACCGGCTTTCCGAAATCGGTTTTTTTGTAAAAGCAAAGTAGTTTGACGATAGATGTAGTCAGAATATTTTCTTTTAGTATTATTTTGTTAAATTATTATTAAACCGCTTATACTGCAATATACAGTGGGTTCTTGATGAATCATTTTTGAAAAGATTATTGAAAAAAAATGTTAAATTGAATGTCGTTCCTCAGATGTAGATTTATAAGCCAGGTTGCTTTTAATGGAAATTTTCAATTTTATCTGACAATCAATATTTTGCACATATCACACTGTAAATTTGGAGAAACGGAGAGTCAAAGAGCGATATATCGGGCTTAAACTGTATATGACCAGAACCTTTCATATAAGCATTGTCAAAAGATTTTCGCTTCTTTATGCATGCATGCCTTTGTCAATTGGTGGCGGTTATTTATCTAAATTTTACTTTTTCAACAGGGTTATGGTCGCAAGGTTAGTCAATGTCCCAACTGTGGAATAACATGCTGATAAATATTAATTACACTCCAGAATAAAGGTTTTGTAGAGATTTGATTTGCTGTTCATCATCAAACACCATTTTATTGACTTTCACATGGTTTTGAATGTTTTCTTGTTGCCTGCCAATCAAAATTGTCTCACCTTACATTACATATATCGACTGGGTCTTATACATTGCATATTTTCTGAATGTACACTTCACCCCTGTACTGTTTATTATCGTTTATTCATATTATAGACTATCTTAACGAATTTTTATCAACTTTTTCAGCATTAATATCCTTTTTGCCAAACAATCACAGCTTTACGATGAAATAATCATTGGTAATGTTACACAATACTGAACATGGATGATTTGAAATTTAGTTTATTAATATAAATAAATATGTTTACATATAAACAATTTTTCTCTCTTTTAAAACGTGGAATATGTGAAATTTTCCCTATGTCCACAGTCAATATTTTCATTACCTGCTTATATTTTGCAGCAGCGTTAGTCAGCCAGAAGGATATTGAAACTGTCTCCTCACTATAATGAGTCTACTTAAACTATTTATCTCATCTTTTGTAAATGTTCAATAATACTAAAGAAATTGGAACAGTTTCCTTTTTTGACAGGAAATATCTATAGAATGTTGGATGATAAGATAATATCCCAAAAACTCTTCATCTCAAAGTGCTTGAACTTATTACTATGACATGTATTTTTTTGTTTTATGAGAAGTGAATGTTATGAAATAGATATGTATCTCCATAATTATTTTTTTCCGTAATTTGTTTGACAACAAGCGCCACTTTAAACATGTGCATGGAAATAAATTTCATAATGTAATATTGCTCACTGAATGCTTGAAATTATTTGTTGTTGTCTATTGGAAAATTAAAATTTCAGGATAATTGAATAATATTAATATACACATATTATTTTTATGTGTTTATGAAGAAACCTGTGGAACCAGAGTGAATACACAATTCATTTAACAGAGCGGGTATAAATAATGATAGTAAATCCTTTTCGTCGTTTTCTATAATAGAATTTTTTGCCTTGGATATAATTATATAGTACACGAAAATTTCTTTGTTCCTAATGTAGCGTAAATACATCAAAGAAAACTGCAGTGGTTTATTTTCTTAATTGTAGAATATTAAAAATCTTTCAATTCATACTCATTTGCTTATTTTTTGGATTATAGTAATTAAATCTTCATGGAATTTGAGAATGTGTGGGTGTGATGTAACATTTCTAGTGAAGAAATCAGACATATTATGTTTTGTAGAATAGAAAGACTAACATCACTGTATGGTTTACATTCATTGTATAAAAAGTCGGCATTTATTCAATAGTATCAAAATCTAAATCACGGATAAAAAGAAATATTCATTTAAAAAGAATGCAGTCTGTTACATATTTGGAATTATTTTTCTTTTTATCCATCATTTTGAATCTCTATTGGTGTCAAACATGATAAATTTTTCCACTGTCTGTGATCATTAACGAATCCGAAAAATATTCATTCGGTTGTGAAAACTAACAATATGTGTTATATTGGGTTGTCTGAGAGGAATCACTTACGTAAAACATTTACAATAAAAATAATTATAAATTGATTCATAAAATAATAAACCCATAGTTTAATATCTAGAGAAGTTTGTTGAATTCATGTAATCAATGTCTACAATCTAAGCCAAGTTCTATTCTTAAAATAAACCACATTTAATATTTTCCCAAATATTACTGAACTTGTCAAATTAAAAAGTCTTTTCATTATTTTGGTCATCAGTCCTGCAAAAGATGAGAAATAAATAATTTATTTTTGTTCAGGGAATCAAAGCAAAGCCTGTGGTGTCCTTCATCGCCGGTCTGTCAGCTCCGCCCGGCAGAAGAATGGGTCACGCCGGCGCCATCATCTCGGGTGGACGAGGAGGTGCTCAAGATAAAATCGACGCCCTGAGAGCCGCCGGAGTCATTGTCACCCCGTCTCCCGCTAAAATGGGACAAGAGCTACTCAAAGAAATGAAGAGGCTAGAGCTTGTCTAAATCCCACTCTCCGTGTGTTACTAGACTCCTAGGAAATCTGTCACTTATTCAACCTCCATCTCGAATCGGATCCAGCAAAATTTTTATCATTTGAAAACAATTCTCAAGTTACAATTATAATTTTATTTTGCAGTAGTCTTATATTTGAATTTTTAATTCTTACGAAGCGTAACTGTGTAACAACTTTGAACAACTTATTTACTATTCATAAAGAAAGTCAATACAGTATGGAATATTCTTATAAATTTTACCAAAAATTCCACACTGTTTTACGATTTGGCCATTTCGGTTACTCGTGAATTATTTATTTAATTCGTATGAGAATCATTACTAGTTATAAATGTTTTTAAATGGTGATGTTTCGATTGGTCGTACCCTAAAAACCGCGTATATAATAGATAGTTTTCGCATTATTCGGAATCTTTCATCGATAAAGTGTCCGCTGATCTACCTGACGAACTATTAAATATACAAACATCTCGATATATCAAATAACCATTTAAAAGTTAGTTGATTTGTTCTAAGACCTGTGAATATATGTCTCTTGTTATGTTATAATATGAGCCCGACTATGTTGAAAGACAAAACTTCGGTTATTCAAATAAACTTATTTATTTATATAAAATTGTGCTACCTTCTTTTTTTTACATCCCTTTTAATGTGAATTTTTATTACCATTATACCACAGAAGAATTTATCATGTTACTCAGCATTGTTGACAACTCTTAAATTATCTAAATTTTCAACATTTCAAATCGGGTTACATTTTAATTTGTAACAGCTGTACCTCTAAGTTTTAATAATGTTTAATATATACTAATCAACACATTTTTATAATAATTCAAAATTGTGAAAATAGTCGTGTCGCACTTGTTGATTACTATAGACATAATATTGACCCCAATATATATCCAAAATACCAAAATAAGCAACCTTACTGTCAGTCATAATGTCTAATATTATTTTTTCATTTGTTGTTAATAATCCTTATATTGAATGAATATATGCAAATATTAACAAACAGATTAATACCACATTGCCAAACCTTGATCATACTAGAATATTCATTATTGAATGGATATGCACAAAAACATTTGATTAATTTAAGGTATGTATACCATCGGCTTGCAGTGGACTTATCACTATCTCTATCACACAACCTAATTTGGGTACGAGCAAGAAGGATACAAGAGCATGCGCCGCACTTTTCATGTGATTGAGCGAGAAAGAGATAAAACCACCGCACGCTCCTGATGTATGCGTGTTTTGTTATTGTGTGATATGGATTTAAAAATACTTTGCAATACTACAATTTTTGAATAATAAAGCATTATATAAATGCAAAATTATGCTTTTTAAGTATAGTACTTGAAAATGAAATTTCAAAGCCTTATTTGAGAGACTCGAAATATAAGCGTGTTCGCTAAACATTTTCATTTACTTGCGGCTTGTTAATGAAGACATTTCCCCGTACCGTTGTTAATGATTGTATTTGTTGATTTTTATAAGTAAATTTTACATAAAAATGTACATACATAATTTTATAAACTATTTTGATGGATTTTACCGTGTCGCTATGGGTTAACTATCATAATTTAATGATAATATGGAATAAAGATACATAATTTTAAGTATTCATTCCGTACAAATAACATATTAAACAAGAAGTTATTCATTATGATATATTTCGATTATCTTAATTGAAGAAAACTAATAATGCTGCAGAATTAATCCTGTTTGCTGAGCTTTGTATGTAATTGTTAATTAATCGGTGATTAACAAAGGTTTGTTTGGAACATCTTGATGAAACACTCTCTTCATGTTATTAATTAAGTAGATACATACGCTAATTATTCGATTGATGTCCTATTATAAATATATAGTTATTCAAAATTATGAGAAAATAACATCTAAGTTGTATAGTCCATATCGATATGTGATTTATAATTTAAATAAAAGTTTTTTTGAATATGAATTGGCATTGTCTTATTTAGTACAAGTAAATTTAATATTTTCATAGAAATAATAGACGTCGACCTGTCGAGGATTTGCGCGCACTCCAATACAACTATTTAAATAATCTTTGGAATAGCCCGAATTCAGTTACAAAATTCTCTCTCGCTTTGTTAAAACCTGTGTTGAACGTTGAAACAGCGGTTGCCCGAAATGTCTATTGTTTGAAGCAACACAGATGTTTCTACTTTAAATTGACAATTTTTGGACTCTTGCAAATAAATACTGAGGGGGTATGTATTACAATTGCAATATAGCAAAAAAAGGTCCCGATGACTGCTGAATGAAACTTACTCAAGTACAGAAAGGGAAGAATGTTGAACACTGAAATGTTTTCTTTACAGGACATAAATAATTCTGATATTTTAACAGCTTCATAATTTAGCTGATAAATACAGTTATCAAATATTTTGAGGGAAAGTTACGAATGTTGGTTATACCAAGATCATGATGATGTAGATCGGAAAGAATTCAAAATCGTGTTGCTATTTTACATAATGAAACATTTGTGTGGAGGGTGGCAAAGATTGATCTTTTGCAATTTATTCAAACATATAATTTTGGAGTTTATTTCCTCGCAACTGTGTTACTAGCTGTGAAAGGAGTTTTTTAATATTCACAGTGAACAATTCGCGATTAAAAAATTGCAATACCTCCAATAGCACACGAACTGACAAAAAAAGATTTTGATAATTTTGCTGACAATTTTGCGAGCAAAGCAAAGCGAGGTTAAAAAAAAAATTTTTTTTTTCAATGTCTACTGAATATCTTGTTCTAAATTGATTCAGAAGTTTTAAAACGTTTTTATGTACAATATATATCTATTATTGTTTTGTACATAAATAATTTTGTATTTCCATAATAATGAAACCAAAATTTATTTAAATGACTTAAAGGTTTTTTGACATTTGAAAAACAAACCTGTGGGACTCTACAAATTTAATATTAAATATAACATTTGTAAATGATGATATTGTAAAAACACAGTACATTTTTTCAAGACACACCTATTTATACA
Organism: Himalopsyche phryganea; assembly: GCA_022494535.1. Lineage (NCBI taxonomy): Eukaryota > Metazoa > Arthropoda > Insecta > Trichoptera > Rhyacophilidae > Himalopsyche > Himalopsyche phryganea. The sequence continues at coordinate 1,269,850 of JAGVSL010000080.1, read as the reverse complement.
TAAAAAAATTTGTCTGCAACGCAGTGATTTATGATTAAGAAAGTACGAGTAGCTTTTTTTAAATAAAAGAAGCTCAGGCCGACACTATTTTAAATATAAAATCATCCTTTTTGGAGGAAAATTCAAGGACCGCCCCGGGTGGCACAAACCCTAGCTAAGCCACTGTATGTACATGCAAATAATTAATGTTTTTGGTGCTATGAAATATTATTCAAATTCATAAAATATCATTTAAACATTGAAATGTTATTTTAACCCTCAGATCTCAACGTTCAGCGAGTAAATCAAATACATATAATATTAAATTAAATTAAAAATTGATAATTTAGTTATTCCACTTGGTTTATCACTGACGTGACGCGTTTCGCCTCTAGGTTAGTCTGAAGATGCTTCTTAAATAGGCGAAATGGGTCACGTTAGTGATTAACCAAGTGGAATAACTAAGTTATCAATTTTTAATTTAATTTTATATTAAAAATGAACTTCCACAAAGTTACCGCCGAATCCATAGAAAATATCAAATACATATATATTGTCTAGTTTCTCCAAAAGTAAGAAAAGTTGTGTAGAATTCAAACTGGAATAGCTTCACCGATCAGCTCAAACTGAAATGCCATTCAATTAGAAATTGAACATTAAGATAATATAATGAGAATTAGATCTTACCTGTCATCAAAATAAGAAATTGATTTAGAATATATAGTATATTAGTTATAAGGAACGACGTCAAAAACTATAACATTTTAGTAAAGTTATAAAACAAGTTAATTAATTAATATTGGTGACTGATTATTTGCTTCATTCTGATTATTTCTTAATCTGTGATTTTATTTTATATGAATAAATAAAAAGGATTCTGTAATTTCTTATTTTAATATAATTTATTAAATATAATGTTCAACGCAAAACAAAAAAAAACACTTTATATCAAATGACATATTGATGTTTGCAAAAAAAATAAAATTATGCCGCGCACTTGTTGAAGTGACCAGCGCAGCCTTTAAATTTTCCGCGCGGTTCACCTCTCGTCTTAGAGGGAACACTGATCATGAGTAAATATTTTATTTATATCAAGGCGAGAAACCACCAAACTCATTTTCCAATTTTTTTTATTATTATTATTATGAATCGGTTGATAATGCTCACGATGAGCTAATCGGTACTGATATTTATGAAAAATGTGGAATCTACAAATAAAACTGTTTTATTTAAAAAAAAAAATATATATATATTATCTATGACGAGGGAGAGTCCAAGGATTATGAATAAAGGTATTGTGAAGGGAAAGATCAGTGATTATTACAAATTTATTTTATTTTCGTAGTCGCTTGGCATTTTACATAAATTAGATCACACATATCCATGTAAAGAAAAATAAAATATTAACTTTAAAAAAGGTGCGGGGATGATTTATTGTTGTTTACAATCTGACTATGAACAAAAGTAAATGTGCCAAAGTAATGACAGCCTCAATAACTATATAAAATCATGAAGAAATAGCATAATTAAGACTGGCAAAAATTCTTCTCTATTATGTTAGTTACTATAATGGTTATAATCACAAAAGGGAGAAGTTCCACATGATATCTCAGTCCATTCTAAAATTCTTGACACATTACTAACAAAGATTGAATTGTAAAATTATTTTTTAATCTATTAATGTGAAAAAATAGTGAGAAACAATTACCTAACAGGCAATAAACAAACGAACATGAGACGGAATAAATATGATCGGCGGACCAATAGCTTAGATTATATTGCCACCGAATATATAAATATCACACCCCGATAAGGCATATATGCACATCCGTATTAAGTGTTAAGTGGTATACTGTGGTATTGAAATTGTATTTGTTCAAATAAGTGAGAAATTTAATATACTAACAAAATTTTGGGTGTTTCTAAATGTCGTCGAAAACGTTTAGGTCAATCCGGTGATTTCTGAAATGAAATGCTGGGAAATTAAAAAACGCATTGGAGAATATGTGAAAATAGATATACAATTACAACTTGATTCATTAAAATCATTTGGTTCTTCAACGTAGACATCAAACAAATCCATAAAATCTGTATTTATTATCTTTATAAAAATGTTTTTTTTTATTTAAATATGATAATCCAATTCATAATGTATAACAGGAATAAAATATTCATAAAGGTATCACAAAAATATTACAATTAAAATTACGACAGAATTCGAAGCCTTCTTCTGAAACTAGATAGTGTTAAAAATAATAATTCTACACCATCAATAAAAATATAGGAAGCAGAAAAAGTTACATAAATAGAATTAACAATATAAATACAAGTGAATATTGATAAGTTATCTTAAGTTATAAAATTAAAACAAAATGTAATCACCGTTGTACACAGATGGGTTTGACATGTCCTATCGCTTAAAACATGAATATAAACACCATCTGCACCTGTTGACATCTCAAAGAGTGAAACAAAAGCCTTAATGAACTGAATCATTGTTATCCACTGATAGATGATAAAAGTTTTTAAATGGTGATCAATTACGGGGCTAAGAAAAAAATACAAACACATGTCAATTTTTGTAGTATATTTTACATATTATTTATAAATTAATGTAAATATCCTCCTTGAATATAAGAAACCAGTATTTTTCTCTTCTCGTCTACTATGTGCACCTTCGATAAAACTCGTCATATTAGAGTATTGTGTGAAAGACACTTATTAGCCCTTACATATTAAGTCGTTATAATTATTATGACATTAAATAACATACAGATGCTAGGTAATCATTGAACTGTACAAAATAAATCAATTATCCGTAAAAGCGTATAAATTTTGTAATTCAGACACTTTTATTTTTAAATCTTTACGAATATATGCTTGCTTAAAAACATCATCTTTGACGTTTTTACATAGTCTATAATTTCAATAACTAAAAATTTTATTTGATGCTACGGATTTTTGTACCAATTTATTGTTTAGTATGTTTTCAGTCAAGTTACAAGAATTGTCTAATTTAGCTAAGTTAATATTTTGAGAATGATAATGAAAAAAATATAAAAGGTAACCTTGCTAATGCATCTACTGAATGTTTTCAAATATTGACAAAATTTTCTGACAAAAATGCACAGATACAAAAAATACATCTATTGAATAATAGGGTTTGGAATTCAAGGAATCCTGGTATAATTGCTGGCTTTCAGAACAATAAATATAATTACATCAACCTATTAATAAAACAAAAAAACTAAAGATATCTTAATTCTTTAGCATAAAAGTATTTCTTTCGACTTTTAAGTCGTGGAGTCCACACACTATAATTCACGTTAATAAAAAAGCTTTTTTTTTGTAGTTTTCAAGTCACTTATGTTGAATATTGGTTAAAAGTTTTTTCGTTCACTACCAAGCTATGTATCGTATGTAAATCACAGCAAGTAACGGAATTTTAAAATTCTTTATAACGAAGAAAAATAATGTTTAAAAAAAACCGAGAAATATGGAATGCGAGAACTGAAATTGCAATCTATAAAAACAACAGATTGATTAACCCTTATTTTATTGGGTCCGAATGGTACTTCCCCCGGCTTAAAAGTCAAGTCAGAAAATGAAACATTGAGACTATCCCGACGTCACTTATATAATAGTAGCCATCATGTATGAGAATTAAACCGATATTGATACAAACATGGGCGGTATGCTGACCTTAATTAAAAATACTATAAAAAGAAAATAATCTAATTCTATATATTTTATATATCTTCCTTCATAAAATATATGCCAAATTGAGAACATATATTATTACTTTCATCCAACAAACGTCACATAATTATCATTACACATACCAGTCGTAACAATTGAAACTTGGCTACGTTTCATGAGGAAATATAAAAAAATATTTTATATCTCGTACACTATGATAATTCTGTCATCTATCAATTATTGTATTTCTTAGATATAATACTAAATCACTAATCTAAATCTCTTTTTCTATATACATTAACAGTCAAATCGTACACGCTCGATGTACAACTTTGATATTATATTAGTTTAAACATGGCACTTCAGAGAAAGACGAACTGAAGTTTTTGAGCATTAGAAAGTTTAATAATTAATGCAAAAATATTAAATTTAAACAGTCAGAGAAAATAAGTATCACAGTACATTTATTAATACATCTTTTTCCTAAATATTATTGATGTTACGTTATGACGATGCCATAATAATCATCATTGAGTTTACTCCGCTTCCTCGCTTAAAAATATAAGAATTTTCTTAGAGGAAAATATATCAAAATTTTTAATTGAGTACATTCAAAATATTCATGCAGTTTATTCAACCTTAAATTAAAAAATTTAAATGTTCCGGTAAAGGAAATGCTATTAGCAACCTAGTACAGACCTGCGTAAACTTTTTGACTGTAGGGCTGCAAGTAAAATACTATTTTTAGATTATACATTATTAATCGTCATGAAAAAGGAATTTCAGTATAAAAAAACTTATTGGCAGCATGCAGCCTGGCCTAGTGTATAGTATTGAAATTAAATGCTAAATCCTTTACGAAAAGTTTTCTGCAACACATTTCTGTTGGCGAAAGGAAGGCGGAGTTAAATCTTAAAAATTGTAAAATGAATTGAATATGCTAAAATAACTACAACATATATATGCATAAATTACAAAAGGGACCTGTCGCAATGTAAATTTCACATTGAAACATACCAGTTTTCATCAAAGTTCATAGAAATAATTTTTTTTGGCTCTCCTGAAAAGTACTGGTTTTGGGTTTAACATCCTTTTCCTTTCGCACACATATTTAATGAGTCACTTTTAATGTGATAACTGTCAATCTTTGGTGGAAAGGCATTATATTTGTAAAAATAAAACACAATTTTATGAAGTAATCAGGATCGGTCTCCTACATCGTTAACATTTTTAACAGATTTAACAGTACAAAAAAACTGTGTTGCATTTAATGAGATTGAAAGTTATAAGGAGAAGATTTTTCATCAGAAGAATATTTAAATGCATACTTGTTACACGAATTTCATCAAAATCGGAACGCTGCAATTGTGACAAAGAAAAATTAATATAAAAAATTTGGATTATTGAGATTTTGTACACTTCCATGTATTTTGTCACTAACGACCCGGGTTTCGCCTTTCGGCATCTTCAGGCATTCGAGCACACGAATGGACTCGAACTGAGAGACAGTAAACAGTGTCTAACGCTTATATAGAAGATACAAATGCGACAAATATCATTTACGAGGCAATACATTATACGTCTGAGAGCCACACCGATACCTGAGTTAAAATTTCGGAAATCGCCCTAATCCTTATTTTGTAAACACCATATTAACAGAAGGCGAAACCCGGGTCGTTAGTGACAAAATACATGGAAGTGTACAAAATCTCAATAATCCAAATTTAATATTGAAATTCCATCAAGCACCCTCAGTCGATGTCTTAAATTATATAATATAAAAAAATTGACTTGGATTTTTTGGCTCTGGAAATTGAAATCAAGGCAATTGAAATCAAGCAATGAAGACAAGGCGGCTCGTTTGCGCATATCGAATGAACTCATAAATATTCAAGTCAACGAGAGTGGCGAAAATTGGTTCGTAATGTCAAGAAGAAAAGTTGGAAGAAAAAAACAATAGTTAACTCGAGGTCAAGCGGCAACATCGACTCCAAAACCCGAAATGAATGCAAAAAAACGTGATGCTGAGCATATGGTGGGATTTTAAGGGCTCAATCATTATGAGGTTTTGGAACCTGGCAGAACAATAGCTGCAAACGGCTGGAGAGATTAAAAGCGATGTTGGAAGAAAAAAGACGGAGTCTAATTTAGTCTAGACCGTAGAAAGGGTGTCATCCTGCAGGCTGTATGAAAACATGATATCACTTTTACTTTCGTACAAATTGATTCACTAATGAATATAAAAACTTGTGTGTTTTTAGACATAGTTTATGAAACATAAAGAAGATGAATAGACAAATAACAAAATAAAATAGAGAAATTTTAGTGTATAATTGAATTAAAATACTCAATAACTTTAAATAGTCTACATATTGCTTTAATGTTCTCTTCGTGATTCTTTGGCAGCAATGGAAATCTATTTTTACTCACGTGAAGAATTTTGTAAGCTCTCTATGTTCTCTCTACAATTTAATGTGACGGCATTTGGTGAATGGTAACAACTTCAGATGAGAGTTGACCAAATCATTTTATTATTATTTTAAAGATCAAAATATGTTTGTTCAGAGAATACAAAACAAATTATAATAAAGTAATCAATTTAGAGACGACAGAGAAAAACGTTATCGTTATACATAATATATGACGCATCCACATAAAATAATAATAAAAAAATATCCACAGTATAGTAATAAAATCACAGGAGCCATATAGACAATAACCATAGGGTTGATAATAGTGATATTAAAGTAAACTGATTTGAAATGAATAATTACTGAAATTATAAAATCAATAATATTTTGTGAATACTGTTTCAATTTAAGTATACAATTGATCTTCACATGATTTCGCATGAAATTTTTTCAGAGATCGAAGAAAATACGAGTTGCATTTTAAAGCCCGGTTTCATTTATGACAGTCTGTGTCATCTGCAAGGATAATGGTGATGGCACTGGCGGCCGAAGGACTCTGGTCGTGAGCAGGAGGGTGCGGCGACCGGCTGCCGCGGGCTAGCTGCTGCAGTTCGTGACCTTCACCCGGCCGAGGTGGACAGATCGGCCGGGCATTCCTCACCGCCTCTCCGGGATCACGACGAGTCATGCTCCCTGCGCTGGAAACTGTTCCCTGACTGCGATTGAGCCGCGGATATTGGAATTGCCCGAATTGCCGAGCAGGTCCGGCTACTCGCAACAAAGATCCTAGAAAAAATGTGGCGTAGATCCAGCTTATTGCCATGACGACCACTAGAAATAGACCGATACGAGTGTACGGCAGGACCCGAGCAGGGAGCATGAGCGCTCCAGCAGCACCGGTGGTGAGCGCAGCCATGGCGGTCGGAGGCGCAGCTGCCGAGAGCGCCCGCGCAGCTCTCGCTTCCGGGGGTCCCTCCGCGCGTCGATAAGCCAGCCCCACGTGAAGGCTGAAGTCTACCGCCAGGCCGATGGCTGTTGAAACTGCCAAGCTCTCGAGCACGTTCAGGCTCCAGCCCAGGAGCACCAGGCATCCGACGGTGACGCAGATAGCAAGAGTCGCAGCTGCGATTGCATACAGGCCAATTGGAACATTCAAGGTGGCCGCAAGAACCGCAACTAGGGCGACAGCCATGGAGACGCCGATGGCTGTCAGAGTGCCTCTCGCCAGGGTTCGTTGAAGGTCATAAAATTCCAGTTCGGATATAAAGAAGCCATTCGCCATTCCGGCAGGCGCCCTGGACATTTCTACCTGTGTCCAATTCTCCACCTGCTCGAAGAACTCATGCATTACTTCATATGACATAGAAAATGATCGGTCACTTTCAAATTCGACAACCATTGCCGCCATCCTGGGGGGCCCGTCTTCTGCAGTGACCTTGGAAAACTTGGGTCCGGCCACTCCTGGCATGAAATATTCTCGAGGAGTCTGATACAGGGCGGAGATGGCTTCCACTATGCACAAGTCAAACACTATTCCAGTGTATGGGAATGTAGAAGCTTCGCAGCATGGACTTCGGTCGATGCCGTCAATTTCATCTAGACATCTAAAATCAACCAAAAACTCACGACTCTCAATATATTTTTTATGAACGATGGGATTATTTGCATACATTCAGGATGTCTACCTTGAACTTGCTTTTAGTACAAAATCTTCAAAAAAAATTGTTACCTTCTGCTCATCCATGTGACAAAGTTTTCAATGAAACAATTAGGTAATAGCGGTCCGAGAGTGGATTGGTAAAATGGCTGGCCTTTAAGTCTTGTGCAAAAATGTAACAGCCACATTTGCGATTCCGGCTCTGACATATTGAAAGAAGTATCTAAAACGAGAGACCCGTGCGACGCAGGGTCCATTGCATTGCCATTGTCTACAGGAACCACTCCCCACACCCATCTCAGCGGCAGTTTACTTCCACTACCCCATTCCTGAAAAAATAAAGGACACGATACCTGCATAAGTCGTAACCACAAAAAATCTATGGAACATTACAGTAAAAATTAATTTTTAAAAAATCAACATGACACATTTTTGAATAACCAATTTATAAAATTTACTAATGGAATTCCTTAAAACTGTACTGCAATCTTATTCTCAAATTTATTAGTGACTGGACACTAATAAAGCCTGGGAAGTAATGCTTAACACCTTTACGCCGAATGTAATAATTTTTGTATTTCGTCTATACATCCTGTTTTTTTGATAATAAAAGGAATAATTTAATCGATATAAGGATTAGTAATACTCACTTTATTAGATCGTTCGAACCAGTAATTGTCCTTGTATAGTAAATCGTACTGCTCAAATAGTTGATACGAGTGGAATAGTTGAAAACTTCTTGAATCGGGTAATTTCAAACCAGGATAATATGCTATTACTACAGCACTTAGTATTGATATTGATCCTTTAAAATAATATTTTGCAATTAAGTTAATAACGAATATATACATAAAAATATCTAATGGTATCAGTATTGTATTTGTATTGATGTGGAATAACTACTAAATTTAATGCATTGTTCATTTTCATAAATACAACGCCTTTTCAAAAAGAAAATACAGTATTATATCAGGAAGTTCAAATTCTCTTTTTAATAATAACTGTAACATCAACATGCCCAAGTATTAGGTGTGTATATTTTAAATTTTCGAATGTCCATGTTTAAAGTTAGGAATTTGTTGCTGTTATTCGGCTGTCCAATTTTAAAAGTGTTTTTACAAAAAATCTTCAGGATGTTCATATATGTCCTATGTTCCAACTACACAATTTTGACAATATGAATGTTGAGTTTACTTATATGTGCACTGATTTAGAACACCACTTCAATAGCAGTGTATGTAATTAACAACAGAATTGTAAACAAACGTAATTTCTAAAAAAAGCAGTTACTAGGTTTTAAAATTGGGCAGCCGCGTTTGGCGGAGTCTATGGCCAAATTCACAACTGTCCTAAAGGGATCTCAATCTCAGCATCATACTTAAGAAATTATAAATACAAATTAATGTATTTACATGATGCTAAAATTGTGGTATTTTTATTTACAAAAATTGATTGATAAGCTTCTGAATGCATGGAAAATTCTTTATCAACTAAACAGTGACAGTTAAAATAGGGAAAAGAATAGTTTGAATAAAGCAATTAAATACATACCTAAGGAAAATAACCAAAACCAGCGTAATTTGATGACACTAACAACCAGAATCCTACTCATCATACTCCATGTTTCTTCCATAGCTTGCCGCATTGGTCTTATTTTTACTTCCCAACTTTTATTCTGAAATTTACAAGCAAACCTTCAAAAGTGGATCAATGTCCAAGGTGTTGGTGATTTAATACGACTGGCCGAAAAAGAAGAAAAGATCAGCTAGTACAACACAAAGCGCAGACAAAATAAATCCTTTTATTTTCCTGCATTTGTCACTTGTGTACATTTTTACTATAACTTTATATGACTTATTCTTGTAAGGGTATTTGGTAGATAAAAATGACAGCATATGAATTGAATGATGTATGCTATATTTCTTTCATCACAATATATATTTGTCTCGATTTTACTGTTTGTCTGCTGTAACACACAACACACAACTATATTTTATCTCTGTCTGCGCATTGTGGGAATGTTGACAGGTGGCACTGCCACATGGTATTTATAATATTCTTTTGTTGTTAATAATCTAGTGATAATTACCTTTAAAGAATTACAGCATGTTTCCATTACAACAACACTAGCGGGCAGCCAGGTTATCATTAGAAAAAAATTAACTAACACAACTGTCCCAGTAAAAACACTAAAACAAAATAGAAAAATATTAATGCAACTTTTTAAGATATGAATTTGATAACTTTGTTATTCCACTAGGTGTGATAAGTGTTTCGTCTCATTGAGAAGCATCCTTAGGCTAACTTTATCGTAAGCTTATTATTTATATAGTAGACATTATTTGTCTTAGGAGAGGAATATCTCATCGGATATAAATATGATAGTGGGGTGCCACTAGTGTTACATATTTAAAAAGTTATTTATTAATTTTCGATTTTTATTAAGGCTTTTATTAAGTAATAGAATTCTTAACAATTCATTTTAGAGACACAATGGATGGAAAATAATAATTTAAATTATTTATTATATATAATTCATTTTGCAACCATTACATTGATAAATCATTTATTTGCAATTTTTTTGGGATAAGCAAACGTAAAAAGTTTGAGTATCAAAAATATAAATTTATGCATCTATTTATTTAGGAATATAAACCACGAATAAGCTGTCTGCATGAACATATAATGATGCTTCTATTTCGCACGGGTCTTTCCATTCTATGGGTTAAAACATGAAATGTAATTCATTTGTGAAAGATGAGGGCTATTGGCAATTTCTGAAAACAATAGTATTTGTAATGTAACATTAGAGTACACTATTTAAATGGATCCAGTGAAGTATGCTTACCTGAAACAATTAATGGCTGTGATATTGCTTATAAATGAAGCATAAAACGCAGCTGCCGTCGTGAGACTAGTTACAAACATTGTAAGCATGGCGTGCTGTAACGTGTCACACATCAGCTCAATCAGTTGGTTAGGATCCACACCTAAACTAGTCAAACCATCCATTGACGCTTCTTTTCTTCCCTGCCATACTTTTATAAAAATAAACATATCGTCAGCCCCTATTCCTGCAAAAAATAATAAACAAGTAGTTATAAAATAAATAAGCAATCATATTTTTTACAATAGCTCTACAAGTTTTTATTGAGAACAGGACTGGTTTCACTTATAATAAATACATATAGTAAATAAGATTATTTACTATCATTTGGGTATCTAATGAAACCAGTCTTGTTTTCTTACCAATAAAAAAATTAGAATTAACATTTTAAAATGTGTGCCAGATTAACTGTAAACAATATCAGAATAATGAAATAGTTTTCAGAAAATTCTTAAAGATTATTTATGAAAATTAATGAAAAAAATAATGAATTAGTCAAAGTATGTGAAATAGTAAAAGTACATAATAACTATTGTCCCTTTACACATGTGAGAAAAAAAGAACATAGCAATTGCCTCGCCATCTGCGGTTGGCTTATACATAGTGATATTTCATAATCTTGAAATATTATCTCAGCATCAAAACAATGAAATAAGAATGATGCAAAAAGACTAATTGAAACCATAAAATTTTACATCATTCACGAAATTGATCCTATTAAAGAGGGAAGCACTTAAGTTTCACAAAGGAATCATAAACATCCTGCTTGTTACGAATAAGACTTTTCTAAATCTTTTGTAACCATTACTTCAATATATCTAAAAATTGTTAGCCTCATCAGGGTTTTAAAATGAGCGAGAAAATGATACTATATGGTCATTTATATCACTTGATTAAATAAATTTTATATTATGGAATGGTCTGACAAAATTTCAATTTAACGTTATGAAGAATGAGTTTCAGAACTAATTTGAAATATTTAGGCATTCATTAATAAGTAATATAGAATTCAATTTAACCTATTTATTTTAAAAGTACACTATGTCATATCAACAAGGTACTAAACAATATCCAAGAAGTAAGAATAAATTATGTAAATTTGAAGCAATTTTCTAAATCCAATTGTCCAAGTAAAATTTAGAAATATATGTGAACTCTGACAATGGCATTAAAAAACTGTTGTTGGTAATTTACTCGATTCAGCTTATCATCAAAATGTTTACTTTTGTACTAAGACAGCAGTATTTTATATGAGGAGACATAATAAAAACACTAAATACAATGTTGCTTTAGTTTTGAAAATATTGTAAGGAAAATCACAAACCGACAGCAACCACAGCCGAGAGAAGATTCATGAACGGAAAGAATTTGAGGTTGAAGACAATCGTGTAGAGGAAGTAAGAGATGCCGATTGAATAAATAATGGCCAAGCAGGTGGTTAGAGTCAGGAAAAACGATCCAGAATAGAGCCACATGCTACCGATCACAAAGAGAGCACCGAGCCCCACTAACCAAGTATCGTGGACTAGCCAAGCATCAAATACTGCATTCTTCACACCTGAAAAAACGTTTACATTTAAATTTATATTTTGAAAAATAAAACACATTTCGTTTGTACTACTTCCACATGTTTATAATGATCAGGACCGGTTTCGCTCATCACGAGCATTATCAACTGATGCGGATGAGATCAGTTGATAATGCTCGTGATGAGCGAAACCGGTCCTGATCATTATAAACTTGTGGAAGTAGTACAAACGTATTGTGTTTTATTCTTTAAAATATAATGTCTTTCTGTTTGTCAACTAAAAAAATCGCCTAGAATTTAATTTTAATCAGCATAATGAAACTAATTGGGAAATGACCAATAATTTGTATGTTAATGGTACCTAATAAATAAATAGAGTTTCGGTATCATTAGGTATTTTTTCTAACCATATCCAACCCTAATGTGGAGCATACGGTCTCATTATGGAGTATCTCAAAATAAGTTTTTTTTGATAAATTGTTGTTATTCAATCACTTAGTCGCAGTCCTCTTTTTTTCAGAGATGGTACTTACAAAAGGATGATGCTAGGAAAGGACAGTAGTTAAATAATCACTCTTCCTACATCCTGTTTTAGGATTGGATGGGCATAAAAAAAGAGGTAATGAAATATCACATAAATCCATGCCATTGAATAAAAATCCATACATCAATTAATGAGATTGTCCGTTCTGGATGAACGCTCAAGAGCGTTAGTTGATCACACAGCTATAAGACTATTTCTTGCAATATTTGATTACAAATTGTTGAATTGATTTTGGATTCTACAAAAAAAATACTTTCAAATCTCCGGTTGAGATTTCTAAATTTGAATTAGACGGAAGCTTTTGAATTTTAATATTAATTTATTCCATCCGCCTACTTCTTAAAAGACATTCACGGATATGGGTAAATTTAATATATTATATTCCTTTTACTAACCTAGGTCCATTGCTACAAGAGAAACATTGTTGTATTCAAATGTGACATCTTCAATAAGGTGGTAGTATGGTAAAATAGAAGCGCTGCAAGGTAGTGGTAAAAAAATCATCGAAGAGTGGACATGGTTCACTGTGTTATTCTGAAATCAAAGCAAATATTTATTATTTCTAGATTGCTAGATGGGACCTCTCTTTTATGGTGCTAGTTATCTCGATATGCAGCTATTCGGTAAAGTTAAAAGTAAAGTCGTATTTTAAATACTCCAATTTGAGTTGCAGTCTCGTTTCATCTTCCGACTTGTGAATATGTGCGTGTTGGTTTTCATTAAGAGCCCATCTGGAACTGATTTCGTCATGAGAAATCAGTGATTCTGAATCCTCCATTTAAAAATGGCAGAGGATTTACCATCGGTAGAATATTTAAGAGCATGCATGTTGCATGAATTTCATCAAAATCGGAATACTACAATGTGACAGAAAAATTAAATGGCATTTTTGGGAATGTGAAAGCTCTTTGTAAGTGATAATGCTGGTTTAAAAAAATTGTGACAGAGATTTCGACCTCCATAATGATAGACGTTCAGGGAGACTATAAAAAATTAAAAATTGACAATTTAGGAATTAGCAGATAAGCTTGGAAATTCATGTATAACAGTGATGGCAAACCTATGAACCGCGGATCAGACACTGACTCACACAGGCTTTTTAAATGACTCATGCATCGATTTTTATAAACTTATTTTTATATCATAAAAGAGAGAACAGACAATCAAAACAGATGGTAGTATTTAACCTACCTCCCCTCTCCTTTCCGAGTGACACCAATGACTTAGTGACCCACGAGCTAGTACTAAAAAAATAATGAACAAAATTTGACCCACTTCTTAAAAAGGTTCGCCATCACTGTTGTATAAGATACCAATTTAAGAAAAAAATGGAAAGGTGAAGCGAGAACAAGTTTGAGTGGCAATAACGCTCTACAAACACTACAAAAAATTGAGTTAGAGTGCTATTCTGCACCTGTCATGTAGTAGAGATCTAAATATATTTGGCGGTCATTTACATAAAACTGAAAATTGGATTAGATACGATTTGCATATTTCAAGCAAGGAATTGAAGAACTTTTATGTATAATGCTCACGGTGAGCAAACCCGGTCCCGATATGTTTTATATAATGCCTTTTCACCTAGAATTGACAGTTAACACCTTAAAAGTGTGTTATGTATAACCAAACATGTTAATATGCTTACATTCGGCGGTAAAAAGTCGGCGTCCACCATGTATGACAGAATATTGAAAACAGCATTGTACTTATAACAGATTGGAGGAGCCGTGCAATGCTCAGCCTCGCAATCAGTTGCTAATTTCAAGGAATGGAAATAGACAGCGCAGTGTGATAGTAAACTCAATACGCCAGCTATATCATCTTCCTGTAAATAATGAAAAATATTGCTACATTAGTTTGACAAAAATTTAGAATACAAAATGATTACTAGCAAGTAAAATAGTAAAAAATTGTAATAACAACAAGCATATAGAAGGGTTGTTTTTTGATTTCTTAGCTTAGGATGAACAAAAATCAAGAAGCATTTTCGTCATCATTCTGGTATGTCGTGGTCTATCGCCAGTAACATTATTGATTAGCAACATATGCTAAGTCTCATATCTAGTAACTATAACTGTTATAAGATTTAAATTTTTAACACAAAAGTTGAATGGTTGACATAAATAACACCTGAAATGTATTTATTTTAATGTATGACAAGGGTAATCGCTCAAAGAATTTAAATAACAATGCATTTGGTATAAATAAGTCAAAACACAACATTTTTGGCAATAGATGACAATATTATCTTGAAAATAAAACTACCAGATAGTTTGTAAAAATTTAATGCTATAAACAGTGGTGGCTTGTTCATATACACTGAGGAGTTGCAGTACCATAAAGCAAATTGAGGAAAAATGTAATTTTATATACATCTATTGTATATATATTATTTTATAAAAATATAAATACAATTCCAGCATGTATTACGCTCGCCAGTGTACAGAGAAATTATAGGAAAATGGCCATAACTGGTTTTTGGATTTGAAAAATAAAGTTAAGAAATAAACAATACGCAAAATTCATATTTTTTTTTATACAATACAATATTGCATAAATGAATAAGAATAAATTACAAATGTGAAACTTGAAAATTTACAGTATTTGTAATGTATGAAAAGAATTAAGTCAATATGTATAGAATATGATGAAGGTGTAATAACAACAGGGTTTATAAACCAGATATGTACTGAGCAAAAGAAGAAAGTGCGGTATAGCATAGTTAAAAAATGATTACTGAAATGTCCATGCATGATGAGGTGTTGGAGAGAAGAGCCACATAATTGGGCAGGCTCCAAGGAAGACAGCACCTCAGATCTGGCGGGCGAGACCGCTCACATCGGGATGAATAAGCAGAACCTCCTATATCCACCAGCTGATTCTGTAATACGCACAGGCTGCGAAGATTCTCCACCGACAGCAAAGAAGAATCATCCTTACTCTTGAACACGAGATGGGCATAGTCCGCCACTGTAATGGTAAACAGTACTTGCTTGTTGATCATACTCTTACAAAAGAGGCTTAAGAGATATTGGTGAATTGGAGGATTTCGACAGCAATGATTGAATTATTTGTATGACATATTATTTAATTTTCCTTTCTCTTCAGTGAGTCATATCATCAGTTGTTAGAAGTGATAAAAACAAGCTCTGATACTTTTTTGCAATAAGATGAAAAACAGAAGAGTTTTTGTGAAACTGTTTCATTGTATTATATTTTAAATAAACAGCACGAGCAAGGCAAAAACCTGTTTTATAAAATGTTTGTCAAAAATGAGTTCTTATACTATATTACTATTCTTATACTCTATATACTATATTACGCCAAAATGTATTTAATGCAAAAAAATACATGCCATTAATTTTACATTTATTTTTTAAGCCTTCAAATTTTCACCGTAGATATTGCTGTAACTAACTAAGATACTGAACAATATATTAACAAATGGCTGAATTTCTCAAAGATATTATTGACAGTTTACATGTTTTCTTTTGTATTGTCTTCATATACTTTTTAGAATTGAGGGAAACGAGTTTCGAGATTCTTATCTTACATGATTCTTAAAAAACACAAATGTAATCACTATCACATTTTTCTGAAATTCTTGAAGAGCCCAGTTTTGTTACTTGACTGGTATGCACTTTACTTGTGTTTGTCCATGATTCATTATTGCAAAAACGGTTGCAGCATTTTTTACAAACACTAACATTCATTAAAGAATTGAAAAGTTTGATTATTTTGACACAAGTAGAAAAAGATCTCCAGAAGGGTATTTTAATCGTAGTAATATTAATATGTCTTAATCTTACTTGGCACGCCACAGAAGAAGCCGTCACTGGTTAAATTTCTATGTACAAATGAAGTTGGAAACTCAAGATTTTTCAAAGAGACCCACTGGTTACGAGTATACTCGGTGCGTCCGTCAATGTTCTCTTGGGATAGGTAAGTCAAGTTTTTTCCATAACCCCAATGTTCATGTTCATCTAAAGAAGAGTTTCCATCATACCTGCCAGATATATTGCTAGGAAGCTCAGTGTACAATATCTTATTGAGATTATTAGCATTTTTCATTTGTTTCATTTTTTTAATTTTAGAAATGGAATCCTTGGAACCTTTCTTTTTGCCATTTCTTGTTTTTGACTTAAACACGGAGCGATTTCGTGATTTCATATATTGAACCTCGTCAAGTATGTCCTTAGGATTTACAGCTAACGATCCAGATGGGCGAGTTTCTTCGATTAAATTATTCCATGATATCAAGCGTTCAGCAATTACTGTGCCGCGAGTTTCAAAACCCTGAAAATTATTTGGTATATAAAACATAGTAAAATGAGGTACAAAATTAAATGCAATATATTATAATAATATAGTTTTTTACAGAAAGCCAGAAGATTGATTCCATTTATTACAACTACTATCAATAGAAATGAAAAATGGAGTATCCATTAAGGATTCTGTTAAGGTAATAATACAATTATCTAGACAATTTAATTTCGAATAGGAAACCTGGCCGCACTATTTCAAATTTGATTTAGCTGATTCCATCTATGACAGTTTGGCATTTCTCTATTTTCAATTAAATTTCCTACATAGCTGCATCGTTATTAGCGGCATTCAGTAAAATTAATGGATAGAAAACAGTAGCACGTTGTTAACACAAAAAAGTAATCATTTCCTGAAGAAAGATCATAGATAATAAAAAAAAAAACTGCAATATAATATATTATGTATGTTTGCGAGCTCACTTCTAACTGAAAACTTTTATATGAAATGGAATTAATTGTTTATATAACTTATTGTATCAGGTCCAGGAATTAATGGAAAAGTAACAAAATATTCACCATGGTTGGATCTGTGAAATCGGGTAGCTTCCTTATAACTAATGGCAGAATCGTACATGTTACTGCAAATATTGTGACCACTAATAAGATGATGCAGGGGTGATGCACTAAAAACCTGGCGTATGCAGACATTGTTGTATCCAACGTACTCGGAGGTAATGGTTCACAGGGTTTCCCGTCAAATTCCAACGTTTTCGGGGGGACATCACCTCTAAAATAATGAAAGAGAAATATGAGAGATAATAGAGTTAATCAATGAGGAAAAGAATGTTCTACTGGCACAATGAACACTTCTAGTAAAAATATCACAAGTCGTAATAATTATATTATAATACCAATGTAAGAAATATCTACATTTGGAGGTTATATTATATTTAAGAATATGTAAATGTGCCACTACTAAATTACTTTATATATCATTTTAGTTTAATTCTTCACTAAGTCTATGTTAATTTAACGGTAACAACAAAAATTACAATGTAACTAAATTTACCAGGAAAACTCACTTGGTTACTCATTTTATGACATTTTGAATCAAAATTTTGTTGACATAAAATAGGCATCTGATTGGATGACTTGATTTTAAGTGTTACTATATTCATTCCGAGGACATCTATAATAATATATTTCATTTTTAACTTCAAACATTGGCTACAGGAAACAATAAACATATTTTTTATTTTCATATCAAGATTGAAATATCCCTTTATATTTTTATTATGTATTTCTACATGCAAACGTCAAACGCTAATGTTGAATAATATTATATTATCTATGATAATATTGCTGAGGGAACTAATATCTTAATATGGCAGCACACACAGGAAAAGGCTTGGCAATTCGCAGAATCTTCTTACGCACCAATCCAAATAATAATAATACATAACTATTTCCCTGTATTCCACTTTACAAAAGTGTTCATTAAACATAAAAATGCGCTTCGATAGGTTAAATTCATTTAATATGAAGTTATCGTTAAAATATTTTACCTAAATATGCACCTCATAAAACCCACATATTCATTAGTACTCGAGGAAAAATTCAATTATAAAATATAAATTCACATATAGGTATATACCACACTTCTAGCGAAACAGTGTAAAATGAATCTCAAAAAATGACTGGTATGGTAGGCAGGGTAAATAAAAATCATCTAAATCTAATATTTTAGTTGGGTCACTTAAAATGTAGGCATTAATATAAAGAGATATTTCTTCAGCGATAAAATTGATTTATCATAACTGAAGACAATGATTATGCAACTATCCATACATATTAATCAGATAAATATAAGAGATAACACGATAATAATTTATTTACTAACGTATGCGTATTTTATCAAAATTTATGAAAATTAAGCATCTATTTATATAGTATTTACGCTAGGGAGCAATTGTAGTGTCTACTATATTGATTGTCCTTCAACATTAACATCGTAAATTTTAACAATCCTTAAATCATACCTAGGATCAACTATAACAAAAGCATCATATACACAGTTAGATATATAGGTTCATTAATCTATATATAAAAATATTTTATTGTTTTTGATTTTAAACAAAAATACAATCGATCCAAAATTTCGTTGTTGGCAGGAAATTCAAAGAAAATACATTACAGATTTTATAAATACTGTTATCAAATGTGAATCATTATTAAAATATCACCAGAATTGAATCAGAAAACGATTGTAAATTTTTTCGCCCAGGGAATAGAACATCATTTTACTACTAGCGTAGAGCACGTTCGTCCCTGACCTAACATTCCAAGGCCAAATAGACTACGCGATGCGACATGAGTGACCTTGGGTCGTTTTAGCATTTTTGTGGGATATTGAGAATAGTACCTAAACAAACACAATACTTAAGATCTCCTAAATAAAATTAGTGACCTAATGTATGATATGCCCATGTATTCTAAACAAAGTTGGAGAAGTCCAAAATTTCTGTGAAATGTTTTTGGAATATTTTGCTGAATAAATTGAGAAGCTATTATTGATTCAGATGAGTAAAAGAATGCTTTAATTGATGCGTGTATTGTCACTCAACATAAGTGTATTTTTTTGTTAAATAAATCATGAAATTACACACCTGATGCTCACCGTAGACCCGGCAATGCTCGCTACGCCGATTGACGAGTTTTCGGAGTTTTCCAGGGCTACGGATTGATAAGCCTTGATATGTTTACTACACCGCAGATTTTAACAAATTATTCCGACGTTTTCAATCAACAATGTATTCCCATTTTGTAGATACGATCTTCCAGATGCTCGTTACCGCGTGTTATGTCTGAAAGCAACTGAAGTGCGGGGTGAGATGAAACTGGTCGCGTCGCCCAGACTCCCTCGCCCGTGATGAGAGGAAAATGCGCAGGCGTAGGTGCAGCACCAGCGTCCGGGACAGTTTCCATGACAACTGCCGCTAGGTCTACCTCAATAATATCAATGCCACTAAAATAATAATACAATTACGGCGATAGGTCAAGCCAGGAACAAAGATTTTCGCAAATAAAACATGAATAACTAGTGGAATAACGTTTTTAAAAATTAAAATAATAAGGAATATTCAAAATTAAATACATGTATTACTAACGCTCACACTATATTCCAACGCTTCCACGTAGATGAGGCTTATCAAACTTTGTCTTATAGTACATTTAGTTTACTTAATTCCACAAAAAACAATACAAATATCTAGACAATTTAATTTCGAATAGGAAAACTGGTCGCAGTTTTGCAAATTTGCTCTATGGTTTGCTCTAAGAACCACCATTTGACTTTTTCGTACTGATATTATATTCGTATTTACGAAAACGTCGTGTAGTACATAAAATAATTATCACTTAACACTAATGTACCATAAAGGGGAACTACATATTTCTCGACTCTCGGCATAAGTCATTTGCGGGAAGTTTCATCAATTTCACGAATTACCTCTTTCATTATAATCGAAAAACAGTTTTTACATAATTTTATTTGATCGTGGAACCAATTATCATGGATAAAGAAAGAAACTTAAGTATTCAAAGAGTCCGAATGAAGTTTATTTTTACAGAGTTTTAATCTGAAAAACGTATCACATAAAAATCTGCATTCTAGATATAACCATCAACTGGTACGATCGTTTAATGAAGTTCATAAACGTCGTAATGATAAGTTAAAATAACTCAAGGATTTTTGTATTTTGTGTAGTTGGAGTCAAATATTATGAACCAATAAAATAGGAAATACTTGAGATAGTGTCATGTACGTATAATATGCTTTGGCCTATTCCTTCTACGTATTTTTACTAACGCAAAAACTATATGATATGTGCATCATAAATAAAATCGATGGTGTTTTGGCCAATTGATGTAACCTTCAAAAAATACGAAAATGAGTTAATGATTGGATCTCATTTTAAATAAGACATAGCAGGTCTCGGCCAAATGATGTAAATTATAAAAATAAATTGATCACTTTTTCGGAGAAAAACGTCATTTTACATTGGTTTTAGGTTTAAAAATTCTGGCCAGGTCAATTGATGTAAGCCACTATTGTATCGACCCTCCCTAAGTACAATCCCATATCTGCAAACATGAGAATTTACAGGGGTGGATTTCAAAGTTTCGTAACGCAACTAACCATATAATTTTTTGATAAAAACAGTTCTTACAATTTCAATTTTGAGGGTTACATCAATTGGCCAAGACACCGTCGAAATAATGTACGTTTAATGGCCAAATATAAAATAAAATAAATTATGTGAAGATGTTTAGTTTTTTCCTTAATTGTTGACTCACTATTTGGAGATTAACAATCACCGATTTAGATATTGATAATTACCACGTCACATGCTTGATTCCTAAACGTTGTTAGATAATATTTGTATCTAATATAAATAGTTGCGCCAGCGTATATGGACGTACCTATAGTGAAGTGAGTAATAATTACAGAAGTTTAAAATTTCATCCAAGAGACAATACATTTGCGCATTTTAAACTATGTAAGTACGAATTACATTCGAAAATCATTTTCAAATTTGAAATATTGAATGCGACCAACAACCATCAGCTAATTTTACATTTAATTTTTACATGTTTATTAAATTGTGTGAAATGAAAACAACAAATCGACACGTTTTTTAGAATACTTCATTGGGCTATATCCAAATATTAATCGCCAAGATGCCTTTCTTCAGTGGTAAATGCCATAGTAAAGCCAGGCTAGATGGAAAAACAGCAATCGTCACGGGATGTAATACAGGGATTGGAAAAGAAACAGTGATGGATTTTTATAAAAGGGGTTAAGTATTTTCCATTATTATTTAACATGTCGGTAGGTTGTTTCAAGGATAATTGGAAATAGATGTCATAATTTCATCGTGAGTCAAGTAGTGTGTGAAGTAGTACCTAATAGTGTCGTTCATCACTGTATCGTGACTCGCAGATTCAAACTATTCAAACTTTGACAAAAAAATATTGCACTTGCTAACCAAACTAAAATGAAAAATAACCTTCAGCGAAATCGATATAGCCAAAGAAACCTGTTTTGCTGTGATGTTGTGAAAATATCCATTGAAATAAGTTTTAGAACACTACAATAACTGAAATGTATCTTAGAATTTGCAAGTGAATTCTTTCGTAAAATAAATATTATCTATCGTAACTTTTACAAATTAATATTAGAAATACTTTTTATTATTGGTATCAATGATTGGTTGGCAAAAAGGTATATATCTTATTCAAGGCTAGAGCAGGGCTTTTTTTGAATTCGTGTATATTCGGCACTTTTTATTTTTTTTCCGAGTAACTGGGACAAAATGACAAACTGTCCAGGACGCCGGGACCATACCTTCAAAACGGGACAGTACCGGTCAAACAGAGACGTATGGTAAGCCTAAATATTAGCATTTACGTCTATCCTATCTTAATGAATTGTTCTTTTAGGTGGCCGAGTAATAATGGCTTGTCGAGATCTAACAAAGGCGAACGCAGCAGTTGAAAGCATTCAGAAAAAATGCGCCAAAGTGCAAGGACTTGGTACAATGAGAGTGATAAAGCTTGACTTAAATTCACTGACGTCAGTTAGAGAGTGTGCCAAAGACATATTGTCTACGGAGCCGCTCATAAATATACTTGTAAATAATGCTGGTATCATGACTTGCCCTGAAGGAAAAACTGAGGACGGGTTTGAGATCCAGTTCGGCACAAATCATTTGGCACACTTTCTCTTCACCCTGCTATTGCTTCCTCGGATAACAAAATCTGCTCCATCCAGGATAGTCAATGTTTCATCCTTAGCACATGCCCGTAAATATTCTTTTCTATAAAATATCATAATACGGACACAACAGGATATATTTTTTATTTATTAACATAGGGTCATTTCGCCAGTGGCCGGCCAGTTAAGCGACAGGTGTACTTTCTAAAGCGATTTTGAGTATTGACTCAATTTCTCATTCATTGGAATGATAGATACATATTTTTTCGCTGTTATTCTATTAAACAGGGATTAAGTAATGTAACCAACTAAAAATAAAATAATTAATATTCTACCAAGCATAAAATAATAGAAGTTGCCAATTATCCCAGTGGTTGGCCCCCAAAATCCAATGGTCTGCTTTTCGTTGTCCGGTGTTCGGCCATCACTATGAAACATCTAATAAATAAATATCGCGAATGTATTTACTGAGAGTAGACGGAACAATAAAAAACATCATGATGCAAAGCATGACAATATAAAGTATATTTTGTTAGCGATCCCCCAACATGAATTTGTCGAAATTTGCGAAGTAAAAATGTGCTTTTTTAATTGCGTATTGCATCATATAGGTCAGTATAGTGCAGATATACATTGGCAAGTGGTAAGACTAACTACACGAATTTAAAAAATCTGTTTTTTTAAATTTATCCAATTTTGAATTATTGAGATTTTGTACACTTCCATGTATTTTGTCACTAACCACCCGGGTTTCGCCTTTCGGCATCTTCAGGCATTCGAGCGCACAACATTAGTGACAAAATACATGGAAGTGTACAAATCTCAATAACTCAAATTTGATATTGAAATTCCGTCAAGCACTCTCAGTCGATGTCTTAAATTATATCTTAAATTAGATTTATCCACTATTATTTAAGTTTTAAGCTCAAAAGACCAACTACTGGCGACGACTGATTTTAGGAACACGCAACCTAGTAATATATATTTTTAAACGCATTTATTTTATCAATTTAGCACACACTTGCGTAGAGGGCCCTCAAAAAGCCATTCAAAATTAAGTAGCTATTTTTTTTCTCCTTGTTTATTCATTTCTAAGATTACAAAACTTTTTAAGTTGTTGTATTACTGAAAATAATATTGTTTAATAACCATAGCTTCAAAATTATTCACTGAAAGAAGATATTTATTATTTATAGTGGACTCACTAAAAACATTTAAATAAATCAGCGCTGTGAATTTTAAATTGATATCTTTCGATTCCAATTTCAAGAATTTATAAAGTTCACCTGAAGTTTTACGTACCTATACATGTGAAGTTTTATTTAACGTATTTACATAGATAGTGGTAATTTCACTAACCAATGCGGCGAATAGACTTTTTTATCGCGTTATGGTCGGTATTCATAAGAACTTTATGTCGTCCACACCTGAGCAAATGACTCACAGTGTGCTGTGCGCGCAAAAAAAAAAATTCATATGAATACCGACCATTACAGGTTACATACCGTTGACGTATACATATCTTTTTGAAAGCGTTCATCGATTGGTGAAACAATAAAAAATAAATACTCAGGGGTCTACCGATTTTTGACGATGTCATTCAAATATAATAAAAATCCACTATTTAAGCAACGACTAAACAGCCCTAGAAAAATCCGAAATATTATTACACTACTCAACATGGGAAAATTCTTAATTGCTACTCTTTCTGATATACAAAGCCTCACAGATATTGTTATTGTGCACAATACTGATCGTTTTTAATATTCTTATAATTTATAATGTTTATAGGTGGTTCAATAAATTTTGATGATCTGCAATTTGAAACTCAATCTTATAATGCGGTGAAAGCTTATTCACAAAGTAAATTGGCAAACATTTTGTTTACCAAAGAGCTGGCGGAAAAATTACAGGTAACCACAAAAAAAACCATAATCACCGGTAACTACGTTCGAAATTGACTATGAATGTCCTAATCCATATGTAAAAGTAAATTTAACACATTATTCAGTCTGATAATGTTATTGATTTTATCCGGATAATTCACAGCTATTGGAAGTTGTGAAATTCTGCATACAATGAAGAAGCATAATGTAATATGTTAAATTATGATGTTATCCAAATACACAACAGAATATTACAAGCTAACTTATTGGGTTCGAATTTAATATTCTTTGACAACTGATTGAGGCTTAGATAGATTATATTTCATTAAGACAACTAATGTCGTAGGTACCCTTTATCCTGGTAGTGGTAAAAATATCAGCATGAAGAATATGGAGAACTTGGAAAATACTTGGTCACCGGAAATCGAAAATTTCCGCTTGCGATGTGCGATTTAGGAAATTTTATTAGTACCACTTCTATGGTGTTAAATGTCAATTTTTGTGGAAAGGCAGTAAAGCGGAACTTCGATTTGTCGTTTTTAGGACACCTAAAGATACGTAGAATGCTATAACGATAGTTTTTACACTACCATGATATAAATATTATCTATGTATGGATATTTTTATTATTATTATGAATATTTTATTTTTTCGAACGATGCTTTTTAAAAAAAAGTGATGTATTTCGTTCCACAAGAATTATGTATTATATTAAGGGTTATAAATAGTTGCACTTTGTGTTAGATAGTATTCACTCGGTACAATGAACTTTTATTTCGATAGTTTGAACTTTGGATTAGATAGCATTAACTTAGTACACTCAAACTTTGATTTTAATAATTTCCACTTAGCCACGGATTCTCTTAACAAAGTGGGTTAAGTTGTAGTAGGTTATGTTAGGATTGGTCTGGTTTGGTTTGTATAATGTATTCTAGTGCGTGGAGCAAAGACAATATAGGCGGCCTAATATAGGATAGAAGAATAAGTGACATTTCATTACAGCTTCATGCAACTATTGATTTCAAAGTGTTAGTATTTATATTGAGTGAAAACTATTTTATATATGCAAAGATATTTTTTCATAAGTGTAATATATTTCTTCAATGTTAAAATATATTTTATTCTGTGGGATCACTTTATTTTTAGTGAAAGAATTTGTTTTTTGTGGACTGTATTTGTTATAAGTGAAAACCATTTTTATGAAAGTGAATATGATCTAAACAAAAGTGCATTTAGTTGTAAGCCTTATAATAATTATATAATTTTGTATAGATATTTCGGCATCACGCCCTCATTAGTATTTACTATCCTATGAATATGTCTAACGCTAAACACTTAAATAATGTTTTTCTACCTATAATAATGGAGTTCTATCAAGTAAATTCAATCAACACGTATTTGTATTTTATTAGGAACATGGCATCCGAGACGTGACTACATATTCTTTGCATCCTGGAGTTGTCGCTACTGAGATTGATAGACATTTCGACAATACTTATTTCACTGGATTGAGCTTTCTGTGGAAACCAGTACGATTGTTCATCAAGTCACCAGAGTCAGGTGCCCAAACAAGTATATTTTGTGCTGTCGATGAAAAGGCATCAAATGAAACAGGACTATATTACAGGTTTATATATTATGTTTTATGCATATTTTTTTTAAATTTTCAATTTAACTAAATGCTAAATATTTAAAACAAATAAAAATACTAAACCAATGGTTCGAGTATTATCTGTATTATCAGTAATATGTATCGTAATTTTTTTATGGATAGAATGATAGGTTTAAGGATTTCTCGAGGTCGAGTTACTTAACTCGACCAACAAACATTAGAACTTATTCATTCACTTGCATAATATTTTTAGCGACTGTGTCCCTATAACACCAAGCAAGGCTGCCCGAAACAAAGAAAATGCTGAAAAACTCTGGGCAGTGTCCTGCAAGCTTGTCGGCTTAGAAAATTGGGACCCTTTTCAGCCAGAGACCAACAAGAAACCAACATTATGAATAAAGTATTAATAAAATTTATTATCATACACACAGATTAATAGTTTGTGGACATTTTTATAACTTGGGGAAGTCTCAAATAAAAATTATTTAGACAAACTTAAATGTAATTATACAATTTTTATTTTCTATCATTGATCCAGGCATTCTGAAGACGAATACGGTTTACACAAATATGAGCTAGCTTCATGATCTCAATAAAAAAATACGAAATGTATAGGTGACACTCACGCAAAGACTTCCTACACATCTGGCTAAATTTCCAGAATGTATTATGATTTAATTAATTATTATATTTACACTTTACTTTATATTGCAGAGTATAGTTTTTGGACAAAATATGAGTTAGTATCTACGACAAGGATACCTAACCGGTCGATCGCGATCGACTGGGCGATTCAAAACGAAATTTGGTCGATCCCGAAAACTTCCGTGAATTTAGAAAAAAATGTATTTTTTATATTAATATATTTACAGCCAACGATGACAAATAAAATCCCGGCGATCGGACTATTTGGCTCGACTTGATTCGTTTATCTCCGAATTTCATCATGGTTTGGCAGTGCATATTTATGCGAATCTTCATTTTCTCATATGAATTACATAACATTCAAATATCGGATTCGTTTGACAGATAACCACCTCGATGACCGCATGCGTTTTACAAAAAGCGGTTATCAACCAGATTATCTCCAGATTGCACATGATACACAATGTCAAATATCTCATTAAATTTAACATTCGAATTACTGTATTTGAATCAATAAAAAACTCCATAATTTCTTGAATTGTTCTTTTTTTTTAGTAAAAAATGAAATATATGTTATATATGTACAAATGTACATATATATATATATATATATATATATATATAATAAATATAATAATGAATAACATATTAAAAATATAAGAAAACGGTTCATTTTAATTATTTTGTAAGCACAAACTTATTTAATAATATTTTGCATTTAAAATAAACATTTTTAAGTTTTTAGGAAGGAAAAACCTTCAATAAAATTTCCTTTAGGAATCATATTAGAAATCGATACGGAGAAAATTTTTAATTGAAAAGTAGCTCCTAAAACAGAAAAAGTTGGGGACCCTTGATCTACGGACTTTCATTTTGGACTTGTCTAGGGCAGTGGTTCCTACGGACCCCCAGGGGTGTGATCGCTGAATGGGTCTGTGGCAAATAAAAAATAATTTGGGTGTGCGAGGACAACGTCGGGGGTCCGCGAAAATTTTGATATAAAAAAAAAATTGTGACACATTTTCATTATTATGAAACTAATACAGAAGCAATTTATTGAATTAATGGCTGATACCAATGTTATGGCAAGCATACCACAAATTCTGGTTACAAAAGCATAATGAAGAACATTAATAATCTTATATCATCTCATCAGATTCACCATTCTCATTGAAAAAATTATAATGTTTGTATTTTAAAACAAAAGTTATGACTTCAATCGAAATCTTTTATTTTTACATCAACATAAACCATTCAAGTCATCAGAATTAAATTAATGATTTTTTTATTATGCAGTTATCTAGAAATATTTCACTTGGGGGTTCATTGTCAGGTTTTTACTTTAAGAAGGGGTCCATAGGCAAAATAAGTTTGGGAAATATTGGTCTAGAGTCTAGGAAAATAGGCTGCAATCGCGCATTCATAAATATGAGATTCAAAATTAAAAATTAAATGAATTATTACAATCACTTTTTTCCCGTCTGAAGATGCTTCTTAAAGAGGCGAAACGCGTCATGTTAGTGATAGAACCAATGGAATAACAAAGTTATCAATTTTAATTGTATATTATTATAATCACCGTACAAAATTCTGGATGCATTATCATATAAATAAAACGAAATTGATTTAATCACTTTTACTAACGTCTGTGCTAACTGTCAATTATAAACGGAGGAAAGGTATCAATTAAATTTATAAAAATAAAATATTTATTTTGCAGTTATTTAAAATATTATTAAATGATTAGGATCGGTTTCGCTTACTGCGAATATTTTCAAATATAATAGAGTGAAATTATATATAACTAATGAGAAGGTATTCACAATAATAAATTGATATATGGTTATGAAAAATATTTACAGATTATCATATAAATTATAAAGGAATGAAATTAAATTAGCTATTATTCGATCTTCACCTTACGCAATAAATCAACAAACATTGACTTATTAATGGGTAAATTAAAGTATTGAAAGGTTATTTGAACTTCGCTATGAGGCTATTTATTTTTTACTTAACCAAAATATGCCAGAAATTCATCAACGCTTTCAAAATAGTCCATGGATGAACTTGCATACATGGCTGACATATTTGCGCATCTGAATTAAATTAAAGGTCGAAATGAAAAGTTATTGACATGCTCTGACAAATAAAACGGGTTCAAACTTTGGCAAAGTGAGTTACTACCTACGAGGAACACTGGAAATGTTCCGAAAGACTGATGAGACTATTATTGAAAACAGAAAGAAGTATTGGCTAATACTTGTATACAATTAACTTAGCTTAGCTAATTTTTAGTAATTAAGTTTACTTCATTTTCTTAGTTACAACTTTTACAGATGTTCTTTTTATTATTTCTAATTAAAGAATGTGGAGTGTTCCATCACTTTGAAAATGTTAAAGGGTTGAATTAGATATTATTAAAAAAATATTAGCTACTATTTAAAATTCATCAAATAAAAACGAATTAACAAATTGATCGGGTCCATAGTGCAATGGTCAACTTTGGTTTACGGATGTCTCATATTCAAGCCCGGTACGAACAGTTTTATTTACGGATTTCTGTTCGTAGGCATGGATGTTTGTGATTCCCTCCCACCTATCCAATCCTAAAAACGGTGCGTAACGAGATCGATTAACTAACCACCAGTACTGTCCTTGTCATATCCTTATATCCTTACTCTTGAGAAAAAAA
Source organism: Himalopsyche phryganea (assembly GCA_022494535.1). Classification (NCBI taxonomy): domain Eukaryota; kingdom Metazoa; phylum Arthropoda; class Insecta; order Trichoptera; family Rhyacophilidae; genus Himalopsyche; species Himalopsyche phryganea. The sequence continues at coordinate 1,240,266 of JAGVSL010000080.1, read as the reverse complement.
TACATTTTACGTGCAAAGTGTAGTACATTTTACTTTCTGTTAATCAGACTAGATGACTTTCATATCTCTTTGTGAGAAGATTTGTCCATTAACAAAAATACGGGTCTGAACACGGGTACTGAAACAAGAGAGGTTTGTGTGTGGAGAGTTTCGGTAACCAACAGGATAATTGGCGGGCATGGCTTACATGTGGAAATCGATGAAAGTGAAATAAGCAACTAATTTTATGTACGAAATTGAAGTTTGAAGAAAAAATGAGTTTTGGCTGCGGGGCAGAGGGACATTTTTTAGGAACGTGATTCGTCGATTGACTGAACCACTGACCTCATAGATACCAGCAAATGGGAAAGTATTGGTGATTATTAGATATTGGTTTATTGGGGCTAATACAGTTTTTTATCTTTCCAAGAAAATTATTTTTTTTCTGCGATTTTACAGTGTTTACACTGTGACTGTATGAAACGAAATATATCTGGCAGCACTGTTCTACTCTACACGTATTGTCAAAAGTTCTGTCAAGGGCACATAACAAAATATTTTATCTTATATTCATAATATATGCACATAGAGATTTATTTAGATTACCCACGCCAGTTGTGCAGTGACAACGTTTTGGTTTTGGTTGTCAATTTATTGAGAGTCCGAGTATACAGTATGTATTGTATTTATAAAAAAACACATTAGCTTAACGATAATACAACCCTGCTAATGTTTGACACTCGAATAATGAGGCAATTTTTCACGATTTGAACAAAAAATATATAAGTCAGTTGTGAAGTGTGATGAAAACTTAATCAACAATTATAGCGACACATTCAGTTACTTTCTAGGCATGCACACAGTTTTAGTTTATTTGCTCTATATTCATTACAAAATCACTTATTTAAATCAATATTTACTTACACCACTATTTTGGAGAAATACCAAACAATGAACTTATTAACCGACTCGGTAAATGTGCCAAAGGGTGTATTATTATTTTAGAAGTAATCAATACATTTTTTTATCCAATCGAATTAAAGTGACCTGACTATTTTATTGTATCAGGATTTAAAAAATGGAAAAAGAACAACCAACAGAGAAAAGATAAAAAAGTGGTGTGATATAAAATGTTACATAAATATAAACATATAACTTTATGTACTATTAAAGATTTTGTTATGTGAAAGTTTAAATTTTTTAGGTAAGTATCCCAAACATAGAATGCCACTCTTTGCTGGGAAGTGTCGCAGTCAAGTCCGTCTAGATGGAAAGACAGCAATTGTGACAGGATGTAACACAGGAATTGGAAAGGAAACTGTTATGGACCTCTATAAAAGAGGTATTTGATATATGGATATCATTATACTAACTTACTCAGTGAAATGATATTTTATGAAAAATGTAATTGATTTAATTTATAAACTCTTGTGGTAGTTAGCTAACACGTATATACTTTGGCTACGCCTGCCTCAGTTGGCAGAATACCAGTGGCTCTCGCTGAAACAAAATATACAAGAAAAACTGCTTAGGAATAATAAGCTATACTTAGGGCTAAACGCTTAGTTGAGAAGAAATAAAAGTGTCTATCTGAAGTATGTTTGCTAATATTATTGTTTTGATGAAATTTTTAGGAGGTAGAGTCATAATGGCCTGTCGCAATTCCACGAGAGCGAGCGCTGCCCTTGAAGAAATACAAAAAAAATGTGAGAAGCTGGAAGGTCTTGGTACACTGATAGTGATGCAGTTAGACTTGAATTCTTTGACTTCCGTGAGAGAATGTGCCAAAGAAATATTGACAGCGGAATCCCATATCGATATTCTTGTCAATAATGCTGGAGTTATGATGTGCCCCAAAGGGAAAACTGAGGACGGATTTGAAACCCAATTTGGTACAAACCATTTGGGACATTTCCTCTTCACGCTGCTGTTACTGCCACGTATAATCAAATCTGTCCCAGCCAGGATTGTCAACGTTTCATCAATGGGTCATGCATGTAAATATTCTACACAGTTGCTGATATTGTCGCTTTCTTAATTAAGTACAGGATTTTGATAAAGGTTTCACTCTTTTTATAGTCGGAACAGGAACCATAAACTTTGAAGACTTGAATTATGAGACCCGACCCTACAGTGCAATGGGTGCTTATTCTCAAAGCAAATTAGCGAATGTTCTATTCTCTAAGGAACTGGCCAACAAATTAAAGGTAAATGATTAATACATGAGCGTAATGATTTTTTCATCCATCAAATACTTTACATGACATGATTTAAAATTTAACAATAGGCTCACAATATTGAAGGTGTGACAACATACTCTCTGCATCCAGGAATGATTAATACTGAACTCGGACGTCATTTGGATGACACCTATTTCCGAGGTCTAAGTATTTTGATGAAACCGGTGGCACTGTTCACTAAAACTCCAGAATCTGGTGCTCAGACTAGTATTTACTGCGCCGTGGATGAAAGTGTTGCGAAAGATACTGGACTGTATTACAGGTACTTTATTATTTTGCTTTAATTAATTTCATAAAAGACAATGTCATTGTTCTGTTTAAATTTTCTTCTAGTATGTTATGCTTACTATTATTTTTCAATTTCTTTCTGAATGATAACTTATATTATAGGTGATATTGACAAGTAAAAGGACTCACTTTTGTCACTGATTTCTTGTTTCAGTGACTGTGCCATTGCGACATCCAGTAAAGCAGCTCAAGATGTCGAAATTGCCCAAAAACTTTGGGATGTGTCATGTAATTTGGTGGGCTTAGACAACTACGAACCTTTCAAAGTATAAAACTTCAGTTACAAAAGCTCAGCAGTTCAGCAAACCTATTATTATGTTTGAATTAATGAATTGACATTAGCTAGCATTTAACTTTGCACATGTTGTGTTTGGATAGTTTATTTTTACAAATTATTCATATAGTATTGCATCAATTTGCCAGTGCACCCAATATTTTTAATATCAAAACAATTGATATCAGTTGAAGGAGAATTAAAAAAAGTTGCCGGAGATCAACTCAAAAGATAGACCAACCCTTTTATTTTTCAAATTGAATTGAAAAAATCATTTGATACCATGCCAAGACTTGCACCTGAAATCCTCTGATCAGGGCATTCTGAGCGAAAGCTTAAAGGGTGTGCTTACCGCAGAGTTCTACGACGACATAAAATGAGGGATAGGGGAGATTTGAGTTGTCACCATTCTCTACTGTGATACTTCTTATAATTGCTAAGTGTAGTTGATCAAATAGACTTCACAATAGATACAGTCGAGATTAACATTTTGCATTTATGGGTAGATCGCTTCATGCACGTGGTTACGGATGCTTATGAGGGAGCATAAATAACTAATGTTAGAATAATATGTCTATAAAGTTTACAACTACAGAGCTGATGAGAGGCATCTCTCTGTATATATATTGTGATAATAATAGTGTTATTCCATCAAGTATTAATATACTGGTTATGTTTAATGTCTCATGCTTATAACTTTTATTACTTATAAAAAATAAAAATATTTTAATTAAATGTTAAGGTTTGTTTTAGAATTCAATAAATTCTCATTTTCAGTTTTCCCTACTTTGATAATACTTGCCTATTTTCTTTTAGTGGAGGTATTACTCGTTGAATGTGTTTTTGATAACATGTGATGTAATAAAAACTTATCAACGAGTTAGAAATCTTTGATCCTAATGTTGAATTGTTAAATTCAATACACAATCCTGTAAGCCTCTGCGGTGAGGTGAGGTAAGTGGTAAGGTGAATAGGCATATATAGAGAGGGAGCTTAAGTTAGGTCAATTATAAATTTTTTGACTTCCACTACAAGATTTAAGCAGCATGAATTTGTAACGGTTTTGGCTGAACTATTCATGCGATTTCTTTACTTTGTTATTCCCTCGACACCGTAGTTCTTGATATTTTATATCAACTTTAAAAACAAGAAAAAAAAATTTGAACCTTTTATTACCGTATTACATTGATTATGAAAGAGATGTTTAGGTTTTTGGTTTATTTGAATTCAGGGTGTGTGTTGTAATCGTTTTCGCGATGACGATCCGTATAGATAGTGCTGGTGTTGATTAATGCGTGGGGGCAACAGCAGGGCGTCTAGCAGGTAGTTGGGAACAGTAGTCAGTCAGAAAAATCTGATACCGATTCTGATGATGATACAAGCGAAAGTGTATAAATAGGCAATAATATACATAGGCACTGCTTATAAATATTAATATTATGTATTGTAAATTTCTTTCAATTCCATAATAAATTTTTATTATTGGCATTTAAAAATGTCATATAATCGATGTAATACGGCAATTTTGTTTGAAAACAATTTTTCTTTAACACAGCGGTCGCCAACCTTTCAGACCTCACGGATCGCTAACATGATTTTATTTTCAAAATTTACACAGCTATAAATGTTATTAAAACAACTCCGCGGGTTGGCGACCGCTGCTCTAGATTTGTCCTGTCATTATTTCATTTACCACAGAATGTTTATAAAACTATTTTTTTACCTATTAGCTTTATTTTAGTAAATTCAGCTTATTTCAATGAAGTTTTAGTAACACAATGCATCAAAAGAAAAAAATATTTCAGTAGTGTGATAACATAGCAAGTCATTTATTTTAATAATTATAATAATAAATCTTGACAAAATATTTCCAATAATGATTGTATAAATATATAGAATACGATTAATAATTTGTAACATTTAATTAATGTTTTAAATACACATATACTAAAAAATGAGATTCCTATAGATTAAATAAAAAATATTTAATAAGTAAAAAAGTTTAACCCATAGGTTTGCAAAATGACTTCTTACAAAATTTTGGAGGCAATGAATAGTTTAAATTCACAAAATGCAATCAAGGTTATAGGACAAAGGTGTGTATCCCGGTCGAGCGCGAAGCAACGTTTGGTCAATCCCAATTATGATAGGGAATTTAGGAAATAATTATGATTTTCATATTTTAAATTTACAACCATGGTAGAAAAAAAATAATATCCTGGTTTTAAGACAAATTGGTTTTGGCTAGACTCATGATTGTCTGTTGATAAAGTGGATTCATGGTCAAAGTAAGGTGGGGAACCCTTTTTTTGTCGTATTGACTGACAAAGGTTCTCTGGTACTAAAAAAATACATAAATAAAATTTCTTATATGATTCTTGTTAGAAGTCAATTGCCATGAGAATTGAGTTTAAAAGTAACTCCCGACCCAAAAAATGTTGCGCACCCTTGTTATAGGTAACGGGGGCCTATCTACAAAAACGATTTTGAGATAAACACAATTAAAGATTTTTTTGATGTGTCACATTGTTTCTTACACATATTTTATAATTATTTTTGACTTGATATAACCAAAAATAATATATATCGACTGTGGAAAGGAAAAAGGACGTAACCCACACACAAGAAATTTTGTGTATAGCCCAAACAAAACGTGTATTAGATTGTGTACATTGTGATTATCAAAAAAATAATATTTTGAAAAGACGGAGGGAGAAGTTCTTTTGCCTATTTACAGTCGATATATTATATATTTATATATAAATATAGTGTATTAGCACATTTTGTGTGAGTTATACACAATATTTTTTGGTGTGGGTTACGTCCTTTTTCCTTTCCACAGTCAACATGTAAAAATTAATCAAAAGGAAAAACAGATAATATGCCTTTGTTTCTTATTTTATATTTTCATTTGTAGATAATTAGACCAATGAATGGCATTACCGAAAAGGTATGTGATTTAAAATGTTCAGTAACCCTGTGATCCTACTTTACCAATGTTCAAAATTTACGGTACCAAACTTTTTTGAAATATGTTTTGTGTTTTTCTATATATTTAGTGCTTTTATTGACAATATTGACACACCCTATGAAATGTACTTATTCTGTAAAAAAGTTTCAGAAGCATGCATTGAAGGAAATAGAGTTATAAACATTTACCTATTTTTTATGTAATCAACAATTATGTTAAGGAGGTAATGCCGATATTGATATTGGAATTAATAATAATATATTCCATACATTGTAGTATGTAAAGTAGGATATTACAAAGGAATGATAATTTCTGAATCTTCATTAAATTGCAGCTATTTTATTCTATTGGTTTTGAGAATTCGCTTTAAACTTCAACGGATTGGAGACTCTGAAAATACTCGGCAGCATGGCAGCTAGAGTACTAAATACCTCTTCAGAAATCCCTTGTGGAACTAAGAACTGAATATTTTTTAGCTCGGATCCTCCCCAAGACGCCATTTCTATCATAAAACCTTTTACACATTTGAGTACTAACTCTGCCCTCTTAGCACACCATGCAACTGTCATTTCCTGAAAAAAATCAAAGAACAATACCAATAGTAAATATATATATATATATGTGGAATGATAAGAAAAATATTGGATAAATTTTACCTCTGACATATCATGCCTCAAAAGCACCGGTAAAGTTAATGTGGTTACATCATTTGAACAAGCGGTTTTTAATATGTTTCTAAGTCCGAGGATTGCAGGATGCCGAGAGTTAATATCATCTATAAAGAAGAGTAATACATATCAGAATTTGTGCAAGTTTCTTCTTTGTATTTCAGTAAACAATAACGATAGTGAAATAAAGAATACTGACTAGATCTAAGGGATGAATCGTCCGCTATTAAATGGAATAATATATGAACATCCGCCAAATTTGAATGCTTGGTAATATAAATGTCTCCCGTTTGAAGATATTTGCTTTCTTTGGCTTTCCGACTTGAGGGTCCATCTTGATGTCCGGATTCAGTTAAATTTTTTATTCGTTGTACGTTTCTCAAGATGACCTTACAACAATAACATTTCTATTAGTAAAAACAGCTAGTCACGAAATTCAACTTTGAAACAAATGTGATACAAATTATTACTAGTATATGTCGCGATTCTAAATTAATTTGAAAAAAATTACCGGCTCTTTGACATTTTCAATTATCTTTTCCAATTGATCATCCATTTGAGGGAAGTGAAACTCTGTGCTCTGTTGGCAGGCTTTTTCAATCTGTTTTGCTAATCCAGTGTAATGAGGAGGAGGAGTGTCCGTCAAAACTACAAGGCCGCACAAGTCTCCCGAGTAAAGACCTAAGGCTGTTTGCAATCTTCTGGGGGCATCCATAATTCTAATGGTAATATAAAATCTATCATGAAAACTAAAATCTTCACAACGGTCATCACGTAATATATAGAATATCAAACAAGCACATATATTTATAAAATAGAGACAAATTTTCGATGGATTCGGCGGTAACTTTGGGAAATATAAAATTAAAATTGATAACTGTTATAACACTGGTTGTGACACATGTTTCGTCTCTTTGAAAAGCATGTTCAGACTAACTCAATCATGAGGTTATTTATTTATAAACAATAGAGTTAGTCTAAAGATGCTTCTCAGATAAGCAAACATTCACAATTAGTAACACAACCAGTAGAATAACAAAGTTATCAATTTCAATTATATATTAAAAATAATGACATTTAAGAATTGCCCGCGAGGATATGCGATGTTTGCTAATTTTTTGTATTGCAAATAAAATCAAACTATTGAATGCTCTTGGCTTCCATCCTGCAATCAAAATATCAACTGAGATTTAAAAATACAGGTTATCAATTGATTTATGAGTTTGTATGGAAAGGCAAAGGTAGGAAGATATATTTTCATCCCTACTCAATTTTGAAAACAGACACAGAGAGAATGATTGGCAAAGCTTGTCTCCTCTTGGCCTCATTCATTAATTATCTCCACAATTAAGGGAGAAGTTCAGATATTGATTCATAATTAGTTATTTGTAACAAGCTACTTTTGAAATACTCCATTAGAAGTCCAAATGCATATATGATATGAGCAGACTTGAATATAAATAATTTTAGTTATAATAAAACAAACCTGTTGTCAAGCTGCTTCACTTTGCAAAACTTCATGATATCGGCAGACATAATACGAATATTGTGCATTTGTTTGAGTTGTGATCCCAGGTGAATTGTAAAACTCTCTTCAAGAAGACGCTCAGGGTGTGAAACAATTTCATCTGAAGTATTCTGCTTATTGCTGTCAGTATTGCCGAATTGATTGAGTGGTGAATTTCTAAAAAATATTTTAATTATGTTTTGTTATCTAAAGTGATAAACTGCATGTTTAAAATTATGAGTCGCCAAAACAGAGATATTTGGTACATCATTATTGAAAATGATCTGTTTATTATTTATTCATTATAGGTATAGATTTTAAATATATAAAAGCAAATCTTGTTTTAACAATGAAACTGAGAGTAAACAATTTTAATAAATTATTGAACTACCTAGGGGTCCGTATTGTAGAATTAGTTTGATGGTCCTCAAGAATAGTCATGAGCCACGATCTGTATTCAGCTCTCTGGGCTTGGCGCAAAGCGTCAAGTTGCGATCCCCACCGCCCGATGACCATACTTTGCTCTTCGAAGTGTTTACCGACCAATTCATTGATTTCACTTTCTGTTGTGAATGTATTCAAAAGTCGCATTTTCCCCTCCATTTCAGAGGTTTGACTAAGGAACAATAGAAATTCTTATTAGTCTTGTATTGTGTACAATACACAAAATTACTTAATGATTTATAAAACAATAAACAATTGTTTGTCCTGTAGTTCTTATATATACATAATAAAATAGGCTTTGTGAGTTTACAACAGTGGTTCTCACGGGAAATTTCTCCGTGACCGGATAGTGAACATCAGTGATCTTTTGGGAATGTCTCATGGTCGCACCGAACTTTTCAATCGTGATTTAAAATATTAGGCTGATACATTTAAGAGGTTCATTACACACATGAATTTTTTTAACCCTAAACCATGAAGACAGAAACTTGCGCCGCAAGCAGAAATTTTTTATGTTTTTATATAATTTATTTAAAAATATGTACTGTATTTTTACAATCCTGTCATTTACAAATGTTATATTTAATATTAATATTATAGATTTCTGCAGGATTGTTTGTCAAATATGTCTAAAAATCTATTAGTCATTAGATTTTATCATTTTCATCCTTCTGAATGTTTGTTTATAGATTTCTTATATCTGTTTTAACTCGGGGATTGTATCAAATTCCCTTCAAAATTAGAAAAATAAAGAGTAACATAATATACAGATGCTTCTATATTTATAAAAAAAAACCAGAAGATAATCACTTTTACACTAAAGTATTTGGAAAATCTTTTTTCAATGATAATTGCACGATTACTAGATGAACAGCGATGGTTATCGTACAACAGACCGAATTACTTAATGCACTGCAGCACAAATTAACCCGATGGGGGTTACCGTAACTATCCCGATTAATTTTTATCTAAAAAAGGATTCCTATTTCATGAAAAATATTTATTCATTACAAATACGTTTTAGAGTCGCATACGTACGCAATACGAATAAACAAATGTCGTATTTATTTTATATTGCTCATTTTTTTAGTATAAATATTTATTACTATAGAACTGTTGGTGGCCGCAGAAAATTCCTCTGGTGGCCGCACATGAGAACCACTGGTGTACAACGTTACATCCTAACCCATAAGTGAAAACAAATATGATAGTACTATAGTAGTAGACATTATGGTTGTTTTATGTTTGACCACTTACATAAATTGAAAAGTACAGAGTGCAAGTGACTAGGACATCCATCTCATTCCTGCTATTAAAATAACCAAAATTGTCTAATGCCTCCAAGGTTCATTGAAATTATGTTGAATGAACCTTTAATATCAATTATCATTGTATGTTGAAATATAATGCTTTTCACACATCAAATCAAGAGGAACCGATGAAGAATTCTATTTCTTTCCTCATTCAACCCATTTATGTTTTAAAAAATAAAACACAATTCATTTGTACTACTTCCACATATTTATAATGATCAGGACCGGTTTCGCTCATCACGAGCATTATCAACTGATGAACCATTTATATGTACTTACGATGATCGAGACCATGGCAATAAAACCCAAAATACGTTAGTTGCAATTCGCGATAGTGCATATAGTATATAAGACAAGTAATAAAATAGTTTATCTCGTAGTCAATGTAAACAAACATTATTTTCAATTTAAAGTAAAATTGACAACTTTTTTATTTAAACTTTTATGCCAGAAAGGAGTGGAATTGTTCGCTATATGATTTGAAATTGTATATCGAGGGTATTAAGTGTATACCTCGTAAGTGACAATTGGTTCAAAATAGGTTTTTTCTGCATTATGAATATATTGGCAGTATCGGCATCTACTGACAAAAGCTAAAAATTAAAAATATATTAAGCCCTTGAAAACGTTAGAATCAATATCTCATTTTTTCCCCTTTAATGTAAAATTTTTATTTTGTCATTTACGGGGTATCATTTCTTAGCCCTGGTTGGTAATGAATTTATTTACTTACTTATTGGTGATTTTATGTATGTCGTCATCAAGCTGATGAATAACTTCCTGTACAGATCGAGCATAGGAGCTTTCAACTTGTAAAATAGCCTCCAATGCAGGTGAGTGGACTAGTCTATGATAGGCTGCAGCAAATACTTCCTCGTCTGAGGCTCCTTTCTGATCTGCATATTCCAAAGTTTGATCTTTGTAACATTTCTCCCAATTTTTGACAATTTGTTCCACATCTATTTCACCAGAGCGAGCTTGTTCAATCAGCTGCTCATCTCTATTGTTATAAAATTCTTGCGTTTCCTTCTTGACAAAGCCATCGAGAGCATCATGCAATTCTATAAAAATATTTTGTTCATTGTGGTAAATATACGTTATTCTTCTAGATTTTTTTATGATTAACGAAATGTTTTATATTTATTCAGATGTCGTACTTAATATATTAAGGACACGGTATAGATTTTTGTATTACAGAAAAAGAATATTTTTATATGCTATGTAGATAGAATACTGGAGCTACGAGCAAGGAAAATTATGTGTACACTTCCTGAGGGTCGTAGAACACCTGGAAGATTGAACTGCGTCGTATGACATATAACGATTTTCAGCTAGATATATAAGACAACAACAGCATTCAACTTTCCGTGATGAAATTCGTAATTGAAGAATGTAAGATGTGCCATGGATTGTAATAAAAAATGACAATGTGACATATAATAAGACAATATTTCAAAAATTTTCCTTTTTTTTAATTTGAGCAATGAGCACTGACTTATTAATGTTATCATTACAAATATAGGTACATTAGTATTATACATACCATCTTCTAAAAACACTGGAATGTTAAAAGTAGATACTAGTCTTTGAGTGAACTCTTTTGTACATCCTGAAAATGGTATTTTCAAAGGGATTTCAAGTTCATAAAATTTATCTTTATCTGCACAAGTTGGAAACGAAAATAAAAAAGTTTTGGTATGTTTTTCATCATCGGCTGTCATTTTGACAACCGTGTTCGTAAACGATATAGACTATAATTTGGCTATTTTTGGCCATAGACTACAATTATATTTACTGCAAGAATAAAATTTATTACTAAAATGATGTAAGAATAGCATGAATACAAAATATAGAGCGAACAAGGAACACCAAGAATGCATAAAATTAAAATTGAAATAGTTATGAATGAATTGAATGGATGAAAATACACATAATTAAATTGTTGAATAATTTAAAAAACACATTTTTAGCTGGAATTAAAAAAAAATTAAGTATATTTTTTAATGAAGACGATTTAAGTCATTCAAAAGCTAAGCTATGATTTGTTTTATAAATCAGCTGTCAAACAAGTTATTACACTGGATTTTTGAGTTGTTAAAAATAATAAAATCGGTTTTCAGTGTTGTCTAGCATGAATCGCTTTTCAGTTATGTGACTAAGTTCAGTGCAAATGACTGAGTGAGCAACATGGCTGACAACGTCGGTGATATTGATAGCCCCGCTGAAATATCAGGTAAAGCTTTGATTTATCTGGATTTATTCGTTTGATAGTTTGTTGCCGGTGTGTTTATTTCTGTGCTATCCGAAAAAAGGAATTTAACATTACAATTACTTCTTTGTAAATCAGACATTCATCTTCCAGAACAACAGTCATCGAACCATCAACCTTTTATTGGCTTTATTATTAAATATTACTTAAATGTTTTATCATTAAGTCTTCCCAATGCACATACTCATAGTGTAGTTTAGTTTAAATCTATGGGTGTTGTGAATATTTACGGTTAGATGATATTTTAAAACAGTATCCTATTGTCAGACTGCGGTGGTACGATCGGAGGTTTTCTATACGTCCTTGCTTCGCATGGGATGGGCATAGTTTTTTTGTGTTACGTACTTTTTACTATATACACATCGGTTAAGTTTGACATATGCTGCTATATTTAGTAAAATTCACTGTCGTCTTTTAATTTTTCACACGGTTGCCTTGTCTGACGGGATCAGGCAATTGCAATATAACCTCATTTCTATGATTGGTAGTGTTAAAATAAATTTATGTGCTCCTGAATGCCTCAAATTAGAAGTGAACGTTTCGAGCACTACGTCAGCTGATCGTGAATGTTTACAATTTGAATGTATGTGTTTTTATTTGACTTATTGATTGAATTTACGAAAAAATAACACAGTCCAAATGAAAATAGATCATGTTTTGATAATCATGTTCACACACGGATTAAATTGTCATTTATATAACGATGACAGAAAATTGTCCTTCGATAAATCTGCGTAATAAATACACCGTAGTGTCCCAGTTACCAATAATTATTTTTCCGTTGACATTATTTCGATATTGCTGATGAATTATTTCTTTTATCGTATAAAATTTATCAATTTATGCGGTGACTTGGTAACAAGCACCTCCTTGCGTCATTATATTATTTGTCGGCATTGTATTATAATTCCTCGTCATCTAGGTATCTCTGCTTGCAAAGATCAACATCATCAAAAATGTAATATCTTTCTGGATCATTTTGACATTTATAACACACTGCATTTATTTACTATGCACGTTTCGTGACAGTGACAGAATAATTTATTTTATTAATAGTAAACACGACTAGAATTTTTTTGTACGTGTGATAGGTAGGTATTTTGCGTCAAAAATACCATTATGTTGTTTTGTCATACACGTTGTCGGCTATAACTTTAATATTGCACACCTGCACAATGCACCGCAAACAGATTTCAAAAAGGGAATAAGTTGTTTCGGTGGATTCGAGTATTTTTTGACACATGGATAAAGTTTTTGCAGATTAGTGTTGCAAGTTAATAATTTCGTTTGCATGGGATGATTTTTTATTATAAGGTGCCGATAGTTTAAATATGAAGACGGGTATGTAGGTTATAATTTTATTGTTCGGGTGAATTGCTATGTCCGGCCGTTATGAAGTCAGCCTACCGTAACTTCCAGGGGGCCATGTTTCAAAAATTCATGCCAGCTGTTGGCAACTGTCATTATTTTTGTATGTTGCACGCGCGAAGCAATGGGATGACGTTATGCGGGATACTCGCCGTCGATTCTTTAAAAATAGTTTTTATCAGCAATCACAGTAAAGGTAACTTATGTTATTATTAAATGAAATTTTTATGTCATCTTAAATTATGTAGGTGTCATAAAATTTATAGCTCATCTCACCTGCGAACGTCCTCAGATTTTGAAATCTCAAATAGCTGTTCTATTTTTGAAATAACTGCCATTATTATGTTACTTACTTGTTTCAATATCTTTCCACTATTTCACGAAATCTTCCCATTTTCTATTAGGTACGTTTTATTATAGAGAACTGTAATTTTTGCTAGTGTTAACATATATATAACAGATTTAAACACAAAGCAGTGATTTTTTGTATTTGGGGTTAAAGGTTTAATTATATCAATGTATAATTAAGTGATGGTATTTTGAGCTATATTTACGTTCCGCTTGATACGCACTCCGCGGTCCACCTAGTCTCATTGCACAAGATGTCTCACACATTTTTTTTGTAATGAAAGAATCTTGTCTGACATTATAATTAAGAACATATTTACAAAACTAATCGTTGAGATAATTATATCATTTCGATTAATAACATTGTAATCTAATATAAATCATCCAGCAGCTCTTACAATAACACTGATAAATTCTCATATTATCTTACCAGTATGCTAATTTAAAATTCCACGCTGAATCATTTTATTTATTCAAGTTCCTTCCTACAAAATGTCGAAGATCATTGTCCGATGCTGTTCGACTAGTATTTACTGTCAATAATTTTCGGATTAAAATTAAATAAATGTTTTTTTTCGGAAGAAATTATTACGAAGAATTCTTAACAATTGTGAGGGTTAATTATTTTATTACTTACTATGCAAATAGACTGTTTTCCAATCTTGTCTCGGACATATGTTGTAACACGCATGGTTGGGAAACGTTTCAAATTTTTTTTTCTCAAAAGATAATTATATTGAATTTAACCATTACTTTAGATTCTACGACCATATATTTATTTTACTTTTTACAACATCATTTTGTCTACATCGACTTACGGCTTTGGATACCTAATCTTGGGTGACTCCATAATACGCTAAAAATAACAAAGTATTAAGTTCTAGAAGAATTGTATCACTAATGTTCAGGTTGACCGATATTCATTTTGCCAAAAGTTTTTCTGATCATACTGTCTGCACAGTATCAATTTTTGGTGGTTTTGATCTTCCATATCATTATTAACTTTCAATCTACCTAAAATAAAGAAATTCTAAAAAGAAGATTGTTTTCCATGAACTTTAAGTTCCGCTAGTAAATTTAACGTATCTGTTTAGTTTGTTATTCTTTCACAGATATCACTATAGTCCATTTAAATACAGTTGTATCGATTTTCTCGCATAAAAAATATGTATTAATATCGTCTGGGATATTTCGCATAAATAATCACTTTTTCAACAGTTTTTTTACTGAGCTAAGACTCTTTTTTTAAATCCTGATTTAAAAAATATTCACGATATTTTGAGCTATGGCACATAGTCATTCGTTATAGTTATGGCAGAGACTATAATATTTTAAGAGAACATAGGTACATCGACTTCCGTCGACATCGGGTCGTTAGTGACAAAGTACATGGAAGTGTACAAAATCTCAATAATCCAAATATGTTAAATAAAACCCAGCAACTGAAAATATTACATAATCTATGAATTACATACTTCTTCATTCATAATTACTTTTACGGCAATCATTCTTGTTTTAAGCGTAATTGTAAAAGCGTATCATTCCGCTAGTTGTTTGTGTTTTTTTTTATTCCTTTTCCTTGTTCCGATTATTGATCGAATCGAAATACCAGTAACGATATCGCTTATCTTGATATACGATCACTAGAATTTACACATCGTTTCCCAGAATTGCAAGTTTGTGCCTAGTGTTATTAATCACGCACATTGCACTAATATTTTTAATACTTCCATTGCGTAAATAGTGAAAGTTCGAAAATAGATAGCAATAATTTCTTAGTGTATATTGATTTTAATGTGACATGTTTCTCTCAGTCTTAAATTTATTATCGTTGGGATTCCCCCTCTGACAAGTTATTATTAATGCGAGCGGCGTGTCCTTACCGTCAACAGAACTAAACCACTATTTTTAGTATTGTAGTACGTACCATAATTTTAAAAATAAAACATAATTTGTTTTGTACTAAATATTTCCATATTTTTTCAATTATCAGGGCCCGTTTCATCAGTTGATTATGTTCGCGATGTGCGACAAAATAGTACAAAACAAAATGTGTTTTATTTTTAAAATATTCATAATACCTTTCCACCAAGAATTGACAGTTAATACATTAAAACTTACGATAATTAAATATAAATCTACACAGGTATATATTTTTTTTCGATACTGTTAGTTTGATTATCTTTCTCAGAGAAGTGAGACGTGTGTCTTACATAGTTATACAACAAGTCGACTAACAACTTTATATTGAAAATGAATTTACCGCCGAATCCATTGAAAATATTGTTGATTTTTCAGTACGTAAAATTTTAGATCAAGGACACGGGTATTCGTGGTGTCTTCTCGAATAAAACATTATAGCGAAAATACCTGTGTTAAAATTCTCCCTCGGACTCGTTTTCTAATCTGAAAAAGTCTCCGAAGTTTGGCTTTATTAAGATTGTGCAAAATACCATGATGACTCATGGACGGGGTAAGAGAGCCACGACAGTCGTGAAAAAGAGTCCAAAGATCACAAACAATGAATGATCCCGTATGAATTGAAAGTAATAATTGTCGACCAAATATGGATAGAGGAATCTACGAACTAAACTAACGATAGAAGAAAAAGAAATTAATGGCTGCAATAATTGTGAGTTGAATATGTGCAAGGGTGGCTAGCTTAGTAGCTATACAATACGGAACGAGAAGAGTAAGACTAGTGAATATACTTTGGGGCCTACAAGTTATCAATCGTTTAGGCTGCATGCCGTTGTTCGTTTGTTTCAATAATAAAGGGAACATTAATTTAAGAACGATGTGTCCAATTTAAACCGCTGAGTTGTATTGGTTCTGTGATAGCCGATTATAGGACCAATAATTTAAGTATTGGTCGAGTCAAAATGCGGAAGGGGCGATTGATGGTTCATTTATTATTTAGTTACATAAGAGCCGATTATCGTCGAATTAAATATAATTTTATGCCATAATACGTTATAATCATATTTAGTTATCATTGAAAGTAGTACATATTGCTCAAACGGCTTAGGCGACTCAGGTGATATCGTAACAGATTTTTATCTGGTGTAAGAACGACTTCCGTTGAAATATTTCATATTTTAATAGTACAAATATTGTCTTATAAAGGGGAAATATAATATGGTTTTGTTTAATAATTCGCCAATTTTTACCATGTAAATCTTTAAGTTGATATGGAATCTATATATATATATATATGTAAATGAATGTTTGTTTATCCTCTACGCGTTCCTTTACCATTCATCCGATTTCGATGAAACTTTGGTGAATTGTTGTGCGCACACCCTTAAAGGTTTCTGAAAAAAAAATCTATAATCTAAAAAAGGACTAAAATACGTACAAACAGCTACATCTCGGAAAAACGTTCTGATTTATTCGTGTACGCACCAGACGGAACAAAAAATATTGTGTATTAAAAAGCACTTCAATAAATAGAATTAGAACACAATCCTTTTCTTTCTTTGAGTCGCATTGCAACGCATGCCGGGTATTCACTATTCAATAATAAATATCGGTCTACCTCTCACGGTCTCCGTTGATTTTGATTAACACTGCATTAGAAGACATTTTTACCTTTTTATATAGAAAAATTACCCGTGCATAATTCAAAGTTATATGTTTCATCAATTAAAATTGCTTTACTTTTTAACTGTGTTTTGAAAGTTACCTACACATCTTCACGATACCGTCTTTTAGAATGTGTTTTGATCTAAATTACTGAATATGTGGCATTCCGCGCACATATCGCTGAAGCACCGCAAGTCTACTTTTTAATATTGTAATATTTTGGTGCCGACCTGTCTGTTGGATGTGCCAAACAGTAAAATAGCATTTAGGCAGTTACCTTCACGCCGGTGCCGATTTGTAAATACATAATATTGCCGGCCACCCCGTCACAAAATATTACATATGTATCACCGTCTCTGCTTTATCATTATGGGTCGAGCGAGACGGATACACGACTGCAAGAGATCATTCATCTCGGTCTTGAAAGATTCCGACAAACTCTTTAGCCAGTGGTGGTCATCTGTTCTGAATTCACAAGTCTCTTGAAATGTTATTTGTTTGACCACATTCATACTCTCCTATGAGTACAGAGAGATTTTGTGTAGATGGATTGATCGAAAAATATGGTTTGAGACAGGGGTTTGCCTTTTCATTTTGATGGAAGGCCGTATTCATTTATCTGCAATGCAATAAAGACGCATTCAAAGAACTTGTATTAGACTTTAAGGTACATTACCTATATCATTTTTTTTTGTAAATAAATAAAAATTTTGTATTCATCCCCAAAGCCGCACTTGACGACCTATGAAGACGAAGTATAAAGTTTTTGCACCCCAAGGGTAAATGGGTTGAAATAAGTTGAAATCCCATACTCTTGGAATCAATTTGAACTATTTCCATGTTCAGCCCCGAGAAAAGGCGAGCGGCTCAGTAAATTGATTGTATTAATATTATATTATGTCGAATGGACAAACCACAGATAACGGTGCAGTGGTATTTTTGAACGGTACTGGCTTCGAATCCTAGTTTTATATAATACTCTGTATATTGTATGTCATGGAATTTATTTTTTCTGTAGCCTAATTTTTGCAGCAGTGAATAGTTATTCATCCCAATTCCATTACTGGCATATATTTCACCCACTCTAAGAAAGAATATTGAGTGATGGATCTTACCAGTATTCGTAAAATTCTCACTGCAAAAAGGAATCCATCGACTGGGTAGAGCGTAAAAAATATTGTCAAATTATTTGGCTATTATAAATTAATGTGATTATGAAGGGTTTAGGGAGCTATTGCCATGGCTAAGTTCATACACTTATAGGCTATTGTAAGTATGAACAATTTCTCCAAGAATAGGAAATAGGAGTATTTATTTTTATTACAGTATTATTTTTCCTCGATATTGATTGCCTTGATTTCTAATAGTACAGCGGAAATATATTGCACATACATCATTTTTGTTATTTTCATACTTGCCGTTATGTTGTATTAAAGTAAAAGATAATTTTGTGCTACTCGTGGAAAATACTTTATCATGTAAGTTTCTCATGTTTGTTGTAAATTATTATATATATACTAAATGTGTCTTTCGTATAAAGCTACCGGGGTTAAATGAAGTGTGTTTCTTTAAGTCTTCAGACCGCGCAACTGACTTTAAAAGCCTTTATTTGCCAAGGCCATTCATTCGCTAATCTTACCTCAGGTATTTAATGATCGTGCACGTACGTGTGTTTCGGCGATAGCTCAGAAGCAGAGCACCGCAACCATCATTATTTTTTGCAGGCATTTAATCGTCACCTACGAGTGCAAAAACAACTATAATACGTCTTGAGAGTTATTTTTATGATCTTGAAAATATATGAAAAATAAGTCGTATTAAAATGCACCACATAGTAAACCATCGAAAAATTTTGCGTTGCTTACATATTTTAGACTTATTTGTCTTTTGAGTTCGGTACATTTACAATCTTTTTCATTGGTATTGAATAGTTGATAACAAATACATGTTTAGCTCTTCTTTAATGATATCGTTAATCTGTTGCCGTTTTTGTCCTTGAAAATTCCCGCTGATTGCCGTGGAATTGGTATATACTGTTGATAGTTTTATTAGGGAATTTGTTTGCATTGATTTTACTAACAATCATTCAATTCATTATTCAACCTTGTATCATTATATATTTTGCGAAGTTGGAGCTTTTTAGCCTCTAAGAATCTTCATTGCCTTCGTCACATAAGAAAGGCAGAAAGAAGAAATAAAAAAGTATGTATAAAGCGGCATCTGTTTATATATTGCTTATCGGTGAGGCCAACGAAAATACAAATCAAACAATTTCTTATGTGAGTCGCATGCGGTATATTTTACTGCTCTTCTGGATGAGATATCTTTTTATGTTAATAATTTTTTTACGCGAAAGGAAAATAAATTTATCAAATATCGTAATACTTTTCTGGAGCCGATTTTATTGATGTTTACCGCTTGTTCATGTAACATTAGCATCGAATGGTTTCCACTCAAGTTCCCTGTGTCCACCGCTTTCCCATCTTTTTTTTAGTCAAAACTAACGTACAATCTTTTCCTTCAAACTATCACTTAAATGCCTTGCGTGTTTCTAGATTACGTACTAACTTCATTTCGTTACTCAATCCAAATACTGCCTTCTGCTTACTTACTACACGGGTCGACTTCGATATTATATTTCTGAAAACATGCCCACCTTAAATGCATATTCTTCGCTGTCGTTAGCATCATTATAATATGTATTATTTCTTCTCATTTTCACTTAAATGCCCCACATAAAGAGCGAACAGTGACAACATGTATAAATAGTGATTTTCAGTATTGACTGCTTAGAATAAAGATGTTGGAAAAACATACCGTGACCTCAAATTTCCTTCCACTAAACATTGCTCTCAATGCTTCGTACTCGGGATGTGTATTATTAATGTTTTATTTTTCTTTACATAATAGTAAACCGACTCGATCTCGTAAGATATATCCTTGGATTGAGTCATTAATACTCGCTGTATGACTTGCAACATTCTGCTTTTCAACACAACCGAACACAGCACATAAATGTTTTTATGAGCGGGGAGATAAACGATTTTTTATTCAGTTACGAATACCTACACCTGTTTGATTTGATAGATAGTAATTCTCGCGTATGCACAAAAAAGGCTTCATTGACTATGTCGATGTTCGATATACTGTATTAATAATGCTTAAATATTCGATCTGGGCTTTGTGTTAAACAATGAAAAAAACCGAACTATAGGGCTACATTTTTTTATTATTAAATCGCGTTTATGAATATAACCTACGTAAGCAAACACATAAAATTTATTCAGTTCGTTACCACCGTTTTCGTATATCACGTTATATTCTATATACACAATTGCAAGTATATTAATAAAACTCGAGAATCTTTTTAAATTTATATCGTGTTCGGGATTCCTTTCCCGAACTTCAACTGAAAAATGTATCAAACATGTGTGAAGTTTTCTTTTTAATGCACTCGAAAGCAGCCTTCAATGTAATACGTTTCGTAAATAGCAATAATTATCAATTTCATAGACTTTTCGAACATATCCTCTGCCAGAGAGACGCAAGCAGGGAGGTCCATTGTATTTTACAGTGAATTTGGTGCCTGTAAAATTATTTTCAAAACCGTGGAATTTTCAGACAATAAAACGAAATGTATGCTAAATTCATATTCAATTTTTTTTTTCAAACTCTGCCACGACACTTGTTTCGCTATGCAGACGAAAATCATTTGAAATTATTATTGTGGAATATATAAAAAATAGCTCTTTTCGTGATATATGTATATTTAAATAGCTGCCCCAAAAATACACATTAAATCTGTATGAACTGTCTTAAGATACATAATTATATTTTTCTTTATGTCACAATCAGATTCATAAAACTTCGGTTGTAAATTTTTGGTTTATTTTTTTAGTAGAAATATGGTTTTACGTATTATTAACGGTGTATTTTTAAAACTTATCACCAATATAGAGGAAACGTCATGTACCTACAATAAACTCAGACCACAACATTAATGTTTGTTCCACATTATGTGAGCGTTATGAAATATCTCATCATTGGGAGCTTGTAATTACATACTCGTCTTTTATATTCCTTTCTTGATTTAGTTTCAATATTTTTAATAATTATTATAACCTTTTCAATATCACCGGATATTGTCGAAGGGAAAATAGAATATATTTATTAGAACAAAACACAACGTGGAAGTTCGGAGTTAAATCAAAGTTCCGTCAAATCACTAATAATATCATGTTGTATGCGGTCATCCTCTCGACACAACCCATGCGATGTCGTTTTGAATTGGTAATTCACTGAACACTTTTATCTTTAATCATCGCACATAAAGTATATGACAATTCTATGTGCAAGAATGATCGCCTCATCACGTATCTACCAGGATGTCGTCGGTTCCGATCCCGCTGTGAGCTCAAAATAACATATTTTCATTTGCATCGCCCGTCTTAAGCGAAAACCAATTGGTATCATATTTATTATTTCTTGCCGTAAAATACTCCTTGAAAGGAGAAGTTGAATTTTATTTGGACGAGCAATTCTTCTCGGCCACATGAGGGCCCTACTCAACGTCCATTTTTAGTAAACGTTGAGTAGGGCTGGGGTAGTAGTCGATAAGGTCGAAGAATTTGCATAACGTCATATTAAACAAACATAATTATCAGTATTCTATAAAGACAGTGCTGCGCGTTTGATTTTTTGAGATATGCATGTTCAAATAATATCTTCGTACAAATATAATCATGGTTTGTCTGAAAGTACACCCATCCCTCGCTTAACACGTAATATAGGTTCTGCTAGGTCACCGTGTTGAACGAAACCGTGTAAAGCGAGACTAGCAAATGTATGGAAAAGAGGGGATAGGTTTTTTTTTTGATATATCAGTTAAAATAAATACATATTACTCTTGAAAACTTATTGAAACATAAAAAAGTAAAATTAAATTTGGATTATTGAGATTTTATACACTTCCATGTATTTGTGTATAAAATACATGGAAGTGTACAAAATCACAATAATCCAAATTTGATATTGAAATTCCATCAAGCACCCTCAGTCGATGTCTTAAATTATAAAAGAGTATTATTCGATCTCACTATCACTAGAAATTATCAATGTGGGTTTTTACTTATTTTTTGATTAATGTCATCATCAGTGCCTTCATCAATTCCTTTGATTATATTTCCGTCGGCCATATCAAAAAATCTGTAATCTTTGATTGTCTGTCTGTTTTGAGATTCGTGTAAATCTCTACATATCTAGCAATGCATTTTTCATTTCTCGTTGAAATTTTAAAGCTCGATCTATATCCGGATCATTATTTAGAAAATGAATTTCCATATGTCTTGCCATTTGTAATCCATCTTTTATTGTTTTTGTAGTAATCGTTGAAATGCAAGACACTGCAATGCAGTATTTAATAAAAAAATCTTCAAAAAGAAAACCGTGCTAAACCGAAATTTTGGTAAGCGAGTACCGTGTTAAGCGAGGGATGGGTGTATAATGAATCTTTTCTCAACTAGTTTCTTACTCTTAGCAAACCCATCTAAATTAAACACATCATACGTGAAATTATGTTAACATTATTACTTTCAATTGTGCAATTGCTTATCATATAATATTTTTAAAAACGGAATGATGAATTGATAAATATTTTCTTTCCTGTATGACAGTTAAATGAAAAAATTCATCAAAAAGATGATTCAAAATCTAGAAGCGTGATTTACTTGTAAGTAATTCAATTTTCCTTTGATTCACTACATCAGGGACGGGGAGTAGCCAGTGAAACACCGTTGGACTTATTCATTTCCGAACTTACCAATGTTGTTTGTTTCGGTCGATTTTTCGTTCGGTAAAAATTATTTAGTCAACCATTTTCAATATGCCACAATTTAGCTGGTTTTTAAGGCGTCTTGCACCTTAATCAATCCCACGACAGTTCGCCAGCAGAGTGACACGGCGTACGTTGACAGGTCGCGAGGAACTTTCTAATAAATAATTATCTGGGCAGGCATTTTGTCGAGTGTAAGGCGATGTCGACACGCGCCCGCTATGCAGGTTGTGAACCGCTCCCAAATACCTTCTCATTTCTGCCGGTCGCGGAAAAATCGATAGAACACCGCCGTAGGGACGCGGACACCCGCCCATATATTGTATTTATTCAGGTCAGAATGAATTTTCAGTCGGATTATAAATTGATCGTCTCTATGCTTGAATACTTATTTGGTAAGCGGGCTTAGTACTAATCGTTAATAGTGAAATAATTAATGAAGCTTTATTTACTTTAAATGGGAAATAATAATACAGAAATTACGTGAAACAAGAAAACATTTAGGCAAAATACATATAAGTAAGGGCAACATTAAATTACTATTAGGAAATGTATCTTAACTCTTGAAACTGTCATCCATTTGATACGACCAGTCTATCACCCTTATTTGTCCTATATACATATATTATATAGGATTAAAAGCATTCGACACGTTTATACTAAAAAAATAATATACTCTACGATTTCTGAAAAGTATTTTTTAACATTTTTCCTTAATTTTTAATCTGCCAAAAGTAAATTTATAATTCTAACGATGTATCAACTATATAGCATGGCTTTCATTGAACTAAATATTGTTAGAATTTATTAAGCCTAAGTAGCCAAAAGTAGCATTTTTCGGACTTGAGAAACCTGATTTACAACCGGTAACCTTTTAGTTTTCTAAAAAATGTATTTGATTTATGTAAACATGAGTATTTTGCAACCTCTTTTTATCAGAGATGGCATGATAGATATGGGAATGATACATTAATAGTAGCTCGCCTATCTTTTCCGGTTCGTCCTGTTTTTCGGATTGAATACGATTGGTGAAAATCGACTGAAAAGTCCAAGTATCTAATCGTGGATTTCCGAGAGCCTAGAGCGATACAACTTGAATACGAAACCGGACAACGTGAACGGTGTCGTCTATACATATTAGAATTTCTTTAGGTGTCGTTTTTCGTAGAATGTTTTCACCTACGAAGTTTCCTATTATGTTCTGTGTTTACTTCTGTCAAAGTATGTAATGAAGGTAGTTTGCTATCCACCATGCTCGTCACATAATCGTCAATTTTAACAAGTTATTCGACCCACAGCGAGTTAAAGGTAAAAAAAACCTTTAGCTTACCGTTTTACTACCCAAAGTTACTCTTTAATGGACTGTTGGATCCTTCGTGAGGTCCTCGCCTTTAACGATTTTATTTTTATGATTTTCCGTAGTACTTACAAAGTGTACAAGAAAATAAAGATTCGTTTTCTTGAACAAGTTTTATTATTTTTCTTGTAGATTTCTCGATCGTTCCATCTTGTGGTCAGACTGACGTGTTTTAGTGTTTTTTTTCTATTTGCATACGCCTTTTTACTTTGACTGCCCACATTATAAATGAACTTGAGATGCACCAAATCTTGGACCGTTTCTGGGTCTCGTAATGCATTTCTGTTTACATGTGTATGATTTTTACCATTTATTGTTGATCATAAAAAATATTTGTTCTTAATTATATGTTATAAAGGACAAGCCCACGCTATTCATTATGCACCCACTGAATATTGAATCAACAGTCATCGCTCGTTTATTATATTTTAAAAATTGGAGCAGGCCATAATATTATTCATTTAATATATATTTTACATGATTTAAATATAATTGATTCTGTTACAGGCTGTAGGTATGCTTTTAAATATATAGTTTTTTTATGAACGCTATAAAGGTCAATGGAAGTAAAACAAAACATTGCTAGTCAAATTAATCTGATGTCAACCGTCAAAAAGGTAGAAAATTTAAATATAACTCGGTAGTTAGACCTTATTGAAGCTGGAAAAGTCTTGACATATTAATGGGCACTTAACACTTCAATGAGATTTTTCCCCGTGCAAAATGCAAATGTGCGATGGTTGTGATTTCATTTTTTTCCGCTAAAAACTTAAAAACCGAAAACCGACTATATCAAATTGTTTTACAACAATCCCAATGACAAGTGATAACGATATGTGATTATTTTTTCTTATCTATGGTTCTAATTCCCGCATGGAAATTTTCAGTTTTTTATAAATTTGTAACTTTCAGTCCAAGTTAAAATATTTAATGTTGTATATGCTCCATTTTAGGAGCGGGCAATGTGAGCTGACCGTGCTTATGTTTATTGTTTTCCTATAGTAAGTAGGAATACAACAAAGAAAGTGGTGTCGAAATGCGTTGCAGCGTCGCGGCGCATCCGGGAGTTGCATTTCGTGCTTGTTCCCGCGCGCCCGCCTCGTCATTCCAACGCCGACGTCTATTTTTGTTGGAAGCGCCGTCGCAACAAAATGCATTTTTACACAGACCATACTGTGGAATTCGGAGACTTATGCTAGATCAGGTTTACTTATAATTTGTTCTATATATACTCATTGATTTTCATGTATATTATGAAGAAGTATAATTGTAACATCTTTCTTACTTCAGAACACGATAGATAGTTTACCACCATTTTAAAGAAAGAAAATATTAAAAGAAAGTTGTGAACCAATTATTTTTTTTAATGAAATATTAAATATGTAATTAACACTAAACAGCACATGATAAATTGGGAATGAAGATCGGCCAAGATCATCCAAAAGATACCTGAAACACAAATTTAAAAAAAATCAATTCTTGCCAACAAAATTAAAATAAATTTGTTGAAATAATAAATATGCATAGATTAATGAATCGGATATAAAAGTGGCGAAGATGATAACATATTTTGTTCGTATTATGCGATACAAACCGTTGAATGAAACAAAAATATTTTATATTTATAATTTAGTGGTACTTCAGAACTGCTATAAATATAACTACTGAATTTTCCTTCTACTCCTCCCTTCTAAATAGTAATTGCGCCGGGTCCGTGGTGCAGTAGTCAACGATGGCTTCGGTTGCGGACCTCACGGGCTCGAATCCCAGTTCGGACAGTTTCATAATCCGATTTTGATGGATGTTGTGGATGTGGATGGTTGTGATGTCTAAAATTCCCCCTCATCTATCCAATCCTAAATACGGGGCGTAGCGCGAAGAGCGATAAGTTAACCACTACTCCTGTCCTACCCCTATCCTTCTATTCCTACTCTTTACGTAAAAAGAGAGGTTGAGCAACTGAGAAACAAGCAGTCCTCGTAAAAAACTTTGTTAAACCACCTCCATTAGGAGGCCATATGCTCCACATTGGGAGCAGAAATGGTTGAAAAAAGAAAAACGTAAATTTACTTTCATACAATATATTACTAAATTGTATGCAAGTATTATGAAACCCATCCTTTGGATCGGTGATTAAATGTACTATTAATTCCAATTATGTAACGTTTCTACTGCAGCACATTAACCTGTGTTATATCGTAACGTTATTCAATATTCGGGCTCATTAACCCAAAAGCATAAGTTCTCAAACTGCTCGTGCCGCCGGCTTGTTGTATGTACTTTCTTTTTATAAAATATGAGCGAGGTGAATGATTATTACCGAGGTATTTTATTTATTATTTCGCAGCGCTAACAAAATGTTGCCCTGGGTAAAGCCAGAAATTCTCTCTGCTTCGTATCACCCTTAAACATTTTTATGGAATAAGCGTATCCAAATATTTATTCCTCCCTTATAAAATGAAGGGTTTTGTATAGTTATTCACTTTGTATTGCACGAATTTTTTATCTCGTTAGGGTACAACTTTTATAATTTTGTAAAAAGCTATTTTACATATTGAATTGGAAAACATAATTTTTTCACCCACAAAAAAGCCATGAGCGATCAACATATTATTTAGTATGACAATATATTACTAAAATAGTACGGGAAAGTTGTCCATAGACTCGATTTGTAACCTCTCTAGCAATAGATTAGTCAGTTACTCAAGCTGTACAGAATGAACTTTGAATCAAGACAGGAATGATAACTCATTTCATTTCAAAGACCAGCAATTTAATGTGTCATACCTGTATTTCCTGAAATTGAAAACAAAATAACTTTTTAAGGCTTTGCCCACATATGCTCGACATAAGTGGTCAACAACCCGGTTTATTTAATTCGTCTCCGCTAACACGCTTTTAATATTGAGCTCAAACGATAAAATTGATATAATGCCCTTTCTCATAAGCAAGCTAGTTGAAGTAAAAATGTAATTTACCACTACTTTACAGTAGGCAAATAGAGGTAAGGAACATACTTAGTTGAAATAAAACCATTGAATAGTGTTTTTTAAAAGTATTATGATGAACTCCTTCTGTCGATTGTACTAACACTAATTCTTATAGATATATGTATTATTATAATCAAATTTGGATTATTGAGATTTTGTACACTTCTATGTATTTTGTCACTAACGACCCGGGTTTCGCCTTTCGGCATCTTCAGGCATTCGAGCGCACGAATGAACTCGAACTGACAGACAGTAAACAGTGTCTAAAGTTTATATAGAAGATACAAATATGACAAATATTATTTACGAGGTAAGATATTATACGTCTGAGAGCCACACTGATACCTGAGTTAACATTTCTAAAATCGCCTTAATCCATATTTTTTAAACAACACATTAACAGAGTGCGAATTGCCGCTTTCCAGCTACTATTAGAATTACCAGTGATTTTACAACTATAATAGCATTGTGGGTTTCGACGGGATGTAATTCGACGAAAGGATAAATATATACAATCATTCCACATTTAGTGACATCTGTTAGGTGTTTCAACGTATAGGATACAGCAGCGGGGAGTTTGGGAGGTTCAGCTGTTCGTTCAGAATTGGCAAGGAATTTAACTGGGCTCTATTGATTTCCAAAATTTCTTGATAATATAATTTATGACCCCCCATGCTTTGATGCAACAATTTAACCCCATCATCCGCATTAAACGTATGGTTCTCCAATAACAAGTGATTTGCGAATGTCGAAGTTTCTTTTTTTAATCTAAAGGCAGCTAAATATTCTGATACCCTTTATATCTAATGTACGTGTGGTTTTCAGAGATCGATCTTTCAATCGATTTATGGATTTCTGTTCGTAGTCTGAGTCTTCCCTCCCACCAATCCAATCCTCACGGGGCGTAACGAGAGCGATTAGCTAACCACTAGTCCTGTCATAGCCCTATCCTTCTATCCCTACTCTCTTCGAAAAAGAAAAGAGAGGTTGAGCAACTGAGTGACAAGCAGTTCTCGTAGAAAAAATCTGTCAAGATACCTCCATTAGGAGACCATATGCTCCACATTGGGAGCGGACATGGAAAAAAAAAGAAATGTTGGCAATCACTGCATTGTAATTTATAAATACCAAATTTGTTCTTATAGTTAGTGACAAAATACATGGAAGTGTACAAAATCTCAATAATCCAAATTTGATATTGAAATTCCATCAAGCACCCTCAGTCGATGTCTTAAATTATATTATAATTAATATAATTTAAGACATCGACTGAGAATGATGAATTGAAAAAATATAA
The DNA here is from genome assembly GCA_022494535.1 of Himalopsyche phryganea. Classification (NCBI taxonomy): domain Eukaryota; kingdom Metazoa; phylum Arthropoda; class Insecta; order Trichoptera; family Rhyacophilidae; genus Himalopsyche; species Himalopsyche phryganea. The sequence continues at coordinate 1,211,538 of JAGVSL010000080.1, read as the reverse complement.
CGTTGCTATTATTAATGTGATGTTTGCGAACGAGTGATATTTTGTATCTGTTGGGTGGGAGGATTAATAATATTCAAAGACAAAGAAAGATTACGAAACGTCCGCGTTGTAATATGGAAATTGCCGTAGGAGTAAAATTTTTGTCAATAAAACTGTCGAGAGTACCAATAACACCAAACACGAATGCCTGTGATTACATTTATCTATGGAATGAAAAGTGTTTTATGAATAAATTAATAACGCATTAAAATTCTTAGATAATGTTTTTATCGATTTCATATTCTTTATTTATCGTTTCCAACTGAGAGCCGTTTTCACAGAATGAACTATCTAGAACTCTATGAAATTACTGCTTTTATTTTTTTATCAATGCATATGATTACAAAGAAAAATTAAAGATGTTAACAAAATTTTGTATCCTCATGATTTTTTAGATTCTGTTTCACCTGTCTACTTTCGTACTGACGTACGAATATTTATTAATGTAAATACTTAACTAGTGTTGTTTTTTAATCAAAATCTTTACATTAATATTAACATTCTTTCAAATACTATTGCAGTACAAGTAAAGGAAATAAACAGGCTGATCCCAATTTTTTCAAAGCCTTTTCAGTCCTGAACTTGTCTGATGTTATACTACAATTAAGTAGAGAGAATAATATTTCAAAAATCTACACACCGTATTGTAAAATAATCCAATGTTCGAAAATTACGAATTATGTACACGAAGAATCTTTATCGCAGTTCTATAAATAGATATTACTTCATTGTCATTATTTTGAATGAGATTATTCAATCTTAATTAAACAAAATCGTCATTATTTGTCGCTTGTAATTTTCATAACCACGATAAGCAAGAATATTTATTTTAACTACTGTACATTTAATATGGCATGCACCTACAATAGTATGTATGCGATTGATCAAGCTTAAAGCCATGGCTGGTTTCGCTCTATGTTTGAGCAACCGGTTTTATTAATAAAAATATAAAACTTACGTAAAATCTATTGAACTTTCTTGCCGCCGAGTATTTGAGGAAAGAAGCTACGCGTAACATTTTAAGATGATATTACTAAATCATCACGTGGGATTGATAAGATGTTTATATACGTATCAAGTATATCATTTTGTAGTGTCACATATGACACATTTTTTATGAAAAATATACCAAGCTGTACCCAAGTAATAACTGTAATATTTCGGCGATACTCAAAGTATAATAGCACAATTAAGAATCGTTTAGGGTTAGTTAGCCGCGTTATGTCATACGTTACGTGATCAAAAGGGAACGGTTTGACATGAAAATTGTAAGTTTTTATGTCATAACACTCTTAGCTAAAAGCAAGATGACTACGTTGCTCGCTAATGCTGTTATGTAATTCAATGCAGAGGTGAAACTATTGATTCTACTTGACAAATCTAGTTTCATTTTTTATTTACTCCCTTTTTCTGCTCTTAACCCTTAGCAAACTTTTCAGATTTGCGAAGTATATAGATTGGAAACTATGTCAAACCACTTCTTACGAGTTTTCACTTCGTAAATGTATATTTTTAGGCAACGATTCAATAGTTCATTATTCTGTTGCGCAGATAATAAGTTTTTTGTTACTATGTAAAAATTGACTCTGTTTTTATTATACTTTTTATATTTTGCAATAAACTTATAAACATACTGCATATTTGAAATCATTTCGCGATTTACCTTATTCTTTGAGAACTTCCATATTATCACTTTTAAGGTGTTAACTGTCAATTCTTGGTGGAAAGACATTATATTTTAAAAACACAATTCATTTGTACTACTTCCACATATTTATAATGATCAAGACCGGTTTCGCTCATCACGAGCATTATTAACTGATAAAAATATAAAAATTACAGGTCTATTTATATAAAATTGAGTGTAAAAATGAAGGTATATAAAACTGTTGGTTCATGAACTATGACAAGAAAATACAAATTATACATAAAACAAATAAAAATGTCTACAATTAAAATGCTATGGACCTCTTACAAATCAATAAATACTAATCTGAAATCACAAATATAGCTACATTAAAAGTTCATTAGCTGAGCAAAAAAATTTAATTGACATTACTAATGCATTAAGCATTTTTTTTTTATTTTATAATTTTTAAACTTCCATATTATATATTTATATTATGTGAAGCTTAAAATTTAAACTATGATACTAGTTGTTTTATTTATTTATTGAATATTTTCCAGATAATTCTAGCTACGCCTCTGTTTCGACGTCCAACGCGTTATAAAAGATACCGCATAATATACGAATTTATCCATAAGATTCTCGGAAATAAACATTTCAATTCGTATTTGCGGAAAACGTTGGACTTCTAGCTAATGCAGCATTCTTCCAAATAAGGGTTTTTACTCATACCTAGTCTTGTGTAAACCGTTAGATTTATTTATTATCGACATTTTTCGCTATTTTGTATTCAATTTATATCTTCCTTCACGTCAACTGATCGTTTATATTGAAATATATTGCTTGTTAAAATATCTTCATTTTTTATGTAACCATTTTTTCGTTGAATATATACAATATTTGCTGCAGGTCGACTAGAATATTTAAGCCTTTATACCGTGCCATGATCTATTTCATTAATTTGCATATTTTGTAAATAACACGTGTCACGTGGAATCGCGTATTCATCAAAAATTTTATTATCACTACGCGCAAGTATTTTGATGATTCAATGGGTAGGTTATCACAGGTGTGTTTGCGTGACACGGTCTTCTTTTCATTAGTTCAAACGAAGCTCAATGGCCTTAGCCATTTTGTTTTTAAAATTCATTATTTGTTCAGAATTATACCCATCATCATTGCCAGCATCTCTCTCCCGCCATTGTTTTCTACTGTGTGACGTTTTTTTTTGTGGCCGTTTCGCAATCGCGTTGACGAATTCGGTGTAACCTTGCGGGCTGATTTCAATCATCATCAGCATCGGCCACCGTCATTGTAATTTTGTTCGCTTCCCGTGACTCTTGACAAAACAACTCGCCGATCACGTCAATGTTAGGGTTGCCAACATTCCCAGTTTGACCGGTATAACTCAAATTTTAATCATCTCACCGATGTCATTTACAAAATAGGCTGATATGAGTGTCAACATCTCCGAAAATTAAAAAACCTTTCCGCTTTCAATGTAGAAGAAAAAAACTGATAAGTAAACTTGTCTACTTACCCCAGAGAGGGTAGTGATATATGGATGGAGTTTAGAAAATGGTAGTATTTAACTAATTACCATACTACGCTCGGTTTTCAGTAGTTTGTCGACCAGAGTAGGTGGGAAAAGATAAAAGTACCACTGCAATATATGCTTGTAGATGCAAATCCATACATCGTTTGAATAAACAATGTATGGAAGTGTATTCGAATCCTCAAAACTTAAGCCCACTTGGCTAGGTCGAACGATTTAAATTATCATCCGAATTTATTTATTGAATACGTTCATACACCATTACAATTTATTTAGTCTTAGGAACACGTGTCATTTACCGTAACAAAACGTCTCTGGGAAGAGCTGTATCATTCTTTCGAAGACACTGCTTCGAGTATCGACATATACGGCATGGAAGTCAGTGAGTGCAGATATATATATTGTTTCATAAGTTTATGAAATAGACTTTATTGTCGGATTTTTTTAACTTTGTCATTTAAAAAAATAAAACGCAATACATTTGTACTACTTCCATATATTCATAATGATCAGGACCGGTTTCGCTCGTCACGAGCATTATCAACTAATAAAACTACAAACATAACAGGCTTATTTATATAAAATTGAGTGTAAAAATGAAGGTATATAAAACTGATGGTTCATGAACTAAGACAAGAAAACACTGATTAGCAAACAAATTATACATAAATCAAATAAAAGAGTCTACAATTGAAATGTTATGGACCTCTTACAAATCAATCAGGTTTATATACCTTTATTTTTACACTCAATTTTATATAAATAACCCTGTTATGTTTGTAGTTTTATTAGTTGATAATGCTCGTGATGAGCGAAACCGGTCCTGATCATTATCATATGTGGAAGTAGTACAAGTGTTCTATTTATTTTTTTAAATATAATGTCTTTCCACCAAGAATTGACAGTTAACAACTTAAAAGTGATTAACTTTGTCACGTTGGCAAGGCAATGAACCGAAAATTTGTGAATTTTTCGTAACATGTTTCACTAAAAAATAAATTGACACCAAACGAGCGGTGTTTACGGAGTAACTTGATATTAAATTGCAATTATGAGATTAAAATTTCTACAAAACCCGAATCATTTGTGGTAAGTTGACAGCCCTAACCACGACGCCTCTTGTTGTTTTCGTGTGATCTTCGTAAACCGTTCATCAGAGTCATCAGATATACGAATTAATTTACGTCACAGATTAAAAATTTTGCGGAGTTTTCCTAAACTGTATTTGTCTTAAATGAAATCAGTGGCTTCGAAGTTTTTGATGAAAATTGCATTTTACACAATATTTGTCTTACTCTTTATATAATCTGGTTTCAAAAATGATTCTGTGAGGAATACGTCCTGATACTTGTAATATGATAAATTCATTCGGTTCACAGGATTAACACGCGAACCCTCGTCAGAATCTAAGGAAAATGTAAAAATTAGCTTATTCATTCTTATTCACATGTCACATGCCATATAATGTCGAATGAATTGTCTAATTCGTCATAGGAATTTGATATATCGCCCTCTTTCTGGAGAAAGAACGCATCAAAAATACTAGTTTTGTGTCAATCAAATAAAATTATTGAAAGTAGTGTTTTCAAAAATAATTTAATGAATTTATTTGTTATATCGGAGACAAATAGAGCTTGAAAGATGAATATCTTGGTAAAAGGTTCTCAAAATACAATTCCTTGACTTAACGTTAACAATATATTCAAAACTCAATTGCAGCCATACGATATATTATTAAAGGTCACTAAACCCAAATGAACACTATTATTTGGTAAATTTTAAATGAATGATGTGCCTAAAATAATGAAACTGTCTTCTAAAATATTTAGTTATTTAAAAAGCGATATTCTATTTTGCATAACATATGTTTTTCTTTTATTACTAATAATGGGAAGCGACTTATTTCCATCTTTGCTAGTGTGTAGAAAGTGCCGTCAACTCACTCCGATGCAACACCTCTAATGTCTTTTTGGATTCATTTCAAAGAGGATTTCCTTCTTGGAACGACTTCTCTTTTCAGATTTTTGATACATCTGGTAGCTATCTATAGTGCCCCGACGAATATTCAAAGAAAATTGTGAAATGTTCACGTCATGAATTTATGTTCTATATAATTGTATTTTCACCGAGAGTGTTTTCTAGTGTTGATAGGAATGTAGCGCAGTCTGCAATGTACAAACGAGCGCCTGGGGCAAAACGCAAAGGGGCATTCGCTTGGTTGGTTACCTTGCCCTTGGACCGGTTCCCAGGAAGCGCAACGTTCGCACGCAAGATCACCTACCTCTTTCTTTTTTTTCATTCTTATCTTCGCATTGGTCCCTTATCCGCGGATGCCATTTTTGGCGTTTTATTTTTGGGTATTCACTGTTGTCCAGTGGCGGTAAATGACCGAATGGGTGAGCATCAAATGCAATTTATTTACAGCTAATATTTAGCACCTACTCTTTATTACGAGAATTAAAAATGCTGGTTTATACATGTTGTTGAGACTTAGCCTAATGTCATGAGATATTCGAATCCTAATAAACGGTTATTTTTTCAATAATCTAGTTACATTATAGTAACCGACATTCAAACCAACAAATTGATAAAAATTATTTTCATATGCATACATACATATTATGTCATGATTGGAGCAGCGATGGTGAACCAATATAATATAGATTTTACCATTAATTTCTAATTAAAACTGAATTACTAAATGGAAGCAAAAGGGAACAATTTTTCTTTAAATATTTTTAATTCCGAACAATCCTCTATACAAATTTGGATTATTGAGATTTTGTACACTTCCATGTATTTACATGGAAGTGTACAAAATCTTATCATTACCGTTAATTTCTAATTAACACTGAATTACTAAATGGAAGCAAAAGGGAACAATTTTTCTTTAAATGTTTTTAATTCCGAACAATCCTATATACAAAATATCAATAATCCAAATTTGATATTGAAGTTCCATCAAGCACCCTCAGTCGATGTCTTAAAATCGTATATACACTTAATTGATTTAATAACATACAAGAGAGATTGAAATGTTTATATATCATATTTTCATTGTTTCATTTGTACAATCTTTTTTCAACAAAATGCAAGCACACTATTTCTAGTTCTAAACTTGTCCGCTTTTTCTAAACTCCAAACCAAAGTGACGTAATGCTGTGTATACTATTTTCTTCTTTCGATTTTTGTGAGCCTATTTAAAATTTATAAGCCTTATTAGTGGCCACTTGCCACACCTCTGCGATGTTACGCTTCATCTCGGACGCTGGTCAGCGGATCAGGCACACGTGGGCCACAGCGTCCTCGAACGGCCTCTAGAGTTTTTGCTTTGCACTTAAACGCACGCACGGCAGCTTCCTTTTAGTTATATTTTTATTACGAAACTGCATATATATTTTACAGAATCCACGCCGATATCCGAGTTCTTTACGAAAACTTCGTCTAAATGCTACTATCGTCCAATCGAAATGTCACAACCCTATTTAACACTGTTAATGTCTCATTTTGTATATCGCTGTGTATTGTGCTTGCTTAAGAGCATATAGGATTTAGTAGCAGAAAAAATCGGTCGTAGTTTTTTCGTTTATTCTTGCTACTTTTTTTTGTATTTGTCTTACGTTCACCAAAACTAAAAAAAATGAATTAGATGAAATAATTGAGAATCCCAGAACATCTTATATTTAATGTCTGTTTCATTATATCGACTGTTTTGGTCAAATGATGTTCATTTTTACACTCAATTTTATATAAATAAGTCTGTTATGTTTGTATTTTTATCTGTTGATAATGCTCGTGATGAGCGAAACTGGTCCTGATTATTATAAATATGTGGAAGTAGTACAAATGAATTGTTTTTTATTTTTTAAAATATAATGTCTTTCCACCAAGAATTGACAGTTAACACCTTAAAAATGATGTAACCCTCAAAAAATAAGAAAATGAGTTTATGATTAGATCTCATTTTAAAGAGGGCAGAGCAGGTCTCGCCAAATGATATACATTAGAAAAATAAATTGACCACTTTGTGGAAGGGAAACATCATTTTACATTGGTTTTATGTTTAAAAATTGTAACCCGACCACTTGATGTAAGTCACACTATTGACACTACTTACGTATAATCCCGTACCTGCAATCATGAAAGTTTACAAGAGTGCATTTCAAACGCATTTCACCATAACGTCGTTGTTTTGAAAGAAGGCGCTAACTGGAAAATACTAGTTTTGAATAATTAGACTTTGAAATTTGCCAAATGCTTGAAATGCCGTACGTTTTTTTATTTTGTTTGTACAAAACTATTTTTTTAAAACCATATCCTCTCCCGATTCAGAGCATATGGTCATCACGCGGTTCTTCCAAGCGACGGAATCCATCTGGTTGGTAGAAGAGACAGGCAGGATTCAGGCTCCCTTGGGGCATCTGTAGCACGTGTCCAAGCCAGGTCCATCGTCGCTTTTTATTTTGGACGTAATAAGAGGCTGGTCAGTCCGCTTTCTTACCTCCGAGTTCCTGACAAAATCAAATCAGTGTACCCCTAGTATTCGCTGCAAGCATCTGTTTTCAAAGCACAGTATACGGTTACCCTGTGCCTTGGTGAGCTGCCATGACTCGCAACCGTAAAGCAGCACCGTCAGAATACATGCGTTGAATAAGTGGCACTTGGTTCTGGCCGAGTACAACCGTGAGTCACAGACTTTCCGCATTGAGTCAAAGGTTGCTCCAGCTATCCCTAATCGGATTGCGAGCCCTTTACTCGGATTGCCATCTGTACCCCCAAGTACCTGAAGCCGTCGACTCTCTCGATGTCTTGCCCCGCGCTCGTCAGAGAGTAGTCTGGGTTCGGACAGAAACTGTTGCAGAGCACATTGGTTTTACTCGCATTGCCTATGAGGCCAATGCGATACGAGTTGTTCTGCAGCCTGTCCATCGTTTCCTGAATACCCTCGACAGATTTTTCTAGTATAACAGCGTCGTCACCATACTCGAGGTAGCATAGCCTCATTAAAATAATTAATTTATAAAAATTACTCATTAATTTATAAAAATGAGTGTGTCATACGGTAGAGTTTGAAATATGGAACATTTTGGTATAACTAACTCAATATGTAATTTTTTCGATTTAGTGTTTTCTTCCAGAACAACGACGATATAACGTTTTCGATAAAAACAGTTTTTACTTTCTCGTGAACAATTTGAATTTTGACAGTAAGATCAATTAGCCAAAACATCGTCGATATGGAAAATGATCTGGGATGTGGAATTTTAGCGATACTTCTGAAAAATAAAATAAATGAAATCATGTTTGTTTTATTAAGACATAGAGTTTTGTTCCACCAGACCAGTTTTTAATTAATATTTAGCTTTCAAGCAGGTTTTTCTAGTGACTAATTATATCAATGAAGTGTTTTGCGTTTATAAGCTTATATTTTTATTAAACAGCTACTGCAAATTAGGCATTCGCAAAACAACGTGATGAGAACAGCTAGTTTTAATGATATCGTATATCTTTTAACTGACGTGTGTAAGATGCGAATGTATTGCATTTGTATAATAATGTGTGTAGCCAATCTTCATTAGTACTATAGTTGGTTGTATAGTACCATGCATCACCATTTTATCCTTTGGCGCTACGCAAATAGCTTTCTCACCTTTATTTACCCAGCTTCTTCATTCGTTATGTTGTCACATTTGCAGTCAAGCGACTTCTCACCAAGCAAACAGCTTCTGTTTGGTGTAACAGAGCTTGGACAGGATGCATCCTGTGAAATGCGCGTGCAATTATCGCACTCCATTATCTATTTATGGGTGTTCATTTGGAATTTGTTGCCAAAATATTAATAATCATGAAATTAGATAAATTGGACAGCAATGAAATTTACCAGCTTCGTGAGGCCCGAACGAAAACTTTATATTCATAGTTGAATTCACAATGAAATAATTAACGATTACGATAGTATATAGGTAAAATTAATTTCCAAAAGTGACATAATAAAACCAATGGAAATTATAGACTCGTATATTTGTGAATAAAAAAATACCTTCTCACGATTTGAATTTAGATTGTGTCATATTGTGTTCCTTTTAGTCAATTTCCCTGGAAAATAATATGCAAATCATACAATAGTATCTCAGACTTCAAACAATGTTTGGAATTCAATAAATATATGATCATATTCAAAATACATTGATTTATCATTTAGACGATTCATACTGTAACCCTCTGCATAACATGACGACGCTTTTCGTCATAAGTAGAAAGTTCAATTTTTTATAATGATATCAACTGTGATTTCAGAAGACTTGCTCATTTCCTTTTTTTTCTGTAAAATTTTATTATGCCGTTGTTAAATATACGAAGAGCGTGAAATTCAAAAGAAATGGTGTTTTATTTTTATAAATAAAACACATCTCCGCCAAGAATTGACAGTTAACAACATAGAGGTGTTTTTAAATATAAAGAAGTCGGTGTCATCTGTAATATGTCGATCGGTTATTTGTGAAAAGATAAAAAAGATTTATAACTTCCTCTACTATTTAACGGCGGGCATATATTCGAACTATATATGTTTTATGAAACGACTTGGTTATAAATCTAACGATAAATTTACAATTATATGCATTTCAATATTTCTTTCTTCCAGGCAATACATATATTTCGATCGAATCGCGAAAAACGTTAAGAAATATTAAATTTGGATTATTGAGATTTTGTACACTTCCATGTATTTTGTCACTAACGACCCGGGTTTCGCCTTTCGGCATCTTCAGGCATTCGAGCACACGGATGGACTCGAACTGAGAGACAGTAAACAGTGTCTAACGTTTATATAGAAGATACAAATGCGACAAATATTATTTATGAGGTAAGATATCTGGTAAAACCACACGTACATTAGATATAAGGGTATCAGAACATTTAGCTGCCTTTAGATTAAAAAAAGAAACTTCGGCATTCGCAAATCACTTGCTAATGGAGAACCATACGTTTAATGCGGATGATGGGGTTAAACTGTTGCATAAAAACATGGGGGATCATAAATTATTTTATCAAGAAATTTTGGAAATTAATAGAGCCCAGTTAAACTCCTTGCCAATCTTGAATGAGCAGCTGAACCTTCCTAATTCTCCGCTATTATATCCGATACGTTGAAACACTTAACAGATGTCACTAAATGTGGAATGATTGTATATATTTTACCCATTCGTCGAATTACATCCCGTCAAAACCCGAACTGAGTTCGAGTCCATTCGTGTGCTCGAATGCCTGAAGATGCCGAAAGGCGAAACCCGGGTCGTTAGTGACAAAATACATGGAAGTGTACAAAATCTCAATAATCCAAATTTAATATTGAAATTCCATCAAGCACCCTCAGTCGATGTCTTAAGTTAAGAAATATATTATCAATAATTTCCGCATAAATGTTTTTGACATCTTCAACTATTTTAATTATCCCCGCTCCCGATGACTTTCGTAGTGGAGAATCGCAACATGAATCGTTTAACAAATAGGATAGCTAAACAAGTATTTACTAACCATCCGTGGTACATGCAAAAATGTTCGGTAAATGCTCAATTTCTGTGAAAACAAAATATAACTTTTTGACATTTTCAAATATGACTAATAAATGGGGAAATTTATTATCACGAGTATTCAGCTTATTTGTAATTATTTCCTCAATAATCTAATTTGGCTTGATTGACTACCTGAAATCGTATTGCTAGTTTAGCGAGTTAAACTAAAAAGCAGTAAAGTAAGTAAAAGTATCGCTGAATAGATTTTATTTTGCATGCATAATAAGACTGAGTATATTAATATACGTAATTAAAATGCGAGTAGTAATGTTTTATTTCACGCCTTGTTTAATATGCATGCCCATTCATATTAAACAAGTTACTGTTCTAAGAACACTCGCATATGAATTGAACATACCGTTATTGGTATCTAAAATTAGATCCAATCAAAAGAATACTGATTCGATTGACTTCTAATATTCGTATTTCGCGTTCCTCTTTGCTGATGCTTCATACAATCTTGCTAGAAATGCTGAAGGACTGGAATTATGTATGATTAAACCCAGGGAAGGTCTATTTTTGCATCCGAAATGACGTTGTTTCACTCTTTTTAACTCGTTGTGTCCCGCCGGAAATTCTTGCGATACTTATACATACCCAGGAGTGAGGATATTTAAATGCAATGACTTAATGTGTTTAACATCTTCTTTTTATAACTTTATCACATTAAATTTATCGTTGCATCTTTTGCGATTTCGATTTTAGCATTACTTTGATAGGATTTATTTTTTTTCATTTCAGTATCATTTAAACGATCATTAATTGTTACGTTCTGAATAGTCACTTGTAAAATACTGGGTGATGAAGGTCGCTCTAGCGTATTAGATTTAAATGTGTATCTTCATAACGTTTATCCATTTGTTTTATTATTTGGACGTTTCCCAAATTTTGGCGAAACAAAATCGAACTTTCTGAATAATTATGTTGAACTATGCGACGGTCTTATCCTATAACAATCGCTTTATAAGAATCGGATAGTGTTCATAAATATGTTTCGAAGAGCTTGGAAAATAATATCAAATATCCTGTTCTCGATTTATATGTATTGCTTATTGAAAAAAGGCCGTCTTAATAATTTGATATATTTACTATTCAAATGAGTTAAGTGAATTTACATAGTGTGACTACATTTGGGGCGTCATGAAAACTTGACAGTTGATCTGAATTTATAACATGAGCATTGAATATGGCCAACATTATTATCGTTATTCGCGATTCCTTTACTTTCGGAGGTTCCTCATTCCCAAAATAAAAACCGTATACATATCAATTGTGTATGATGAATTCCCCGGAAGTACGTCCATGGCTGTGGATGGATATTCATTACTTCCGCCAAGTGAAGGAATCGGAGGAGGCTTCCAGCATTGGTTTCAGGACGCCCGACGATAAGATATGCCAATCCAAATATGTTCTTTCCATAGGCATGCATAATTAAATCGCAGCTGCAAATCGTAGCGCCAAGCCTTGGGAGGTATTTAGACTTTGTGGCATTTCGGTGCATTCGCTGCACAATTTCGTTGCTGACTATAAATATTCGAAGGGCGGGGAGAGAGTTCATTCGGAACTGACTGGTTAATGTGACGCTAAGGGCCCCTGCGCGCCGTCTCGACTAAATTTTACATATGTTTCGAAATAACTGCATTATCTCGGTTAAATTAAGTATTCTTAACTGTGATAAACGATTATGACTACATAAGGATGCCACCGAATTCACCCAAAGCAGCCAAAATATTCGAGATTCATACTTCTGCTGTATTAATTTCACTAGACCACTCAGCGTAAATTAGGAATCTATTCATGTATTTACGTACATAGGAATTACACATTGCACAATTCCAGCTATAAAACTATTTTTCCGCTGATGTTCGTATTCTTTTATTGTGTTAACTGTTAATTCTTGATGGACAGCTATTATATTTGTTAAAACAAAATACAATTTTTGTATTAATTCCACAATTTAATCAAACTATCAAGACCGACTTCGCTCATCGCGAGCATTTAAGTATCAGCTAAACAAAATCGATTCTGATTCTTTCATTAAATTGTTTAATTAGTCAAAAATTGTGTTTTGTTTTTATAAAGCTCGCATTTTTATGGTCAGAATTTATATTACAATGGTCATAATGTATCGGTCAGAATTACAGAGGGCAGAATAAATAATTTATGGTCAGTATTTCTAACCTAACCTAACCTTTTATTCAGATCGTTCATGTTTTTATTCTGACCAAAAATTGATTTAAATTGTAACCATTTAATTTGTTGCCTTTTTATAATCATTGTGGAATACCCACTGTCTCAATTTTTTTTATTTTTAAATGTCTAATATTTGTGTATTATGTACTTGTAAATGTAAGTTTTAGTATATATTTCTTCGTACTAATTCAATGTTTAAAATCTCTAACCACTATGTCAATCATCAGTGTGATATAGGTTTGTTTCAAAGACTATAAATTTGAGTCAATTTCACATTTTTCGTTTGTTGCACTTATTCTCATGCGTGGCGCAATACATACGAAGAACTATCTACGCCACCTTCATACAATGCTGAAGCGTCGCCTTCGAGACTTGCTTGATCACTACGATAAGTCATCGCCAGTCATATTCCGCCACTCGATGAAAACGCTACCCACGCGATGGATGAGTCGATCGCTGGCATTCGATGTCCACTTTCAATTTAGACGACACGACATCCCCTCGGAATCGCCGGCCAAACTTTCAAGTCTCTCACTTTTATAGCTGGGCATGTGATACTCCATTGTCACGCTGTGATTTACTTACCATATTGAATTTTTATCGAAAATATATTATCAGCTCGTGTTTCGCAACCGTATCTCGATGGATAATAATACTGGTAGCACTGTCTTCAATTTTTTGTTTAAAAGATAATTTTTGTGTTTTCTTTTTTGTCAATAAATTCATTCGGCTTCGTGGCGCAGTTGTTAACATCGTTGACTACGGTTACGGATGTCTCGGGTTCAAGTCGCTGTGCGGACAGTTTCATAAATTAATTTTTCAATCGATTTATATATTTCTGTTCTTAGGCATGAATTTTTGTGCTGTCTTAAATCCCCCCCTACACACCCTATCCTAAAAACGAGGCATAGCGAGAGCGATTAGCTAACCACTAGTCCCATCTTATCCTTCTATCCCTACTCTGTTCGTAAAAGAGAGGTTGAGCAACAGAGTAAGAAGCAGTTTTCGTAGAAAAACTTCTGTTAAGATATCTCCATTAGGATACCATATGCTCCACACTAGGAGCGGACATGGTGAAAAAAAATTAGTTCTTTACCCACGCCATATATTATTTTGAACACTATATTAAACATTACAATGAGTAAAAAGCTAAAATCCGCTTTTAAAGAAATCATTCACAATTTTTCTCTTCAATATATCCTCGCTATTCTGGAAGAAAACACTAAATCGAAAAAATGACATATTGAGTTAGTTATACCTAAATGATTCTTATTTCAAACTCTACCGAATGAAAGAACCTCCTTATTTTTATAAATTATACTTTTACAAAATGATAAAGGTGTAGCACATCAAATATTTGACCAACTTCAAAGGTCAATTACTCAAAACTAGTTTTTTCAGCTAGTGTCTTCTTCCAGAACAACGACGGTATGCCACTGACACAAATTTAAGCGTTTCATTTATTTATAATATATGTTATCAATGATCTTGCCCACCTTCGCCCGCTCACTGCGTTCGCACTCGTTTTAAATATCCGTTGCCCCCTATGCTAAAGATTGCTCTAACGTTTTTTTTTGTGTCTGCGAGCGTCTCAGTAGCAATCGTTCAAGTCTATGATTATTCATAACATTGTTTATTAGATACTGTTCATGAGTGCTTTTAATGCTATTTTTTTTCCCCATGTCCGCTACCAATGTGGAGCATATGGTCTCCTAATGGAGGTATCTTGACAGATTTTTTCTACGAGAACTTCTTGTCACTCAGTTGCTCAACCTTTTTTTTCTTTTTCGAAGAGAGTAGGGATAGAAAGATAGAGCTATGACAGGACTAGTGGTTAGCTAATCGCTCTCGTTACGCCCCGTGAGGATGGGATTGGTGGGAGGGAGGACTCAGACTACGAACAGAAATCCATAAATCGATTGAAAGATCAATCTATGAAAAACCGTCCGCACCGGGAATTGAACCCGAGACATCCGTAACCATAGCCAGCGACGAAACCAACTGCGCCACGGACGCCGACAATGCTATAGTTTAGATTTATTATATACGGCATGTTAAGTTCAGATTCGCATATTAAAATACGACCACGAGAAAAAATAAATAATATGGTAAATCACACTCCGGACTTTTGATTCATTCATAACTCTTCCATTGCCATTTTTTTTTGTTTTTAATCTAAAAAAAGGTTCACTGAAATTTTATATGACGAACTCAAATCATATGATTCATGTGCTTTTTACGTGATGCATTTAACATCGTTTACTCTCAGCCCCTAATAAAAGTTATGTATCGTTTATACCAAATATTTTTTATATTTTAATGTCTGAATCGTGGTCAGACATAAGATAACAAAAAATAATCTAGAATTTAATTAGGTCAAAACGCAAATGATTATATTATAAACTCGTCTGGTGCTAATTAGTTTGGCACTTTTTGAAGTTCGCAGTTACAGCTGCTTAGACTTATCCAACCACTTTATGCTAGTTTTCTTTTTTCGCACTATTCATTCATAAAAGTATTTATGTGTCCGACACACACCCCGCATTCGTGTACGTCACCACTGTGATCGGAAAGTAAAGTAGACCGTTTCGTATCTATTTTTTACGCCTGGCCGCTTGATGTCATGATTGTAGTATGCTGATAAAAAAATCAGTGTCGAACATAATGTGATACAAACATATTTGATCACTTTTACGAATAGATCGACGAACGATCATAGTGCTATGCCTATAAGTGTGGATAATCATTTTATTTTTTTAACATTTGAAGCCGCTTGTGAAATTCGAGTGGGTAAAATGCATATCGCAATATGTCATCTCTGACAATATTATGTAACAAGCGCGTTCAGTTCTTTGTATTGATGTATCCGAGATCTTCTGCATTCAAATCAATTTAATACAAATTTGCCCTTATCTCAAGAGACACATTGAATGTAAAAATAAAAATGGTGTGATGGCTTCAATAAGGCAACGGCATAGCATTTTATTATTGCCATCGTGAATGAATTGTTTTTGTATATAAACCTATGATAATAAAATCACGCATAAATTGTCGAATGTTCTATCATCAGTGTTTCTCAAGCTCTGGAAGACTAAGTTGACTAGTATTTGTTATAATATGAAGTTAAAAAATATCCGAAAACGAAAGAAATTTTACATTATAAAACACTTGACTCGAGTGTAATATTGATTTTTTCGACACTCATGCATGGTAACATGCGTACTTGTGTTAGTGATCCAGGGTAAGAATCTATAGTTGTGTGATATCTGCATCAGACATATTGATTATTATGTCAATTAAAAAATATATTTGCATTTATGGAAATTTTCAACCCTTTATATTCTATAAATGCTCTTTATAAGGGTAACTTAGACCCACTCGTTGTTAATATTATTTATTTTCTCCTATCCTAACCCCTACGAAACGGTAACTTGGAAACGCTTCGATGGCCACAAATATACACGTGAATGTCAGCCATTTTGTTATAATTAATATCTTCCGCTTTTTATTTGTGACAATATAATTGTCTAAAACTCTGAAAACATTTCAGTCTATATGATTGATACGTTCATACTGTTATGGAATTGAATATAATTATATCTTAACTATCTGGCGTACATTATCACTAATATAATATCTAGCGAATTTCAAAGTTCTTAACCGTATAGTTCAACACTGCGGTCGAATGTCGTCTTGTTATAATAGGCAAGCGGGGAGATGCTTTCAGAGATTTGTTCGTGTTTTATGAGTTATTTGACCCTCGACCCCAGATAAAAGATTATTCTTGAATCTGACGAATCCGACGCAAGGTGGATTCTTGTTTATATCTGCTGCTCATAGACGCTATTTACAGCTAGACAATCTATCTATGATGAATGAGAAACTGTCAAAGGAAAACGTCAATGAACTTTGACACCATGTTTTATTTGAATTGTGTCTCGTCTTAGAACTCAAGATAATCCTTTTTTGCATAAGAATATGCGCTTATCATACATCACTACCGTGTTCATTGTTGCATTTTTAGGAAAGTGCACACACATTGTCAGATTTATTATACTTTTATTACATCTACTTTTATATAATTTAAGACATCGACTGAGGGTGCTTGATGGAATTTCAATATCAAATTTGGATTATTGAGATTTTGTACACTTCCATGTATTTTTGTCACTAACGACCCGGGTTTCGCCTTTCGGCATCTTCAGGCAACTGTCAGTTCGAGTCCATTCGTGTGCTCGAATGCTTGAAGATGCCGAAAGGCGAAACCCGGGTCGTTAGTGACAAAATACATGGAAGTGTACAAAATCTCAATAATCCAAATTTGACATCTACTTTTGATGATATTTAAACGTCGGTAGATACACACGGTATCTCCCAATAATGTTACTTTTAAATTACAATATTAAAAGCTTATAAGATTTATTAAAATTTATTGTATCGATTAGTTACTATATTTTTTTTAATTACTTTAATTCTTTACAGGCAGTTATATAACGCTTGTCGTAATATAATTTGTCCAAAGTAGTATCTATGATATCCTCGTATTTTTTGCAATCAAACTATTTTTAATACATAAGTAACTAAAAACGTGCCGAACAAATTTCCAATGAATGAAAAACCAGCAGCAAGTATTTTGTTGTCTTGACGAAAGTTTTGTAGCCGCTGTAAATTTTTTAGTGTGTTTATTTATAGAGACCCAAGGTCGGCAAATACCTACGCGGCTTTTAATGATAATTATGTCATATTTTTACGTTCAACTATGTCGCACTAGTTTATGCGGCTAGATTCAGTACTTCCTATCAAAGTCATTAACGATGAAATTATGCCTAAAAAACAATATATTGTGATGACGAACGTTTTTCTCATTCATAAAAATGCAACAAACATTTTCATGCGCATCG
Organism: Himalopsyche phryganea; assembly: GCA_022494535.1. Lineage (NCBI taxonomy): Eukaryota > Metazoa > Arthropoda > Insecta > Trichoptera > Rhyacophilidae > Himalopsyche > Himalopsyche phryganea. The sequence goes on along the minus strand of JAGVSL010000080.1, from coordinate 1,193,649 downwards.
ATTCAATGACTCATAAACTCATAACGTCGTCATATCAATACGTAAATTTATATTCAGTGCGTTGAATGTTAAATCATCGGCGTATTCCTTTTACGGTAAGACAGGTACATTGCTCCTCATTGGAGTTGTAGTTCATACTTCCTCAATAAGTCATCGTTGCCTCTCAACCTGACTTCTTATTCGGCAGCGCTGTAGCAATAATTCATATTATGATTCGCGTTTGTAAAAGTAGTTTACTTAATATGCACACAATCTGTTTTACATAAATTTTTGCGGTTTCGCTGAGAAAATCGTCACCAACCTGTTCTGTAGATTTTTTGCGATCATTTAAAAATCTATCAACAATATGAACAGGTAAATTATAGCAAGACCGACGATTTTTGCATAATTTCTCCATGATTCACCGAGTTAATGCTTTCTCAATCACTGTCAGATTAATCGGCATTCATTTGCATGGCTTGTATATAAATAATAGCGAGTGAATATTTTAAAGTCTTCTCCGGACTCATCGGATCCTTATTTGCTTGTAACGTATTACTACTTCACTATAAAACCGTTGCTCAAGATTTCCGTTTGCCGTTTAGTTTCTTTGATTATTATTTAAATGTTCTATTCATAGTAATGCTCATCACGTGCCTCCCAATGATTTGATAGTTGTACATTGAATACCATATGCGAACACTGGAAGATCATAAATATAAGATAGAATGTAGGTACTCCACAATTTTAAATAATTGAAATTCAGTGCCTAATCAAAAAATAATCCAATTAATATCTAAAATATTACTAATAATAATTATTGTACAATGTATTAGTTGTTTTCGAAGTAACAATCTAAATATGGTGAATTTTTCGAACCCTTCTCCTACCGTGATAATTCGTTAGCGAATGTGCCAACTTACTATTATTTTTTGTTAAAAAGAAATACATATGTTCGCTCCATCAATATGATCAGTATAAATAATTATCATCCATTCTAGGAATACTGTGGGCTTAAAACAGAAAAGTGTTTTGTATGAGGGATCACAGTAGACAAAAATCAATCTGCGTTTTATTTACACTTCTATGTGGTTGTTTTTTTTTTATTCAGTAGAATATAAAACTTTACTTCGAAACAACACTTTTTATAAACTAACCAAAACAAAACTAGTATTTAAACTTTTCGCTTTTCCGTTTTAAGCCCATGGTGTGCTCAAATTACGTAGCGGAAATAATAAGACATTCAATATTGTGGACGTTATATTAATGAACTGATTCTAAAGTAAGCTTCGCAGTAGCAAATAGCACGTGTGGTCTCGCCGAAATGCAAATACGTAGTACCCCTGGCGGACTGCGGAAAGATCCGGCAGTGGTTTCAGCTTTTCGCGACGACCATGACCGGTTTGGCGGTGAACACTGAACGCTGACAGCGGTGGGACCCCTCGCAACTCTTGAGCGTTGCTAAACCGAGGCCTGCGAGCCGTGACGCCCGTTTCTTTGTTTGATTCTATTAATTAATATGAGCTACACACATACCCTAAAAGGTTTATATTATTCTGTGTTACATATGACGCATTTTTGTTTAACTTGTATATCGCTAATAGCAATCTTACGAAGTAGGTGTTTGACTTATGATAAACCGCTGACTTAATTAGATGTTATCTCGTGTATTTTATCGCCATTGTGAAGATGATAGATTGATTTTTTTAGTCCTGTAACTAAATATGTATAGTCTTATTCTAATAAAGCAACTCGTAAAACATGACATGACGAGTGCTTGTTATGCCTCAGTTGACGGCTGCATTATTTTTTTGGCGGAGGGTGGATAATTATCAACATTGAATTATCAGCAGACTTGGGATAAAAATGAGATCGATATCTATTTTGCGACATTTGCAATAACCAAGCTATATTTTTTTACAATAAATACCTGTGTGTGAAGATATTCATTGCCATACTGAGGTGTACCATATAATATTTAAAAAAAATAGTGATATCGTCCGGATGGACGAACGATTTAGTTTTAAATACAAATATAGAAGAAGCTCTTTAATCCTAAGTCGTCGTATATGGCATACAATGTTATATAGTTCGTATAGCTACCTACTATATTACTTTTTTAAACATTTTCTCTTATAGATTTGAATTTGGCGTGGTCTTTTAACAATTATTGTTTTACGCTATATCATATTTTGCTTTCAATTTCATGAAAAAGAAAACATAATCTTGAAATGAAAATTTTAACGTCATAATAAGTCGGCGTCTGTGGCGCAGTTGGTAGCGTCGCTGGCTACGGTTACGGATGTCTCGGGTTCAATTCTCGGTGCGGACGGTTTTCATAGATTGATCTTTCAATCGATTTATGGATTTCTGTTCGTAGTCTGAGTCCTCCCTCCCACCCATCCCATCCTCACAGGGCGTAGCGAGAGCGATTAGCCAACCACTAGTCCTGTCCTAGCCCTATCCTTCTATCCCTACTCTCTTCCAAAAAATAGAGAGGTTGAGCAACTGCGTAACAAGCAGTTCTCGTAGAAAAAATCTGTTAAGATACCACCATAAGGAGACCATATGCTCCACATTGCGAGCGGACATGGAAAAAAAAGAATAGGATGAAAATTTACATTATTCGTACAGGCTACTTTGGTATTATGCCCATTACCATTGAGTTGTTTAATATACAGAAAATTATTTAAAATTTACATACCATCAAAACTGAATTGAATGAGTTCTGTAAGAAATATTATCATCTATATAATATATTATGATGATTTATGAAAATTTTAACACACATGATTTCTAATTCAATAATAAAATTTATCTAGATCTTCGATTATCTATATAAAAACATAAGAAAACAGGTTGACAGATATTTCAGCGTAGATAGATAGATTCAGAATGTTGATAGATACCTGCTTTAGGAGACCATTTGCTCCACATTGGGAGCGGACATGGGAAAAAAAATATATTTTACATTACGACGAAATTTGACGTTTTTTCGGTTGTCTTGTTTGTAAAAGAAAAAATAATCGTCAGATTAAAAAAATGGTCGACCCCGGGCCACAGCTTACACAGCGGCTATTAGTTTAGGAATTAGTAAAACGATAGCTGGCAACCAGCCAAACATCCATTACACGCCAGCTCCAATATTTTCACTACATTTTTCTCTTTTCGTTTTTTTACATGGGTTATTTGAAAAATCTGCACAACTTCTATCAATTCTCCTAATTTATATTACCGTTACACATGTATTTTTTATACATTTATCTACGCATTGTAATTGAAATCTGTCTAGACTAGGCATTGTGTAAAACTTGCCTGATTGGTATCCTAACTTTTAAAAATATCATTGATTGATTTAATGTAGTAGAATCTTTGTTTTTTAAACTGAAATATTTTTAAATCACAAATTCTTGTACAAATGAATCATGGTTCACTAATTTTTTGAGATTCACTGCTTGCGTCGCCTCGCTGGAAAAATCGTCCTCATATTCATCACTCTCACTAACCGACTTGTAGGCGGGTATTTTTTAATCAGTTTATGTGTTTTCTTTTTGAAAAGGTACATATTTTCGTTGAATTATCAAGCTTGAGATGGAGAGTGTCTATAATTGTTTTGGATTTAGTGAAAAATGGGTTACGACAATTGAATATTTTTGAGGTAATCATTTGACATTGGTAAAGATTTGATATCTGAGATAAATAAGCAAGAAAGAGTTCTTTCATTGAAAAAATAACATTCACCTGTTCATCTGCCCACGCAACCTAGTGTTGAACCTTAACGATCAGAATAATCAAATATGAAATGTTGATATTTTATATTCAGTGCATGGGTGTTAGTGACGCCTTTTCTCCTCGAGTTGAATTCGGATGTCTATTATATATTCTGGCGTGATTTTTATATTTTTAAAACTTAAGCGTTTTCAAAATTTTAAATGAACCATTTTTTATTTTTCAATTGTTTTCAGATCTGTACACATGTCTTCTATCCTTTTGTATGTAGGCAATAACTTAATTGAAATATTACCTTTTGTGCATTTCATATTTTATTCAAATATTCTTACATTATTCGTTCATTATTTTCTAATACAATCTTTATTTTTGTTTCAGGTATGTCCAGTGTGCCATTACTTCATCTGATCAAATAAGAGCTACTTAAATATAGTAAGTTGGATTCATTGAGCTACCCGCCGATGTTGTAAAAGCTATTTACTACCACATTACTACTTCCTCTCAGTCACTTACTATTTGCACTTTCATTTCAATGAATCATTCATTGCGATGCATAGCGAACGAACAACACCTACGTTTTCGGGTATATTAAGTTTCGCTCCTCATGTAGAATAATTCTCATTAATACTGACTATACAGCGTAATGCCGGTTACTGTAATATGTTACACATAACCAACATATTAAATTAAATACGATAGCGTAATCAAAAGAGAAGCATTTTTTTGTTGATAGATTCGATGAGCTACTTGTTGGTGATTCTTAACTATAATTAGTGATTTTTTGAACACAAGTAATTAATTTAAAACCCATTTTTAAATTGTAGTATTTTTGGGACGCTGGTGTGCGATGTTTTCTTCCGTTAAGTCATCACAATTTCATTTAGTATCATAAGCATATTTTCGTAAAAGATCAGCCATAATTATGTGCGAATGATGTTGTTCACGATTTCTTCAAAATATCATTTCAAAGTTTTTTTTATTCAAAATTTACTACTGTGCTGTATTTATTTCGGCGGGTGCTACTTTTTGGCACGTCTAATGCGTGAAATATAAATTATTATTCATTTTAATCTTTCACTACTATTAGTAACCCTTTTGAGTGAAACCTGCAATAATGATGTCGAAACGTCGGGCGACAATGTCATCATATGACACGCGCTGATATTTTTGCTAATATTTATTTGTTTCTTGGAAGGTTGGAGTGATCCAAGAACGGCATTCGAACACTTTTAAATATCGCAATGCTCCGAATAATTTCTAACTAATGTTAGCTAGCGGAACAGGTTTATGGCCATTAAAAAGCCATCGGTTGCTAACCGACGAGGGCCTATAGCGGAAGTTAGAAAGTGTCCAACTAGATGGGTCTATTATAGAAAACAAGGGATGCAACCTACAGTGGTTGAGGTTTGATTTTCAGTTTGACAGAGTCGGCTCTCGGAGCCGACCGGCGTCGAAAGTGATTATAAATTGTTTTTGTTTGTTTTAAATTTGGACTTAATTTAAACTCGTTGTGTCAATAGTATTATAACTTAAAGGTAAATTCATGTGTTAAGTAAGTGTAGACTCAATTTTATGTGTTAGTAATATTTTTGTGTAATAAACCACTGCATCTTCGTTAATTAAATAAGAGATGCACTGGATTTGAAATGGTGTTTGCTTGAGATCCTAGACCTCCCGGGCGTTGATAACCAACCATTCGCCTCTCTTCGATTCGGGTCTTTTCACATAATAACCAGATACATAAAAACGCGCCTCTCTCATTTTCGTGACGCTATCCTGTGTATTTATGTATTAATTTCCTGTAATTTTGAAGGAATATTGTCAAACACGCTACGCTTTGATTTAATATGTAATACAACTTGTCAGAATATGCGCGTGGGCTAGGATTAGGTTTTCAATATGGCTGCCACGTCAAAATTTGTCACACTTCATCAACATTGACATAGTGTTGTTATGAATCAATTTGAAATATGAGAATTTAGCGATATTCGGTTCAATTTACACCGATGTTGTCGAGCGTTGGGTTACAAAGACGGATCCCATTATACGTTGAATCGAAATCGTAACCTTGATCTATGATTGAAAAACTTTTTTTTCTTACATTGCCATATCAAAGAATTTCATCCGAAAGTTCACCTACACAAAATACGATAAATGAATACCTTGCATATTTAACTCCCTTGCTAAATCTTATATGGGCTTCTAATTGAGAAGTTACTTCAACAAAAGGTATTTAATGAGTAATGATTTCAATTCAGTCGCCTAAATTCGACTTTCGTAGGCGGTGAATATTAATGTTAGCAGTAATATAAAATGAAAATTGATAGATTTATTAATCCACAGGTTTTTAACAAGGTGTCACATGTTTCATCTCTTCGTCAAACATCTTTAGACTTATTATTTATACAAAGTTGCACATCATCAATCAGTGGAATAAAGAATTTTCACAACTTTGAAACTGAATCTATCGAAATATATTATACAGAGAATCAACTGAACGCAAGTATATAACTGTTCTCAACATTTTATTGTTCCTCGCATATATTTGTATTCTTGTACCAATCGAAAATGCAATAGCCGAATGAAACTGTTAATGTTGTTTAAATAAAACATGTGAATAATCTACGATATCTAGCAGACAATGTACAATTTATTTACTCGACATTTACATTATCTCACTTCTAGCCTTCTTTAGCATTCCATCAATAAACAATTTATTTTATATGCGGGCTAATCTTAATTGTAAACGTCCGACTGCCGAGAAGATTCTTTTATTTTTTTTAAATTACTAAGATATGTCCGGCATTTGGGGCGATTAATTATCTATGAAAGAATTCAACAAAACTTTACAAATTTTTCTCAACTTAGTTTTGTGAGTCTTCTTGGCTGTCTGTGTGATTCAGAGATTGTTGGAGAAGAGTGGTACGCTTGCTTACGTAATCGGGAAATATCATGTTTGCAGTAAACGTTTTTTTGATAACAATAAAATAAATCAACATAATATGACTTTCCGATATTTAAATTACTCGTAAATAATTGACTACTTTGCCGTGGTTCATGCAGAAAAAAAATGTTTGAAGTCGGAAGTAGTAACGTTGAATATTTATGTCAATCAGATGCAATTTAACAATTTATTGTTTAAATATTATAAAAATAACGACTATTGAGCAATGAATGAATGCAACCTATTTTCTTGCAGGCAGCTTTCTATACAGTTACCAATTTAGGTAAAATCTTATTGAACAATAATCATCGAATAAAATCATTGTCACAGTGTGGCATATACCGCCTCTCTTGTGAAGACGTCATTGATCGCTACACAGCTAAGGATTTTTTCTCCGCCGAGCACATGGTTTTCCCTTGATTGGCTATTCTTTCTTCAAAAATAATATATATTACCAATTTTTATAAATGGTCCTTTTTGTCAAAAATACCATGAAAAAGCAATAGTTATTAAATAATTTTATAAAAAACTCGCAATTGAATTAATTGATAACAAACTTATATCTTCTCATTAATTAAAAATATGGGAAAATTCAAATTCAAATTTCAAATAAGTTCGGTGCTATTTCGATCTCATATATTATGTAAAGTCTAGTGTAAAACAATTGCATTGTTGCGTAACGTTAAAAAATGCATAATCGACAATACTCACGTCTTACATGGCAATATGCAGTTAATAATTTATTCATGATTATTTGAACTCTTATTAGAAGGCTTCATTGACGTGTTGTGTGTGCCATCGATTCCGCGTGTGAAAGTTTGACTGGTTCTGTGCCATTCACTACACATCGCGACCTTGCCCGCATTAAGTTTACTATACGGTTAAAATTATCGCGGAATAATTTCCGTGAATGAGTTTTGTTTTTGGCACCCACAGCGTTAAGCACCGACCTGGCGGTAGTTGAAGTTCCTACACTCAATTCCAACAGCGAAGAAACATCTGCGTATTCTTCTCATATTAGAATATTACATTGTTTTGTCTTGACTAAAGGGCATGGAAAAAAAATAGATTTGTACTTACGCTGAATCAGTTTTGAATTTAAATTATTGGAACGATTTTCGCTTCAATTGCTTTACCTTATTTGTTATTGTGAATCTTTTATTTACAATTATTTCCATCGTGTATTATCATTTTATATCGGAAAATTCTGTGATAGAATCGGTAGATTATTTTATAACGTTCTGCTAAAGATGGCGGCTTGCCAAACAACTATCGATAAACATCGTAGTTATTTTATTTGATCTGTTAACTCAATTAATTTGTGAATTGTATGAAATCATTTAGTTTACGGTTAATCTTTGTCGGAATAACCCACGATTGTAATTAAAAAAGTATTTTATCTCGGAAGACGCGGACAAGATAGTTTCGCGTAACAGATTTACTGAATTATGTTTTGACAGTAATCACATGTTAAGCGAGAATATTCCTGGTGTGCTATCATGAATTTTAAAATGAAACCAATTCATCTAAATTAAAACATTCCTGGTTTACTGCGTTCTCTACAATATGAATTGAATACCATCTCTCCTAGAAAATAAAAACATTCACTGGCGTTAACAAAAAATCTAATCAAATACAGTTTTTTTGTGAATTTAGTAATTATTAATATCTATGTCAGGTATTGTCGGGTCACTGGTGCAGTGGTCAACATCGCTGGCTTCGGTTACGTATGTCTCGGGTTCAAATCCCGGTACGGACAGTTTCATAAATCGATTCTTCAATCGGTTTATGGATTTCTGGTCGTAGGCATAAATGTTTGCGATGTCTAGAATTTATTCCCACCCATCCAATTCTAAAAACAGGGCATAGCGAGAGCGATTAGCTAAGCACTAGTCCTGTTCGTCTAGCCCTATCCTTCTATACTTCCTTTTCGAAAATTGGAGGTTGAGCAACTGAGAACAAGCAGTTGTTGTAGAAAAACTCCTGTCAAGATACCTCAATTAGGAGTCAATATCACTTAAATTGGAAGCGGAAATGGTAAAAAAAAATAATTGTATATGCTACCAAATCATAAAATTTAAACACGAATAACGTTCTTTACGCTGCGGAATACACTAAGAAGAGTGTGAAGCTTTATATGCATTCGAAACCGGTGGTGTTGGGTAAACGTCGCGTACTAGAGAGCAGCGGTCGACAACCTTTCGGACTTCACGAACCAGTAAGGCCACCATGTTGAATCTGGCGGACCAATATGATTTTTTTGAACTGTAAAAAATATAGAATGACGATCATAAAAGATACATTGTTGTATTATAAAATGCTAATAACGCTTGTTTAGTTATCGCAAATTAGTTAGTTTGATATTTTTGCTGCCTGCTTAAAATATTTTTAGGCATTCTTGATTTCAATGACTACTGCAACTCCGCGAACTAGCAAAATTTTTTCGTGGACCGCCGGTTGGCGATCGATAATATGTTTATTGTCATGGAAGAAGACACTAACTAAAAAATACTGGTTTTGAGTAATTGAACTTATATAAAAAATACGTGTGTTCTTGCATACGGTAGAGTTACAAATACGGAACATTTTCCTATAACTAACTCAGTATGCCATTTTCACTATTTAGTGTTTTCTTCCAGAACGACGATATATAATTATATATAAAAAAATATTTCTATGACAATTAATTATTCGTTATAGTTTAAGCGAATATTATTTCCACATCAAATCTAGTGTTAAAATATGCGCTTATCCACGTAGTTTGCGTAAGCAATAATCAAATAAAATTGAAATCTCGTAGATACTTCAATGCAAGTGCACCAACCGGAAACATAAAAACGGGAAAACCAATCAACGTGTAATGACTGTGATGGATCATTTCTTACGGATTGAATCATAGTCTACGGTAATTCTCAAATCGACCGGGTTTCACCTTAGAGATGATTTAATATACATTCATGTTTTAATTTTATTACCATGTATTTATTATTATGTGGTAAGCGCTCACTGTTATTAAAAAAACATGATTTGAATTGTTGAAATTTTGCATATTTCCATGTATTTCGTCACTATCGACCCGGGTCTCGCCTTTCGGCATCTTCAGGCATTCAAGCACATGAGCACTCGAATGCCTGAAGATGCCGAAAGGCGAAACCCGGGTCATTAGTGACGAAATACATGGACATTTACAAAATTTCAACAATTCAAAATTGATATTAAAATTCCATCAAGCACCCTCAGTCGATATCTTAAATTATGATTGTAAATATATTTATTTGGTAAATATTCTGCCCGGCGTTAGTCACTCACGAAAAAGAGCGGGACAAAAGACTGCATATTTCACGCGTCTGTCTTTCTCGCACTATTTTAATTTTTCTTGACTTTCTGTGATTTATGAAATTTGGTTGTGAATATTTAATAGGAACCCATGATTATTTATACATACTTACATACACTGGAGAAAGGTTAAAATACAGATTATGTATAATTTAAAATTGTGTTATAAATAATTGCACTTTGGATTAGATAGTATTAACTTAGTACACTCAAACTTTGATTTTAATAGTTTCCACTCAGTCACGGATACTTTTAACAAAGTGAGTTAAGTGGTAGTAGGTTATGTTAGGGTTGGTCTGGTTCGGTTTGTGTAATGTATTATAAGGCGTGGAGCAAAGACAATATAGGCAAGTAGTAAAGAATAAATGACATTTCTGAGAGAGTAGGTAGGACGAAACAACGACATCTGTCTCGCCGCTCGATGGAGGAAGGTGGAGAGCGGGGAGAAGCGGGGTGCGGGCTTCAACACACTTCAAGGCCCGCGTCCTGGGACAAGGACAAACAAAGGACAAAACAACGGCTCCTTCGTCTTCCATTAAAACCCCGGTCGTTTATCCGTATACTCTTCTGGTTTATTGCAATTAGTTTCGGTTAGTTAAGACATTAGACACAACAGAATTACACACTTTTAATTTGAACTCTGTAAGTGGTTTTATAGTAAGCGATGGAATAAGCCGCTCCGCCGGCGACCTTCCCCGGGAAAGATCGGGACCCCACTCACTCTGGCAGGATTGCAGGCCCTTCCCCCCACTTCAAACTGCAAACCAACAACAGCAATCAAACAAATACGACACCACTCTTAAACGCCTCAGGAGGGGTATTACATTTTTAAATTTTCATTAATAGGAAGAGTCTGCAGATTGGTTTTGAAGACCCTGTCCGCCCCATAAGTACGGGGCGGTGTCATTTCATTACAGCTTCCTGAAACTATCGAAAACTATCACTTTATTTTTTGTGAAAGAATTTGTTTTTTGTGGAATGTATTTGTTACTATTTTTATATTGTTACTACTGAAAACTATTTTTATGAAAGTGAATATGACCCAAAAAAAAGTGCATTTAATTGAAAGCCTTTAAAATTTAGAATTATGCGCAGTGTAGGCATGTCTGACTTCCGAAATAATTTATTGTGACAAACTGACTTAGGGATTTACAACTATGGAAAAGAAAATAAGGATTCTTTTCCCATTCTATAAGTGAAGGTTCAGGATTTTTTAATACCAATTATCAAAGATACCGTGCGCTTGATTTTGTTCGTAGTAATGGTATGCAACATACACAAGTAGAAGATTTTATAAGGCGTGCTGTTCGTATTTCAAAAAATGAAAAAAATTAGAATTTCGAATATTGGACGCGAGAGTGCCGCGGCATTTTCTTATGAATACATTACTGTTATCCAATTTTTATAGAAATCGTTTATTATGCATGTTAAACGAAGTATTATGTTATAGTTAAATCGTGTGTGGCACGCGCCTCTCCGTCCACTTCTATCATCGACTTATTATGAAAAAGAACAATTAATTTATCAGTTCGCTGTCATAGTTAAAACTAATTACGAATTGCATTTACCGTGATCCCGCAGTGCTGTCTGCTTGTGTTATTTTTCACGTGTGTGTATTATAAACAATAATGTGTGTGTGAGTATAGATGTGACGATGACATTGAAACACCTCTGCTCGAATATTTTAGTGCTCTTTCTGAGATATGCATTTATCATCGCGCTGCGAATTGTTTGCTATCTCGCTTCTAGATTAGAATTTGAGTGCGACAGTGGGAAGAGACCATTGATTCTGAGAGGTATATAACATTATTTACATATCTCTCATTATTGTTCTATGAATCAAATTATATATTCAATATTTAAATTTATTTTCAGATTTAATTTATATCATAGATCATATTGTAAGTGTTTCGAAGTTATTGTAAATGTATTAGCCATTACGTGTAACTTTGACTGTTAATTTTAGTATATTTTTATACTAGTTATAGAAAATATTTAAAAACATTTCAATCAGGTCGCCATTACGCGTTTTAGCTCGCTTATTACAGAAGTTCGTTGTTGCAATTTTGTTTGTTAAATATTAGCCTCATATCTTTCCTCCGATTCAAACATGTTTTTATTACATTAATGGATTATAAAAAAAGAATTTTAGTGTGACCAAATTAATAACCATGATGGCGTGCTATTCTCAGATGACATTTTCTTAAATGTGTCCGTTCCACATGTGCCTTCTACTTGACTGAATCAATCCATTCAAAAGCTTTATTGAAAAATCACAAAAAAACTTGCCGGATTGCTCATATTTGTGATTAAAAGTCATTGAAAATGGTGAATGTGAACAATAGCTATATTTTCCCAAATTAAACAAAAAGAAACCGTCCGTTGCCCTGATGAAAAATCTATCGAAATGGTTTTCTTTTGAAATCTATAGAAGTTATCAAATATAGATTTTTAAATAATATTTTCCTGTCGCACCGCAGTCAATCACACTCTGTCATTATTAATACCCGATTAAATCTGTCTCGTTCAATAAAATCGAATGATTATTATGCGCCAACGAATCTTTTTAACTAGTATGAATACACATATAATGCCCTGCTAAGTAAAAACACAGTATTTATCAATTCAATGGTTTGTCAGAATCAGGTATCATACTTACCTTTTAGTATAGTATTATTTATATTTGGATATTGATTTTTTGGGATAATGTACCTGTGTGCTGTCTTCTTTTAAAGTAATATTCGTATTGAAAAATATTTAAAAAAATAAGACACAATTTATTTGTACTACTTCCACATATTTATAATGATCAGGACCGGTTTCGCTCATCGCGAGCATTATCAACTGATCAATTAATAATGCTCGCGCGATGAGCGAAACCGGTCCTGATCATTATAAATATGTGGAAGTAGTGCAAATGAATTGTGTTTTATTTTTTAAAATATAATGTCTTTCCACCGACAGTTATTGACAGTTAACACCTTAAAAGCGTATTGAAAAAGTATACATTTTTGGTAAAATAATCTGTTTATGTGTTTATATTTATTATTGGCACTGTTTAGCTCCTGTAAGTAAAAACACAGTAATTAATAACTCATAATTATTTCCTTCCGCGATCACAGGAATCGTGTATTCTATGTTATTTTTTTGCCATAGCCACAAGCTGTACCATGTATTTTCCACGATTCATATGTTTAGCTAGTAAATATCTTTCAAAAATTAAGAAAACTTGCATTTAAACACGTGCCAAACAACTGTCAGAATGAAATAGTGACATTGACAAGAAGCAGCGTAACAGAAAATATTCATAAACCATAGATAAACACACAGTAACATAATTGTAAGTAAAAACGCATCGCGTCTACAAAACATCGTGTTTTTTCTTACGCAAAATATTCCAAATTCTCCATTTTATATACCCCTTTCTTTCATTTTAACATTTTCTGTAAATACTGTGTTTTTGTTTAGCAGGGCCGCATAATCCGATGCGCTTTTGGAGACGATTCTAGAGGCGTGACTATTGACTCGTTCAGACTCGCAGAGCAATCACCTCCCAGTCTGGCGCTTAACGATAAAAATAACCACAGACAGTTTCCCACCCCTCGAGTGCGAATCGATGAATAAATGCAATGTCCTGCGTTTGCAGGCTGTTTTCAAAGCGTAGTCGTATCGTTATTTCTTATCTGAAACATAAAATGAATTATATATTTTTGCGTAATTATACATTTGTATAGTATATTTGAATCAGGTACTGTTTCGCTTTTCCCACTTTTTGTTTTCAGAAGTAAGGACACCTTCGTTGTCAAAAATAAAGCAATTCAAAATTCACTCTAAACAACTGATGTACTTCACTTATTCCATTTTATAAACGAATGACATTAACATATTATTTATTGTGTACTGTGTATTGTTAGTAAGTTTCAGATTCTTTCGACATTTTTTCGTCACACTTTCAAAACTATTTGTGCTCATAAGTCGTAGACTTATGTTGCATCTAATATTTATGTTTAAAATGGCATTTACAAAAAATCTTTTGAAAATATTTCCGTAAACTATTTTTCTATAACATATTCTAGTTTTGCTCACTTTAAAATTAGGTGACTGTCACGTTCATATGTATTTATATTGATTTAATACAATGTATGCTTTATCGTCTTAACGTACAATTAAATAGCTAATCGAATCGTAGCACTTCTAAAATATATAGACATTACTTCCCATTATTTCCGAAGACATCTAGTATGAAACAGTCAATAATATTACCGTTTTCTACGATTTAATTTCACTATGTTATTATTCAGGTAAGTTCGTCGGCGTCCGTGGAGCAGTTGGTAGCGTCGCTGGCTACGGTTACTGATTTCTCGGGTTCAATTCCCGGTGCGAACGGTTTGATTTCTGTTCGTAGTCTGAGTCCTCCCTCCCACCCATCCCATCCTCACGGGGCGTAGTGAGAGCGATTAGCTAACCACTAGTCCTGTCATAGCCCTATCCTTCTATCCCCACTCTCTTCAAAAAGAGAGGTTCAGCAACTGAGTAACAAGCAGTTCTCGTGGAAAAAATTCTGTTAAACAGTCCCGGAGCCGTGTTTTCACATGATACAACAGCCATCGCTTGAGTCCCGGAACCGTGTTTTCATGTGATTGACCAGTCTATCAAAAACAGTCATGTTTGAGTCATTAGACGATACGTATTACAACGTAATCCTGGTTTTTTTTTTTTTTTTAAATAAAACACAATTTGTTTGTACTACTTCCACATATTTATAATGATCAGCTTCATATTTATAATGATCAACTTCAGTTGATAATGCTCGTGATGAGTGAAACCGGTCCTGATCATTATTAATATGTGGAAGTAGTACAAACAAATTGTGTTTTATTTTTTAAAATATAATGTCTTTCCACCAAGAATTGACAGTTAACACCTTAAAAGTAACTGGTTTTAATTATAGTCAATTTAAAAAACTTTCCAAAACAGTCATCTTATTTGTATTATTGCCAAATTAGGTTTTGATTTCATCGACATAAAATATCTATCGAATTTTAGTTCTATAATTCTCCCCCTTCTGGAGACGATATTGCGGTGACACCGAGTCCACTCCGAGTTAGACTTTTCCAGGATCTACATGACAGAATGTCGGGGGATATGTCTAACCACATATTGATACCAATACCGTCAACAGAAAAAAATAAGCCCTGTAGAACATGCAAGGTGTGTGCAAAGCACAAGAAAAGTAGTGAGACTAGGTACATGTGTAAACGTTGTCGTGTGGCTCTTCACAAAGAGAAATGTTGGCAATTTTACTATACAAAAAATAAATATTAAAAGTTTTAAACAATTCCAAAAAGTTTCATTTGATTTCATCCACTATTTCTATAGTTATAACACTTTTAGTAAACGCTTAGCAAAAACGATATTTCCTTAAAAATGGGCCGGGCACAGGGGTTGGTTTTACCTGATTTTGGCCGGAGCTGATAAGAGTTAAGAGACCACATGCTCCACGTTGGGAGCGGACACGGGAAAAAAAAGTTCTCCCAAGTCATTGTTATTATCAAATGTGCTTTTTATTGCCGTATTCATTTTTAAAAAGACAGATAATAAAATTAGTTCAATCAATAATTATTAAAATGCATTTTGATTAAATTGAATACGTCGTTTTCAACTCATTTGTTTATATAAAATTATATTTACGCGACTGAGTTAATGAAAAAAAGGTAAAATAAACATTGTGATACAGTGTAATCTGTATTCTGATAATGCACAATTTTGTTACTATCACAACCTGACCTACCGGTGCAGTCACATTATCTGATTGATTATTTTAACACCATTTGTTTTAAGCACCGAAAACTTCCGCGTCGTTTTTTTTGCATATGATCTCTCGTGGTCTGCATAAATGTGAAATAATACTTTCACATCGCCCGGTTACGTAATTCTATCTCACTATCGATTATTCATGGGTGTTTTTTTGTGATGTTCAGTGACCTAGTATTTGTAAGTAAATAATAAACTATTGTCCGACCAAACTATCAGAATCGTTGTACTGTAATATTTTCTATGGATTCGGCGGTAACTTTGTGGAAGCTCATTTTCAATATAAAATTAAAATTGACAACTTAGTTATTCCACTTGGTTTATCACTAACGTGACGCGTTTCACCTCTTTAATAAGCATCTTCAGACTAACAATATCGCAAGGTTATTTATTAGTGTAACAGTGTTTATATCTTACCCCCCTCCGCACGCCCAGTAGAATGGAATAAAACCCACCCCCCACTCTTTATTTAATGTAAGCATTAGAATCATTGTTTACCTTAGAAATAAATAACCTTGCGATATTGTTCGTCTGAAGATGCTACTTAAAGAGGTGAAGCGCGTCACGTTAGTGATAAACCAAATGGAATAACTAAGTTATCAATTTTAACGTTGTACTGTATTTAATATTGTTGACATAATAATAAAATGATGAAAAAACTTTGTAAATTAAATTATTATAAAGTAAGATTGTTGACAACATTGTAAATTAAATCATTATAAGGTAAACAACAGCTATGTGTTTAGTTCCACAAGAATTATTTTATCAACTTGATAGCCACTTGAATCACGCCATCGTCAGAAGTAAGAAATATGCTAAAACTGGCTTATGATCATCTATCATATATATACTATTTTAAAATTACTATCGACTCGATCTTGACGATGTATCATGTCGAAATAGCTATCATCTCGCCATGTATAATATATAATTCTTGCGGAAATAAACGTACTTCAAAATTATTTTGGAATTCTGTGTATTCATTATTACTATTATTGGCCTCACAGGAGGATTTTGGCGACTTATTTTACATCCTCTGTGTCTTCAGCCATTTTTTCAGTTGGTTATACCGGCTGTCATGGAAATCCTACTTTGAATTTTAAGTACATTAATAAACCGTCTTAGTACTGTAGCCGAGTGATCATCGATCGCTCTCTGATGTTTATATTACCATCCTTCCATCGAATCCTTAAAAAAGGGAGCCTGAGAAGAGCGATTAGATAAATAATAGTCTCAGAAAAATCAACCAGTTCTCTTAAAACTATTTCTGTTCAGATTCTTTATTATAAGTATATTATCCACATTTAGAGCGGGCTGGTTGAACAAAATGGCAGTCTGGCCCGCAATCCGGGGTATGCCTCTTCCGGTCATTATGGATAAATGCAATGCAGCCAAGGTTTTGAATTTGCGAACCAAATGTTCCCCAAAATTACTTGAACAGGTGCGAAATATATTCAACTAATCTGAATTGTAGTCTTTTTATGTGTCGTTTCAGCACAATATACAATTAATTTTAATTGTAATCTTTCAGAAGCATTACTTTTTCTGTAGTTGTGTTAATATTATAATAATCAGAATATTGAGAATTTTATATAATTTGATTCTAAACTACTCTCCGGAATGTTCTTTTTTGTTATGGTGAATGTGGGAATTAGTCATTGTATGTCTATTCGCTAATACGTTGCATACATTAATCTTATCACCTCTCAGTTTCCCAGTGTGATAACACGCGGTGTTAGTTAGTATATCGCGGCGATAAGAGAGATAAGATAATAGGTGGCAATTATTCATTTTCTGCAGCGGCATTTTCACCAATTTATTATTAATTGACTTCTTCACGCTTCTTCAGATCTGAATATCTAACGCGGGGCACGATTCAATGTCGATCGCAAGACTTTGTTTTAATTGGCCATCTCTGCTCGTCTGTGACCGTTTTATTTGGGCCAATAGTTTAATATTTTATTGTTTCATTTTGGTCACTTTGAATAACGGTGCAATTCGGAACGACTAAAAGCACTTAATTTACTAAAATTGACATCCATCTGTCCACTGTTCGTCATCTTAAATGGACGATTATTTTTGTGTAAATTATTCAGTGATTCTTCAATTATTAGATATTGGATATTTATTACCGATTGAGGTGAGTTGAGATATTTTAATAATTTATAAATGAAAGAAGAAAATATTTGATATTTACCATTTTACTGACTGTATTACTTAGCGTCAAAATGTGCATTATCGGTTATTTTCTACTTCTACTTTTTCACTGCACGTATTTGAAGCGGGCTCTTAGTTTCCTGAGAATTTATTGCTAGGATGCTTATGGACTACGTTGTATAATATCCCGCCAATATTCCATGATTAAGATTTCGTTAAGGTTATGTATTGGAAAAAATAATGAAGAAAACACGCCTTAAGAATACTGACAGTGGGTGCGTTAAATTTGTGAATTATCGTTTGAAACCTAAATAATATTCCAACTAACCCTAACATCAAACTGTATATTCATTAAATACCTCAATTAACCGCCGTCGTAATATATTTATTAATACATGTAGCAACATGAAAAATAATTGATCGCATATTCTATAGTTCAGTATGTATTGTTTTTTTAAAACAGCATTTTTGTTCAATTACAGCGTCCTACATTTGATTTAAATTGTCTTCATTGATAAAATATGACCTTCTTTTGTCGTCTGTTTTGTTCTTCGTAAAGTTTCAACGCCCACGCTTCATTTGTGAATCTACAGCGTTTCATCCCATTGTTGGTGAAATACAGCTAGACCGAATGATTCGGAGTATAAAGTCATCCGAATTTATCTTCAGAAACTTATTTGAATCATGCATTTGATTCACATAATAAATTATTCGTATTTTTAGCACAGTACTGCATGGATTCAACACCATTATTTTTTTAATTGGTCGCTATGGACGGCTGTCATACACTAAATGCAGTATTTATCATATTTTCATAAAACATTTGCGAATCTAATATATCATCGAAGAAATCTTTATTCGTCATTATGTTCTTAATAACTTAACTACACTTGAGCTTAAATAAAAAATTTAAATCTTTAATGAAGTTGGAAAAATTATTATTCAACTCTATATTGTATAATATAATTATAGTGTCGTGTCGTTTCACTCGTAAAACCGGTTAATGTGTAACATCAATTAATTATAATAGGATAAAATATCAAAGTTATAGCACTACATAATGTGATTATGTAGTTGATAGCTGATGATGGCGTTAAGACGGAATAGCTATCAACTACCTAATAAAATTTTGTAGAACTAAATAATTTGATATTTTATTCTATTCTAATGGAATTCTACCAAGTAAATGCCAATTCAATCATTTGAAGTTAAATCAAATATTTTTTATTTCACATGCTTGCGATAATTATTGTACACACGCAACAACATTGAAAATGTAGACCTTTGAAAAATAGCCACAAACATTTTTGTAGTTATTCGTAGTCAACACAGAAAACTGACATGGACAAAGTAATTGAAACATTTATTTACATTTACTATTTTACTACTATAGATGTAATTTAAGACATCGACTGAGGGTGCTTGATGGAATTTCAATATTAAATTTGGATTATTGAGATTTTGTACACTTCCATGTATTTTGTCACTAACGACCCGGGTTTCGCTTTCGGCATCTTCGGCATTCAGAGTTCAGAACTCAGTTCGAGTCCACTCGTGTGCTCGAATGCCTGAAGATGCCGAAAGGCGAAACCCGGGTCGTTAGTGACAAAATACATGGAAGTGTACAAAATCTCAATAATCCAAATTTACTATAGATGTACCAATTTAACCAAGCCTCTAGTGAGGGCACCACCTTCGCGTCAGGAATTTTCCATACTCAACCAGAACATAAATTTCAATAAGTTCCAAAACTGATATTTTAGCGACGGTCATTAAAAGTAGACACATATATTTATTTTGCATAAAATGGCAATTGGAGAAATTTATTCTAGACGGTCAATTCTAGTTCCGAATTCGGCGGCGGTAATGTTGTAATGTTGGTGCTACTATAGTGGTCTAATTAAATCGGCAATACTCTTTTTCTTAATGAGATTTGTTTATCAATACAAATCACGATTGAAAATATTATATAAATGGTAGCAAATCACTTTATACATAGGAATAAAGATATTATATAAATTTAATTTTTATTGTGGTTTTTAGGTTTACCCGACTATTCCCTAGTTTTTTTTTAAATTTCAAATGTAACGAACAGATATTGACAAGCTTGGTCAACCTCCTGGCCACATCCCTCCACACAGTCCACACCCAATGGTGATTGTGCAATTGCATTACGATCAGTTTAAAAAGAAATACCCTTCTTTTTAAAGGAAATATTTTAACAAATCAAATACAGAATAAATATTTTACTCTCCATCATTATATTGTGATTCAAAAGATTAACAACAAAGATGACGCGAAAAATAGTAAATCAGAATACCGTCTAAAAATTGCCGTAACAGTATTTCACTGGGGTTGCTACGTTTTCCTCCCGACGCCTGATGAAATTGAAACTAATTTATTCAATTCTAACCTTTTGAATGCGGAATACCGCCCGCTGGGAGATGTATTATACTTTCGGAGCACTAGCTACTCGGCAATAATTAATTGATCAACGAATAATATGTGTAGTTTTTCACCCGTCCCAGTTGTTTTACATTCTAATTAAACTGAATGAATAAAACATACATAAGCGGTGTTCTACGCTGAAATTACCCAGTCTGGCGGGCACGCACCTGATTATTTCTTAGTTTTTGCATACAATGTAACATAGCACAACTCTGATATATGCATATTTTTTTTTAAAGAAGATTTATACTATTTTTACCGTTCCAGTAATGTTCCACCGCGGAGCAGTTTAATTACTATCTTCTGATGTTTTATTTTGTGCTTCAGTATTTTTTTTATTGCGGTGATGATTCAAGATTTTGTCGGAATTAACCTGTTGTGACGCGTTTGATTTAACCTTCCAATCCCGGGCAATCCCCGCTAAGGAATGTTCAAAAACATATTCGACAATATATATTTGAATTAGCATTACTTGATTGAATTTGCATTTACTTACTAGAACTAATTGTAAGAAAGTAAAAATATCATTTAAGATATCGACTGAGGGTGTTTGATAGAAATTCAATATCAAATTTGAATCGTGCAAATTTCATAAGATTTATCATTAACGGCCCGAGATTCGCCTTTCGGTATCTTCAGGCATTTAAAGCACATGGATGATCTCAAACTGAATAAACTCGTCAATTCAAGTTCATCCGTGCACTTGAATGCCTGCAGAAGCAGATGCATAATAGCCAAACTCGGCTTGCTAGTGCCAAAACCTATAGAAGTGTACACAATTTGAACAATTAAAATTTATTAAAATATCGATTGATAATTTATCTTTTATGGATGTCTCCTATTAACTCTTCCTAACCTATCCACTCACGAAAACAGAATTCGCGAACAATTATCCTTATCAAATCTGGCAACGCACTTTGAGGAAACTGACCTGCAGTTTGGTTTCAAATTATGACTCCCGTTAGTAACAAGGAGCATATTGAAAATAACTAATTGTGTGTCAGACGTGCCCCACCTTGATTTTTAAGTCTATAAGAGGAGGTGTCGAATTGAAGAATGAAGGGGAAATATTTAAAGCCACTCCCTCTCCATTACTGCTCTCCAAAACCGTTTTTTAGGTTTCGATATATAGTAGGAAGGGATGAAAAATATCAAAGGTATCACATAGACGGGCCAAAGATCATAAATCATTGTAACATACATTTGCCATTCAATATCTTGATCATGACGTAGAAGCCTATACGCTCAGCTTACTAGTCTCAGTGGAAAATTACAAATCAAATTAAAATATACTGGACACAAAGGAAAACGAAACCGACTTTCTTATTTACATATTTATGGTAAACGAGATGTTTATTTGTTTAATATTATTTCATTTTGAACCCTATGTCGATTGTGAAGCTACAGATATAAATTAATATTTGACTTTACAATGTTCGTAGTGAATTAACGTGTATTTACACAGATGCGAATACAACATATAATATAAGTGCTCGAACGAGATATTTGATATTTGTCTGTAAATTAATATTGCTTATTACATACGTAGTCTTTGCGTGACACTCGTCGGCTGTTTTCGCATGCTCTCTATTTTAGTTATTAAAAAACGTGTTGGTTACAGTGATATTTCAAAAATATTTTTTTTCGTATAAAATACAAATTTTGTTAAAATTCTGTGTGCCATTATATTTACAGCGATTGTCATTTAGCATTTGATGATTAAATAATAGGTAAGTCTTTACAACGTTACTTTACATGATATCTAAAAAGGTAATTAAATGTGTAACTTTCGTCAAATGATTTAAATATAAAGGTAAATATGGACATCGAATTTTTTTCTAGCGACATTGTTTTCATTACATCATAATCAACAGACCTTCCATTACACGTCTTATGACAAAGGATTGATATTGTACGACTATTCAATAAAAATAACAAATTATTAGCATCTTAGATTATCATTATCAGATGACCAAACCTTGAGAATTCACATAGGAACTGTTAAAACGTCCGAAATAAGTGTTGAGATTGGTGGTAAATGAATCACAACACAGTTTTCTTGCACATAAAGTTAATTTTCTATCGTTTTTAATGATTGCTTTGTAAAATACGTAAATTTGATGTTATTATGCACCGCCATGTCAGTTGATATTATTAATTTAATTGCTTTAATCTGTTTTCATCTAGACATAGGCTGTGTGTCACTTTAAAAATCTGATTCGACAGGAATGATTGCAGACGTCACTTTCGAACATAGGATGGGAAAACAGAAAAAAACATCATAGTCATTTCAGCTGCGCGCGCACTATTCACGTTTTCCCACTCTGGGGTTGGCGCCCCTGCTATACACGTCAACACACACACTATTTTCCGAACGTCATTCACCCACACACTCTCGCGTTGGCGGGCAAGCGCCGCGCGCGCGCCAGACCGTCTGGAAAATGTTTCGCAGACTAACCACAAGCGCCGCCGCCTAGAGCGGGTCAGGGCGATAAGCGTAGCCGTCCGTGTCCTCCGCCCGTACTTCAACAAATATCCGTCTGTCAAATGGAAACTTTGTTTATTTAAATTATAATCAGGTGTGCAACATAATAAAATTGCCTTTATCAGCGTGTTCGAAAATTGAAAAAAAATCTTTGACACTTCCCTCCATAGATGTGTTCTCATCTCATTTTTTCCTTTATTGGTATTTCGATATGTGGTGTTGTCGGCGAATTAACTCGGCCGACTGGCCCCTAGGATCTATTATTGAAGGTAAACTAATCAAACGGACAATGGCTCCGAATTAAAGTGAATGGCTTTCTTTTGTGGATGTTTTTAAAAGCTTACCGTTTGGCTTCTCGGGGAGTTTTCCACCCTGTTATATTCTGTTTTTGCACGGCTCTCGGATCGATCGGCCGTATTCACAGTTGAATATTATTATATGTTATGAATAACAACGCTTCATCCTCCTCGGTTGCACGATTTGCTGATTATCATTTATTAAACGCTTTGTACTGATACACACAGCTACACAACTTCGTAATTATCAATGTTAATCAACAATTGATAGTACTTCACTTGGGCGACGTCTGTATATTAATTTATGCGATGTCATCATCCCTACTTGAATTTTTCTATTTCACATTTTCTTTGTCGTTTGTATTCACTTTCCTGTGTGTGTATTCGTGAAAATTGTATTAAACCTTTGAACCTGCTTGAATGTATACGTTTGAGATATTGGCTACCTTAGTTAAGAAACATTTTATTTGATGGGAAGGGTACTTGAAATCATTGGATTTATGTAACATTTTTAAATCACAAACGTTTCCTTTGTTCTACTCGATATGAAAACATTGTTTTATAGGATTTTCTTTCAGTTATCAACTGTCAACATGTATATGCCTCATTTTTAAAATATTATTTTGAATATTTTGAATATCCTTTTTATATTTCTAGCCGATAACATGTTTCAAACTGTATAAAGAGTCTTTTTATTGGATAATCTGTTATCAGCTATTGATCGGCATATTCTCTTTATTGAAAGTTAAGTAAATATAAATAATTGTCTTTGGTTGATATCTGAAGTCAAAAATTTTCAGCGTTTTATTTTCGTAACAATCAAAAACAATTGAAAGTTTCAACACATTTTTATGCATACATATATAACGCCTATAAGATTTTCTCAATAACCACTTCAGTTAATAATATTTTTTTCTCATATCTCTTACCACTCCTTAAAAAGGGGAGAAGAGTATTTGACCATATTTTTTAACGAGCTCTTCTACTTGTGCAATGAGAAAAGAGGATAAAATACTGACATATGACCTGTCCTCGTAAAAATAACACCATGATCAAGCCTTATGAATGCATGGGATATTGTTTAAGAAGAGATCAATATTAATTTTTCGTAATTTGTCTCCATGGTCAGCTTTTATAATACATTAAAATTGATATCTCTGATATTCCAGTGTTATCGCCGGTTCCAATGAAAAACAAGAAACAATGTTTTAAAACAAAGAAAGTTTTATTCAAAATGAAACAATGAGCTCTGCACATAATATTGTTTTAAATTGCCGGCTTATTTTTTTATATTACGGAATATTTACTTGAATTGTATTGACACAATTCGAGATAAACTTAATATTTGAATATTTAAGAAATCACAATTAATCCAAATTCCCCACATTTTAAAACTCCTAACGTCTTATGTAAACATAAGAATTATCTAAATACAGGTGTTGGTGAGTAAAAGAATTGCTTTTAATTTTACGCAAACCGGGGCGGGGCTGGGGTGTGCAATTATTTAATTAGCATTCCTCCTATCTTCATACTTCTAAATTTGGCATTATTGTAAAGTTTGAGCTTTGATTAACAACTGATTGTAGAGAATTACAACATATTGATTCGTTTCACATTGTTCAAAATACCCAAATTACTTACGGATCTTAGATACTGACGTTAACAATTATGTTTAATTCTATGCTATCAATACATGCGATTCGCATCACTTATTTGTGTCGTCAAGCTCTCACGTATATATGTATATAATACATATTTTAGAAACAAATATAGTGGAATAATCGCAGTACAAATTCTGCGGTAAATTTCAAATACCGAAGATTGTACTTAAAATATTTGACACATTTATGCAGAGATCGATTTAAAAAGTTAATCTTTTTTTATTTCACGTAACTTGGATATATCTCAAATGCAATACGTTTGATCGCCATCTTGAAGTCCGATCGATAAGTTTACGCAGATCAGTGGCTCCGGTAAACTCGCCGGCTGAATGATGCACCGTGCCAATCATTATATCTCCGTTGCTATTTACCGCATCAATTATCGCTGCCCCGGAGAGTCCGTCTCGCCGCGAAGACAGTCCGATTTGCGGTTTCTCGCTGGTTGCATGGAGGCGGCGGCGGCGGAGGCGAAGGCGTCGCAAGATCAATATCCCTTGCATAATACTCTCGCGGGACTACTCGCCTGACAACAACAGGCAGCAGGAACTATTATGTATTCGGGCAAGAGCACGTGCATGCCGGTATGTGTTACACAACGATGGAATAATTGACGAAAATCATTGCAAAGGAATAGTTCTATTGAGTTTCGTATCATCTTGGCTCGACCACGTTCGGTGCCGAATAATAAAACCAACAAGCTTGCCGATATTGACAATCTCTCAATTTATTAAAACTTATAAGCGATTGTTTTTATTTTTCTTATAAATCGTGTCATATATCCTTGCGACGTAGCTTAACTCTTAGAGCGCCAACCGTTTTCGCACGAATTTATTTTCAGTCGATCTGTTAAAACGCTTACTATGGCTAAAAATAGATCAATTTCAACAATAAAAAAATTGAGAATTATGTGAATCCTGAATACACGAAGAAGTAAACGAAACTCGTCGCATTTTCGCTAAAGAAAATCGAAGAAAATGAATAACCTAAAAAATACTTACCTAAAATCTACGAATTTGCTAGCAAAATGGCTGCGGCCAGACTTCATAAACACCGCCAACACCCACACAAGCAAGCGCGTAGCCGCATAAATATGTGTAATAGATAGGGCTGACGATTATCGAGAGCTCTTTTCAAAAATACATTTCCTTCTGTTCTACTTGACATTTTCATGATCTGTTGCCTAATTTCTCTACCTTAAGGTTTTAACTATTTTTAAAAACAAATATCCGCAAGTGTTCCTTCTAGTTTGGCCGGAAATACGAGATAAAATCTTGAACATGTAAACATGTCCAGCGCGTTCACTGGGCTGACAGTGGATGTAAGTCGATCACTAAGCACCATTTTGATTAGGTTGCGTAGAAAAATTGAAAACATTGCAGTTACTTTGAATACAAATGGACATTGGGATATGGGTACATCAATATGTGTAAATTTTAACTGGTTATTGAAACTCGCGAGTGCAGGCATAAATCGTTACCGAAATTTCCTCGCTCCGGCGAATTTTTTTTTTTCGTCGCAGGAACTTTGCATGTATAATGGAAAAGACGAAAATATCTAACTTTGTTCTGAATAAACTTTTGATATTGTCCCTTGTCGCAAGATGATAAGGACACACTAATGTATCTGTCACTCCGAATAAGTAACTCATCTACGCCAAAGTTTTCCCTTGCATTTAAGATATTTCACGAAAAATAATGCTGATATAATATTTTAATAACATATTATTTTATCTATAAAAACATTTTGACTGTATTACTTAACTATTTATACATATAAGCACCATTTAAAATTTATACTAATTTTTAATATATTAAATTTCGTATTTCGTAAGCCTCTCTCTTCGTACATTATCTTTTATTTTTTAACATTTTTTTACATTCTGCATTTATTCGCTAGACGCTAGAGTATTATTTATCTCAGCTACAATATAAAACCACTTACATCTTTCTATCTGGAAATGACTTAGTACTCGCATCGTAATATCATGCATGCTATTTGCATAGAAAAATTAGCATGATCCATTTAAAAGAGTTGTCGCTAGCAGGTACAGCGGCTGTTTGCACTGAAAATATGTTTACGCTATTTAGAACGACCGTTGTAATTGTCTCGGTAAATATTTAAAAGAATTTCTACAGCAGAGGCAATGCACATTATAATATCGTTAAATGCACGCTATTTACATAATCGTCTTTCATGTACATAGAAGTAATATAATACAATTCAAATCTAAACGGAAGAGAAATGCGTTGGTTATGGTTGCTTCGGAATTTTCGATATTGTTATTGTAATCAGCTGTATTTTCGTTGGATTCGGTGTTTAGTTGGTGGATATCTGTTTTTACATATAAATACTTAAAAAATAACGTTCTTAAAAAAATATTTTGACTTTACTCTTCTGTAAACTATGCAAAATGTAAAAATATTTTTAAAATACTTAAGCCTTTGATATACCACCATTCATTCATAATTTTCATGTTCAATAAATAGCGGATTTTAATCAATAATTACGATACAGGTATTTTTTACTATACGTTCAGTCCGAACATCCATACATAATACAGAATTAATATTAAAGTATAATGCAGTTTGCAGTGATTA
This sequence comes from Himalopsyche phryganea, assembly GCA_022494535.1. Classification (NCBI taxonomy): domain Eukaryota; kingdom Metazoa; phylum Arthropoda; class Insecta; order Trichoptera; family Rhyacophilidae; genus Himalopsyche; species Himalopsyche phryganea. Next base: position 1,166,203 of record JAGVSL010000080.1, on the reverse strand, counting down.
ACGAATAAAATAATGATACATTTCTCATATTTATAGGTTAATACTTGAACTGGTATCTTATCCAAACTTTGCGATGTCAATAAATTTAATCAGGTATTCGTAAACCATATCAAGTTGTACTAAGTACCGCTAATATACCGTAAATAGACAACGATAAATCTCATTATTTTGATTCGCGTTCAGATGTACCAGTTTTCCTTTGGAAATATTTATTCTTTTACTTTGTATGTAAAATAAGGGTTAATAGAAACCAAATGAAAATATCATTCTTGAATAGAGTTTTCCAGATAGGCCTCGGCAGACTCATAGAATTCTGTGAGGCTAAGAAGCTAGGGAAGAAGATTTTAAATATATGAACATTTAAAACATTTAAGTTTATATCTAGGGATGGGTTGGATATGATGAAAATTCTCGCTTTGTGTGACTTTATCTTCTCCAAATTTATAATATAATGGAATGGGTTAGACATAAAAAAACGATTTCAATATTGATAAATATGATATTTTATCATTCATAAAATAGGCAAAGGTGTTATTCTTTCGCTTTTCAATTAATCTAGTTAAAGATCTAACAATTTCGTAAAAAAGCCTACTCTTGTGGAACTTGATGCTTTCCTAAGCTCTACCTTATTATAATGAAGGTATAAATTTCATAGTGAGCGTTTTCCTATATTGTCATAGTTTTACACTTAAAATTGTCCATTACATTATACCACAGTATTTTGTAATAATTGATATTATCATCCTGAAAACACATCCCTACACACAGTATGTAGTGTTATTTGGAATGAGACGCTGGTTTTCGTGCCAAACGATCATCGTACGCTTGTTCCATGGAGATTATGAAGATGAACGAGGCAGCCGAACGAACAATGGTCAAAAGTAACACCCATGTATTATATGCATCAATATCACATAACATATTTATACAGCGCACTGTCCAATGATATTACTTACTTAATTCAGAAAACATTGCCTGCACTCTGCACCAATTATGCTCCATGTGGGATATACCGAAAACTGGAAGCGCAGTCAACGTGAATGCAAAGAACATTAAGTGGAATCTACAGGAATTAAAAGTAAGTCTCTTCGTTTTGGTAAATATAACACAAGATTGTGCAGGACACATTGTGTTTACCTAATCCTAGAACAGGGGAAATTAACTTTACCGATACTTAGACCACTCCGCCTGAAATACATTCAGTAAAGGTGTTCGAGCTGTAGGGAAATTGTATTAAATTAGTAATTTCGTAATTATACGTTCTGTGTTACTGTGTGAGATGTTCAAGAGAAAATCAGGCTTAAAGTTCTATATTTTTACTATAACAAATCTATTTATTATGTGCTCATTCTGATATCTTCATATTGCAAATACTTGAAATCTATTGGAGTGTAGTGAATTTTGTTAGTATACACCAATAATGAAAAATATTTCGTTTATTCACTTTTTACTACTGTACGTAATATTATCTTCAAATGTTACATAATATTAATGGAAGACGTACATTTTAATATATAATAAGCAACATATCTTGTTCAATTAAACTCTACTCAAGCTATACGCTTAGCCAATAAATTTTTCTATGTACGAGTTGTTTCATATTACAAATATAAATCTAATGTAACCCGCAGTTTGTAAGTACTAAGTAGGGCATTCAATCCTGGGCCCTTTTAATGATCCCGGAACTTTCAATCCCGGGATTGACCATTCTTATCTTTCGGATTTTTAAAATTTATTTTGAAGAATCGGACAGTCATTTAAAAAGTAAGAGAGGAGAAATATTAAAAAAACTCAAATATACCTTTAACGTATATTCCTTAATTAATAATAGTATAAAATAACAAAGTATTTAGTTCTACAAAATTTTATTAGGTAGTTGATAGCTATTTCAGCTTGACGCCATCGTCAAAACTGTGGCGTCAAGCAGAAATAGCTATCAACTACCTAATGAAATGTTGTAGAACTAAACTCTTGGTTATTGTTTCCTATTGTAATGGAGTTCTACGAAGTAAATGCCAATTAAATCAATAAATTCAATCAATCTCGTTGGCTCTTTTAAAGAAAATGTCAATAATTAAATTGAACACATTTTAATTTGACAACATATAATATCGACAACGTTTAAAAAATATACAATAATAATCAAAATAGTTTTACAGTTAATAAAATTTTATTAACTATTAATGGGAATATTAATTATTTCATATTAAGGAAATCAATACGTAAATGAGAGAACGTTAAGTGGCGGGGTCAGCGCACATCTTTAAATAGAGTCGATTGAAATTGATTTTTCTATAAAATAATACATAAAAAACAAGAAAATTGTTGTCAAAGTTGTCTCAGGCTGTTGGACCATATGTTTTATATACGTACATGTATGTATATAAAACAGCAGAGTTGTACTGGATATTTTTCATTATTAATAATTAGTTTATCGGGAAGTATTTAATTTGAAGATTTTACAGTGAGTTCCGAAATCCCGACGGTTCTGAAATGCTTAATTGACCGGGATCCCAGATTACCGGATTGGAAGCCCTCGTAATAAGTCTCATATCCAAACATCATCGCTATAATCTATATTCTCACTGTAACGATAAATGAGGCGGATAGAAACCAAACCGACAGTGCCATAAGCTGAAATTGTATAAAATCTTCAAGAGGTAACTGTTTAACATTGCTTTGAAATATCATTGTTGTTTGAAACCATTTCTCTCGTCAATCTAAATATTTATATTATTATCAATATGTTATCGGAAAAAACCTTCTTGTTTCAAAATGTTTAAGCTATAGGTAGATATCACATATAACTGATTATTTAGGTATGTACAATCCATAACTACATTTCAGATTTTTCGAGATGTTTTTATTGTTAATTGGAAGACAATGGGATGTAAATGTATGAACGATTATCGTAAAATAAATCATATTTGAAATATAATAATTATGTATAACTTGTTATAAATTTGTTAATCTACTTTATTATTTGTACAAAACGAATTTAAGAACAATGCGCGAAACATTTTTAACCCGTTGGATTATCGTTATTCCGTTAGGTGGGTTATGTATTTACATACTATTTCAAATATAAATATTGGGGTGGGAATATTTAGACATTTATTGATTGAATTGACATTTACTTGGTAGAACTCCATTATAATAGGACGAAATAACAAATTATTTAGTTCTACAAATTTTTTATCAGGTAGGTGATAGCTATTTCGGCTTTACGCCATCGTCAGAACTATATTTAAACTTATTTTTGCTTAGATATATATACTGTTTAGAAGAGATGGACCATATCATGTCATCTCACGTATTTAAAAATCATAATGTTTATTTTAAAATTAAATCATTCAAAGTAATAATTGTGTTTACTTTTCTAGCTACTTTTCTAGGCATTTGTAGTTGCATACATAGGTTATAATTATTGCGTCGAAATATCAATCCATTTTTGCGCAGATGTGTCGCTTGCCAAAAACAGCACAACTCTCTGAAATGACACACACGTAGATTCACGTAGTTGCTAATTCTGTAAATTATTACTCGGTCACGAAATGGGTATTATCATTATTTGCGTACAAATATACTTGTGTTACTGAAACGACTGATAACACATTGGAGATTCTAGATAGTTCTATTGAACTGCTGAAATAACATTTGATGGTGTCGATTTTAGTCCCTTTTGGGCATTTTCAGCAATTCAAGTACTTGTTAATGGTATGATATATGTCAATCGAAAGTTGTTTATTTATTTAAAAATCTACTACTTAGTGTTACTTTGATATAACACAAAAAAAATATATGCTAATACGAGAAGCAACGAAAACAATATGTGTGGTACATACTCTTATTTCTTTTTTTTATAAAAGTATGTCACATTTATATATATTCGAACATGGTTATTTATATTTAATGAAGGATATACAAAATAATTATCGGTGAAAGGATTATAGCAAAAATTTACAGAAAACCACAGAAATTACACATAATCTTACGAATCATATCGACGGTGTTTTGTCCAATTGATTTAACCCTCAAATTTGGATTATTGAGATTTTGTACACTTCCATGTATTTTGTCACTAACGACCCGGGTTTCGCCCTTCGGCATCCAGGCACTCGAGCACACGAATGGACCCGAAATGACTGGAGATGCCGAAGGGCGAAACCCGGGTCGTTAGTGACAAAATACATGGAAGTGTACAAAATCTCAATAATCTAAATTTGAAATTGAAATTCCATCAAGCACCCTCAGTCGATGTCTTAAATTAACCCTCAAAATTGAAATTGTTCGGTAGAAGAGTGAAAACGGTTTTTATCGAAAACATTATATGGTGAGTTGCGTTATGAATCTTTTAAATACACTCCTGTAAATTGTCATGCTTGATATAATATTGGCTTACATCAAGTGGGGGGTCAGAATTTTTGAACCTAAAATCAATGTAAAATGACGTTTTCCTTCCAAAAAGGGGTCAATTTATTTTTCTAATTCACATAATTTGGCCGAGACCTGCTCTGTCGTCTTTAAAATGAGATCCAATCATTTTCGTTTTTTTCAGTGTTCCATCAATTGGCCAAAACACAATGAAATTTTAATGATCTTATAAATATACACATCTATTCAATGATCGTCATTTACCTAACCACGGTTTGATTTGATTATGACATTATGGCATGAACGCTCTCACATAGTCGAGAAAAACGAGCACGATCTTTGACGTTTGTAGGTCACCATTGACAAACAACAACAAACAATGTGTGCTGTATAATAATAATAACTGTCGCGTTGATAAATGATAAAACGGTCGGTTGATGCGCCATCGCATCCTAGGTACAGTCAGTCGCGTAATTGGGATCGCAATGACCTTCCGACCTCACTGTAGAACATAGTCCTCATTCATCATTGGGAGACTTTCCAGCGCGTGAAATGCATATCAGTACCCTAGCCGAGTGGTTAACCTTCTTGGGTCTCACTCAAGGGTTCGACACCCCGATATGGACATTTTCATACATTAGTATGTCATAATTCGACTCTCTCAAACGTCTCTATTTTATTATTAAGTGTAAGTGATCACATATCGATACCACCAACGAATAAAGTAGTAACTCACTTTTGATAATTTTGCAGAAGAGCGAATTTATATTGTACTAGTGCTTTTTACAAGGCTTCGCTCAAAATAAGTGTCGCTTATATTATTAGTTCACTAAACACTTTCCCTTCCTTTTGGCATACTTGTAAAACCCACGAAACGAGGATTTGACTGTCTAAATTTTCTAATTTTAAATGGTGGATAATTCCGCTCAATCTTTTGATTTGTTACTAATTTTACTATTCGTGTGAAAAGTTATTATTTCTGACATTTATATTATAACAATTTATAAGTCTCTAATCAAATTCAACCCGGATTAAGTTGTTATGACAACATGGCGGATTATTTTTGTATGGAGCGGTTGCTAAGATACCATTTGCTATTATTTTATCTGATCCTTTTCATTAGGACGTCAAAAATATAGTGTTTTCTGTTTAAGGTATAAAGTTGTGAGTTGAAAATGCACAGTTGACCTAGAAATGGCAATCAAAATGACACTTGGAAATTTCACTTCGCTACTGTACGCCGTTTGGGAGGAGTTGTGACTTGTGACCGACAAACATACAGATTTCTACATGTATTTTGTGCTATATATTGGAGAATTGAAGGTTTACTAATAATTCACAAGGCTTTTATTAATCTCAATCAATTCTAAACTATTCATTTTTTTAATTTGAATTGTTAAGATTTTGTACACTTCCATGTATTTTGTCACTAACGACCCGGGTTTCGCCTTTCGGTATCTTCAGGCATTTGAGCGCACGAATTGACTCGAATTGACAGACAGTAAACAGTGTGTAGCGTTTATGTAGTAGATGCAAATACGACAAATATTATTTACGAGAAAAAATATTACAAGTCTAGGATCCACACTGATACATGAGTTAAAAATTCGAGAATCGCCTTAATCCTTATTTTGTAAACAACGCATTAACAGAGTGGCGAATTGCCGCTTTCGTGTGCTCGAATGCCTGAAGATGCCGAAAGGCCAAGCCCGGGTCGTTAGTGACAAAACACATGGAAGTGTACAAAATCTCAATAATTCAAATTTGATATTGAAATTCCATCAAGCACCTCAGTCAATGTCTTCAATTATATTCATTTTTAGTCGACAATTTTACATACATGTATTTTGCCTTCCTGCATATGACCAATATTGAGTTACTGCTTTATTTTTAGTACTACTTCACCGATATGTAATTATTTCATAAGACAAAATAGACGCTTGAGATAAAGCAATATTTATGACCATGTATTAAACTCCGCATTAATTGCTGCCTTGTTTACGATGTATTTTTACTTAGTATTACGATACATACCTTCTTCGTCTCAAGCTTAGTCTCGTCACTTTGGGGAGGTCCATCCTGTGTTCCCGCACCACGTTTATAAATAGGATCAAAATAAACACGGGCACGCACCACTCGCTAGTAAAGTCATGGGCCCCACCCTACTCCTTTTTTATGATTTAATAGTGTTTTGTATGCACACAATGAACTGACGATGCACTCTGCTTTAGTCTTATTTAGTTTGTCTGGCCATCCGGCGTCTTGTTGTACGTACTAGGTATTAGACATAACTTTCAGCTCTTTCTTATTTCTCTATGTGTAACTATTATAAACAATTATTATACACCTGGTATTCATAATTTAATATAGATCTACACGGAACGCTAGTTGGAAAGATAGGAGAAAAATTTGCTCCATTTGAAAACGATTGCTTTTCAATTTTACCATTTCGTTTTATTATTTCTCATGTCTCGATTAAATGTTAACCTTTCCCTTCCCAATCTGCTACCCATTCTTATTTATTTTACTTTTAGCAGATTTAAATTTTTTTTTTTTAATCTTTCGCTTCTTTTAATATATTTATATAAATCATAAATCGATTGGTGTGTAATATTTTATTTTTACATGATAACAATTTCTCATATTTACCCTCTTCGAATAGAATTATAATCTTATTTTATAACTTTCAGCTTCTTGTTAAACTTGAATTACATCAGGCATTCCCCATTCAAACGCCAGTAATATTAATTATTTTGTATTCTACCTTGGCAATTTAAACTGATCTACTTAATTAGGAACCCTTAATTTTTCCATATTTTTGACAGTATGAACATATGATACTTGCCGTGTATGAATTTTTTTTGTGTTAAATAGTTTTTTTATGATTACAATATATATCGACACTCCCTACGTATAATACCGTATCTGCAAACAGGCAAATTTTACAGGAGAGCGTCTCAAAGATTCAAAACGCAGTTGCAAAGTAACGGCTGCATCTATCCTCTTCAAAATTAGGACAGTTCTTTTGTTTTTAATATAGCTTCTTATTTTATATAAAGTTTCGCTGAAAAGTTTATAGTTTTTGAAATAGAACAAATACGACATCAGATTTCAGGTAAAGACTTTCGAATAAGTGGCTAGTTTCGTGTTTATACTTTACGAAAAACGTTGAAATAGGTACTTTTCCCAATGTTCTTTGATGCCTACCTATAGAACTGAGTACGTAGATAACGACCATGCAAAAGACGTATAATCACGTATGGGGCACTTACGTGATTATACGTAGGTAGTGTCGATGTAATATTACATTTCTTCTAATCCCATTTCGATAACTCGTGCTGAGTGCTAGCAGCCATTCTGGAGCTCAATAAATCACTCAGACTTGTGTCAAAGGTTGCTGAAAATTTATGACTTCTAGCAAACTGCGATTGATATTAAACACATGTGACACTAGACGCCATTGTGTTCGACGGTCCTAGCGGAAAATGATAGGCTCTCTCGTTTTGAGAAAACTGGTTTTCATTATGCATATCGGCGAATGACGCAATCAATCTTGTATTGCCATCTCGTCTTGTCTTTCCTAATTTGTCGAGCGTGGAAAGTGATGTTTACCATTGGTTCGTAAACTTTTTATGGTGGGGATCTTTTCTTCGCTTCATATTAACACAGTTGCTGGCGAATTCAACATGTATTTTCAACAATATTGTACAGACAGCTAACGTGAGTTAGATTCCTTATTCCACGCAAATCCCAACACACAAATCTATTGCAAACGTCGTTGAGTTAGGATGATTTATATACATGAGTTTCCTATGCTCACATGAACCACTCCAATCTTTAATATGTGTAATGTATGTGAAAATAAACATGTATAGAGACGAGAAAAAAATGGGAAAGTAGTCGACCAGATTCTTGTTTTGGAACCTTTATAATATATTATTCATCTTCCTGAATTTTAAATTAAATTACAACCCAATAGAGTATACGGCGTATTACTTTGCAATTTTATTACACTGATACGCTTCCTGTATTCTATACAGAGCGTGTCAGTGGATTGATATACATATATATTTTTAATCCATGTCCGCTCCCAATGTGGAGCATTTGGTCTCCTAATGGAGGTATCTTAACAGAATTTTCCTACAGAACTGCTTCTTACTCAGTTGCTCAACCTCTCTTTTTTCAAAGAGAGTAGGTATAGAAGGATAGGGTATGACAGAATTAGTGGTTAGCTAATCGCTCTCGCTACGCCCCGTGAGGATGGAATGGATGGGAGGGAGGACTCAGACTACGAATAGAAATCCATAAATCGATTGAAAAATCAATCTATGAAAACCGTCCGCACCGGGAATTGAACCCGAGGCATCGGTAACCGTAGCCATCGACGCTACCAACTGCGCCACGGACGCCGACAAAGATTGATATATATATATGGATCCTGTAATCCTAAATTCTAGAACCGAAGTGCAAAGTTATAATACGTATACTCTAAGTCTGCATCGTTTGTGCGCTAGTTTATGTGCTAGGTCACTTTAATATGAAAGCAGCCTGAAGCTATCTGTTTTTCAATGTGCATGGTATAAGACATATAATATCCATCCCATATGCAACGAAATTTATATGATTAGGTAGATCAATTTAAATATCATAACAATTAGAAAATGATTGACGAATGACATTCAACATAAATGTAAAATAATGTATAAATAGTTAGTTATTAATAAAATAGTATTCTGCAAACTTGGCATATAGGTACATGTTTGTAAACGGATTTACACATGGATACTGTGACAATCAATAGCTTTCTGAAAATATTGTAAAGCGTTTTATCTATCAGATATATGCAAAATTATTTTTGATGAAGAGTTTCTTGAATTACTTATCATCATTCGTTTTGATCACAATACTATCCGTTCTAAACGGCCGCGCGAAATGTCACATTTACCCATATCTGGTTGCTGTAATTTTCCAGGTTTTTTTTTAATAATCTGACAATCAAAGGTTACTCGGAGTTTATAGTTTGGGATGCACTGCCTAATACCAAATCAAGAGTTACCGATAGACTCGTTTTTACGCGCATTACATGAACTCTGCGTTAGAAGTTAGTCGGTACCTACAAATTTTTTCTTTGAATAAATTTATTGAATTAATCATCTATACACGTGTGGGAAGGCAAAACTAGCCCAGTATAAATCAATATCGCGTTTTTATGATACCCAACGTCAAAGTCTTTGATATATGACATTTTTGCTTTCAATTGAAATTGTTCACAGATATTCCATCGAAACATTTCTTTTTGTTTGACCTACAAATAATTCTGTTGAATGTGATCTTTTTTTATAAATAACGTTGAAAGGGGGAGACAAAAGGTAACATGCTTTTCAGCTTACAGAAGAATACGTTTACTTTATATACATATTTGGTATTATTTTAATTACATATTTATATATATTATAAAATCCCAGCTAAGGGTAGAATATCTTATATCGTGAACACTGCCCGAAAATGTCAAACTCAGTCTCTTACGAAAATGTGTCTTTGAAAAGTGTTTCTAAATCAATATAAATTTAAAATTCATAACCTAAATCAGCCAGTAAGTTACCAATTTTAATTTGATATTGAAAATAAGTTTCCACAAAATCACCGCTGACTCCATCGATAGGTTTCTGAATTAGTTTATTATTCGTGTATCTGAAAAGCAACAAAAGTGCCATTAAAAAAAACTATTATTTGTAACATAGCACAGTTTCAATTTGGCATTTAAATGTAACATATTAACAATGGATAAATGATATATCATAACACTGTAACTTGGTTTTATAATCTTAATTTGCTCAAAACTATTTTGACTAAGCCAGCTTAGCTCGTTATAATGGTAATGAATAACATTATAACCACTTTTTAGTTCCATGAGGATTCTTATAGATATAAATACATACGTTTATTACCATATTATTATAACGGAACTCTACCAAGGCACCAAGGTATCAATCACCCACTCACTGTCTATATTCAACCTGATAAAATAACTATTTATCTAACATCGAGCAACGTGATTCGTTTTTATTTGTTCTCTAATGTTTTACATATACACCAATGAAAATACACGTTAATAAATTCCGTCCACTGAAAGAACATATGTATGTTCGCAATTCACTTGAAAATAGGTTAAAAATATTTTTTTACTATTTAAATAAGCAGCGTAGGTTACTTACTTGTCGATTCATTATTCGATTTTCCATTTGTCATTGCCATTGTAGTATTTATTGGCTGTCAAGTTCTCGGCGTACTTATTTGGTTTCCCTCATCACGCGGTCTTACTCCTCGACATCTACACAAGGCAGTATTATTAGTCAAGCACCTCAGTCCTGGTACTCGCTAAACCGTTCTAATCCTACTCTAAAGTGATCTAATACTTGCCAATACACGTCTTCGATAAATCTCTAAGTGCATGTTCGTACTCATTGCAAGGTCTTATTGGAAAACAGGTGTCCATATTAATGTACCATTCATTGGACATTTAGTTTTGCACATGACTAGTTTTATTCACTTTAACATGCCGCCTCAATATAACGTTCATTTTTTTTTTAAATAATCGTTACACGCGTAATTAAGTAAAAGGTGTATTATTAAGTGGTAAACAAAAGAATAGAAAGTTTATGATATTCTCATTTATTTATACTGAGTAAATACGTTTATATTCTTATGATTTCGCTCGTAAAACCCATTAATGTAAAACATCAATTAATTATAATAGGATAAAATATCAAAGTTATAGCCCTATAAAATGTTATTATGTAGTTGATAGCTGATGATTGCGTTAAGACGGAATAGCTATCAACTACCTAATACAATTATGTAGAATTAAATACTTTAATATTTTATCCTATTATAATGGAGATCTTCCAAGTAAATGCCAATTCAATCAATCAATTAATTATATTTGTTTTGTTTATCATATATTTATTATTATTTTCGAATGTTCCATAGTATTTTAAGTTAAATCAAATAACTTTCATTTTTATTTCATATGCTTGCGATAATTATTGTAGACGCACAAAAACATCGACAGTAGAACTTTCAAAAATAGCCCTACACATTTTTGTAGTTATTCCCAGTCATCACTGGACATGTACTGAGTAATTGAAACATTAATTTATACAAACATTTATTATATTAAGAATTATTTTACTACAGCCAAAACGAAACAACTAACCGTAAACTTGAACGCATACTGAAAACCGAGTTATATTTACTCCTAAGGTGTCGTCTTATAATTAGTTCTAATCACCATTCTTCTACAAGCCGTTGCTGGTTTCATTCTTGAAGGTTATAATAAATTGTAATAAACCTTTGAAAAAATACGGCGATAACAAGGTGTCTTACAGAAATAATATTTTCGGAATACGAACCGCGAAAGCCTACAAATATTATTAAAGAACTTTAACACTTAATAACCCAATAGTTTTCAAGAAGCGTATTTTTGCTTTCATGATTTTCCTTCGTTTTTCATTTAACCAAACTTCTCAACTCTTCAAAAAAGTTATCTAATGATTTATAATTTCAAAGGATTCTTTTTATATTCCTAAACTTATTCTCGTTATGAGAATACTTTAATAAGTTCAGTTATTTTCTTTCCTTGCATGTTAAACGGAAACGATCCGGAAAATATAAAAGTAAGTTTCGTTGGAATTCTAACATTATTTAAATGTAGTAAAATCGTATTCATATATCGCAAATAACAAGTAAGCTTGTATTTTAGATGTACCCACTGTTGATATGTTAATAGGAGTGCGATAATTATAGCAAGCGAATTTAATCACAGATCGTAATTTTATCTTACGCGATCTTGTTGACCGTCTAAAATGAGGAACCGTTATCTGCGATCCCCATTTTTATGCACTGAATAACAAGAATACATATTTCGTCGCACGGTTTGGTGGCTTTGTCCACTGCGTTATCACGTCCGTGGCGGCCAGCGGATGCTGATGGGCTTTAATTGTATTTTGGTCCACACGTTTTCGTCAAGGATCGGATTTATTTTATTCCACTTTTTCGCATAGTTATTCGTACGACTCAAGGTTAGAATTGCAATGAGAAAGGTCACTTTACTACGTTTTGAAATCCATCTCTGTAGTGTTGGAGATTATGTTTTTCAAGATTAACTTTACTTTTAATTTGTTACCTGTAACTTACGCCCTTGCTCGATTACTATGGTGTTCTAATTATATGCTTCGTTATAAGAATCATGATACAAAATACCATATATAAAATTCGTAGTTGCTACTGTTTACAAAAAGGGCGGGGGTGGGGGGGTTGTTTTGTGCGGAACGATTTTAGTATTTAGTCGAAAAATTAAGTATTCTAGAATCGATATATTCATACCTATTGTGTATTTTTCAATTAATTAATATCAATCTCACATTCATTTGAGAGATATAAATGCAACTCGACACAAATTTCACGTTGCAATTTTATTCAATGAATTGAATTTATTTCGTAGAACTGCATTATGATACGCTAAAAATAACAAAATATTTCTAGGTTAAGTAGTTCTACAAGAGTTTTATTACTTTGTTGAAAGATATTTTGGTTTCACGCCATCGTCAGGCCTCTGTTCGAACTTAATTGATCTTAGCTATTATATATCGACTTTGGAAAGGAAAAAAGGACCTAACCCACACCTAAAAATATTATGTATAGCTCATACAAAACGCACTAATACGGAATATTTATATATAAATCTATGATATATCGACTTTAGAACGGCAAAAGGACTTATCCCTGCATCTTTTTAAAATATTTTTTCTTCGAAAATCACAAAGTATACAATTTTACACGTTTTGTTTGAACTATACACAATATTTTTTGTAGGTGCGTTACATCATTTTTCCTTTCCACAGTCGATATGTACTGTTGTAGAAGATCCATATATATATATAATCTCACTTATTTCAATACAATAATTTCGGTTTAAAATTAAATTATTTGATGTACTAATTTTGTTATTGAGTTGTTCTAGGATAAGGAACATAAATAGTATTTTTAATTAATCGTTAAAGTAAATGCTTTGAAATATTGATTATGCGTAATTTCGTGAGCTTCTTGCAAAGTTTCATGTGAGGGTGATGAATTAATGTTTGTTTGGTCATTAGGGACGATATTACTTATGTATATCTATTATTTTCCAATTGTTTGAAAACATTAAGCCAGAATGAATTACGTTATTTCTGAAAACAGATTTGGAGACTACTTTATACAACACATGTTAATGTAAAGAATTCGATATTACACGATTCTATTCTTATTTTATGAATATAATTATAATATTTGTGTATATTTAATGAATATTACAATACCGATAGTATCGGTGTCCGTCATTCTTTATTTGCTAACTTAAGCGAAAAAATCTAATTATTAAATAATTACTTATAAATTGCATTTAGAAATTTGCGATTGATCAATAATTTTGTAGTCCGGATTCAGTCGTGCAAATCGCAATGATATAATTTTTATTGCATTTGATAAAAACTGTATTTTGTTGAATTGCATTGTACGACATCTGAGAGACGGTAGCATCAACTAGATAGCGAGGAAACGTGGTGTGCGTCTTGGTTAGACGTTCTGTAATTATTGTTTTTGTGTAGTTACAGAGTCGGCTACTAGAGAGCACGCCACGATACGAAAATGAAATTTTCGCGTAAATAATTTATAGAAAAAATGCAAAAAAAATATAGTAAATTTTCGTGTTATTAAATATATACCTAGAATTTCTGAAGTTAAATAAATGGAGGACCTGACATTTACTTGTTAAGTAATTTAGCACTGAGGTCGTTTTTGGACCAAATTTTACGACAGACCGCTGTATAACTAGGGTTACCAGATCGAAAATGTCACTGGAAGACAGATGACATGAAATGTAGAAAACTAAGGTTGATTTGACACGAAAACCAATTAACGTATTCAATAATATTACTAAGAAATTTTTAATTGTAATATTTAAGCTTAATTTAGCTTTTTTGCGCTTATCTCAATCATATAAAACGTCTGTTGGTCTGGAGATGCTTCTTAAAGAGGCGAAACGCGTCACGTTAGTGATAAACTAAGTGGAATAACCAAGTTATCAATTTTTAATTTTACATAAAACGTAATTTTAAAATTGTAAATCGTAATATACACATTTTAAACCATATCCGCTCACTACTCGCAGCATATGGCCATCACATGGACCTCCAAGATTCTCCACCCCCCGTCAGTCTTCTTGCTTCCTCCCAGGTAATCCCAGCGTCCCGTAGTTCCGCCGAGTACATCCTATGGAAGGTCATCAGCGGCCTTCCATGGCGACGGAATCCATCCGGTTGTTAGAAGAGACGTGCAGGATTCTGGGGCACATTTCCAAGCCAGGTCCATCGTCGCCGTTTTTGTTTTGGATGATTTTAATATATATACGAAGGGGAAATTAATTCAATGGTATATTCTAGTTACAAGTATATAAATGAAAAGTTTTTTTAAGACCGGCCTACATTATTCGGTTATTTATTATAAAGCATATCTTTAATGTTTTCTCTTTTTCTGCTAAAATGAATGATCAATTATAAATAAATACAATACAAAATTAGTATTTGTTTTACATTCATAGAGATCACGTTAAATTGTTTTGCGTGTTGGCCACACCAGCCGGCGAAGGAGTGAACCATGAGCAAATGTATGACTTAAAAATTAAAATAATACCTAGGATATTTGTAGTAAAAAAATATGTAACAAGTGATTAAATTTATTCTACATACGTATGCTGCTATGTGCTATACCATCTACAAATAAACAAACGATTAAGTTGGAATCAAGTTTCCATACTCATTTTGATTTGTGATAAATGTTTATATATTTACCCATTAGAGATTTCGAAAACAGATTATCCATCTAGCTATCTTCTGTAATATCCTGCCCTACTTTTACCACATTATTAATGCCCCAAGTTTGCCAAATGAGGAATCGATTCGCAATTTTGTAATTTTCAGTTAACCGTCATCGGAAATCACCGAAAATTACTGTAATGGAATGAAATATGCAAATACACTTTTTTTTATAACTATCGATTACTTAATATATAATGGCATTCATACACAGTCTTGAATTGAAACAATTGGATTATAATGTTGATCTAATTCTATTGCTCGTTTATCCAACAAACTTCATTCTAGTTTTATATTATGTATTGTCTTAAATGATATATGCTTGTGTCATACAAAAATGCTATGAATCGAATGACATATTTTAAATATAGACATATAAGATAATACAACAAATATGTATTTTATTCTAGAAGTTGATTATTAATTACATAAAAAAATCACCAGAAATAAGATCATACGAATTCGATGAAAACAGACAATCTTTTTACATTTTGGTTAGGACGTAAATATTCTTAAACAACTTATGCGAACAATGTTTTTGTTGACTTTTTGTGAAATTTGATCGGTCCATATAGTAGCTTATAATTACACAATTCAACCTTTTTTGTCAATATTCGTAGGTGACAATGATATGTTAATTTATTATGCATCATCATCACACTGCGCTGTTTGATGTTAAAACATTCTCCGAGAATCTCCTTCAATTTTCTCCGAATTTATTATGCAACTTAACATAGTTTCTGTATATCTCGAAGGATGGTCGCTCCTTACGGCTTCGTACTAATTAAGTTCGGAACGAGTTCCAGAGTCAAGATTTCTCTGTATGTATTCAAAACATCGCCGAGTGTTAAGAATTAAACTGAAGCTCAAGCACGCATAATTTATCTCAGTAGAAGCTTTCAGTTAAGCTTATTCTAAATAACGTTTAACCGTCGTTATGGAAGCCCTACCCAAATCTCTCAAGTAACGTTTTGAGTTTTCCACCGACATCGAAATAATATCGCAGCCGGCAGTTGGGGCAATGCGCCTAACAAGACAGGGCCGGCTTTTCCGCCAGCCACTCCGCTTTTACATTGAAATATGTCAAGATGAATATTTGATGGCTTTCGCTTGTTCCAGCGCGTTACAAGCTACCAACGGCTGACTAGGGTTGCTTTGGAAAATTGCGCCACTCGTGTTTATGTCTGCCACACTCGGTACACGTGAGGTGATTAAACAAGGAAAATTTACCATGTTTATTTTATAACGGTCAAATATACCGCACCTTTTTTTTTTTTTTAAATGTGAAAAAAAACTGTAGAAATGATGTCAGATTAATTTCGGGTATAAATTAACGATTATTTCTATGGTTGGCCGTATGAAAATTGGTTTAATTTGTAATAGATAGTGTACAAGAAATATTGAAAAAATATGTGTCATACGATATTACACAATTTTTATTTTATACATGTAAGACCGGTTTCAGTTTGCTATTGATCATTGTCAACGTATGCTCACTAGCTGGTGTTCTTGTGTGTTTAAATAAAAAATGTAGATTATGTGTGGCACCTTTTTTTTTATTTATTGAATGTCTTCAATTTAAATTAATATGTGTTCGTATTTAAACACATTAATATCTGTATTTTCAAATCTCATTGTTTATTCCGTTTATGATCCGTAGTTAGCCTTTCGCCATTCTTCATGTCGTTATCGAAACTTGCGTTTCAAAAGCAAAACTCATTTTGAATTATTACAATTAAGCTCTATAAAAAAACTTCATTCGATCATTTTCAGCGTTTCATTATCTACTCCATCCCACTCGCTTATCATAGCTTACCATCCTCGCCGTATTAATACAGGCTAACTATTCGTTTATTTTAACCAGAGTTATAATTCCTGGAATATAAACGTCTCTAAGCAAAGTTTTTTTATGGGTACATCGATATCGGCATAATATACTTAACTAGTACAGGCAGGTGTTCATCGAAAAAACAATTTAACAGTGATTGATAGAAATTCGCACACGGGTACATGAATTCAATAGCAAACGAGTCACGACTTGATTATAATATGGCATCTCATAAGTATATAAAACGAACCGTAATTTAAACGCTGATCCGCTGCGTTAAGCCAACAGCTATCGTATAATAAATTACTCTTATACACTAAGTCGTTTTTTTTTCGTCTGGAAGATGGTTTTTAACTTATTTTATGACGCACTCTTCATATGACTTGAAAAACCATTTTTCCTTGACTAAGCTTTGCATGTTGATTTTAAAACGTTGTTCATACAACACATTTACGACTTGTGTATGTTAAATATTGCATACACAATTACACATATAAATCGATGGCCTAATTTTATAAACCAATATCTGATATTTTGACGAAAATGACTTTGTAAACCGTATCTCGTTTATTTAAAATAGTACAAAGTATTTAAACTTTTTAATGATTTACAAGTACCCTATTATACTATCCATTTAATACTTAGAAGAAATATAAGTATAATATACATATTAACGTAAATATTCAGTTTCTTTTAGCCTCCTGTAAAATTTGTAAAATATCACTTAGGGATTAAAACATTAGGTCATCGATATTATAATTATTTAATATTTTTTCTTTTAGACAAATTGATTTATTAGTGGTAATCTAAGTTTCTCTAGTTTTCATATGTTTTATAACTAATTGGTTCACAGCATGGAGTCAAAATGTAAGCGAAACCATTTTGCTGTAATTTAGTTAATTACTTCTAAATTCTCGTAAGTAGCCCTGCCGTCAACCTAGCTTGTTTTTATGCTGGAAAAAAGTATACACCGTATAACTTTGCACATTGAACGCTTTCTGTATAATACACAGACCGTGTCAGTGTATTAGTATGTATAGATCCCGTGATCATAAAGTAGTGTATGTACCAGTATGGATGCCATACACTACCATTTAATGTTTTCCGATACGTTTGGTATTTCCGTTATTCGATGAAAAGTGTTTAAATTATCTCAGAATAAGGTGCAGGCATCCGCTTTAAATATGAAATACTTAGTTGTTGGTTACTTCAGGAGTTGAGAACCACGATAATAAATAAAATTGAATACCTTGTATTGATTGAATTGGCATTTACTTGGTAGATCTCCATTATAATAGGATTAAATAACAAAGATTCTCAATTTGCTAACCACCTCCTGGAAGAAGCCCACAAAATAACCGCTAAATCAGCTCCGATATGCTTGCATTTGTGTGAAAAAAGCCTTAGACTTAATCTTTTGGAACAGCTCGAAATTAATAGATACAATCATGACAATAATCTCCTTAATGGCCAAACAAATATTAATCGAACACCCTTACTGAAACCATTACAAGAAGCCCATGTAATTACGCATAATCAGTAAAATTTCAATACACTTATTTTAACGCCTAATTAATGACACCACGTAAGCTACTTTTCTAAAAACACAATTATTACTTTGAATGATTTAATTTTAAAATAAACATTATGATGTTTGAATACGTGAGATGACATGATATTGTCTATCTTTTCTAAACAGTATATATATCTATGTATAAATAAGTTTAAGTATAGTTCTGACGATGGCGTGAACCCGAAATAGCTATCAACTACCCGTTGAAAATTTTTTTTAGAACTAAATACTTCGTTA
Source organism: Himalopsyche phryganea (assembly GCA_022494535.1). Classification (NCBI taxonomy): domain Eukaryota; kingdom Metazoa; phylum Arthropoda; class Insecta; order Trichoptera; family Rhyacophilidae; genus Himalopsyche; species Himalopsyche phryganea. The sequence continues at coordinate 1,147,278 of JAGVSL010000080.1, read as the reverse complement.
TTTAATCCTATTAAATTGAATACCATTCAATGTATTTGTTTTGTACCTCTGCATTGTTATGTATTGTTTCTAAACTTTAACCTTTTGGCTAGTATAAATCGAATCTACTAATATAACAAAGAATGTGTAAAAAATTGATTCAAGATAACGTAGAATGCTAAAAAAATATTTTACTGCCAGAGAATAAAATTTCTCACATTTTTTTTCCGGTTAAATTAATGTGTCTGCATAAAATAATTTATGAAATTATACAGGAAAAATATCAATTAAGTCGAATTTGTTTTCAAACCTGTAAATAGCAGAATAAGTTTTTATCTTAAATGGCTTTCGTATGTTACATTATTCTTTCGATTTTTTCCTTCTCAGTCTCACCCGATTTCAGCCAAAGTGCCGTAATAAAATTATACCAACCCCTGTTAACAATAGTTATCGGAAAATTTCCGTTAAAATCTTATCGATTCACATCTACCGGGGCACACTTACAACCCGTTAAAGACAATTTATAGCAGTTTTCATTTGGACTGTTCGGCGTAATAAGATTCCGCATTTGTCGAGACCGAGAAAATGTACACTTTAACGGAATAAAATATTTAACACGCAAGAAAAACATATTTGTTAATTTTACATAGATGGATGTGTATGTTTACTGCTGTCTGGGAAAGCTTCTCACAACTTTACTGAAATGTTGTTATCTTTCTATATTCTGTTCCTTAATTTATTACACCATTCAAATTATTCATACGATCCTTAGGAAGGCATTACGAATCTAAACCACAGTTTCGGTATAACTTGTTCAGCAGCAGTTGTTTCTTAAAACAGTAGGTTCCGTTGCAATAATTATTCTGATTTGATTTTCAGATAGAATTTTGTTTCACTTTTATTTAACTGTATTTTTATTCTTCTCAGTACCCAATTATAAATTTTCCTATTGTTAGTGGAATTTTAGATTATGCTGACTGTGACAGTATAGCCGATTTGTTATGCTTGTTCAATAAAGAGTTTTGAAAATAACACTTATTTAAATAATGTGATGATTTCTATACGATATCTTTACGGGTTCGATGGTTATTTGTATTAATTCATTTTTATGTTACACTCAAATTAAATTGAATATTGTATTTCTGCCAATCCTTCGTGTACGATACATTAAAAATACCGATGTATTAAATTCATATTACATTTTTTTTTTATCAACTCGAGTGGTTTCGCACTATTTGTGATCGTTTTCAACTAGCATGAAAGCGTTGAACAGAATCATGGATCATTATTTTAATTAAATTAGGGTCTGTGGCAGATGGCGATTGGACAAACAGCCTAAGCCAAGATAATGAAAACCAACTGTTATAGCTATTTGCATTACTAATTTTGAAATGCCATTTGTTGAATATTAATAGCGAATGTTCGTGGAAGATACACAGATTATAATAGGTGGTTTGTATAACGATAGTGCTTTGAAACCCAAGAGTCCTGCGAAATGAGTCGCGTGTTATTTTAGTCGGAAATAGTACCCTCGACTGGGATTTATTTTAGTTTGATAGCTAGTTACCTTTCTTTGAAAAGGTTCTAACTGCACTTGACCATGTTTTGAGATACGAGCGTTTGAAGTTTTGACTGATCATATTTTGAAAATGTATTTTTAATGTATTTTTAATTATATAACGAGTATCTAAAGCTTTAATTAGAACTGACGACAATAGTTTGTCTGAAAAGGTTTTATCGTATATTTCAATTTTATCAAACAAAATGTTCTGATTTTTGAGATATTTATTAATAGTATATATTATCATGACTTGCTAAACCATATAAGGTAACAATAATATTACAATACAACAGAATAATAATACATATATACCCTTAATGTTTGAACGACTTCGGCTAATTTTCGTCAATGACCACATCGATAGCACAATAAAAGTAAAGGGTAAAATACACACCAACCATCGGCGAAGAACGTTCGACATGACGTTAAAACCTTTTCAAAAAAACTGTGATGTGTATGTTTTTTCTGTGAGATGATAATAATTAGTTATATCGATTCATAGAACCGTATAAAACAAATTTATGAAAAAAAATATCTTGATAGTACTCCGGAAAATTGCTAACTCCCTCATTGAACAATATAGACTCTGAAATCAGCGTATATGGTAGAATGTGGCTAATACAACACTTTCCAATCAAAAGGTCATTTTAGGCCAAAATGTCAGTTATAACCTTTTCAAAGTAAGGTAACGAGTTTTTAACAATATTATTTTGTAAGTTGTGATATTTTACTTTTTGCAATTCAATGGGAACTGTACTTTGCAGATTTCATTCAAATAACTTTACTCCATTTGTTTATGATTACTGCATTACTATCGGATAAAATATCGCACCTCCAATAAAATACTGTCGTAAGTCTAAATATTTATCATTTTGCAAAAGTCATTTGAATTTTTCGGATTTTTGCTGTCAATAAAAAATACGTCCGGATGTATAAACTATTATGTGCTTTTATGAGAAAACATGATCTATTTTTTTGTTTTCTTTAAAGTAAATAAAAACTGATCGATTTTCCCTGTTCTTAAATTTTACCATTTTTTGAAATGTATTGAAGGAATTCTTACAATTATCGCGAATTGAGCGCATGCACTAAGATTAGTTCTAGTGAAAACAACTTCATATTTAAATAGGTACTCTAATACATTGGGTTTGGAAAAACATCACTCTACCCTGAATACATTGTTTACATAATACACCATTCGGTTGTGATTGTCGAGAAACAATATTTATTTAAGTACAAATTACACTATCGCCAATGTAATTCTACAAATTTTTATTTTTGATGTTATTTTATTTATTTAATATATTTACTCAGAAATTCAAAATTTAATTTATTCTCATTTTATCTGTGCGTTGGATATTATTTCCTTATAATGAATCGTGTGTGTGTTTTTTTATAATACTGCAAATCTTGATACGCCCGCGTCCATCTTTGGTAGGTGATTTGTTACATTTTGGATACTTAATGATCTGTTCTTAATTAGTTGTTTTTCGTACAAACCGTTTTTGCGCCCACGTACGTTTAGTGCAAATAAATTGCAAATGTGCGAGACCGTTGACCCGTCCGCGGCACACTTTCCGCATTGTGTGTTCGTTTGCTTGCCTAGTAGTGCCTGCTTCTCAATTAATAACCATTTTAATGAACACTTCGTTGAGTGGAATGTTATTCGATAACGTATAACAAGTCGCCAATATCATTAAGTAATGAGAGTCGGTATATTTATCATTTACTTGCGAACGCGTCGCCATTGTTCAATAATGACCGTCGTGTAAAATGTAAAAAATCATTAATTATTAAGCATTTTACAGCATAAGAAACAAAAAATACCTCTTTGTAAACAAACCACCTTTAATATCAGTGAAAAAAGGTTGTCGTTGACAATATACTAGATTATTAGAAAATATATATACTTAAAATGTGTGAAGATGTGTAATCGAAGTTCGGTTTGTTGTCGTACTGTTTATTTTTGTTTGGGTCTCATGTTATGACAGCATTTGTCAAACCCTCACTTTATAAGTAACTTATACAAGTAGCACACCAATTTAGATCTTTTTTTCCGATACTGACGGTTTAGGTGACGGTTAGATAATATCTTGCATTTTCTTGGAAAGTTTCGGTTTATTTTGTTTTTTATATGATTCAAAAATGTCCTGGTTTTGTTTTGACATTCAATAGTATTGCTAAAATGTATATTATGCTCCGAGTTAAACGTTTTTTGTGTTTGAGCTTTGACTTATTTAAATTAATAATAAATACAATGACAGTTCAGGAAGATGTTCTGGTTTTTGTTCAAACGTTCAATAGTATTGATACAATGTAGATTAAGCCCCCAGTTAAAACTTTTTAAAACGTTTTTTGCGTTTGTGATTTGACTTATTTAAATTAACAATAGCTGCCATCGATCAAATGAAGTAATACTTTCAACAGAATAGAGTCAGTTGGAACATGAATTTATTCAAATATAATTTGTTTAATAATCTTACAAATGTTTAAGTGTTATTACTTATTGGCAACGGATATCTGAATCGTCGAGTTGCGGTGTGAATGAGAGAACGCTGACTAATGAGAAAGGAAATACGGATCGTCGAATCACTAATTGTATTGCATTGTATTAAATCACTCGAGACTTTTGATCGCCTACTTTGGTTTCCTTTGCCGAGTGAAAGCATTGCAAATCAATAGCCGTGCGAGTCGATCGCTACGGCCCGATGAACATTGCACAAATGTGCATACAGACACAGACGCACACACTGCTTTCGCGCTGTGGCTATAGTACGTGTTCAATTAGCGATCAACATCCGCGGGGAAAACTGCATTCAATGTTCGCGATGGAGTGCATTTTGGAAATTTCTCTAATCTCTATTTTAAAATGACAGCATTTTATATTTACCATCAATCTCTTTCAAGGCTCATCTGTTTTCTAGATCAATTAATGCATGTTGACACCTTTCTCAATATGTTTGTATCATAGTGTAATTACGTAACTTAAACGATACCCGTTTTACACTATTGGTTAAACTAAAAAGTAACGTGGTAAAGTTAAGTAGGCACATCAGGCAAAAACCTAAAGATTTTTCATTTTCTTGAATTTTTCAAATTTGAAACGAAATCCTTTATTTAATGTGAAATAAACCTGCATTTGTTAATATGGAAATACATTTCAAAAGGCTCGATCATTGTATCGACGAATCAAATCTATCTGCTTGTTACGAAAACTGCTAAAGTGCTCGTGAGGAATCGATAAAATAACTACGTGTATATTTTATTATATACACTATTTGTCTATATACGATATTACTAAATAGCCACTGAATATTATCAAATCATAATATTGAATTTACAACAACTGCTTTCTTTAAAAAATTGCAATATACCAATTGAATGGCGTCAAAAGGTTCCAGGTATATTATAGTATTTTAATAATTAATCATCAAGATCGCATACATAGAGAAAAGATAAATACCGTGCTATAATCTTACATGATCGTATAATAGTGATAAAATCGTGATTACTCATTTTTGTAAATCGATATTTCACTAATAAGTAATCAGTCAGCCTAGTGGGAAATTTCGAATTCGATCGTACTGAAAATTGCATATTATATTAGCAAGCTTTCATGCCTTAGACGCTGTGCTTTCTTCATCTATAACTAACGAATATTTTATCCTAGAGTCATTTATTGAAGTTATTATGTTTTTTTTTTCTCATTTCGACAATTTCGTCGGCCAAATCACACTCTTAAGACTTTTCTTCCGTACTATCTTTCTCATGAATAATTCTCAGTTGATTTCTTTGTTTTTCGTGCTTTGTATTTATTATTTGTTGCAGTTGTCATGAAAATGGTTAACAGCCGCCTGTCGGCCTGTCAACCAACGATGAAAAGTGATGATGACTTGAATAACCAAGTTGTTCTTTGTTTTTTCAAATGAATGTTATATTCACACGCCTTCCACCTTTCCGTCAGATTGTAACTTTTTATTCAGAGATTCCTGTAGCCTCAGGAGTATATTATTTTCATGTGCGTGTTTATTTTAATGTATAATAAAATTCTTCTAAATTAATCCAGTATTGTGTTCTACATCATGTTTGAAAAAAATTAAAAATATTGTGTGAACAAGTTATTGATAAATTACTTTTGTTGTCATCGCTTAAGAATAGTCAAATATTTTCATGAATGGAAAACGACTTGTTTCATTAAAAAAACAATTAAACATAGGCAACACATACCTTTTTATTTTTCGGATCAAGCTTTCGCGGTAATTCCCATGTTACATTTAAATGACAAGGAATATTACATATGTGATTCGACGGTCGTTATTGGGTCGTCGTTTCGTCGTGGTAGCTTTCGTCGCAGTGATTACTGAGATAATATCGAATGTAACTAATGTAACTAATTAGTGGCAATAAGATTACGGACAATTGAAAAATCGGTTGAACTTTTTGATCTTACAATAGAAGTCAATATGGAGTCAGTAGATTTGAAACAGACTCCTCGGACCTGGCCATAAGTAGTGACTACAGATTTGCAAAGTAGACAATGTTTGTCATGCTGGTTTCATTTGTAATTTGTGCACATAAAAACATGCACTGTAACGTTATATTGTTTTAAATTATAATATAAATATTTAATACACGCGGATGAACATGAGATGTAGGCGGAAAGATGAGCATCGCTAATATGAGATAGTTGCGTTTCTTTTTATCATATTAATTTTTATTGAGTGATGATAACATTTGGAAAGGTGCATAATTAATTATGAAGATTTCTTCTTCGAAAGATTACACGGTCGTGATTTTTGCACCCTTGCATATTTTTTTGTCACTAACGTTTCGGCCTTTCCTGATATTCGAATTGTTTCTATTAATTAAAAGAATATTGAAGTCACGTCAAACACTTTTAGTTGAATGCATTAATTACATATCGTCCTCAACTTTTGTGGTTGCATAATATTGTTAACTGTTAGCTAACAAAGCAAGAACGGAAAAATTAATAACAAAAAAAAATATTAAGGTTATTTTATTGAAGTGTTCGGAATAATCAATAGCGCGTCTCGCCATTTCAATTAAATAACCATTGTTTTTGTTGTTGTTTTAAAGATGAAAGTGTTTATTAGCGGAGCGAATGCGAACCATGATATTACCATGCACAGAATTTTCACCACCCTTAATCATTGTAGAGGATTTTCTTCCCATTTTATTATATTCCTTTTTATTTGTTTATCTTACGATATTGTTTATTACGTTGTATGTATATTAATTTTAGGAATCATTATGTTTAAATGATGAATGCTGTGGGCGATTTATTTATTATTCATTAATTACTAAATTATTAATCGTGTTATTTTCTCTATTTCAGGTAAGCTTCTTGAACATTGAAACTTGACAGCAGAAAACTCCCCACAACCGACGATAATCGCCTTAAGGTATTTTCAAAAACACTGAGCAGACAAGGATTATCTTCTCATTAGCTTTATGTTATATTGACTACGATAATTAATCCTAATTAAATATCTCAATAATAAGCTATCATTAAACTTTGGTTTATGTATATACAGTAGGTATCTCTGAGTGTGATCACCTGTTATTAGAAGCAGTCGCATTATCGAATCAAATGTGTAAAACTGTTTCAAAAGAGTTTGACTCGGATTTTCTGAATCGGGTGTTTCAATCATGTCACCGGTTATTACAATCGATAGTTTTATATAGTATGCGATTTTAACCCGATAGCAATGCAAACATTGCAAACGCCCATACGTTCGCATCTAGTTGAGTCAGTCATCCACCACGACCTGTGCAGTGTAGTGTTTCTAAAGTGCGTGCGCGTCTTTTGTTCGATTGTTTTGCCTTGTAAAATCATGATGAAAAAAAATCGATTTGTGTTTAAAAAGACAAATTGCGTATTGTTGTAAACTACGATAGATTAAATTTAAATGTAATTTAAGACATCGACTGAGGGTGCTTGATGGAATTTTAATATCAAATTTGAATTATTGATATTTTGTACATTTCCATGTAGTCTGTCACTAACGACCCGGGTTTTGCCTTTCGACATCTTCAGCTATTCGAGCACACGAGTGGACTCAAACTAATTCAAACAGACCATTATAACGATTATATACAAAATAAAATAGACAAATCTTATCGCTGTGTCTAAGAAATCGACATCTGGACTAGTCTGGACCACCTTGCGACTGAACAGAGGGGCGAGGGGGGTTTTTAAATGCAATTCCAAGAAATCCCAATTTCAAGTTAGGATGACCATGGACCGATGAATTAATATGGGAAATTCATTACTTTGATTGTTAATTCATGTTTTATTTTTTACATCACTTATTTTTTATTCACCCTTCTGTCGTAAGGTGGTCCCTAGTCCAAATGTTAATTTCTTAGATACAGCGATAAGATTTTTCCTATTTTATTTTGTATATAATCGTTATAAACTGTCTGTTTGAATTAGTTTGAGTCCACTCGTGTGCTCGAATACCTGAAGATGCTGAGAGGTGAAACCCGGGTCGTTAGTGACAAAATACATAGAAATGTAGAAAATCTCAATAATTTAAATTTAAACGATTTATCTCAAAGAGAAGCGGCTGTAAAATTGAGCATTCTGTAATCAATATTATCAAAACTTTGAAAACATCGTTACGAACTATTTCGGTTATTAGAGTTAATGTTTACTTGACTAATTTCACCACAGTAAGCAGTGCATACTGTATATAAATTATCCTCTTTTGTTCGTTTATTATAATTGTGACCTAATATTTTTTTCTATTACATAAATACGTATCAATGTTTTTGAAAAAAATGTAATAGGAATTAATATACTTTAGGGATTTTCCAGTATTCGACAAGCCAAAGTACAAATTGATTTATTATTGTGAATGTTTGAAAAGATTTTTTTCTCGTGCTTCGAAAGCATTGTCGATTGTACCAATTCAAGACGTGTACATTTTCAAAAACCTTTTTTACAGTATTTTTACTCTACGTTCCAAAACGTTTTTTTTTTGTGAAGAGGCATTTTATTATATGGTACTTATTGAAAGATTTCCTAAATGATTTATCGATATAATATTCGAACGTTATAATTTTTTTTTTAAATATTAGGCATTAATGGCTTCAAGAAAACCCATTCTTTTTCTTATAATGATAATGGTATTTTTTCAAAATACTTTCAGTAGCAAATGTTCCCATTTTCCTTAAATCTTCCAAACACTTTTTCAAAGCCACTTGTTTATTTATGGGTGTAATTAAATGTCTTCTTTTATACAGGAATCATCCCACCTATTCGAATTTAATTCGATTAAATCCTGTAACCGATTGGGCTTTTGCCCTTCTCGGATATGCGGTCAAGGATTCGAATCCTTATTTATATATATATCGATTTATGAATTTTATATATAAATGCATAGGCACTGGTGTTACGATTTTTTCAACTGATTTACAACCAGTTCACGTTCAGGATCTTCCGTTCAGATGATACACTAAAATACATAGATAACAAATGTATATGGCTAAAAAGGATACATTTCTTTCCCCAAATAATACTATGCTAGTAAGGTATTTTGTGGCTTTGTGTTAACAATTTAAATATGACACTTTTTATGATATTTCCTTTTACGTTACTCTCCTACGATAACGATTTTCGACTCTATAACACCTATTAATATAACGATGGAATATAGAAACCAATTTATTTAAAAAAAATAACGAGCATTATCAACAACTATCAGTTGATAATGCTCGTGATGAGCGAAACCGGTCCTGATCATTATAAATATGTGGAAGTAGTACAAATGAATTGTGTTTTATTTTTTAAAAAATATTATGTCTTTCCAGAAGAATTGACAGTTAACACCTTAAAAGTGAAACCAATTTAAACCATTGTTATTTCTCATAAGATTTACAATGTTCATTTTATAAAAAGGATTATTATCTTATAATTATTTGTATTTATTTCCCTGGACAATGTCCCTGGTAGGTGACATTGTCCAGTGACATTGCTCAGAACAACGGATTCTTATTCACATTCTCAGTGGGATGAATGTGACTTCGATTGGACATGGTTCGTTAATTGGTAGTCTTCTTTCTACGCTGTTTTATGTTGTATTTACTTTTTTTCCTCGTGTCACATTTATTGAACCCAAACTGCGTGGTCAATAACAATACTGACTCATTGAGTATTATCACTTACTCCGTCATTTATTTTGTAACATCGTCAGAACAGAAACTAAACAAAATTTATGAATTTTAGAAACGTTTCAAATGGTTTGCTATTTAAATTTTCATTAAATCCATTATTTGGAGTTTGGATTTTATGGACTCTCGTACTTGGATCTGCTGAACGAGCCAACGATATAAAGTGTACGTTCATTTTATTACATACATAAAAACTATTAATTTACGTAAAATTTCGATATAAATCAATTTCTGGCCTTAGCATTGTAACATTCAACTAAAATGTGTTTTATTGAATAGAATATACATTTAAATATAATTTTCACTGTTATTCCATCCAGGACGACACTATAAGAAAATAACGTTATGTTATTTTTTAACTTTATCATGTATATTGAATAAAAAATAACTATATTTATGTTGTGGCTACATATCGACGGAGTTTTGACCAGTTAATGTAACCATCAAATAGAGTAAAAACTGTTTTATCGAAAACATTACATGGTGAGTTGCGTTATGAATCTGTGAAATGCACTCATGTAAATTCTCATGTTTGCAGATACAGGATTTGAGAGAGTAGGGCGAAAACGAAACAAACAAAGAAACAAATCACATCCGTCTCGCTCGCCGCTCGAGGGATGACGGTGTAGGAGCGGGGAGAAGCGGGGTGCGGGCTTCAACACACTTCAAGGCCCGCGTCCTTTGGGGATAAAGACAAACAAAGGAGAAAACAACGTTTCCTTGTCTTCCATTAAAACCCCGGTCGTTTATCCGCGTACTCATCTGATTTATTTGCAATTAGCTACAGTTTCACAAGACATTAGACACAACAGAATTACATACTTTTAAGTTAAACTGTGTAAGTGGTTTTATAGTAATCGAAGGGATCAGGCCGCGACCTCCTCTCCGGAACGGTCGGACTCCACTGACTCTCGCAGGATCGCAGGCGCTTCCCCCCCACTTCAAACTGCAAATCAACAACATCAACCAACAAATCCGACCCCCACCCTTAACGCCTCAGCAGGGGTATTACATTCTTAAATTTTCATTAATAGGAAGAGTCTGCAGATTGGTTTTGAAGACCCTGTCCGCCCCATAAGTACGGGGCGGTGTCAAATCACCACACTCCCAATGTTCAATAACCGTCTGCAGCTCTTCCAGCAAAATATAAAATAAGCTCAAAAATAACGTAAAAACAAACAGGAATGTCAATCATAAAAACCACAAAAATAGAAATGTCAAATTAAACATAAGCACTAAAGAGAAATTTCAACTGAAACACAAACACAGAATGGAAATGACATATCAAACACAAAAACTAACGTTCTAAACTGCAAGAAATTCTGTAAATACGCGCATAAGTCACTAAGCGAAGTGGCGCGTTCGTCGGCGTCGCGACGTCTCATCAGGCAGCTTTGGCGGTGGCGCAAGTTTGCGCAACGAAGATTCCCACTTAAACTTCACCGGATCACTGAACGGCGTATCGGGTGGCTTTGCGGCCGGCCGTAATATCGTCAGCGTAGGCGGCGACTCCAGGCTTATCTCCCACAGTTCGGGTGGCAGGGCGGATGGTCGCAACCTTTTTATCATAGGCGGCGACTCCAGGCTCATCTCAGGCAGCTCTCTAAGCTGCATATCGGGCGCACGCTTGCGTAGCACTTCGGGTGATGGTCTACCAGACGGCCAAACGTCGGGTGGCATCATAGGCAGCGGCTTACCCGGTGTACGCATATCAAGCATGGCCGCAACCAGCGGCGTCGTTATCAGCGGCATTACCAGCGGCTGCGTATCTGGTAGCTGCCCATCCGGCAGTATCGTTACTGGCGACCTCGCATCAGGCACTGTCGACTCAGGCAGCGACATCTCTGGCACTATCTTTGCGGCCAGTGGTGTAACTAGCAACGACACATTGATCAGTGTCGTTACTTGCGACTTCATATCAGGCAATGGCCCCTCAGGCAGTGACATCTCTGGTAATTGCTTAGCGGGTAGCGGTGTAAATAGTAACGGCAAATCAATCGGTGTCGTTACTAGTGGCTGCAAATCAGGCAGTGGCGTAATTGGCAACTGCAGACTAGGCAGTAGCGTTACTGGTGCCTTTTTCGCCCGGCGGGGTGGTCGAACGGGCTTCCAGTTCTCGTCCAAGGGCTGGTCTCCGACCTCACTGTCACTGGTGGCAGCCACGTCGGGAATAAGGGCGGCGATGGCAGATAGTGAATGTATTTCACCGGCGTCTTCCTCTAGTCCGCTTTCGGAGCTAGGGTGTCGTTGCACAACGTCGGGGGCTTGTTCGACTGTCTGGCCATCTTGCTTTCCTTCAGTGTAGACGGGCTGATTTCGAGGTGTGGGCGGCAATTCGGTTTCATGAGCGGACGTCGGCGCGATTCCACTTTGAATCGAACATACGGCGTCCAAGTTTAGTGACGTCACAACTTCGTCATTCGTAAGTACCGGCACGTACGCCGGTGTAGAGGCGACTTCGTTACGACCCGTTAACTCGACCGTTTCGTAGCGTGGTGACGTCATGACGTCCTCCACTGGCGTCGCGATGATGTGCGCGGCTTCGTAGCCGGGCTCCTCTTGGCCTCCCTCGTATCGGAGGACGGCATCAAAGAGTTCGTTCAACGTTCTCCAAGAGCGCTGACTCATCTCTCGCTGGTCTCTCGGCAGCATCAATCTGTGGCAGACCTTCGCCAATTGTTCCGAGTCATCACTCGGGCCGGCGTTCAGGGCTAGGTCCCGTTTTATTATCATAAAAAGGACGATTGGTTCGTCCTCACGTTGCCTCGTCGTCATCAGCGCAATCCTGTCACGAGCTCGGCGGTTCTCGTCACTATAATGTTCGATAATAGCAACCTTGCACGTCTCCCAGTTAGCTGGCTTCTCGCGGAGCGCTGTGAACCAGCTTTTGGCCTCTCCTTCCAAGATGTCGGCAGTCTGTGCCACCCAGGACGATATAGGTGTCCCGGTTCTAGGGAGCGCTCCTTCACAATACTCCAGGAAGCGCTCTGCGGTCATCATCGGGTCTCCATCAAACCTCATGCCGGTTTGCGAAAGCTTGGTTATTGGCGGGCGGATGTAAGTAATCTCTTCCTCGTACATCCGGTCATCGTCAGCTTCAGACTCATGTGATGAGTAGGGCGGATCCTCGGCGTACATCCGATCGTCGTCTGCGTATTCGTATGACGTGTCGCGCGATCCGTCGGCGTACATCCAATCATCGTTAGCATATCGATTCGGCTTATAGCGAGGCTCATCGTACATCCGGTCATCGTTAACGTATTCCAAGGTGTCGAACCTATTCGACGTGTACCGCGAATTATCTACGTACACACGGTCTCCATACGTGTATTTCGAAGTATTTTCACGTGGTTTGTTTACGTAATTCCGGTTTACATATGTTTGTTCCGAGGTATTGTCTCTACAATAACGGGGTTTGTTTACGTACACCCGTTTATCATACGATTCAAACTGATTCGGCACATAACGGGGCTTTTCCGCACACATGCGGTCACTATAAGATCCGACTTGACTCGGCCTATATGCGGACTCATTTTTATTCCTCCGGTTCCTTCTTCGGCCGGATGGCTTCGGCGGATATCGCGGAACTTCCTCGCAATTTCGCCATTCGCATTTTCTATGCATTTTTGTATTTCCACATTCACTTTCCGTTGTTGGGCGCCACAGGGAGTTTCACCCTGACTAATTGCAATCTTCCGGCTAGCGTCTCAGGTCGTCAAGTCCTGAGGTATTTAAACCTCCACGGCCCACGTTGCAGGCGACACTTGAGAGAGTTGGGCGAAAACGAAACAAACAAAGAAACAAATCACATCCGTCTCGCTCGCCGCTCGAGGGATGACGGTGTAGGAGCGGGGAGAAGCGGGGTGCGGGCTTCAACACACTTCAAGGCCCGCGTCCTTTGGGGATAAAGACAAACAAAGGAGAAAACAACGTTTCCTTGTCTTCCATTAAAACCCCGGTCGTTTATCCGCGTACTCATCTGATTTATTTGCAATTAGCTACAGTTTCACAAGACATTAGACACAACAGAATTACATACTTTTAAGTTAAACTGTGTAAGTGGTTTTATAGTAATCGAAGGGATCAGGCCGCGACCTCCTCTCCGGAACGGTCGGACTCCACTGACTCTCGCAGGATCGCAGGCGCTTCCCCCCCACTTCAAACTGCAAATCAACAACATCAACCAACAAATCCGACCCCCACCCTTAACGCCTCAGCAGGGGTATTACATTCTTAAATTTTCATTAATAGGAAGAGTCTGCAGATTGGTTTTGAAGACCCTGTCCGCCCCATAAGTACGGGGCGGTGTCAGATTATACGTAGGAGGTGTCGATGTAATAGTGGCTTACATCAAGAGCAGGGGACAGAATTTGTATACCTAAAACCAATGTAAAATAATGTTTCCCTTCCAAAAAGTGGTCAATTTGTTTTTCAAATTTACATCAAATTTGGCTGAGACCTGCTTTGTTGTCTTTAAAATGAGATTCAATCATTTATTCATTTTCGTATCTTTTGAGGATTACATCAATTGATCAAAATACCTTCGATATTGTGTGAAGCCATGATTCAAATATAATGGTTAAAAATAGAACAAATTGTTAACAGTAAGTCAAAATAAAAGTAGCTTATTGAGTTCTTAGAATCGAATGCTGCCAGAACGGAATTCATGTAATGTTTATAAAGTCTCAGATATGAATCGGAATTCAGTAAAGTAGCTCATTATTTTAATTTTAAACGATGACAGGCATATTTAAAAAAAAGCGTTATTTTATTCAAATGAAGATAACGATTCTTTAGAATATCTTCATGTACAAGCAGATTGCATTTCACACCTCTTTGTTATACAATTCCGAATGTTTTGAAAAACGGATATTTCCGACCGTAGATTCTTTTTCTATCGTAATGCCGATAATTGGCTGTGAAAGTCGAACGCATTTGACGGACTTGCCTCCATAGGAGCGATACGCACCGAGAGTGGAACTTTCGTATCGGAAAGTAAGATGGGCGCCATACGAAACCAATTAACCCACTTGCAATTATTAATTATTTTATTAAATCAAATATTCATAATGTGCGGACTCATCCTTATAATTTTATTTATTCGATTACAGAGTGTTCCGTAAAATAAACAGCTATTTGTCTTGATTTGTTTTTTGTCAACATCAAAATTTTTTCAATAAATTGGCATTGTATATAAATATAATTTTACACTTAAAACCCTTAAATATGGGGTATTGAGTGATAATGATTTTCAATCATAATACAAATAATTAATTTATAAATTAGCATTCACACGGTTACATGTGATAGTAATCTGTGTTTTTATAATCCTTACTATCAAAAGGCCAACAGCAAGCAACCTAAAACATAATAACATAACAGTTTTTTTTAAACATTTTAATTAAAATTAATATATTTTTTTATTCTACTGGTTGTGTAATTGGGTGTGACGCGTGCTTACTCTCTTTGAGAAGCATCTATCATACCTAATTACAAAACCAGGAAAATAAAGTTGTATTAATTTTAATCTGAAAAATCAATTGTCACCAAATTGTCATATTTTTCTTCTGGAATAATTTCCCGGTACTATTAATTTTTTTTTGTATCTAGTATCGCTCTTTTAGTTTTGTAGAGACATTGAGAAAAAAACATTCAATTATAAAAATAACTATTAATCAAAATCTACGGCTTAGATTTTTCTTACAAGAAATATTCTAATAATGTCCACCAAAGAAGTGAATCACGTGCCACGTAAGAATCGGAACAACAATGTTTTCAACTTTATATTGTATTATATTTCGTGACACTGTTGGGAATTGTTTATCATTCATCGTCGTATTTTTTCTTTTTTCTTATTGATTGAATAACATTTCTTGTCCGCCTTGTTTAACTCATTCGAACCACGCTGTATAATTTTAAACCATGTTTCAAACGCCCTGGCCGTAAACGTCACTATTATAAGCTAATTACTCCAGTTTAGTTAATTAATTGCCGCTTTCACCGTTTTCGTTTTAATCTAATTCGTGTGTCCGATCTTTTTTTATTAAGTGATCACAATTTTTATCGGTCCGTCATCTTATTTTTACATTTCATCTGCGGAAGTTGTTAAATTAAAGGCCAAGTATCAAATTTTTCAAACGAAAATATCGCTAGTCGTAAACTTTCCCTGGTTTAAAAGAGCCGTTTCTGTAGTACTAGGAATATTTGACGGGTTTATTGTATTTTAACGACATCCAATCTATGCGTCGACTTATTGAAGATATCACGCATATTTGAGTGTAAATTTAATCGAGAAATAACGTACATATAAATTTTTACAGATGTGACATATAGAATAACAAATAATGATGCATACAAGAAGCTTAATTTTTTTTATATTCACTGAATCTGAAATTGGTTGCGTCTCATCCAACCTCACAATATCTTCCTTTCAAGCATAGAATTAATCGATACGTTTTTAAATGTCATTCCATATTTTCGATGGATTTCGGCGGTAACTTCTAAATTCAGTTTTAATTGCAGATTCGAATACGACATATTCCAATTTAAATATGTGGTATTTTTACATACGTAAGTATTTTTTGTATCGATACATCAGTTTACGATGGATACCTTAAATGCAACCAATTCTGGTCGACTCCGTCGTTTGTGCTGTAAAACGTGACTCGTTCATTCATTTTGACAACTTTGGAATTTTTCCCGGAGGACATATTGAGAAGATTTTCCATAGTATGCAAAATGTCGCCAAACCAAACGATACCAGTTCAATATTAATCGCATGTGTCTGCTGGTATGTTTTCAGATGTTACGAAAACATGTACTTGAAAAAAAATCAATCGTTCGTCGGGATTAAATAATTCGGCGTACGCAGTTTCCCTTTAGTATTTCTACACGCCTGTTCTACTCCTTTCTGTTTGTTATCTTCCCCTTCGTCTACTTGAAAACCTCCCTACTCACCCAGCTATGTAAATGTCCTGTTATGTTGAACATGTACAATGTACACCCTCCTATTCCACAAGGTGTGCTCCATTTGTTCAACTATCCGTGTTCATTCACGATTGATATACAGAATTGACCATGCATCTTTTACATAAATTAATGATATGGACCCAAAATGGGTTTATTCAACAGTTGATATCTTCGCAAATGGAAACTCTTTAGGAAACGAAATGGTAGCGTTTATCAATTCAGTGATAGAAATTTAGAATGCAAGGTTACCTGTGTTGAGTGTTATCATTGTAAAGATCCTAATATACGAATGAAACTATTTTACACATATTTTACAATCGATCACATCGGTATGGCTTTCTGTGATGTTTCCTTCCATTCATATCTTTTTCAATCTTTAATGACGTATCGTACTTAGAGCGATTAGCTCACCAATAGTCTTCCCGCACCTCATTATATCCTAATTACATGTGAAAGGGTACTTTGATAGACTGAATAATTATATGACTAAGTCTCGTTAAATCTTTGCTCCGTATTGGGGAACGGATATGATACACAAATCAATAGTTATCAAGGCCATTAACAATGCATGGTTACTCTTCAAGCTTGTATAAGGAACATTACGCTTTTATCAATATATAGCATGAAGTGTCTTGTTGTGTTTACTTTCTGCACACATAAAGCAAACGAGTTTATTGTTCACAAAATTCTGAATGTCATAAGTTGGTAGACGATCCGTATATTTGAATATAATGTAAGTAAGATTTAATCTGGTATTTTTCTTCGGCATTGAATTTCGACCGAAGCTATGCGAAATCGGTCGTATCAATTAAATCAAAATAACGGCATGTTGTTTTTACCTTACAAATACATATACTGCCAATCACGGTAGGTTAAATTCCTCTCATATTGTTCTTGGTAAATAATTGATTCGGATCATTTGTATTCCATACAAGAAGCTATTAATTTTAACGCTCGATGGCGTTAAGGGCTGTGAAGTGATGAGGGTACATTTTAGTACGTTTCTTCCTTACCGAGTAAATCTTCTGGCTTATTTCAATGTAAATATTAATCAAAATAAATACCCTGTCAATGGACGCTCAGTATAAAGATAGTATTAGAGTATTAGGTGTTCAAGTTTCGGCGTGATACGCGGGCTTATTTTTTTGCGAGGAACTTGATCTTTATTTCTGATTTTTTAAAACGTGAAGTAATGTGTAACTTGGAATTTTGTTAATTTAATTTCAATCCCGATGCTTCTTTTATTACATTTAATTCAATAGTTAAGTACACGGTCCGTTAATTGTCAGTTCGTTTTATCCTAGTAAATTTTACATATTTCTTCGAGACACCTGGTAGAAATAGACACGATCCACAGGCATGAGGAAATTTCGCGAAAAATAAGTTTTTGTTATTTTCCGACTGTTTCCTACATATTGAAAAAAAACTCTAACAAAATCGCCGTCGGCGTCCGGGGCGCAGTTGGTAGCGTCGCTGGCTACGGTTACGGATGTCTCGGGTTCAATTCCCGGCGCGGACAGTTTTCATAGATTGATCTTTCAATCGATTTCTGTTCGTAGTCTGAGTCCTCCCTCCCACCCATCCCATCCTCACCGGGTGTAGTGAGAGCGATTAGCTAACAACTAATCCTGTCCTAGCCCTATCCGTCTATCCCTTCGAAAAAAAGAGAGGTTGAGCAACTGAGTAACTAGCAGTTCTCGTAGAAAAAATTGTTAAGTTACCTCCATTAGGAGACCATATGCTCAACATTGGGAGCGGACATGGAAAAAAATAACGAAATCTAATTTTACTTCAGCAACGTTTTTTGTTTAATATCGATTTTGTAAATACGAATATGTATAGTTGATATTGCTTTAGTATTAATAACACAGTTTTGCCCTAATATATATGTGTTGGGTGTTAGCCAAAGTATCGCAAATGCAAATAGTAGCTGTACGCTTTCCACTCGCAAAAATATTCGTACTCCCGATAAGTGTAGAATAATAAAATTATCATTTGAATGTTTTTGTTGCTCTCGACTTTTTCGACCGGGAAAGAAAATATGTACATTTTAAGCGATGGCGGAAATTGCGGCTGGCTTAATTGTTTTCAATGACAATGAGACATTTGTGTATGCGTGCATAATGGCCACTAATTGCATTAGCTTCATCTATTTGTAGACAATGCTTTTGCAATTGCAGTATTTGCTGGTTGGTATGTCAGAAAATTTGTATTCTAGAATGTAAAGCATTGATAATTTTCGCTTTCTTTCTGGAGTATATTGCCACCGCAGATGCCTGCTTGGATGTCTCGTTTATCACCGATTTTTTTTAAACTACAGTGGTGCGTCGAAGTAATATGCGTATCACATTTAATGTATCAACACATAGTAATGAAACAAACTGTTGTAATGAAAGCCGGTAGCATCATACACATAAACATTTTAAGCTATACGCTATACTTGTACAGCTGCTTTACAACTACATATTGGTTTTCACTCCCACATCCGTTAAGAACCTGCCAATTTGTTCCAAATCTTTTTTTCTTACAATATTATGTTGAGGAGTTGAGAAAATATAACTTACTAGTATCATGTGACACACCCTGGTTTTTGTTAAGTATAAGTGTCATTAATGTCCAGAACTGAAATCACCCAGCGGCAACAGCAATATTTCGCAGAATATTCTCTTTCTTGTTGCCAGGCGTTCAATAGCCGCCGGCTACGTCCGCTGGACGAGTCCACTTTTACGGAAAGGGGTAGCTCCGACTTTGCAGGGAGTTTTTTTAATTATTTGTAGACAGTCGATTACGATCCGCCGAGCCGGGCGAGTTGCGGCGGAGGTAACGGTGCGAGTTGTTTGTGTTTTGATTTGCGTTGGACTTAATTTAAAATCGTTTGTCGTGCCATTTGTATTATAACTTAAAGTAAATTCAGTTGCTAAGTAAATGTAAATGTAGAATCAATTTTATGTGTTAGGATTTATATATTTGTGTAATGTAAACCACTGCATCTTGAATGGAAAATAAATAAGTTTTGAACCGGATTTGAAATGGTTTTTGTCTGAGATCACAGCCCTTCTAGGACTCCGGATAACCAGCCGCTCGCCTCTCTTCGATCCGGGGTCTTCTCGCATGATGTTTATGGACTGTCTATCTTTTTTTTCTTGTACTTTATGAAATGTTATGATAATATCATATTGAATGATGTCGGCACGTTTTCTCCGTATAGCAAATCAAATGAATCAAATATGTTGAAATTTCCGTCAGGTTGAAAGTCACTTTGATCGTGATTTTGTTACAAACACATCTCCGCTTTTTAATTCTGCCATACAAAAATGAGTTTTTTTCCATTCATTATTCTGTTTGATTTTTCGTGCAACGAAATCGATCGAATAATAAAAAAAAATCGGCGCTAGCGTCTTTTAAACGTGTAATGGTACTTTTTTACCAGCTCACTGCGGGGAAATTCCCGGAATGCATTTGCATAAATAATATGCCGAATAGATTGTGTGGCTTTTCTTTCGACTTCTTAGAAGTTATGTAATAGCACAAAGTTTTTTAAGATGTCTGGTAACAAACCTGGTATCGCCGGTTTTCTTGTACTTGACTTTTATTGGTATTAAATTCGCGACAGTTATTTTCATTCGTATTGAGTATCTTACATAAATATCATCGACATAACTCGCAAGATACGTATCGAGAGAAATGACAATTACTGTTGTTAATTGAGTTTCGTTTTATAAAATTTTTGATTCGATTAGTACACAAACACAACACTTAACCGCCCTAAAGTTTAATGGAATCGATTAAATATGTAGTCATTTTCCACGACTTTTATTTCGCTGTTCAACATCTTTCGTAACGCAGATGCGTATTCTGAACGATGTATTTAAATTTCTTAAAAAATGCGTAGTTTTATTTTCAAAAAATCTACAAAATAATCTTTTCATTCGTATATTTTGGTTTCCCGTTAGTTTTATCCTCAGTGCCACGCACCATATTGTGTCAACCAGTGCTGGCACTTCATATACAAATAAATCACTATCTACAATAATTACAAACCTTTTGATTAACTAATAATTCTTCATAAGGTATCCGTTTCCTTTAGTTGAATAAAGAGTGGGGATTGTGAAACATGAAAATGCTTTGAAAGTACTTTAGTAACTTTATTTAGATTTTTATTGTGAAAATTTGTACGTAATACACGTTATATCTTAAAGCATTTTTTTCAAGAGGGGCGTACATTCTTCAAGAAATAACATATCTGTCAGCATATTATATCTATGAAAATGGCTATGTTTTAGTGATTCGTAATTCTTCACTTCCTCGTGAGTTGTGCTGCGATGACCGACCTCGTACCGAAACCGCAGATGTTATTAGCCTTGCGTTATGTTAGATTGTCTTCTGTGCCCAATACGATAGCCAGGGCAATTCAATGCAAGGCGTACATCTGTTTTCTATATTTAATTATATTCGCATTATTTTGTTAATGACACTCCTAAAAGGCATCGCGCGCGACAACGGAGGTAAATATTGAAATTTTACTACACGAGAGCCAATTTTTAATTACGTAATCCTTGTCAATATTTCCATTATACGCAAACCATTTAATTTCGTGGCTCGTTCTAAGCAAGGCTAAAATGGTTTGTAATAGTTTAGAATATTAATATAAAACCTATAAAATGAATCCCGTTAAACTAAACGAAACGCTATTAACCTTTTCAAGCAGAATGCTCAATCCTGAACGATTAATAGCGGGTTTTACACTCAGGCGCTTCCATGCGCGATTGAGAGTTTTGTGTGCTTTAAAATGAGAAAGAGTAACTTTGTCGTTTTGAAGCATACACACCACCCAATCGTACGTGAGAGCGCCTGTGTGTAAAGGCCGGTCATCCACTGTGAGTTATCAGCGCGATATAAAAATAAATTGTACGGTTTTCACGGTTGTACTCAGTCAGAACCAAGTGCCACTTATTCAACGCATGCATCCTGACGATGTTGTTTGACGGTTGTGAGTCATGGCACATCACCAAGGAACAGGGTAACCGTATACTGTGCTTTGAAAACAGATGTTTGCGGCGAATACTAGGGGTACGGTGGTTTGATTTGGTCAGGAACAGGAAGAGAGCGGACGGACCAGCCTCTTATTAGTCCAAAATAAAAAAGCTACCCTGGACCTGGCTTGGACACGTGCTGCGGATGCCTCAGGGGAGCCTGAATCCTGCCTGTCTCTTCTACCAACCAGATGGATTCCGTCGCCCTGGAAGGCCGCTGATGACCATCCATAGGATGTAGTCGGTGGAGCTACGGGACGTTGGGATGACCTGGGAGGAAGCGAGGAGACTGGCGGGGGACAGAGAAGCTTGGAGGAACCGCGTGATGGCCATATGCTCCGAATAGGGAGCGGATATGGTTTAAAAATATAATTATAATTTTGCTGAGATATTTAGTAACATATTAATTTGTATTCACCCTTAAATGTAGATTATTGTTTTAAGATGGTACAGCATGACATATAATGTGCTTTTACCAAGTATAAATCAATAGATATTTTTTTAGCGATTGGTTTATTACGGAATCCGACGTAGTTGATATTCTCTGGTTCACTTCTTCGCTCTACACTTACCGTCGTTAATAATTTGATGTAATTTCATTTCGAATAAAATTCAAACATTAAAATGCATAGGATTTTTTTAAAAACGCTACTGTACAATAAATCAAAACCAAAGTTATCGATTAACCCAGCATCCGACTATTCGCTTTTTGCAGCATTCGTTGGTCGTATAATATGGGCAAGCTCACGATTATGTGTCTCCATAGAATTTTATTGATTAATTCTTCTGATATTTGTATCAATGTTATGAGATGTATCACTTTTCACATAATATATATCATACAACTCTCATAAGAGTTCTTTCAGGTATAGGCACAGTAAATAAGTGCTATCATAAATGCTGAAATTTCATATGCTGCCATGCTAATTGTATTAATTTAAGAATATCTAAGTCGATTCAAATACAGTGTCGCTTCATCTGGGGGAAGAAAACTTATGCAGTGCCTTATGGCTACACAATTCTGACGGTAGACGAAATATAACATATTATCTGTTGATGAATATGGCTTGATAAGAGTCCCTTAATTCTTGGGTGCTGTACTTGGTTAGCAGCTATGAATAGAGTGTTGAGTGAAAAACATGCGGATAAAAAAATTTTTACTATGGTACATTTGTATTGATTTGGTTCTAATAAATATGACAAGAGAAATCCATGTCGGTGTTTTTTTTTATATTGAAAAGAGCGACATCATATGTGTCGCCACTTATCAAAATCAGCTTTATCAAAAATATATGAACTAGAGAAAAACCACTTTTTTGTTTCTTCGTGTACACAGTCACAATGTTGGAATATTATAGAAATACTGATTTACTTTGTATTTAATAACATTTGGGCCAATTTTAAATACAGAAATATTAAAAGTAAGTAGGTCGATCGCAAAAATAACTAACCATGGATATGGTTGCTTTTGAAAAGTAGCGACACATATGTGTTTGTATTAGAACAACACTCATATTGGTTACCAGAACTAAATATAATCTGTTTACATGGCTTTTTTTCTAATAAATAAATATTCAGCATATATTTTAATTTAGAAATGGTTGGGTTAGCATTTAAACCCTGGCTCAAGGGAGTCGGTTTACATAGAGACGCCACTGGTCAAATAGCTTTCATAATATTACTGTAGGAACACGAGGATAATTAAGTTCTATGAATATTCATAATATTAATAAATTTAAAATGGCTAATGGTAAAAAATAAATATATACTACATTCTAAAGGCAACAGCCGCTTTGGAAAGATCGTTGTAAGTATATTATAGGCGTAAGAAAAAGATTACACAAGAAGGGAAATGAGTTTTCTCAATGCCCATCGCACATTTCGATTTTTCTGTTTTTGTTTTGACCTCGATACCTACTACCTTTTGTTTGTTTGTATACAGCCCATTTTAAAAAGATCCGTCGATATTTTTTGGTTTCCTTTCGGAAATTGTTGTAAGATCATGGTATCGTTCAACTATTGTTTTAGTGGCGCTTGCGTAACCTAATGGGTCCGCACAAATTATAAAATATGTATGCTACCACTTAAGAGTTTTTTTCCCATTATAGGCAGATCGCTAGGCCTCCATTGTTAGTTTTCGTGCGTAATTCGAACACGCTGTAAATTATTTACTCGTTAATGGCATCGTTTTTTTTAAATATTACATCAAATGAAGATGTGAGTGTGTTTTATAAGATGTGGTTGATAACATGACCTCTCTCAAAATAGAGTTTAAATATGACCATTAAGTATAGATTGATAGTGACTCAGGCGCTAAACCTTCCTTTTCAAAGTTTATACGAAAGGTGGCATGATGAGGGAAGCCTTTTCAGCAGAACAATCTCTGCCCCGTTTTTAAACATGAATGCCAGAAATAAACCATTTCATTGAAATACGTCAACGGGCATATGTTTTCCGAAGCCAGTACCGCTTATATGGAATTGCTATCACTTAATTTAACGAATAAAAGAAACACTAGGACTCCATTGATATTTATTTTTCATATAAATAAAAAGATAACGCTACGTGTTTATAAGCGATAATCCACTTTTTATTAAAAACAATACATATTTTTACATATGAAAAGGCTTTTATTAAGCAAAAGGGCGAGACTTTTATACGATTTCATGTATTTTGTCACTAACGACCCGAGTTACGCCTTTCGGCATCTTCAGGCATTCGAGCACATGAATGAACTCGAACTGACGAAATACATGAAAATGTACAATATCTCAACAATTCAAATTCATATCGGAATTTTATCAAGCAACCTCAGTCGCTATCTTAAATTATCAAATGAAAATATTGTTTTTCAAAAAATATGCAAAAAATTTTAAGAAATATTTCCATGATATTCTTCCAAAATTAATATATTTAATCGTTGTCAGAACAATGCCAGACCCACACCGACAATTGCCTCTAGTTTATTGATTGATTGATATAATAATAAATTTGCTTTAAATTAAATAATATTTTTCGCACGTCTTTTTTCACAAAAAAATGACTTCTCTTACTTATTTAATGTTTCATGAAATGGTAGAAAAAATACATCTACAATTTACGATTGTGGATGTGTGAATTTATATAGTTAACACGATTTATGCGTACTCAATTCTCACTTATGGAAATGAATGTAAAGTTGAAACGAACGCTGGGAGTGTTTTAAAGCCGCAAACTTTGATCATAACGCCGGATAAAAATGACGTTTTTATAGCCAGCCGTATATAAAATTTCCCCAAATATATATTTTTACCTCGACACTTAAAGTTTCCTCGCGATGTTTACTCTGCGCAGAGAAAGTTCAGCTGTACAATATTGAAAATGGAATTTCCGCACAAAAAGCGTTCAAACAAAAGCGGAGTTTGCGCTTTTTTTTTTTTGTCGAAACACAAATTCATCAATCAGTCAAGCCTACAAATCATTGTCGTATTCCGTATCGAAGATTTAATTGTGTTTCCATTCAGATTTGAATTATAAAGAAAGTATTCAATATATGTACAACCGAGTGCTTGTTTTAGTTATGCCTCTTTGTTAATTGTTTCGTTGATTTTACGCCGATCGGGAAAATGACCTCTACGTTTCCTCGATACAGTTGTTCAAACTGTCACATACAAATTGAGCCAATTATTTAAGTATGTTGGATTAAAAAACTGCTATCAATCGAAAGTAAATTTTAACAGCTTAAACCGCCCAATAAATAGGTTCCCGTGAAGCAAAATCGACCCTGGCACTAGCCACTAGCCTGAGCATTAGGAATTCCAAATATTCAAAAAATCGAATAAATATTTGAATATCGCATATTAAAATCGTAAAATATTAGAATGTATTCAAAATTTAATATTTTTTAATTATGGAAATAAGTTTAGCTGTTGAAGTACGAGTGCTATCGAGGAAAAAAGAGCAAATTTATTTCGTAGCTCAGATTTTTATTTATGAAAAATGTGTCTGGCGATATATTATCAAGAAACACGTGATTTATTTTATTAAATTTGCAAGTATTACTATAGTATGACGGACATTACCTCTGATGCGACCCAAATGTTTTTAATGAACCTAATTAAAGTGACACTTTGTTTCGTCAAAGGATTCCGTTCTTCGTTTCAACCGTTAGTCGCTGATTCATTTCCATGGAACACACGGTGCAAATTGAATGTCTCAATTTGTATTCTGCATCCTTCGGTATGTATTATACAAACCGACTGTTTTGTAACGGCAATCACGGTTGCGGCTTGGTAAAACGGTAGCCGCTTCGGGTACACTGTTATCATAGAACTCGCAAATCGTGACACAAGAATAATGCCGTTACCAATGTTCTCTTGCAAGATCACATCGGAAGTATAATGCTGTAAAAGCAAAAAACATAGTGAACGTATTAAAATCACAACTAATGCTATTATGTTTCGGAGCACGTATTGGTAAATAATTAAAGTTTAGATAACTTCTGTTACTATTCCACTTCATGAAAGATATATAGAAATAGAGTAGATTGCGTGTAATTCCTGTTATAACAAGTATTAATTCACTGTATATTATTTAGAAAAAAATATAACCTCGAAGTAGTCACATAGCTGTTTTGACTTTTCGATAGAATGTTAACGAAAGTTTTGATTCCCTGACTGTTGTTGACTGTCTTAGATCAAATATTCTCGTTTTAAAGAACTGGGTAAGTAGTCTTGTATATAACATCATTATTTTTTGATTTACTCATAAGTTGAAGAAGATCTTTTATTTTCAATAAGATATTAATAAAAGTTTTACTGTTTCTTTTTTATTAAATAAAATTATACTAGAATTGAAGCTGTCATTTTTAAACTATCGCAATTTTATCCTGACATCGAAGTTCATAGTGAAAGTTTTCTTATATCACTTTCTAATGGTAAACAATAAAACGCGGGTTGTCCGAAATAAAGTAATTTCTGTCATAAGTCGTTATTATTTTCGTTCGTCCTTGGGTTTATGTTGTTAACGTTACAAGACGTGTCATTCAGAATTCTCATGAAATTTAATCAACTTGAATTTATGTTGAAAAAGGTTCTCTTTAATCCATCGACATTAATTAAATTGAACAATACTTTCAATGAATAAAATGTACAGTAATTTTTTTAATATGGTTATGTCTTTACACATTACTGCAGTTTTTTTCTGTGATCTTCTCCATTAAAATACTTACCTATATTTGTACCGTGGAATGTAAAATCATAATTAATTGAAATACAGTAGACACCCTAATAACACGGTAGATAGGAGGCGAGCTATCTGGAAGTGGAATATCGAGGATATCATACTGATTCAAAATCAATCTATCAAGTCAAATTTCAAAACAATCCACAACGTCAGCGGTACCGGCCACGCTGGCTGGCAGCTCTCCTCGGCTCGAAGGCTGGCAATCGACTCCCCCAAAAATCAGAAATCGAACTCCCACACCGTCGGAGCCACCCCTTTCCGTCAAAAATGGATTCGTCCAGCGAACGTGCCTGCCGGCGATGCCAATCGCCCTTCACGACAGAGTCGGGTCGATTTCGAATCATTGTCATTAACGCTGTGCGTTCTTAGTTCCGGACCCTAATAAAACTTAAACTTAATAAAAAAAACCAGGATGTGTCACATGTTATCGGGGGGTCTACTGTACATCGTTTTACAGCCTTTATGTAAGCATCATTTTTTGTATTTTCATAACTTCTTACCAATGGTCATACATATTTGGACGTAATGTTGTCATAGCGAGTAATGCTGATTTAATGTCTTCTACCCATTAAACATTTTATGTGTTATAGCCCGAATAGATCTGTTATTATATTCGAAATATTGGAATGTTTTATATTATGCGCACATTAACGTAGCACTTGGGAAAGTAACAAGGTTTATTATTTCTGTAGTCGGAAAAATGATAGTATTTTTGTTTTTCTGTTTACATTTTTCAACTCCCTTACTGGGGGCAGCGGAGATAAGTTACTATGTTACATCCGCTTTCCGGATTCCTATGCGATTTCTTCGTTTTTTTTTTTTTTAATAGTGGTGTGTAGGTTGAGGGCTGTGCGAGGTTGCGAGGGAGGTTTGCTGGCACCCCCATTCCCGATATTTTTATAGTCGTCATAATGTAGTCCAGCGGTAAAATCTGAATTTTTTTCATTGATTAATTGGAATTTAATTGTTATAACTACTAAAACCTGACGTACATTATACAGATATTCTTTCAAATTTAATGCTGCTATGTAACAGGTGTTACAAGGAATCGTTGTACTGTATAAACCTCATTATGTTTTAATAATTTTACATTATTTGCTTAGTAACAGTTTTTTTGAAATGAACAGGATGGTCTTAGTTAATAATTTGTTTTACATCGGCTGAAAATGATCGCGACTAGCGAAATCGGTCCTGACCTGTTCATAATATTTTGAAATTAGTGCAAAACATGTCTTAAAAATTACTGTTTACACCTTAAAAGTGATTTAAAACTTCTTTTCTCTTTTCTACTTAGCACTTTGCGTAAAGATTAACCTACTATCGTAATCTACTTGAGATAACATGTATATTTCGAGATTATCCGAATAATATGAATACCATATTCAAAGTGTTTTTCTGTGATTCGATTATATATTTGTGATTCATGTGAAACTTTCGCGTGTTTCGAAAATGCAAAATCATTTCACAATAATTTCGTTCGGTCGGAAAGATCCTCTTTTAGATGGCCGCTTCTATCTTTCGAAGCCTCTCTACTGACGGAGTACGTTTACTGAGCGGGTTCTTGAGGAGGTGGAGGGAGGAGGCTTAGTCAGCTGGCACCCGCCTCCCGTCCCTCTGCCGACGCCCGTCAGTCGACCGGCAGCCTTCGCCGTGAACGCATCAGGGCGTCGCGTTATACTACGTCGCGTTGTTGTTGTTACGGTGAAAGATACGTTTTCCGATTTTCTCATATGAAATAACGCCGGAAAATACATTATTATTTACGGTAAATGAACGTGCTACGATCCACCTGAAAAATTTCGTCAAAAATTGAATGAATGCTTGCATTTTTAGGCACATAAGAATTTTGTATATCGAAGCACACAATATGATTAAAAGACGTGTCTTTAAATATCATTCATTATTAACTAATGTTAAGTAAATACTGTTTGCCGGTTCCGGTTTGATACCATTTTATTAATATAAAAATCAGTGTCACTTTTTCGCGCCTTTATGTGTGTCATTATTTTTTTTCCGACGCCTTTTTTAGTCTCTTTTGACACTTGGGTTTTTTGTTGTTGTTTGAAATTACCTTGGAATGCGACATGCTTAAGTAATGTGTCTAAAAACGTCCGCTATTTTGACGTCAAACGAGAATTAAAATTACTTCTAGCTCATACGTGCATTGCTGATTTGTCGTGATTATTCTTAGACTTATTATTAATTGTGTTGTCACTTTGCTGACTGAAGCGAGTTATTTTCAGTGCAGGGATTTTTATGATCACATTGTTATTTTGTAATTGATGGACGTCTCTATCAAATTGCACGCCGCGTGTGTTCTCCCGTTTGGTTGCAATGTATACCAAATTTGATTACAGTGATTTGAAAATGGTTGATTTTGAAAAAATCTTTTTATAATGTTCCTTCATGTTATGCAAATAAATGTATCCATTTTTTGCAGGAATCATTAATCAAGAATATATTTTTGTTGTGGGTCATTTTCCCGGCAAAAAGAAATCGGATTTGGTATGTACTACATGCACAAAGTGACGTATTCGCTCCCAATCGGAAATGTTTTAAAAACAATCGTGATTCATTATGTTTATATCTAAGAAAGTGACATGTCTGTATGTCGAAAAATTATCTAGGTTTAACAAGAAAAATAAGCGATTATAATTAATGGATTCGGAAGAACTATATATAATATGTATTGAAAAAATATTATTATGGGAAACCTATGTCACTACCCGACATTTATAATTATTTTTGTTGTTTTCAAGTGATAATAAAATGTTCTTAGTATTTCTAAAATTATTTATGCATAGAATTTGGATGCCAATATACTTACATACCGTAAGCAATTAACGCGCGAATTGTAGACATGAAACTAAACTTAATTCTGCCTAATGCATTTGATTGACGTTTACTTGGTGAAATCTTGACCTGTTAAGTATGTTTTTAAACTGTAGGAGATTCTTTGTAAATGAACGTAGGTAAATTGGGTTGTAAAAATAATTTAATTCAGACACTATCCCGTGCGGAAAATTCATAATTATCTCAGAACTGCCAGAAATTGAGTGCAGATTGAAATTTAGAAAACTGCTTAACTGTTGTAAATGCACGTTATTGGTTTAAATGCGGATGGTGTCGTTAGTGGCAGCGAAAATACGCGAAATGTGCAATTTATGTGGTGTTTATTTTGTGTGGCGATATTCGTCGCACCAATTAAACTTTTCGATCCGTTTGCTAACCAAACTAGCCCGGAGGATGATGCATCGCTTCAAATTTCCGGCATTTCGATCAGATTAGCAGCAACCCGTTACACGTCTAATAAAATGATGGCCGTCCGCATTATTGTGCTCGCCACTGTTGTTGTGTGCCACGCTTTGAACGTTTTTTTTTTTTTAAATTTCGTATGTGACGTAAGAGACGCATCAAATAGATAAATAGATCTCGCGATAGTTGGTTAGTTAGTTCACATTCGGAGATAGCTATTTTCCTCTTCTTTTAATTAAGATGCGGTCGCTTTATTGTAGTTCTTGCAATATATGTCTTACATTGGCAATGCGTTTGGAATAAATTGATACACATCACAGTGGTTAAAAAATATTGATATGCGCAAAGTTTCCAGTTATGTTTTTTCATTTAAATAATAAAAAGTTAAATGCCCATTTTTAGGACTCTTTTCCATACCAGGCTGTTTACAGAAATAGCATTTAAATATATACATACATAACATTTATATGACACTAACTCAAACTTTTATATTTTCTATGGATTCGGCGGTAACTTTGTGGAAGTTCATTTTTAATATAAAATTAAATTAAAATTGATGCTTCTGAGGATGCTTCTTAAAGAGGCGAAACGCGTCACGTTAGTGATAAACCAAGTGGAATAACTAAATTATCAATTTTAATTTAATTTTATATTAAAACTTTTATGTTTATTCATATTTTATGCCCTTTTTGATTCACGAAGTGCAGAACAGAATGATTGAATTCCTCATAACAGTGCGAATTCGGAAATAGTCAGATTGGTAAATGAACTCTCTTGTTTAGATTATAGTCAAAGATATAAGCCTACTTCGTCCTCATAAGAACTTGCGATTTTAGTTTATTTGTCTTGGCAATTTTCTTTAGGAAGGATGTCGTATTCCGGATTGAATTGATTGCTTGTATTAATCCTTCCAATAGCTCCTTTTCATTCGATGTTGTAAAATTAATTAATATTTACATTATGAATTGTATATAATATTATTTTTTTTTGCTACATGATACATTTAATTTTACTAATCTTTTTATTTTTCATGTGAATTTTTTTTATTGCGAGTTAATTTTATAATGAAAAATTAGTCCGATGAAAGATAGATAATGATCACAACATAAATTTATCTTGTTATTGTAAACATTAAATACAATATCTATTCCGGCTATCTTATGTATAATCATTACATATGGCTGAATCAGCTTTCAGTCTAATTGAATACATAAGTAACGAGTTATTAATACTGAGTGGAAACGGCGCCAAAAGCTTTTTACTACCTATCTTATACGGTTTCTGCGACCATATGGACTATCGCTAGAACAATGTATACGATGCATCACATAGTTGCATTCCGACCGATGACGTAAGGTGAATCGTCGTCTTACCAAAGAGTGCATCTGTGTGCAATAGATAGACACCACGCTCGTGCAGTTGCACCTAGTGTGGGCTGAACCGAGCAAGTACCATTCTCCTTGAATCAATTATTTAAAAAAACACATCTACCTGACGCTCGTAGGATCTATCTGCCTACGAACTTCGTGAGTTGATGCAACGTCACTGGTGGTATTTGTGCAATAATTTAGTGTTTACCTCGCCAAAATATTTTATTTTCTATGGCAATAAAAACACCTAACACATCCATTTTTAATATCTTAATACACGTCACGGAAAAACTACTTTATTATCATATGTATGATCGACTACTAATGAGTTGTAGATTATTGACTGTTGGATTGAATGAACTGTCATGTAATAATGAATGAATTAATTAATAACTCTCTATCAATCGTATTTTTAACAGTTGTAAAAAAAGGACAAAAAAAGTTTAGTGTGTTGTTTCACATCGCCCACTGAATAATATGAAGATAATTATGCATAGTACGTAAGCAAGTCAGAATGTTCAATTGATAAGTGCTGTACATTGATATCCAACTGAAATCGTTCACTGGGCCAGATAGAAAATTGCTAGTCTTCAAGGGTCGCACATTTATGAAAACCGACAACTTAATCGTGATATTATATCACATTAATAATTAATGTGACACTGATATTAAAAATATTATTTTGCATTTGCATATCGTTATTTGGGCTCTCCATACCGAAGTTGTTTGATCATGTTTTCATTGGTCAACCTGCTGCAAAGTTTTTTCGCTATTTTTAATTTCGAAAAGAATTTTCCGCAGCAAAAGCTTTTATATCTTGAGGCGCAGGAAATCTTCTATTTGGCCGCGTGTTGGACACCGTTTGCTCAGTAGGTATAAATTGTGAAAAATTTACTTTATTGTATATATTGTTGTATGACTCACAGTTGATGATATTACATTTATATTAGCCAATTAAATTCAGTTGACAACGATAAATGTTTCTATATTTTGGAGATGTCCTATTTGAATACAATGAATTCAAAACAAATTAAACCCCGTCTCTAGCAAACTAATTTAACGACTTCCATTATTCTCTTTTCTCCGTCTAGTGTCAATTCGATTTATATTCAGTGTTCGAACTAAGTTTCTGTCGTGCGCCATCTTTTGTGTCTAGTAAAATAACCCAATTTTCCTTTCCAATCGCGTTACGTAACGCGACTGTTACTTGTACTGTTAATTATTTTTCCCTTGCTTTTGTTGTGACAGCTCCTCTGGCCGCTTGTTGTCAAAATTACAAAAAACGCTTGCGAGAGACGCCTACGTCAAGCGAAAAAAATGCACCATTACTGTTTTGTGTCCAAACCTCCAGTCGACCGTTTCAAATTTGCAGTCAGTCGACGTGATTTTTGGCCAACTGACAAAAAATCAATATCAATTCAGCTGATGTTATTTATCACAGTATTTTGGTACATTAAAAACGTTGGTTTTACACGTTGATTTGATTTGCACTGAATTGATGCAAAAAATACCCGACTTGCATTTTGAAAATTCAATAGGCATTATTGGAATACTCGTATTTAAAAAAATAATAATTGATCATCATATATTATTTTAACCTGCTTCGATATGCTATTTAAATTTAACTCTGTAGAAATGAACTTTTACTACTCGTTTTTAAATGTTTGTAATTATTATGAGATTTAACGAAAATATTATAGTAGGTAAAGTTTTCAATTGTATGCTTCCTTTGAAAATGTTCCACAATTGCGTTTATTTTATCAAATCGTTATGTATATTATGTATATACACAAACGATTAACATAAATGATTTGAAATCACTACGACTTAAAATGAACGTTACATAAGTGATTTAATTGAAAAAATAATTCACCATACCAAATAAGCACACGAAATGAGAAAAGTCCAAGTAGGGTATTATCACATTTAAAAAATAAAGCTAGT
This sequence comes from Himalopsyche phryganea, assembly GCA_022494535.1. Taxonomy (NCBI): domain Eukaryota; kingdom Metazoa; phylum Arthropoda; class Insecta; order Trichoptera; family Rhyacophilidae; genus Himalopsyche; species Himalopsyche phryganea. The sequence goes on along the minus strand of JAGVSL010000080.1, from coordinate 1,113,748 downwards.
ATCCCTTTTAAGGTATTAACTGTCAATTCTTGGTGGAAAGACATTATATATTAAAAAATAAAACACAATTCATACCGAAACCGGTCCTGATCATTATAAATATGTGGAAGTAGTACAAATGAATTGTGTTGAATTTTAAAGCTAGTATATTTAATGCATAAAAATTTGGACTTTGTTATTCAATTATTGATGTTTTGTGTAATTCTGATTGATAATTAGGTCGCTGATAAATATAATTGGATATTACCTTATTCCAATGGGCGAAAATTTGCTATGACTTAGCACCAAGTACAATCTAATCGTTACTCCCTTATCTAGCGAATATTTGTTGTTATTATCGTAGCGTGATAAGTCACAAATACACTTAATAAATCACGCCAATTTGTAAACACTTTTGGTATAAATATTTGGTAACGGAAGTCTAAATTCTTTAAGTTGTTAGAATAATATCTAATTGTCGAACGGTAGAATTTGAAAGATTATTGTTTGAAGCGTTTTCACACGTTCGCTCGATTAATTGACGCATGAAGTGAAAACTGAGAGCATTTTTGAAAAGGCTTTATTTAATCCGGGTGCTTGCTTCGATCGCGGACGTGCGTATTAATTGAAATTAAACGTCTTTGCCGCTCCTCGTGGAAAGAACTTTTCTTTAAATTTTCACTGCGCGGTTTAGTTGGCTTTAGCGGTTTTAAAATTAAACTCATAGCTGCAATTACAGTTCAAGGACTGAGAAAACTTTTTAATTATCGGATAATATTTCGAAGGGCGCTGCATAATTAACGCTTTTAATGGGAAGACTATCATATGTAATTAACACAAGTCATTAATTCAACAATTCAAGTTTTTTCTTCTTCTCTAAAAAGCGTGTCACTCATAATAATAAAAAATATGTACACAAGTGAATGTAACACGTGTCAAATAGTCGGAAAGGTTTTTCACATTCTTATCAACAGTTTATATATATATATTTGTTTGTTTATATGGATTTTTTTTTTAATATGCAACGGAAAGCGATTTACATACACTGCATTCGCGCAAGTGCATTGATATAATTCTGCCAAGTTGACGCACGAATTAGTGTCCATATTATTTCAAAATATCTATTTATATGTACTATCATAAAAAAAGTTATTCTTGTAGTAATATTTAAAAGCTTTAAGAAATCACTTTTAAGGTGTTAACTGTCATTTCTTGGCGAAAAGACATTATATTTTAAAAAATAAAACACAATTTGTTTGTAATATTTCCACATGTTTATAATGATCATGACCAGTTTCGCTCATCACGAGCATTATCAACTGATAAAAATAAATAATCTTTCAAACCGAGAGTGTGGTAAAATATTTTTTTTCATTTTACATTAGGAAGAGAATGGTCATCCATGACAATTTGTTTTTTTCGAATGAGTGTTTGTACACTTGTGTAAATTTTTATATAATAATGAAAGTGATGGTGTAAAAGAAACCTTCATCGTAAACCAATTACAGCCTTTCAATGTTATTGTAAGGAAGTTAGAAAGTTGTAAACAAATCGTATTGTGTGCTTAGATTCAATGTTTACTTTTATGTTTGAATAAAGGAGAATAGTCGATTGCGTGTGCAAAGAAAATAAGTGGACACAGTTGTTTATGAAAAGACAGAATAGATTATTTAATATATATTACAAGCAAAATGATATTACTATGGTATCTATTTTATGAAACTTACTAAGAAAAAGGATTTGGGCTATAAGCTAACTCTTTTCGGTGAACCCTAGTATTTTTGGGGTATTTGTGTCGAAAAGTGCGAGTGAGTGGTCTTTAACTGACAACTTTCGTTTGATAATATCAAAATGTTAGCCGCTAGAGGTCGAGCTGGTCCCCAAGAGGGCATAGACCACCTGTTTCTTCTTCCCGGGCGAGTTTTGGGCATGGACGACACCCAGCTGAGGCAGGACCTCGCTGGGCTGGACTTCAGCGTGCAGTTGCTGCAGACCGGGCCAAAGGGCAACGTATGGCTTTGTAAGTTTGAAAATATTGTAAAGTTTTCGCTAATGTAACCTACTCAAATTGAATTTTCGATTGAGAACTACTTTAAAATAATCTTAAGCGGTATCGATACGTTTGACAATCGTTACATAATAACTAAATATTAAACATTGAATAACATTTTTCATAAGACATTTAGAAGTCGAGACTCTCTTTGTGTTTACTTATCTGAAGTAATATATAAAATATAAATATATGTCGCTTTGACAATTCACTGTTGTGCTAAAAACAAAGTAGTGCTAATGATTGATTTATTTTGTGTTTCACAAAATGGTTCGTCCGCAATAAAATTATTGAATCAACTGCTTATCACAAAAATATGCAGCAGTATTGTCTGCGCATGCCGTTTCCATCCGGTGTTAATTAATAGTTCGATTAACTGTTCTGTGATAACGACTTAATTACTAGAGTTAACAGAATTTTCAATTAATTTAAGTAAATGCATACGACGGTAAATATTAGAAAGTGTCTGATGCTTCTTGTATATCTTGACGAATGTTTTTAAATCACTATACAATTTACAAATTGTGGATAAACACATTGACATTTTTGATACATATTATAAGGTCATCATTATTGATTTAATGCTTATTTTATAAATAACCCATAATCAGAATGATAGTGCAAAGGATTGTATTACATAAACTATGTATTACTGAAACACATTAGTGTCTTATTAAAATTTCTTCAAAGGGTTGCAAAGTACTAATTAACATGTTCAGGTACTTAAGTAACAGATATTTATCCTACCCAAATTGTTTGAATTTTTTATATAAAATTAAAATTGATAACTTAGTTGCTCCACTTGTATTATCACTAACGTGACGCATTTTTATCTTATAAACTTTTTTCTCTGGTAGTTAACACGATAAGTCAACGATATGTGAATTTTCGTCTAAAAACTTATATGTTTATCTACGTATTTACGCTGCTAGTGTTTTCTTGCAGTAAGCAAGGTAATTGCATAATTATTATTCATTCATTAAATTGATATTAATCTGTAACATGTATTCCCTAGGGCGTCGTTCATATTATTTTCTCTACGAAAGCTGTCTACGATTCATCTCGGCCAACCGTACATATGCCATTATTGTTATTAGATTATGGAGTTTCTTCGTTAAATTAGTATTTACCTTGCGCCTCAGGCTGAAAAGTTTGCTCACCGTCCTCCGACTCGCATGCGATGGGCACCATTATTAAAGTGACGTGAACACAGCAACCCTAGTTCCGTCCGCGATAAAGGCTGGGTTCACTCTCAATATTGGACCCGTAATTATTTTCTATTACAATGTGGCGGTATTATCGATAGATGGCAAACTTTCAAAGATATTAATACTTGTAATGCTCAAACAGAATCAACTTACCAACATTAGGTCCAATCTTATGATTACTTTATTAGCAAAGTAGTCTAAAGTGCATTTTGTATCACAACTATTTAATTTTGTACACAGGGTACTTCAACATACCATCCCGAAACTGAGGATATTTCGCCTTCAATCCTCATTGTAGCAGGTATTACACATTTAAAATGCTTCACACTCTAAGGATCACTTATATTTAATATTAATAGTATTTGTTTATCAAATTTACAATATCATAGAAAGATAATGTATTGCCTTCCAAAATAGTTTGTTATAGGAAACATATCAAATCACCTTTCATGGAAAAGGCTTTGCATGTGTGGACACAAACCTATCATAATATTATATAGTATGTTAGTATAGGGAAGCTGCAAGCGAGTTGAGCTTCAGCGGAGAAACTTCTTGACATCCGTTCTCCTGTATTGTATATTATGTCTACTAACTGACGTGGGTATTCATCTTTATAGTCAGGGATATCAAATTTGACGCACGTTGATAAAAAATAAATAGTAAATATATCTGAAATAAAATACATCCTGGTTGCAATTGATTGAAACAGTTAAATCAATTAGTTTATTTATTTGATTTATGTATAATTTGTTTGTTAATCAATATTTTCTTGTCTCAGTTCATGAACCATCAGTTTTATATACCTTCATTTTTTCACTCAATTTTATATAAATACGCCTGTTATGTTTATATTTTTATCAGTTGATAATGCTCGTGATGAGCGAAACCGGTCCTGATCATTATAAATATGTGGAAGTAGTACAAACGAATTGTGTTTTATTTAAAAAAAAAAAAAGTTTATTTATTTGTATAAAAGACGAACAATATTTTTTACTGATTTGGTAATTGTTAATACTTACTACATTTTGAAAAGACCATAAGATGTGTGAAAATTAAATTTTGAAAATGTGTCCAAAATAAGCGAAACACGTTTCATTCATAGTTATGGAAAACGGTGTATTTAGAAAATAAATAATATGTTAATTGAATTGATTTCAGTGGTTACTGATTCAGGTGACTTTGAAGTTTCGAATTCCCGAAAGTTGATGAAGTATTTGTATAGTTCATCAAAGCAAAGACGGGACTGACGAATCCTCCAATAATTTTCCCCCTACAATTTTCTTTTACGGATATTCCTCAAAGATGTGTAAAGCATTCTTTATCATAATATTATAACATTTAAAATTTGGTATATCCAGCAATCGACCTAGTTGGAAGATCCAGAAGAACAGTCCGAGCAACTCCCTTGTCTGCTTGCATTGAGATTTTCTTTCTCATAATTATCTATTTTAATATTCAAAGTTAATAATAAACCGGAGTTTATATTTTCTACTGTGACGTCGCCCGTTTTCTTCTGGCGCAGCAACTTTTTGACGGTTGTGAAACTTTCTGATTAATTTGAAGATGCACTGCTGGAATAAGAGTTAAATTTAAGTTCTCGAGACTTCTTTAGTTATTTCTCTTCCTGGCTCACGTTATGGCATGAAAATAATTTTACTTACTCTTAACATAACAAGTTAAATGCAAATCACGTCAATTTAATCCTATGATGTATATAATTCGTATTGAAACGATTTTTCATCTATCGCTCGTATTTACACTCAAATATTATATTTGAATATATTCATATAAAACAAGCAATTAAAGTAAATGAATTTTTACTGAGGGTTTTCAATGAAACTTCCATAACTTATTATATATTTTTAGTATCCTTTTTCAACACTGTTTTCCATTAATTTCAATCTATTATGCTCAATCATTAAGGATATGTGATTAATGTTAAAAATAGTTTTAGCATATATTGTCATTGGTACTTTATTATAATCATGAACTCGAATCAATGTGTCATTTATAAACATGGTCGCATTAAAATAACTTGGTACGTTGTTCAACATAAATTTGAGTGTTATTTGACAATTTGTAACGAGTATTTACTACCAATGTAATATTGTGAATTTCGCTATGATAACAGTGAATAAAACGCCGCTTGTACTTGACACATATTGTTGACAAAGGGAGGAGAAATAAATTGATGCGTTTGAGGTTCACCTCAGCAGGATGGAGCTTAAGCGTTTGTCGAGTGAATCCTTTTTGACAGAATTCGCGAGCTTATTTAGACACAGTATTGAATATCATTTCGCAACGAGAAAAGCTTTTCACTGAAGCGAGATTCGATTCGAGAAACTTACAAAGGCTGCGCGATGCGGTGCCGTGACTGGCAGATCTAACGCACAGTATTTTAAAAGGCTGTCTACTGGGAATTCAAAAAAATATCGTTTAAAAATTGAACACTAATATTTTTAATAACTTCTTTTAATCAGCATATCGATGCTGTAATATTGCCATCGTGTACTAGAAAAATAATCTTGCATAATTTGTCTAGCTTAAAATGTTCAATACTGTTTACTTATAGTTCATAAAGTTTTAATAATTATAGGATTTATTTTAATCATACATAAAAACGCACCAGGAGACAATTCATTGAAGCTTGACATGAAATTAGTCAAAATATCGTGTTCTCCAATTTTTTTAGGAAATAGCTATCAACTGTATCCTATAATTCTTGTAGATCTATAACAAATACTTTTACCTTATTACAATGGAGTTTTGTTAAATAAATTCCAATTCAACCTTTACATAGTATTTGTTGTTGGGTTCTATAAAAAAAACGCAATTATGTAAGACTAATGATGCCACAGAATATCTATCTTCTTATTATTGTAAGATGCAGTTTAGAGCACATATGTTACATGTAGGTAATTTAATTTTGAACCAAATACACGACTGTATCCGATGTGCACATAGGGATTGGATTTGATTTTTTTTTTTAGATTTTTTTTCTTATCTCTTATCTCGGCTATTAGTTACACTTTAACGTTATCAATTTGAAGCATTTTTGTGTTCACAGTGCAATAATTACACCAAAAGATTATATTTTTAAGGTGTGGTTCTTTTGCGCTATTTTAATGCCGTAGTTTCAATTATATATCCATAGTAATACACATAATAATTATTTTTACTCGTGCAATGATCAATATATACTTTTAAGAAGTATCTACCTTTATTTTTATTTATTCAGATTTTTACCTGCAATTTTTATATCATTACGAATCAGATTGAATAGTGCTTTCTGTAATAAATACATACTCACATCACCAGCTTTGAATTAAATCTTTCAATTCTTGGAAATACTTATTATTACATGGTAATATAATTCATATACATGGAATAAGGATGAAATGCCTAATTTCACTTGCGAACTTGAGCAGTTGACGCAGTTGAGCAGCAGACGCTGACCATGCTGAACTCAGTGTTCCGCTACCGATGGGCCGCAGCGCAGTACGTCCATAATGAGAAAAAATGAGTATATTTATATTCTAAAAAAATCAAAGTCACTCGGTTGCTAAGATATTTTGATATTTAATGGAATAATTATATTAGTCTTTTCATGTAAGTGCATTTGCAAAACGAAAAAATCTTACCGTACAAATTACACATTGCTATATAATATTGGGAAGCAATGATGGCGAAAAATTTCCTAGTGGAATCATTATAAACTGAACGAATATATCAAAATAATACACATTGTCAAACCAAGAACCTTAAATACGTATTTTTCAATCGCGATTGTTTCGTTCAGATATCCACTTTAAATAATTTTTAGCCGTTAAGCTTACTTGTTCTTTTTAGTTACAACTTTTACAAATGCTTTTTTTATTACTTGTAATTTTCAAAAAAAAAATGTGCTGTGTTGGACACACAGCACACTTCACTTTGAAAAGGTAAGAGCTTAATTGGTTTTAATTAAAAAATATATTTATTTACTATTTCAAATTCATCAAATAAAAACAAATTAGTGCATTGTCAGTTTTGTTCATGAAATTTAAACATTTTGGCTTGTAGTGTGCTGCGAAATATTTATGAGTGCTTAAGTGTGCCTTGAGTGAGAAAAGGTTGCGGGGCACTGATGTAACTGAACGAAATGATTTAGGGAGTTAAAATGATTCGGAACTTTTATATTATAGGAGTAGTTAAACGATTCCTCTCTAAATAATCCGGCATGGCTGAAGCAGTGCGTTTGGATAAACAGGACTCTCTTTAGGACATTAGAAGTGGCAGAGGAGATGACTATAAAACAGTAATTTATATTATTTTGTTGTTATGGTTCAATAAACATGTTTGTAGTATTTTCCACTAGCTGTGTTACCACATTGGTAGCTTAACTAACAAGATTCATTCCCTTTTTTTTTATCCTGGTTGCACATATCATATTGAATGCTTTACGTAATGAAAAATCGTCAATTTTAAATATGTAGTACGCTTCTAATGTTCGTTGTATAATAAACTTTTTGAAAATTTTATTTCTTCATTATTTACATTTTGATTAAAAGGCGCACGCAATGTTAACAAATTATTTCATTTCCTTTCAAAATTGAAAAAAAATTGAAGAGTAATGAATTTAATTTACTTTCGCTTTCGTTGGTACAGTTTTAAAAATTAGCGAACGGTAATATTTTATAAATTTTAATTAGCTACGTGTCTCTATTAATTACCTTCCTTATTAGAAGACACAATAAGTTGGCTTATAATATATTCCATAATTTATATATTACATCCAATTGCGGAACAGACACCAGCCGTTCCTTATACTGAATAATAGTATTTTTTAAACTCATAATTGAATATACAACTGTACGCTCTTTCTTAGTCACTAAATTTGCATTTACGTATGGTAAGGTATTTTATATTTAACACCTGGATAGAGAAACCTTATACTGCGTCGCTGATTTAATATGACAAATTGCACAGATATTAAATCTAGACGTCATTGCACCTGTGGTACTGTATTCAAAACGATCCATATACATAATGTGAACACGGGCCATATTTTATATCAGCGCTCAGAAACCTTTTCTCACCTACGGCACACCTAAGCCCTCATTGGAATTTCGCGGCACACCGCAAGCAAAAATATGCAAATTTCATAAATAATTTCTTTATTCGACGAATAGCTGCCTACATTTTTTTAAATTGAGATCCGTGTGAAAATAAATGCGTATTTATATTTAATAGAAATCCACCAAGCTATTTTTTCGACTAGAATAATATAAACGGTGACTTTAGCAACCTGTTGTTAGTGGTCTCAATGTTTCTGTAATAAAAATATTTTTCTCATTTTGGAAGCATTGCGCCGCGGCACACCTATGATTGTCTCACGGCACACCGGTTGCGGAGCCCTGTTCTATAATATTCGATGGTTAATTAATGTTTCAAGTCTTAGGTCTAAATATGCATATCACATAAATCCAACAAACAGCACAAGTCACTCTAACTCTAGTGGTATAAAAAGCGTATTTACTCAATTATATGTTTAATTAAAATTTACTGATTTTACCAGGCTTATTTGATTTCACATTCCTGATTCTCTGTTTGTTAGTATCATTATAAAACATACATTTATATTTTTCGAATTAATTTTACAATTTGAAATGTAGAGAATTTATGCTTAAAAATATCTAATGTAATGTAATTGTATAATATTTCAAAATGAAGAATTTTTTATTGATAGTTGCAACACAAAACTTCTCATCGTTTTGTTTTCATTTTTATTTACCCAACAGTAGTTTTTTAATACAGATTGCAACTTGCAACAGTTAAATCGTTAACGTATTTCATTTTACTTTATTATACAATAATAATTGCATTGCTATAGAAATTCTTTTGTTGGTTCATGTGGATCATTTTAAAATGTATACTAACTGGAACATCACTGCGTTTTACTGTTACGGTTGCAGTGTATTAAATTCTTTAGTTTTTTTTTTTTTATTCCGATATAAAAACCTGATTACTTATCGACGGTGAAGCGAATCTTTTACCGAGTTTGCTTTTGATATAGTTTATTGTATGTAAAAAGTAGCAAGCATATTTAGTGTTTCAAAATGCACTCGATATTCGCGGACATTTTACACCTATAAAATAATATCGTGATTTACGCAATTATTCGTGTGGTAGAATGTTTAAAATAATAAATCGAATTTCTTCCGACGTCTTGTATTTTATGACCAATTTTGCTGTTTCGGATATTATAATTAATAAATATGTCAGTGTTTTTTATGTGGAATTTATAAAATATATCATAATCACAATCTTTGGAAACTTCTTGGTTTATTAACTGTGGAGTGGAAGTCGTGCCATGTGGAATGAATCGGTCGGTCCCCACTCGTATTTCATTATTATGTTCTGTTTACCAATAAATGCTTGCAATAAATTTATATGTAAGTTATCGGGTTACAGGTGTAATGCGTTAAAACTGTCATATTCTTCGCAGTGATGGGTTTATATTACCGCTGTCTACGTATGTTATTGTTGGCAGATTGTATTAAAGCGATTTTCTTTTATTTAAAACTAGTGAGTACCCGGCATGCGTTGCAATGCCACTCAAAGAAAGAAAGGTTTAATTCTGTCTATCGAAGTGCTTTTGGATTAGAGGTCTGCACGGGCCGAAATTTCATAAAACTACCCGGTCGAGCCCGTCATCTTCAGACCCGACCCGAAGCCCAGATTTATTATTCTCAGCCCGAAAAAAGCCCGATTTATTTTTTAATATAGTAATTCATTTATACTTTTACGATATTCATAGCACATGTGAAATAAATTAATGTTATGAAAACTATTGCCTTATGGCTGACTCATGACCCGAACATAGTACGAAATATTTTTCTTAAATTAGAATTCCTTACCCGGGCCCGGCCCGAGCCCAAATCTGAATTGAATTTACTCACCTGAGCACGGCCTACGGACCGGGCCAGGTAAAGGTCCGCTGGCCAACCCCAGGCCAGGCAATATTTTTCGTTTTTCTGTCAGGCTTAGAGATGTCGCTAGTTGTACGTATTTGATTATTTTTTAGATTTTAAACTTTTTTCTTCAGGAACCTTCACAGGTGTGCGCAAAACAACTCACTAGAGTTTGATCGAAATCATAAGAGACAAACAAACAAACATTCATTTATGGATATATAATATTTTTTGAAAAATCCTCTGATTTCTACTAATATTGAAGCAGCTTAATGTTTGCATCCCGATTAATCATTTTATTTAAACACTTTCCTCTGCCAAAAATCTAGAGTAATCGATACTACTCTAGAGATAATAAATAAATTGTTCTAAATCGGAAAGAATTTGCCTTTATTGTGTAAAAAGAGAAGTTCTTTAGTTACGATCATAATCTAGTTTGTAGTGATAATAATTTTAAGTATTCATTAATTTCTTAATTAAAAATTTTGACATTTATTTTTAATATTACAAAACTCAGTTTCCTATAATTTATAATGTGGGTCACTCTTCACAATCGATTGTGCTTTAATTACCGGAAAATCTTTTGTTGAAAGTGTACCGTGTCGAGGAAAAGGAAGCGGAAGTATAGATACCCCGCTCAATGCCCGCGGAGAAAATCTTTACTAATCGAATGTCCCAAGTGTGCTGCGCACTGAAGCTGGATTTGAATGACACAGCTCTGTTGGATTGATTTTAACATCTTTCGCATCAAATCATTTTAAATGTTGATTGTAATCTGAACATTTAATTTGATGCATGATTATTGCATTGCCAAACCTGGTTAAATATACTGACTTATATGTAATTACCTTACGTCTAGTTGAATTATCAAAGTGCTTTCAACATTTCACAATAAATTTTCGGCCTAGTGCGATGTCTTCTCGCCTTCTTCATAATAGTGAACTTAGTCATCGATTATGATTGCAACAAATTTGATGTATAGTATAATTTGAAAAATTCGCCTTTAGCTGATGTCAATTGAACTTAAATCGACGAGCATAGTTTAACCATCAAATAAAATCACTTTTCAGGTGTTAACTGTCAATTCTTAGTGGAAAGGCATTATATTTTTAAAATAAAACACAATTTGTCTGTATTACTTCAACATGTTCATAATGATCAGGACCGGTTTCGCTCACCACGAGCATTATCAACTGATAAAACTGCATAAAAAATAATCAAACAAAATACTTCGTGGATTCGATTTTGCAGTCTTTTGAGTCAAAGTAGATGGACGCCTTGTATTTATATATCACTAGTGAGTACCCGGCATGCGTTGCAATGTCACCCAAAGAAAGAAAGGGTTTGTCCTTATTGAAATACTTTCCGTCTGGTGCGTACACGAATAAATCAAAAGGTTTTTCGGGATGTCGGTGTGTGTACGTATTTGATTTTTCTTTTTAAGATTTTTTCAGAATTTTGTTTCAGATTTCAGATCAGCACAACAACTCACGAAAGTTTCATCGAAATCAGATGAACGGTATGGCAGTGTATAAGATACGAACCAACAAACATTGATTTTTATATAGAAAATTGTAGTATAATTATTTGGTACCACTATTACCATTACCATATTCGTACATCAGACGAAAAAGGAGATCTAAGCGATTTATCCATTAGACTATTGTCTTACTATTAGCATTAACAATGTACAATTATTAATATAATATAAGCTATGAAATATTGACGATTAACATAATGTTAATTATTAAACCGTTACTTAGTATAACAAATTAAAATATGAATACAGCTCATTTTAAAAGCAATATTTATAATTTCAAAAGATTTGTTTCACGTAAATAAATATGTTTCATAAAATAATTTTTCAGATTTCGCAATTTATAATTTAAATCCAGTCCAAATTGAATTATTATTCAAGATTTACGCATAAAATTTGAAACACAGCGTTTAAAAACTGACAATGTGCTGGGAATGTATTTTTTAAATTTCGTTACAAAATGGTAATAAAAAAAGATCGCGCTCTTTTAGTTAAAATTCCTCCGTGAATTACTGGCGATTTGTCTTTTTGTTCTCTCTGCATTAAATTATAGACCGCTTCGCGAAAGGTATTCCAGTTAACCTTTAATTAATTTGCGCCCGTGTGCTGCGCGCATACGTTTGACTTTTTGACGCGCATTTTTACGTATACCCCACACGCTATCCACTATTTTATTTCATCACAAAAGGTGCTTGAGTGAAGCTATTTATCGAGGCCACACCGGGTTAGGGTTCACTCAGATTGTAATATGTAATCATTCGATATTGTCTTGGGGCTAAGTGGGGGTTTCCCATAGGTCGGAATCAAGAAAATCTTCGCCAATTTATTGCGGCTTAGAATGCTTAGATGATTTGTCACGAATCTAACATTAAATTATAAAACTTTTTTTTCCTTATTAATAAAATATATCGATGGCCCAGTTTCATAGTGATACAACTAGAAATTGGTAGTTTTGAGATATGGTCGATCACAGTTTTGACCTATGTAAACTGACTCAAGCGATGGCTTATTATTTTTTTATTCAAATAGATGGTCAATATTTTATCGTTTTAGGATTAGAGGTTGTTCGATTCAATATATATTTCCACAATACGATATTTCGATATGTATATGGAACTGAGAAATTATTTAATTTTGCTGATTTCCATATGCAAATATCTGCCTTTTGAGTGGAAACCTGTACATTTTACAAGCTGTGCTTGTGTGGAATTGTTGAAGAGCGGTGTTCGAATATAATGGCTAACTTAACAATCAACATCAAATTTTTGCCTTATCTTCCTATGAAACTTGGCCATCGATATGAGGTAAGATTATACAAGATTATATTATATAAGATTATAGAAGAAATATTCTAACATTCATTCACTGACGAAATAAAAAAAAACTGTCTCAAATATCGATATTAAAAACGGTAGATATTACTGTCGACGCAGTTTAGTTTATTGATGGAATTTGTATTTACTTCGTAAAACTCCTATAAGGTAAAAATTATCAAGTATTTAGCACTACAAGAATTTTATTAATTTGTTAAATCGACTAAGTAGTAGTCCTGACAATGGTGTGAAGCCGACACACCTCTCACACTAATAAATTTCTTGTGGACATAAACACTTTGTTATTTTACTTTATTTATTATAACGTAGTCAAGTCAAGACGCTATAAAAGATTCATCATAAAATCTTAACACTTTTATCTCGAATGACCAATAAGATACCCAATGAATAAAATGTCTTTGAAAGTAATAGTAATCCAACGTATCTCGCAAATATTTTGGAAAATCTGCTACGGAATTCATAGTAGATACTGTTAAATAAGATCATAGCTATTTCAGTACTGAAGAAGCTTTTACACGATATTACCTGTTCAGGGTGAATTTATCATTTGAAACAACCAGTTCCGTTCTGGTGTTTTTTTAATGCTGCAAGTAATTTTATGACTCCTCGATCAATTGTGATACATTTATAAATTATACGTATATTATTTCAATTAATATAGTGACATAGCATATAGCAACATATTTATTTTAACGTTAGGTTCTAGAGAAATAATTTGTGAAATGAAAATATCCTTTATCATAGAATTTTCATTTTCCACTATGACATCATTACAACTCGAATAGCCACGTTAATAACTGTTGATCACGAGGCAGTTAGATCCTCTTTTGCTTTAATTTCATTTAATTTCTTTCGTATCAACGTTAGTGCGTAAACCAGCTACGAAAAATTTTAAGTTTTTAAGTTTTATTTTTTTACTTTCTCAGTAAATTAAACCTGTTTAACGTTTTTCTACGTCTGACCTTCACCACTAATCAGTAATGAATTTAGCATGTTCATGACATCATTATATATTATTCAACTACCAACTTTCAGTTGGAAACACTCAACACCATTATATTGGTTTGTCGAACCCGCTAAATGTCAGCTACAAATCAGTTACAAAATGATTGTTGATTTATCATTAAATAATATGCAAAAAACACAACCTGAAAGTGCATTTTAAATATTGTGTGATAAATAAGTAATGAATGTATATGCGTGTATGCAAAAATTATCTTCGTTAAAACTGATAATCGATGGACTAATCATATAGCGTCGTTATCCTAGGAGAAACCTTCAGGTAAAATAGGGTATAGATATTAGGTTCAGTATTTTATTGCGATATAATCTTTTGACTTAATAGCGCAATCAGTAAATGAGCAATGAAAAATAATAATCACCGTGCGTACCCCATAAACGGATTGCATCTGTAAGCAATAATTACCTGTCTGACTGGCGGACGTCCGGCACCAGTTGAAATTGTGATGGCTATCATCTCATGCAGCTTCGAGTGGAGGTATTTTGTTTGTATCTTCGCGGGAACGTGATAAGAATCTGAGTGATTTGAATCGAACATTTCCTAGCAGGTCTCTCAGCCTTAGAAGGAAAAGCCAAGGCTATTTATAAACGTTATGATTATTGTTGTATTCGGCTGTATTCAATTTTTTTCTTTTATTTTGCTTAACATCTCATTTATTATTCTACACAAACTACTGGCGACCATTATATATTAAGATCTCCGGAGTATTATTAATCTTTGTAAACAGTATCACGTAAAAGTTTTCTAGTCAGATTATCTGAGTGTGATAAATTATTTATAAATTGTATCTTCAAATGACTAGTGTATGAAAACTTCTCTGTTTTTTGAGAACACATTGAAATTTAAAAGCTTTTTTTACTAAACTAGTATTAAATTTGGATTATTGAGATTTTGTACACTTCCATGTATTTTGTCACTAACGACCCGGGTTTCGCCTTTCGGCATCTTCAGGCATTCGAAGCCACGATCCATTTTAAGTCAGACCATCCTTTCTCATATAAATTGGCTGCTTTCCATTCTCAGGTTCACAGATTAGTCACTATACCTCTAAATAAATTTAATTTTGAAAACGAACTAAACATTATTAAACAAATTGCCATTAATAATGGCTATGAGGCGTCTCTTATAGATAGTCTTGTATCAAAAAAACAACGTAAATTAGCAGAAAAGATGCTATATTTCGGGAACTTGTCTAAAGACATAGACCGCCCTAGAATCTGGCATAGAATAAGTTATTTAGGTTGCACAAGCTTTAAAATTAAAAAACAACTCGCTGATAGTGTTAGACCGGCGTTCTATTGCAAAAACTCTCTAGGCAAATTACTTATTAACAATAAAGATAGAGTAAACTTTAAGAACAAATCTGGTATTTATAAATTACAATGCAATGATTGCCAACATTTCTATGTGGGTAAAACCACACGTACATTAGATATAAGGGTATCAGAACATTTAGCTGCCTTTAGATTAAAAAAAGAAACTTCGACATTCGCAAATCACTTGCTAATGGAGAACCATACGTTTAATGCGGATGATGGGGTTAAACTGTTGCATAAAAACATGGGGGATCATAAATTATTTTATCAGGAAATTTTAGAAATTAATAGAGGCCAGTTATACTCCTTACCAATCTTGAATGAGCAGCTGAACCTTCCTAATTCTCCGCTATTATATCCGATACGTTGAAACACCTAACAGATTTCACTAAATGTGGAATGATTGTATATATTTACCCATTCGTCGAATTACATCCCGTCAAAACCCACAATACTATTATAATTGTAAAATCACTGGTATTTCTAAAAGAAGTTGAAAAGCGGCAATCGCCTTCGGCAATCGCCACTCTGGTAATATGGTGTTTACAAAATAAGGATTAGGACGATTTCCGAAATTTTAACTCAGGTATCGGTGTGGCTCTCAGACGTATAATGTATTGCCTCGTAAATGATATTTGTCGCATTTGTATCTTCTATATAAGCGTTAGACACTGTTTACTGTCTCTCAGTTCGAGTCCATTCGTGTGCTCGAATGCCTGAAGATGCCGAAAGGCGAAACCCGGGTCGTTAGTGACAAAATACATGGAAGTGTACAAAATCTCAATAATCCAAATTTAATATTGAAATTCCATCAAGCACCCTCAGTCGATGTCTTAAATTAAACTAGTATTGCTTTTTTAATGTTTTCTTTTTACAATAGTTGTCTCAACGAGAGTTTTAATGTAAATAAAAATCTGTATATGTTCAGTTTACAGAGCTAAACGATAGAGAAATAAATTGAGTATTAAACCAATTTTTCGACTGACGTGAACGGGGTTGATACATAATTTTTGCAAATTCACATAATATGTTTAGTATTTATATCCTCGTTCAACTATTTAAAATAAACATCCGCCAAGTAACCCGCGCCCCACATGCCAAAAATTGCTGAGGTTTACCATTAAATTGAGTTCTATCACATTAATACCCTTCTTTGAAGTCAAATTTAATATAATGGAATATTGATTATTTGTGTCAACGAAATGATGATAAAACGAGAACGCGCCAGCCAAGCAATAAACATACATTCATGCGTCGATAAAATCGATACCAGACAGAACCCATAATATATTTTATCGGGTTAAGTGCTTCCAAATAACTGTACTACGCCATTGTAGGTTAACCGCACAGTTTTATTGTTCTCGTAAAGGGTATTATTGAGGATACCTTCATATACTTTTCGTTACAATAACATCTTTCAAACAATCCCACGCGCAATCAGGTCAAATAACAATGTATCTAAAATGCGATAGAAGTACGTGGAAGGTAACTCTTGCGGTGGTTATCCCGATAACTATTGAAAATTTTATGGATTCCTCGGCTCGCCGAGCGTTTTAGTATGGCAATAAATTTTTGATAAATTCCTGCTTTATAACTTATGAGTAACTAGGCTGTATGAATTTCGGTAAGTGTACCTATATCGTTCTTGAAATAAGTTTACCTCGATGGGATGGATAGGTGGCTACTTCCGTTTCGCATTAATTTAATTATTTACAAAAGCAATTCTTCCATCGCATAAATCATATATTTTTGTGGTTCGCTGTAGTTTGCAAAAAAAGTTATTTATTACTTCATGTTCACTATGCTAGAATTTTTTCCAATACCTATAATTTTATCATATGATTGTGAAAATATTTTAGATTATTTATATTTATTTCAAATGTTTTAGGCTCCCGTATGAACATACAGACAGAATAGCATATATCTCTCACTAACTTGATGTAAACTGTACAACCACTACTGAATGTTTTCATTTTGATTAGACGACATCAAGACTTTTCTCTATTATGTTCCGCTTCAAGAAATTTATATAATACTACTGAGTACTCGGCATGCGTTGCAATGCCACTCAAAGAAAGGGTTTGTGTTTTAATTCTGTTTATTGAAGTGCTTTTGAGTTAGAGGTCTGTACGGGTCGAAATTTCATAAAATTACCCGGTCCGAGCCCGAGTGTCAATATCACACTTCTTACCCGAACTCGACCCGAAGCCCAGATTTATTTTTCTCGACTCGAAAAAAGCCCGATTTTTTTAATATAGTAATTCCTTTATACTTTTCAAACAATATATGTTATTTTTTCCATATTTCCAACGATATTCATAGCACATGTGAAATAAATTATTTAAGTTATGAAAGTTATTGCCTTATGGCTGACTTAGGACTCGAACATAGTACGAAATATTTTTCTTCAATTTGAATTCCTTAGCCGGGTCCGGCCTGAGCCCAAATCTCAATTGTCCACGGACCAAGCCCAGGCCAACGCAGACTTCAATCTTGAATTTACAATGATTTTTTTCCGTCTGTTTCAGAGAAATCGCTAGTTTATGTATTTGATTCTTTTTTTTTTAGATTTTAATTTTTTCTCTTCAGAAACCTTCACGGGTGTGCCTCAACAACTCACCAAAGTTTGATCGTAATCGGACGAATGTAAAGGAATGCATTGAGGACAAACAAACAAATCTTCATTTTTGTATATATGGATTTTACATCTACAATATTAAATAGCAATTTTACCATAAAAGTAATTTGTTTTACAAATTTAAAAAAGTTGAATAGGTTCGTAGATGTTTCTTTAACTATGTAAAAAAGCTCTGCTCTCATACCGTGGGGCGTTGCTCATATTTTTCATATTGCACTTTGATTGAATCGTTTTTTTTACAATGTGTATTGCAAAGCCAATCATGACTAAGAATAAATATTTTTTTCGTAGATAACCATTACTGAAGTCATATTTTAAAAAATAAAACACAATTCGTTTGTACTACTTCCACATATTTATAATGATCAGGACCGGTTTCGCTCATCACGAGCATTATCAACTGATAAAATACAAACATAACAGGCGTATTTATATAAAATTGAGTGAAAAAATGAAGGTATATAAAACTGATGGTTCATGAACTGAGACAATATTTTCTTCTCTCAGTTCATGAACCATCAGTTTTATATACCTTCATTTTTTCACTCAATTTTATATAAATACGCCTGTTATGTTTGTATTTTATCAGTTGATAATGCTCGTGATGAGCGAAACCGGTCCTGATCATTATAAATATGTGGAAGTAGTACAAACGAATTGTGTTTTATTTTTTAAAATATAATGTCTTTCCACCAAGAATTGACAGTTAACACCTTAAAAGTGAAGTCATATTGTTGGGCCCTTTGGGGCGATATTAATGTATACTTATTATTGCTCTAAATTAATTTCAGAACTCTGGTGTTGACATTATTGTTTGCTATGCTTGGTATTTTAGCTATACATATAATGTACGAGGAGCGTAGGACTCCTCGGTAAGTTCGTAGTCAAGTTCCATTAGCGAAATGAACTCTTTCGCGAGGGCAGGGAGCGGCCGTTTCGAATTAATTGCCCTCCTACAATTACAAGCGACAGCACGCCATTCAAGAACTTCATTTATCTGGTCGCTTTTCGTAATACGCCATTTTAAAATGGATGATATCACAGATATTTGTAAGAGGAACACAAAATTAATGGCGGTTTTCGAACATCCGCTATGAATTACAACTATTTATTAATTACAAAAGTTTTCTCAAATTCGGTTAATCGTGTTCCAATATTACATACATATTTTCCGTTGGCGAACTCCATCAAAGCAGAAAACTTGTTGCGATTCCACTATTATTTCGAGACTCTGACTTAAATAATTTGCAATAAATTGAAAACTTCAATCTAAGTCTATTTAAAAAAATATTCTCCGCTTAATTATTCTTCGTAACGTTTTTTCTTATATCCACCTTTTTACTACACTATTATAAAAATAATGTTGAGTTTCTTGGTCATATTTAATTTTCGCGCCCTCCTGTTAAGTTAGTACAAGGGTGCCCAACCTTTTTTTGCCTTGGGAGCTACTTTTCAATTAAAAAAATTCTCGGCATCGATTTCTTATAGGATATTTTATTAACGGTTTTTTCTTTTCTTCAAACATAAAAATTTTAACAAAAAATCCTGAGAACCGTTGTCAAAGAATGTCGTTACCACGGTCTTACCATTCGTTAATCCACTAAATAACCAGATAACCACGAATCGAGTCGAGCCGAATAGTTCGATCGTCGGGATTTTATTTTTCACCGTCGGCTGTAAATATACTTATATGAAATAACATATTTTTTCAAAATTCACGGGAAGTTTTCGGGATCGATCAAATTTTGCTTTGGGATCGACTGGTTGGCCATCCTTGAGTTAGTATGCAGTAACGAGCTTTGCTATCTTGGTTAACTTTGTCTTGTGAGATTTACACAAAATGCTTATGGCAAATATGCAAATAAAAATAGAAAACATTAATGCCACAAAGCTTGCTAAAAATCCTGGCTTGATATTTTCCCTAGAAACCTGCAGTCCGCGCCCATATTAAAAACTGAGTGAAAGAATGAATTGTATTTCACTTAACACATCATTCTGTAGTTGTGAATAAACCAAAGCGGTGCTTCTCTGTTTATGTTTCGTATTATCAAATTAACTTTCTTTGTGATGTTCATTTATGTTTCATATGAAATTGGACAGAATTGTTTTGTACAGGACTTCTAGCTGGAACTGAACCGAAAACCGAAAAACAATATCGCCTTTTTTCGGTTCTAAAAATGTATGGCTATGGCCATGCGGTGCAGCATAACATTGGTTTTTGGAACGTGGTGTTGGGCTATCATACAAATACCATACAATGTTCTAAATTATGGTAGAAAATAAATTTTTGATACAAATAAAAACTAATCACTCGGAGCTGACCCAAAAACAGGAAAATCCGTTCAAAACCGAAATATATAATTGTATACTTGGACAGGAACGAAACCGAAACGAAAAAAATAACGGTTCGAAACCATGGTTTTCTACAAGTCGATTTAATATTTATTTTTTTACTTTGTAATGATTGCTTTCTAAATCGATGCGTATGTGTAACATATGTCTTTCCAATGATAGAAAATTTACGCACGCATGCGTTAAGATTCTACATTACTCTCAATAAATCAATATATACTTATGTGAAATCAATACCACAGAAAATAATGATTTGAAACATACAGCAGCAACATATCTGTCTAACTATCGTATATGGTAGCCAATCGTTGTATCTCGATTATTATTTATATAGTAAAAAACGTTGGACGTATTATAAAGGTAGGCATGTGGGCATTGAACCAGGTACGTTTTGTTTTAAACCGTCTCAGGTAAGTACGAGGTGCTAATCCGTGAACGGACGCACTCGCCTACTGCTAGAAAGGTCACGGAGCTTATTCCAAGGACATGCATCTCTTACACTTCACTATTAATATCATTACGAACGTAAAAAATTCAACGATCGTTATGCTAAACTTGTTTTGATATATTACAAAGCGAAATATTGAATCACTAATTACGTTTAATTATTAGCGTAATTATAAATGCTGACGAGTCGAATTTCATCTGAGATTAAAAACCTATTATGAAATCTTGAGAAATAAAAATAACACAGTATGTGTGTACAATATATGACATGGAAAATGAATAGCATTTTGGAAACTCATTTTTAACTAGTGGGACGTCCGTCATAGATAACGGTATTGAAATTAAAATACTGGATGTCTAAAGTAGCTAGTTATATTTTTTAGAATATAATTAAAATGTATACCTACATGTGATATGTGACAATAATAAAACGCCTACAGACCGGTCTGGGGTATTATATACTAAATATACCAACAACCTTTTCAGAAATTGCAAATCATCTTAGATAAAATAACCACGATTTAAAATAATAAAAAAAAACATTAATATGATAGATCTTTCATCGAGTAAATTAACGGTTTGTAAATAAATGTCCCTTAAAATTCTTGGAAATCAAGAATATAGTAGTCTATTTGGATTGAATTTCGGAGTTACGGGAGAATACTATTTATATGTTTTTCGCGTTAGCTAACAAAATAGAGAATAGTTATCCAACGTAGTGTAGATAGAACTGGGGAATGTGAATATTCCAATAAACACGCCGCAAAGGTACGCCGGGTCTTGTATCCATATTCATGAAATGAAATGAATATATGTTGCTATAATAGCCACAAAACCCGATCGGGCTATGACACTGTTAATTTTTCAAATTACAATTATAAAAACTCTATTTCGTTAGAGTTTCAGTCGTGTACATTACAGCCGGTCAGACAATTAAATAGATTATAAGTAGAAAAAATCACGATTTTAATGGTACTCTACTGGATCTCGTAAAGGATGATGGCTTAGTAGTAAAAAATAATCTTAATGATAGTATCATCCCTTGTTTATATATAGTACACATTTAAAATGCGATCATAACCTCCTCACCCGTCATCGTTGTGTTTCCGTTTTAAAACACTCTTCCCACCTATATTATAAATGCGTGCATAGTTTCCCCCTCTGGTGTATTGTCTCCATTGAAATCTCCGTACGTCCATTAATTGTGATTATCTTTATTGGTTTAATTTTTATTTTACATCAGTGAATATAATTTATCGAATATATTCAAAAATAAATCTTGATGATTTACCTCGATTTATTTTGTTTACTAAGCATTTCATATAATTATTATCATACGTCTGGATCTATTGATTGTTAAACCATACAAACCCAGACTATTATTCTAGAGAGATAACCAAAAGTAATATTTGTCGTTCATTATCATTTGAATTCTAAGTACTTCTTTTGGTTCTCTAAATTCGACTATTGGTTTGAGTTAGCCGCTACCTTGTCGATGT
The DNA here is from genome assembly GCA_022494535.1 of Himalopsyche phryganea. NCBI lineage: Eukaryota > Metazoa > Arthropoda > Insecta > Trichoptera > Rhyacophilidae > Himalopsyche > Himalopsyche phryganea. Next base: position 1,091,414 of record JAGVSL010000080.1, on the reverse strand, counting down.
TTTAATTTTCAAGATAAAATTGACGTTTGTCACGAGGACTTACGTAAGGTTGTGTGTAATCCGGTCTGACACGCAATATTGCTACCTTTTTTACTTGATAAAAAACAGTATTAGGTCAACTGAAATATCTACTAGAAAAAACTATTTTTCGTTTTATAATACTGTTTTTTTTTTATCTTGCCAACCCGCGAATGGTTTCATGTCGTACTTATTAATTTGTATATGATTATGCCATGTTCGGTGGTAATAAACGACAGAAAAATCTAAAGGTTTTATTTATATACTCTAACTGTAGCTGGGCTTATTTTCGGCACATTAAACGCGATAAACAGTCACTCTTGTTATGTTATAACAGAGCACAACATCGCCTGCCGAGGTTGCATAGTTCGTACTATTTATCTCGATAAGGGTGTGAAAGTATTTGAAAGATTTGTATATAAAAGAAGTATCTAAGTAGAAAAATTAGACAATATATCATGAAAATGTCTTAGAACACAAGGAAATGAAAAGAGAAATTGAAAAGAGTTGTCGATATTCAGTTTTTCAGATTTCAGCTTTGAACTGCATTAATCGTCAGCCCTATGTTATTACTCAAACCTATGCGGCTACGCGCTTACCTGTGTGTGTGTTGGCGGTGTATGTGAAGACTGGCCGCAGCCATTTTGCTATATTTTAACGAGACGGCGACGAGTTGTGTTTACTTCTTGATGTATTTGGTATAGGTAATATATATTTCACATAATTCTCAATTTTTACTGTTGAAATTGATCTATTTTTAGCCATAGTGAGCGTTTTAACATATCAATTGACTGAAAATAAATTCGTGCGAAAACGGCTCGCGGTGTAAGGCTTAAGAAAAAGGTGGTACAAGTAAAACTGCACTGAAATTACTAAAATAAAAATATTACCGCAGCAGGCATATTTTTCCGAATTTGAACTTAAATATTACATTCCACTTTTGTTGAGTTGATTATTTCAATTTCTTTCAAATTTGAAAAATGAATTTAAAAAAAAATAATATCTGGAAATAACAAGCAATTTACCTTTGGGGTATCACTCCTATATGATCACGCACGCCATCCTCAGAACTATGGCGTGATACCGAAATAGCTACCAACAACATTTTATAATTATTGTGAAACTTAATATCTTATTACCATTTCTGATTATTTGTTAGGTTGTGTTGATCGTCATTTATGTGCAAAATAAAAAATCATCACCAACATAAGATATAACAACACTATACATTCTTGTTTGCAGAGATAATATTATGTCCACTTTTTGTAATATTTGATGGTTTCATTTGAACGAAACACTTTTTCTTGCTTTATATTATCATACTTGGTTCTATTCGACAGTATAAAGAAAAAACTTCAGTCCATTCAGCCATGTCTATCTACTCTTCACAATAATATTTCACGCCTTTTACGCGATACAATAATAATATAATCTTCATTCACGATAGATAAGATGCCATCTCAACATTTATTCGCTGTCATCATGTTTGTTTTCCTTTCACGATAAAGTTCTTCTTTTTTGTAACAAAGATTCGATAGTTTTGGATCGATGCGTGAAAGTTGCGTCCGTTACTTTCAGTCATTAATTCAAGATAGTTTAATTATTTGAATGATTAGTCTTGTAACTAAAGTTTCTTTGCTATTTTTTTAATTACAATACTGCCATCCTTTCGTGGATCCCATATATCGCACAACTGAGACCTTTTAAAAACATATGACTTAAGTATTACAGGTTTGTCGACATTTATCGGTATCCTAACATATTTTTCATCTTTTAATCCCGTGTCTAAAAGATTTTTATTTGTTCTATAATCTAAACGATTATTTTTTAACATACGAAAGCGTTAAGTATCTAGGAAATATTTTGTTCTGTAGGCTGTTTGATTTTTATTATTGATTGGAATTAATTACTCAAAGAAAACATATCGCTGTATTTATTTTTTGTTTTGTTCGAATCCATTCGTGCATTTTGACAAATTAAATTTTGTCATATTTTTATCTTATATATAAACGTTGGACACTGTTTACTGTCTGTCAGTTCAACTCCATTCGTGTACTCGAATGCCTGAAGATGCCGAAAGGCGAAACCCGGGTTTAAAATGCTATTATAAGTGTAAAATCATTGGTTAGTCACCGGCAATTCGCTACTTTGTTTATGCGTTTGTTTTCTCATTAAAGCTTAAGGCTATTCTCGGAATTTTTAACTCACGTATCAGTGTGTGTCCTAAACTTATAATACTTTATCTTATAAATAATATTTGGTCGTTATTGTATCTTGTATATAAACGTTAGACACTGTTTACTGTCTGTCAATTCGGGTTCATTCGTCTGCTCGAATACCTGAAGTTGCCGATATACATGAAAATACATGGAAATGTACAAAATCTCAACAATTCAAGACATCGACTGAGGGTGCCTGATGGAATTTCAATATCAAATTTGAAGATGCTGAAAGGCGAAAAACGGATCGTTAGTGACAAAATACATGGGAGTGTACAAAATCTCAATAATTCAAATTTAGTTTTAAGATGTTAACTGTCAACTCTTGGTGGAAATACATTACATTTTTATAATAACCAGCATCGGTGATCAGCGAAACCGGTGCGGTTTAAGAATGTGGACGTAGTTCAAAACTTTTTTTTTTTTTATTTGTGTTCTATTGCAAAAATTTCATTTGTATGTATTATACATATGCAAATTTATACACCATCGTACACCTAATAATTTCTCACTCTTCCCTGAGAAACATTTAAGTTTTTGTAGACGCTCTGAAAGTCTTTTAACGAGTAATAGTATATCTATTAATACACGCTAGTCATGCCACTGAATTAGATTAAATTATTTTTAGTCGATATTAACTCATTCAACGATGCGTAGGTCTGTGCAGTGCAAATTATGCTTCTTTAAAATCAGCCGTTAGGCAAATGTTTTTTTGTCGTATCCGAGAAACTGTTTTCTTAAAAAATTCTTATTTAATTATATAAATATAAAAGATAGATTCGATTAGTCCAATTGCTAAATCAGACGATCTTCTTCTTACGAGCATGTTCCCAAGTACTGCGAAATCGACTAAATTATCAAAATTCAAGACAAAAATGAATTCAATAGGTTTTTTTTATTCAATCTTTCTTTTCGTTACTGATAAAAAATAGCCTTCGTCTATATAGTTTTAATATTTTTTTAGTGACCATGACATTTCCGAAATAGTAAATTATGTTCCATCACCATAGCTGAACTATGAGTGCATAATATATGCGGACAAAAATGGCGTCTGAATAATAATGCACGAAATATTGTCTGAAAGTTTCCGTTAATAAAACAATAATAATCGCAGAATATCTTATATCGCAAAATATTTTGATTAAGGATCAGCATTTTCATTTAATTTGTTCCCCACAATTTTTGATTCTACCCCCACATCTTATTTGAATATTTAAAATTTTGTTTATCTGTATAAAATGAAAAACACCTTTTCGTGTTACGTAAGATATATCAAAAGTTTTCCTTACTCTCATCTTCACCTGCGTAAAACTACCCTCTTACCAAGTCCATTCCGCCGCTTGTCTCGTGGGATTCATGAAACTGCCACAGTACCTCCCCAATATAAGGTATCTCTTCCCATCTCAAGATGTGTTGCTGTGTCGGAAAATGTGTTTTTCAAAGAAAATCCACGTACGCTCAACCTTTCTTTTTGTTGACTAAGTATTTCAATGTATTTTTTTATTTTAAAATTTATTTCTATGTCTTATAATCCAAGTAGTAACAGGATTTCTAAAAATTCCATTTCAAACCTTTAGGGAGTATATTTTCTTTCAGTTACGTTAATGTTGAGTAAATATTTCCATTGAGATATCCTTATATTCCAGTACTACTTTGTTAACAGTTTTGTTTACTTCCTAGAGACTTTTGTCAATAAGCTTTTCCTATTCTTTTATTCATTTACAAAAAGTTTGCTTTTTTCCACTGTCGAATGTAAAAGCGATTTTCTTGAACATTTTATATTTTCTAACGCTTGCTTCGTATAAGTTCATGACGTCCGCTAGTGAACTGTGACATTTCCCGAAAGCTTAAAACGGTATACAATAAATATAAAGCCTTTGAAAAAATATGTGTTTGGAAAATTTTTATTTCCAAGTGTACTCGATAAACGCTGCCTTTTTCGCCATTATTTTCTTGATAGTTTACATACACATATTCAGAATAGGATGTCAACGATTATTTCTTTCCGAATTGTTGACTAAATGAACTTATTTCCTTAAATGCACTTGGTAAAAATGTTAATATTTTTGTAGTTTATATAGTTGATTTAAAATATAACGAATCACAAAAAACGGTGTCTTTAAATTTGTGTATACAATCTTACAACAATAATTGAATCGATCGTATTAGAATTATTCTGAGTAAATTATATTGCGTGTATTGTGTTTCAATGACATTAACCGTTTAGTAATAATAATAAAGAATGAAACTTGTTAAGAATTAAAAAAAAAACGGACTATTTACAAAATTGCCTTATGTATCCAATTAAAAGTAGCTTGCAATTTACTATAAATTTAGTTGAAATCAACGGTAATAACATTTAAATTCAAGAATTAAGTTTAAATCTTGAAAAACTGCTGTCAAAGCAAATTAATGTTAATATCACTTCATTTCATTTGTACCAAGAAACCAAAGCTCGTTTTTTTATAAAGGTGACCTTTGCTTCGAAACACTTACTAGTCTTACTACTGTATTATTCTACGAAAACGGCATTCAGTTGTAAATTAACGCTATGACAATCAATCAATCATAGCAATTTATAAATTAATATTTTCACAAGCACTATACGTTTTAATAGTTTTTTTTTTATGTTTTTGCTAAATTGTTTACAAATCCCCGTTGCTAATTGAATAATTGTTATTAATTTATTTTGTTTTCTGTTTGTTTCAGGTGAGTGATCTAATGTTGATGTTATAGCCCCAAGGGTGTCCGTTTCGACTTGTATTTGAATCGTTTCAAGGTAACTCAGTAATTACGCTGCACTACTGGAGAATTAAAAACTACTTACGCACATAAATAATTCAATTGTTTAAATATTTCGCTCGCAGTTTGTAATGGATAAAAAATGTGCGTGAATTTCTGTTGTTCCTAGCTGACAATTCTCTCACACTTAATTAGGTACATTCATCGTTTCAAGGAAGGAACAAACAACTATGTCATTATTGGAATTGCTGTAATTCGTAAAAATTGTCGCCAATTTATCTTGCTTTCATAAAAGGCTGCTACTGAATTTCGACACAGTGCCGTGTTTATGAAAGGCAAAGAGTTATTTGTTTATTCTACATTACCGAAACTGCCTCTAGCGCTCTGTATTTTCCGCATTAAAAATATTTTTGTAATATTCTTCTGAACGATCTATCCGTCTTTTCGTCAACTGAGTAGGTAATAATTCTTTTAGACTATCTCAGTTAGTGAGTAACTGAAACTATTTAGCCCCGAGAAAAGCAGAATTTTAGATATAATAAAAATTAAGCAAAAATGTCACCGATTCAATTTTACTAAAATGGATTTTCTCATCCTACCATCAATGTAGATTGAGTGGTCGGTATTCTGAAGCTTTAAGATTATTTATGACATTCTTGATTCCTCATACAAGAAATTTCTTTTCTTTCCATAGATAGTATATTCGATTTTTGTAAAAATTGCATCTGTTTTTCCAATACATGCTAATACCGGTTTTAATTGAAGTATTCGAATTGTTATTCGACTTTGTTTATAAGTGTTTACAGTGTTTTTTTACAATTGTATTTTTTATTACGCTGTAGCAACATCGCATAGCGTCTTTCCATTTTATTGATATTACCTGTATCTTTTTTGGGTGTGGTTTCACTGAATGCTCCACGTCTCACCACTGCAGCCCCCGTTGTATTATTGGCGTCTGTCTGACGGGTCGCCCCTGTCTTGTTCATTTTAACCTCTTCGCTGTCTCCCCTGTCATGAGATCACCGTAATTTGTTTCGTCTACTCTCATCCCCTATCTGCACCCCAAGTCTGCCTATGTACTATTCAGTTCTCAGGTGATTTTTTCTCGTTATTTTTCTTTATAATTCGTGCATTAAATCAGAAAGATAAGACTTGCAAGTATAATGGTGTGGTGTTTGTTTGTTCAGGTAATTTCGAAACATCACACTGGCATTACCATATTTCAATAATTTGACTATGGGTTTTGTGTAATGAAATATTTTTTACTGCAACGCATTTGTGCTACATTAGTGTGAGGTTTTATTTCGTGCTTGCAGCTATATCTTCCTGGTCAAATGAATATGTACATTGCAAAAAAATCGTGCTTGTCGCTTTACATTTAATAAATCTATAGTGTTCGCGGAAACGGAAATGCATTATTTACATTGTCTTACATTATTATCCTCACGTTGGATTTTATTATGTAATTTAAGACATCGACTGACGGGGCTTGATGGAATTTCAATATCAATTTTGAATTGTTGAGATTTTGTACATTTCCATGTATTTCGCATGTTTTGTACATTTTCATGTATTTCGCGCAGAAATACTTGGAAATGTACAAAATCTCAACAATTCAACTTTGATATTGAAATTCCATCAAGCACTTTATTATTCTTCTAACTCTTGTTATCTTTTTAATTCCTCAATTCCGTGTCAATTACTCCAGTTCGTATTATGCTTATTTCGACTGTTTTACACAAAGGACTGCGGTGAGAATTAGTTAAAAATTTTAACTTATTGAATGTTTAGAATTGGTATGAAATAACTGTTCAATAAAGCATCTTTTAAATGGTAAGGTAATAAATAGGCTTTTATTATGTTACCATAACTTACGTCTATATTCCAATACAGTATTACCGAGTTGTTCTGTGCAAAATATCAATTACCAAATATATTTTGCACTGTTATTTGCTAACACGGATAAAATGAAGTATCTAATGTATCTATCTAACTATGTTTGAGTTTGCACAGTAGTTTGAATTACCCACGATCAATTGTGCAACCACATCTGGGAGTGTACATTTGGGAAGGCGAAACAGAATTCGCTGTTCGGCGTGCCTATGAAGTCATATCACAGGCTATTTTCGTCAACGAAAAATAAAACTGTCCGTTACTAACGACTTTTGTTTCTTCCTTAACTATAACACGTTTTGTGTGCTTTATTAGTGTATATCTATATGTGGTTAGGTTTTCGATACTGTTTGAAAAATGTTGAGAGAGCAAATGAACGCTGATGAAATTTGTTCAACTTATCGTATTTTGCACAATCAATTTGTAATTACACAATAATTAAAAACATTGTAAATTATCTTTATCTATATATATAAAAATGAATGTCTGTTTGTTAGTTTGTTGGTTTGTCCGGATCTTATAGGCTCCTAAACTACTCAACCGATCGCGACGAAACTTTCGGGAAGGACTTATTGTGATCATGCCGGGAAATCTATATATATAAAAATGAATGTCTGTTTGTTGGTTTGTTGGTTTGTCCAGATCTTATAGGCTCCTAAACTACTCAACCGATCGCGACGAAACTTTCAGGAAGGACTAATTGTGATCATGCCGGGAAATATTACATAAAATAAATGTTTGTTTGTCCTTTACGCGTTCCTTTACCATTCATACGATTTCGATGAAACTTCGGTGAGTTGCTGTGCACACACCCGTAAAGGGTTCTGAAGAAAAAAAATGATCTAAAATTGAAAAAAGAATCAAATACGTACATGCAGCGACATCTAGGAAAAACTTCCGATTTATTTGTGTACGCACCAGACGGAAAACAAATATATTGTGGTCAATCAAGTAACCTGATCCTACCTGAATTTTACGTACTCATATTCATAATTGATTAAACGTTTAAAAACTTACCACACACATTGAAAGCAATCTGTTACAAATAGTCAAGTTTCATCTTCATCGTACGTATTTTCTAAGCTAAGCCAACAATATATTCGAGAACTTAACCTTAGTTGAATGAACTTACTAAAAAATATAACTCTTTAGAAAAACAGGTGTAAATTACATTCTACTTTTTAATGTGCAATACAGAACTTACTATTATGTCCCCGATGGGTTCGGTTCACCCTGGCCTTATATAGACGAGATTGAAATTTCTTTAGAATTCATCCTGACATCACACCCATATAATTCTTTACATTTTAATATTATATAACGTACCAATATTGCCAAATATTCAATTGACGATTGAAATCCAACTTGAATAATAATTTACTACAGATTTAATATCCTACGTGGTATACAAACAACTGATAATATAATATTTTGGAAATCTGAAATCGATATTAATATTTCTTATGTGTTTTTGAGTTTGCCCTGTATAGATAAGCTAACATAAAATATAATATCCTCGGTAATCGTAATTGGAAATCGTAGCTTATGTTATCGATAAATATTAACCTTTCTCGATTTATTTTTCCATGGCGAGAACCTGTATCGGCAATAATATGTCTCGCGTCGCACGAAGATCTCGTATTCACCCAAAACGGTCGTATCGAATCAATCAGGTTTTGCAATGGAGTGAATTCTTTCTACCTGTTTGGATTTGTATAACATACTAACGGAACATGAACTCACGTAAACGATACGACTCTTTGTTTTTGCTTTGATCCATTTTGTTTTCGCTTACCTGCTCACTACTCCGATTCTGAAAATGTCTATAAGCCGTCTTTTAAGACGCTCCGTTGATTTTATTTAATTGAAATGCGTAGGAAGTTTTTGATTTCGCGTCGATATTGTTGAGTTTTACAAAGATTTGTGTAAAGAACAACGCCTACATAAGTACGTTAAGCAAAGTATTTTTTTATTATTATCAACATTCAATTAGATTTAAAATTCATTTGTAACTTTTAACATTCTTCAAGCATATTGGATGAAAAAACAAATGTTGCTCATTTTCGTTGCAATTCTTGTAAACCCAAATAACATAATATTATGATCCCACATCGAACAGAGTTCCACAAAATAAATACCAATGCAAAACATTTTTAAAAGATAATTTTCAGAAAAATTTACATGTCTATGTTTATTGATCAGTTATATTTTGCTATTCGCTCTTCTGGACATTATTTACTGAACATAGTAACAAATAGTAACCACGTTAAAAAAAGCGATGTATTTAGTACAGTAAAATTTATCAAAGTTGATAACTTTTCGGTATCACTATATCGCCAAACGCGTTATATGATAGCATGACACCAAATTAACCATCGACGATATTTCTGTTCATCTTTTCACCCTTCATAATAGAGTTCGTCTCAGCAAAAGCAAATCCAATCAACAACTAGTAAAGATTATTAGCAATACAAATACCAAGTATTTTTAACTTATCATTGAATCGAGGTTTTTTTTTATTTGTTGTACCAATCGATATTGTTGTCAGTAAAATAAAATCCTTGACCTCTACTTGACTAGGTAATAATTTTTATTTAACAATTTTATTATTATTCCAAATAGGTGTGCAAAGATCGTTAACCTTATAACCAATTCAAATACGTATTGCTTGATTTTTCGATTTTTAAAGATACCAATGTAGCAGTGCAATGAAATTAATTTATATCGTACGTTTATTGCATAATGCATTTTAAATTTGCATGCGTAATTTGTATGCGCATTACTGTAATCTGCAGAAAGAGTCTGCTCGTGTGTTATGTGAAGTGAAGCCCTCAGTATTCTCTGTTTACATCATCACGATTATTGTTAATTTCCCTGAAGTAAATTAACACTTTGGAAGCGTAATGGTACATCATACGCGCACTTCCATGCTGTCAAGACCAATAATTTATTGTATTCATATAGTTTGTGTAGTAAATTCATTTTATTGCATAATGGGTTTATAACTCGTCCCAAACAGGTTTTCACGCAGTATTGTGAATACTTTGATTTTCCATGCTCGTAAATCAATAACTATCCAAAGATTGTATATATTTTAAATAAGTAAGACCGTACTCTGCAGAAAATTGATAAATAAACATTATAGGAACATTTGAACTTTGTAGCTTTTTTATGTATCAGAATTTTGGAAAAGAAAACAAAATTTATAGTTAGTTACAGCAACTTTGCTTCGGTCTTTACGATTTTAAATGGCTCGCATTTTTCTGTTCAGAATTTTAATTCAGTTTCAGTCATAATTTTTAAAACATTGTTTAATAATTTTATTCAGTCCATCAATAATTGTATTCAGACAGTTCATATTTTTATTCTGATCAAAAATTTAATTTTATTCTAACTCTAAGTTGATTCGAATTCTGATCATTTAATTTGTTACCATTTCAAATTTAAAACATTCATTGATCTCCATACTTCCTAAAATTATCATAGTAAGTATTATTTACGTTTTTTTTCATTTCGTATCTACGTTATTAAGAAAATCAAAACTTGAAATGGTCGAAATTTGATACCTGTGTAATTCCACTGCTGTATTACTATTCTAAGGTGAAGGCCAAAAGGTAAAATATTAACTTAATCCATATTGCATAATTATACTATTGCTCATACAATTCAAAGTAATTCATCACTTACATCAGTGATTTCCAATCTGAGAGGTGCCGAGTAGCGAAAAGGGAGGAGCGAAAAGTTCAACAGAAAGAAATACATAGGTTATTTAAATCAAGCTTCTTTTATAATAGAACAAGAAATACTAGTGTCACTGTTCTCAACGACACCTAGATTTAGTAAATTTGGTGCAAATAAACGAGCACATCCATCTCATTATAAATAATAGTTATTATTCTGTCAATTACTTTTTTTTTAGTGAATACATTTTTTATCAATTACATGTGTCTGTATTATTTTATGAAATAAAGAGGGATCGAAAAGGGAAGGTGCCATGTTTCGATTTTTTTCAAAAGGGATGTGTATTAGGTTTGGAAACCACTGACTATTGGCACTCCACTCAATGTAGCTTATCCATCTCTAGTTACACGTAGGCTACTCGCGGCTAACTAATTAAGACAACTTATTATTTGTCGATTATCGATAGCAAGATGTATTAGTTAACTGGACCATGGCTACTGCTCAAGTGAATCTCATCACTTCAATTCGATTATGTTCAGTTAGTATACGAAAAAAGGATGAGTTGACGTGTTCAGTAGGATAGAAATCATCGAGCGACGGTGCTAGAAGCAGAGATGGGATAACGTTTCGAATTATCTATTATCGAATATTTTTTCCGTTTTATTACGTTATTTTTAACGCGCAAAAAAATTTGAATCCTTACGTTAATAATGTTATAATTTTTGCTCATATTTGAAACAGGGATGGGATAACGTTTCTAATTGTTACGCTATTATATAACGTTATCCATATTTTTACGACTTCTCGAGAATCGTGAGTCATTAGCAAGAAGACAAAACAGCACCGTTGTCAAACGTATGTCGAATATATTTGTCAAATATAAAATTAATATAAAAATAAAATAACTAAATAAATAACTTTAAAAATAACATTTCAGAAACGTTTTCGATTATTTTAAAATTATAGAACGTTATAATAATACCGTTACGTTATTGAAAAATAATGCCAATTGAATCGTTATTATAACGTTATCGGGTATCGTTACATTACGTGTCCCATCCCTGTTTAGAAGTCACCTCAATACAGATCTGTGAGATTGCTGTAATAAGTCAATGCTGTACCGACTGTTTCTATGAATACAACAAAATGTTGTTTACTGGGACCCGAGGAGATGAGTCTTCAAATATTCTCAGTAGTATAAATATCGATACCTTAAAAGGCGCATGCGATGACGGTTTGTGATCGACTGATCGAGGTCATAATCCTATGTGGAGTCAATCGCGTGGGCGATTTTGATTTTCACGCTTCGTGTTTCAAAGGCCGCATATAACAACAGGTGTTTACCGGCGAGCCTGATGCACGGGTATATTTCTTTGTATCCATTGTAATCAAATTGTTCCATAAAATATACTTGCTAGGCACCATCGTGTATTTTTTAAGACATGGCTTATGCATTGAATTAAATTTTTGGATTAATAATTTGAATAAAAAGTATTGATATATTTAGTTCTATAAGCATTTGAAACATTAATACATTTATAACCCTATTATATTAAAGTTCTTACAACTAAATAACAATTTGGATTATTGAGATTTTGTACACTTCCATGTATTTTGTCACTAACGACCAGGGTTTCGCCTTTCGGCATCTTCAGACATTCGAGCACACGAATGGACTCGAACTGTCAGTTCTGTCAGAACCATGTATTTTGCACACAAATAAAAATACATGGAAGTGTACAAAATCTCAATAATCCAAATTTGATATTGAAATTCCATCAAGCACCCTCAGTCGATGTCTTAAATTATAAATAACAATTGAATCCCTAAATAATATGTTACATCGGTCAAGTCGTGATTTTGAAATCAAGAGCACGAAAGAAATGATAAACTATCCTACTGAGTTGTTTCAAGTTGAAGATATTATAAATATTTTAATGTCTTGAGTCCGAATTAACACAAATTTATTTTATGATATATGGCACCTTCTGCAGTAATTTTTTCGTGCCTCGGGTTAGATTTGAATGTCGTGCCGCTTTCATGCATGACATTAATAGATCATCTCTAAGTGGTGTGGTTTCCGTCTTGCTTTAGGAACCGATATTTTAAAACATCAGTTTATGAGATTCAGCAGTATTTTCAACTATTTTTATATCATAAATTATAGTATATTAGAAGAATTTTACTGTCCTATTCCTGCTACAATCGGTCACTTTAGAAGTATTTTTCTCGGTCAACATCGGTAGCAATAACAATTTGTTTTTATATTATGAAACGTACAAAGATTGTTTACTGAAGATTACTTCGGTTAAATATTTCGAGATCTTAGATACTTAAAAAACTGTTTCTCGGGAAAACTCACCATTGAAAGGAAAACACTCAGTGTTTGAATATTTTATACATCGCCGGAGAAAGCCTCCATGAATAACATTTTACATATTTGTTTTAGCTCTGACACAAATATCTTTAAAATATTTACGAGTGTCGCGAGCTCTTGTTTATTTGGATAAAAGAAATTCAATAAATCATAAGAGAAGGAAGTATATCTCTAAATCTCATCATGGGCAGAGCATTGTGATAAATTATTTTACTGTTGGTCCGTTATAAATCTTGTCTCGCTGGATGTGTTGTTTTGTTTGTTACCTGTTTGCTGAACAACACGAATCTCTATTGAATTGCCCACGCAAATCAATTTGTATAAATTTCGCCCGGTCAATAATTATGTTATTTTTCAGAAGAAAACCATTAATCTTTTGACTGCATTATTAGATTTTCATCTTATTCATTCTTTTTGTGTCGTACTTTATATGCTGCCACTCATTGTACGAATGTATTCGATAACGGACAAATTTGTCAGTTAAGAAGTATTTTCAACTTTCTCTGAAGCAAAACTGCATGGGAATTATCCTTCAATATGCGGAATTGTGACTGAAAATAGGAAGCATATAAAACAGAAATAAAAATCGCTCAAATAAGTAACTAAACAATTGTCAAATTCACTTTTAAGGTGTTAACTGTCAATTCTTGGTGGAAAGACATTATATTTTAAAAAAATAAAACACAATTCATTTGTACTACTTTCACATATTTATAATGATCAGGCCCGGTTTCGCTCATCACGAGCATTATCAACTGAAGGATAATCCTTCAATATGCGGAATTGTGACTGAAAATAGGAAGCATATAAAACAGAAATAAAAATCACCAAAATAAGTAACTAAACAATTGTAAAATTCACTTTTAAGGTGTTAACTGTCAATTCTTGGTGGAAAGACATTATATTTTAAAAAAATAAAACACAATTCATTTGTACTACTTTCACATATTTATAATGATCAGGCCCGGTTTCGCTCATCACGAGCATTATCATCAGTGAAGGTTTCTGAAGGGGATTTACAATCTAAAAATATCTAAAAAAAAGAATCAAATACGTACAACTAGCGACATCTTTGAACCAGACCAGAAAAACAAAAAATAATGTACGTATATCCAAAATAGAGGTCTGCATGTGCTACAAATATCGTTGGAAATATGAAAACAATAACATATATTGTTTGAAAAGTATAAATGAATTTCTATGTTAAAAAATAAACCGGGTGTTTTTCGGGATGAGAAAAATAAATCTGGGCTTCTGGTCGAGTTCGGGTTACAAGTGTGATATAGAGACTCGGGCTTGGCCCGGGGGCCGGGCACGGACCGGAAAATTTTATGAAAGTTCGGCCCGTGCAGGCCTTTTATCCAAAAGCACTTCAACAAACAGAATTAAAACACAAACCCTTTCCTTCTTTGAGTGGCATTGCAACGCATGCCGGGTACTCACTAGTTTGTAATAAATTGGAATTACCTGACTACTTTGTTTAAAAACTCTTATGTTTTCTCAGCTGTGTGCGCTGAGGGGACTATTGTTCCAAAATTAAGTGTAAAAAAAAACGTGAAACCAAATTTGGACCGTTGGTATGGCTTTGCAGCAGGCGTTAAAATGATTCATTGCAAGTGCAGCTTTAATATAAAACATCTCTGAAAGAAATTACGAATCGGTTACGCTTTCTTCAGTGTCACGATGACCGTTCATATACAAATCAGTCTGTTATTATTGTCTTGCGGCCATTGTCTCCGCTCAAAAGGCACGTTTTTCTGATGCTCGTCTGCAGGTGTTTCAAACTTTCCTTTGCTATGATATCATATTTAAGAAAATGATTATCCATGTAAATATCATCTATTGTTAAATAGGATAATGTATCAAGTAATTCAGTTTTTAAAAAAGTTAGTTTATAGCTATTCGGCTTAACGCTGTAGCTATGCTTAAATTTATTTTTGCTTAGCTATATATCAACTCGAACATGTGTTTGAATGCATGAAGATGCCGAAAGGCGAAACCCGGGTCGTTAGTGACGACATACTTGAAAATGTAAAAAATCTCAACAATTCATATATGATTATAGGTTAAATTGGAATGGCATTTTATTGCACAAACTGAAATGAAACAAAGTACATATAACATATTATAAAATAGTTAATTATTTACATGTTGACAGTCGTACTTTTCCTGTGATATTTTTTGTATCGTCAAATCTATCTCTAACATAATATTATGCTGGTATGTTTTCTACAAGCTCTCTGGAGGCTTTCCCTTAGCAATGTTTGTTTGACCTGTATTATTTATGTGTTTGTCTATCTCTCTTCTTTCCTTCTAACTGTTGAAGAGTACGATAATCTATGTGTCAGCTGCTTGTTATTATTAAATAATAAATATGCACTCGCTGTGGTCCGAATAGCGTCAAACGATGACTTGGTAAATCAAAATATGTCTGCACCTGGTGTGCTATGATAGACAGATATTTTTTTTATTTCTGAATAAAAATATTAGGAAATCGAGTTCGCTTCCTTCGAGGCTCGGTATGTAGCCAAACCTCTTGGTATTATCATTATGGCATTCACCTCAAAAACTGTTCCTGTATTATCAATAATTTGACAAAGCTGCGATACCAAGAAATGGTAAACAAACGTTTCTATTTTCGGAATATTGTTTCATGAAATTTAAAGTGATGAGGATCCATTAGTGCTTCTTAAAGCCGCTCGATTGAGATTATTTTTACGAAATCTAACCAGTGTTTGACCACAAAAAATATTAGATTCCGATATAACAGATGATTCCATTCTTACGGCTGTTTGATTTTTCAATCACTTTTATCCACAAAACGCAGTTAAACCACGCGTACGCTCATGTGAAACCGCAAACATGTCTATTACAAAAATTGTGTCGCACATGTTTGTTTGGCTACTTTTACGAAACTCTATTTGGTAATCATTGTATCACTACTAGATCAGTACCTTCATGCAGCCAGTTCTTATGAGACGAATATTTTCAATATTATTTGTTTTATTGCTTCCAAGTGCCTGGCTATTTTTAGTGTACCAACTATTTTGTACATGTAACATAAAGGATGCCGAGATATGATGCCTCATAAATTTTTTTTAGGATTTATAACACTACAAGATGTGTAGCTAATTACAACGTTTAACGAGCGCCTATTGAACTTATTACTTGCCAGTTGTGTTTCATTGTGCTGCTGATTTTGCTACCTTTTAATTTTACCGAGCTAACGAAGCTTGCCAGTTCGCTTATACAGTTGCTTCAAATGGTAGTAAGTTTTTTCTACGTTCAACTATTTTTTTACTCACATTTTTATTTAGTTCTTCGTGTTCGCTTTGCTTGGAGCAGTATTTCTTTAAAAACGTATCAACTTGATCTTGGTTCATCAATTCTTATTATTTGAAATCTGAACGTCTTTTTACCATGTACTTAAATCTAAAAATCAATTATTCTATACGTAATGTAACGTTTTTGTTGATTGAACCTTGACTTTGTCAGTATGCGTAAGAAGTATTTTTAAAAATATAGTTTGTATATAAAATCGTTTAGTTACTTAAAGTACATACTAAGCATACTTACAAGTAGTGAAAGGATGTACAAATTTTCCTTAGAATAAACAGCATTTTAATCTAAGTATTATTTGAAAATGTCTTTATCTGTAAAATTTAAATTGTTATCATCGATGGGTAAATGTGCAATTCATTACTTCACGATTATATAAAATTGTGACATAAGTACAAATAAAAGTGTTTTATTTTTAATAATATAAAGTCTTTCTAGTACGAATTGACGGTAATACCCTAAAAGTGATTACAGACATTCATGCGTTCGAAGTCGAATGAAAAATCAATGTATGAAACATCGCTTACTGAGATTCGAACACGTGAACACTGCATCCGAAGTTCACGACTTTGTTCACTCGGCTACATGCTAGACAACGGTACATAAGTATAATAATAACTTCGTATTTTAGATGTTATTATTCTTTTTGTACTTTCATTGGCAAATGTCGTGTTAAAGACATACTATAATATAATGTATTTAATGCAGATTCTTTCTCCATTGACAATACTATAGACTGCATAAACTCTTTTTACATCAGACAGTGACTACAAATAAATTTTAGTTTAGAAACTTTTCTGGGTTAACGTGCTTAGTACATCTTCTTAAATTGTAAAGGCATGAAAGTTTATTTGATCTGTTTCCTGGCGTGACAGATTTCCTGTTTTGATCTTTCTTTACACGTAAAAAAGAAACATCTGAATAATCTCTTAGTGTAATTTCGACAACCAATAACCGACCGACAAATTTTATATTATCTCGTATGCAAATTTTCTTAGATGACTCACCGTTTTTTTGTCGTTGCCACTAACCCCGTTTAATAAATAACACCAGATATCTTACGGTGGTAATAACTTTAATTATATTATGACACTGAATAATAGCCAACAAAGAAAAACTTGTATTGGAATCAGCCTGTCTCATATAAACTATATTATACTGGCTTGAAAAAAATGTTTGCCAGTTTTAATTTAGTTCATGTTATAGCTAGTTACTGTTTGATTTTTCCATAATACAGAAGGTTCAAAACCTTAAGATTACGTTAAAAAAAAGAGACGGTTAGATTACATATATGTATAAAAATGTGTAATATCTCTCGTATTGAAATTTGTGAATGAAAAAATACACATGTTCTCGGTAAAATAAGGAAGTTGTCAATTATTCGAAATACATACACACATCTAAATCAAGATGGAGGCTACTAAATAAATAGCCACGTTTTACTTTTTATTGAATTGCATTGCCTCCATATAAATTCCGTGTCTATCAGCAACTTTATTCTTGCCGTCGTTTTGTTTTTATGAATTGACGAAGGATTGCATGTATATTTAAGTATCTATGAGGAAACCAATACCCAGGTGCAATTTTAATGCTTTCCTGAACTATGACTTAATATTTCATAATTATTACGTATATCTATTCCGTGGCGGATATAATTCAGTTTATGATATAACTTTTTGCACATTAATACTTGACTGGTTGTTTTTTTTTAACATTAACATAAAGTACTCGATTTCACTGGGTCAATGGTGTTCAATCTGTAAAATGGCTACACGAAAGAAAATTATGAATGTTTTTATACAATAAATAAGTTCAGAAAAACACATGAGATCAATTCAAGAAGTTGAACATTAATTAGGTATTCACTCAATCCCAAATTGAATATTCAATTGAGAAAATTAATATCCAATTCGTTATTTGACCTTGCCCGGGGCGTCTGATCTATAAACATAGAGTTTTACAGTTAAACTACGTTTACCAATTTCTGAACAGTAAAATATACACACTCAAACGTTTTCAGTGTGCGGTCGTTTTAGTATTTGTTTTATTTCGTGTGTATAATTGACTTTTTTTATTACACTTACCCGTGCGAATTCAATCAATTAATTTTAGTATTAAAAGATCTTTATTTTTAAGTCGTTTATTTATTTTTAAGTCATTCGCCAGCGAATTACATGTGCTTCTTCTATTCGCTGTTGCCGTTCGATTATATTGATGTCCGCGCCTGATTTTATTACAAAATTATAACGGTTACGTTAGTTTTTATCGACCGAAACCGGGATATAAAAACCGCACCATTTCGATCTCCGACAAACCTGTTGTGTGGATTATTTTCACACAAAAACCTGAATATTTTTCATCCGTTCAGTGTCGATAAACTTTGCCACATTATTATCGGCAACCGGGTATTTTTTTCCTGCCTCTAAGATATGCGTGTCCGATCATTATCCGAGAACTCTATTCTAGATTTACGTGAATTCGTAGTTTTTGTTTCTGCCCGTCGGAAATATTCTGTTTCCTTTACATCTCCGCAACTGCACATTTTTAATACTTAACTATTTAATTGGTTTAATGTGTTCGTAAACATGTTCTCGACGTGTGCTGTAGATTAAATACAAATTTTATTATATCGACCGAGATTGTTTGTGAAACTTAAATATTTCTTTGAATTGTTCATTTCTGGGATCGCACCGAAAATTGTATTTTGATCGATGACTTAAGTACACAATTTCAACGATTAAAACGTATGTGTTTTTTATTATAAATATATGTGTTTATTTTAAGTAAATAGTTGAAATTCTGATTAAAATATTTATATTTATTCGGACCTAGCGCAAATACCCGTATGCGGCTTAATCCGTATCTTTAAGACCGTGACCTCTTTGAATAGAGCGCGTTTTATTTAGTGAACTATTTACAGTTAAATTTAATTTAAGTATAATTTAAGACATCGACTGAGAGTGCCTGATGGAATTTCAATATCAAATTTGGATTATTGAGATTTTGTACACTTCCATTTATTTTGTCACTAACGCCCCGGGTTTCGCCTTTCGGCATCTTCAGGCAGTTCGAGTCCATTCGTGTACTCGAATGCCTGAAGATGCCGAAAGGCGAAACCCGGGTCGTTAGTGACAAAATACATGGAAGTGTACAAAATCTCAATGATCCAAATTTGAATTAGTTTTGTTTAAAACTCCAGCCAGATAGACTTTCGCGTCAGCAAATATCACATGCATCACAGAATGCAGCAGGATTCTAGGTTACGTGACGTGGATTTCAACTGTAAATAGATCTCTTTTCTTATACTTTAAAGTACGACAAATGTATTTTATTTTTATGTATTTATTAATATCGACAACTTATTGTAATTGTAGCATTCCAAACAATTCTTCGTAAGTATCATTTTCTAAGTTGCGTAATGATATTTTAGGTTATAGATGCCCATATCTTTCCATCTTGACACTTTTCGCCACTCATATAAGGGTACGTGTATCCAATCGCCCTTTTTTAATTGGATAGCAAATAAAAAAAAAATTGATTGCACGCCTCACGCCAAGCCTTCGTGCAGAGTTAGACGTGTTTCAAAATGCCACAGCTTAAATAGTATAACAATAAGAAAGAATGGAAAACTTCACTTCTGCCTAATTTATTTTCCATCAGATTTTTTGTCAGGAAATTTTTTATCATTTAATGTTAGATTTGAAAACGTGTTTATTTGCAAATAAATACATTTTCAAATAAATAAAATAGCATGACTGAAAACTTGTTCAGTGTTTTTTTTTAATGTCTTACTTTTTTGAAAATATTTTAAATCTTTCCAAGTTAGGTAGTTGTCTACGCCTACGTCTTTTTGATATTCTTTTGACATATCTGCCTCAGGCAAAATTATTAAATTCGAATGAAAAATAGGTAATGTATCAGGGTTTTTTTCTAAATTAATTAATAATGCTTTTGAACTAAAGTTCATAAAGAATAAAAATTTTATTGTTGAGATTTCGTACATTTCCATGTATTTTGTCACTAACGACACGGGTTTTCCCGTTCGGTATCTTCAGGCATTCGAGCACACGAGAGAAGGTACCGAAATGTACAAAATCTCAACAATTAAAATTTGATATTGAAATTCCATTAAGCACCCTCTGTCTCTATACTGAGCCCTTCTTATCTCCACACATGCTCAGAACGTTTTTCATTGAATTTCACAACGAATTTTCCCCTACACGTCACTACATCCATTTTTCATCCCTATAATTTTAATTTAAAGCTGTTGCTGCCCAGGGTTTGTTAACATTGCAACACTAATCTGTTTGTGAACGTTGGCGGATGTTTGGCGACACTTGTTTGTTTTGCACATCTTAATTTCATGCAACACCATTAATAATAAAGTTATGAAGAATTTTGTGTGGTCGATATTACTTGTCTTTTTAACGTCCATGAAAACACTATCATTTTCATTCTAAATAAACTTAATTAACTACAAAAAAGTCACAAGTGGACTGGAAAACTTTTTTTTCGAAAAACAATTTCTACAAAAAATATGCTACGTTAATTAAACGTAACAGATGTTTTTCTTTAGATATTATTTATAGATTATGAAGGCACATCTGTGTAAGCCATTACTTAAGCTAAAGCATTTTGAGACGTACTTAGTCACTATGTTACGGAAAAGAGTTGAAAATACCATTAACGTGTGGCTTTGCATCAGGAAAAGAGCGTGTATTATTTTATAAGGTAAAATTACACATCATAAAAATTAATATCATCTTTTCGTATGTTCATCAGAAATTACTTTTAGTTTTTTAAAAACCTCCAATGTTTGCGAGCTTTATATCACATACCAGTGTAGCTGAGTTTTATCGAGTTTAAATGGTGTAAATATTGTCGACTTCTGTTTGTAAAGTTATAAATCCATTAGTTGCTAGAAGCTTTTGAACAGTTCGCAATAGTTTCGCAATTCTTCTTTCACTTAGACGCCATGAAGGAACCATTAAAAAAATAGAATTTCTATTTTTTCTCGTCTATTAACGAATTAAGGTGTTGTGTTTAAATTGAAATAATTATAATGTGCAATGAAATGTAATTAAATGAAGTGATGCGACTTATCAGCAGAAAGGGGAGGAATCACAAAATATGGAAAAATTGAAAGCTCACCGGAGAAATAGGATAGAGTTGTCACAGGGAAGTGGATAAGGTTTGCCAATCTCGGTACACTTTACTTTGTTCTGTAAGGAGAAATACATGGTGTAATTAAATTTTGGGCGCCAGGCGTGCGGATACACGCCAAATGAAAGATAACAATAACGAACATACGGTTACCGTTAAAAACACCTTTAATATGGATGCGGAAACCGTAGATGCACAGAATTTAAATTATAAATAAATAAAACAGAAATTACACGACGAAACAATATTTATGAACAGATGGTTACACTTAAACAAGTAAACTATTATAATACATATATAAAATTACAACCTTATGGATAAAAACATCTCGGCGACGAACTCGGGTGTCCGAGACCAATCTCCAGCGCGTTCCCGGCACGTCCTGCTTGTTCCACATCCTGGCGCGTAAGAAAGTTTCAACGCAATTATTTCTTAACCATTCTTGGCGAGGCTTCCCCTTCGTCTCCTACCAAAGACGCAGCGATGTACTTATCACCGATAGGTGACGATCGTAATGTTGCGACGAAATCGTGACAAAGGGTTATGGTAATATGTTATCAACAGCTCGTCGATCCCGTAGCCTAGTGATGACTCGGGATCTAATTCTCAGATGCACACTTAAATATTGATTTTCCAATCAAATTATGAATTCATGGATATTCGATACAGATATCAGAGCAATGAAGCAACGCTTAGATAAGTAATACACACTTAAATTTTGTACATTTCCATAATTATTGTCACTAACGAACCGGGTTTCGCCGTTTGGCATTGTATTTTCCCAATTGAGATTGGATGTCTTTGATATCAAATCACTATTGAAAATAATTCACATCACCATCAAATAGTTCCTAAACTTAGACCTGACAGTTCGAGTTCATCCGTGCACTTGAATGACTTAGGATGTTGAAAGGCGTAACCTGGTTTGTTGGTAACAGGATAAAATAACAAAGTAGTTAGTTATTTTATCCTATTATAATGGAGTTCTACTAATGCCAATTCAATCAATAAATAGTTTGTTGGTGACCAAAATTATTGAAATTACAAAATTTAACGATTCAAATTTTATATTGAAATTCCACCAAGCACTTCAAGTCAATATCTTAAATTAGTAGAACTATCAATTTAATAAATACCATTCTGTAAAGAAAGATTGAGCGACCGACGACGAATCGGTCTTTGTAGTATAGTGGTAGGAACTTTGCCCTAGCGATCAGGTGTGTTTTAGCCCAAGTCCCAGCAAGGTCAATATCATATTTAGATTTTTGTAATTAAAATTTGTCGTCTTAGACATTGGTGACTTATACAAATTTTTATCGAGTTCTTCTTGTATGATTTTCCAATTTTCAAAATATTTGGCGAATTGGCTGTCAGCTGTAATGGCAGATATTTAAAAATAAAAAAAGAGTTTGAAGAACCTATTTTCGTCAAAAACTTTCTGTTGAAATACTCAACTAACGGACTGCAATCATCGTATTACGTCTAATTCTATAGTTTGTCAACGTTTTAACCTTCAATTCCATCATTCCCACGTCACGCCCATGTACGAGTATTGCAATGTCGTTTTTGTTTGTATTATTTATATATTATTCACACAGATTTCCCATTCTGTTCTGTGCCACTGCCCATGTCGCTTCCGTAAGACTATTGTCATTTTTTTTTTGTCAAATACACATATCGCGCACTACCCATTGCCAAGAAATATGACTGAATTTTCTTGGCATTCACTCCTTACTTGCTCTTTCGTATTGTGTTTGGAATTTTCCAAAAAGGTTTTTTGTCGTTCAATGCATTTACATCTAGCTGGTAAACGAAGTCATTATTGACTCGAGAATATAAAATTTTGTTGTATCGTCTTTGTTCTAGAAGTGAACACTAAATCGAAAAAATGACATATTGCGTTAGTTGTATCAAAACGTTCTTTATTTGGAAGTCTACCGTATGGAAGAACATACTTATTTTTATAAATTATGCTTTTACTTGAAAACAGTTTTGTACAGTAAAATAGATGACTTAGGTATAGCATTTCAAATATTTGAAAAACTTTAAAGTCTAATTACTCAAAACTAGTATTTTTCAGTTAGTGTCTTCTTCTAGAACAACGACGATATGTAGAATAGTTACTTGACGTGTGTTCTTGAATTTTTAAAGGTTTTTTTTTAACAATTAATAATATTTAATACTTTAATTTATTATTAAAGTTGTTATAATATTGAATAGTAAAGAATGCATAGCTGTGTAATTAAAAAACAAATTGGATCTCAAAGTTACCATTACTAAGTATCGTTTGGAATGTTGTAATTCTAATTTTTTTTTCACCATTACCCACAACCGGCTTTTTCTTGACTTCCTGATTAAAAACTCTTCAATCATTTCGTTAAATTGTAAGCGATTATTGAACAAGTATAATAAATAATAATCATGTCGATGCTGAAGTGAGAATCACCTATAATGAAATAATTCACTCAACAAATAATTGAACATCTTGTTCGCTCCCCGATACCGATAATAATTAATGCACATATTTCAATAAATTCTCAACGCGTTTCTCGGTCCATACTCGCCGTGGAGAGTAGTCCTACTGCCTGGTCCACTTCTTCAACCAGACGTGTTGCGAAGATCGTCCGGTTCGGCTGGATCGCGGTGTTGCACCAGCTAAACTCGAAGCGGACGATGAAAGTGGCTTTCTACTTCTATACTGCACCCTACATTTATATTAATTTGCCGCACACTGCCGTCTCTGATATTATTAAATATGCATAGATTACCAGCGGCATGTCATACATAATAATAGTCATCGTATTTTCCATAATTTATAATCCAACGCCTGATTTTTTTCTTCATAGTATGGCTTTGTCGTATTTCAAATAAAACCTGATCGTGATGAAAGTTTACCATTTTTTATGATTTAAGAATGTGTACCGAAAGATAAATATATGTTATTATTTATCTACTATATATTATTCTCACCATTTTATATATAATTAATAGAAACTACAGATACCGTATACAATCATGTGTTGTCATAGCGACGCAGGCTGCTAAAAATACCGATTGTCATAAATATACCATGCAATCTTTCATTGAGTTGGGTAATTATGTTTTTTATAAGATTTTTTGTGCAATTACGGAATTTTAATGTTGCCTTAAATTTGGATGTTTTTTTATCAATTTAATTAGCTTTGGATTATTGAGATTTTGTACACTTCCATGTATTTTGTCACTAACGACCCGGGTTTCTCCTTTCGGCATCTTCAGGCATTGGCGAAACCCGGGTCGTTAGTGACAAAATACATGGAAGTGTACAAAATCTCAATAATCCAAATTTGATATTGAAATTCCATCAAGCACCCTCAGTCGATGTCTTAAATTTAATTAGCGTTTGTTTTCTATACAGTAGCTTTTTACACGCTCGCCAGGATATATTATAATTTATTGTAAAAAGAGAAGGACAATACAAGGTATTAAATACAGCTGTCGCCAATGTGCAATGCAGTTTCTAAATGTAATGTAGACAATACATCCACGAAAATATCAGTTTTACTGAATTGAGAGAAATATAATAGGATAATTTAAAATATTATTTACACTGATATAAGGAATAAAACCTACAGTTCAATGCCTCTATTTTGGTTTTATTTTCAAAACCTAGATTAATTCAACGGAAATAATCACCGATTATAGTCTTGGTAACACAGTCAAACATATTTGATTCAAGATATAATCATTATTTTTTAGAAGTGATAATGTTTCTACATTATGCTCTTAGTCAGTCTACTGTCAACATTTACGTCATATCTGTTATAGATAATATCGTTAATGTAATCTTCTTACTTGTCAGCAGTTGTTTGAAAATGGACGAAAAGCACACGAAATTTCCAGTAACGTGTTTTTGATTTGAAGTAAAGAAAAATTAAAACAAATTAGTCAAACTCCTAATAAAAAAAACATTAGCAACGGAAAGTATTGATTCCAATTCACTTAACTACAGTGACACATCAATAATCTTTGTCAAATATCCCACAACTTTTCTCTTGATCAGAAACTTTAACGTCAGTCATCGTGAATATGATATACACATTCGGTTCTGTGTATGCTTAATTGTCAAAAATCTTTGTTAGGTGTAACTCGGTAATAATTAACCCATTACACTTATATATATCACAGATATACTAACCCAAAAGATTACGGCCTAAGGGTATTGATCTAATAGAATCAAACAATCATTATAGATAACAATTTTAGAACGACTTATTAACTTGTCTATACCACTAAAAATATAATACGATTTCTTTTCTTTAAAAGTGATTTTTCTAACATCAAGTCACTAACGACACATGTCTCGCCTTTCGGCATCCTCAGGCTTTCGACTTCGCGAATGATTTCGAACTGAATGAACTGTACAAAACGTAATCGTACAAAATTTGAACTATTTAAACATATTGAATTTCCATCAAGCACCCTCAGTTGATATCTTGATTTTTCTGACATGTTTACTGCGTATGTTTTAATTTATGCGTATACGTGTTACATCCATACTAAAAATTATATTTTTTGATTTTCAAAATTATTATACATGATTCTTTAGTTGTACACTCTTTTAATCAAGAAGAAAGCTGATGTCTGAATGGAAGTATAATATCATTAAAAGAATTGAGTGTCGTTTTTTATGAAAGTATCGTTTGAGATCGTATAATGTCTTAATAGTGCTATCAGCTATTGACCATCTAACATCTCCATTGACCAGCTGCGCACGTTTTCGCGGAACGCTCAATCAGCATCGATATTAAAATTATAATCGGTATCGCGCTTGTCCGTAAGTGAAAGTGCGCCGGAGAATCTCTCGGCCGGACTCGAATCTCCGAATTATCCGAAGCGAATCCACGTTGCCCACTCGGCGGAGATGTCGAGGGAGCCGCCTGTTTAGTGGCGTGGAAGATTTGGCGGACTGCCGCCAATTAATCGGCACACTGCCTCTGTGAACAGGCCAGAAGTTTATCCCTGTAGTTATTACCTTCCTCGATCTGTCGCTTTCAACATTCAACTATGTCATTCCAATCTTTGGGACGTGTTTCACCACTTTCAGAAGCGTATTAATACTAAATGTATTTTTTACATTTTGAAACCATTAATTTTTTTTACACACTTTAAAGTCTTGAAAAGGAATAAGATACACTACTGCTAGTGGAAGTGTGGGGAGGATGAAGAAGAAACACTCGTCGTTATCTATTATATACAGATATATTTTACTGGATACTCTTAGCGACGGAACGATCTGTGTATATTGCCTACAAAATAATTGATACGATTAAAAGTGTTTGTGTTTTTGCCTAATTTGCTATAGGAAACTGATAAATAATCAATTTTGTTGTTCAGATTATACCAATTTGTATCACTTGAATTATTGTCCTTGATCATTCTTATACGAACAATCTCAAAATAGAGCAGCTATTCATTCAATCGTGTCTTTGTGCAGCTGTCTCTGTGCAAATTAGATTTTTGTAAAACGATTTCGCGTGTTGGGCTTGTATGATATTTTACAAAGCAATATTTTCCCCGGCACTCATCGAATCAACGGACCGTGCCCAACAAACCGTGCTCCTGCGGTCAAATAACGCTCTCCGTAATATTCTCCGCACACGTCCACATTGTAAATATCGAACCGTATTAGATAGACCCGTTAAACTATCCAATTTTATTGATCGTTTTCCCTTATGATTATTTTATTTCTGGCCGGAGCGTGCAACGACAGGCATGGTTTTTCCTCTTTCGCCATGCCCACCCGCAAAAGCATAACGACAATTATTGTTTGCGGTGCTACGTGTATTACGCGTAAATGCATAACTGTAAAATGGAAATGAGTTTACACAGTTGAAGGCATTTTTTTGATTGGCTTGCCTTTTGTTTTGTACCGTGAGTACTTTGGTTATATAATTAATGGTTCATATTGCTGTGCATACTGGTTCGAAATCCACTACATAAATAAATCATGGAAAAAATCCTTTACAAATTTCATTCATTAAATGTGAGCGTGGCATACAAGACAAAAGCATCACAGATGAGGAGCGATTACTGTAATATCACACCTAGTCGACGCGCTGTATAACTGCACTCTTTACAACACTAATACGCTTTCTATATACTACACAGAGCGTGTCAGTGTATTAGTTTTTCTATGGATACCGTGCATGTATCAGTATGAATCCTAGAGCCGTGTATGGATACCATGATTCTAAATACTAGAGCCGGACCTTAGAGCAGGAGTGCAATGTTATACGGGTGTGCTCTACAAAAGAAATTTCTTTCAACCCAACTTCTTAATTTAGCACACCTATATAATGTTCAAGTAAAATCAATATTAAAAATTTATAGACAAGATTGAAAGCTACGGAAATAATGTTTTTCTTTACTCTGAGGTATCTCAGCAGACGTTTTTCTAAGAGAACTGCTTGTTACTCAGTTACTTAAACTTTCTTTTTCGAAGAGATTAGTGATATAAGGATTGGGCTAGAACATGACTCGTAGTTAGCTAATCGCTCTCGCTACGCCTAGTTTTTAGGATCGAATGGGTGGGAGGGAATTTTAGACATCGTAATCATTCATGCCGCCTACCTTCAGAAATTTTCAAATTGGCTGGACTTGAACCCGAGACATCCGTAACCGTAACCAACGATGTTAATTAACCACTGCACCACGGAGCCGATAGAATGTTTTATGCAGACATTATTACTCTTCACCAAAACTCTGCAATTCAGCATTATATAAACTAATATTGGTCGACATTCACCAGATTAAAAAATACATATAATGCAAACAATTAGGTTTGCCAGTTAGGCTCCCAATACTGACTAATAATTTATCATTGCGAATTTTATTCTGCTCCAATTCTCGCCATTAATACACCAACAATAGGCAGATAAACCTGAATTCACTAGTCTTGATCGTTCTTTCATTAAAAGACGATTTACAAAGTTTTTCTTAGTTTAAATACCTGTTAATTAATGCGCGTCATTGTTTTGCGTGGAAAACTGGAAGCTTTATAAGCCTCTGCTCATTTTCACATTCGCGGAAAGTGATATACGATAATTAATGCTACGTATTTGTGTTAATAAAATAATCCTCAGTTCGATGTGCTCGGTGATCATCAGGTGAGCTTATTGCCACCGAAACCATTGTTCACATCTCGCTGCTTTATTCATGACACGTAAGATGTACTAATTGGATGTATACAATAATTATCGATACGTAGGTAATCGTTCAATTCTCTGTATACTTTATACGTGTTCCTTCCACAGACCGGTCTGTAGGCGTAGACATAGACGTTTTATTATTATCGCACATCACACGTAGGTATGAAATTTTCTCATGACCTATGGGTCCGCGGTATATATAAACAATACACACAGTTCCGACGTGATGCAAATTCCGAGGCAAACAAACAACAATCGGTCCGTCAATATGAAAACCGTCATCTATGACTCTCGTTCCCACTAGTATTATATAAATTAACTCTGGAAAGGAGAGGTGTATAATATAATCCATTATACAAATTCAATAATTAACCACAGTAGAAAAATGTTTCGGGAATCATAATAATCCCTCTATCGATAGGATTTTTTTGTGATTTTAATTTCCTATTTGTTCCTTTATTCCCGACATTTCGTTTTTCAAGGTGCCGAATAAAATCAATGTCATCGTGGGCGATGAAAAACAGAGTAAAATATGTTCTGATTTAAACTCGAATTCTTGCAGTGTGTGCCTCGTCTGATGTTGGCAGAGTGGTGCAAAAGGAAACCATATATTATAATAACTGATGAACTGGATATGCTGAACGCTAATCCGTGCATATGTTTCATACATGAGTTCTATATTCATAGCATACAACAGAGGTTTCCAAACATTATGGTACTACGCCCCGTTTTAAAAAAATCTCGGCGACACTCTTTATTTTATAAAATAATACAGGTTCAATTTTCAACCTGTATTATTCAAATGGTTGCAGTATGTCGCAAATATATAATGTAATAATAAAGAATTAAAAGGCTGAACTTTTCGCACCCACCGTTGAAATATTACCCCCCCCCCCATAATTTGGAAACTGCTGGCGTACTAAGAAACCTATTCAATGTAATTTTTTTATCAGAATATATATAATTTTGTAGATTGTTTTATTGTATTCGAACTCAAGATGAGACGCATCAGATCGTCATTTTTAATCTATACCCAATTGACAATAATTGATATTGAAATATTGAATGTGTGGAAAATATTATCTTAGAAGGAGTCGGTTGCTGCCAGTGCTTTTACGAAATAATGTTGCCACTATCGATTGTGGAAGGTTTGTCATATTATTTTTGAGTCACGAAGATGATTGCCGGTTACGAAACGGCTCGCCTCATTTGCAAATTGTTTTAAATTGTCCAATCACGATCGCGATGTGCCTCTTGGCTCCGTTTCGGCTAACTGCTGCACTCTCCAATTAGTTTTGTTCTAAAGAGGTCCGCTGGATAAACTATGCAGGCTCTCGCGGTGCCCATATTTTATAGAAAGATGGTAAATACATTTATTTTCTCCATGAATTACGAACCAAGTTATCAATTATAAAAGAAAACTATGATTTAGTACGAATTTAAGCGTTATTATAATATAGTATATACCAGTGTTTTACAACCAATGGTCCGTGAACCGGTGCCGGTTCACTTAAATTTTCTGCCAGTCTACGAAAAAATTTACGCTCCGATTGTTATATTTTTTTATTCCGCAGGTTTAAAAGGTTTGAAAACATTTATATTTAAAAAAATCTGTTGATAATGCTCGTTATGAGCGAAACCGGTCCTGATTATTATAAATATGTGGAAGTAGTACAAATGAATTGTGTTTTATTTTTTAAAATATAATGTCTTTCCACCAAGAATTGACAGTTAACACATTAACATTGAAACATTTATATATTCTGTACATATTTTTTATACATCTATAAATACTACATATTTATTTCACTTTCACTTTTAAGTTGTTGTAAGTCAATTCTTTGTGGAATGACATAATATTTAAAAAAAAGCCCAATTTTTTTTGTGTTCCTTTCTCATTTTTTTCAAGAAAAGGACCGGCTTCAGGGATCGCGAGCTTCGTCAAGTAATGAAAATTAATCTTAATGAGATTTTTTATACGAAATTGACGTATTTGAATAGGAAATTTGAACCATTACTTTTTTAATCATTAACATTTGGAAATTGATTACCAGGAATTTATCATTTAATTTGTGAAATATCTAAAGAGCACCATTGGAATTATAAAATTGTAACTTTTAATTGAAAATTTATATCCACTAGTAGCCGCTGAGTTCATCAATAAACATTCGTGTGTCCCATACGGAACAGCCACTGGTCACCCTATTTGTATTTTGCTGGTGAACATTGAAAACTACAGATGCAACAATAATTAATGATTGCTCGTCTCTTCAGTTTCCTCACGTTCTTGCTTATGATACTACATCTTCAAGTATCGCAGCTGCATAAATGATCTAAGTATATGATGACAATGGAAAATCATTGAGATAATAATTTGTTCTTTAATGTTGAGGTCTATTTGTCAAAACTCGTGTGTTTTCTACTGTTTTGTATAGAAATTATATGAACATATAAAGTAGACGATAAATTTTTTCATATCTTGTAGATCTTTTCGAAAAAAAATATGTCAACTTATTGCTTGCCGTTCATATTTTTACTGATTTTACTTTATTCGTGAATGTATCATAATTTAGGTCATGTTATAATGTCGAACACGATTTTCCTTTTGTTAGTAAACCTAACAACATTTTCATAACTATTTTGTACGAAGTCGTTGTTACTGTTTTTTTTTGTCTTTGCCCTGGAAGAAATAAAATTTAGTTAATTTAACTGGACAAGTTTTTGTTTATTGCCCTCCTGCTTGTCTTAAATAAATCCATTCCGTATGACTTTTGATTAACCAGCAGACAATTACACGATAAATTTTTCTCTATTCACAGAGCGAATCGTGGAATTGTGAGATACTTGTTATATTGTGTTTGAACGATTTCATTTAGTTGTTTTACGACTACTAAAATATATTAAAATAATGCTACTCAATGTAGTAAGTACGATGTGAAAATTGAAGACATGGTCTAGAAAGCATCTTGAATATTCACTGTCGAGAATATTCATCGCCTAAAAGGAAAGATTATTTGAATTGTTCTGACGCAGTAAATATTTTTTTTAATTCTTTTAAGTTTTTGAAGTATGTATAGGTATATTCTATATGAGCCCATCAAAGATCTTACCATTGATGTATAATATAATATATGTATGTGTCAATAAATGCTTCCATCTCACCGGATTTATCTAAAATTATTTGAGATAATTTTTACTTGTTTCTCTTACATTGATTATTACATCAATTCATCTAACACAATGGTAATTAGTTACGCTGGGTGACTCCAGTAAGCCTTCGCTAATTTCTGTCATTTTTATTTTTCTATCGGAAATCATTAGTTTTTCAAAATAATCGATAATATTTGTACAAAATAAAATCACAAAACGCTTTTCTTGCCTTGCATTATTACTGCTATCACAGCAAAAGCTGTAATATATATTTTTTGTTGTTAGTCAAGTCACATCGGTCTCGGTTTTATGCTTGATTTAACTTACCACATTTTAATCAAATCTAGCATTTTATTCTCTACGAATTCTTATTTAATAGTGCTTCATTTTCTAACGACGGTTGTTATAATATTTATTACCTTGTTACGTTTAATCGCCAAATTTGGTGTAATGTATCGTATGTCCACCAGTTCTGAAACTTTTATTGCACACATGATTGGTTATACATGGATTTAAATATGATTTACTATCAATTATTTATAAAAAAGCGCATAATATAATATAACAGGAACTGCTTTCGTCGGGTGAATACGTGTTTGTCAAATATATTATAGACATGTAGAACATGCTGGTACAATTGCACGGAAACAACTTGTCGGATGATATGTTTCTCTGTATGTAAATGCAGCATCATTCCCAATTATTCACTTAAACTCAATAAAATTCTTAGCTTGCTAAATCGTAATTTGAATAGAAACGGTGAGCCGTACAGAAAGGATTAGATATTTTGATAATTAACATGGATGTATTTTTTTCTTATTTTATGTATTATAATAAATATTTGATACCAGTTAGAAGTGATATATTCCATCGATTAGCGCAGCATACATATTACTTTCAAGTAAAACGAGTTTTCCAATAGTTGTCGTGTACCACATACATATTTGTTTCTTTTTCTAATATTCCTGTTTTTCTTTCATTCTAGGTGAGTACACCCATTACAACAGAATCAAATTTATATCTGCAGAGACCCGTAAAAACCTAATTCGTAAGTGTTATTGGCTTATGGAATATTTAGTTCAAGTTTTTTTATCCGATATTAACGTTAGCTTATGTTCTTAGTCGACTAAATCAATAAAATCCTAGCTTTGTTATGTATACACACTGGGAGCCTTCTATCACATTTAACTACGCGAATTAAATCAGAAAAAGAAATTTAATTTACCCGCATTCGATCACTGACGACTCGATGCACTGCGAATATGTTTTCAATCCGGTGACTGTCTTGAGATTGTTATCGACGACGACATCAGAAATAATATGAATGCTTAACTAATTGAACTGCAACCATGAAATAAATTTTAATGTACAAGTTCTAAACAACAATAAAATATGGTGACCATGGTAACGTAGTTAAAAAAATAGCTTCCTTGCTCACTAGCTATTTACAACGGAACGTAATATTGAAACCTGTACAATTAATGATCCTTGGTTGATTTTTTCTAATCGTTATGCTGCAGAAAACCAATTGAACAGCTTTTTGTCAACTATTTACCGACGGTGACAACTGTTTACGTTTTCACTCTTAGTCAAGCCTTGTACTTGCTTCTGTAATTTTTTATATGTACTTTTATTGTTTGAATATTTATTTATAGTACCGTATAAAACCTTGCTTTTTCGTTGAATTCGCTGTACGTGGGATTGAAAAAACGACCGCCTCCAACTGTTGGAAACACATCGCTTGACTTTATGAAAAATGACGCCCGTCAACCGGCTACCAGTCTTCCTCCATATGGCAATGCCGTCGTAAAATATCCCGTAATGTTGCTTACGTTTATTTCGAGCCTTATTTTTATTTCAAGGTTTAACCTTCAAAACGGAAGAGCGTACACATTCAATGTTGTATGCTCTCGTATTCGGGGCGGCCGGCGCATGAATACTGTAACTATCCATGACTAGATCGTAAATCTATTTTACTGGAAAACTATTTTCGACGTGAAATGTAATACGATAAAAGGGTTTTGTTTTTATTGAAATTATATTTTATTTATTCTGCCAAGCCTTGGAAAGCTCGATGGCATTGCTAATTACCTGCCTACAGCATACATATGTGTTTTTTTTTAATTTATGATCAGTATTTCAACTATAATCGAATCCACTATTTTCCACAAAAACTAGGTTTTTATTTTTGTGTCATTTACAATTCCCACTTCAACTGTGGTTATGCTGAAGTTTTTGTTACTTTTGATAAAATTAATTCCATCCACGTAATTTATGCATATGGTGGCATTATTTGCCGTGTTTACTTGAGTCATAAAATTTTCTTGTATCTTCTGGTGTCTTCGCACAATACGCAGAGTTCTGCTTTACAACCTTTACGACAAAAGCCATTACCAATTGTCTCAAAATATTCGTCAAATATGTGTTTTCTTTCAAAAATTTTGTGGAACTTTTCTCTTTGCTTTGTAATTCTACAGGTTGTCACATGCAATGTAAACAATTATTGAACTTAAAAATTCCAAGTGAATCAAAGTTACCTAGTAACCTTCAACAACCAAAATGTGAAACTTCTGTAGATTGTATGAAATAAAATGTTTTGGACGCAATATCTCTCAACATAAAGGATACTAAACTTTCATCTTTTTAATACACATAACGACGAGTCGAGCTTTCCAAGAGTATTCTCTACGTATGAATTTAACATTTTATGGACTCGATCAATGAATCGTATAACATAATTCACGAAGCAAAAAACGAAATGCAGAGAATATGTAGATTTTTGCGTCACATGATTTTTTCCGTAATTTTTGAAATACCACACAAAATATTCCATCCTTAGATTAATTTACTAAAATATTTTTTCGGTCATGCAATAAGATTACGAAATGTTTGAATTATTTACACGTACATCGAGGAAAACACATAGCACACAAGCGGTATGATTATTTATATAAACATCCAAGGAGATTTTACGTTGCGACTTTTTAATAGCATTTAAATTTATATCAAAATACGCCCAAGCTCAAAAATTATCAAAATTCAGCCGGACATCTTGAGCATCGATTGGTATGACATTTCGGAATTAATAATTTGGAAAAGAACTTCTACTTATAGAAAACCATTTCTTTCGGATATATTTTAAAATCGACAAAAACTTTGTTTTGAATATTTTTGAGAGTTGCTATTCATTGCAATCTATCTCAGGTTTAAGCCATCCATGAAAGTATGTGTTTACAATCGATATCGCGTTCCGTATGTCAGAAAGTACATAAGTATCATTTGTTGCGGCACAATTTGCGTTCGTTTGCACTTATTTTTGATTCGCACAAACAACTATGTATATGTTTAAAAAAATGCAACTATGTTTTGCAACTGTTTTCAAATGCGCAATAAAAGTAGTAACGCGTAAGTAATGGTATTGCTTTATAATGTCTACAATTAAACTTCTTTAACAATAGTTGTTCATGCTTTTCCTTCATAAACCAGTCATTGCTTTGATTTCCGCGACGTAAAATAATTATATAATTACTGACGTATTAATTTAACGAGCTAATTGTCTATTGCTAGCTTCACATTAATGATAGTTGTCGGAATATTTGTTTGAAAACTTTTTCGTTCATTTAACGTGAATTCAGAAACATTTCCGTTTTCTTTACCGGTTGCGGAAATGAATGAAGATTGAAGAATAAAAAACATTAATTTGTCAAATACACACTAGGCCAAGGATGGCGAACCTATGGCACGCGTGCCAGTGATGGCACGTAAAATAATTTAGCTAGCACGTGAACGAGTTACAAATTCAATTTTGGTTTCTAAATAATTCATGCAAAAGATTTTTGGACTCTATTTTATATTCTTAATTGTTAAATGTTGAACCTGAGGTATGAATTTTACGATTTTTTTTAAGATTAAACTAAAGAAATTGATTGACTGATGAATCCAGTGATCAACGTCGTTGGCTACGGTTACGGATGTCTCGGGTACAAGTCCTGGTACGGACAGTTTCATAAATATATTTTTCAATCGATTTATGGATTTCTGCTCGTAGGCATGAATGTTTGTGATGTCAAAAATTCTCTCCCACCCATCCGATCCTCAAAACGGGCGTAGCAAGAGCGATAAGTTAACCTCTAGTCCTGTCCTATCCCTATCTCCACTCTCTTCGAAAAATAGAGGTTGAGCAACTGAGTAACACGGAGTTTTCGAAGAAAACTTTTCTTGAGATACCTCCATTTGAAGGCCATATTTTCTACATTAGGAGCGTGCATGGTAATTTTGTTTTTTTACTGAAAGTGACTATATAAACCTAATTTAAATCATTTGCATCAATAGAAAAAATTTCATTAAGTAATAAATATTATGAATTTTTGTTGGTTATAAGTGCTTTTTTTTTTTATAAAATTCTAAAAATCATTTTTCTTGCATCAACAACTGCTCGGCACGTCAGACGTAATATTTGAGAATTTTTGGCACGCGAACTGAAAAAGTTTCGCCATCCCCGCAATGGGCCATTTACGTGGGGGCAAATTTGTTTCTTAGTTGCCTGACATGTATCAGGAAAAAATTGTTTCGTAATGCTTATTGCGCACAGCCTAAGAGTGCTTTATTTACCTAACCAAATGATTGTTTCCACGGCCGTGTCGTAAATTGCCGTAGTTTTTCAAGTCTCCGTTACATTAATTCAACCTTCGTTTTATTTTCACCATTATTAGAACATTAGTACTGAATTGCGACGTTTACGAGTAGTAGTGTCACTTAATGAGTATGTTTTTTGAGTCATCAATCATCTCTATAAATTATTCTCAGTTGCATAATGTTTATTATTTTGGCAGTCATCGGGTTTTTTCGTCGGAATATGTTGTCATTCTGCATGATTGCTACAGCAGCAATTTGTAGACGAACTACTATTCACGTATGCACGGTAAACACAACGCCCCACGAATTCAAGATATATTTTTTTCAATTACGGCATGTAATAATATAATATAGTTGTTACAGAATCAGAATTAGGGCAGCAATAAGTTTCCCCATTTTGGTCTAAGCCAGGGGTCGGCGGCATGCGGTGGCTGCCAAATTCACAATTTACCATTTTTACATTTGTTTAACTTTATGCCTACATACAAATTAAGTGTATTTTCGACAAATATGTTATTTATTTATTTCTATTGTATTTGAGAGCAGAAGATTTTACTGTGAATTAAAACTTTTATATCTAGCATATCACATGTTTAAAATCACTTTATATTTTCAATCCATTTATGGAAATTTCACAGGTCTTATTTTCTTAGTAAAAAAAAACATTTGGCTTAAACAGACACTCCCTCACCCGCATCGGTCAGTTATATCAAGATCCTCCTCTAAATTTATAATTTCAACAATAAAAAAGAAAACTTTTAAATATTTACATGAGCAGCAAATCTTCTTCACTTAATAAATAAAACGTACATAATTAAAGGCAATTAATTTTAAATAAGTCACATTTGGCTCTTTTGGTCCAAGAGGTTGCCGATCGTTGGTCGAAGTAAACATTCTAAAGCGATATGAAATTTACGATTCAGGAATGCTCGGTAAACAACACTCCAAGAATAAGAGATTTTTTTCAATTATGACTTACAGTAAACCCCCCCCCCCCACATTAAAGCGTTGCGTATTTTAGTATAAAAAATGAGAATGTTTGATTTGCTGATTTCATTAAATTCACAAAATACTATTAAATTAACCTAGCCTCAAATTTTGTATGGGTGCCTAGTCCCCTGTAACCTGTAACGTGGTATTCCTATAACGCAATCCCAATCTCTACGCTATAAGGGGGGTCGACAGTAATTTAACACAGATATGGGAATTCGTACACCATATATACCCCTAATTCATTCTGAGCGAACATTCTATTACAATATGTAAAATTGACATGCTTTCCTTTTTATTAATCTACTAGTTAAATAATATATGATTAAATAAAAATTCAAAAGACTTGATATCTTTCTTCTACTTTTTTGCTAGCATATTTAATATAGGGCAATTTATATTGAAATATTACATAAATTTACTTTTTTAAAAAGCGCTCTAGTGCTTGCCTTTTCGCGATTTTATTTTTAAGCGGTAAATTTCTTTAAAAATATGCTTTAAATTTTCGCATACCGGCTTTGTGTGTTGCCATAAATTATCTATTACTTTACGTCCATGTAAGCGCGATGTTTATGTCTTCCTCCGCGGTGATGCCGAAGCACCTAACGAGGTGCTCAGTATGTGCGCTATTTTTCAGCGTGCTTCACCCCAATCAGCGTTGTTTTCCTTATGCCTTCCACTCGGAAACCTGGCCTGCTATACCCACCGTGCCCGAATATTGCGTAGGCACAATAAGTAGCGTTGGCCTTATTATTCCATACCGCGCACAATATTTTTCATTAATACGCACCGTCGGGCATATCCGCAATAATTCAACTAACCGTTCATTACGACTTTTTGCCCTGTGCCGTCGATGCGCGTCGCTAACATAGTCTATTCCGCTTACTTTCGTACATGTTTCCAATATCACCAGTAAAATGTATCATACTTTATTATCACATGTTAATATTGTTCAGTGTTAATAAAGCGTCTTTGCCCAAAAACTCAGGGACTACAGCGAGGATTTGTTTTTTTCTAAAGATACTTATTCGTTTCCTGGATAATTTATATCTTTATATATTTATGCCATCTTATTACTGTCTCACTATCAGCTTTGAACAGTCTGAAAACAATAAATAATCCCCTTACTAGTACCAATTGTGAGTGTTCAATTCCTATCAGGTATTGTGATTTTTATTTTGAGTCTTCCACTTCGACTTGCCCAGAATATGTTTATTTTAATAATCTGCCACGTTTTAGGGGGAAAAAATGATTTATACTGTATGTATGTTACTTTGAAATATGTTCTTGTTTCAATTATTACACAATAATTACACCATAATAACTAATTAAAATGATTATTTTGGACACTTCTTAAGCAGGTATGTTTTTATTGAAAGTTGATTTTTCTTCAGCCCTTTAAAAAGGTTCTGTTGATATGTACAAGTAATTCGCACAAAATCACCTACCTCAAAATCTTTGCAGATATTTTAAAAAATAAAACACAATTCATTTGTACTACTTCCACATATTTGTATTGATCAGGACCGATTTCGTTCATCACGAGCATTATCAACTGATAAAATACAAACATAACAGGCCTATTTATATAAAATTGAGTGTAAAAATGAAGGTTTTTAAAACTGATGGTTCATGAACTGAGACAAGAAAATACAAATTATACATAAATCAAATAAAATAGTCTACTATTAAAATGTTATGGACCTCTTACAAGTCAATAAATACTAATCTGAAATCACAAATAAGCTACATTAAAAGTCCATTAGCTGAACAAAATTTTTTAATGACATTACTAATGCAATAAGCAATAATGGATTAGGAAAATTATAAGGAAAAATTAGTGAACTATTTAAAAACAAT
Organism: Himalopsyche phryganea; assembly: GCA_022494535.1. Lineage (NCBI taxonomy): Eukaryota > Metazoa > Arthropoda > Insecta > Trichoptera > Rhyacophilidae > Himalopsyche > Himalopsyche phryganea. Next base: position 1,052,157 of record JAGVSL010000080.1, on the reverse strand, counting down.
CAAATCTTTGCAGATATATATAAAGAACTAATTATTAGTTATTGTTTCCATGGATGAAATAGATTACAACAATGAACTTGAAACTATCGAACGAATAGCGCTTAGTAATATGGGTACGACGTAACGGTGATCCATAAATTACTTTAGAAAAACGATTGAAACTCTCTAGACCCTTTAATATTTTCTATGGATTCGGCGGTAACTTTGTGGAAGTTCATTTTTAGTGTAAAATTAAATTAAAAATTGATAACTTAGTTATTATTAGTAGCCTCTAGACCCTATTTACCCTAACATACTCGTATAAAACCACTTCTATAAATCGATTGATTACCTAGGGAGAATTAGTGATAAAATCCACTCTGAAATTAAAAACTACCTTTATGTGGCATTTAAAGTAAGTAATAATCTTGGTACACAACTGAAAAATAGCTAAAATAAAATTTATAAACTAGACAGAAGCGGAATTAAAAAACTTAACTGCGGCCTGTGTTATTCGATCTATATTGGACAGACAGGAAAGAGCATTGCAATTAGATTTAAGGAACATATAAGGTCATTAAAAAACAATAAAACAGATTCACAATTTGCTAACCACCTCTTGGAAGAAGCACACAACATAACCGCTAATTCAGCTCCCGTATGCATACATTTGTGTGATAAAAGCCTCAGGCTTAATCTCTTAGAACTACTTGAAATTAATAGATACAATCATGGCAATAATCTCCTTAATGACCAAACAAACATTAATCCATCACCCTTACTTAAACCATTTACTTTTAAGGTGTTAACTGTCAATTCTTGGTGGAAAGACATTATATTTTAAAAAATAAAACACAATTTGTTTGTACTACTTTCACATATTTATAATGATCAGGACCGGTTTCGCTCATCACGAGCATTATCAACTGATAAAAATACAAACATAACAGGCGTATTTATATAAAATTCAGTGAAAAAATGAAGGTATATAAAACTGATGGTTCATGAACTGAGACAAGAAAATATTGTTAATCAATATTGTTAATCAATATTTTCTTGTCTCAGTTCATGAACCATCAGTTTTATATACCTTCATTTTTTCACTGAATTTTATATAAATACGCCTGTTATGTTTGTATTTTTATCAGTTGATAATGCTCGTGATGAGCGAAACCGGTCCTGATCATTATAAATATGTGGAAGTAGTACAAACAAATTGTGTTTTATTTTTTAAAACTTACTTAAACCATTACAAGAAGTCCATGTAACTACGTATAATCAATAAAATTTCAATGCATTTATTTTAACGACTAATTCACCACATCTTTTCTAAAAAACACAATTGGTACCTTAAATAATTTAATTTTAAATAAACATTATGAACATAATATTGTCTATCTCTTCTAAACAGTTTATATAGCCAAGCAAAAATAAGTTGAAGTATAGTTCTGACGATAGCGTCAAGCCGAAATAGCTATCAACTACGTAATAAAATTTTGTAGAACTAAATACTTTGTTATTTTATCCTATTATAATTGAGCTCTACCAAGTAAATGCCAATTCAATCGATACACGAAACTTTTATAAAAATATAACGAACTAAACAACTTGGGGCGTCAATCGAGATTAAGAATCTACCTTTATTTTTCCATCAACAGTTTTAAGCGATTTTTCTTTCTATTGCATCTTAAGTTTTTGCAGGCAAAATACTTGACCTTGTTATTTCGTTGAGGTGTTTGAAAGGTCGCTTGTACTAAGCAGCCTTTGCGCGACGGCGTAGAAAAGCTCCGCGCTATCAAATAGCGAAGTTTATGACTTTGCAGCCTTTATAGCTTTGGATTAATTGCGTAGATACATTTCTTTGTATTGGGGTGTTGTCAAAAAATATGCTGAAAGTACTCGCTTCATTTTATTTTTTGGTTTTAAAAAATACGAATCTGTTCACATTCAAATACAATATGGAGAGTAAAGTAATTTTATTTAATTATTCCTAATAGGACGTGGGACAGTTGAAATGTTACATATGATGTATTGTTATAAAAATCTAGGACTCACGGTTGTACTCGGTCAGAACCAAGAGTCATGGCACCTCACCAAGGCACAGGGTTACCATATACTGTGCTTTGAAAACAGATGTTTGCGGCAAATACTAGGGGTACGGTGGTTTGATTTTGCCAGCAACTCGGAAGTAAGAGAGCGGACGGACCAGCCTCTTATTAGTCCAAAATAAAAAAGCGAAGATGGACCTGGCTTGTACACGTGCTGCGGATGCCCCAGGGGAGCTTGAATCCTGCCTGTCTCTTCTACCAACCAGATGGATTCCGTCGCCCTGGAAGGCCACTGATGACCATCCATATGATGTATTAGGCGGAGCTACGGGACGCTGGGATGACCTGAGAGGAAGCGAGGAGACTGGCGGGGGACAGAGAAGCTTGGAGGAACCGTGTGATGGCTATATGCACCGAATAGGGAGAGGATATGGTTTAAAAAATAATATGATGTAGTCAATAATTACGAATAATCTCTCATTCACTGCCATTTTATAATAATATCATACATACTAATTGACAATCTTATCGGTGTTCCTGTCATGGATGTAAGAAATAAAATAAAACAAAACTTACGATGCGTCCTGCAGTCCGCAAAAAGTAAGATTTATTTTTTAAAGACCTGAGCAGGTGTTTAGTGAGAAATTTATAGTTACTCATGATAGTGGTATGTCATCTCGCCGCGTTTTACTCATTATTGATAGATAAAACAGCATTATCGAAATTAAATTTAAACTGATAGCATTGTTTATACTGTTTCTTTACTTCGATTCATTGGAAACTCATTTCACTAGTTAAGTGATCATAATATTTAAATTTTCAATAATTTCCGCTCCCTAATGTGGGGTAGCATATAGGCTGCTAATGGAGCGTCTCAACATACGATGTTTTACGAGAACTCCTCGTTATTACCTTTCTTTTTCAGAGCGGCTTAGGACAGAAGGATGAGTACAAAGCCCCATATTTTATTAGAATATATTTATCTGCACAATAGTTCTTTGTAAGAAGAGATGTTGGTCTGATGATGCTTGAAAATGCTTGCAAAATAAAGTTGTGCCTCATATTAATATTATAAAAAAAAGAAATATTTTGATAAATTTAAATAAATGTCAATTTAATATTATAGTCACCTATTGCACTATGGGCTTATATTTTTAAATACCCGGACTGGTATGATTTAAAATTGTTACTGATGTTATATAAGGGATTGCCATTGAAATATATTGATAATTATCCTTCTACATATGCAATTGCTCTCGACTTATTTTCTAGCGCATTTTATTCCAACTGTTTATTATACTATTATGATGTATCAATTTGGTATACATTGTTGCTCGTCTTTGTATGCATGTAGACTCTACGACCTGAATAGTTAATACTAACGTTATGTCATTTGTAGGTCGCAGTAGTAAATGTATGTTCATTCCATTGAAACAGTATATGCACTGCATTTCTGGATTCCACTTTAGTATGAATAATAGTGAAACGAAATATCCATCCCAGTGTATCTACCGTGAAATGGGATGAATAGGGAACAGGTACGTCGTCATAAGCATTCTCGGTGCATTTATTTCCGCGAAAGAGTTCTCTTATTTCACACAAAAGCACATCGTGTTTGTAAGTGCAGCAGGCGCCTGTTTTTCTACAAAGAAAATGCCGGAGGGACGCGTCAGAGCATTTTAGATGCATTTCAAATGAAGTGGTCATTTGTTTCAAAATGTGAAAAGAGTTACTCGAAAGTTACAGCTACTTTTCAACAGTTTTACTTTTTTATACCACATTTTTGTTTTGATGAAAATACACTTTAATCAGTTCAATGACATAAAAATTGGTTACAAAATATTTTCCAATATAAAAAAGCGAAATGTTTTGGACATGTTCTGCGGATGCCTCAAGGGATCCTGAATCCTGCCTGTCTCTTCTACCAACCGGATGGATTCCATCGCCCTGGAAGGCCGCTGATGTCCATCCATAGAATGTATTCGGCGGAGCTACGGGACTCTGAGATGACCTGGGAGGAAGCAAAAATACTCGCGGGAGACAGAGAAACTTGGAGGAACCGCGTGATGGCCATATGCTCCGAGTAGGGAGCGGATATCGTTTAAAAATGTTTACATTGACATATGAGCGTGATGATTACCTATACTATGTATTAGATTATTATTTTTTTATGTAGGTAAGCAGGTTTATATTTTTATGTCAAAACATCTTCTTATGTTTCCAATACGCAAAAAAATATTTTTAACAATTTTAGCTATTTTATAACACTTATTTTTGCATGACTGATTTCAGATATAATATATTATAATATAAATCCATGAGTAAGTATGATGACAGACAGACGATGTATAGTTTACTCTTTTGACATTTGTATCTTTATCTTGATGTTATCTCTGGAACCAGCAAATTACCAACCAAATGTGACATCTTTTCTCTCTTAGGTAGACATATCATAGGTCACCGACGTTCTCCTCGACCTCGGAAACAATGGTTAGCATAATGTTAGACTGCAGTTGCCTTAAAATGTCATCTGCTGGGCTTAAATCCAACGGCGAGTGACGACAAGCTTCGTCTGTCACGACGCCTATACCTAGTCGATATGTCGACTCATGACATTTGGGTTCTCTCAGCTTAAATGTCATTTGGAATATTTACCTATTTATTGTATTTTAAGAAATTTGCTGTAGATTAAAGGGTTTTATTTTTAGGCGTAATTACATGAGCTTAATTATATAAATTTTTAGATTAAGTTAAATAAATTTTACATATCGTATTCTCAGTATAATAGTGTCGTGGTCTGAATTGTCATTTTTGACTGATTGTTGGATACGTGATTTTTTATCTATATTTTTAAAATACTTGTTTTAGTATCTTAAACCCAAATAGTTTCAAAGAAAGGCACTCAATTCCTTTTCCCATTCACATTTAAAAAACCGTGGGTTATGTAATTTATTATGAAGATAATTTCAACACATTGATCACCCTACTCGGCTCAATTATTGTTGTACGATAAATGCATATTTTTTTACTACAGGATTGTTCCAACAATAATTTTTTTTAAAAGCTTACGTCTGTAAATGAATTAAGTATATTGCCTATAATTAATTGCAGTATTAACCTGTCACTGTTTCGTGATTGTATATTTTACCTCTCCCTTTCATTACTCTACGTTTTTTGCGTGAACTATTGAATGACTGATTAACTGTTATGCAATGTTCAATATCAAATCTATTTATTCCGCCCCGGGGTTATTCGGGGTTTCAACGTAATATTCCATTGCGTGTACTCTATTCCAGCGCTCGCCAACCTTTTGAACATCAGTGACCACTAAACTCACATTTTTTAATCTCGCGGCCCACTAGCAATTTATTTTTAAACTGTAAAAATATTTATAAATAAAATAACGATCGTAACGTTAATAAGGTTAAGGTCTTAAAATAAAAGCCACATCTTTTATTATGAAATGGTAAGCTATGATAATAACAATAAGTGTGATAATTGCTGCTGCATATTTGAGATAAGTTAATTCATTCTTGGCTGCAATATCGTTACTCCAGAAACTTTCTCAAGAACCTTTATTTGGCCACCGCTGCTCTATTCTAAAGGCAGAAATCGACAGTGTTTTTTTATGCGCGTTGTTATGTATTTATGGCACATTAACGCGTTAGCACCGCGGTTTCCAACTTTTCAACTCACTGGTATTATATATTATTATATCGGTTATTATCTTTTTAATTCGCGTCTTGAGAAGGCAATTACACGCTTTATTAACTCGCTTTAATGTGGTGAATTGTATATATATATATTTGAATTATTTGTGTGTGATTTGCAAATAAGATATAAAACTAAGAATTATTCGCGGAAATAATTTCAACATATACGAAAGAAACAGATGTCAAGTTCTTTATAACATTTAAAAAAATCATACATACTTTTGTACATTATTACTTATGAATATACAGTTTTCGTTCATTATATCAATGCATTTTTGGTTTATTTCAATTATGGAAGAATGTGAAAACTTTGAAATAGAATTGCAATATATATTTACTACCTTTTCTTTTTGCTAAAGTAATTCGTACCTTTTAAAAATTAGTGGGATATCCTTGTCAAAGTTAATTTGATATGGTTCACCTCTTGTAAGAATTTTTCCGTCAATTATTTGCCACCAATAGAAAATCAAGACGTTTAGGAACGGATTACTAGTCCCTAAGTATTCCAACTAATCTTAACTCCTCGATATCTCGAACTGCCGAAGATAACCATCAATGTTCACCCATATACATATATATATATATATATATATATAATCAGATTGAAATGCTCGATTTGTTCACTTTTACCACAAGTTGTTGATGTCTGCTTTATCACGCTTTGGGAGAAAAATTGTGGCGTTAATTTTGATCTTTTGATTGATGGTATAATTGGATTGCGATACCATATTTTTTACGCCATTTTTATCATACTCAAAAAATTTCACGTTCAATTTCAAAATCAAATTAGTTTTTCTGCTGCGATGATCATTTCACTTATCACGTGATTTCCGTACATTATAACAGAATCTATTGTTAATTTAGGATCTTGTTAATTAAATAGCTTTCTACAATTCACTAAGCATCATTGTTAACTATAATAATTAAAGAAAGAGTGATCGAACAAAAAAAAATGTGATTAAATACATACCTACTCATCCATATGTTTTCTATATTTTTTCTCTTGTGTATAGGATCGTAATGACCAGAATGGTAAAATAGAAATCGAATACAGACCTCTCATTACCGAATCGGCTTTGTCACACCTGGCAGTGATAAGAGGGAATACGGGTATCTCGAGGATTAAAAATACACGATTCGTTCAAAATCTGGTGTTTTCTATCTTTTTGTTTACTTTTGAAGCCCGGGCTATTTTATCGTCGGAAATTCGTGGCCAATCCTAATACATTTTTTTAAACGTCTAATTGAAATGTGTTGGTTTCAGTACTGCGACATGAGTGGTTTATTTATTTGTAAATATGAGACGCTATATGGTATTCCTTTGCAATAATAATTATTTTAATTAAATTCTTTCAGGTAAATTACCACTAAATATTATCTGCAATAATTTAGTGTTGATTAAACTGTGTCACATATTTCGAAATATAGAATGTTGTAGAATCTGTTTCATGTATGTACACATACTATTTTATGATAATTTATAATCAATTCATTATTCTGATTGGCTTACCTTCTAAATCAACACTTGCAAGTCTGTCGCCCCCGCTTTGAATTTTAGCACACGGCGAATAAAAAAATGATTTAATGAATAAATAATTACGATATTCCAATGAAATTGTAGCGGTTCTTTTGTAACGGTTGTGCTTTTTTGTCATTGCGATGGTCGGTCGTCGCCTGTAAACATAATTTCGTTTCCATTTTCGTTATTATATTCGAATTCTGACGGGAGAGTATCAATGCGAATCATTAATCAAACGCATTGTTAAAAGTTTCGTGCTTCTTACAATAGGAAGCAAATGTGCCGCGTACGTTTCGGTGTCATTAAGAATGCTTTAACTAATGCCATGTCAGTTTAGACGTATCATTATAAATCATACGTGAGCTTACATTCTAATCACCAAACTTGGTAATTATTCGAAGTTATTTACAATTTCGCAAGTACGGCGTGCTGTTTTTTTTTTGCACAAATTATTATATAGACTATGAACAAATTTTCGAGCAATGTTTCATAACTAATTTTTTTGTATTTACTCAAAAAAAAATACGTTCATTTTTTTTACTACTTAATCAGTTTTACAATACGCGAGAAGTTGGGTCATATTTGTTGTATTTATTACGCTAGCTAAATATTAACATAATCAATATTGCACTTTACATTGTAGTACAATTACGTTATGCCATAACGTTTTTATGCTTATTGTAAGATCATGCTTTGTTGTAAATTCCGTTTGGTATATTCCATTTTTTAAACTCCGCACCACACTATCTCTCCAACAGTAAATTCTGAAATATAGGCACGGATAGATCTTAATGGAATTGTATTCCATCCAGGAACGAAATGGTTTGTTGTGTTCACTTTAAATACCATAGATAACTACTAATGATCTTACTGGTCACGTGCCCACCATTTAAATTCCATATACTATTATATTGTTCGTCATAGTTGTAACTTCTTATTTACCCATGTCTATCTTCCTCTCTCTGCCGATCATCGTGTCGTTTGCATTTAACGTACTAAGCGAATACTGACAGGTGGCACTGCCATCTGCTGTATGATATTGCAACTGATCTAATCAAAAAATTTAAAAAGTAATGACTTATGATTCTTTAATGATTTTCGATGTATTTCAACACGATTTGAATCCCGAAATTTCCTGAAACTTAGGTGATCATTCCGGGTTTTACGGGACAAGCGAAACAATTCCATTATTGCAATCTCTAGTCGAAACTCGCTAGTCGTGTAATATTTTTCATTTGAAAATTCCTATTTTTAAATAAAAAGTGTACATACACCTGTTCTGATTTTATTTCATCGGTGCATACAACTAAGTATTCAATTGGACAGCAAACCCGATTTACAAATTATTACAATTTGCTTGTTGCAGGAAGCCCGAGAATGCAGTTGACTTATCACGTGTCAATTTTCATAATTGCATTATATTGCAAGTTGCAAGTAACTCTCAAATGCTTTTTCGTCATATAACTTGCGTCACTGTATGTCGGGCATAACCTACATAAATTTATTTCACTTCATCCGTTCATTCACCTTGGATACTTACAGTATGCCGTGAAAATTTCAAATGTCGGTTATTTGGAAGTTGTAATTTGCCAATATTATGGAAAATTCAGAGTTATCTGAGCCGCGATAAGACAATATCTTATCATAACGAATTTTAACAATAGTCGTAAATGTTTCCGATCTGTAAGCCTATGGAAATATGCTTTTTTTTTTAACTCAAAATCATATTATTTTCATCGCAATTCTCTGTTATCGTGCGTCGCACATGTGTCTCTCCTTTGATAAACATTTTCAGACAGAGGGTATATGTAATAGATTTTTTTTCCATGTCCGCTCCCAATGTGGAGCATATGGTCTTCTAATGGAGGTATCTTGACAGATTTTTTTCTACGAGAACTGATTGTCACTCAGTTGCTCAACCTCTCTTTCCTTTTTCGAAGAGAGTAGGGATAGAAGGATAGGGCTATGACAGGACTAGTGGTTAGCTAATCGCTCTCGTTACGCCCGTGAGGATGGGATTGGTGGGAGGGAGGACTCAGACTACGAACAGAAATCCATAAATCGATTGAAAGATCAATCTATGAAAACCATCCGCACCGGGAATTGAACCCGAGACATCCGTAACCGTAGTCAGCGACGAAGCCAACTGCGCCATGGACGCCGACAGATGTAATATTTGTGCATCCTCAAATCACTGAAATTTATTCCACAATTTTATTTTATTAAAAGCGCAATTTTTGCTTAGCTTCAATTTCCCTACTTCATTTAAGTTGAAAATGTTTACTTGCTAACGAAACCGTTCAAATCATTTTTTTTTAAATGGTAAAATAAGAACTAAAATTTCTGCTTATAGAAAATAATTAATATTTTAATTTTTTTTTTTTCATTTTCATATAACAATTCTAATTATTCACTCCTGTCTTTAATAGGTACAGAGCAACAGTCGAAAGGTGTGTTTGATAAAATTAATCAATTTGATTAAAGAAATATTGCACGATTAATTTTTTTTAGTGATGCAATACATAAATGAATCACGAATGAAAATAAATATTCAAAAACCTTGCTAATAGCACGATACAAGTATTTCATGTAGGTTTATTGCAAAACATCTATTTTTATTAACGCTATCAGTTCTTCAATTATCTGTTGGTGTTAAAAATGCTTATATGAAAATTCGTAAAGAATTTCTTTCTTAGACGCTGCGAGCTATTGACAAATATCGTGAGTTAACATTTAAGAAAAAAATCTGGAACGCCCTTCGATTGACTCTGTAATTAATCGCTGTCGCTCCAAGTTTCCGGGAAGAAATCTTAAAAGACTGACTTTCCAGACACGATCTAATCCATGATACAGCATTATTCACTTATTACAGCGCCAATTATAAATATTGCTTAGTTTGCATCCGGCATTACGTAATTGAATTTTGAGTATTTGTTAATAGAAGGAGTTCCAAGTTAGTATATTCTAAATTTACTTTGTTTATTAAAAATTGTAAAAATCTGTGCATTTGAATTGTGTGACTTGACTATATCATAAAATTGCTGACTGAATTAGAACATAACGTTGATGCATGTATATGTTACGGAGTTACTCCCTATTGAAATTGGAGATCATTTTAACAATATCCGCATTGAAAATACTTCATAATATATGGGGTTATAAAAAAAATGATGATTTATAATAATATTACTTTTGTGATCGTTGAATATTTTATATTTTTGCGTTTACTCACTCACACAGTGGCCTCAGAACATTCGTTTTTATTTATATTATGTATGGAAGTCGACAAATCTTTTCGTATCTTATATATTTGTGTGAAATAGGATGGAAGTTAATGGGGGCTAAGTTTTCATTGATTTTGGTGTGTCGAAATATATCATGCATTTACGATCATAAAAGATTATTGATAGCTAATAAAAATAAACTGCTGCAAAATACGTCCTGACTTCTTCATCGAAATATATTATATTATAAGTTAATTTAAATAATTCAGTTATCTTAAATTATGTTATATATCTTGATGTTTTTTCGTTTTATGTCCACACATTTATTATTTCTTTATAAATTACACTTTCACTGGGCATTAATTAAGTTGTTATAAAAGCGTTCAACAAATCCTATTTCTATTATGTCTACACCCTTTCGGGTACGACATATCACCACTTTTCTCGTTTTTAATTGGATGAAACTGTCACGATACAGTGGCCACCGTATATCATGGATAACATTGTGTCAGTTAGACCCACTGTGGTTGTTTGTATCACTTATTTTTATCTCTAGCTTGTTATTTTTCAGGGTGCGGTGCTTTAACCAACATTTGTGACTGGACTCAAAATACATGAATCGGCATTCCAATTTTAATTGTAAATCTGTGTAGAATTTAATTATGCTGTATTTCAATTCAACATTGACACATTTATTTATTCCTCGTAACTATTAGTAAGCCGACAGCATAATTTAAATTGTGTGTGTCTCTTTATTGTACCTGGTTTTAATTAATGATTTTCCGTACATACTCGTTTTACCGAGAATAAACCATCCTTAATGAAACCTTAAAAACGAAGTCTCAAAACTTATATACGTACGGTTATAATTTTTACGGTACTATAAGTACGCGTTTTTTCATTTAAATTGTAGATTTATTTGAACATTAATTATTACAGAATTACTGTCAAATCAATTGCATGAAGATCTTTTTAGATCTGATATAAAGGGCCAAAAATATAATGCCTCATACCTAAGCATTTTGACATGACCGTTTCCATATGGCTAGTGAAAATTATTTGAAAGAATCGTGTCGTGGTAGTATTGAATTGAGTATAAGTACCCACACACCGTGTTTATTTTTATCTAATCTGATAAGTGCTTACTAGCTGAGGGAAACCGGTAGTGCTGTAAATAACAGTAGAATAAGTATTAAATTGTGAATGCTGTTTTCACTACATCTTATTATGTCCAATCAAAGATTTTTGGTAAGGAATATTAAATGTATCATGATCATTATTTAATTAAAAATTAAATATCAACAACTTTTACGCAACCAAGTATTATACAGTAAAATGTGTTTATAATGTATTGGACGCATCGCTTGCAGCAATATAAAATGATATCAGTGTAATAATATATCTGTTTTCTTGTTTGTTGCAGGTGAGTTATCTTCTTCTATCTTGAACACCATAAACCAATCTGACTTGTAAGTAGACTGATATGATAATTGATAAGAAATAATCCGGCGATGTCAGCGCAGCTATGCATTTGTATCTGTACACTTTTATACTTGTTATGTTGATTAACAAATTCATTTATTTAAAAAAAATCTCGTTAATAATGCACTTGATGAGCGAAACCGGTGCTGATCATTATAATCATGTGAAAGTTGTAGAAACAAATTCGGTTTTATTTTTAAAATACAATGCTTCACCAAGAATTGACAGTAGTATTGACACCTTAAAAGTGAAATTCATTTATGACTAACTCACTCAATGCGATGATTCCAATGATTCATGCACATACTTATTACGCGATAATGAAATATTTTTCGATTGATTCTATTGCATAGTTGCAACGCTTGATAAGAAAATACGACGATTTTTTTGTTACGAGTCACTTCGTTGTGTTCTGCGCATGGCTAGTTTCACTCATTCACACAGTTTCAGTAGTTTTAACGCGTGCCGGCCGGTGACTTGACTTGCGCTTAGCCACGACCAGTCTTATGAATTTATTTTTTTTTACTCGCGTAGATTACCTTGTCATCATTCAATACCAAAAATATGGACGGTCGGGAAGAATTAATATAATTTCAAACCAAACATTGGAGTCTTAAAAATGTTGGAATCAAGAGTTTTCCCGTACTATTACAGATTTTTTATTATATGAGTGTTGGTTAATACTATTTACATGACTATCTTCGTTTCTTATACTTACATTGGGTCACCGCTCACCCCGCATATTGCAAACATGTTTACGGGAAAATCTCGTATGAAAATGGTTGTAAAATGGTTGTAAAATACTTTCCCTCCGGTCATCGAATGGCCGGCCGGCCCGAAATATTAAAACACAAAATCAATGGATTTGTCAACCCTGAAATATATTTTTTATGCCACACTGTATGAGTCGGACGTTTAGGCATACGATATTGCCTATAAACTGTTCCACGCTTTCGGATATATGTTAACAATAAGCTAATTTATGATTCTGTTCGATGTTTTCCGTTCGTTTTCTCTCACTTCTTAAACTCTATCTCCATTTTCATTTACGTCGTCATCGAAAACGAAGCTTCAAAATTATAAATACGCAGTAAAATTATCCGATTGTAGTAGTTGGCAGCTCAAAAAGATCTCCGAGTGTTGATACATGAGTACTTACGTGTTTAAATTGAATTAATCTATGAGTGGTGCTTATAATACGACCGTCTGCCACCCACAATACGATGAGCCGTCTTGATCCCAGGTTCACCCAGACGAATAAATTACCGCGTTTTGTGTCTGGTGCATCTCTCGCATCGTCGTGTCTATGGCCGTTCAGTGCCTCCAAAATGAGGAACTACCAAACTGCATTTACCTGCATACGATTCGTCGGATGAGAGTTTTTTATGTTCATGAATTCGTCGAATACGTTACCGGTTGTCTCTCGTCGGAGATCCTCGATCGGTCTTGTTTTAAATCACTCTCCTGTATCACTGAAGATATAAACCGCGACGTATTTACAGTATACTTTGATAACTAGAATATGTATAAAATTGAAAATTCCAGGGACGTACAAATAAAATTAACCATTAAGGTAAGTTTTTCAACGATATTATTTTCAATGATATACTGATTATTCAAATAAATTAATTGAAAAATAGGTAGGATAATTTATCATACGACTTAATTCTTTTGAATCGTTCAAATTTCGTATATTTCAATAAGTTTTGTCACTATCGACCCTGGTTTGGGATCTTTAGGCATTCGAGTACATCAACTGATGGGCGAAACCCGAGTCGTTAGTGACAAATCGTATCGAAATGTACAGAATGTGATATTGAAATTGCAACAAGCACCCTCAGTTGATATCTTAAAATATGAAAGACTTAATTTAAGAATAATATAAAGACTAAAGAATAATAAAATTAGTTTCGTTTTGACTATCAACAATTATTTCTGCAGATGAACACTGCCAGTATTGATATGCAGAATTTCAATAGCTGTGAAAACAAAGCGCGTCTGCTTGTTATAATATTAAACTCGTTTTATATGTTAGGCTTTAGACATAGTTCACACTCATCTGAAGAGAGAATTTCAACTTACTCCGAACTCACTACACTAGCTGAGCGAATTGTTTTGTTTGCAAATTTACAATACTTAGTTGCATTGTTTTTTATAAAGTAATTTCACCAAGGATTTAAAGTAAACAATACACTTTTTCAAACGCATTGTCAAAACCGTTCACAAATCACAACCTTCACTGTTTACCTTCGAAATTAACATCAATTTAATAACACCTCTACGAAACCTTCCCACATTATAAGGCCGGGTAGATCTTGTGTTATAAATATATCCAAAAGCAATTAATTCGCTTTGAATTGAGTAAAAAAACGTGTGTCTATGATAAACTAGCTTCGTAATCAAACATTACTCTTCGATAGTTGTTCCCATATTCCCTGAGGTTTGAGAAGTATGGACAATAACGGATGGGCGTAGCGGTTCTTGCGCTCGGTAATGTTGTTGACCCAAAAAATATACCGGTAAGGTTCTCAATACACCCATGCATGCGCGAGGGACACGTAAACAAACAAACCCAGGCTTCGGGTGTAAACTTCCTCGACTTGGTTTCTTCACTCTTACGGGTAACATAAGGATGTTACATTGACTTGTTTTCGTATGTCGTCCTTACAAAATGCTTCTTGTTATCAAAGTACTTCGATCCTTCATAACATAAAAAATCGCTTCGTCATCTATTAATTATTCAAAACAATGAATGTAAAAAAAAATAGTTTTCGAATCATTGTGTCTTGTTTTTACACACTGACATCCTTTTAGTTCCAACAAGCATATTTGAGTCTTCGAAAAAATCATCTTTTATTCTCTATAAATATTTAAAACGGTTACAATAATTGGTGATGTTTTTCAAATCCTGTTATTTATTTATGGTAACTGATTTCTCCATACTTTTTTTTCAATTGACGAATATATATATATATATAAATAAATGTATATATAAATGTAAATGTATGTATGTTTGTTTGTTTGCCTTCTATGCGTTCTTTTACCATTCATCTGATTTCGATAAAACTTTGGGGTTTGTAGGCACACCCTTGAAGGTTTCTGAAAAAAAAACTTTAAATCTAAAAAATCTACATAATTACAGTGACATATCGGAAAAACCTTCTGATTTATTCGTGTACGCACACGGAAAATTATTGTATGTCCCAAATAGATGGGCTTGGTCCGTGCAGACTTTATACTGCAGGCATTTAATTTTCACAAAAATGTTTCGGACTATTTTCGGTTCATGATCCCAGATAAGCCAATACTATTCATAACTGAAATAGTTTGTTTCACATGTGTTATGAATTTCGGTGGAAATTTGGTAACAGTAAGATATATTGTTGGAAAAGTATAAATGAATTTCTGTATTGAAAAAATCAAGCTTTTTTCGGGCTGTAAAAAAATAAATCTGATTTACGGGTTGGGTTCCGGTAACATATGTGATATTGAGGCTTGGGCACGGGCCGGGCTGGGCCTGAAGATGTCGGGCTCGGACGGAGTAATTTATATAAATTTTCGGCCCCTGCAGACCCTAATCCAAAAGCATTTCAATAAACAGAATTAAAACACAAACACTTACTTTCTTTGAGTGGTATTGCAACACATGTCGAGTACTCACTAGTTGTTTTATAAAATCACAAGCCGCATTAAGATCTAGCTCTTTTTCGTCTATATTTAACAGCAAGTATTTACTTATGTAGTGATTAATTATTCTTATCAAATAATCTACTCGAACTTATCATACTATGCATGTGGTTGGTTATTAGTATTTTTTATGCGATTGAATTTGCATTTCCATTGCAACAGGATAAAAAAGAACGATGGATTAAGTTCGACACGGGTTTTCAAGGTTGTTGACCGCTATTTGCATCACGAATATTGACTATTTCTGATGGGTTGTAGTTTTGCAGTTAAGATTTGTCAAATATAGATTGACATTAAAAATGTACTCAAATAAAACACGTAGTTTCTCTTACACAGAGAGATCATCAAAACTAAAATACATTCATATGTTAATTCAGCGTTACTGTGACTTAATATCGTTTATGTAGAAATATTATTTTATTCAACGATAATAGCTCTCGAGTATCTTATTCGGTGAATTAGTCAAACAGCCCTCATTGACCTTCAACTTCACAGGTCATAGTGTTGACCCTTAAAGGAAAACACCGCTGCGTGGGTAGGCTTGAACTCGAAAGCGGCGTCTTTGTCAAAGGCATGTGCCTCCAAACGGGAGAGCTTATTCAGGACTTGTCAACGCCAAGCCTTCACAATTAAAATTATGATTATGAAAATAATACCTAAAATATTCGTTTATGGAGAAATCATTTGAAATAATAAATTGCACCGTTTCACTATTTTCTTTACCTCAATATTCATTATTATAACGTTTTTTTTTGCTTATTGGTTGTTTGTTATAGTGGCATATTGTTTAGTTTATCCATGTTTGTGAATCCCATAATATTTAATATTTAATATAAAATATCGATGAGATTTAATATAAAATATCGATCGCTATAGTAGTAAAAATTGTCATTCTTTATACATTGTTAACTGATGATACAGAAAGAAATGAAAGCGGTTTTTGGTACAATACAATTGTTTTTGCAAATGGATCGTCTCTATTATTAGGTCGCGAAAATAATAATTTGCTCGAAAGGAAATACACTGTGAAAAAATGTATCGTACGTATTAATTAATTTGTATATTAAAACATGCCTGATTTCATTCAGCTAGTGAGTACAACTGAACGAGACAACTCAGTTTATATTTCGTTATTATTTTTCAATGCGTTTGTCTGAGGGTGCATGATGGTAGTATTATCTCACAGTACAGTTTTATCTCCATGTTTCAATTCCAATGTGAGAATGAAAATATTTTGATTGTCGACTTTAAACTGAAAGAAACAATATTATTCGGTATATGCAATTATGCCCCAGTTATTATTTATACTGCGGTACGAACTGTTAAAGCAACTCGCATCGTTTCATGTCCCCATTGTTCCATCGAAATAATCGCTACCCTAATTAACGTACATAACCACCATAGACGTCGCCCTTCTCGCAAGCCCATCGACATTTTAACCGGTCGTCTTCCTTTGACAGGACAGGGCTTTATCGCGTTCAGATCCACTCGTCAGACGCGTCAAGTTGAAAACTTGGAGACTTTACATGTTAACATCAATTAGCGAGGTTAACGCGTCCGTACGGTGACACTGATCGATGCCTCCTCGTCCGATAAGCACATACTTCAACGTGTTTTTTCTAATCTTTTTTTTTTCAGTAGAGTTGTTTTTTTAATTTAATAAAATTAAGAAAGGCACTGTGACACTAGTATGGTTAGATGAAATATAAATAGTGCTTTATTTATTATTTAGTTATTTCTTACGAGTTAAAACCTTGCAAATCTTACACAACATGTAGAATTTGCAGGTAACACCTTAAAAGTGTTTATTTATTTGTAATAATAATAACAATACATCCCCGATTTATCAACTGGCGGAACTAAATTGACATTTATTAGTAGAATTCTATAAAATAATTCATTCGAGACTATTAAGTACTTACTGTTTATATCAGAATCACCACTAACAAATCAAAAATTCATTTGTTACTCTATTTTTATGTAATACAATTTATTCATTGGGGTGTTTATTTGCTTTTATGAAAATAAATAAACCGATAGTATCAACATCTTTTTCTAGCTGTCGGTGAAATCATAAATTTAATTTAATTTTGTAGAAGAACAATATAAAATCAACCAGCAATATAAATATTAGTTATAGAATTTATTTTAGAATTTACGGTATATTTTTCTCAACTATAAATGAATTTATCATGTTTTTATTGGAACTGAATCACGTTTTTAATGATCCGTTTTTGAACCTCGTTCCCTCATCCCTTCTCGTAATTCTCTAAAAAAATCCCATCCAACGTTGTAATTATTGGAGTGTGTTTATTCTAACTACAAACCCTGTTGGGATTCGTGCGCCCCGACTCCCACGGCATAGCTTTGATTTGAAATGTGTTGTAACGAATTCAAAATTCCTGTTGTACACACCAAACTACATCGCTCGTCCTTTGGGCATAGAAAAGGCTAACTTTTACATTTCGAATTTCATTAAAATTTACTCCCGTTTATGATTGTGCCATTTCGTGCTTGTTTGCTCGGAAAACAAACCATTTTGAATTATACGGAAACATTGCGTTGTAGGTTAAAAACGGTGTGCATGCGTTTTTAGAAATTAAAACTATATGGGTATTTGTTTCACAACGGTGTAAAAATTTATTAGGCTAATTCAATAACACGATAAAGATTTTATTGACGTGAAAAAAATGACTATGTGGATATAATTTGAATACTTCAAGAGTTTGTTTTGATATACCTTGAGATTATTAACACCCAATTTCATTTAAATAGCGTTGTTAAGATTTATATTTTATCTCACGATGATCAAAACTGGTCCTGATGATTGTAAAAATGTGGAAACAAATTGCCAAAAGGCGAGAGCCGGGTGGTTAGTGACGAAACATGGAAATGTACACAAGTTCAACGATTAAAATTTAAAAAAAAATTGTTTTATTTTTAAAATATAATTCCTTTCCACCAAGAGTTGAAAGTTTACATCTTAAAAGTGATTACTTCAGAGTTTTTATGAAGTTGTAAAATTTCATGCCGATATTGGATATAAATTCTTTATTAATAAGAATTATGAAAATTATTTTCATTTTAAATATAATATCGAAATCAAACAGAAGTAGACAATGAATTACGTACAGTCTGCTCTGCCCGCATTCTTGTAACTTCGTCTATGGTCTATGTCTATAATAAGCGTTTATCAAATAATTTTACCATCCACTCGTATCATCTTTGTATAATATCTCATGTCATGTATAATATCTCAGCGTAGTTGTTGTAACTCGCCAGACAAGAATAAAATTACTTGCCCTTATTTGGAGGGAATAACGATTATACTTGTACCGAAACTCGAGAAACTAGAATGACCGACGAGCGGACCCGCGGCACGCGTGCCCCAAATTAAATCTGCGGCCAATTTTATAATTACGTGACGCGGAAGCGAAACCAGTAATAACCATGTAATTATAAGACTTACCGCAGGATTTAGTACTTTTCCGCGTGTATATAGATTATTCCGTTATATTATGTTTTCATGCGTGACTTATAATACGATCAATATAAGTATCGAATCGAATAATCGGTTAGATTTATTACTTGGTAGAAAAGCAATACCTGTGTGCTTCTTATATATTACATTGCTACTTTTTAAAGTTAAAATACTTCTTTTGAAGATATTAACCGGATGATTACCCATTAATGATTAATATAATGAAACATTTTTTCAATACACTTAAATGATTAATTTCATTTGTATTGTATTAGATATAATGGGTTTCAATTGATTATTGTGAATGTAATTTCTTTGTTTCTGACTGTGATGGTGTGAATGTTTTACAAAAATCAGCAAACCTATAAGAAAGATATTGTTAATTATATAAACACATTTAAATAATGACCGATTGGTTTGCAAGCGTCTGAAAGTATGCTGCTGTATGACGATTACTTACCCACCGAGAAGACCAGGTAAGGCAATCGATCAAAACTGTATATGTGTGAATTGATAATAGAGGACTGTCATTAGAGGATTGACCAGTCGAGATAAACAGCATCATGATAAGTTAAGCATTAGAAAAAATAATGAATACGAAAAATTCCTTGAAATATCTCTCTGGCTAGATTCATTATATATATTGCTTCCTGTTTAAACTGCCGTCAAGTTGATCAATTGGCAACGTAGATACTATCATACGACATGAAATAATAATTAACGAAATCTGTATCGAATCTCAGTTGTATTTATGTGTTTTATCTGTAGTGGTGATTCGGAATTTCTTAAATTAATTCCCTTACTATTTGCCGAACCATTCGTGCTTCCCGCTCAATAAATCCATGTTATTATATTGCCGCAAACGATTTATTTATACGACAAGTTATGTCTTATGGCCTTTGTCATGGGGTAGATTCTTGCTTTAGTGTTGAATTCCGTTCACATACAAAAATACGTGATACTATTATTGTCATATTCGCTTTAGATTTGATATATCACGCTCAATGTTGGTTCATGTTACGCCACTGTATGTAGATTTACACACAGTTCGAGCGAAAGCTGAAAATTGTTGTCGAATATTATCAAAAAAATTAATTACAAATTTCCGGTTCACTGTTTTTGCAAAGACACACAGATTTCAATATTAGTAAATATACAAAAATATATGTATTTTTTTCAACCATATTCGCTCTCTACTCGGAGCACATGGCTACCACACGGTGGCTCCAAGATTCTCATAATACAAATTTAAAATTGGCAAAGAAGTCTACCAAGCGAGAAAGGTGATTTTCGATGATCACTCGTAGAAAATCAGTTTTAATATTAAATTAAAGTTGAAATCTTTATAATTCTCCCGTGTTTTGTTATTAAGTGTGGCGCTTCTTTGTGACGCTCCTTCAGACACGATTATTTAAAAATATTTTCCACGGAATCACTGCTGAATCCATCGAAAATGTTGAAGCTCTTCCAATTGAAATCACATCAGCAGGCTGATTGTTGTCGCTTGAGGAAAACATTCATTTCCATGATTACTCGGATAATCTTCAGGAACATATTTGCTTCAAAAACTTTCCATAAAAAAGTTGATCGCGATCAGAGTCACCAAAGCTAATAAGATGTCGCATTCCCTTTTAAAGACATATTTTCTATCTGCTTTATAGATGATTTGCTGCTCGAAATCGCATTTTATTTATTTCTATTCGTAGCACTTTTTGTACAGCAATTAATGTATCTTAAATATTAATCGATTAGTCATCTTTTCTTTTACATATATTTAGAATGATGAGTTGTTTTATTCAATTAAGCGATTGCATATATTATTAAGACTACGACTTAGGAGAATATATAAATGATATTATTTTCTCTGCTCTAAATTTCACCCGATATGAAAATTTTGAATTTCTGATAAGAAATACTTGCCAACGCATATAGAATAGTTCTGACATGACGCCGAAATCAGCAATATTATACAATCCCTGTGAAACTAAAAAACCTCTATGTTTTATTTAGTTCCGCAAAATAATTGTATCTTCTCACTTATTATCACCAAGCACGTTGATTATTTATCTACCACCATTTTCACAAAATTTAATTCGGCAGTATGACGGACATTACAAGAGTTTTAAGACACGTCTTCACATATCCATCGGACCTGTATTCTAACGCAGTTCCATTCCTCTTTGTATTATAAATTAAAATAGAAAATATGAAATGCTTGTGTCTTCAGTGCGGTCCTATTTATTTGGTTCGCTTTTTAATCTTCGTAGGATAGTCATGGTGAATATAAAAAGTCTATCTATAAAAATAAATACCTTTCGATAATGCGTGAATCGCGTGCGTTACCTGTCGAATTGTGTCACCGCATTTTATTTTCAAGCCATACACATCGTGATATATTATTATATTGGCCCTTGGCCCACTCATATAACTCCTGAAGTATCAAATAATCTATCCGTGTAAAATTCGATACGCAAAAAAATGCTGACAACTGTCTTTTTTATCTACACATTGGCTTAAGACAAACATTAATATCATAACATATATTCCTATACAGATATCAATCTTATTTGCCATGTTGAGAAACCTTAGCATTCACTCTTCGATTTTTAACAAATGATTTTGCCCTTTGTCATATAATATCAATTTATCCGTGTATATCTCCATAAGTGCAAGATAATTCATGAACAAAGCTTTGATTCGAATTCCAACATGTCATTTTCGAAATTTCGTAATTCATTGGATTCATACAGAGATAAATATTTTATATTTACATCCTTATTGCCAGAAGAAATATTCACACAATTTATCAATGCCAGTTTTAGTTAGAAAGATCTGAAGACGTGAAGTGTCTTATAGCTGTCGATAAAGAAAGCCTGCTGTGGGAATTGAATACTTTTTAAATTTTGCTTCGACGTATTACATAGTTATAGTGTTTGGAATATCCATATTCAATGAAATTGGGTTGAATATTAATAGCTTATTTGCTAAAAGCATTTGGAAACCATGCAACATAAATTTATTTTTGAAACAAAGTTATTTTGGTCATAAAAAAATAAAAATTTGGAATAAAAACTTATAAATCTTGCCTCTTACATCGTGTACTTGCTGTGTTATTAAGCCGATTAAAACATTCACTTCTTTGTATAGAAAACTTCTTTGTGTAACTATTGCAAAATACTTGCTTTAATGTTGTCCGTGTAATGATATTTTACTTGCAATTCTCTAGTGGAAATACGACATCAATGTTTAAATATGTACGTTGTTCGTTGAAATATTGTCTGTCAAACTTTGTTGGAAATCATCTGTATGCCTACACAAGTAGTCTTTCTTTCGCATAATATATACGTAATGCCATTATCAGTAAAGCCGTTTTCTATTCCATATTTGCTATGCGTTTAGTGGTTATATAGATGCTTTCATTTATCGGAACCGGTTTATAAATAGCCGCTACATGCCCCATCGCGAGCTTTTTCTAAGGCGCTTTCTCGTGCTGATAGTTGATACACGGAGCTTTTGTTTACGCTGGCAGTAGTCGAGGCGTCGCGCCGCTGATAGACAAGCGGGCGCACAATGATAAAGTCACGGCTCGTGTATAGCCTACGGAACTTACGCCGCTTTGTTAGCAGCCAGCCTGCCAGCACTTTTCAAAGAAACATGACTTTTATTTTAACACATCGACCCGGGAAAACGCTCGATCAAAGACTCGAGCGCTGTAAAATTGTGCCTAATTAATCACTCCATGCATTGTTGACTTATGACGTGTAGTTTACGGCAGGTGCTATTAGTTTCATATATTATATTATGTATACCCAAGCGATTCATTACCTTATGATTCTGCTGTTTTATCATTCGATGAATCCCAGACTTGATTGTAAACATGCGGTCCTCGACGTTCATACAATTCGCTCTTACGTACATCGCCTGCTGCAGAAAGAATTAAACTAGAATATCAAAAACGAAGATGTTAATTAACTCTCACTAGCATTTTTTTATCAAATGAAGACATAATTAAACTTCACTATTCAAATAGGAAACAAAATATAGACGACGAAGAAGCTGATCGGTGTGCACTCATTGTTGAGACTGATAGTCAAGATATGAACGAAGCCTGCATCTTTACAACTTTTTGAGCATCATGCAAATATGTTTCGCATAACTCTTCGAAAACCCAACTGTGGTTCCTTGGTTCTCAGTATGCTTGAATATGGATCTATTATCTGGAGTCCATATGAAAATTTAATAGTTCCCTATAAGAGTACTATCCAACCAAATTTTTTTTATGAATGCTATCTTTTCACTCTCTTGAAGCACGAAGATCGTTTTCGATTCTAAAGCATTTCTCTCTTCTTCTTCGGGGACGACTTTATAATCCTGAAATTCTCATGACTATTAACTTGCATGCTCCCAATTCCCAATTGTTACCTTCGTGGCCGAAACCATATGCAAGCAATTTTTATTCTTAAAACTTGTTCTTCGCGTCGGTCATTCGAGTCACCAGTTGCAAGAGCCGTTCGGATGATCAATGCACTGCCTAGAGAGCTGGATATTTTCAGCACTAAACTCTGGGTATTGTTCACCAAAAATTTGTTCCTTGTTAATTAATAATGTCTTGTTTTTTTGTATTTAATTATTTTAAAAAAAAAATGTTTTTATTTTCATTATTGTTTTTATTAGTATTATTGTTTTCAATAATTATTAATATTGTTATTATTTGAATTATTGAGATTTTGTACACTTCCATGTATTTTGTCACTAACGACCCGGGTTTCGCCTTTCGGCATCTTCAGGCATTCGAGCGCACGAATGCCTGAACATGCCGAAAGGCGAAGCCCGGGTCGTTAGTGACAAAATACATGGAAGTGTAAAAAATTTCAATAATTCAAATTTGATATTGAAATTCCATCAAGCACCCTCAGTCGATGTCTTAAATTGTTGTTATTGTTGTTACTGTTGTTATGTTTTTGTAATGCATGGCGCATTGGCGTCAGCTGTGTTGCTATGCATTTCAATTTTTTAAATTTACAATAAATAAAAACTCTATCAGGACAGTAAAAAAGAGTTGTATATGAATATCTGTCGAAAAGTTTGTTACGAAAGTACTTAAATGTTTAGTTAACATATCCATGAATTCCATTGTAAAATAAATATTCTGAAACAGTATATTTAATTTTTAACGTAACTCTACTTTTGTATAGTCGAGTATTCACTGTATTTAGTAAAACATCTTTACACTTGAGGTCGACTATTTTTTAGTTTTATATCCGAAAATTTTGATTTCTCTGTTAGAAGTCAAGACATTTCAGTAACATTAATTCATTAAAAAACACATTTTTTTTGTTAACATTTATATTGAACATTATCAATTATTTGTGTATAAAAAAAACGGAGTCTACTGATGCAACTTTATTTTAAAAACTCAAAAGCAATTTGCTATTCTTAAAGTGAGCGTGTGTACCGTTAGCACGTGTCTTCAATTATTTTTTACCCCTGTTGCGACTGAAGTACCATATATACAAAATGATACGCGTGTTCATATTCATTTTCAAACATAATTATTTTTATTGCTTGGACTCATTCATGAATAGATAAAGAAACGATAATTCATTTTGGGAAACGTTTTCATGTTTGCGAAATATATTTTCTCATTACATTTCCCCAAAGTATTAACGAGCATGACTTGTCTATTCCATTATCTGAAAGTTTTCATTATATTTTTAATTTTAAACCTAAATAAATATTTTTTAAAATGATTAATGAATTTTTTCATCTAATTATGTCTAATTAGAATTTTTCGATGGATTTTCTTTAGTTTTAATTTTGTTTGATGTCAAACAAATGTATAATTAATAACTTCTATAAAGCTTTCTTATATATCTAAATTATTTGTTGCATACCATTTTGGAATGTACATATTCTGCCAAGTAGGTGATAGTATGTATGTGTAAAATACAACCATTATTAATTGTTGTACTATCAAATCTGATATTTAAGATAGTTACCAAAAAACACCTTCGTACTAACACTACATATCAGTCATTCTTGATCCACTGCTGGATGTACGTTTGCAATTTATTATACCAGTACTATATGTCTTCATCTATTCTCTGTCACCTATTCTCTGTCACCTATATATTTCCAATCAAGTTTACTCTCACGAGTCGAGTGGGGTATCGGCCATGGGTAACAGGGTCTCAATATATATTTTGCTAGTAAGTGAAAATACATATCTTATCTTTCTAATGATATTTAATATAACCATTTTCGGTTCTTGTTGCGATTTATACTCATAGATTGTTTATCTCTAAATCTCCTTGGTGACCTACAGCATCGATCACGCTGTAGGCGTAATAAAATTTAGCATAAGTTACAGCTGCGATTGCCGAATTAATCTGCGCAATAAATTTACAATTCAATTTCGCAACGTCGGTGTTATCCAATGAATCTATCAATGTACACAGTAAATAATATGATTGGACCTACTTACATTATGTAAATTCAGTAATACAAACCTAGAGCGGAACGTTGGACCGATCTGACTTACACAAGCCGCGTGGTTACAAGCGAAGTGGTCGTGATGCAGCCTCACATTTTGCAAAATTAAACCCGTTCCAAATGGTCGGGAGATTTGTGCAATTGCCTCACTGCGAAGATTCGAGACTTGAAATTATAATATTTGTAAGAATTTTCAGCGAGAGATTTTCTTTTTTAATTATTATTGTTGATTAAGTGAAATTTAACGGAGCGTAAAAAGGGGAAATAAGATTCGCATTTAGGTCCGTAATACTGTAGGTAGTAAGTACTAAACACTGTTTTTCTTCTGCCTTTGGGTCGACTGCTTGACTTTAACGTTTACCTTAACTTCTGCTTTTTTTGGTTTTACACGAGCTAAGATTTTATTTTCAAATCACAGCTTTGTGATTTTCTTTGCTTAGTATACTTATTTTTTTGCTTTAATTTAAAAAAAAAATTTGTGCTATACAGATAGGGTTTTTTTAAATATTTTTTTTATCCTTTTCACTTTTATATAATTAGGCGCGTTTGTTCTGTTTTTAATAGCTTATACTTTAGTTTGTTGATCTTCAGCTCATAATAAACCTAATATTGTTCAATTTTTAAAATAGCAACGCTATTATATTTTTTATTTATGAGGACAGTATCTGATTCGCGTCGAGAAGTTGGCATTTCCAATCGATACTCAGATACTCGGCGCCAGTCATTTTAAAGTGTTGTGGCCCTTGTCGGTTGACAATCTGTACATACGTACTTGTAAACTAAAACAAAAGATTGGTTTGTTTCTGTGCTTGAACTCTCTTTTATTATATTCCCACTAAACTTTTCTGTTCGATATTATGATATGAAAGCTAGTAGTCGGCCAAATTTTTATTTTTCTGTAGACGCAAAAGTTTATTAACAAGTCACCGATCTCAATCTAATTACTCTGGCATTTGACGTAAACAATTGCTAATATAATCAGATTTAGGTGAAGTAATTTAGCATTCGTTGGCTATTTCAGTAAGCTCACATTCGACTTTTCCAATCTCCCTCATTCAATGTTAGTAAAAAAAATGAAATTAGTACTGCGGCCGTTCACCCTCGTATTACGTCAATAATACTGGCCACATACACTTCTAACGCGATGCCGTCCCTCTTATAAATGTACACGTAATAAAGCCTTTCAAATAGTCCAAACTATTTCATAGTAGGCCTTTTTTATATCCGTCATACAAGAGACGCATTGTTTGTATTGATTTTCCCATTCGGTACTATGTTATGGCTTATTTGTCATTAATCGATGTTGAAACTTTGACACAATGAATTTATGGCAGGCATCAGTTTGATTATATAAAATTTTACCTTTCAATGTTTCATACTAAATGACAAGTGATTTATATCTACGATTGCGTAATTAATACGTTAACTTTCGTGTACTAAAACATCATGGATGTGTATAAGGCACTTACTTTGCGAAGTTGTTTCTTTGTACTTCGATCAATCGACCAAATGTGTTCCTTAGAAATAAATCTGCTGATCAAGTTGCTTCGTTCATTTACTTAGATTGAATTCACTTAATGCCGATTCGATACGTACGTCGATTTCCGATGACACCAATTCAAATTTTTGATTGGTATCAACTGAGAAAAGTGATTTTCTGAGCTAAAATGTTGAGGTACTAACACATTTACCAGTCCATTCTTCGGCGAGGGCCTCCACAAACACTACTTCTGAACCCATACAATGCTACCGATTACAAAACTAAGGGGTTCGTCGACAACCTGAAGGATCTCTTAGTCCTAAAGGTGATGATATTTTTTTTCTTTCCCTTATTATTATCATCACATACGGTTATATTTCGAAGGTGTGTTTGTATACGATAATCGTATCTACAGCTATTGTAATTCATTATATTATAGCATGATAGGTCAAGTATCACAAATTAAAATCAATACTGCTTATCCTTAGGTGAAATGAATTTAACAGATTCATCAAGCTTAGTCGACCTTGAAAATATTTTCATTCTATACAATAGTAAAAATTTGTAGGGAGCTCTCCCCCCCTCCCAACTTCCAAGTTATTCAAAAAAATAAACGTTTATGTTGCCAAATGTATATTCATCAAAATATGAAAATATAGCAAGTATATAGTACTTGAAATATTATGAAATAACGTGTGATAATTTTCTTATATCCAGCGGCCTTTCAAAAGTTTATGGGATAATTATGTCCGGTCTGTAGTTAAAAATTTGTTTGCAATTGAATATTTTTTCCATCAGTGGCAGTACTTACATACATAATAATCTCTTAAATTTGCTCACGGTTCTACGCTTCCAATCTAAAATATATTAACTTTATTTGATTTGATCGTTGTAATATCGATGATAATGTAATTTGTGCATGTCATTATTAAATTTGTAGCTGCGGTTTTATTTGCATTACCTTTAATAGAGCCGCGGAGCTAGTTTGCACTTCAGGCAATAAACTTATTCACTTGTCAAGTCTATCTTGACCGCAGATAAATCTGTTTTGCTCTTGTGCTCATGTCACAATTTATTATGACTAATAATTTATTTTAATATGACATGAGTTTATGTAAGTCGATATTCAATTCCAACTGCCTGAATTTATTAAAACCTCGTGACCTGGCATCGAAACCGCAGACAGCGTTGACCTATCGGTTCGCATTAGAAAAATAAATTCTTTAAGTGGTATACCTACTTATCGTCTATGATACTTTCCCATTTTCGATATTTAGAAAAATTCTTTGAAACCTGTTTTTGTCATGTTTGTTTTGGTTAGCATCCAATTAGTGATTGAAGAGAACGTCGATATACACGTGGTCAAATAAAAAATCGGATATTCTTCGCCGCACGGTTGAAGTGCATGTACGTCTAATTATAATTTATAAGCCATCCCATATCATTTATTGGATATTTTGTAACGTGGACGTAAATTCTGGTTATTTATTTTTGTTGTATTAGTCAAATTGACGTCTTATTTCACATGGATTGAGACGTAATTGAGACGGAGAAAACGTAAAATACATATTTTAACTCCGGATAAATACCATTAATAGAATGTTGGATTGTTAAAAACTTTCTATTCTAATAAGAAGCTTCACGCAGAATTTTATCTCACATTTCTATAGACAATTTAAAATTTTGAATGATACAATTAACAGTAATCGTTTTTGTCTAGCTTTTCTGTTGAACTTTAATACATCGCTCATTAATGTAATGCTGAATGAATGTCTCTTCAAAAACACTACTTCTTCTACCATGTAAATATGCGTTATAACCAATCCCGCAGATATTAAATGGTTTCATCAGAATAGCGACCCATCGGATATAATTTTATTAAAATGTGCTTCTGTATTTAAAAATTGAGTTGAGATATTATACAATTCTGAATTGAAATCTGAACGTTTCATTTAATGTGGTAGCTTCCAATAACGTATCTAATGTAGAAATATATTTGCTATCAACCCACGAGAAAAATCTTAATTTAAAACCGTTTTCACTCTAATTTGGAATAGTTATCATTATTTATTACCTGGATGTTTAGTACCTGAAGTACGGAAACGGAAAGCTTTTTGCGATTTCCAGGCGGTTAATCATAACGTAGGTACTATCTCGACCCGTCATTTCAAGTTTGTAATACCACTCACAAACAGGGGCTTTAACGGAATTTGTGGTTTAATCGAGCTATCCTTCCCTTAAATTATTGACCCCTGCTTGTTATGTTTACGAAATCAATAATACAGAAAGACAGAATACCATTTACGGGTAAGAAAACATAGGATACAATTTTTAAATACTTCAGTCAGATTTTCCTTTTTATACTTACATACAGATTAAGCTTATACAACTAATTTGCCATGTACACTATTTTTCTATAATTCATTTACCCTGAATGATTGGTTTAATCTTTTATCGTTAATTCCAATTATATAATTCTCTGCGGTCAATGCACAACGTATTCTGGCTTCAAGGGTTTGATCTTTTATGCGATATGTAGATTTTATATCGTCGTTCGTTAGCCTTTGCTGGCCGACCTGCCTTATATAATCGGAGTGTATCAAGGGAGCTTTTTTACTTTTGTTTTGTTTCGAAATACAAAGCGGCTCTCACTCTCTTTATGTGTAAGTCAAGCGTCCAGCGCCGGATATAAATCAATTCCGTTTCAATTATTCCACAACTTAATTTCGCAAAGTGTCAGATACTCCGGGCCAGTAATATATTTCGTCGGATTAAGTTACCTTTTGGCTTTTTTTTTTGAAATTTCAGTTCGCACCGTACGAAATGTCGAGAATTTAGATCAGTGCTTCCCAAACTGGGGTCGGTAGGTGTTTCGCGTGGGCTCGCGAAAATTTTCAGTAAAAAGTACAGATATTTATTTATGACCATTTTTCTTATGACAAAAACCAGAGCACTCTTCTTTAGTGAAGAAGTATGTCAGTATTTTGGATAACAGCAAGAATATCCGTCTATTGCAAAATAAACCTTGGTGATCCTAATTCCTTTTGCGACTACGTACCTATGTTAAACAAGATTTGTGTCATTACTTTTAATAAAAAATGTACAGATCATGCCTTTCCACGGAAGAATCGTTGCTAGCTAGCATTTCTGAGATTGAACCTGATATTGATTTAATTGTTTAAAAACATACAACTGCATCAATCTCACTAAATTGTTTTTTAAGCCTCATGCTATATATAGTTCTTTTTATTTTATTTTTAAAAATTGTTTATAAGTAAGTGACTATTTTTTGTGATAAAATATAAACATGTATGTATTGATAGTAATAATTGATATCAAATGAAAAATTTGACGGCAAAATAATGTTTTTTTTCGGGGTCCGCGGACTATTTTTTCAGATTTAGTGGTCCGTAGCATGAAAAAGTTTGGGAAGCACCGATTTAGTTGACCTATATAGAGCAGATATTCTGTCAATATACAAATCCCTTTTCTCCTATCATACAAATTTAATATAAACCCTCTATAGATGCTTTATAGTACATCGAGACTGTTTTTTCATACTTGCTTGATTAGAGGACTAGTACAATATATTTAGATGTTGTAGTTTTTATGCTGACTATGCTGATAATATCACTTCACTCTCTTAAATACGTATTTTTGTGGAGTTTCATAATAATAACTAATAGAGTAATTATCACGGTTATTATAAAATTCTATGCAATCTTTATTGTCGTATTTTATAGCTTTAATAATACTTAACATGGCTGAAGAAAATAGCAGGCATTCAAATGTAACTTAGCGATTAAAAGTGAAATTGTTTATCGTTATTATTAGTATTTTTACAAAAAAAAATATTGCCACGTTTAATCAAACGTTAATTTATTATATACAATCAAAATAATTGTCTTATTACATTTTAATTATTGGTTGCATTCATTTACAGTAATAAATTCCAACGCAACGTATTTACTATAAGTCTGTAAAATTGATAAACAATTACAAAAATAATATGTATGTGCAGTAGAAAGTTTCCATTTAATTATTATACGGTAACTGAAACAATTTACTCTTTTTTAATTTTTGTATTGCTAAGCGTCTTGATCAACCTCACGCTCTATACAATTCGTCACCTCACTGCTACTTCATCAGTGCAAAATCGATCGATGGCCCCTTAATCTTTTTAACATGGAAATACATACCACAGGAGGCTTTAAATAAAAGGATCTGCTTATCTTGAAAACATCATACGTAATTTATTCATTCTCACCCATATTTGAATTTTTCAATAGACTGTTTTAAATTAAAGCTTGTTTTCGCCACCGTCATTGGCCGTTCTTGAATTATAGCAAAAGATAGCCGGATTTGATAAAGCGGTGAATATGTGCGATTGTGGAAAACGATGCCAGCCGCGATATATTTGTGCATTATTTCTGCTCCGCTTCCGCGGTGTAATCCCATAGTCGGTTATCTATGTGATCGCGACCCTCTTGGCTAACGTCCAACCATAATAGGACCGAGAGAGCTTCTGCACTTTATCCACCGCCTGTATAGATAGATGTATAGCTTTATTTGACTTTTTTCCCCCACGAAGCGTTTTCCAGTTCGAAAAATTCACCAACGTTTGTTTGTACGATTAGTATTCTTTATCTGTTCTGTATAATCGCATCGTCGCCTTCAATAATCTTCAAGTGTCTATTTAAAAATGACTTCCATATTCTCAATCGTTCAACCAAATGTTATTAATTTTAATAGGATAAAATAACATAATTTTTTTATCAGGTAGTTGATAGCTATTTCGGCTATACGCCATCGTCAGTACTCTGACGATGACAGATAGTAATTTTGTATTTTTTGGCAGATAGTAGAAAAAATTTGTAGAAATAAATACTTTGTTATTTTATCCTATTATAATGGAGTTCTACCAAGTAAATGCCAATTCAATAATAAAAAAAAATATATTAATTTTGTTCTTTTATTAGGTATGCGTAAAACGGTTTTCAAATATGAGCAGCTGCTTAAATTATGTGTCAATGAAAATAACCTTAACTTTTATCCGCCCAGCGGTCCCGTACGGGGGAAGGTGATAATGACACATTTTGCGATCGGAATCCACTGATTTATGATAAAAGTATTCAAAATACAAAATTACCTTACATTTATAATGACTTTGAGATACTGAATCATAATTTTATTTTCGCATTCAATGCATATTTGTGTTATAATAAGTAATGCAAACATCTGCTTTTCGGGGTCGTCGATATTCAAATGCCAGAAGTTTAAATATGGTCCATACATATAGACAAATGTTTTGAAAATTGGCGCACGAAAAAAAGTTTAATCTTTGTTTTTATAGTTTTAATTCGTTAACTTTAATTTAAAATCATGTAAGTTGTGAAAAATAGTGAATGAAGCTTTTATAAAATTTAAACAATTTTTTAATAATGTTTTTTACTTAACCTAAATAAGTTGACTAGTTTTAGAGATATAGTTATTTTGACTACTGCTTAGGAATTATGCAATAGTTACGCAAACAAAATGGTTGGGTAGATAAAGGTCAAGTAATTTTGATTAAAAAAAAGACAGCAAAAACTTATTTTTTTATCTTTTTCCATCTTATTATGCAAATCCTGAAGTATACATACATTTGTATATGATATTGATTTGGATAAATTTAATACTATCTTACGATTTAACTGATTTGTGCGTAGCCCTTACTGACATTTCTTAACCCCTTCCACATTTATAAAACGGAAAATAAATTTATGCGAACTGGCAATATACGTTATGTAAGTCAATCTATCAGCTGTTCTAAGATAAAGTGATGTTTCGTTATTTCAAAGTACGTAAAGTGGATAGCTTTGTAAGAAACTAAATCCTGAACATAAAAAATCTTCTACATTTTTTTCCACAGTAAACGTGCAGCGAATTGAGGGGAACAATCTCACATAACGACCACTCTGAAACGGACCCTTAAATGAAACCATTTTTCCAATCGTTGATTTGTAGTGATAATCTGTTTTATATAAATGATTTTTCAGTTTCGGGTGTGCCGAATTTATTTCAACCAATTTCGTTTCTCCACATGATTCATTCAATGAATTGGTTACTTGTGGTTTGAAATGAATTGGTTACTTGTGGTTTGAATTAATATGGAATTATTTAGTCATGTTGTTTTTAAAACCGATCCAACACGCCCTCAAATGCCTCGCTAATCAGCTGCTATCAGCCGACTTCGCCATTGTGTCGTCGTGTGGTCCAAGCAGACAATCAATGTTTCGAAACGAAATGAGCTCATCACGTCATATCGCGCAGATTAATGTATCTGTTCGTATTGTGTCCTACCTACTTTATTTTATTTTACGACTATCCTTCATGTTTATTTGTATCTATGGCGTATCCGTTAAAGAGAATAGTTGTTATTTAGCCTTATGTGATTTATCATTCTTGTTTTCATTTTGGATATGCAAATTTGACATTTTCGCCTCAACAGCTGCTTCATTCTGTTTGATTGATTTCCTTTGCCGTTTTTTTTTCTCCCCCGAAAACTTTGAAAGCTCAATATATCATTGGCAATAAAATAAGTTATCTATCGTTCTAGATTTCTTCAGTATCGAACTGAAATGATCTTTATATGTATAATAACTATGGTAAAAACCAGCAATGAATGTGTTTCTTCTTGGATTGTCAAATAACGACTACGGCCACGATTATTTTAACCGATTCTCAGTTGGCGATGCGTATAGTAGTTAAGATTTTATTAAAAGCAACATAAAGACAAAACAATGAAACGCTTAACATCGCTATTTTTAGTATAGGTATAAATGGAATCGTTTAAGATGATTACTTTCCTTTGACAACGGATTTGCAGACGGGAGCAATTCTTACGGTGTTTCGAAATGTTTTTTTGAGATATACTTTTACATTGTGTTTTCAAACTAAATGATAAAACTGAAAGATGCGAATTTATTCAGCGCGTGATTTGATGTTGCGAAATACGCCCGTAGTGGAAGTTGACGTTTACAACGTTAAGTGTTATGCACAATAAATGTATAAATAACGCTTTATCACATTTGATTGATGTCATTATTTTTATGCAGTATCTCTCTACCTCTTATGCGGTATTGCAAATCCGTTGCATTTCATCGTCGGCGCGATGCACCAGCATGTTTGAATAACGATTTGGTTTCTGTTTGGTGCACTGACCGTTTTAACCGTGAAATGTTTGCCTCTACGACCTTCACGGCTGGCAAAGAATGCCTGCCAAGGTCAACTGTATGCATTTCTAAAATCATGTATTTTGGTAATACAATTTCCTATGTTGTTACGATCTTAGCATGTGTCTATTAAATCCTGTTGTTTTTTTTTATATGAATCAGTTATTGCACGAAGATATTTATGAAAATTGTTAATTTTTTTATTATTCTTATCGTGAAGATCGATTCTTGCTATTGACGATTATAATAAGTGAAAACAATTTAATTTAACGTCATGTAAATGCTTCGAAAATAATTTATTGAATTTGAGGACACGTTCTATATTATTTTAAGTAAAAGAATCTTACTCACTTTGAGCAATGTCTTATGTGAATTTTTAGTATTGAGCATAGATTTATCTTATAGCTATTTGACAGCTTGCTGTCATTGCAAAAAAAATGTCGCTTTTCTCTGCTGTTCATTGTAGTGTACTCGTAGTAACTGTCATGTGTTCACATCTCCTCATTCGAACATTTACTCACGTATTATTGCTGTAAAGACATCCTCATCCTAATCATAGTCGTTTTCCACGAAAACCATGTTTATACTACAGTTACGTCATGTTACATGTCAAAAGACAGCGAAAGACGGTAGTTTAAACATTTGTTTTTACTGCTTTGGGCAACTACAATAATATGAATATTTACAGAATTTTTCTACGAGAACTGCTTGTTGCTCGGTTGCTCAACCTCTCTTTTTTCGAAGGGATAGAAGGATAGGGCTATGATAGGACTAGTGGTTAGCTTATCGCTCTCGCTACGCCCCGTGAGGATGGGATCGGTGGGAGGGAGGACTGCGAACAGAAATCCATAAATTGACTGAAAGATCAATCTATGAAAACCGTCCGCACCGGGAATTGAACCCGAGACATCCGTTACCGTAGCCAGCGACGCCGACTATTCGAATCGAAACTATTAATACATTTTAAAAAAATACCTCAAGTTGATATCGCATTTTATTGATCGTACGATGATATCGACTATGGAAAGGAAAAAAGACGTAACCCCTCACACAAAAATATTGTCTATAGCCCAAACAAAACGTGTATTTAATTGAAATTGCATACATTTGATTATCGGAAAACAAAATTTTGAAAAGACGGAAGGATAAGTCCTTTTGCCGTTCAGTCAGTATATTATGTATGTATGTATGTATAAATATAGTGTACTATGACGTTTTGTGTGAGTTATACACAATATTTTCAATTGCTAGAATTACGCGGATTTCGGTTAGTTGTATTTTTACTTGTGGCGACAGTATGCGTCGTGAAGCACATTTAAATCACGGTTGTTGATTGAAATTTTGATTGATAACCGATTTGAAACTAATATAAACTGGTTTTTAAGTTGTTTTCGTCACCAATGTGTGGTTATTCTCAAAGCATAATTAGCTGAATTTGGGCTGTCATCGTTGTTATGTCACGCTGAAATATCTAGTGGGTGTATCAATGGCGTGCGCTACAAATAATAGGCGAATCGTGGCGTAGATGCGCGCACGTCGTAAATCACACCTTTTGTTCAATTTGGTCGCTAGAATTTCCGTCCGTGTGACGAGTGGGGTATGCGCGCAACCCCGCCCGCATCCATTCTGCTACGAATTCCCGCGCGTCAATTTATTTTGCTTTGCTTTACTTTACATACGCGGGACATTTCGAATTATCACAATGGGGGATGGAGCATAGCGCGTTATTGTGCCGACGCACGTACTTTTTGGACGATTCAAAAAGCGAAAGACGTCCTCGTTTTATCTTCGTCTGCTGGGTCGCTGGCATGTCCGAAGTTTGCTGGCTTTTGTTCCGATCCCTTGCTGAATTTATTAGTATTTTAACAGTTTTTTTTTAAGTTGAAATTACACCACGATTTTCTGTTTGAGTTTCAGACAAATGCGGATATATTCTTTTGAAAGTTGCATTGGTTATATTATATGCACGATTTTTTCAGAAGGCTTGTCTGTGTGTAGATAGAGTAACACAAAACGTATATAAAAGTTTAATGATTTTTAAACAGTTGAGAGATTGAATCCGCAAAATAAGCAGTGAACATGAATTTCTCGATTTCCGAATCGCCTTTTATCACACTTGAATTGTTTCGCACAAATATTGATTTTTCAATTAATTAATACATTTGAATTTTGTATCCAAAGCCGAACGTATTATTTTTTTCAACCTTTCTAAAGCCCCTTAACCCTGTTGGCAGAATGTGATGGGAAATGTCTAACAAACAATCTTAAACCTTAATTCAACCTATAAACGGACATTGAATGATTTACTCCCGAACTGTCTGTACATATTAGATTAGGTTGCGATATAGTTTAAATGATATTTAATCAAGTAGAATTAAATATTTTTCACATTCAATTCGTTGCATTTTAAATGTGAATATTTTGATTTCAAAATGATTTATTATTCGTTTCATTTCATTAACTATATTAGAAATTTTCACGATTCGTGTACACATTTTCATCGAATTTTCTTACTTTGTTTTCTCATATTTTTACTAGATGGCGCCTGTTTCACCTGTTATAGCGTCTCATAACTATATTATGTTTCCATTTTTCCACGGAAACTATTCGAGACGCAAACCGTAAATTGTCTAGTTATCTCCGACATGAGCTTAGAATACTTGTCGCTAGGTGGTACCTTAATGTATTGTGGTCTAAATTTCGTAATGAATAAATGCAATATATGAATCAAATTTTATTTTATTCTAAAGAACGCTTATTTTTTTTAATTTTCGTTATGCTTTCATATTTAATCACGTATTTTTTTTATTCTTGATAATGTTCATTCTATCCGACTCTAGATGTCGCTGGATACATATTTCTCATATTACTAATGCCGTCGAAATATTTTTTTATTTAATTGTTTCTGCATTTTCGGAAATTAACATCCATGAAACGATTTTTAGAACCAGGACAAGGCTATGTTAATTCAATTAAAAATATAGTTCGCGTTGTTAATTATTCACTGCGTACAGATATTTATACTAACGTTAATACTTATTGAAATTAAAATAATGCCAGTTATTTTTATAAAGAGAGACTTGAGTGATTACTTACTTACTCAAACAATTATCTTCTAATTGGAAATAAACTAATTTTAAAATAAGAATAATGCCTCACCTCTTTTCAGCGAAGTGTTTCGATTGGCTGCGTCAGTAGCGCTCAAATATTATTAAAATTTCGTTTTTGACCTCAAGATTAGAGCCAATTAGGAAATACCGTTATCACACATTTATATTATTCATATTTCACACAACGGGAATTCTGCTCCGAAATAATAATAAATAAAATATTTTTTCGATATAGAACATTTACGTACCAGTAAAAATCAATCCGAAATATATGTTCTTAAGAGGGTTCGTGGCAATATAATATGAATCTTGAAAATAAATTAAAACTTCAGTGACGTAAAAAACTTAGTGATAGAATTGACATTTTTTTGGTGGAACTCGATTATAATACGGTAACAATAACAATATATTTAGTTCCACAAGAATTTGGCCTTCTCGCCATCGTTAGCTATTAGCTTTTTGTATGTTTACCTTTTAAAAATCCAAACTCCGTATGATATTAGATTTGTTTTATAATCGGCTAAGGTCTTAACCGCTAATATTTTTTCTATACGCAAATATTGAAAAACACCGCATTGCATCAAACTAAATCAACACCAAAGAGTTTTTTTTATCGTGGATTTGTTTACAGAATTCACCTTTTAAAATAGTACAGAAGTATTTCTCTAGATTGCTGTTATATAATATACATGTGATTGGATGTATTGAAGACTACGTGACTGACGAATATGTATCGTGGTATCTTTTTCGCTTATAAATTATCAGAATCATGATGTTTTTGGTCTCTCAGAAATATTAAAATTATTCATCATATTACTAATTTAATGTATTTTTGTATTTGAGAATTTTAGTTAAATTCCAACACACGCAGCACATGTTCTCAAGTCGTTTACTTATGTTAATTAGTTATTGATAAATAATTCCGCGAAATACCATTCACCATTCGAATAGCCGAAGTATTCACAGTCCGTTCTTAATCTGCAAGGTAAAGCGAGAAAATTGTTAATTTAATTTTCACCGAGCGGTAGAATGACGTCAGGTGAAAAATATTTCAAGGTATTATGATTGTGTTTGCGCTACTTAGTACTCCGCTCAAGGAATAGAAAATGTTTTCATGAACGTTACAGGTAAGTACCTATACAAGTTTGGTTACAAGAAATATTGTTATGTATTTTTCAATTCCGGTTTATTTCATCGTTTTATATATGAAACGAAACAACCAAAGATATTATCTCCAGTCATATTCCATAAAACAGTACTTTTTATTAAGTTAACGCACTGTCAATAATAAATCGTGAAAACGACGCAAACGCACGCCCGCTTTATGTGTCAATTTTCCATAAATCACTGGTTTTATTGCCTCAGATTCCTTACGATTTTCGATTTCTCTATAAGACATTCTGTCCCCTCTGCGATTTACCAATGCCCTTCTTACATATCCACATACCAACGTCTCCCCGAGGGCTCACCCTTCAAGCCGAATCGCAGAATTTACTCAATATTGCCTGGTCTCATTTCTCCTTTTCCCATCGAGGGAAAGCTTACTGTTTCATTTGACAAATGGAGCGCTGGTCGTATTGTGTTTGAGTGAATTATTGAACGCGTTACATTTTCTTGTTTAGTTTTACAACACGACGTTGACAACGATGCTTCTACATAGCAAAATGTTAAAACATGTTGAGTGACAACATGGAATGAGTGTATCTTTAACTCAAAAGTATTCTAACAGTCTTGATGATCCATTACTTTCGCTCTGTATAATCAAAAATTATACCAAACCGGACGTTATAACGAGATTTTCTAGCTGAAATAAAACTTTAATTTGTTGATAAAGGTCTAAGCATTAGAATGGTGTAATAATTGTTGATACGATATACTTGAACATCACCTTTAATTAACCTCAACATTTCACTGTTATAATGCAGTTAACAACCTTAAAAGTGAAACGTTGATTAGTTTCGTTTTAATTTCTGACGTGATATCCATTTTGTTAGCCTAATCTTACAACGATCAGTTTCTGACGAATGATCAGGGATTGATTGGCTCCTCGGTAATATACATGGCACTGTAAGCTTAAAATCTTTCCACACAATGCATATCAATCAATGTCTTCATTGTGAATATGAATAAGAAAACCACATGAAATTGATATTATTCAAAGGCTTACTTTTACTTACCGACGCCGCGTACAAACTTATTAGTCCTTTGGGATGTTCTATACCGTGCGATCATATTAATGTTTTATATATTATATAACTTAAACCTTCATTTATCATTTACGAAATATTGCGGTACACCTAATAAAACATGATAAACTCTTAAAACATTACGGTAATTTCATAGATTCGTTTTTAATAATAATCTCATATTTGCAAAAACATTTTGAATTCGTTTTTGGCGATGTTGATTTAAGAATCCTATTCATATACGCAATAAAAAATAAATGTAGTAAACAACAGTAACAATAAAATTAGTCATTATTCAAAATACTCATAACCCGGTAGTGGTATTACATAAATTAATGAAATTAAATAAATGTATAACTTCTCCATTCGCATCGATAAAGTGATTTTCACCAATTTCTGACACCTATTCTACATTCTTAATTAAAAAGACAGAAAACGGCATATATACGAATATGACAATGCATTATAAACTGTGATTTAATCTTGGTAATAAAAGTACCACATTTTATTGGTTACTTTGTTTAATGATATACCTATTATTATGAATCGAAACATCGACAGCAAAAGTACTTATCTCAGATTAGGTGGATATTTAAAAATTATTTTCTGTTTTGTTGTTGTTGTGACACCCATTGCTAAAATACTTGTATGTAATATATACACTTAGATATCCCATTATAGAATCAGGAAGAATACGCCAACGTGTGACACTGCCCACCATTTGTATGTTCGATGATTTCTCGTAATAATAAAATACTATAGAAAGATGCGCATCTCACGAGATGCTTTGTAATTAGTTTCTGTATGTCTTTATAAATACAGAATATCCTAATATCTATCTAAGCAGTGTAACGATGTCGGAAATCGTGTATATCTTAAATTACACGCCTGAAGGAACGTTCATTTCAATATTGATGTAGAATAATATAACATTTGACAGTTATTACGTTTCTAGGAAAATATACAATTATTGCTACCAGTAGCGACGACTGATAGACAATTATTTAAAGCATGTATTAACATAATAATATTTGATCTTAGAGAGTTGCGTCGTCTGAGAACTGTAGTAGGTCTTAAAAAAATGTGGTTTTATGATTAGAAATTAGTTTTACGAAGGATGAAATATTTTTGTATTAAGTTCATTCACGTGTTGAAAATAATTTTATACTTTCTTACAGATTGCTATGAATTACTGACATGTCTAAATGTTTTCATTTTGTTATCTCAAAAACCCGAACCAACGAATTCATGTTTCGCGCAACCCGTGCGCTTGGTCAATTCTGGGGTCAAATAGCAATAAACAAGATCAAAGATTTCTCCGTTCGAATAGGCCTACTTACCTTAAGCGCTGTTCTTTATCTAGTACTTATAACGTGTTGAGTGGGTAGGCGGCAATTGTGAAGCAGGAGGCCAGGTAGGCGGATTTATTTGTGGGCGTGCATCTAGTTAGTCGGTTGATAATCGCATAATTACAGATGTGCAATCGAGCAATATTACTGTCTGCGTCGTATTAAAACATAATGAACATTTTGTGAATGAGCGACTTTTTTGTCGCAATAATATTTTCCTTGTGCGACCATGCTTCGCACCTAAAATGCGTAGAAATATGAAAATATGGTACATACGTATAAACTAAATGGCCACGCTTGTTATAGCTATAAATCTATAGTTACCCATATTTTCAGATAAATATTCATGTATGATTGCAGCGGCATGTATTTATTCGCTTCTCAATATTACTTCCTATAGACAGAACGATTTGAAATTATAATATCAGAGTGTATTTGTTTTATAGAGAAAATGGTACTCTCGCAAAAAATGTAGTTTGAGCCACTGAATAGCAAACAATTCTCGTAAAAAACTATTTTTCCATTATGAGTTCATATGCTCCACATTAGAAGCAGTAATAGTTGACGAAGGTGTTTCTTCTTACTTCTTAGTATTCGCAGTAATAACATTCAAGTGATATGCGATGTCTCTCTCAATACAATAATTTTAACGTCCTCATTCTTACTATTTCCCCTACCTTAATTTTTTCCATGTCCTCTCCCAACGTGGAGCATATCGTCTCCTAATGGAGGTATCTCAACAGAATTTTTCTATAAGAACTGCTTGTTACTTAGTTGCTCAACCTCTCTTTTTTCGAAGAGAGTAGGGATAGAAGGATAGGGCTAAGACAGGACTAGTGGTTAGCTAATCGCTCTCGCTACGCCCCATGAGAATCGGATGAATCCCTAATTTATTTGATAATATCATCATTTTAATTAGTTAATTACTATTAATTATTTAATGCTTATTCTGAAATATGTATTCCCATTACTCATATTTTTTTTTCTTTTTTTTTTCTAGGTGAGTTACACGCATTTCACCAGAACTAATAAACAGCTCAACATATGAAACTCGATATTTTATTCACCTTAGAAGCAAGGACAGGTGCATTTATGCTACCTGTATTGCCTTATTAATATATTGGCATTCAAATTATCATACATCAAAGTCAATCAATGATCTACTTTCTATCAGCACTTATTGTACAACATTAATTTATACTATAGAAATTACGTGCATATTTAATATTTTAATGTCGCAATAAATCTCAACTATTCAACACACTTCACTGTGAGTTGCGTGTTTCTTACGCATAATAATTCTTACTGTATGAGATTAATCACATTTTTATAACTTGTAGTAACTGTTCCGCATTCGCAAGGTTGATAAATTATTGAGTTTCCTTATTTTGTATCCCTGCATTCATTGTCTCGTCTTCAAAACGTAAGTACTGTTAAACAATATAATTCATTTTTATAATAAAATATCGCCACAGCTGCAACATTATAGAGAGTGTTGTTTTAGAGGTATAAAACCTTAAAATGAAATAAAACATTTAATAATCATAGTTATATTCATTATATTGGATTATTGAAAAGTTTTTTCAATGCCATTAGCTTTTAAAAATTATTTCTGTCATGTAGGCGCCACGCC
Organism: Himalopsyche phryganea; assembly: GCA_022494535.1. NCBI lineage: Eukaryota > Metazoa > Arthropoda > Insecta > Trichoptera > Rhyacophilidae > Himalopsyche > Himalopsyche phryganea. The sequence continues at coordinate 1,009,560 of JAGVSL010000080.1, read as the reverse complement.
ACGACTGGCTCGAAGAAAGCGCAATCTCGAAGTCCAATTTTCAAGCACTTTCTGAAGCAGCTGCGGCCGTATATCGACGATAACGCGGCGAATGTTGGCTTCAAGGTCATTAAGCGCCTCTGGTTTATCGACATACATTTGCGACTTCACATACACCCACAGAAAGAAGGCCAAAGGTGTTAAATCGCATGATGTCGGTGGCCAATTCACATCTCCATTCCGCGAAATTATGCGCTCATTAAAAGTTTCCTCTAGCAAATTGAGTGGGGCGTGCGCTGTATGGCATGTTGCACCATCTTGTTGAAAGCAAAGCTCGTTTACATTATGGCCATTCAATTCTGGAACAAAAAAATTAGCAACCATAGATCTATAGCGCTCTCCATTGACAGTAACGATCTAGCCCTCGTCGTCTTTCAAAAAATATGGACCAATGATTCTACCATCCCATAAAGCAAACTGTTAATTTTTGTGGATGTAACGACGTTTCAAAATTATTTTCATAATTAAATAGTGTTTATCATCTATAATTTTATAATATTAAAGTTGTTCAATATTCAGAAACGTTTTGTTAATAATCTTAAACTGTGCATTTTAATTTTCTAATGCCACGGATTGTTTTTGAAATACACTCTATAATATCTTAAACATATTTCTCAATTCAAACACATACGTCACATCGCCGCTGAAGCAGCAATATTCAGTTAGCTTTACCTGTTCACATCATTATATTCGTCAAAACGTCTGTGAAAAATTCTGCGTTTTTGTTTTTCACTTCATATCACAAAAAATACGAATAGAAGCTACATGGAGCTTTGTAAAGACTCAAAAGCAGACTTATATAGCTATGATAGGTTTCAAAGACAGAAATAGTGGATAGAGTCATCATTAAAATATCTCGGTCTCCTGCCTTTGAGAGCGGGCAAAGTGTCACACTCACCTTGCTTGTTTTGTTTTAATCCTGCTCGGGGTGATGGGATGAGAATCGCGAAAGGAGATGCCGTACCAAAACGGAAATACGTACAATCATTCAACTGTCAATATAGGTACCTATATATATATAAATGATTACTTGTAGCACGAATGCTCTTGGCTTTTACAATAAATTATATGCTACTATTTTTATCGAACCTAATAATCGTCTTCAGAAATAATATCTTCACTCAAATTATAAAAATAAACTGGGAACCATTTAATTTTTTATATATAATATATTGAGTTTATTATTTTTGTTTTTGGATAGCTTCAGAGTGTTTTGCCAAATCGGCATTTACCTTAGAATTAGAACTTTATTTGCTACAGTTTCTGACGGTTGCGTTGATGCCGGAAAAGCTTTTCTCAAGGGCTGGATCCATCCGAATTGGTATGAACCTCAACTGAAATAAAATATTTAAAATATCGAAACTTATGTCACTGGGTCGATGATACTTTTTGTACACTTTTATCTGGAAATCATAGCTATTTTGCATACTTCTCTCAGCAAGCAAAATTAGGCGCGCACTGACTGATTCACCATTCAGATATCGAGATAATCTCATGTCCCTAGAAAACTTACCACCCACCAAATATTCCGGTCAATAAAATAATATATGTTCCCTTTAAAATCATAAAATTTTCATTTTATAAAAAGCCCATGTCTAGTCGACTAATGATATCTATACAGATTCATAAATAAACATTTACCTATCAATTCGTTCATTACTGAACTTAATTTGAGTCGAGATGGACTTGGAATTATTTATCATGCCGGCAAAAAAGACGGCGTTAGATTGTTCTTTATGCAGGTAACGAATAGGCAAACGATTTTTTACAGTTTCTTTTGAAAATCATTAGTAAGCATAATACGAACTTTAATATTTGATCATGACGTAATTTTTGAATTTACTCGTTAATGAAATTCAATGTTGCTAATTTATCGTCGGTCACGTTGTCTGAAATCACGTCACTTTTGAATAACTGTATTCCGATTTTACTCTACCAGTAATGAGGCAATCAACATTTCACAGTCGTGCATTTGAAAAACATAATACACTTTTTGGCTGCATTTTTATTTTTAATGACGTTAGGATTTTCATGTGTCGCAAACCCACGCACAACCTTCTCGGAATCTTCTCAGGTGCCTGAATTCATTGAACCTGTTATGGTGTGTGGCAACGATTAGGTCCTACGTCTCCTAACATCCTTAATCGTGATAATTTTAAGGTTTATCGAAAGTAGTAGCTACATTATACATATTTTTTATATTGATTTTCTGTATTATGCATGTGTGAATGAAGACATTCATTGTTTAATTAATCATTTCGGTCCCAGAGAACCTATTACTATTTTCAGTGCTATCTCAATGGGTGGAATATCTAGAACAACTGGAAATTAATGGGTATAACCAATGCAATAATTTCCGTAATGACCAAACGGACATTAATTCATCACCCTTACTTAAACCAATAGAAGAAGCTCATGTGATCAATAAAATTTCATGGCATTACTTTTATGTTAAATTAACAACACCACATAAGCTCCTTTTCCAAAAACACAATTAGTACGTTAAATATTTTAATGTTAAAATAAATGTTATCATCACTTTTGAAGGTGTTAACTGTCAATTCTTGGCGAAAAGACATTATATTTTAAAAATATAAAACACAATTCATTTGTACTACTTCCACATATTCATAATGATCAGGACCGGTTTCGCTCATCACAAGCGAAGTAGTACAAATGAATTGTGTTTTATATATTTTAAATGTTATCATGTTGGAATGCCTGAGATGACATACTATTGTCGATCTTCTGAATATAGCTAACTAACTATAGTTCTGACGATTGCGTTAAGCCAAAATGGCGATCAACTACCTAATGAAATTTTCTAGAACTGAATACTTTGATATTGTATCCTATTGTAATGGAGTTCTCCCAAGTAAAGGCCAATTCAATCAATATTATTTTCGTTTTAGTCATAATTAGGATAATTCATAGAAACAAATTAAAAAATGATTTTTTGACGTCTGTATGTTTTAAATTCAATTGTGTTTATGAATGACCTGAAGTGAGCCGAGCCTATGGTTTGGTCTAAATAACTCACCTAACATTTTAACCTAAGCACATAGGCGATATTTTCTTTGAATTAAATCGATGTATTTGTGTAATCTTCTCGTATTTATTTACTACAGAATAAACCTTATCGAGCGTATTCACAAGTCTCGCACGAAACATCTTACAAAGGAATTCTCAGCGTCTTGGACTTTGGCCATTAGAAATCTTTGAATATATTAATGCGAAATTATTCAAATTAGTAGGTCCCAATAATAACACTTATTATTTTTTATACAATGCGATGGCATGTCGAAAATTTATTCTCCGAAACACTCGCTTACATTATTTATACACCTGTCGTAAACTTTTTCTTGATTGAATATTAAGTGGCTTTGGAATCTTACTTAAATAAAGTTGAAGCTCTTGTTTCAACTTAAAATCTATTTTAATTATAATCAGGACTCTAAAATTATTTTTTTTACTCGAAAACATTGTCTCTGTCTACCCTACGTATTCGACTTAAAAAAAATTATTATTGCATTATTTTTTGACACATTTTATCACAGTTCATGTTGGATTTCTGCCTAGATATTAAGCTTTAACAGGCTCCACTTAGTTGTACACGCAAAAGATGTATATTTCTTATTGTCCATTCGAACAATTGCTGCTATCAAGAATTGTTTTAAATTTACAATACATTGGCATGTTACATTTTTTTAATTTTGTTGACATGTTAAAGTTGTTTTGGCCAATTAATGTAACCCTCAAAAAAATACAAAAATTAGTTAATGATTGGATCTCATTTTAAAATCGACAGAACAGGTCTCCGCCAAATGATGTAAATTAGAAAAACAAATTGGCCATTTTTTGGAAGGGAAACATCATTTCACGTTGGTTTTAGATTTAAAAATTCTGACCGGCCACTTGATGTAAGCCACTATTATATCGATACTCCCTACGTATAATCTCGTATCTGCAAACATGAGAATATATACAGGAGTGTATTTCAAAGATTCATAGCGCAACTCATATAATTTTTTCGATTAGAACAGTTTTTACCTTCTCCCGAATAATTTCAATTTTGAGGGTTACATCAATTGGACAAAACACCGTCGATATAAATAATCAACTTTTAAAACTTTATTTTAATATAACGAAGGATGGTGTGTTTGTCAAATATTAGTTGTGTTGTATGATTCCTTATTATGTTTTGTAAATATCAACACAATAACGTATCAATGTATTTATATATATTAAATATTCCTTAATGGCCATTCCGTTGACAATTATTATCGATAGTCATAAATTGAACTGTCATTGTCAATAATTGAATGCAATTCCATCGTACATTATAACGTGTGAAAACATTCAATTCGGTTAGGATAGTCATTCCGGACCAATTTAGATGCTGCGCACCACTGTATTCTTGCGGTGACCTACAACCATTAGCATGATTGTCTTAAATTATCACATTAGCGGTTAAAATTGTTGACCATCACACCGTTAACAATGGTCTAAGTAGGTATCTATCATTACTATCATGATTTGCAATGGATCACATGTCTTCAAGATAACATTTTTAATATTTTAATTTAAGATATCGACTTAAAGTACTTGATGGAATTTGAATATCGAATTTGAACAACGCTTGTGAGAACGCTTTAGGTCCTGCGTCATCGAGAGCTCGAATCCCTGAATAAGAAACTTATACATTGATTGATGTCAATCGATTTATGGGCTCGCATTCAAAGGCATGGATGTCTATGATGTTTACCTGACGTCAATGGGACCCTTCCATGTCAGAAGGTCACATGCATTTATCTGTCATGTAACTAGGCCACATTCAAGAAACTTATACATAGTTACTTCAATATTTATTTAAGTTATTTTGTAGGTGAATGGGAAAAATAGATTCATTCAAAAGGCCGCATGATCCCACCTCAACTCAAACATATACTCTAAGTGACGTGGAAAGATTAAATTAGATTAATTTTTCGCACAGGTTTTCTCCTAACGTATAAATTTTTTAAAAAATAAACGTGGAGGTGTTTTTGTTTAGTCGTATCTACAGGAAACATTCGGTCTGAGTGTCAACTTCGATCTCAGAAGTCACGTCATTAGGGAGAGTCTATTCGATATTCGTATTGGAGACTTTTTTTTCTACCACAATTTCGATTTTCTTACGGAACTTTTTTGATTTAAAAAGTTATTTTTGAACACAAATGTCTACAATTTATGCCAGTAACGTATTGAAATTTCCGAACGAAAACACCTGATGCCACTGTCTGAACACAAAGCAATACAGATATATGGAAATATTTTCATAGTGTTGCGTGTGAGAGACATAATATTATATAAACCGACAATTTAGTCGGTGATGGTCAAACGCGTCGTATTTTGAAATACGAAATTCGGGCACTGTTTTTTCTATTTATTTGCTTTACGAGTACAATTTGGTTGTATTTATTATTTTAGTTCAGGATTAACTTTCTCTGCCCCATTGGTCAAGACTTGGCTCATCTAACGATTAACACATTCGCATCGCGGGAAATATGACCAAAATACGCGCTGCAGCGAGGTTGATTCGCAGGAAATTGACAAAAGGTCATGGAAAGAATAGCATGAAACTGACCAATCGACACGCGATTACGCGACAACAAGTTTGGATGGTCTCCTAAAGATGTTTCGTAATAAACTGATCAAATTCTTTCAAAAATGTTATGAATCAAACATGAATTATTAGTTATGAGCGATTAATGACATCGAAAGACGCGAAAAATGCGTTCCGCGCCGCAATACAAAAAACTTTGCGACCCGGAAAACGCGTCCTCTGGAGCTAACGTGTTAACAGTGTGTATTGTATGCTAACTGAATTTTTTAATAATAGTGAGGAGATTTTTACTTTATCTCATTATTGTTTAAACGGAAATTTCAATTAACGTATGTCTCAATTAAACCAGATCGAGATTTAATCGCTACTTTTATAAACTAAAATCCACTGCTTATGTTACCTGTTGATTATTAAATTCAATTTTTTTGTAGCGGAACTGCGCAGACAATGAAAAATAATAGTACCATTATTGTGATGTTACACTGCCTTTCTGATATATTGTACTGTCGATGTCTATTGCACTAGTCTCATGTGTTTACTTTGTATGTCGACGTATTATGAAACACTGCTACTTTTATTTTTTCATTAATATTGCCGTTTCTTCTGAATAGAGTAGAATTTCATATGGGCTGCATAACCCATACTTCCTTAATTAATACTCACCACTAAAGGTTTTAATAATACCCTTATATAGTTGTTACTCATTGGGAATAAAACTTAAATACCGTTTCACGTGTCAGGATTTTAATTGCGTTCTTTGGCTTCCAGTATGTTTATGTTTATTAACATAGCAGGTAAATCTTTTGTCAGAACGCCCAGGCTATTAGACTGATTATATAAGCGTGAACGGGGTCTAAACTTCATACATTCTTACTCTAAAAGGGTAAGTGCTTCAGGCGGAAATTAGTTTCAGAGTTTAACCAACATCAAGTTTCATGAACTCGCATGCTCGCGAAATCGACTTCTCCATTATTTTGGTCTTATATTTTAGTGCTAAACTTCTGTATTTTACATCCATTGGATTATATATTCGATGATAGTCACTCAGTTTGTATAAATTTCTTGTAAAACTAGTTACAAAAAAAAATAATTATGAAATCAACTGTTTATGACCAATCTATAAATAGTAGACAGTCAGAAGTTCAAGTAGCTTTTAAGGTAAAAAATGGTCATAACTTTAGTTCTACGAAAATAGCGCCGAAAAGAACAACGCTCAATGTTCATCAATTATAGCTGAAAATTGTTTGCATGACAAATGAAATTATACAATCAATCACTGTCATTTGACTTCCACTTTTCTTACTTTCTATAATAGCTTATCCTAAATTTATCAATGAGTCGTTTAACGATATTATTTAAATCCTTAACCAGTATACGTATTCTCATGTTGTAACTGTTTTATGGCGTAAGCTGAAAGGTAATCCATAAGTCATAATAAAAGCCTAAAAACCGTTGGAAATACATCTTCGGGCCCTACATGTTTTCATAAGAAAGCACTTATGCCCCTCTCGGGGCACTGTTTTAAAAATTTATCGTGCAGTGCGTCACGCGCTCAGTCATTTCAAACCTTTTTGCTCATGTTGATGTAAATTTTAATACGTTTTGTAGACTTTTTAATTTTTTTTTATAATATTCGGTTTGAAACTGATGCCCTCTTCCTCTGTTATTTATTTTGTATATATTCTAAATTCAATACAAAATTAATTTTATGGCTGAATTTGTAAGGTGCGTAGATGATCTATTTATTTTCTTGTTTAAACACTAAGTGCTACAAAGCCCGTCTACTACTATCAATGTTAATATGAGATCTTTTCAGTGAATTAGTCTTCCAGTGGTTAATTTTACAATAATTATTAGTTTATATTGTATAATATTTCGACGACTCATGCTATTTAAAACAAATGTTGAATGGGGTTATACCGCTTCCGTTAACTATTTTTATACGCGTACAATATAAATCGCGTTTGAAGCTTTATATATTGCCGTTAAAGCTGCACATATATATATTGGTATGATTGTGATGTTTTTGTTATAAAAAACAGTCTCTCATATATGAACATTGCTTGAACTGTATTATCTTGAGTTCTTATCATTGTAGCACCATGTTCAAGTTTACATCTACCGATGGTTCACCTCGGCTTCCCCACCTGAACAACAACAAACTAGCAACAAGACAGGCAGGCAGGCAGGCATTCAGTGAGGCACATACTCACGAGTAGCGTCGCGTCAGTAAGGCATCGCTGCTGTCGGAACAGGACCGTTTCCAGCCGAGCGAGTGCCTATTTCGCCTCTTCCAAAATCGCGATCTCTCTCGCTTTACTGTCTTCAGTCGACGCATGCGCCGTCTTTTTTCAATATCGAGATCAGCTGTTTTACTCCCGGACCAGTTATTGCGGTAGTGTTTTTATCTCTTTGTGTCAAATGTAGGCTTTTCTTTTTTAATAAAATCCATTGTAACGTATGGTGCTTTTGTGTTTTTAGTGCTTACTGGCTTTTGTAAGAAAGCAGTAATGTGATATTTAATATAAAAACAAGTTTTTGTTTTGTTTTTATTTCGTTGACAGAGGAAATGCGTAGATTGTCCGAACCGCTTTAAATTAAATTTCGTTATCTTAGTGGGAAAAGTTCAATGATGTAATGAACGTGAAACATCAAATAATCCTTGAATCTTTCCAACATTAATTTAAATGTTATTCATATTGACAACTCTTTTGGAAATATATTGTGATATGATACTCATTTCCATTCTTGCTGTGATAACAGGATCTAGTAATTTATGCTACAAAAAAGATTGCTTATAATATTTTTAAATCACGTCATTGTCAAATTCCTTCATACAGTGATCAAGTTTTTGTGGTTTTTTTTTTTTTGCTCGTCTGTTGATTTTGTGCAGTGTGAAGTGTCGTGTTTTTTTTTAGCAGTGAATATTCGTGGGATATGATTGTATATATTTGTAGTTTTAGATATTATCGAAATGTTTTGTGTTGATTTTCAATTGAGTTTTTGCTCGAAACTCAAGCGTCACTGTTTGATATTGGCGTGAATATTTGATTAGCCATTGTTTTAATCATTCAGAGAAGGCATATATTAAATGACACACACACATAATCGACCAAAACAAACATCGGTGATATAATAGAATACATTCCATCTCTAAATTACCAAGGATTTCTACATATTTTAACGTACGTTTGCATCAATATCAAAATAATTATTTTGTCGGAATCTCTTACAATACGATAAACAATGAAGGATATAATTTGCGGCGAATATTTTGATCACGTATTTGAATTATTAATGCTAAACGAAATTGGCTGAATCTTAATTACGTTCTATCGGACCGCTCTGGAATGAATTTTGAACGTACTGAACCGTCGGCTGCGGTTCGTTCTCACACAGAACTCATGTTCCACGCCGACATGATTGCAACTAAAGCCAACTTTGAGACATTTCATAATATACATAAATCCTTTTTTTTTTTTTTTAAGGTGTTAACTGTCAATTCTTGGTGGAAAGACATTATATTTTAAAAAATAAAACACAATTTGTTTGTACTACGAAACCGGTCCTGATCATTATAAATATGTGGAAGTAGTACAAACAAATTGTGTTTTATTTTTTAAAATACATAAATCAATTGCTTGATTGATTGATTGAACTGGCATTTACTTGGTGGAACTTCATTATAATAGGAAAAATATGAAAGTATATATATAGTTCTACACAATTTTATTAGGTAGTCGATAATTATTATGGCTTAACGCCATCGTCAGAACTGTAGTTAGTTGGCGTTTATATACTGTTTAGAAGAGATACAATATCTCACGTGCTCCGACATCATAACGTTTATTATAAATTAAAATATTTAACGTACTAATTGTGTCCTTTGGAAAGAGGGCTTTCGTAGTATTATTAATAGTTAATGCATTGAAATTTAATCGATTGACGTAATTACATGAGCTTCTTATTATTGCTTTAATTAAGGGTGATGAATTAATTTTTGCTTTTGGTCATTAAGGATTGCCTTGATTATGTCTATTACTTTCCAAAATGTAGGCATACCGGAAATTAATTAGGAGTTATGTTGTGTGATTCTCCTAAGAGGTGGTAGGTGAATTGAGAATCTTTTTTTTTATCAATTGCGCTGGTCGAATATCGTCACCACAATACAGTGACAAATTCCTGTTTTCTCCATTGCCAATATGTCGATAATGCAGGACAAGATTATTAGAGAACCAATGCTACCGGTAATAGTAGATATAGGTTTTGTAGCACACCTTCTTATTATAAATTCACATGTCCGTATCAGTACAGCTCAATTCGGATTTTCAAATGTAATAATATGTCTCTTAAAACTAAAAACGGACGTTCAATTAGCGTATGTTTCGGAACGTGGGCTCACAGAGCCCAATGCGGAGAATATACCAATATCGTTAATGAATAAATTACTCGAGTTATCTAATGGGAGTTTCGCAAAAAAATACATATACAAGTTTTTTTTAAACAAAATTGGCAATGGAAATTTTTTTATTTTAAAATCAAATAATTACAGGAACTATGTTTTGATTTGACGTTTTCACCCACCTTTATATTTATAATGAATGAAAAATGCATTTACGTACGCCAAATACATTTTTTCATGGTCAGTTAATACCAAATTGATTATTGAATATTCATATAATATGATTCTTTTTGAATCGATAAACAAGTAGTTCTTATTAAATAATTCAAATAGAAGAGATTCATTGATTTAATTAACTGAATACTTTGATATTTTATCCTATATTAAGATTCACATTAGTTCCTAAAATCACTTCAATTGTGTCACCACTTTTTTAAAATTAATTGATTATTGCATATCGAACATAATATTAACGTGTGTTTCATATGTATTATTACTTAATATCAGCAAATAACAAATAGCGAGTAATCTTCGAAAAGTGGTTGAGTTTACATGACAAATCTTCATTCAACAACACGACTATTCTTCATTACTTACTATCATTTATAATATTACAAACAGAAAATGAACAAAATAATCATCTAAAAAATATCCAGCTGGACTTTTATAATGAATAACAATATATTTTGTACGTTTCTTGGTATGTTCATTGTATTGATTAATGATTAGGCACAGCTAGCCACATTTCGAGTTATGCTTATCTTTGCATGTAAAAAGGTGTAGGCAAACCTCACCTTGGCACTATTGACATGACAAAACAAAAGTCGTTTCACCACTTATTACCAATGTAGAAAATTTTTTCAAGATGATTTTGCTAGCACATACTAATATATATATGGATGTATGGACACTACTAAGTTACATTTCAATTATTTTTTATAAAATTTATAAAGCAATCCTTCTTTTTAAATTATTATTCATCTTTAATCGACCTTATTTACCTTAGTTCGGCCCGCATTTACTTAATGAATATTAAGATTTATTTGTTCATTATACAGTGTGATTAAATAAGTATCTGTGTGAACCAATTAAATCTGATAGCGGCTCGATATTATGCAGAGATCAGATAACATTGTTTTCTTATAATGTATAAACTATTTCCAAGCTATGAATTCGTATAAGGAGAAACATTTAAGTCTTAAAAAAATGTCTGTTATTAATTGAAGATTTTACCTAAAATAATACAAAATATATACAGCAGACTCTCCGATAACACGGTAGATAAGAGGCGAGCTATCTGGAAGCGGGCTATCGGGGATACTCTACTCATACAAAGTTAGAAGATACGCACGCAGCGCAGGAGTATTTTAACGTGTAATCAAGAAGTTGTCGCAAATTTTAATGAAAAACGAGTTGTCGGCAATCGTGTTATCGGGGGTCTTACTGTATGTTTGTAAAAAATACTTTCTTTCATTGCTCGTAATTATTTATAGATAGCTTTGTTTTTGTTGCGGTTCGATTTTCATTCTCTTTTCTCTATCGATGGGAACACGATAATTTGGCTTAATCGTAAATGTGCTTTGTATTGTAATGTTGCACTTATTTGGTTGTGCTGTGGCCAACGGCCTTGAGATGTTCGTATCACTGCGGTGTCGTTATCGCGCACTGGATCGTGATATAAATATCAAGACATTGGCCGACATTTTGTTGGTTGGTCAGCTTGGCTACCTTTAGACATTTTTGTGGTTTTTCACGCACCTTAATTTTTACACTGATCTAATAGGCAGGAAATAAATTCATCAATATTTTGGTTTTTGTATATATTATGTGCTCTTGATCAGCGGGAATGAATTAGTAGCGTTTAAATTTAATAGTTCAACGAAGTCGGTCAATTTTGTTACGGTTTCGCGAAATGTTATCCTTGATTAATTTTATCAGAAAAAAAAGTATTTTGAAGCACAATTTATTTTAATTGACTCGTTTAGTGTAAGCGGGGGTATACGTAATGGGTGGTAGAGAGAAGATAAAGAAGTCTAAGCCGGATCTGGTGGTTATATATATCTCTGGAGTACCGCAGGATTACTTAACATATCTAGCTAATTTCTCTCCATCGCGCAGCGTTCCCACACTGTATTACAAATTATAAATTAAAATCCTTCAAAAATCAGCTGTTGAGAATACAAACTCGTTTCTACGAATTTAGCTAGAATGAGATAATGGTGGTGTGTTATGTAGCTTATTCCATTTAATGCTTAATATATATTATACAATATAAAATTGATAACTTTGTTATTCTACTAGTTGTGTGACTAAGTGTGATACGTGTTTTGCCATTTTGAGAATCATCTTACTTATCTAAAGATGCTTCTCAAAGAGTCTTAACACGTGTCACCTAGTAACCCAACATGTAGAATAACAAAGTTATCAGCATTGATTTTGTATTCAAAATAATTTTTCCACAAAGTTACCGCTGAATCCGTCAAAAATACTGAATTTATCTTTTTTTCTGGGTTGTCATTTAGTCGTTATGGAATACAGTTCCCATTATTTACGTGAAATCAATCAGATTTAACAGCGATAAAAATATAAATAATAGCAAAAATATATACCTTTAAAAAATACACATTTGTTGCCGTAATGAAGTTACCACAAAGAATAGCACTACTTTCATACAAAGTCGCAAATCATCTTCGGTTGTAAACGTGTATAGTGTCGAATTATTTAAAACTTCAATACGATACATACGAGCCCCTTTATGAAAACTATACTGGGCACAATTTACTATTCTTTTGTTCAACAGGGCAAAAGACATAGATATCGTAATAAATCGAACCGGAGGCCTGGGAAGCTTTTATAGTAGGAATTGAATAGTGAACATTTCCTTTTATTTTCACGTTTATACGTATTTTATGTACTCTGCGTAAACCATTTTCTTTGTACTCTTATATAGCTTCACATTATAAATAATGATTGTTTTGGGACACCGTTATACCTATATCAGTGGTCGTGAATTCCTCACAGTATTTTCTCTTTGCTAATAGTATAAATACTGCGAAACCTTGAATATTCTGTATTTTTATTGTAAGTATGAAAATGTATTCAGTTACTTCAGTCTTCTGGCAAATTGTTGTTGTTTTTTTAATCATTAACTATGAATTGTTGTCACATTTCTTGAATCAACTGCTTGATATACCTTGTACTTATGTACGTTCAATTTTATATAAATAGGCTTGTTTGATTTTTATCAGTTGATAATGCTCGCGATGAGTGAAACCGGTCATAATCATTATAAACGTGTGAAAGTATTACAAATGAATTGTGTTTTATTTTTAAAATATGTGAAACCCTTTTCTTACAACTTGACTCGAGGAACAGACGCGACGAAATTTCAGTTTGGTGTGAAAACTGCTTTTATATCAAAACGAATAGCGAGCTCAATCATGATTACGTCATACTTGAAGATTATGTTAACACATTTCATGCGATAGACGCAGTGGCTGCGACTATCCGTTAATTGAAGATAAAATCGCATTAATAAAATATGTGTGCGCATGACTATAGAACTCCACTTTAATCCTTTCCCTACTACTGTGGGCATATAAATATGCTAACCAGCAATACGAATCAATTTTTCGCAGTGAAAGTGTTTGAATTAACATTCGTTTAATCGTCAGTGCTTGAAGTGCTACAATTAAATCAGTGGTATTTATTCAAAGAAATGATACCCATCGTAATCTTAACAATATCAGATGTGAGTATTTCGTTGCTTGTATGAACGAGTGCTCTTATCTGGCTTTTAATTGAACACTATCTGATAATTTAATGAAATAATTATAAATTCTTTCAAAATAGCCGCTCATAGAACATAAAGTTGACGATCTATATTTTTCTTGTACACTTCACATTGAACATAATATGAACTAGAAAAGTTTTCTGATTATACTTTTCATTGCGTTTGCACGTGTGGTTTATTGCCTGAGTTTTCTCGGCTGATTAATGTTTATAGCAACATGTTTTATGTATGCTTTTGATACTTTGTTATCTAAAAGTTACCTTTTTTTTAGATAAGCCCGCTATACGTCGTTTGAAAAGAAACCGACACGATTTTCGTTTTTTTTTATATATATATCACGACTGATATTTGTTTGTTAGAATTTTTTCTTCAATGGTGCTGGAAAAGTACCACAAATATAATAATCAATAAACACCGTGATTCCATCATATCGTGAACTAGAAGTGCTCATTTACAAATTAATTGAAGCAATGCTTCTGCACAATGGAATTACATTTGCCGTCGTTTTAGAGTGCGTCTTCATAAATAAATATCATGAATTGGGTTGGGATGCTGTGTTACTATTCTCACAAACCATCAATCATTATTTATCAAAAATATTATGTTTCTTACGAGTTTGGAACGTCTGCTGGTTGTTAATTTCAAAGGAAACACGTACATAAGTAATACTTTTTTCAAATATATATCGCAATATACGTCTATTATACATGGTGAGTGGTGACTATGAAGGTGCGTTTATCATTTATTTGTTGAGTTTTTCCTCCTTACTTTTTCTCATAGTCTCTCTTTCATATGTTTAGGTGCGCTATCATCCAATGCATTATCGAAGTGTATGGTAATATTATTGAATACATCGCCCACTCCCATAATCATATACTTTCAATAAATCCAATACGTCAGGCTCTATCGATAATCAATCACGAACTGCCTGGTTTATTATGGTGGGCAAAATTGGAATTTGTCCGCATGTAGCCGGTTACTTTCCGCCCGCTGGGTGCGACCTTCTTTGTGGGTTATATTCAGATTTTGTTATATTACGTAAAAGACCGGCTTCGACCTTTATAGGCGCACAGTTATCGATTAATTTCCATACCCAACTCGATACAAAACATGCATAGACCATCTTCAACCCGTTTTCCTTTTCTACTCGTACTAATCTTTTATAAAGCCCACAACATAAATATATTAGATTTTTATTGTTCGTGATTTTGCATTTCTCAATTAAATTATTACTAAATTATCGCTGACAGTGTTGAATTTTGTATCTGTGTTGCAATGTCCATTGCGATGATTAAATAAATAATATTTAAAGAATTTATTTTTTCGTGTCATCATCGTGTTTTGATATTTAAATGTCAATAACATTTTTTTATCCGTGACTGCTAATTGTAATTTCATAATTGTATGGAGTTAACATGATTTAAAAACTTGTACTCGTGAAAACAGATTCGTAAGCGATATAACATTTTTCCGAGAACTCTGTCGTATTGTTTGCTACTTGTAGTAAAACATTGCAATACCGCTAAGAACATTAATAAAATCATATTACTTTTCTCTCGTAGTGAGTCTTATATTCATGTTTTCTTAATAAAACAGAAGCGATTTTCATATGTTATGGCTATTCATACAAACCCTGTAAGCAATTCCGTGTTTTACAACGCTGCATAATCATTTTCCGGTAGAACGTAAGCTTTTAACTATCGCATCGCAGTGCAGAGAATGGGGTAGAGCTCGCCGCAACATTTCTAAATATTGTTTACGATATCGCACAGTTAAATTTGCCTTTGCTGAACATCTAAGCAGTTTCTATGCCATCATAATGTTTGGTAACGATATTGGTTTTACATCCTTTACTATGAGAGTTTCCGGTCGCTGCATCTCAATATTGATTAAATTAAATAAATCAATTCAAATTGCATGTGCCGTACTTGTCTACAAACATCACTGTCAATTTCCTGGAGATTAGATGTTCACATATCTTATCTTTATATTACCTGAGAATATATTTATAAATGTACTTATTGACTTTGATTAAGTTAAATGATGTCGTTTTTAACCAACTATACTCTATGTCCAGTCGAAAATATGCGATATAATCGTTACATAAAACATTTGATAAAGTTTCTCTTGGCGATACTAATTTCTGACAGAATCTGAACAAGGGGAGAGTTCGGCATATATACTGGTAATACTGCACTCCTGTTACGGTAATATCAAATGCAGCTGAGTCGATATTGAGTTTGGTTCGTAATCCGGTTGTATTATATTGTTGAAGATGGAATACATCAACTTTTATATGTAAAAGATGTCAAAAATATTTTAGTTTGCATGAAATGGCTATACTGAAAATAATCATGATTTTAATTTTAAATCATACGCATAAATAGTATTTTTTGATAAAAGTAAACATCAATGTATATATTTACATAAATAAGAATATTTAAATTAATAAAACCCTCGTCAATAATAATTTCAGTTAAAATGATAGCCGCCCCTTTTTATTTATATCTGGTAAACTGCCAGTCAATTATGACATTATTAAAAGACAATTTTTACGATCGAAAACACGTGTCACTCATTTATTTACCATAAGTGAAACTGAAGTTTACCAAGTAATCAAGTTTCAGTCGTATTTTTATAATCTAGACCGTTTTCAAACGCAAAAAGAAATAGATTTTAGAAGTAAAAAGAAACTATTTTTATACATCGGTATGTTTATTTTGGAAAGAGTTTTCACCTGTGAGATACATGTGTGGTTTAATTCATTATCGATGCCCGCTGTAGCATATTATTCTTGAACGCGACTATAAAATATAAATGAATAACGTTACATGTGAGATATTTTAAAAATACCACTCCCTTCCGCTCAGCTGTTTTTATCTTATCTCCCGCTTCTTTCACACACTCACAATTACACCACAAACTGTTATTCGTATATTGTATTCGGTTAACCAGATGTGTGTAACTCTTCAATTTAATTAACTGGGAAAGTAAGGAGTGTATCTACATTTTTAATTAGTGTTTTAATTGCTTATTGGTACTGAGAAAAGATAATAGCGTATAAATTCAATTTTATTCCTGTTTAAAAGAAAAAAGATATGTAACGCGTTTATATTAATGTATAATTTCGATGTGAAAAACTAATACTCACAATTTAGGTTGTTCAGTTTACTTATCTAGTAAAATTAAATCCTACATGTACAAGAAATTGTGGAATGCGTACCCAATATAATGTTTCATTAGATTAATTATTGACATGCTCATATTCCGTTTTTTTTTTTTCTAGTCTGAAAACCGTTTCCACAAAGGGAATCGTCTATTAATATTTAGAAAAGTACACATGTTGTGACGGAGTTTTGTGAATTTTACAAGATTCTGCAGATATTTCATGCGTAATTCGTTACACATTATTTTTTACAACTATTATATCATCCTCCTTACATATTTATTTGTAACGAGTACATTCATTCGAACTTTAAAAATAAATTTGTAGCCATTCCGCGTCATTTTTAAAAGACGTCCCTCAATTTTAAGCAATATTGGCAGTTTTATCGAAGTTATCCGGTTGTTTTATCATTTTTCAAAGGAATATCCCTTTACTCGATACGTTTAGTTATCACACTGAAACATATTTTTAGTATAATCTTGATCGTTATAATATTGAGTCATTGTATAAATTGCCTCTCAAAAAGTACAACATCTTTTGGGGAATTAAACTGAAGCTACATACACATAATAAACTTTTTGACCTTTTTGTGCGGGTTCCTCGTGAGCCCGTATTCATAAATGCTTCAATAAAAATAAATTATACAAAATGTTCAGTAGTCGCCGTGCTTAGGGTGGATTGTTGAAATCCCCTGATGCCAGTGAGCGCTCTACAGCAAAGAGTAAAGGATCCTTTTATAAGCAAAGTGGGTTCATTGTGACAACTTGTTCAGTTTATTGTTGTTGGGCCACTGGTGAACGTTACGGCTTAGTTACCAACATTACTATCGTGATAAGATAAGACGGATACAACCAAAAGTTTAAAGCTTCGGTACAAACCGTGGTGGGAATTTATTTACGAATTACCAGTTATATGCTACATCATTCAAATTGAATACTATGGAAATTGGAGACAAGTGCTGTTTATTATATTCGATTGTTTCGGAAGTAGTTTTGCGTAAATCAATTTTTTTAAATAATAAAACGAATTTAATGTTTTATTCTTTTATTGTGTGGTACATGTTTCGTTTATTTTTAGACGATTGTCAAAAATATGTATGTCGTATTCCAGTCGCCTAATTTTTGATCCTGTTATAAATTACTATTGTGAGACTTTATTTTTGACAGGAAATTTTGACGAGGTAGAACTCTCCACTTTAAATTAAATATTACTTCTGTAATGGTTAGACCCTAGGGAAATAAAATTAAGAGACATTGACTCCCACTGTTTAACGAATACTCAAAAATTTGGTCTCTCCTAACCTAATCCTTCTTATATCAGTATCATCTGTGAGAAGGGTAAAGAGAGAACGACTGATTTATACCCACTATTTTTTTAAATTATTGCATTGGCAAAAAATTCGGTTACTGTGATCCTTATTAATGAATGACTCAATACTTAAAACAACTCTCCATAAATGCGTATTATTAAGTTTGATATCGTGTTCTATGTAGTTGTTTAATATTCAATGATAATGTGAGGTCCCGTCATTCAAATAAATGCTGCATTGCACACTTATCTAAATATCGTGTAAGGAGCACATTAGAAGTCGCCGTGTGAACTCTTCAACTCTGACATTCAAAAACCGCCGATAGTGCAGTGTACCACTCTTTTGGGTGATACTCTATTGATCAATTGGGTTTACCTAATTTACTGTGTTGAAACACGGTTTGTTTAGATCGTTCTGAAAATGTATGTGAATTGCAAAGGTTAGTGTCAATAAAAACCTCGCAGCTTGTGGTTTTTACTTCCTGTGGTGGAAGAAAGTAACGTCAATTTGGAGACGTTGAATTTTATGCTATACTGATACGATAGTTTAGTTAGTATAATCGTTTCATTGATAATATCTCGTCATTTAATTTCATTAAAAATAAGTTTGTTCATATTATTATTTATGTATCGAAGTACAATCGCCTATTGCTTTCACAAAACGTTCTCTGTTGTATATCCGGCAATATATTTTAATTAAATTATTACTCTCGGTTAAAAAAAACGTACATTATATTGTTCAGTATTAATCAAGTTTTATTAAAATATCTAAACAGGTTTTATTGATTGTATGTTTTCGCCCGACGTAGTTTCATCTGTTATTTATGTTCTAACGTTTTTGTATATGCCTTCTCAGAATAATGGACACATTCAATAACAATAAATGGAAACATTAAAATGCTAATGAAATTTACAGATTTTTATCCAGTATTCATAAAACTAAAAATTTGTGATAGAATTAAATTATGTGGATCTTTTACCAGTTGGAATGCGTAAAAGGATACGATTTATCTGGTTACATTGAGTGAATTCAAAGAATATCTCGATTGAATTTCTTTGCCGTGTCTGCCAAGTAATATATGGTAAAAGCAATCACGACTTTGTGGAGTATATTCGCACGACGCGACGACGGACATCAATCTGCGTATTCTTGCAATTTGATGCGTCGTAAAGGATGGGAGCGGAACGCGAGCAGGAGCCGAGGATCCCGCAGAGCACCTTGTTGCAATTGCGAGGTATCCTGATATCTTCACTGTCCAGGGAGAACCTTGGCGCACTAGATCAACCGGAACCAGCCGTTAGACGGAGAAAAGTTAGATTTCAAGATGGTAAGTTGGTCAGACGCAATATTTACACATCCAAAAAAAATTAATCAACTTGAGTGCCTTGTCAGGTATTAACTGTCAATTCTTGATAAAAAGAGATTATATTTATAAACATAAATAATTTTTTTAATAACTCCTAATGATCAGATTTCGCTTATCGCGAGCATTTTAAATTGATCAATTATAATCGAAGTATTTATACAATAAAACTTTCCGTACTGGGATTTGAACCAGGAATATGTCAGATTCGTGGTGCAGTGGTCAACACCATTGGTTTTGGTTACGGATCTCCCGGGCTCAAATCGATTGATGGATTACTGTTCGTATGGATGTTTGTGATGTCTGGAATTCCCTCCCACCCATCCGACCCTACAAATGGGACGTAGCGAGAACGATTAGCTGACCACTAGTCCTGTCTTCGCCCTATCCTTTTATCACTACTTCCTTCGGAAAAGAGACGTTGGGTAATTTAGTAACAATTAGTACCTCTATTAGGACTCAATATGCTTCACACTGGAAGCACACGTGGCTAAAAAATAATTTGTACAAAAATATTATGTATGGATAGTGGGAAGGTGTACAAAATAATGCGTAAATGAATTATGAAAATAATTTACAGATAATCATACAAGTTATAAAGAAATGAAATGAAATTGTTTTGCACGTACATAATAATTATTTTTTAAGTAACTGTTTTATTTAATTTATTTTAACAGTTGAAAGTATTATTACGAACGAAACTGGTCCTGGTTATTATATTACAATGTGGATGTTTTACAAAGAAATGTTTTAATTTTATAAACGTATCATAATCTTCCCGTTGGTTTCATTCGATTATTTGCTGTCGATTACAAATCACATTTCATATACTTTTATATATATTATATATTTCCACAAAGTAAAAGTCGAACCATCGAAAAACGGGAAACTACTTTCAACAGATGATAATAGACAGAGAATACAAAATTCACTCAAAACTAAAAGTAATATCATAGTAAGATGTAATCGGTTTACATTTAGATATTTTTTTATCTTTGTACTATTATCAGCATTATTTTGTTTTTAGTCGTTCAAGAGCATTTGTTTAATTAGTTATGCATTTGGGCATTTATATTGCTGGTCGGAATTCACTATTTTATAATGAAGTTAGCTTTCTCCTTATTAGAGAATCTTTTACGGACGGTGATAGTCGTTCGTTGTCGTATTTATTCTTTACAACCAATTTGCGCAATTTGTCTTGTTTCACGGCGAATGCACGCGAAGCGATCCATTTAATTGCATTCAATTTGATTGTGACTGCAGCGAGACAACGAACGCCGTGCGACGACACGGCCCTGGCATGATCGCTTTCGGTTTCTTTCATACGCATCTTCGTTATTACAAACTACCGTTTCACTTCTTATCGCAGTATAATAATTACTACAAGTCATTGGGATAATTAATGATATAAGTACCAGTTAAATTTTATTATGAGAGAATGATTATTCGCAATACTGTTGTGAGAGGGGCGAAAAATAATACGAGACATGGATAATGTCAATTTGTAATACATGTTTAATTGTAGCAGTATACGAAACTGTTTTCAAATCAAACCTTTTCTTCTCCAATCGTCTTGTATCGTTATAAAATAAAATTTATTTATTTCATATAACCATCAGCCATATTCCGATATATTTTATAATTCTTTATGTTCCCGAGTATCTGACAAGATTGATGTCCATTATTTTTTTATCTACCTCTGCATAAAATATACCTCTCTACTAACTTACGCAATTTTATTTAAATGTATGATTATACTTCGCAATCACAATATTATTAATACAGTTTAAGACAATCGCTGCAATAAGATATCGCCTAACGCAGTATTATTATTAATCATTAATTAATCAAAGTCGCTCTCGAATGTTAGTAGAGACTGAAGAAGACAGAGTGAACTCTTCAAGTTTGAAATCACATTCCGAATAATTCTGTTTCACATCAAACATTATTAGTTATTGAACATTCTCAATTCGAAAGGGGGTTCTTCATTGTTTTCCCCACTCAAAGAATTCAGCTGGGCGAATTATTATCCGGATAGTACAAAGCCAAAATATATCTACCCTAGCAATAAATATACCAGTGATATTAAAAAGCCCGATACGCATAGAGGTGGGGGGGGAAATCGAACATTAATTGAATCGTAAGAATTATTTGTATATACTTATTGATTTCGGCCGTTCAAAATTTCGAAAAAAAATCGGCATGCTAGTATACTTATATATATGTATCATGATTCCATAGCACACTGTGAATTTCATTGAAATCTTCTGACAAAAAACACGAAATAACTATTGAATATTTTCCATGATATATTGACATAAATCAGCTACGAATACATGAAGTAACCTTGTAGTAAGATTCTATGAGTAGATACATTACTAGACAACGTATGTTAATAATAATGTTTCCATATTAGCAGTGCAAACAAAAGAACAAGTGTCCGGCCTTGTCAAAGTCACCTTGCCCATATATACGTATAGCTACTTACCTGGTACATCTTCTGTAAAGTATTTTGTGTCATTGGTCATCACGATCGGACGGCATTCCGCAAAGAAAAAATAACACGCCCCTCAAATACGTTTGTTCGCTGGCGAAGCTGTTAACTACACAACTAATATTTTTACGGCAGTCGTAGTCTTGTCAGTAATTATTATTTCTGCACGTATGTCTCTAGAATTAATATTACTTAAAACTTCCAGGTATAAAGCATTCCATAATGATTTATTTTTCTCAACAACACTATCTTAACCGCGCAGCTTAGATTTTAAATTCTTTTTACTCCATGCATCTTCTATGCGTCTCCAATTATTCCTATCATTCACTTCTCTTCTGGCAAGATTATGCTAGCTTCACGTACCTTCGCTGAATGCACTATGAATAATTTTAAAAAAATAATTAAATTTTTAATTCTATACAATATATTTCATTGTTAACCCTTACAGAGCCAGCCGTTTTCTCACAAACTTATTTTCAGTCTGTTAAAACGCTCACTATGGCTAAAAATAGATCAATCAATGTCAATAGTAAAAAGTAGCGAATTATGTGAAATATATATTAGTTATCCCAAATACATCAAAAAGTAAACTAAACTCGTCGAATTCTCGCTAAGATGAATCGAAGAAAATCAAGAAGCTGAAAAACATTTAATCTACGACTTTGCAAGCAAAATGGCTTCGGTCGGTTTTCAATATACACCAGTGCTCCGCAACCGATGTATATGCAAAATACCAAAATTATGTTCCTGTTTAACATAATAAAACAGATTTGTGGGAGGATGGGAAAGATTGAACTTCTGCAATTTATTCAAAAATATAATTTAATCCTCGCAACTGTGTTGTTTGCTCGGAACGGAGCTTTTTGAAGTTGAAATTAATAAAAAAAAATATTGAATATCGACAATGAGCAATTTGCAATTAATTTTTTTTTGCAATACTTTCAATAGAACACCAACTGGCAGATGAAATAAATTCCGATAATGTTGCTGTCGCTTTTAAGAATTCGCTCTCATAAAATATTTTTCCTAATTTTTTTTTACGAATTGTTAGTAAAATCTGCTGAATATCTTGTTCTAAATTAATTACTATTATCAATTCGTTTTTATGTACAATATGTATCAATTAATATATTGTACATAAATAATATCGTGTTTACATATTAAAATTTGTCAGGATTGTAAAAATATAGTACATATTTTTCAAGAAATTATATTTATTCATATAAATTTTCTGCCTGCGGCGCAACCTTTGGCTTCTTGATAACTAAAAAAAAATTTGGAGGAAAGTGGTGGGGGAGGGGGACAACAAGCCCAATTATTTTGGATTGGCCAAACAAAAAAATCGGCAATACTTTTATCCACTCAACTTAGGTTAAACAATTTTTAGTAGTGACTATCACTTTGATAGGGGTAAATAGTTTATTTGGCTTTTATTAAAAAATATTAGAGCCACTATTTCAAATTCATCAAATAAAAATAGATCAATAAATTGTAAGGTTGTTTTATGAAATTTACTTTTGGCTTGTAGTGTGCCGCGAAATATTTATGAGTACTTAGGTGTGCCGTAAGTGAGAAAAGGTTGCGTAGCACTGATATACATTGCCAAAACGCACACAAGCGAGAACGTAGCCGCCTAAGTAACATAGGGCTGACGATTAATTTTGCATATCGGCAGTTCAAAGCTGAATATCGAGAGTTCGTTTCCAACATATATTTCCTTGTATTCTACTTGACATTTCCATGAACATATATCCACAAGTGCCCCCTTCTAGTTTGGCCGGAATACGAGATATGTAAGTCCATGATATGTAAACATGTCCAGCGCGTTCACCGGGTTAAACATGCTTGTGAAAATTCCGAGTAAGTGCCTGGCTATTGTGGATCACAACAGCATTAAATTTGGCTACGTCTGGTATAGTATCATGTATCATGCCATTTCGTTCTGACTACTTCAATCTATGAAAAAGTCGTATTAGGTTGATACTCATTATTCATGACCCCTCGGGAATCCTTCGGTCCTTATTTTAATTTTTTGTATATTATTACAAATATAAATTTTCTTTAGCATTCTTAATTAGGGTTCTTTAAATCTCACGTTTTTCTTAACCTTCCCGTTTTCATGCTAAAAAAATCCCTTCGGATCTCATGCAGTCACATTCCGTTACCGTGTGGGTTTTGTCATATACACGCATTTATAAAGCGAAATGACAATTTCAAAAAGTGGAATATGTTTTTATATAGAATTAAGTAATTATTTTGTCATATTTTGTGTGTTAATCCTGAAATACATATCAAACTATGCGAAATTATCGAAAGACGCAAGAATCGAAATTCTTCATAGCAGAACAAGCCGATACGTATCCAGGTGCCGTTTGAAACAAAACGGTTGCATAAGGTACGTCATGCATCTCGGATTGTTATTATACTGTACTAATTGTTACTATAGTGTAATGTTGTATTTTTCGATGGTAAAATTGACGAGGTTTTCAAAGTCTGCTTAATTATACAAAGAAGACGTCAACTATAATGTATTTGTAATTATATGTAGAACTATTTTATTTGCAAATAGAAAAATTTTCAATTTTTTATATCACCTATTTTACAGATAATTTAAAGGTTTAAAGGCTGAGGTAACTCACTGTTACACCATGGATACGGAAGGGTTAATATTTATAATATTCTGGCTAAAATCTGCATACGATTTTCGCTCCCAATGTGGAGCATATGGTCTCCTAATGGAGGTATCTTAACAGAATTTTTTCTACGAGAACTGCTTGTCACTCAGTTGCTCAACCTCTCTTTTCTTTTTCGAAGAGAGTAGGGATAGAAGGATAGGGCTATGACAGGACAAGTGGTTAGCTAATCGCTCTCGTTACGCCCCGTGAGGATGGGATTGGTGGGAGGGAGGACTCGGACTACGAATAGAAACCGTCCGCTCCGGGAATTGAACCCGAGACATCCGTAACCGTAGCCAGCGACGAAACCAACTGCGCCACGGACGCCGACGTCTACGTTTACAGCCCTTTAATAATACGTAGCACGCACTATAAGAAGTAATGGAATTCACCAAGGTCTCAGACTCGATTATCAGACTCTGGATTTACCGGTATCGGCATCCTTATTGGGCTCTATAATTTTCACCGTAGGTACCATATTATTTGTATCCACCCACATACTAAACCGAATCGTCATACTCGTTTCACTATCTGATATCATAACAAGTTTACATTTTATCTCACACAAATAATGGCGGTAAGCCGTGCCGCGGAATTAGCTGATCGTTCTTTGGGATACACTTTCGCAATGAATCGATACGCCGTCTCGCCTAACTGGTTTATCGCTGCTTACCAACCCAGAGGTATCTAAATACTGCTTTGCATGATGTACGATCATGTGATCTTGGTATAGTGTGTCAGTCAGTTATTCAACAGCCGGCCTCATAACAACAATAATGATATCCGAAAGCGGACATTCCTGGCGACTGTCGTGAGTCGCGCGCTCTGTTTGTATGTTGGATTAATGGCATTGATCCTCACAGTTTCCACCGACCTGAAAGAAAAGTTTTTCGTTTAACCTAAAGACAATTAAAAGCAGCTTTGTCACCCGGTACAAACATAGCGTAATTGTCGGCCTCTGTGGTCTAGTGGTAAGAACTTTGCCCTAACGATCAGGTGGGTCCTGGTTCAAATCCCAGCAAGGTTAATATAGACTTTTTGAATATAAATTTGTGATCTTGGATTTGGATATGAGTGACTTATAAAAATTCTCATCGAGTTTATCTAGTATGATTTTCAAATTTTCGAAATATCTGGCGGGTTGGTTGTCAGCTGTAATGCCAGTTAATATTTTTAAAAAATGCAAAAATTTAGATCCGAATGATGTGAGGATAGCATAGTATTATAATTTGAAACTAGCCATAAATAATGTTCGTACTACAAATGTTTCAAAACTATGTTCACTACACTCTAATGTAATAGTTAGTACCTCATTGCGTTTTAATTACCTTTTGGTCGTTCTGTTCATCCATTTAGTGGGGTTAAAATATTATTTACAACAAATTACTTTTTACGTGTCTTCTATCAGCCTTCCTCGCGAAGCGAACTTAATCGTCAAAGTCATAATAAATAATCATATAATTCTTAAAACATATCTAGATTTCCCTGACCTTTAATCTAAACCTTCCGGACTGTTGTTATGGTTGTTCTATCCGAGTGTAGCTACATTATTTCACGCCTTGGTTGGTCTTTAAATGTGATACGATCCAGAACCGTCTGCTTGGTGGAGCATGTGCGACCGCTCGTCTTTGGCCCGTCCTATTCCGTCCACTTCTGCTTACAGTCTTAGGTGGAAAATTATTCAAGCGAACCGTTTCACTCTATAAGACGTCGAGGGTGAAAATTTTCACCGGAAACGTCCACGCCATGGCGTGGAAATGTATTTTCTATTTTCAGATACTTATTTATAGTCAGTTAGAAGGTTTGACGTGTTCTTTAAAATAACTTTTCTGTCATAAATAATGCGTGGGAATGCAGAATTTTAATACGCAATGCAAATGTAGAATTCAATAATCAATCGTGATAAATATAAATAGGTTTATTATAGTATATTTGTGTGTTAAAGGTTTTATTGATAACGCATTTAACCCTTTGCACCCTTAATTAATTTAAAAAATTTAATAATATTCGAACTTATTGAATCCAATAATTAATTAATAACATATTTTATAATTATTTCAGGATTGCTAAGTTGTAAGGTATCAAATAAAAAATGTAGCATTTCAAAACGTGATATTTTTCAAAATATTTACCTGTGTATGGGCCAGGTTTTCTCTCACAAGAGTCTCGTTTCTATGCAGTCATTATGTTTTTTTGCGAAAATATGAAATGGATGCATCCATTCAAGCGCCTGCAGAAAGTCGCAGAGGTATATAATGCTCCATAAATTTGACTATTTATTACTATTTGAGAAGACCCCGGATTGAAGAGAGGCGAGCGGCTGGTTATCCGGAGTCCTGGAAGGGCTGATCTCAGACAAACACCATTTCAAATCCGGTTCAAAACTTATTTATTTTCCTTTCAAGATGCAGTGGTTTAACATTACACAAATATATAAATCTTAACACATAAAATTGATTCTACATTTACATTTACTTAGCAACTGAATTTACTTTAAGTTATAATACAAATGACACAACGAATTTTAAACAAAGTCCAATGCAAATAAAAAAAACAAACAATTCACATCGTCACGTCACCTCCGCCACGAGAGCGCAGCTCGTCCCGCTCGGCAGATCGTAATCGACTATCTACAAAAATTAAAAAAAACTCCCTGCAAAGTTGGAGCTACCCCTTTCCGTAAAAATGGACTCGTCCAGCGGACGTAACCGGGGGCTATTT
The DNA here is from genome assembly GCA_022494535.1 of Himalopsyche phryganea. Taxonomy (NCBI): domain Eukaryota; kingdom Metazoa; phylum Arthropoda; class Insecta; order Trichoptera; family Rhyacophilidae; genus Himalopsyche; species Himalopsyche phryganea. Next base: position 981,996 of record JAGVSL010000080.1, on the reverse strand, counting down.
GAACGCCTGGCAACAAGAAAGAGCCTATTCTGCGAAATATTGCTGTTGCTGCTGGCTGATTTCAGTTCAGGACACTAATGACACTTATACTTAACAAAAACCAGGGTGTGTCATATTTTAATAATAATGTTTTCTCATACCTAATGTCGCAATCGGATAAAACATATCCGGTGCAATACCAAGAAATGTTACTTCAAGGGAAATAAGAGCAGTAAAATAATCGTAAATTCATTTTCATAGTGTGCTGTAAAATGTGGAGTCCAGCTCGACATATGAGTTATAAGGGTTAATATTAAGTCTCTATAATATAGCAGTATTCTTCTAATTATTCCACAAGTTACAATACAATACTGTTTTTAAACCTTTTAAATTTGATATCATTTTCGGGTACTGCTTGATGAAATTGATTCATCAAAAATCCACACTATTTAACTTAGAGTTAGACATAACCGGTTTCACTTAATGGATCAATTGACAATGTTATTTTACTATTTTGAGTATATACAATTTTTCGTAGAAACTGATTCAATATTATTCAAGAATCTCTAATGTTGATATCAGAACTAACAACTGTAAGACTAACTGGGTCCAGTAAATAAAGATGTTTTCGTCACACGTAGTAGGTATTTTAGGTACGCACGAATTCGTCATATTTACTTCGATACTATATTTTACACTTAAAATTAGCAATTAATTATTCACCACATAGTTCCTTCCAACACGGTCGTTAAATTTATAGTCAAAATGCACTCTGGGCTGAGCGTTTCAAAATGCACGTGCAGTACTACGACAAACTGTGAATTTTTCAAACGAAGTTTCATTTTACATGTTTTTAAATCGCTTCGACATATACGCGGAGTTCGAATTGAATTTTTTATCGCCGACAAAACATGGTGGTCCGCAGAATCGCGCGAGAGTTACAGCGCTCGAGGCATCTTAACATTTGTTTATTAGTATGATAATTTAACAAAGTATCTCCTTTAAACGTTTCATAAATCCTGCATTTCAATAGCATTGTTATTAATTGTTCGAACGTTTAAATCGCGATTCATGTAATATGCCTCAGCTCATTGTCTAATCCAGATTTATGTTACTGTTTTCAACGCACTACGTCCTTCTCTTACCGTGGTATGACTTTAAGGAAGATTAAATCAGAATCGAAATTCCGGGGGAAGCTGGGTAGTGCAGCTAGTAAAATAATATTTAATCATACTAAGTTTAATTAAAAATGATCTCAGTTCGTTATGTAACAATTTTCAAAGCAATATCGCTATAGTATATATTGTTAGTTTATAGGAATGAAATCATTCACGATGTCAATTATTTATTCTCATTAATTGGTTGTTAAATGAGAACCAGTTAGAGAGACATTGCATAAGAGCACTGACCGGTTTCGAAAGGTCGTTTGACGTCATGTCCAAACGAAGAAATAGTTGAAATGAATTCCTGAGAGAATGTGTTTCTCCATCATATCCATACTGCTATTACATAAAATAAACTTTCACAGTTTCACCGTTAATTTTTTAGCGATTTAAAATAATTATTTCGTCATTTTTATACTATCATAAAAAACTAATTTCGCTAAGATCATTGCTGATAAATGATAATCATACGTTCGCATTCCTTTCATATATTTATTGCTAAGAATTTATTTTGGTCATATATTATTTTAGCACATTTATAAACAACGCCTTGGTGTTTTGTTTTTAACTTTTTAAAGTGTGGGCTTACATTTAAAACCCGTTAAAACTTTCTATTTCCAGTTTTATCTATTTTGAATTTTAATGTTTTATTATAAACCAATTGATGTAAGTGTTATTTTACTTTGCTTAGAAAGTTTTTGTTTAATTCACAAAAATATATATATTCTTCGGCTGTGGTCTTGTGGTAAGAACTTTGCCCTAGCGGTCAGGTAGGTACTTGTTCAAGTACCAGCAAGTTCAATATAAAATACTGATTTTTTCAAATTTCAATTTGTGATCTTGGACACGAGTGACTTATAAAAATCGAATTCATCTCGTATGATTTCAACTGTAGTGCCGGATATTTTTTTTATATTAATTATAATATTTATCGTTTCCCACTCAACACATCCGGTCATTAAAATGGAGTATAAATAGATAGCGACATAACTGTAAACCGTCAGTTTACCCAAACGCGCCAAACAGGTAATGCTTTACTAAAATACTACATGTGTGGGGATGCAGCCCAGTAGGTACATACATTTTAGCACTACGTATTTTTGTGTTCACTAGATCCCAAATATAACGCGAATGCTTTTACAAAAAAAAAAACACATTGATAACATGTCCACACATAATTTATTGATTTAATTCATTCGTGTTCTCGAATCTCCAAAGATGCCGAAGGCGGAAACCAGGGTCGTTAGTGACAAAATACATGGAAATGTATTTTGTCTTAAAAATTAAAATTTATATTCGAGTGAATTGTCAACTAGTTTTTTTTTCACTTTTAAGGTGTTAACTGTCAATTCTTGGTGGAAATACATTATATTTTAAAAAATAAAACACAATTCATTTGTACTATTTCCACATATTTATAATGATCAGGACTGGTTTCGCTCATCGCGAGCATTATCACCTGATCAGTTGCTCGCGATGAGCGAAACCGGTCCTGATCATTATAAATATGTGGAAATAGTACAAATGAATTGTGTTTTATTTTTTAAAATAGTTTTTTTTGTCATTCCATCATTGATATCAAGCGTGAACGATTTCATGTTAACTATTTTTAGCTGTTGATAAAACTGTAATATACATTCAAAAAGGTTGTCAATAATTTGATACTATTTGTAAAAATATTCACGTGATAATATTATCATCTCCTGGTCAATATAATTTTTTTTTTGTCATAATATTATTTTTACCATAATATTATTCAGTGCTACATATTTTTTGACAGAACATCTCCACTTTATGATACAACACGTAACTCAATCGAACGGAATTTAGAGCCGAGATAAAATATTTAACACAATCCGAATACATTGTTTTCGCTATCTATGTGGGACTATGTGGGGCTTTGGTCACATCTGCGGGTCACAGACGAACAGAGGCGATAACCTAGTACAATATATTTGATTTTATTTACCTCGTAGCCATACCCCCTTCAGTTTCTCGCAATGTATTCGCATAGTAAGTAACTAGAGTTTATTGGAGTGCATTTGCTATCGCAACGGACAGGCACGTTTTGAATAAAAGCTTTCGGTGTGCACTGGCGAATCACCATGGCAAAAGGGATGCGTTTAGTTCCCATTTGAAACTTTTGTTCTTCGTGGGGTATATAGAATGTTTTAATTATACACATTACTCTTATGTATAGTTAGGAATAATATTTTTGAAATGTCTAATAATTTAACATAATGTTCGTAATATTTTCTATGGATTCGCCCTTAACTTTGTGAAAATTCATGTTTCATACAACATTTAAATTTAAAAATTGTGCTGTCACTGGTTGCGTAAATATTTAAGTAACATTTTTATGCTCTTTTAGAAGCTTCTTCAGACAAAATTTTTCGTATGATTTTAGGTAAGATACACGTGTCAAGCATAGTGACACACACAGCCTACGAAGGTGGACATTTTATGTCCCCACAAAGAATTTTTTTACTTCTGTTCAAGTTTGATTTACAGCCACTCAATAAGTTGTTTTTTTATAACTAATTTTCATTAAAACTGTTTCTCAACTACATGGAAATAACCCATTCGTTAGGGATAGAAATTAATAAAACCATTAACAGTAATCCAGTATTTGGAAATAACACTTTTAATAGGATATGTAGCTCATCACTATTACATTTGGGATTTTCTCCTCCAAACATTTGTAATTAGTAGTGTTATTGTAACTAGTACTATCATTCATTATTTCTGTCTTACCCCCCTCCCCACGTCCAGTAAAAGGAAAAAAACCACTCTACCCTTAATTTTGAATTTAAGAATTGGAATTATTGTTTACCTTAGAAATAAATAACCTTGCGATATAGTTAATCCGAAGATGCTTCTTAAAGAAGCAAAATGCGTTACGTTAGTAACAAAGCCAGTGGAATAACTAAGTTATCAATTTTAATTTTGTATGAGGGTTATTTAATTTTCACAGAAGTTTGGTTTTAATCCCCACACTTATATAGATTTCTATATCGTTGACAGTCTCCCTTCTCTGCTTCTAATTCAGCAAACCATACAGGTACCATACATACAAACAAACAAACAAACAAACAAACGTCATCAAGTATAATTATTAGCATGCCAAACAGTCGATACAACGATTATTATACATGTATCTTTCCTCGTTTAACTGACTGCCGATATGCGGTCGTCCTTGCTTATTCAAGAGTTGCGGGGAGGTGGAAGTGGATGTGAAATCGCGTAAGATCATGCCTATATCTGGAATCAGGCGTGACATGACATCACGGTGTTTTGTGTACACCGGCCCGACGCTGGCTTATAAGGCGACTTGGTCACATTGCGCTTTGTGCGTCGACAAGTCATTTCCAATAAACAATTATATTGCAGTACCAAATAATTCTGATACCAACTGTGACTGACCTATCTGAATAACTCGACGATATTTATTATAATACGCTATTGGAAAGAGAAATGTATTTAAATTACCTGTTTCGAACAAAGAAATATCCATAATTTTCGCTTAAATTTACTTGGCTTACATGTATGTTATTCAAAAAATCCTTACAGCGTTTAGGTTATCGAGGTTTTAAGGAAACTGTATCAAGTGCACATCTCCATTTTACACTGTTTTCTTTTAATCCTAAATGGACATTATGAGCTAAAATTAATAAAAATACTTATCGTAGGGTACATACTCGACATGCTTTGTTTAAAACATAGTTTTTCACATATCAATCAATGAATAATCTGTGTAATTTATTTTCCAATAACACTCCCCGGTGGTAATTATAGTTGTAAATTTATTTACCCTACAATAGAATTCCATGCTTAGAAAAATTCTTTGTTTTACATATTATTATTATTGTTTTATTTTTTTTTATAATGTATAGTTCCTATTATCAAAAGCTTTAATACATATAAGATAAAGAAAGGTGTGTTGGAATGTTTTGTAATAACGAAGAGTTGAACCATATGAAATTGTTTCATATGTACTGTCTATTGTAAACACATAATAATTTGATAATTATTTAATTATAGTAAAAATACACCTAATTATAATAATCGTTGTCATTACGGGTAAGCAATCCTGAATATACTATAAGGTTATTTATAAAAATGTGTGGGACTGTATGTGTCATAATTTTGTTTATTATCCCACCTGTGTGGGAGAGGGCTTTGCAATTCAAAAGAATATACTTTGTAGTCTCCTGCGAATGTATTGCAAAACGATGAAGATCATAATTTATTGATGTATGTATTTTCAGAGCACGTTTGTTATTCACGTGTTCCAGTTGATTTGATATGTAAAGAAGCCACAATGGTGGTATATTGATGTAATGCAGCTTAATATTCTGCCGTGCGTTGTGAATTGGTATTTTTCGTTTTGTAATAGGTACCCTTCCTAACATATTTTGTATTTAGTTTTAAACTTTTTGTTCAAATAAAATCAAAACAAAGTAATATTACTTGTCTAGTAACCGTACCCGTCGTATATGACGGTATTGAAATTGAAATACTGTATGTCGAAAGTAGCTAGTACGTCGGAACTGTGTGTGTATTGCATAACATTTTATGCACCGCGAACAACGCGAAAATTTCATATCAACGTGTGATAATAATAAAACGTGTACTGAAGGGTCTGGGCTTTTATATATAAGATATCACAGAGTACAACTGGCTTATCCAAATACCTTTTGTCTATTACGAGAAAAATGTTTTTTTATATATACATATGATGCACTGCCACTTAAAAGATGTACTTATTTACTTATTGCATCCAATACCATTTAATTAAATGAATGCATGTAACCGTTTAAGTATGTTTGCCTTTCAATTGAGCTTGATTGCAGTTTTAAATATTGTTCCAACCAGTCGTATGATAATTAAAAATATTTTTTAGGCTATGGAATTTATTACATTGAAATATCAAAACAAAAATATCATGAAAAAACAGCCAATTTGTGGCATCCGAATCTGTACCGAAATCATTCTTGACATAAGTGATACGGTTCAAACTAATAATCTTGCGATATGTTACGCTTTCGTGGACCACCTAAAAAATTCATTACGCCCTGAAACTACTTGAATTTCCATATAGAAATTAAGATACGTTGATTAATATTACAGTTATTCTAATAATGGTTCATGTGATTAAATATTATATTATATATTAAATAATCTATTCCTTTGATGCTATGTTGTTGCGAACAAATTCTACTTGACAAAAAAATACCAAGAATCTCAAAAATTAATCAACATTTAAAACATTATTATAATACCACATTATGGTGAATTTTTCGAAGATTTAGCAGGAACGTTTTCGATTCAGTGATTTATGAACATAATGTTTCAAATGTGTGCGGTAAATATTCAATCAGCCATTACCCAAAAGCATTATCAATGCATGTATACTATTATTTTATTGAAATACGTAATACAGCACTTCTCAAAACTATTGATTAAATAATTAATATAAATTCGATTGACTGAAACATTTTAAAATGTATCTACTGCACTTTCTACTTAAAATATTTTATCCGATTATAATGGAGTTCTACTAAGTGAATGCTAATTCAATTAATATATATATTATATAATTTGTTAGTGTGCGAAAGCAAAGGGGTGTTTAGTCAAATTGGAATCGGGAATCAAAACATGATTTGCGTTACATGTTGTCCTCGACTTACGACTGAGATACGCTCCTAAACTTTGGTCGTAAGTCGAATTCCATACAAAATATTGAAATTAAATATTGTTTGGTTCAGTTCAGTTATAGCGGCGTCACTTTCATTTGTGGAAATGAAGCAACTGCAACCAAAAATGGTACGGATACATCAGAACGAACTTTTCAAATCTTATCTTGTCAGACGATCTCATACATGTTAAAAACAAAGTGAACACACCAAGTTTGGTCTAACATGCGGTTGCAATGTTTGTATTGTCACACCAGGTGTGTCGTACGCACAAGACGTGTTAAATATGGTCTACCGATTTGTTAATTATTCACTTCAAAAGTTAAGCGTACAATTACTATGTTTATATAAATAAATATCCAACTTTGAAAATGCTGTTTATAAATATTTGTCGTAAGTGCTAATCATCATAAGTCGAGGACTACCTGTATTGAGATCTTTATAATACTGTGATATGTCAACGTGACTGGCATTAATTCGACTGATCCCTTTTCTTTACGCATTATTTGAATTGTATTTATTTTGGCATATTAAACTCATTTTTCAATGCTTGTGGCTAATGGTTCTTTTTTAAATTTTATGTTATTCATTTTGTTTGATGAAATGAATTAAAGAATACTTTTTTACAGTCAGAAAGGTTTTCCGCTATGCAAGCATTTCGGCTCCGAATTAATGATACCGCTAATTTATAAATAGCTGCTGCACATTTTAATATTATTTAATTTGCCTTTGGGAAGCATCGGAATTCACAAACGTGTATGCAATAGATATCACCACGCCCCACTGACTTTTAATAATACGCACTGATAATTTTATTTGATGTGCATATTGAATTTTTTCTTCTGATGAGTGGGAACTTACCCTATTTCAAAAAAATATTTTTTATCTGGTTACTTCGAAGAAAAGCGGCCTATAATATTATTCAATATCATAGCGCCCAAGATTTCTTACTGTTTCTCTATTTCTAATATATGTTTTTCTTTTTCTTCCAGGTAAGTGACGCGACTGTCTTATACAATGAATAAATTTATTACATCTTCTACTTGATTTACCTTCATCTTGGCCCATAATGACTTCTTATAGTAAGTGATTCATAATTATTATAACGAGGAAAAAAAAACATCTTCAAGCGTCATATTTTTTTCAGACAATTTTTTATTGCCACTATTAATTGATTAGATACAGGCTGATAGCGATTCATTAGTACACAATATGTCTATTATCCAACGATAATTACTTCAGTCGAACTCTGATGAATATGTAATAAACATTAGTGTCTAGTTTATGATTCTACGAATAGTTTTACTTACTAATTAAATTGAATTTGGATTATTGAGATTTTGTACACTTCCATGTATGTCCTTTTAAATTCCTTGCCGATTTTGAATGAGCAGCTGAACCTTCCTAATTCTCCGCTATTATATCCGATACGTTGAAACACCTAACAGATGTCACTAAATGTGGAATGATTGTATATATTTACCCATTCGTCGAATTACACCCCGTCAAAACCCACAATACTATTATAATTGTAAAATCACTGGTATTTCTAAAAGAAGTTGAAAAGCGGCAATTCGCCTTCGGCAATTCGCCTTCGGCAATTCGCCACTCTGTTAATATGGTGTTTACAAAATAAGGATTAGGGCGATTTCCGAAATTTTAACTCAGGTATCGGTGTGGCTCTCAGACGTATAATGTGTTGCCTCGTAAATGATATTTGTCGCATTTGTATCTTCTATATAAGTGTTAGACACTGTTTACTGTCTGTCAGTTCGAGTCCATTCGTGTGCTCGAATGCCTGAAGATGCCGAAAGGCGAAACCCGGGTCGTTAGTGACAAAATACATGGAAGTGTACAAAATCTCAATAATCCAAATTTGATATTGAAATTCCATCAAGCACCCTCAGTCGATGTCTTAAATTAAATTGAAGTTATTTCACTTTTTGTCTTTATGTGTGATCTGCGGACTCGATGTATCGTAGAAAAATATCTATTTCACAAGTTTTTGTTTAAATTGACTTTTAATTAAAAGATTATTTGCAAATTCTGGTGACATCTTAGTTATGTCCTCATATATTATATAAAAACGCCTAGCTGTCTGAAGTATCCGGCAAGAAAGTTTTTACACGATTTTTTATGCATGATGTATTGTTAATCTTGATTTATTTTCCTCTTCCCCAAATTATTACATATATATTTTTTATAAATACTGGTTGCGTGTCATCTAATGATAATTCTAATATGAGATTTCTTATGTATATACGTATTAAGATACGATATTAATGTTATTATTTAAAGATTAATGTGTGATGTTATCATAATTTTAAACCTATGGCACAGATACAAATTTAAATATATTTATTTTCGTTAATAAAATGTATGATTATTCTATAAATTAACTTTATACATGTATTCGCACTTAAGAACACGGTCTCAGTATTTATTTAAATCTGCTTTCTCTTCATATTGCAATTATCGATCTTTGCAAATTCCGATCTATCTCGTGTCGCAAATATATTCGTGCTCAGCCCGATTAATACTCTATGATCGTTATGTTTCCATTGGACGTGTGTGCTTTAAATACCAATTTGCCAACACAATGCATCATTGTCTTGTGCACATTCGCATCATATCCGGTCGATTATGCCGCCACTTCCTCCTTAAATCTTACTGACTGATAACAGTCAGAGTCCGACTGAGAGCCGTTTTTGCCCATATTTATTTTCAAGTTACGGAAGGATCGTGTTCTTGGCTTAGAAAGCTTTCGGTTGCTCTGAACAGCTTTCGTAATTTATGGTGATTAATTTAGACTACAAGAGCAAAGGAGATGTGGCACATTTTTCAGTGAAATTAAGTAATCGTAAATTATTTAAATTTTGTTTTATACAATAAATAACAGCCTCAATAGCATTAGAATAAGGTAAAATTAGGAAAGTATTTAGTTCCACACAAATATGTAATAAAGTTCACAAATATTTCGTGTAGATATTTCTGAGTTGAATGGAGTTCGAGCAAGCGAATGCCAACGTTATTTGAACTAATTTAAAATATCGCACAATTGGATTAACTCACATGATTACCGCAAATATATATAAAATTAAATTAAAAATTGATAACTTGGTTATTCCACTTGGTTTATCACTAATGTGACGCGTTTCGCCTCTTTAAGAAGCATCTTCAGACTAACCGTATCGTAAGGTTATTTATTTCTAAGGGAAACGATGATTTTAATTCTTAAAAGGGTGGGGTGGGTTTTATTACATTCTACTGGACGTGTGGAAGGGGGTAAGGTATAAACACTGTTACACTATATACAAATCAATTACTGGCACCTGGATGTGAAAAACCCAAGGGGAATAAATTTAATAATGGCGAGCCGCCTGTTCTGTTTAAAATGTTATTTACTAATCCTCCATTACTGTTAATGGTATTATTGATTTATAAAAATTCTAAGCTATTCATTTTAATACCTTTTTTATTTACACGATGGAGTACTTCTACGTTATTATTTTTATCAAAAGTATGATCATTTTCAATTAAATGATTCGCAAACTCTTTAAAGTAAAAAATAAAAAATCAATTACTTTTGAGACATCTTATGTGTTCTTTAACTCTAATATTAAAGCTTCTACCTGTCTGTCCTATATAGAATGCTTGACAGTCTTGATAAGAGAGGCGGTATATTCCACATTGTGACAATGATTCTATTCTATATATCTTTATTGTTCAATAAGATTTTACCTAAATTGTTATAATAATAACCTTGTAAATAATAATAAATAAATAACCTTGCGACAAGGTTATACCGCCGAATCCATAAAAAATACCGCAAATATATTTTCAACAATTTGTTGAGTATGTGTGTACTCTAGTCCAAGAAACGTAAACCAAATAGCGACATCGATTTACAATTATGTTAAACTACGTTTGCCTTTAGAGTAGAATATTGCAATATTTTTATATATTTATGACAAATATATATATATATATATTTGTCATAAATCATATTTTTTTCACAAATGAATACCATCAGCTGATAATGCGTACTTGTACAGAAAACGAGTGTGTTTTAATTCAAGAGAATGTGTTTTTATTCTAATTGGTAACTAATAATAGTTGCCCTACTCGCGCTACTGCGCGCGTTGCAAAGTTATGTTCATCGATTGTTTTTTCTGATTGTAAACCGCTTTAAAATCATTTAAATTCTCATGATTGTAATTTCTCACCGATCGTTATAAATTAATTATCTTTACCATCTAAGAGATAAATTCTGTTTTATATCATCTCACGGAGCGGTTCGAAGTATTAGAGTTCTTATTATTTTCTTAATCTTTTTAAGGGAAGGAGATGTCTATTTTTAGGTTCCATTAGAGACAGGTGATATTACTTATTATCTTCCGCGCGAGCAAACAAGACAAATCCATCGGGCGGAGCTATAAATTAATTACTCACACCCTCTTGCGCTTCAAGCAATTACTTTACGTGATTGTTTGCTTTCGAACCCGATTGTTTTTGGAAAAAATCATTCCTCCGGCGAGGAATATTATTCTGTACTTATTACTTACATGCCGATATTGTATATTTATATTACTGAATACATTTTTTTAATATTTAATAATCGTATAGTATGGCTCTTATAGGAATATGATGGCATTCTTATCGAAGGATTGAAAAAGGGCATACATATTCTGTCAACAATATCGCTGCCATAAAGAAATAATTGTTCTACATAAGAAATCATTTTTATTACGGACTCAAATGGAAACTTTTATGCATTCATTTATAATTGATGTGTATCCCAAGGCATGGACATATGTGATGCTTTCATCCTTCCCAGACTCCTAAAAAACAAGCAATTAAAAAATACTTATTCATTTCATTATTCTTCTTTTCTTTAATTACCGTCTTGGAACTGGAAGCGGACATTGTGATAACAAAAAACTCTACTGTTTATTGGGTTTGAAAAATACTACATTGTATTTATAGCAACATCACATTGTATAAAAAAAATACCGTGTTTTTTGCCACCCAAATATGGCTCAATATTTTGTACTGTATAACTTCCGCATGTAAGCATATACATTTCTATACAGCTCTTATCTCGATAAATGTCACACATATATTATATGGCGCATGCCGATTGTGTGCGATATAGTTTGGCGTAGTCATCATTTTATGGTGAATTTCGCTTTATCACACCGTTCGAGCACATTTTGAAAAGAGTCTGAGAAATATTGAAATACAGCGAATGCTTACCGCGATATTTCCTCGGCTTGTGAAACATTCCGTCATCCTCGAGGTGAAGTGCTTCACCAGCAGAATTCTTCTGTAGGAACTTCGGAATTTATTGATATATTATTACCACACAGGTCATAATGTAATGGTCCATATATCGAATGCTTCCTTCTTTTTGTTTTGATGTTGTCATTTTTTAATCCCACCGCTGTACATATTCCTTATCAATAACAAATTTGAATGAAGACTTTTTAATGCCGACCTATAGTATATAATATGGATTTTTAAAGCTTAATGTATGAGTGATGATATGGATATTCCATGTTGTAAATAAAGAAGCACAGTAATCTTTCAAGGATTTCTTTTAAAAAAATATGCCTCAATATTAAAATATACCATTTCTTAAGCTGTATCATTTGTGTATTGGGTATTCCTTTTTCAGCATCTTCGAGGTTGCATACGAAACAACAATAATTGTTCTGAAACTCATTATAGAATGATTTAAGCGATTTACATGTTATCAATTAATTATCAATGGTATCAATACCATTTATATTTATTTGTTGTTTATATTATAATCTTTTATTTGACACTCGTGTTTCTCATTCTTCCGAATATGTGTGCGAAAAATAATTTTTTTCTTGAATTTTGGCATATTAATAAATAACATCTTACTAAGCGAATCTAAAGATAAGAAAATTTTTCCAGTATTCCTCATTCACTTATGAATCGATTATAATAATGCATATGCAGATATGATTTTATAAAATGTATCATTGATCCTAAAAAAATGTCACAATGAGTTAATTTTCAATATTGTTTTCTTGTCGGAATAAAAAACAACGAAAACACATTACATATTTCTGGTTCAGTTAAATTGTTTATACGTTGCCTTTTTCAAATGTAATTAAAATGTGCAATTTTTATTTTACACGCGATTCTTTATTTTATACGCAATGTTATCGAATTTGTACATATATTTATACTTTTTCGGACACAAAAAATTGTGCTATAAATCTCTTCTAAATATATAATATGTCGGCGTCCGTGGCACAGTTAGTAGAGTTGTGGGCTACGGCTACGGATGTCTCAAGTTCAATTCCCGGTTCGGACAGTTTTCATAAGTTGATATTTCAATAGATTTATGGATTTCTGTTCGTAGTCTGAGTGTTTGTGTTGTCTAAAACCCCCTCCTCACCCACCCATCCCATCCTCACGGGGCGTAGCGAGAGCGATCAGCTAACCTCTAGTCCTATCCTAGCCCTATCCCTCTATCCCTACTCTCTTCGATAAAGAGAGGTTGAGCAACTGAGTAGCAAACAGTTCTCATAGAAAAGTTCTGTTGGGATACCTCCATTAGGAGACCATATGCTCCACATTGGGAGCGGACATGAAATATATATATAATTAACTTCTTGGTATCAAAATGCAATGCTTTCACGATTATATACAAAGCGAACATCGCAGAATCAATAACGTCATTCTCTATTCCATATTTTCAATATAAGAAAATATGAAATGTTTCACCATCCACTTTCATCCAATTTTCACGCTAGTGATCCATTTCCCGTTCGAGAGTAGTACTTGACGTCGAACGAATAGCAATAACCTCAATGATGTAGTAAAGTTTCCGTCGGAGGAAGAGTCTCTCATGTTTGTTTCCCTTAGGCGCATCTCGATCGGGGGAAAGCAGGCTGCATTATCTAACGGATTTTTCCGCCTCTCTTTTGCTCTTCGTCAAAATTATTATTACCGCTCTGTTCTTTGTCTCCCAACAGTTTTAGAGCTCGATTTGATTTGGTAGACTTATTTTGTAGAGCGATAGTTTTAATGGCTAGGGAATTAATTAAAATGGTCTTGTCCGTAGACAGTAAACAAAAATCTTTTTTAAGAATTACAAATTTGTTCATTTTTTATATCTGGCATGAATTGTACTGTTTCTAACACATAATATTCGATAAGGGATAGGGTGTTTTTAATACTAATTTGTTGATATGTTTTTCTCCATGCCAAGTCCGTAACTAATCTTATAATAAGTATACACGTGCTCGTCTAGATATTTCATACAAGATGTGATCACGATCCACTAGTTCAGTTAATGGAAGATTAAACTTTATAATGGAACAACCAAAAAAATTTTGTAATTTTAATTCAATATTTTCCAGACCATGACAGGCCGATGTTCAAACATGATTTATTATCACAATTCTACCAATGATTTTTTGTGATTTATTATTAAAACCTACCAATATTTTATTAAAAATTCATTAATTATAAAAAGATATTGAATAGAAAACTAATAAATTGTTAGTAGGTGACCTTTTAAATATAACGAGTTGCCCTTGCCCCTTAAAGTCATTTCCTATTGATTATCTGCTACACTAATAGTGAAACCTTCTATACTAATTTCCGTTCAACTATAAAATCAATTCATAGTTACATTTGTACTATTTAGTGTAAGGATTCTCAAAAAAGCAAAATAAAAAATAGAAAAAAATATCAATTTAAATTGTACATTGAAACCTGGCGTATTCTCATAAATTGCATCATTGTGTATTGCATTCGGATACTACGCGTGTATTTGTAGTAACGCTTACTAACGTCTAGTATAGCTTTTAAAAAGATTCAGTATTAGAAAACTTTTCATGACGGATACCACTTGTTTCAGGTACCTGCATGTTTAAAGTTTTTCTCTTTCTTAAACTGTTTTCTAAAGTTGGATCGATTTCTTGCAAAAGTTTTATCGTGGACTGTGCCATGAAAACTTTCATAATCGTCGCCGTCATCTGAGGTTATTCTAAAGAACTTTTTTGAAATTTATGAGGTTTGTTAATACTTTATATGTTTGAGAGTATAACGTTTTTTTTCTATTTTATAAACCGAAGATTTATGTCGACACATGATCCCGGCGGTAATATATTGTATAATATAGGCACAATACGCCTGTAGAAGTTTTTGAAATACATCTGCGAACCGTCAAATATGAGAATAGAAAATGTGGCGCTCCTCCAGTTAGATGAAAGGGATGTATTTTTGATATTTTCTATGGATTTTGGCGATAAATTTGTGGAAATTCGTCATGATATAAAACTAAAATTGGTAACTTAGGCTTTGTTTCACCTCTTAAAGAATCATCTTCAGACTAACTATATCGCAAGGCTAGATATTTCTAAGGTAAACTGAGGTGATTCTTATTCTTAAATTAAAAATAAAGGGTGTGGCGGGTTTTGTTTCGTTAAACTGAAGACATAAGAGGTAAACAACGAATGATTTTCACTAATTACCATAACACTACTAATTACAAACCTGCTTGCTCAACCTCTCTTTTCTGAAGAGAGTAAAGATGGAAGGATATGGCTAGGACTGGACTACTGGTTGGCTTATTGCTTTCAATCCTACGCCCCGTTTTTTTCATTCCCTATCTAAGTTTTATTATATAAAGTAACTGCATATTATAGTATTTATTTTTAAATCTACTTTTGATAAAAAAAATGTGCTGGATCTAAATGTAATCTGCGCAACTGATGTTAATGTACGTAATTCATTCGATAAAACGTTGAATTAATTTAGTACTTTTATCTTTACCGTGATTAACTATCTCCTGAACATTTTTTCAAGTTTGAAAGGCCGACGGTATACCAATTTTTTTATAGTTGTTTTTATGTTTTTTGGTAGCGTTTACCTTTTTTATTGTTGAAATATTTAAGATTTCAATGGTGTTAATTAAAAAAGAACCTTCCAAGTATCAACGACGTTCGATGAGGGGAAAATAAATTGATGATGGTACTATATGTCCCACGCTTCGACTGGTTAAGCTTTGTTTAGGTTTTATGACGTTCAGAAATACGCTTGAATTCAAAGTTAGATCGTAATCTAAAAATGTAATCAATGCATGTAACTATTTGGCTGATTCGAATATTGACATGCTTTCCAAGTCGGTGTCGTTGTCAATCAGTGTAATTTATTGATATTTTCTCTTGTAGATTGATTACACTTGACATCAGTCTTGCGGAAAAGTGTGCAGATGATGTACAGAAAAACTTGAAATCGATCACTTTTAAGGTGTTAACTGTCAATTGGTGGAAAGGCTTTATATTTTAAAATTATAACGATTTGTTTTGTACCACTATCTCATGTTTAAATTCCACTTTAAAGTAAGCCATCAGCCATTACTCGAATAAGCAAAATAAGAGAAAAATACTACAACTAAACGGAAATATTAACTTTGCGGTCATATTTTCCATTGTTTGTGATTTTCAATTAAGAACCAATCTTAATTACTTTCCTGAACTTAAGAATAATTAATACGCGAGTTTTACTGTCATCGAAATATCGTGTTTTCCTTCGCTGTCAGAGGCTGGCTTTTCTGATGATTTTTTGTCGTTGTATATTAATATATTTCTGGCGAACTTGAAGTCATTATGAAACGTCGTCTGCAACTTTGAAGACGGCTCACTTTATCTCTCGTGCCGTCTATCTGCATTTGACATCCACTTTATTATTCCCAGATTAAGTTTGTTCTCTCTTTATAGTTGCCTTGACTTTAGCGAAACTCCTTTCGTAAAATATTATAGTATCATCTATTTTCATCGTAAAATTTAAATTGCCTTCATTATATGGAGCACTTCGTCGCGAATAACTTTTGCGGCGTGTGTAGTTAGCTAACAGTCCAATATATTCCGAAGTGATAACAGCTTTTATTTCAATATGCGACAGCCTAAAGTCGCGACTGTTTCTTGCATTAATGAAAGTAGGAATCTTAAAGTCAAAAAATAAAATGTAAATCCACTGTCTATAATGGTTGATAGATTAAACTAAACGAGACGATACTCATTTATATAAAAGTGTTTGCTTTCAATCCGATATTTTTCTATTTGCTGGAAGATTGTATATTTATCATTTTTATACAAGTGCCTAAATCTGTGTGATGTCTCTATCATTCTTCCATACTCCGTTTTGATATAAGATCTTTTAATGTTATCGATAATCTATTTTGTCAACACGCAATCAAAATGGTACGCCGACATAGCTATCGACTATATTTGTCAATTTTTGTAGTACTAAATACATTGCTATTCTGTATAGTTATAATACGGTTCTATCGGGTTCTACCGATTTAATCAATAGCAAAATGCTATATATTGATTTAGCTACTTTAATCCCACGACAGTACTGTAAGACGAATGTTATTGTGTTGACTCTTTCGATAAATAAAACAACAATTAACAGTAATGCGTTTCATAATGTCTTGCTACGCAAAAAACGTTATCCCACTAGATGTAAACAAGCAAGATATTTATTATCCTAGTTTAGACCGAGTGAAGTTCTATTCTGGAAGCGCAAGTATAACGGAGAGCGTGTTTCTCCGTTTCTGAATTATTTATAGAAATTGGAAATTCCGATTCTAAAAACAGTTATTCGTAGATAGTTCATTTCCTATGTTGAAAACAATTCCTTACCTCTGGCTACATTAATCTTCATTTGTGTCGTCAAAGCTATTTAGCAAATGCATTTGTTTTTAGTCTTCTGAAAGTTTTTTCTCTTTACAGTACTTGATTTTAGTAAATATGTATTATTTCTGGATAAAAATCAGTTTCTAATTATTATGGTAATATCAATTGATACGACACAGTGAAATGTTCACCAATATTTTTTGGATTTTTTTTTAACAGAATTGAACTGGTCTGCTTGAAATTTTTGTTTTAATTACTTTTCTGATTCATCGGCTACTATACACCGATACGTGTGAAGTAATCAGTAATTTTCGAATCCGATTAGTGCATGTTGACGGCTGTATATTGGCAATTTTGAATTGACACATTGTTACCGACATCCAGCATTAAACGAAATAAAAAAGAGTGATTACAAAAAGTGAGTTTCACACAGTAACATTTACGGGTAGTAATCATTAATTCTAAAAGCTTTCTTAAACAGCTTTGCCTACCCAATAAAAGGTGGCAATGCCTACTAAAATACTACCGACGATGTTATATTACCCGATATCAACAATACATAAACGTTGCACTTCAAAAAACATATGTACATGAACATTTTTTTTTGTTCGAAAATCGAACCCTATCCTATTTAATATAAAATATTAAACTAGTACTATGAATGATTATGTCGGCAACTGCTACTCGCTGTATAATTGGGTGATAGTTCACAAGTTTGTTTTAAAATGTGTACACGCCCTTACTTTATGTTCTCGGTGGTTGAAAAATCTATTCTTTGTTATTACTGTTGTTTGAACAGCAATCAGTGATGATTGATAATCGTCGTTTGTAGCGTTATACATTAGTAAGAAACGTAGACATCAACGTCTAATACGATTAGGCGAATGCATCGCTCTGCAGCGTGCTCATCTTCAATGTTCAGTCACAGTAAAGCAACGTAGAGTCTCCGGCCGACGTCACATCACGAGCCTTGCACGTATGACATTTGCTGCGCATGCACCTCACTGACAACTTAATTGGATTATTATTTGCAGCGGAGTGATAAAACAGTGCACCAGACGGCAGAGCATCCTTGTTATTTTTACTGCCACATTAAACTATGCATATTGCCCGATGGCAGCTTTTAGCGGTACCATATTCACTATAATGGAAATACAACATGATTTTAAAGTGGCACTGTCCCATGCACTTTTTAATCTTTTTAGTGTCAGGCAAACGTGATTAAATTGTAAACTCACATTTGATTGAAACCAAGAAAAGAATTGTTTATTATACAACCAATTATTATAGATTTCATTTAATTGTTCTCACATATTGAACCAGTGCCGCAACTAGCCCTACAACTACATGTTGGTTGAACTAGTAAGAGAGATCGGGAAAAAAAATTTGACATGCTCACTTTGCTATATAATTTCTGAGAGGTCTGATATAACTCGTTTCCAACTTTACAAAAGACAATAATGATATGGCTTTAGTTAAGAAATGGTGCATTTTCAATAGGTTTATAGTTTAGAAGCTTGTAGATCAAAACCAAAATTTCTGAATATAAAATAAGAGATACAGCTTCAGTTCTTCTACGACGTTCTTGAAATATTTGGAGTACGTTTTCGTCGTATTATCACCGCCTTTCGACTGGTCTTTTTCATATGGAATCTGGACGTTCTACGCGAAACTTCTTATCACTTAATAGATAGTTAGATATGAGTCATTCGTGAACTAAAATACGATAATATTACGTACCACAATTCAGTTATACTCATTAGTTATTCAGCCCCTATTTCACGTTCGTCTCGATGCAAGCGATAAATATGAAAACTTTTTGAACCTCAGATATTTATAACGTCGTTATGTTATCAGAGTCTACCGAAGTGTCTTAAAATTATGCAGCGACTTTTGGTTAACATGCAGAACTGATATTTACTGCACTAAAGTGAAGTAATTCATACAGAGGCCATGCATCAATCAATGTTTATTAGAGCATTACTTATATAATCATCATTGTTTACGACATGCGCGGAGTTGACTGCACCGCGTTGTACAACAAACTAGATACATGCAAGAGAATGATTATAATTCAATAAATCATTTTATTAATTAATGCATTTTTAGTTTTTGCTAGTATTCTTATTATAAATACGGCGCCTAATTTGTGATAATAAAATTTCAATTAATTACAGCAAAAAGTGTTACAACAAGTTTTTTTTATGTTGCAACAATTTTTTTGGTTGAGAACAGAACGTCCATAGTCGTTATCGGAAATTATCTGCATTTATAAAAGGTAGTCGTGACTGCTTAAAAGTACTACATTATTGTATTATTCACCCGTTGACTGGCAAATTTAAATTAAACCTCCATAGAAACAGCTGGCTGTATTTAAAAACGGGCGAATGCAGGAAAAAATAATTACCATGAAACCGTGTTTATCATTCTGAACTGTTCATTAACTAACTGGTCAGCTAACAACTGTGCACCGACCATTACGTTTTGATTTATTAATCAAAGTAGTGAATTATTCAAATTGTGATTGCCATGATGGCCGACGGATCACTGTGCTATTGTCAATACCACATTTAGCGCAAACATATATAGATTTATAAGCTTGCTTTAGGTCGATGTTTTTTTTCTTTTCTTTTCTTTAGTAGTCCGAGAAATAATGACTGATGTATTTTCTATATGTAACACAGTTCAAAGTAGCCGCAATGGAGCGTTTTGACAACTGATTTTTTTGTTAAAAAGGATATTTATTGTCGTATGTGAAAGAGTAAGTCGTTTGATTAAGCAGCTATCTCCTTGTGGAATCTCCACATAATTTACAACCGATCAGTACGCCATTTGGAATTCAACAATATTCATCTCATATATTATTTTAACAACAAACCATCGAGTACTTACCTTAACTATTACAGATGTAATACGCGATTGGTACCCACGAATATATCAGCTGGGAGATGATACATTTTCAATAAATGTATATATATTTATATAATATAAAACTGTTTTAAAAAATAAAACACAATTTGTTTGTACTACTTCCACATATTTATAATGATCAGGACCGGTTTCGCTCATCACGAGCATTATCAACTGAGGAATGCTCGTGATGAGCGAAACCGGTCCTGATCATTATAAATATGTGGAAGTAGTACAAACAAATTGTGTTTTATTTTTTAAAATATAATGTCTTTCCACCAAGAATTGACAGTTAACTCCTTAAAAGTAATATAAAACTGCATACATTGATCAGGCTCAAAATAACTCTCGATATCTAACCATGCTACTCACATGCAAATATCTCGCATTGACGACAAGCGAACAAAACATTGAATGAATCGATCGGTAAAGGATTGACTGTTGGATAGACTAAATCCTCTTCGAGTCTACGTCGTAGCATCTGCGTAGTAGCATAGACGTCTGCGAATTTTATCTGATCATTACTGACAACCATTCTGCGTCACAAGGCAAAATTAAGTCTACGGCACAATTCATATTCTGGCTAATGAAACATATACTGTAATTTACTGTATGTTTAATTGACAACGGTTTATTGTTTTACTGTTGTAAGCGCCTAATCGATTTAATACAGCTTATATTTTGCTAGATTAAGTGCAACAAGTTGTATATAAAATTGAGTAATCGTTCCATACCTGATAACTTTGCCACTTTTTTTCCAATTAAGTACATCAATACTCTTATATTTTAAATACAGCCGTATAAAATATGACGTATTTTATACCCATTCGAATTATTTATTTGTAATACTTGTACATAAATCGATTTGTTTGGCATACTTGTTGAATCTCATGGTTTACAACTATTGTTTTATTCAAGAGTAAAATCTTATCACAAAAGCCATATCTTCTATTCGAATTTGTATACATACAGAATCTACGTGTCTTTTGTGTTCGGAAATGCTTGGTGTTTTCGACAAACATTTGCCGAATACAGTTTCATTGTATACAACTGCCTGGGGAAGGATTGTGCCTATTGGCCGTATTAGATTATTATATCTCAAGTGGATTTTCGAAATCTATGAAAATAATCCTACCATTGTTTACGCGTGTTTACATTCGCTTTATATTAGAGATATTTTAGCTTCACCATTACTAATTTACATATATTAGTTGTTTTGGTTTGTAACGCATCTTTTGCGTGGAATATTAATTCGTCCATCAGGAATGTTCGACAGATTAAAAACATATTAAGAATTTTGATGTTTCAGATTTGTCATAAATTATTGTGTTGATTATAGTATTATAAAACACAATTTATAATTCCTAAATTTCATATCTTTCTGGCTGTAATAATTAATAGAGATGTAATAGTGCATACTACTCTGCTATTAGAAACGTACACATTATGCAATATAGCGTATTATTCGCAGTTTATCCTTAAGCTTACTTAGTCCTATCTTATTTACACCTGGGATTAGCAAGGAAGCAACTACGCTTACCAGACGATTATATTTAATTCTAGTATACTAATAATATTACCTGTGTTATCTGTACCAATATTTAGTTACAACAATGACGTCACGGATGAACATCTAAGCCGATTATTTCGAATAGATTAATACTGCCAACAGCAGCAAAGATTTATTACATCGTAGCGAAAAAGAAAAGCTCCATTAAAAACATTTGTGTTTACAAAATTTAAAAAGCAAAATCTAGGGGTTCTTTGTCATATCGTCCATTGGGTTCGTGTCGAAATTAACTAAAAGTTTTTGATAAATTTTTGGATTCTACGTACGTGCGTATATATATATATCTGGAATGTTGAAAAAGTTTCGTCGTAATTTAATTGAAAAGTTTTCAATAGGCTTCTCATTTGTGTAGAATGAGACTCTCGATTTTCTCGCGTGAAAGCTCATGCTAAATTATTTCGAACTTTCTCTTATACTTTTTGAATTGATAATATCCCTGAAACCCGCTCGTCCCCGTATTACCTGTCATTTTAACATAAATATTATGATATATCACTTTTAAGGTGTTCACTGTCAATTCTTGATAGAAAGGCATTATATTTCAAAAAATAAAACTTTTTTATTAACTACTTAATTACTTTAAAAAAAATTAAATTATCATATATCTAAATATTCAAACTACATTGTGCCGCTTACAAATCCTGGGCGTGACATTGATTGTTTTCTAACGGAATATTTATCTAATACTTATCAAAACTTTTCGTTAACGAAGCCTACTCCCCGAAAGCTCCTTAATAAACTTTCAAAATGTTGTAAAGTTATTTCTATCTTAACGTCTCGTTGTTCTGACGGTCCCTTGACACTGGTGTATCGTTGAGAAAACTCGGAGATGCTTTCATCTCTCCCGAATAGTTCAACAGATGTGCTCCGACTTTATGTAGCTAATGTACAAAAATACGCAACCCAAATGGAACTGTGCTATTTTTCGTTTAAAATAATATTATTTTACTTTGGAGGCAGCCGTAATCGTGATATTTTTCTCATCTGATGTTGGAGAAAAAAATGCCACCATGGCAGAAAAAGTGTCTAACGTGGGAAAGAAAATTATTGTTTGTCTTCGGCTCTAAATATACTATTCACTTAGCAGGGTTTTCTTTACCCATTTTATGACCGAAGTTTTTTTTTCTCTATAACGTTACCAAACAGTGTTGGTGGTGTGGGTGGTTAATTCTTACATTAGACATTTACGTGTCTAAATCCCGGCTGCTTCAAAATGTTCTTTTTTGCTGTCATGTTTCAAGTAAGAGAAGTTGTTTGAATTTGTCTTTAAAAAATAATTGGTTGAGAAGAAGTAGCTAATTCACTGTGTTACATATCGTCGTTGTTCTGAAAGAAGACACTAAAACTGAAAAATACTAGTTTTGAGTAATTGGACTTTGAAGTTTTTGAAATTCTTGAAATCCTATACCTTTTTTATTCAGTTTTTTTCTACAAAACTGTTTTTAAGTAAAAGTGTAATTTATAAAAATGAGTGTGTTCTTCCATGCGGTATAGTTTGAAATAAGCAACAGTTTGGTATTACTATCTAAAATTACATTTTTTTGATCTATTGTTTTCTTCCAGAACAGCGATGATATGTTTATTCGGCATAATACTGTGCCTTCACGTTGACACTTTTTTTGGTCGATTTATTGAACAAACCTTGTCAATTGATATATTTAGATGCAGTGTGTTCTAGTGTGTGAAAGTATATAACCTATAAAACACTTCGTTATGTATTTATGGCAAAATTAATAATCAGGATCTTATAAATTTTTTCATAATGGCTCAGCGCCTATTTCGATGTTATCGTCATAATTCTTCGTTGTTCAATCTCTTTCCTGCGCGTTGAGTTGTGCTGACATGCAATTTATCAAAATCGCTGCCAAATCGGTGCGGTATATTTTAGCAAGTTTCTTATCTCATTTTTATCTCAAGTAAGTGACGCTTTGCAATATTTTCGAAAAGATTTTTTCATCTGCCCTATCAAACTTTCGTGTGAAGCCATAATATTTTATTTTAAAATTGTATGTTTTCGATGCAGTCTACAGTGTTTCCTATTTAGTAGTTGTTTATTTTTAGTGTAAAACTATGTTAAGCCATATAAATATTTCGGCACACTACCGCTAAAAGTTTTGCTTGGACAAATGACAGTTTGGTCATGAAATAAATCCCAGAAAAATTTGATCCATGTTTATTATTTCTTAAGATTAATGTAATTTAAACTATATGTTATAATAATAAAGTGAATATACCTCCTAATTGTTGGTTATAAACAAATAAAATCATAGTTCTGAGAAAGACATGGTGTCAAAATATCTAGAGTCGTTTTATTAAGAACTAAATACATAGCTATTTTTTTGTCTTATTTGTGCAGTAATGTTACCAAATATGTTAAATCAAAAGTTTTCTTTTGTCAAAGATCCTTTTTATAGTATTCACAGAACGGCGATCATTCTTCGCGCGATGATTGATGAGGGCAAATATCCTTTATCAACGAAACGTTATTTTTTCGTCCCGTGCGCGAATGGCCCGGTTATTGAGAGTGAAAGAAAAGTCTCACCATTACATGCTAAGCGCAAACCTATATTTATGTATGCGGTTTATCGATACCATTATTGCCTTTTCTTTTTATACTCCTATCCTCAATACCTACGATAATATTATACAAGCGACATAAAATTTTAAGCGACTTCGACTTGTCTCTGACATTTACCGAAGTTTTGCTCGGAAAGATTTTCCAATATTAAATACGTCGCAAAAATTCTGCTCTTTAAAATATAAACATTGTCAGCCTTTCCTTACATTTAAAATCATATTAATTATTATTTTATAAATTAAAAACAGGAATCAAAGATTTCGTAAATTTCCTTTCTATAATATATATATATTAAATATATCCATGGAGATTCTCGCATTGATTATTTGTATTACAATACTGGAGGAAAATAACGAGTTATAATGATATTATTTGTGATATCGATTGAGGATGCTTGTTGTAACTTTATTATCAATCTGGATTGTTGTTTGACAGCTCGAATTCATCATTGCACTTGAATACCCGAAGGTGTCGAAAGTTGGAACTCGGGTCGTTAGTGACAAAACGGTTAAAAAAACATATTATCAGTTCTGCTTTATTTCACATAACTGCCATTTGACGGTGTTAGATTTTACGGTTTTTTGGTCATATTATTTTAGTTAGTAAGGCAAAAGACATGCTCTTGTTGAGTCTTGTTATTCTTGCTTCCGCTAATTTATCGAGTTGAGTTCGTTGGTGATCATCTGATGAATTTAAGAACTGCCGGTAACTGTAATTGGTTATCGAATACGGCAATTCGTGTTGTTAGCGTTCTTCGTACTTATAGAATTATATCACTGTATTATTGAATCCGCAGTACACCAAAATTAATGTCAATGTTTTCTTAGGTGAAAAAAATGCAGTTAGCCTTGCGAACTTGACGCTATGAGCTATATACGAGGAATAAATTTGTCGCTAAAGTGTGTTGTGTACACACGATCCAATATATTTGCAGCGATTTCATATGTTAAACGTGTATTTCTTTTTTGACATGATATGTTTCTGTCTTAAACGGAAAAAAGAAACGCACTGGCCATCAATCAAATATTTTTTTCCCATGGGAAAGGTTTTACATTTGGATCCTTCTTATATTCCGACAGACTATAAATATTCATTCTCAGACAATGTATCTTTTACTTCTCAAACAAGCTCTTGCAATATGCATGATTGGGGTAAGAAATATAGCATAAATATTAATTTAAAAAAAAAAACAACCAAATTAAACTTTGTAACATCTTAAATAGCAATTTAAAATTGAAATATTAAAATTCCACATATAGTATACGATTCCGCCCAAAATCTACAGCCGTTGTAGTCCGATTTATCTACGCAACACATTTCTAAATAATTCAATGACTTGCAAACAATTTTCGAATATAGATCTTGGGTTAAAATAAAAATTCCCAGTTGACTTTTCATAGAAGACAGAACTTGTTCGCGATGTGAATAACGGGTCCCATTTTGAAAACCGTGTTTTTGATCGTGCTCAACGCTCAACTAACAACCGTAGGGTCGTTAAACGCAGCCTTCTCACTACTTCCGGTCTCTATGTCTCGATCATCCGACTCCTCCCAGTGGCTTACTTTCCAGTAATGCGTACTTACTACCACATGTCGAAAATTCACATGTTGTTAGCCAGACTTTATAGTATGCGTCGTATTTTGAATTCTACCATTTCAATACCGCTTAATATGACAAACATTTCATTAAAAAGACGCCTGTGTACTCAGTGTTGAACAGTGATCGCCACATTTTCGACTGGAGGTGCGCATTTGGGATATATCTTTATATGACGACTGGCCACCAAATAAAATATTGTTTTTGCTAGAAAAAGTTTCATTGAATTTTGTCAATTAATTATCTACAGTTAATACTTTCTTTGGGTTAAACAATGTTAAAATGAAATAAAGCTGTAATATAGTCAAGGTAACTTCAATTCTTTTACATGTGAGGTGATTTGACTCGTTGTCTCTATACAATGCAAATATAAAGCTTTATTTTACGTGTTAACTCTCAATTCGTGTTGGAAATGCATAAAATTTAAAAAAGCTACAGTAAAATGTGTTTTAGTTTTCTAAATAATTTTTATTTGAGATTTATATGCAAAGAATTAAAATTCTTCTCCGTATATTTACCATGAATATTCCTAAATTAATAACTTTACTCGAGTCGAATCTATCTGATAGGTATTCTACGCTTTTTGCATAGGTCTATCTACAATTCGCCGGGTAAAATGCTTTTTCCTTCAGCAAGTCTGTCTTTTCTTGTTCGGCGAGTGTCCCACATTCAGAAACAGGCTCCGGGCTCCGAGGGAATGAATAGTTTGAAACAGATCTTTGTTCGCGCGACAGAGGCAACCGGAATACGCCATTCTCAATTTGCACCACTAAGAAAAATTGAGGGAGGCATTGAATATTTCACTCGCGGAGCTTTGAAGCGTTCGCTCGTTAGCTGATGTACATACATCGCCGAAGACCGGCCCCTACATTTATATTTTAATAGTGTTTCTTGATCTCTATTAACGCCTCGGGTGGTGTTGTTAACTGGAAGTTTCTAGTGAAAAACAAGGGCGTATTATTTCTACACTTAAACATAACGGGGTTGTTGACAATGAGAACTCGTCTTACTAATTCAAACGTCCATTATATCCTTCAATGTTTGTTTAACGTACAAAAGACCTATGACAGAATGCAATAGAGCAATGCTTCCCAAACTATTTCATTTCACGGCCCACAAAATTTTCAAAAAACAAACCTCCGCCCCCAATCCCGAAAATTAAATTAATTTAGTCATTAAAAGCTTTATTTGACATTATACATACGCCTGCATTCTACAATCGCTTCAAAAACAAAGTTTTAATAAAATCACGAATAGTGTTTTTCATATATAAAGAATATTTAAATATATTAAAGGAAAAAAATGCACAATTAAATACTTGTAGCTCTACTGGAACATTTTGCGGCCCCCCAGGGGTTCCCGGCTTTCAGTTAGGGAAGTACTGCAATTTGAGTAATATAGAAAATATTTTTAACTGTCAATTCTTGGTTGATAAATTGTTTATAAAAATAGAACTTTATTTTTTGTTATAATTCCACATTTTTTTGTGGAATTTGAACAAAAAATGTGCTTTATTTCTATATAATGCTATATTTTGCAATAATAATTATTATATTATGTACGCAAATTGTTTTCTTCTGTCTTCGGTGCTAATATTGACACTGTTGGCACAGATCATATAAACATAATGATTGATGCTCTCCTGAGATTAATGGTTGTATGTTGTCTCCATTCTTCACCTTGAAACATTATTATCGACTATCGATAACAGGTGACTTCCGAAAGGTCATAAAATAAATATATCCCTTTTCACATTCACTTGTGCTCAGACTACATTAAATCTGATTCTTCATTTTTGAAATCAGTATAGGCACTTACATATTTTCCATCATCGAATACCATTGCATTCGTCTAATAGTGATTATGTGGTGAATTAATGGTGAAAAAATAATGAAATCTCAATTATTGAAGCGGTCCATTTGCAAAATTTAATTAAAAATACCTTAGTGAAAAGTATTCCGCTTCGTTATCTCATTTTCCAGTGTCGTCTTTTTTCCACTGGGAAATCAATTAAATCGTCTAGTTTCATTTCGACGTAATCGTTCACCTTTTTTGGAAATATTAAATGGTACTCTTAGTTTCTAATTCTAATTACGAATTATTCTAATTACGAATCGTTAAATTTATTATGTTTTTTTTGTTGTAATAAATATTACATTTTTTTTAATACCATACGATAGTTCTTCAGTATTTTCCGACATGAAATCAATAATAAAGAACAGTGTTTTGTCTGTCTATTTTAGTTGCTGCTAAAACATTGGTACTACAATTAATTAAAAATTGTGTTGATAAGTTGTTGGTCTAGTAGTAATAGCCTTACTATATTAGTAGTCACATTCGTCTTTTCTGCCTGAATCAATCTTAAGTAATCTAAATATCTGGCTCCAACGCTTATTATTATGTTTGATGCGAAATATATCTGTTAAATCATATTAAAATTGAAAAAGAATTTATCTTTTACTCGATACTTACATAGTTAAAATTCAAACAGCTCATCACGATTCAATTCATCTTCTTAATTTATCTGAAAGTCAATCACTTTGATATAAATTTCCTCTCGCTCCCTATCGCAGCTGTGGGGATACCGTAGCAACGTAGCGCAAGGGATTGGTGTAGGTCGCCGGGCGTAGAGGGTATCTCCCGCTCAGCTGATCGATTCCCCACTACCCCGCCGGGTGCATACCTACCGCACGTATATCTGTCAACCATAGCTGCCCTTTGAAACTGGAACACGTATTTTACGATAAAAATATTTATGTAAAACTGTATGTCTGTCGAAAGGGTCAGTCGAATCGTTGGTATAATGTATTCATAGTTTAGCACCTCCATCATTGTATGGTTTTATTTAACCACAATAAGCGTATCTTTAATTTATACTGAATATTTGAATTTATTTTTTATTCATCTTGTGGTGTTAATAATTAAAATCCTCGTTAGAAAAAAATATGTACGCTAAATTTGATATTTTAAGTATTAAATCTCAAAGTTACCGTATCATTTATCATTTTTATTATATTAACGATAATTGATTACATTAAATATCATAATGAGATTATGATATCTTTTTATTAGATGTATTCTTCTCGAAATCGTCCCGCCAAATCCTGTATCGAATGGCAACAGTACCGCGTAGAGACGGTGCGATCTCTACGCCAGTCTGTCGGGCGGAAGCATAACGGTCGGTCGCGCCGTAGACGAAATGTGACTGCCTTCACGATTGTAATTATTGTTCCCATACGTCTTCCTGCGAGGCTTCTATGTTCCGTGCCAGTTATTAACATTTTTATTATTATGACGAGCGATCTGTGCGGCGCTATATATCTACAGAATATCTACGGCACTCGTCCGTAGCAGTGATATTTACATTCCCCACGTTGCGTATTTTGTGTCGTAGTACATGCACCTCTTATCCAACGAAACCTTTGATAGGGCATGTCAGTATTACGGACAACGTGTTTTGACTGCTAACGATTGATAGTGATTTTTTTCTTAAATGGTGATTTTCGAATTCCACGATAAAAATATTACTTTTGTTTTGTCGTAGCATAAATTGCATCGTTAGAATAAACGAACAATCTAACTCAATCTTGCATTTGCGCGTATAACCAATTATATTTTTTTATTGCAAATAAATTACATTCACCCAATGCATCGAAAATATTAATAAATAAAAACCGGAACCGGTCTCGCAGTCAAACTAATAAATAGTAAATATTTTAAAAATAATATATATTTCGTGTAAAGATTTATTTTTTGTGCAAAAATGTAACAAAATTACTGCTTTAATTAGTAAGAATTGACAATTGACTCGCAATTTCTTCTCGTTCATTTTTTTAATTCTTTTCAGTATAAATATGCATTTCGTCATATTTATTTTTAGAAACACGAACCTTTTCCTAAAGGTCTCAAATATCTTTTTTTTCCAAATATATAACGGAAACGATTGTTTGTATACATATTCCATATTTAATTTTACCATTAGGCTCGATTTCGCTATGGCATCAAACGTTTTCAATCGACAGAAAAATAAATAAGATTGTTGTATAATTACTTAGTTGTACATGACATTATTAAAAAAAAGATGTGATGGAAGAAGATGAAAATATTGAGTACATAGACAATAGTTAAAAGCCATTTTGTACAGTATTATTTTTATTTTAAATCATATTAATATTAATTTCCGTGCGTCTTATTAAATTATTCCGGCGCTTAGTAGACGTAATTTAACGAAATTAGAATAAACGTATTAAAATAATGTAATTAGTGTATCAAATTCTTCACAGCGTAAATAAATAGGAAATTATTTTTAATTCTGTCGTACACTATGAAAATTGAAATCTCTGTACGTAAGTCGTGCGTGAACATTCCCTTTAAAAGTTTTCGCTTAAACCGCGTAATGGGATAAAAAAATACCCTGTTTCAGCAGAATTATTTTTACGTCTCACGTTGAAAATAAAATATTGCGAACTCTTATTATTGGATATTATTTAGAAAATGACTAATATACCGATATCTTATGTGCAATTAAATATTGTCTATAATACTATATGCATAGTTGGATATAGACTTTCATGATTAAAACTAAGCTTTTACAGAATGGGTATGTTTTTCATACACATAATCTTTCTTTAATGTTAACATTTGTGTTTCAGTTTCTCCATTAAAAAATTCTAAATTCTAATAAATAATAATTCGTAGAAATTCTTAATATAACAAGTAGAAGATAGCTTAGTAATCTACGCAATGCCGTTTTAATCCTCCCGCCGTTACGAATGTTCAAGTAATATAATAATCTCATTTTTTTTTTAAATAAAACACAATTCATTTTTACTACATCCACATATTTATAATGATCAGTACCGGTTAAAATATAACGTCTTTCCACCAAGAATTGACAGTTAACACCTCAAAAATCTCATTATTGTTGAAACTATCAGAAATTTATTTGAATAAATTAATTTTTTAATATGGCTGAAAGTATACAGATGTATTTATCACGTCGAGAATAAAACTACCGAAATACGATTGCTTTCGGATACACTTATAAATAAGACGTTGGTTTGGATATAATGCTAAGCTACATATAATGTAAAAAGGGGAGCTAATAACTAAATTATCTCACTAGTGAAATTGTTATATTGACATTCCAAATTTTCCACCCATGGTCCTGAAATATATCAACGAGTCATCGAACATGATTCAATTTTATATAATTATACTCTATTTACAGAAAATAATTGAGTTTTGTATCTGCTCTCCTGTAGCAGCAGTATTTTACTACAGATGTGAAATTAGGATGGGCGTTTTTTATTCTATTCAAACAATAAAAATTGTAATCGGCAGAATACTGAATAAGGCCTCGAACTTGATTATTTTCCCTATAAAATTGAGTTTGATACGTTTTTGTTTTGAGTTGTAGGGTTTCCGGAGCTGGCGTAGCACGTATTCTATTGTTATGTAGTAAAATTTTAGGCGCGTGTTTTACTGTTATATGGTGATATAAGTTTCACGTGCGTAAATTCTTGAATTCCTTTCGGGTTTCGCTCGCGTGGTAGCTTCGAATACATCACACCGGGAGAAAATACTCGCGATAATTATTATTCGTAAGGCGATGAACTCGCCGTCCATTTGTGTACGTTTCGCTGGCGTTTTGAGCGATTTATTTCTGTCAGCTCCACAATCGAAACGAAACACTTATAAATAATTAATAAGAGTTTGTTGCCGAAGAATAAAATTTCACGTGCCGCCTGTGTTTTGGCGATTGATATTAATGTGGGCAGTCACTGTTTGCTCGATAATGATTCAAGTCATGAAAAGTGTCGTGAAAAGCGACAATTATTAGCGATTTTTCTATTTATATTTTGAATATTTTTTGCCATTAATTTGGTGGGCGAAATATTCTGTCCTATTTCAGTATGAATGCTTCAAACTATTTACTTAATATTTTCGAAAGTCATTTTGTAGTAACATATTTTCGTTATAAAAATTTTGTTTTTCAAGTAAAGAGTGTTCAAGAGTCAAGTTTTGTTTTGCTGTTGCAAACCCACGTTCCGCTTTTACGGAGTAAATATAATCGATGTATTTTTAGTTAGGTGATGCTTTCTTTGTGAGGTTTAAACTAATATAAACTTTGTTGCACACATTTCATTTTGTAAGATATAATCATTCCGATAATGCATATATTTATGTTAAAAATAAATTCTTAATGAGGTTGAGATATGTCCGTGATAACGGCAAATATTTGTTAATGATTTTTTGAAGTCCGCAAAACTTATGAAATATATTTCGGCTGACTGCTAACAAACTCATTTGAATATAAATAAAATGCTTTTCCACTTTGAATTGACAGTATATACCTTAAAAATAATTATTATTCTACCATATGTTTTTAAGAGTGGGCGAAAATAAAGTGTTGCACTTATATCTCTGAGAATTTACTTAAAGAATAAATCTTAAATCGGAGTATTTTTCCTGTGTGCTATATTGTGTAATAAGAAAAACTAATCCAGTAATTTATTGATGTTTGTTCTTTGCTACAATAGATTGATAATTAATGCTAACATACTGAATTTCAAATTGATTAATTATGCGGTAACAGTAGTTTCCATTTTGTTGTTGAAGAAATTTATAGTTGTTGTTTGTATGTTCAAGTCTCTAATCCTTGCAAAAGTTCTGTTTTCTAAAGACAAAGGTTAAGTTTTAGTTATTGAGAGAGGAAACGTATGCAGACTATGCTGGCATATTATTCCGATCACATAATTCTAGTAAAGCATAGAGTGCCGTGTGATGTTTCGGCTGAAGTTTTACCATTGCACGCTTTGAACTTTAAAGTAGAAGTACCCTATACCGGAATATTGGGTAGTTACTTATGTTGAAACATATGCGAAAGCAACAGTATTTTGCTATAACCGGAAACACATGTTTATACTTGACCGCATCAATTTGTTACCTAACCCTCTTAACCTCGGAGAGTCCATCTGCCGGGTCGCCTTGCTAGACGTATGCTCATGGTCTTGTGGCGCCGATTTAATTCTGCAAACTGGGACATGGTGCCATATGGAAAACATACCATGAGGGTAGGTTAACTCTTACATGTCGTTGACTTTTCGTACAGTCTTTTTCGATACATATGCGATTTCACAGTAAAAAATTTTAATGAGTTCATATTAATTTATGTCTCCATATTTTAAATATTTTTTTAATGTCAGAAGCAATATATTATTCAATCAGCTTGGCTTGACTACGTGCGCCAATATCGTTCTACAAGCAAAAGCATAAAATGAATATTTAATTATTATTAAGTGCATTCCCAATTCTATAATTTAGGTATATTAATATGCAATAATAATCATATCGAACATTCAAATAAATATACATTGGAAAAATTTTATATGACATGAAATAAATCGACTAATTCAAAACTATTGATCTTATAATGAGTATAATAAAGCAGACTATTAATTATAGTTTTAAAAATATATTCGCCTATTTTTTAAAATGGCAGTAACACCGAGAGTAATAATTACTGTAGTTCCGTAACTACGCGATATGGAAGACAGTTTGTGGTTAATATACAGTTAATTTAACACCATGCCTCCTAATGGAAGCCACTCAGAAACCACTTAAGTGTATGTGCTCAGTTATACAATGTATTCAAAACTACACATAAATAGCAAACATGAAAGCAAACCACTAGTTTGTTCTGTGCAGTGCTTATTTTTTCTGTGAGTGTGATTTTAATGCGATTTGGCGATTGGAGATCGTCTCGTTTGGCGCGTGAGGAGTCGGTTTCGGGCGCGATGAGGGCGGGCGTTTGGGCGGCCGGCCTGCCGCCTCCGAAAGGCCCGCCCTTGCCGCATCTGCCGCCCTCGACCGCCCTCTGATATGTTCTCGGAGCTTTGCCGGGAGACGCTGCGTAGGGCGTGCGCCGCTATTTCCTACTGCAGGGATGGTATGTGTCTTCCTAACCTTGATAGGAAAAATGAATGAGTACTAAACAATTAGGTTCAATCTTTCTCTGACTTTATTGAAACATTTATCCCATCCTCTTCTTTATCCCTTTCTTTTTGTTAATGATGTAAAATACATTTCCGTGTATCATTGATGTAATTTTAATAATGTGCATATTAATTGTTGTATTTCACATGTTACGAGGTTGCTTTTACTAAAAGTTATAAATGCAAAAACTGTCTCTTGGTTCTATAATCATATGAAAGCTTATTTAAACACAATATCAATACGTTTCATATGTCACTTTAAAAGTATGATTTTATATATATTTCCAATTAGGATATAATTGATACATAATGTTCCATTTATTGTCCCCAAGCTAGTAAGCAAACGCGAATCAAACATAAACAACAAAATATACATTATGTAAAACAGCTGGCTTAAGAGATTATAATTGATGTTAATATTATATTAGCAATAGAAGTAATCACTTATAACGGATGAAATCATTAGTAAAAAAACATAAAAATAAAAAACAATGCCACGTAGGCCTTTCTTTTCTAAATATGGTGTAAAATATATAGTATACATCTATCTATAATGTATATCTAATATCATTTCATAAGAAATCAAAATCTTTGCAAAAAGAAAAGAATTAATTTTTTTTGTCATTCTTTTACTCAATCTTGATTATTTTTATATATTGTTTGTATTCAATGCCGACTTTATTGATAATGCTGTATTCGTGTATATGTAAAATAAGATATGTTTTATGTACTGTATGCGAAGACGTTGTGAAAAGTTTTCTCTTCCCGAATTCCTTAGGGCATTTCTCTCTATTACGAACTACTTCTTTTTGATTTGAAGTTACCGAGACCACATCGCAAGGCACAAGCGAGCAGAGCGCTACATTTGTCGTGTTACTAAATTGCCGCGACACACCCATCCGATTCAATGAATCACTCGCAATCTCGATGTTTAAATTTAACGATGAAATAGGCGATTTTCGCAATGGACGCCGAGCGTCGCCGACGCTCTGTTGGCTTTAGCGCTTCGACCACCACTTATTTTCATTTCAGCTGTCGGCGAGCGTGATAAACATTTTCTTTCCTGCTGTTTAAAAATAACATTCGAAGATGGGGTTTGTCGCTATCTAGGAATGCAATAATAATATCGTTGCTTTCTTAGGATAACGAAAAAAACAAAACGCTTTTTTCAACATGCTTGTACATATTCGTATTTTTTTCGTATCATGTTGGTTGGAAGTATTATATAAAGTTTATTATTTCTTTGCAAATACACGGCTCAAACGTGTATACCCAGTACGGTTGAAAACATAATTTATAAAGCAACTAACATATCGTCATCATACTGGCAGAAATTGTTAAGTAACATATTGACAGTCCTGAGTAAACAGCAAATGAAAATTTAAACTCGTAGGATAAATAAAATATTTAACCTCGGTGTTTTGTGTGACATAGATAATTATAATATCAAAATATAGATAGATGCATGCCAATCTAACACTAATCAATCGATAGGGACAATTACTTGCCTATAAATCTCTCTTAATATACATTCTGATAACATAAATTTGCTGTTTTTTTTCCCAAACTGGTATAATTAATGCACCTACTCAGCACCTATTCCAGGCAAAGAGTTGGTATCCAAGAATCTCCTTACCTAGTTTTCGTAATTTTTTTTTCTTACCAACTTCTGCCAGTACGGCGAGAATATATTGTGTCGGCCTCTGTGATCAAGTGGGTCCGTACTCAAGTCCTGGTCATTTGAAGGTCAATATTATATCTGAATTTAATCAAAATAAAAGGTTAATATCATATTTGAATTTTTTTCAATTTAAATTTTATATCTTGGATATGTGTGTGGGTGATGTCTCTTCTCCTCGAGCTGATCTCGAGAGACTTCACTTGATCTCATCTGATTTAAATATTTCAAAATACCTGGTGCCTTGACTGATATATTGTTAACGTCTACACTTTGGCAGCCAAACTTATTTTTGGTAAAATTCATTATTACTACTGGATTAAAATATATACCGTACACAGATAATCACACGTCTATTATTTCCAACGTGTATTTCTGTCGTCGCTGTATTTCAGTCCAAGAAAAGATGTTCTGATTAATAATTCACTCGTATACAAATTTAAAATTACTGTCCACATCTATGTAAATTATTCATGAAACTGTGCTCAAGGTGACGCTCATCTCGTCGCTTGCTGAATTCTTATTAGGGCGGTAAGAGAACTGTCGTTTTAAATTAAGTATTACTGTCTCATACACTGCGAACATCTGTTGAATTTCCCGTTGAAAATCCCGTATTTTGGGAAAAATAAATTTCAGTATAAAATGTTTTATAAAATATAAATATCTATACAATGATTCTTCATCATATTTACATTTTTGTCCTCAACTGGCTGAGACCCTTTATTCGGAGCGTATTAATATAAAATGTAAACAGTTTCTTTCCTGATTATGTCTTCTGGGCAATTGTTTGCTTGTATAGGACTTACGTGTAGTGTAAAGCAAACCCCCTGATAAATGGCCTTGGTGAGTAAGCTCACTAACACTGTTTTCTGTTGTCTGAAATTTTCAAATGCTTGATGTTTTTCGCCCTGGACTATTTCAATTTCCCTACATCCCATAGAACGAGTTGATCATTTTGTAGATTTGGGCTGTATCTATGGCTGTCGTAATATTGTCTGAAAATTGTTTCGGATAATATGATTTTAACGATATCCATATATGAATAAGAGTATGGTAATCTAACAGTCTTTAAATAAAATAGACATTTATGGCAGATTCTAATTCAATTATAAAACCACCCCAAGCACGTTTATACTTAAAATCGGTTGAGTACGTTTGCAATTTCGATTATGAAAAACTGTTATTTTTGATAATAACAGATGTTTAAAAAAACCATTTCTTCCGAGAATATGTAGCACGTAACCCTTGCTTTAAAAAATGGCAGTTTTAAAAGGTACTTATTCGTGAAATTTTACAATCGTACCTTATGAGTGAAAGTATTTTTCCTATCGCAGTATTTCTCGTACGGGTTTTATTGGTCCCTCAGCGGAGTCTGGGATTTCGGTTTTT
Organism: Himalopsyche phryganea; assembly: GCA_022494535.1. Classification (NCBI taxonomy): domain Eukaryota; kingdom Metazoa; phylum Arthropoda; class Insecta; order Trichoptera; family Rhyacophilidae; genus Himalopsyche; species Himalopsyche phryganea. The sequence goes on along the minus strand of JAGVSL010000080.1, from coordinate 944,752 downwards.
ACCCGTCGGCTGCTTAGCGATTCTAGCCAGCCGTCTGCGTTTCTGTGGACTTGGTAGCCACCTACACTTTCCATCGTAGCAAGGCACTTCGATTTATTACAAACATTGTTTTCTCTGCGCTTTGTTTTGAATCCTTGCTTTTTATCTATACATTTTTAATCGTAGTAACTTCTTGTTTGCCGATTATGCATGCTGACCACATCTATGGGTATAAGAACGTATTGACTGATCCAGAACTATTTATGTCGACGGCGTGAAGTTGAAATAATTATCAACTATATCAAAATAACTGTGAATCTAAATGTTTTTTCTTTACCTCTATGCTTAAAGTCTTGTTTTAACATATTATTCATAGTGATGGCAGCTTTCGAAATAATTTGTCAATCAAGAACAGAAGAGTTGTTGTAGAAAAGGACGCGTTTTAAATCCAAGCCGCGGATAGAAATACTTAAACTAATGTGACTTAATCCAACAGTGTTTAAGCATAGATTGAAAAACTCTTTTGATTATCAATTGATAGCTAAGGTTGACATATGAACTTAATTGTTTTATATGGCCGACCCTAGTTCACTAATTTTGTTTTCAAGTGACAAGACACGTGAGAGAAAATGTCGAATATAAAGAGGAGACCTTTTCCGAGACGTGCTCTCATTAAGGCCAGATTTCGGAATGTTCCTACAGCCACTAACTTACTTACCTTGGCGAACTTAAACGAAATTCGATTAGTTGTGAAAGTGTGCCGCCACTCTAATAATATGATGACTCAAATGTTTTTCGGTAAAATGGGAATAACATAAAGTGCCGTTACGAAATACGACCATATTTTCGCTAATTAACATCATCAATCATCCGTCTTTTTCTTTTCATGTCTGTGTTGGTCCTTTTCCGCGGCAAATATTTTTTGACACTTACCGAAGGATAACCTTATTTATCTTATTTTCCCGATGTAGTTATAATATTCGTTCATTGAACAAGTATTTTTCGTGTTTTTATACGTGATTTTTTTTCGTGATTGAGAAATATTTTCTGAATATACTGCCAGTCGTAGTTTTATAATTTTGCTTCTAAAAGCTACCCTGTTTTCAACGAAACCTTCATAAAAAGCAAGGACATAGAAATGAGTGGAGTGATATTATTATTGGATCCAACAAAGAAAATTTTTGATGTAATTTATGCTGAAAGTTTCATAAAATTCTATCAAGCCATTTCACATATTCTTAGTTGAAAAACAATTATGTTTAAAAATTTATAGGACTTATTTAACAATTTTATAATATGATGGAATTAGTTTCGCTCGGCTAGTAAGCATTTTCACCCGAGTATCTGTGACTATTTGAAGGTGTCGGGTCCGTGGTGCAGTGGCCAACGTCGTTGGCTTTCAATCTTGTTACGGAAAATTTCATAAACTAATTTTTCAATGGATTTATGGATTTCTTTTCATAGGCATGGATGTTTGTGACGTCTTTGAAGTCCCTCCTACCCATCCGATCCTAAAAACGGAGCGTAGTGATATTTATTAGCTAACCACTAGTCCTGTCCTAGTCCTATCTTTCTATCCCTACTCTCTTCGACAAGGAGAGGTTGAACAACTGAGTAACAAGCAGTTCTCGTAGAAAAACTTCTGTTGGCATACCTGCATTAGAAGTTCTTACATTCCACATGTGAGCGGACATGGTTTTAAAAAATGATGGTATATCAATTATCTTTTTATATTCTCTAAATTCATTTTATACTCTTAAGCAAATATATCAACTGTGTTTTGGCCAATTGATGAAACTTTCAAAAAATACGAAAATGTGTTAATGATTTGATCTCATTTTAAAGACGACAGAGCAGGTCTCGGCCAAATAATGTAAATTGAACTAATAAATTTACCACTTTTTGGAAGGGAAACATCATTTTACTTTGGTTTTAGGCTTACAAATTCTGACCCGGTCGTTTGATCTTAGCCACTAACATGAGAATTTATAAGAGTGGATTTTAAATTTTCATAACGCAACTCATCATGTAATGTTTTCGATATGAACAGTTTTTACTCTCCTGAACAATTTCAAATTTGAGGGTTACATCAATTGGCCAAAACACCGTCGATATGTATATGGTTGATAAAAATCATAAATTATAAGTGTATAACTCCGTTAAATTGCATTCTTTCATTATTCGTAAATGCTGAATTGCCTAGAGAAACATTTCACGGTTTTATTCCTAAAAGTTGTACATTTCGTTGATATTTTACCAAGAACAACTAACAGTTTAGTTTCGTCAGAACTTATATTGGTAGAATTAAGTAGAGTTCATTACATATTTTTTCGTGTAATTAGAAACAAACTCAAATGCGAAATACTGTTCTAATATTACAAGAATCGTCGTGTGAATTTATCCATTGCTGTGATGTGGTCATATATTCTCAGGATTACCCTGATTACGGTGTGTGCTATGCCGGAGTTTTTTCCCTTGCTTGCATGCGCCCTCATTGTTAAGAGTTAGTGGCACATATTTTTTCCACTGACAGAAGGTTTTTAATTAAAGTACAGCAGCGGAGTGTCTGATAGTCGCAGGCATACGGAATGCTGGCCAAACAAAGAATGCTTCGGCGTATTCAGATTTTTCCCTCGTCGGGGTTGTTCCCATTTCACGAGAGATAGATGCCATTAACCTAATCTCTCTCGATATCACTTTTTAACCGAAGCTCGACAAATCTTTCTGCAATAAACCTCTTGCGCTATGGATTCGTTCGCGTTTCAAATAATCTTGTATATATGAGGAAACATTAAAATATAATAAAAATAGTTTTACATTACATTTGAAGATTAGAAACTCTAATAATTTCTCTTATCAAACATTTTCAGTTCTTTGTAGTAATGAACATATCATGAAATACAGATCAATGAAGACAATTGCAAATGCAATAAGTGAAAAAATATACATCATACACGTCGAAGAGGAAAATGAAATTGAACGAAATCTGCATTCAGTACATAATTGCTTTTAATTAAAAAATACACGCTGATAAATAAAACAATTCAAAATTTTGTTTTGTAAAATTCGATCAAATCTATAAATGTTGGCATTGATTCATTTCATCCAAAACTTATTTCAAAAACTTAATGTAGTTGATACTTATGAAACTGATTACTAAATTAATTCTTCCACCAAGGAACAGTATATTAGTTTTTAATATTCCTATGTAAGAGAACTGGTTATTATTACGTTATTTTTACAATTTGTATCAAACTCGGTATGGTTGAATCTTCGGTTCAAATCGTTACCTTTATTATCGAAACCGTTTCCGAATTTACAAAGCTTCCTGTGAAATTATGCAGTCTTAAGGAGCGAGGGTAGGCGGCGACTCAATTTATTGCCGGAACATTTCTCGAACCTCGACCGAGCCGTGTGCCTTTCCACCGATACCGCGCTTTGCCCACACGCGGCCTCCGTCACCTGGACATTTGAGTTTCCGCACTGCGACGGCTGGATGGTAGGTAGATAGGTAGGCGGTTGGCATTCAAAGCCATTTCGATCCGCCGTAGACGTCCCACCGAAATCGGTTAACTGCGGAAAATGCAGGTTGTTTCGTTTCTAATATTTTAGAGCGCGAAATAGTGTACTTTGTATTTCGACGAGAATTTTTTTAAAACAAATTAAAGCATTCACACAATCATTTTGTATTCACCAATAACCTTAACATGATTTGTAGCTGTTCTAATTTATGAGCCCTGAAGCTATTCATGAAAAATTTGTAATTTTGTTTTATTTTAAATGTGTTGTCTTTTGCTATATAATACTTGTATTAGTTCTGATCCCATCGATATTTAGTCGAACTCCTTGTCGTACCTAAAGTCCTTGTGAAGTATCAGTGATTGCAACACTCCCTCAAAATCTCAAAGCAGACAAGAATCGTAAGAGATGGAACAAGTACCAAATTTGCTCATTGGGTTTTTAACGGCTTTTCGATTGCACACGCATCTAGGTGAGGAAACTTCGTCTACCATTTCAGACAAACACATCAATGGCCCTGTATGTAATATGGATACGACCCTAAATGAAATGAATTCCCAATCTTTCCTCATACACATGTGATTATGTACAAAATAAATTTATTCATAAATAAGAAAATAAAAACTATAGATAGTAGACATAGCTTGGTAAACGTGCCTGATGGCGATTTGAAAACTTTTTTTGTGTGATCTTTTGATTTTAGACTTCAAATTAATGATAATAAAAATTGTTTTTTAACATCAATTAATAGAAAGGAACATGTAGCAAGTAGCGGTGGATAAGTATGCATCTTTTTGCACTGCTATTCTACATTTTCTCTGATATTATATAAGCATTTTAAATTTAAAAGCAAACTGCTTACGTTTTTACAACGTTTGTGTTAGACTAGCTAGCTAGCACTGTTAAAACACAAAGTTCTCCCTTTAAAGTAAAAAAGTAATTCAAAATGCTCAGAAAGCGTGTAAAAACTGCACTTTCCGTTCTGAAAATAAATCCATCGTTTTACCTTTGGCGAATTTCACTGCCGCGCGCACTGCCGACTCGGCGATAAGCAAAATTGTAACGCCGGAAAAAAGCTCCACTTTTAACGTGCTTTCCGCAATATTATCTTCTTCATTTTTGTGATTATTCAACACCGGATTTTATTCATCCCGCCCTGAATTTCGAGGCTTTGTTCCATTGTCACTTCGGCTTCAGCTGCCGTCCGGGGTATACGGTGCCGGATAATTCGGGCTATTGTTTTTCGCAGAAAACCTCATCTTTTCTCTGGCTGTATTGTCATTCGTTATGGCCACAATCTAAATCCTTGCGTTGTGCTTGTTGTATAATATTGGATTAAGGAAAGAACGTTCGCTAATTTTCATCGCTAATAAGGATTGCGTTTAATCCTTATAATCTGAATAGTGAAAAGTGATTATTTAATGTTATATTGAAGCTGACTGCTTTGTCAGAATTTTAGTCGATGTAATTCTTCGTATTTTCATTCTATAAATTGTTTAACTTCTTAATGTTCAAAACATCTATGTACTTACATACAGAATATTTACTGTAATTTACTGCAGAATAACTTCCTTCATGATATTGCATGGAATTTAATTTCTTCTTCAAAAATGCTGATTAAAAATAATTAAAAACCTAAGCTCGGTGCACCATGTTCTTTGTCATAAATTATTATGGTCCCTACATAAAGATGGCGTTTGTTTCAAATGAACTCAAGTAAGCTTGGAATTTGTTCTGCCTAGAGCCCAGCTGGTGTTGTATACAGCCAGCGGCTGTAAAATATGCACGTTAAAAATCATTCAAGAACGTAAATGTTTTAATTACCTACATAAGCGTGTCAATTTATTTAATTACTTGAATGATTTATGAGGAAATTAATTGTCATACTTTCAGCGCAAATTCTTATTGCAATCGGATAAGTTTTAAAGCGAATAATAATTTAAAAATGTTTCAAAACATTAATTAATCAACTATGTACTATGCTAAGGCCTTCTCTCGAATACCGTTCAATTTCTTTATTTTATCGATTCAAATGCACTATTTTCATATTTGATTGGTTTATATAACTAATTATAAAGAGAAATTTTATGAGAAGGATATTTGTATCATACTGCTCTATTTGAGTACTGTTTTGAATGTTCAGCTTAAAATTTGATGGCATTGTCATTAAACGAAATGTAGCGAAATTTGTCACCTTTGGTGTTATTTCAATTGAAGTGTCGCAATTCAAATAAGCATATCGTTTTGTATGGAGGCCGTTAATGGCGATGCTTTTCCCGTTTTAACTGTAGCACCTTAAATAAATTTAAAGCGTAGTTTGATTTATGCTTCCCAGCGCGGGGCAAAAAAGCTTTTAACCGTAAAGTGGCTCGCGAGGATAAAACGGCGGGCGGCCAGATCACGTTCATTATTCGGCCCGATTGCTCCACAAACACGTCATTATTGTTAGCTTTGTTTCAATAAATGCTATTGTTTCATTGTATTATCGAACTCGAAATGTGCTCCACGCACTTATCTTTGAACTATTATATTGTGGATATAAATAAAATTATCTCAATTGTTATGTTTGTTTGTTTTCACGGCACGAAAGTAACCCTAATATCGTAGAATTTTCCCCCGCTTTAGAATATCATTCTGATTTATTTTCCAGCCTTTGCTTCGACAATCGGGAACTCGATAATTAAACTAGCCTTTGACATTTATTTTGCTTTATAAAGATCGATTATACATTGTACAATCACTTGCAAAGTATAATTGTATTATGGGATGGTTTTGTTTTTCCGTATGTTCAAAGGTGATCTGTGAATGTTTTTATATCTTTTATTAGTGTTTTAAATAATTTTTGTTTATATAATTGTACATAAGCTTTTATATTTTACCAGAAAATGTTTTAACCTGCAGTCTTACTAATGGACCGATAAATAGTCCCAATTTAAGATGTAATCTGTAATAATTAAAGTATTAGTTATCAGAATTATTAAAACTGGTAATGGTGTAACTAACATATGTCTACCGTTTAAGTCGTTAAGTGCACTCGGAAACGAGTGATATCGACCATTAAAGTTAAATAGGTCAAGGGACATGAACAAACAAGTTTTAATCGATTTCTAGCACTTGCCTCAAATGTAGGTACAATGATTGTATTCTCTACACAACAGTGAAAATCAACTCATTTATAATGCATATTATTTTTTATCTTTCAACTATTATGGTATTCAATTGTACATAATTGCTAAATATTTGTTTTCTTTTTATTTTGCAGGTAAGTGAAGATCTAATCATCCTGGACTTCGCAATGGAGATCATGTTAAATGTTCGTGAGTGTAATTTAGCAACCGAAGAGCAGGAAACTGATAATCATATTATTTTTTTTTTTTGACCAACCGTTTAGTCGTATAACGTTATGGCCAGTTTTCATTAATCACGTCCAGCCGTCTGTTTTCTCGTGTTGTGAATAATAATTAACACCGAGCTTAATAATTCGAGGCTTCAGATCCAGTAAGTGCACAATGTTAATCAATTAATTATTATCCTTGGACAATGGAGCGGAATAGATGATATCATCAATTATTCCTCATGAATTACCCCGCCCATTTGGCACGGGATTGAGTCGCATGAAAAATTATTACTTCACACTTCGTTAAGTTCTTAAATGGAAATCATTATTCTTAATCTGCTGCCGTAGCTTGTTGCTAACTTTTCAGGACCTTCAATCAATTATCCGACACACGCAAGTTTGTAATATATGTACATTTAATTTAATCAATTATTTTATTTACTGTTGCAAAACTGCTCATAAATATTTCTATCGTCGCATTAAATAATGTGCATTTCGTATTTAACCCAAAAATGCCAGGTAAGAAAAAATTCATTAATTGATTTTATTTTTCTTGTCTGTACGATTTTCCATTTTTATTAGTTACTAGTGGGTACCCGGCATGCGTTGCAATACCATTCAAAGAAAGAAAGTGTTTGTGTTTTAATTCTGTTTATTGAAGTGCTTTTGAGCACACAATATTTTTTGTCTGCCTGGTGCGTTCACACATAAATCAGAAGTTTTTCATAGATGTCGCTATGTGTACGAATTTGATTTTTTATTTCAGATTTATCTGGATTGTGAGATTGATTTTTATATATAATAAGACCTACTGTAAGTTAAAAATTAAAAAGTTGAGAGACGGGATTGGGCAGGGCCGGGCCTTATTGTACTATGCCTATATTCTTCGCGCAAGTGCAAGCAATAACTTGACAAAGTTTTATCGGAATCGGATGAACGATATAGCAGTGCATAATATACGAACTAACCCAAATTTATTTTCATATATTAGATTGGAAATTTTATCCTTCACCTGGGTTCCTAATTATTAATATTTAAATCTAATCAGGTTTATAATGAAGTATTCTTTTAGCATTGATTCCACACAACTAATTTAATCTACAATTTCGACTGTTTAACTTAATATGATATACGTGCAATCATTTTTTAAATATATAAAAATGTGTGTCTTTGATAGAAGTCTAAACACCAGAACTTGGCTCTACTCATTAACTGACTTATTCTTTTCTTTATACAGTATTTTTTGCGTTAGATTAATTCTTTTTAACGCTCATTCGGTAAGTATACATATATGTATTGGTCAAATCGTATTTCCTTTTTTTCATTGCTAAAACCAAGCTCACTTAAAGTTACCAATTTCAAATACGTACGTCTTTGATCAGGTGATGGAATTATCGTTTTAATGGACGCGACATCATTTATAAAAACTATACAAAGAATAATTATACTGTGTCTTTGCTTGACATTTATTCAGACATTTCGCCTGTCCATCTCTATGTTCTATGCATATGTTATTGACCTATCAAAAGCCGCGTTCGTCGAACTGTCACATTTGATTCCAAAATATGATTCTCTTTTATTTTAACGAAATGACATGGTCGCCTAATTAAAATACGACATCATTGTTACTTTTTAAAACAACCGCATTGCCGTTTTAGCGAAAAAAACCGAAACTTCCATACGAAGTTAATATAGCAATTACAATGCGGCTATACTACGCCCGGTAATTATTATCATTCGACTCTAAATGGTATGGAATGTAGGATGCATTCTTTTACTTCAAAACGTTTCAGTTTTTCTCTTGTGTGCTATAAATAGTTGCGTCCGCCATTATTCGTCAGTTTTTGCAATATAATATTATTTGCACGCAACGCCAAGTCCATGCCAGTATTTGAATGAGCTTTTTTGTATGCGCTGCACTGTTTGATTCGACTGCATTTCGGCGCAGCATGCCATCGCATGTTCAGAACTTACTTTTAACACTCCAAACATGCTATAAGTATACTTGGATTATTTGCCGGTTTTAAAACTGACAATGAATATTTTTGTAAAAGTTAACAATATATAACAACAACTATAATTTATAATTTATCGACTGAGGTTGGTGCTTGGTGGAATTTCAATATCAAATTTTGATTATTGATATTTTGTACACTTCCATGTATTTTGTCACTAACGACCCGGGATTCGCCTTTCGGCATCTTCGGGCATTCGTGCACTCGAAAGGCATTAGTGACAAAATACATGGAAGTGTACAAAATCTCAACAATCCAAATTTGAAAAAAACTATAATTTAATTCAAAAAGTCGTTAACCAAATGATCGTAATAGAATTCTTACTGTTCGTGAAGATTCTGAGTTACTTACTAATTTACTGATCAAACATCTGGAAACTTCGTCGGTCACATCATATTATTATTGTCTATTAAACGACTTCAAGATCACAATACGTGCATTGATAAACTTTACCACTGAATATATTTTCAGACACTCTAAAGCAGAGCGTAGATTTATGTTATGGGCTATTTCGGCCATATCAAACAGTCGATTAACGACTGTCTAATATTTCCACAGAAGGTGTTAGATTTTTTTTCTTTATGAATTACGCATGAGATAAATGTATGCTTTGAAAGAAAAAATAAACTCCAAATAAATACGGCATTTGATGAAACTCAACTCTCCGTCATTTATTGAAGGTGTTTATTTTATTTACTCATTATGACATTAATGGTATGTATAAAATAAATACCTTTAATAAAGGATACATTTAGCCTCGTTTCTTCTATAAAATAATATTTAATTTCCGTAATTCCCTTGGCTTATATTCAATTCTCGTGTGTGGCATTCTGGGTCACACTCGGCGTAGATAGTGAAATAAATTCAGAGGTCGAGCGTTGTGCTTATTCCGTTTGTTCTGGAATGTTCCGGAAAGTTACCCATTTATAATAAAAAAATATACCCGAGCACTCAATAAAAATCAACACCCAAGACGTTTTATTGCAACATCATTAATTCTCATCGACAAGACGGAACTTGCAGTCATAAAAATGTGAGTCGTGTGTACGAATTTAATTGAACTTAATGCATAATAAAATATTCAGCTACACACTTGAAGCAAGTATGAGAATGAATGAACGTTGGACGTAACACGTGCTCAAAGAATAAATGTATCGCTATTTTCCCTACTCTTCGTTCTCATATTTCCTAAATATGTTTATACCATTGTGTGGGCACTTTTTTTATTTTCATTTCGCTTGAATACTTCTATCGCCAATAATAAAATTTTTCTCGAAAGCACATTTAAAACGATGACAATCAAAAGATGAGTTCCCGCGTTTAGGTTGAAGTTGCATTAAATATTGACAAAAAAATAAATGGAATCCTACACTGAGTAACACACATCTACAATGATGGAATATCGACATATAATTTCAATCTAATGTTTCAGGATTAGTAAAAGTTGTTATTAATCACGTTAAAGAAAAAGTGCACAGCTGGTCTTTCAATATAAGAAAAGGCTTCAAATCAAAATTCAATCCGTCGGCTGCAGGTTCGTGCGACTACCTGCTTTTATTGCTGGTCGCTCTCTATCAATTTCATCTCGGCGCCCTCCCTTACAAATCTCTCGGGACTTACCGGCTCCATATTTCTATGTAGTCCTACCTCCGCTTCTTCCAGCCGAGCCCTTTCATATTTTACCTATCATTTATTTGGAATTTAACTCTCTCCCGAAATCTATCGCTGCGAGAAGGCTTTTTAGCTCCTAAAGGCTTTCATAAAATACTACATTTTTTTTTTAAATGAAAACATATTTTCATCGACATTTATGTGAAGTTTTTTTATTTACCTCAAAATTAAAACATCCTTATTTTATAATTTTACTCCTTTTTTTGTTATTGTAGTTCTCTTTATTTCAAGGAGTAATAATTTATTGTTCCCATAACATTTACAGTAGTAAAAATTTAAAATACAGTAACTTAGTAATGCTGCATTATATGAAATAATTAAAAAATATTTTACCTCGTGTTGGTCTTTTTATTACATACTATGTTAAATTAATTTTATTTTCGAACAGAAATTGTTGCAGAGTGTAGAATAAATTTCCCAACGAATCTCATTTTCGCGTATCCTTATGTGTAATTTGCGGTTTTTTAGTTTTCTTGTATTTTTCAAAATGTTTTTATCATCTACAGTTACACTTTGTTGTCATTTCGCCTAGAATTAACGGTTAGCAGTGTAATGAATCAAAAATCATTCGATACCTACTGTCACTCCCTCTATTATAAGGACATAATCTAATTATAAAACCCTACAAAGTTTGTTTATTTGGTCAACACTAACTCCTATAATTTCAGTAAAAATACACGAATAGGTGATTCGGCCAACCGAACTCGAGGAAACGAGCAATTGAATATCAGATGCACAATAATTATTCAAACATAAAATCAATGCTCGGTAGACCCGTGCCGCAACCCACATCCGTCATCCGTATTCAGATCAGCCCTCAATAATATTGATTCGCCCGTTCGACTCCCTCGTCAGTTGATACGATATAGCGTCACACCCGGCTGCAGGATCGCCGCCCCGACGTGTGAAATGTTTCAGCCATTTCCGTCCAGCTGCCTCTCTGTTTAAGTTAGATTTTGTATTATAACATCGTCATTTAGTATCATCAATGAAAGCGTGTTAGCATTCACGTCGATGAAATCATTTATAGATTTGTTCATTGCGATACTAGTTCCTTTACCCACCACCGCTGAACTCGGGACTGATCATTTCAGAGTGTAATTATTTCAAATATATTCCTGATAATTGCATGCCAGATAAAGGCATCGTAAGTTACTGCAAATCTTTTTTCTTTAACAGTCGACTCATGCAATTGAAATTTAATTTCTGATACATTTGTTATTAAACGAATTACTGAACACAAATAACTATGTAAAGTGGTGAAAACAGGTACTGTGTTATAATTTAAGACTGAGAGAACTTCATGGGATTTCAATATCAGATTGGAATTGTTGAGATTCTATACATTTCCATGTATTTCGTCACGTCAGTTCGAGTTCATTCGTGTGTTCGAGTGCCTGAAGATGGCGAAGGGCGAAATAGTTAGTGACGAAATACATGGAAATGTACAAAATCTCAACAATTCAAATTTAAAATTAGGTCTTGTGTTCTTTAAATAAACGTCGAGTAAAATACACGATGAACTAATTTTTATATCGTTCCACCAAGGTCTGTGTATAATATAAAATTGAATCAACCCAAAATGATACATCGAAATATAATGTGAGTTATACTACCTTTTCTCTCACGATTGGCTGACAACTGTTCAATGTTGTGTTATTGTATTTGAAAATATCTTGAAGATTATTGTGGATTCTAATGAGTGTGGGATGTCGAAATATTATCGTTTTCTTGGAATTCATGCTGTTTTGCTTCATTTTACAATTTTTCAACAGCCACACATAATAAGCCGTCTTGTCAACATGTCAACTAACAATCTGAGTAGCTTCCATTGTTAATTAAAGTAGTATCAAATGATGTAGTCATTTTACCCAGGCTATTTTTAAACATGGTTTTTATGATATATATATTATTTTTCAGGATCCACATTCCCCAAACGAATACCTTCTAGAAGAAATAACCTGAAGCACTTATGTCTGCTCGTAAATAAAATAAGGGTATTCAATCACCTCACACCTGTTTGTTAATAGTAAAACTGTGTTCAGAATGATATCTTCGTGAAAAGCGCTTATTCAACCTTTTCGCATGTGTATCAGGCAATAAGATGGCCGCGTGTTTATCGTGCGTAAATTGCCAATAGTTGTATTGAATCGGACAAACGCCGAAATATCATCCGTTTGGTAAACATCCCAAGAGAAGTATCTTCGTTCACACGAATCGATAGTGGATATTTAATAAGAACGAGAATAAATCGTTTTCTTGATAACATAACGTGTTAAACGTACGCTGTCCCAATTTTCCATATTTTTTTATCTCTGAAAGAAATATAAAGCAGAAATCTTTCAAGTGTTTATTTAAACTACGAAATAGAAATTACGTATCTGTCCGCTACACACGAATATGTGAATTGATACAATTGACACAGGGTGCCAATTGACACTCGAGAAATCAGAATAAAGGTTTGTTTTTGACATCTTACCGTCTTGCTGAGTTGTGAGCAATGTTCCCTCTAAGCTACGCGCAGCAGTTTGAAAATCCCCGCGCACTCGTCAAGGGTTTGCGCTCACTCCCATACAACTATTCAAATAATCTTTAAATTGTGATAACCCAAATAGTACATTTTTTTCAAAAAATTATATTTAAAGATAAAAAAGTACGAGTAGGTTTTTTTTAATAAAAGAAGCCTGAAGAAGTCACAATTGGAAATATAAATCATCATTTTTGGTGGAAAAGCTGAGGAGTAGGGGGGCAAATTAAAGAACCGCCCCGGGCGACACAAACCTTTGCTGCACCACTGTATGCACATATAAGTAATTAATGTTTTTGTTGCTATGAAATATTATTCAAATTTATGAAATATCATTTAAACATTGAATTGGTTTTTTAACCCCCAGATGTCGAAACGTTCAACGAGTAAATCAATTACATATATCGTCTAGTTTCTACAAAATTAAAAAAAGTTCTAACGCATTCAAACTGGAATGACTTCACGGTCAGTTGAAACTGAAATGTCATCCAATTAGAAATTGAACATTAATATAACATAATGAGAATTAAATCTTACCTATTATCAAAAATGAAATTGATTTAGATGAGGTATATAATATATATGGATAAGTTGTAAGGAACGGCGTGAAAAACTGTTATATTTTAAGAAAAGCTAAACATGTTAATTAATATATGCAACTGATTATTTACTTCATTCTGCTGTTTTTTTCTTCATTAGTGATTGATTTTATTTTATGTGAATAAATACAATTTTTTTTTTATGTTTTATTTTAATACAAGTTTTAATATGAATTATTATATGATAATAATTTTAAATATAATATCCAACGCAAAACAAAAAAGAAACACTTTTTTATCTCCAATATGACATATTGATGCAATACATATTGTTTAGCAAACAATTTAAATTATTCCGCGCACTTGTTGGAGTGGCCATCTCAGCATTTAAATTTGCCGCGCAGCTAACCTTTCGTCTTAGAGGGAACATTGATTGTGAGTTGTGGAAGATAAATTAGATTCGAAAGAGAAAATTTTCAACCTAAAAAAAATGAAATTTAATAATCATTTACACAGATTTATTCTCAAACAGATCCAAAAAACTTGTGAGTATAATATCACTCGATTCACTGACTTGCAGATAATACATTCTTTTTATTCCGGGCAGGACCGTTATCTATCCATTAACTAAATAAATGCTTTAAATTGTATATCTAATGTGTACGTTCTCCACTCTCTGATAGTGAAAACTCTCCCAGTAATTGGCTTTCAATAATTTCTTTCGATCCATTGGTGTGTGCCTCGTCTCCGACCTGTAGATCTAAGACCTTTGGCGTACGTGACTCGATGGCCATTTCACAGAGCATCTAATATTTATACGCGGTGCTTCTAAAGGTGCGCCCCCCCACTTTTCCTCTTAGTGGACCTACTGAATATTTATTTAGAGTCAATATTTGATTGCTTTTTGATTAAATTTCCAGCTTGCACAATCGAAAACAAACGAGATGGAAAATAAAATGGAAATTAATTTGCGCACATGTACCCCACGGAAGTGAAGCTTAAACTGAAAAAATATTTTTGCGACTATGTAATCATTCGATTTTTAAAATACTTTTTTAATATTTCGTTTTTCTCTTCCAAAATATTTGTTTCAAATTATCTGATTGCTGTAATTATGATAATAAAAAAAATCAATTTTTCGTCTTTAATTTTAATGTTGGGGTTTTATCATATTATTTGCTAACAAAAAATATCGATAAAGCATGATAATATAGTTTTTTGTGTATATCGTTAATCCTTGGTAGAAACATTTTAAGAAAACAACTAGAACATAGAGTATACTATACTCGAGCGTCTTCAAGAGATAAGCTAGTGAACTATTGAACCGGTTTTTTTGTCGAAATAAAATCTGTGGAATATGTACTCCGCATTTTTTCTTAATTATTATGCGACAGCAAAGATCATCGAACTAGGTGTAATTTATACCCTTACACAACACTTAAAGTTACTTTTCTCTTATCTATGAAGTATGTATTAAGATCACGTAATGTTCGTGCCAATCCTGTGCATTGCCGTGTCGTCCACTGAATATTGTACGCTATTCTGACGAACGCTGACTGGAAGCTTTAAAAGGCTTCATTCTATTTCGGTTTGGTCCCGTAGGATTTGCAACTCGCAATTCGTTCATTTCATGATTTAACAATATAAATAACCAGCGGTTCGCTGAATCGCAAACAAAATTTAGGACTCACGCCTGACAGGGATGTCTGTTTTTTTTCTAGATAAATGTAATCCCAAGAAAATCTAATAAAGACCCACGTTTTATTTTATGTTGTGTAAATATATCGGTATACACCCTCTGAAAGCCTTGCCTGTGTTCAGTGACAAAAATGTCAATGATGGGAACTGTGATGTGTCATTTAGTGCCAATTACGGTTATATTAAAAAACTAGTGATCTCAAAATACGCTTTTTGTCAAAGTCAAATAAATATGTTTCATTTGTCTTGTTTTCTAACTGAAAGTTATTCTTTATTATAATCATTTTCTACCATTCCGTTTCTGGGTATGAGGATTCCGTTTAATCTAGTCATGCGACCCTATATAACGGCGTCTAGATCAGTCCAAAGATTTTTGCATTACCCATTACATAGATACTACACTAATATTTTATAGAAATTCACACACATACTAACGTTTGTTATTATTATTAAACTTATTTTGAATGCCTTCCAATTTCCTCATATCTGGTCTTGTTATATTTGAGAATCTACTCTATGGCTAAACACACTTGTATAGCTAGTCAAATCCGTATTTTAAAATTGAAACTTCCACTCCATTATTCGTATGCCAAGAACTTTTTCTGCCTTAAACAACGTAAGAATCAGTTGGTTATTGTATAAAACAGCCAAACACGTCGTCGTTGCGACAAATAACGAACCATTGTAAAGGAAAGGAAACCTGGAGGAAAACTTCTGAGAAATTTTGTCTGCTAAGAAACTGAGATAAGAATGTGCTGTCTTAAACTTGACAGCGCCTTTTCTGTAAATTTTATATAGCATTCGGAACGTAGGAAATGTGTGTCAATTCAGACAATATCAAGGATTTGTGTACGCGAAGCATTATTCAAATAACTTGTTTGGTTTTAGCTGTGAGAAATAAGACTATTCTAATTTGTATTTCCTTGCAAATCTTTATTGCCTTGTAGGTGTATTGTTTTCGCTTTCTTTTACACAAAAATGCCAAGTTATTAATATATATTGTCTACCGACGATTTCGCTTGTAACCTTCCATAAATATTCCCACACTAGAAATAATTGGAGGAGTGGATAAATTCCTACACTAAAGACAAAAAAGATTCATTTGGAATGAGGATGCTTATCAGTTAATCGAAACACGTGTTGCACTTAGTATCACAATAAATATTTTTGAAGATTTCAATTTCAAATTAATGAGAATCATACAAAAATATTTACTCGTCTAATTTTTCGAATTCTAAATGCGTAAGGCCTTTTCATATTACGTATTTTCAATGGCGTTTCGTCCCACTAATACAATAACGCGGATAGCAACAGCTAATCGCGAAAACAACACCCGCCGGGGACCAAAAAATTCTCATTGCCCAATACGATTGCTAATGCAATCACTCGTAGGTTCTTGCATCTGCCTTCCATTCTGGTTTCACGAAGTCCCCAAACAATTTTCCACCTCACACCCGGAATATAAAAGCCAATCAACAATTTGCTTCGGAACTAATTCGCCGCTATTATCTCGGCACTATTTCTGTATTAAGTACCTGCATGAAATAACTAATCGACTTGTTCACTTTTGATTTATTAACACTGTTGACTGCCAATTCTTTGTGTCATTTTATATTTTTTTTAAGGTGTTAACTGTCAATTCTTGGTGGAAAGACATTATATTTTAAAAAATAAAACACAATTCATTTGTACTACTTCCACATAAATATGTGGAAGTAATACAAATGAATTGTGTTTTATTTAAAAAAAAAAAAAAACATTTTATATTCATATAAATTAAAGACGTTTTCGTACTAATTCCAAAAGTTTATGTCAAGAGCGAAATCGGTCCGTAAATAAACTTGAATAAAAAAATGGATTCATGACAATTTTGTTGTATTTTTCAGCGATAATTGTGTAATTCTACATTAGCTTAGTACCCTTTCCCTACTCCCAAATTTATTAAGCGCATTTTGAAATTGATTTTTTAAAAAATATTGTCCACAGACTTTTGGTCCGTTTGCACTTTTAACGGGACTATTTTAACGTGTTTAATTTAAGCCATCCCCAGTTTCCACTCATCTTCCGTCCACTTCTTGAAATAACAGTCAGTTCTTTAGTTTTTTTTTTATATAATTTAAGACATCGACTGAGGGTGCTTGATGGAACTTCAATATCAAATTTGGATTATTGAGATTTTGTACACTTCCATGTATTTTGTCAGGTTAGTTCGAGTCCATTCGTGTGCTCGAATGCCTGAAGATGCCGAAAGACGAAACCCGGGTCGTCAGTGACAAAATACATGGAAATGTACAAAATCTCAATAATCCAAAGTTCTTTAGTTGATGATTTTTATAGGTGGTATTCGATTGAGACCGAAACACAGAGATTTGATGATATTATTACACTATGATTTTAGAATTATTTTCTACACATTTCTACAGAAAAGACCGAGGAACTGACCGTAAGTCCAGTGAAGTTTTTTTTTTTAATTTCAATCTTCAATTTATAGATCCTTTAAATACGCTAAAACCGTATACATTCATGGACAGACATTTGTGATAGAGCAAGGTCCGTATAAGTAATTCGGAGGCCGGTTTAGTTGAATTAGTTTGCATCACGTAACCGTAGTTGGTACGTGTCTCAATCTGGCCGGCACTTGTGACCTATCCAAACTCTAAACACATCTATCCATCTATTCATTCTGTATATCTACCAGCGAGTTAGCATTGTGCTCTGTGTAAACGTAGAGATCTTTGCCACTTCAACAGTTTATGTGCTTTGAACCTGTTGAATTTATTGAACTAAAGGCCATTTCGTTCGTCTTGTTTGTTTTATTTTTGGATCTCGCTTAAAACCCGCGTATTGTCGTCTTATTTCACGTTTACTTTATGGTTAAGAACATTTTGATCTAGACTCTCAGAGTATACTACTATTTCCCAAATCTTCATTTTTTACGTATTTTGCATATCTGTGAAAGGGGGTTTTTAAATTGCGTTTTTAATGTATGAATAAATAATTTATTACATGGTTTGAATACTTCATTCGTTGTTAATGGTGTATGTTCCTCTGGCTATGTCAGCTAGTTCTAATCTTTTCTCATCAAATTGTAAAACTAGATATGTAGAGATATATGATGCAAATAAACATTAATATATCGTCGTTGTTCTGGAAGAAGACACTAACTGAAAAATACTAGTTTTGAGTAATTGGACCCTTTGAAGTTTGTCAAGTGTTTGAAATGCCGTACGTTTTTCATTTAGTTTGTACAAAACACTTTTCAAGTAAAAGTGTAATTTATAAAAATAAGTTTGTTATTCCATACGATAGAGTTCAAAATAAGGAACATTTCGGTATAACTAACTCAATATGTCATTTTTTCGATTTAGTGTTTTCTTCCAGAACAACGACGATATGTTTCTACTAAAAAAAGTTGTAGTAAACAATGACTAGAATGCCAATATTGTAAATTTCAGTAGCATTATTATTTGTTGCCTTATTTTGATGTCTTTCAGTGACTTTAATAAATAATAGTTACATCTGAAATGCCTGATAGAACCACAGAAATACTACCATAATATATTTTATAAAAAACCCCGTTGCTTGTACTGTAAATATTTAAAGTAATAATAATGTAATTTCTTACGTAAATGTATTTTAGTAAAACTAGCACAGTCGTTGGGAACGATTTTTTCAAACTTCACGCGCAAATTTTCAGCACATGTGTTTAAACCTAGAACATTACTAATTATTATTTGTTTACTGATAAGGGAACATAAGGACTGTAAAAATAATAAAAGCCAATCTGTATTATTTGCGAAGAATTTTATTACTGTACAGGAATGTCATAAAATTCTCGTTGATCTGCTTTTACTTTCATCTCCCTTGTAGCTGTTGGAAATGCTTATCAAAATTTTATACCTTATTGTCTTTTTCTTTTCTATTCATTTCGGGCAGCCCATAAATGTCACGTGTTAACTCTTACAGCCGCCGCAGTCTTTGAAACATAGTGGTTATTAAGAGATTTGCGCGACCCTTTTATACAGAATGAAATTTCTCTTTATGTATTTTTTATTATGCACTGCAATCGTTAAAAGTTTATGGAATATCCTCAATTGAATATGACCATGACATTTCCTCTATTTTAATAGGACCGCTAAAAATTGCATGCTAAAGTTTTACCACTAAACTCACCCTGAGACTGCGAATGCATATTTAAATTCACTGGCTCAAGATTCAGTATTGGCAATTGTAATTATGATTTGAACATAAATTTTCAAAATCGCCTTCTGTTGAAATGACCATTATGATTCTATGTTCTCCTCACTGGAATCGGACATGGCTTGAGAAAAGTTTTTTGAAAACCACATTCGAGGACGAAATCTTTTTTCGGACACGTCTTACAGGCATTATTGAAAGGCATGTTTTTACATCAAAATCAAAATCTCCCCGCCTTTGTATATAGTATTCTAACAGAAAAACGTAACTTTATAATCGTGTAAGCTTTGTTAAATCATTTCAGTTTTGCTTTTTTCCCAAAATGCTGCATACATTTTTGTATAAAAAAACATTTTGCATGTCTCAGTGAGTCTTAATCTTTTAAATAATTCAACTGTTAAATACGGTATACGTTACATACACACTTCTTATAAAATGAATCAATTTAAATGCCCTGAAAATATTACAATTGCTTACTATTGATGAAAAGTGTTGCTATTAGTGTAATTCTGCCGTATTAATGCACGCTACGCCTCGAAAAACTGGCACCATACACGTATTGAAAGCATGCAACGTCATGCTCTGCAGAGTGTAAACCGTGTTTCGTTTCAATTACACGCCCTACGATCCCTGAATATATTTCACACGTCTCGGTGAAAAATAGCCGCCAGCCATACCGAAAAAATAACCTCACTTTGTTGGTATTTTCGACCTCAGATCTAAAACTCGAAATAATGCAATATATCTAGGAAAGAAATCTTCACTGACAAATATAGATGTCTTGTAACTTCTTTTACTTTGTAGTAATATCTTTAGCCAATTGTTTGTTGGAATAACGTCGTGTTGAAAATAGTAGAAACTGAGGAAATTGTTTGGTAATTATAAATGTAATATTATTGACAATGAAGTGCATTGAGGCAGATTCATTAGTTTATATGTGTAACGTACGTA
Source organism: Himalopsyche phryganea (assembly GCA_022494535.1). Lineage (NCBI taxonomy): Eukaryota > Metazoa > Arthropoda > Insecta > Trichoptera > Rhyacophilidae > Himalopsyche > Himalopsyche phryganea. The sequence continues at coordinate 924,319 of JAGVSL010000080.1, read as the reverse complement.
GACTTGCAAGCAGACGCCAATGCGCCCAACATTACATTAGAAATAAGGTTTTTCCAACCTTCCAAACCTGTGTCTTTGACGATGGCGTGAAGTTTAAATAGTTTAAATCATCTCCTAGTATAATTCACACATAACTTAATACATTTTTTCAGAATAACAACCCGTTTTTATACTGCGTAGATTTTTTGCCTAACTCGTATTTTTATTCATGTCGTACTCAAAAAATGATTTAATTCAGAAATATCCATTGACTGTACATTCGTTATTGCCCGTTGTCTTAATTAAATAATTAATTAATTGTTATATGAGTATTTCAAGTTGTGTAATTCTTCATTTATTCGTTCTTTATGATATTAGATAAGATTTCCTTCGCGATTAAAATTAATATCTTTGACACATCCGGGGGAAAAACGAGTTCCCGTTATATCTGTATGTTTTTATACGTCTCTTTATTTCTTTGCATAATGCGTGCCCCACATTAAGAAAAATACTTCCCTGTATTTGGGGCAGTCATAAACCACTCCTAGGGGTCCTTAACAGCTTTTACTCGGAGGACTGAGGGTGTTATTTTCAAGATAATTTTCTTTATTCCAGCACACCGCCTGGATGAAAAAAGGTGCAGTGGTAGTTTCCAACTTCCAACTGTTGGCGGAGTTATTTATTCAACTCTTGTCGGTGTCGACTTTTTACTCCTTTATAGTGTTTTAGCAATCTCTATCAATATCAGTTGACATTATTTTCGTTTAAATAGTTATTGCCCGTCACTTTCAATTATAATCGAATATCTCCTTTATTCTTTACCATCCGTTTGATAATCTAGTCTGCTTGGTAGCTGTCAGTAGCTGTATAACAGTGGCTTTTTGTGAGATAATTTGGTCCAACCCTTTGTCCCGCTGTAAGATATTCACGAAAAACCTAGCTGCTGTCTTTTTTTTTATTTCGTGTTGATAGAATGGAATTTACATATTTTTACTTCTTGATCACTAAGAATTTCGGATAAATCAATAAATACTACACGATTTAGATAAATGAGAATAATTATTTATTTCGATGAATTCAACGGTATCCTTATGGAAATTATTTTAATTTGTAAAAAATAAATTGATCGCTTGTTGTCGAGTAACAGAATTTTTATCTTTAACTAAATATAGTCGATTTCGTTTAACTTAAAGCGCCATTTCAATAATAAATTTATCACATATTCAAGTTTTAATTAGTATAATTTTAAACTTTTGTTTATTAAATGCAGAATATTATTAATAATACACATGAATATTTCACCTTATAATATAAGTTATCTATGATTATAGACATTAACTAAACAATGCTGGAAATTTTTAATTGTTATATTTATTGTTTAACAGATGTTTGCCGCATCAACGCTAAATCGGCGTTAACGCTTTTGTTGTTTAGTCTACCCCTGCAAAGGGTATTTTTCCTTTACTTAAATACGGATATAATTACGGTGTGCTTTTCAATACATACAATATCCCTAGTTTTCCCAATACTCGTAATATAACTCGACTAACCGGGACAACAAAGCGAACTTCTTAATTGCCTCCGTTGCCGTTCAAATTATAGACAATTGAAATTGTATTTATTATCATTAGTAGTAAAACAATTTTACATTGAATAAAAAATAAATTGATCGATTTAAAATCAACCTAGTGGCTTATTAATCAGTAATGGTGATATGAATAAGTTTTCCATTACTTTGCAATGCAATGTATCTTGATCGCTAGCCGATATAGTAAATACAAAGGAATCATATAACTTTATTCTAACGAATTCATTATAACCCAAGTAAATTTTCATAATAATTGGAAATTACATTAATTGATATCTTTGTTTGTAGACCTCCGTCTATTTAAAATTACAAAGCTTGCACCAAAATCGTACATAAAAATTTTCATGAAAATTGCGTAATTTATAAACATTGTTGGAGAATAAGCCTTGATTTTATTATATTAATTCTTGATACAGTGGTATTACGAATCATTTTTATTGGTTTATACCAGATCCAGTTCGTATAGCGATAAACCATCTTCAACCTACTAATCCATCATAAATATGTTACTGCCGACGTTGTTGTATTTTGTAAAACCACTGTATCTTCAATTTATCGTACGGTGTTCAGTAAAACCGCTGGATACCCTGTGTAGACATTACACACTGAAGCAAACCAAAACAAAAAATAATGAAAACGGTATTTTTGACGCAAAAAAGTGACCTGAAATACGTTCGATCTTTTTTCTCTAAACGAACTACAGGGCCTCACTATGAATTCGAGAAGAAAAGGGAAAAAAAGTATTGCAGCATTGTTTTATCGGTTCGCGTCTCATCGTAATTCCGCGCATGGAATTTTCTTTTCCGCTGGGCCTCCTTTATTCCTGCGCCCGACAACTTTTCTTTTCCACACGAATCACACTTCTGGCGGCAAAAACACTCGTTGCTTCGTTTTTTTTGCGCTTTCACTCTCCCTTATTATCGCCGGTCTCTGCGAATGTGTTTTCTTCTAACATTGCCGAACTCCCTAACATGTAAAACGCGCGGTTTTGGCTTTTCGACTGCTTTGGTACCTACAATATTTTTTTTAAATTATATCGATTAAGAGAAAAACGTATCGATTAATTGTGACAAAATTGTCATAAATCATTGTATATTTTTTTTTTGTCGTCTACACGCAGACCTCGCCACCTCTCACGGTAGGCCCCTCACAAGAAAGTATTTCTTTTCCTTCCACATTTCTTTATTTATGTCAGTATCTAGCATCTATTCAATAATAGTCGAACTCAGCGCATGGTTGTACATCTCCACAACCATTTATTTGTTAAATGATTTCGCCTCTTATTAGATTGTTGCTCCCTATTCTTAGCGTACACGTTTCTCCCGTTTTAAGTGTGTATTTTATGCACAAAAATGCTCGAAATTAAATTTTGTCCTACTATATCCATAATTATGTATATATATTTTTTATTTATGTATATATGTAAACGTATATTTCTCACACTAATCTTCATTCTGTGTTTTATTAATAATAGAATTAGCGCAATTGTCATTCGTTTCGTTGAAATGAAGTGACATTTGCGTGAACTGTCTGCGGAGAATCGTATTCCTTATACTTTCTTTGTAAGTTTTGTATTCATACAAGAAGTTTCTTGATGATCAACGTTAAAACTGTTATACGATATTTCAAGTATGCTTTTATGATGCCGTAACTTTAATGTAATTTAATCCCACCTATAACTTGCCTTTATAAATCAGCTCGCTACAGGCCTTAGAAAATTACACAAACCGTAAAATATGAACGATCCCACTGACGTTAACCGGAATGTTAAATAAATCGTGCACCCTTATGGAAACAGCGTTTTAACTTTGAAAGATTATAAAGGTTCTTGAAAATACCACAGACCAAATTTAATAAAAATTTCATATATGCATATTTAGATGTGCTTCATTACCCTCGGCATTGCTTGACTTTTATAACACTGGTCCGTATTTAGGAGTGTAGCAGTTAAAAATCAACTTTTTTTTAAACACCGCTCAAATAAGTGCTTTGACTCTTTAACTTTATGTCACGTAAAAATAAAGTATCCGAGATGCTCCCACGGGGTATCTACCCCTTATTCTGCCGAGATTTATGCAACCCTTTTGCTGTTTTGGGCGGTAAAAAAACAGGGTTCGAAAAGTTTTCTCTTCTGTCTCTCCTTCGCATGAGAGTATACTTATCATTTTTTTCGGGAAAATTTGCTCGGTCGTTTTTGTAATTATGGAAATTTTTGGCCTTTTTTAATATTTGTAGTTGACGTCAGCATCTATCTATGCAGACTTTATTGGTTCCTCTTGATGTTCCATTATATTTAAGTATTATCGCAACTGTACACGGTCCAAAATCGACTGAGATAATATGATCACAGGAAGATTGGAAACCCCAATGGGGTACTTTATTCCGACATGGATATTGCAGATACCGATATTTTCATATGATGGTACAAATTATACGTAACGATATTATAATAGCATACCATTTTACCATAGATTTATGGTTAACATTTCTAAATATATTATTACGTTTTTTAAACTCTAGTGCTACTTTTACAATGAGCTTCTCTGTGAGTTTAAATCCCATATAAATTCCACTTAACATTTACAACGTTTCGAGAAATCTTCAATTTCGGCAAGCGTATAATTAATCAACCGTTACACATTAAAGCTTCGTTTAACTTGTTAACCTACTATATTACGAATTTCATCTGGAATTTATTAGCCACTGGCGCCGATACAATTTATTTATTTCTCTAGTTTTTTTTGTATATGTTATTAAATGTTGACGGTGCTGCCGTATTAAACCCATACACTATATTTTATTGGAATGTGAGTTATATGCCGATGTATTTTACTTACTCTATCTGCACTGTACAGATCAGAATGGACAAAATTTCTATGCAATTTGAAAACTGTTAAAAACATCCAGTTAGTAGCATACATGTTAAAATAAAAAGATTCGGTCATGAAAAATGTTATGCGCATATTTAGCACATGATCAATTACAAGAGTTTTAACTCGTGCTGACCGATGATTTGACGTGTGCTAATCCACGCCCAGCTGTGTTTAACGTTTTTGATTTCTTGCCTAAGACGTTCTCGACACTAATGGAAAATAATTGATTAAAAAACTAGCAATACTACAAATGTCAGATTGGCGAGTGTCTCGTGCGTGTTTGTTTCTTTTATATCGAGGTTTTTGTGAAGTGTATCTTGTTCAATGCATTATGGGCAGGCACTTTATGACGAAATCTCACAAATGCATATGAACTGGGCCCCTCACCTCGCAATGTTTCACAGTGTGCTGTACGTTTTCCACGCGGTGTTGGCGCACTACTCGGCAATTTGCATCGGCTTCAGCCTCGGGACCTTTGTAAAGGTCGGGCGTCAAGGATAGCTTCACCCTGGTTGCCGGGGAAGCCCCTCAACGAATTTCATCTGCGGAATTTGCACTGTAATGAGTTTCTTCTTGCCCTATGTATAGGGCAAAATATTAAGTCATAACTTCAACTGTCAACTACCGACTATTTTTATTAACATGAAAACTTTTCCCCGTGTACATTGTTTCACCAATTGTACACTTGCAAGCTTTTGTATTTGAAAGATGTTGCTAAATAAAATGTAACATTCTTTGCAATTCGATACCGACTTTGTTACTAGCATGCTCGTGACGCTGGTCGAACGAAACCATGGTCAAATGCACTTTTTTGCTGATCGTATATTTTTCTTTGCTTTTTGTTCTTTTTCGTCTCTTAAATGAAAATCAAGTGATGATCCAAGTTCACCATTAAAGTCATAACGTGGCATAACTATTCAAGGTACAAAAATAGTATTCACATTATCAACAAAAAATGATTTTTTGAATAACTTAATTAGTTCGGCATGTTTGTTTTTGAAAATATATATTATTTTTTATATTCATTCGACACATCATCAAAAGTTATTTTGCATGCTTTCATTGCTTTTGTATTCGGTCTTGTGAAACGATGCATATTTTTCGTATGAATCGCTTATCATTAGAAATCATTAAAAATATGTTTTCAAACAAAGTAAATTTATACCTGTCGTTATAATCATTATATGTAATAAAATGGACGTGTGTTACAATTAATCACATTAAAAATAAAGAAAACAAACTTTTACCACGCTTATTATTATAGTTGGCGAGCGAATCCATTACCTTGATCTAGATTTTTGATTTTTTAATATACCTAATGGAAACGTTATTAGATTGTGTCCACCCCCTGCTCGATATGGCCCGTTGATCAACGAAAACGAATTTCACGTGTTTTGAAAGTATATGATTTTCTTCCATAGATTTTAATCGTATCAAGATGACAATTATCATTGTGTATAATCGCAACAATAAAGATGAATTATTTGACAGTCTTATAAAAACATTTATCTTCTTATAGCCCGTCTTTGTCGTGTATATTTTTAATTTTATATTCGTTTTATAGCGCTTATTTGCAAATAGTTTGAATTTACATGATATTATATTTAAATGCTCCGGTTAATCTTTGACAATCGTTTCAAACAATTTTGGTTACGAAAATACTATTTAATCAACATAAAATTAATAATCTTTTGAACACTCTCAATTATATTTTCCAAAGCGAAAATTAATATTCCAGTCTAGTAAATAACGCACTAACTAACTAACTGTTATTTCGCTGTATCTGGTTTTGACATGTTCTCAATTAAATTAATTGTCACGCAATTTTTTTACAAACCTATACTCAGTTTTGTTATTAAAATAGATATACACCATATATGCAATAATCATTTCCAGAGCTTCTTTTCAGGTTCACTAATCATTACTTTGTATTTGAGGTGCCTAGAAGATAGATCGCAGGTGATTTATACTCTAAGAAGATCATTTTTTCGCGCGATTATCTTTGTGGCGAATAAATAGAAAACCAAAAATATTGACTTTTAGATGAAATAAATTATCGATGGCACAGTGAAACCCTCAATCTCTCCAGCAAATTTTTCAAGCTTTACTTGTATGGTGTTAATTGTCTATTCTTTATTGAAAAGCATTATATTTATAGAAATAATATACATTTTTGTGCTAATTTTACAATTTTATGGAATGCCAATGAATTTTACATATTTACATTAGAAAATATTAAAGAATAGTGGGTACATTGCTCAATCAATCTTCGAAACGATCACAGTTGGTAAAATAATGCCGGATTATAATACGTCACAATTCGTCGGATTCGTATTTAAGCGTAAAACATCAATGCAACTTCTTACTTAATTAAAACTGTAATATACACTTTGATAATAAATTAAACTTTGATAATACTCGAATTACAAGTGAGTAAACAACCATTTTATTTCTTAATTATGATATAAACTTTGATTCGTCTTTTATTGTGGCTTTCTTTGGAACTACTACGGCCTTAAATACATAGTGTTACCATGCCGATCCGTCTACGGTTAACAACGTTACAGACGTTCTAATATAGAAATTTAATTTACTCTAAAGCTTTGTTTGACGTTACACTTACTACGTACATTGAACATTTAACCGCACGCATTTGCTGAATTCTATGGTCGTCGTGTAATCCAAATAGTAAACCCAAACCTACGTCATTCGCTGCGAGCGAGACTTATTCTGAGGTCAAACTTTGACAAATACAAATATTTACTTACGATTGTTTCCTCTTGCCGGCTGTGCAAATAGTTAAAGAATTCCCGCCGTTGTATCGGCAGATCGATTCAAGACTTTTGAACGAAAACGAAAAATATTAAGCCTTGAAAAATGTATCGCTGAAATAACGATTCAGCACTAAATATATGTTTAACGGTAATATATTAATAACTCCTGGTATCATTTTTAATCCTTACAATTATTGATGCGCTTTAAGTCATTTTCTTTATGCAAACCACATTGTGATATTGAAACACTAAATCATACTGTTTTGTCTACATTTTTTTTTAACTGCATAGAAAAACTAGTGATTTCTGTTCTGATTGGAATTAACTATATTACTACAACATACAGTTAACGTTTTTATACGAGTACGTTTTCAATTAAAACTGCTACGTTGTTATTAATTAATTGGATTCCAATTCATTGATTTTATTTAATAATAGAAAAATCAGAATGGTTTCGTCGAGTTGTATATTTATAGTATAATTATTATCCATCATCCTATATGTTTCATTATGGATAATTATCATTATTACTAGACTGAATGAAATCAAACAATGATTTTTTACCCATCAAACTTTCGTTACATTATTTGCAGTCTCGTCTACCTCTAAGCCTTTTCACTACACTTTATTGCTTATGCGTTGGTCTACGCCACACTATTTGAATTATCTACCCTAACATAAATATGACCTAACCCTTCGGAACGAGTAAAAGCCACTCACAGACCCGAAGAGCCGTAGAAACATAAATGTCCTCCCAAGGACGACGCCTCCCTTTGCCCGGAATCAACTACGCTTTGCAGTGATGTCGTTTCCCGCATCTTAAAATAATATGAACCAGCGTCGCGATTATCTCTCGGGGAATGTTTCCTGGAACGGCTCTCACCTGTCAGACGCAATCGTGGCGTCGGGATTTATAACGCAACCAGGGTATTATCGTGTAATATTTGTTGAAACGCGGTCCGCTCAAATTCGATAGACACAGGGACAGATTAGACCCGTAGATATCCGAGCTAAATCCACAAAACATATACTATTCCCAGGACTGAAACAAAATTAACTATCTACTTAGTACAATTCAGATAATGGTACATTTTTTTCAAAAATTTGATGTGGTGTATTTTTTATCTTAAACAGACAATAAGCTTTTTTTATTATAGATATCCAATTTTAACGAATATTTTCGATTGTGAATTAAAACTACATTATTGCTTTGTTTCGCGCCAAAAGTCTCGTCGAATATTAAGTGGCTCAAATAAAGAGATTTATATTTGATGGATTATCAGATGTAATCTATTTCTGAAACTCACTATAATAAAATGTGTCTTACCCAAAAAAGCTTCGTTCTTCTATTTGTAAATATCTATCTATCTATCTATTGACTTTATAATATTTTCGAATGGATATGATTAATTTAAAATATGCTTAGAATATAGTTTTCAAAGAATATAGTACGAAAATGTGCTTCCCTCTCCTCACTTGACCAATTCGAATATATTTTTATAAACAATTCAGAAACTTATATCCAAGCCAACATAAAAGTAATAAGAAAATATTCTTTCATTTTATCCGGTACCGATATAACACTATACAAACATCTTTTTTGATCACACCGTACCGCGAAAATTGCGGCATTGTTTTTTTTTCCATTACGCGTTATTACACCTTACACCCCAGTGTTGTGTGTAAGCAGTTTAGTTAGGATAATATCGCATAAAGGCGCGACGCTTTTTTCCTTCACTGAGGTTTGGCCACGCTCAGAGCAACGTCCGTAACACATACATTATGCCATGGCAACTCACTGAGAACTATGATTACAATCAAAATTCTATTGACAACTTGTCGTGTCAATTTATCGATTTTTCTCTATTTACTTCCTGTTTGAGACGACAATCACTGTTTCAAATCATATCGGAAGGTGTTTGACTCCACGTTGGAAATGTGCGAAGAGATTTTTATTCATTTTTGTATTCTGACTTTATTCAATGAATTTGTGCCAGGTTTATGCTTTTTTATATTGAAAATGAGGACGAGTATGAAAACGATCGATTGTTAAAGAATGTAAGTAGTCTATGCGAACAGATTTCGTGGACTACTAAATTCGCAACTTTTAATCTAACGTGGACCACTGACATGATGACACTGAAATGTATTTACACTTTTTCTTCTTTTCTGGTGATACAATCGGGGGTAAACCTTTGCAGCCTCTAATATTTAAAATTTATCCTTACATATTAAAAAAACATAGAGCGTTTTTTAATGCTGCGTGTTTGAAAGCAGTTCTTGGTTCTAATTTCGTTACTGTAACACATTTGGGGACCACTGTACACCGACTACATGAACTACTATACATATTTATATTTTCTTAAACCAAACGAAAACGTTCATTGGTATTGATAAATTTTTGATAAAATACTATTTTATGTAATATAGGTCACATAAAAATGAATGCCAATAACTCACCAGATATCATTTAAAATCAATGGAAAATATAGACCGAATATTTTTCATTCGTTAAGAATCTGAAACATTTTTCCGAAAAAATAATTCCCTTCCGAATCCGAATTTTAATCGTCGTTACCCGCTCGAACCAAGTCCAGGGGCCGAATCGGGAGAGGGCAGCGTGCTAAGCCCGGGCCCGTACTAGCCCTCGTAATAAATGGTTGTAATTTAGTATTTCCGAATTGAAACCTACTAATAAATAATGAACTATCATCCTGCATATCTTGTGTATGCTTGCTTATTTATAAACGCAACCAATCACTATTAGGATACCGTGATATGAGATGATATTGATACAATCTTTAGCGTACAATCCAAATTACGTTTAATCAATATACATTACTGTAAATAGTTACTGGTAATCTATAACTTAATTTTAATAAACAATTACCAATATACAATATTAGATCGATTGTCCATTGAAAATATGATTATGCCACTCGGGCAATGATTTTTATTGCGTTATTTTTCCGCTCAACAAATTTTCAGAATCTATTCGATTTTCCTCATCGATAACAAACTTTACGTCGGTTTTATTTTTGTGAAAGATTCCTATCTCCATTGCAAGTACAGATTGTGACTCGGGATATATCTCAGACATTTTATATGCTTCCCACTTTCTTTACATCTTATGTTAGCAGTCGAAAACTGTAACGCGATAAATTTTACGAGGACCGTTCCATACGGTTACATACCGCAGTTTTAATCCTTACTTGTCGCGCTCGTCTGATTTTTCCACACATAAAGATATCATTATATGCTCCGTCCTTTTTACGGTCCATACGATCTCAAGAAGCTTCAATGACAAAGTATAGTAAATTTGTCAATAAGAAAAAACCTAACATACTTATATCAACAAAAAAAAACTCATTGATTCTGTTTAAGTGTTACACTCCTTAAAGTTTCTTCAATAAATTATCGTGAAATTTTCTTGCGATATTTTTGCGCATATTTTCAATGGAATGGAAAATTGTCGTTTTAATGGTATTGTTTTCCGCAGTTTTACATAATTGCCGAATTTCCCTAATGGATAATCAGATTATAATAATTTCGTCGTTCGCTTTAGGGTGTTCTGTGTTTCTCTTACACATCCAGAACACGGCTACGCTTGATATTTTATTATGATATGAATACACATTTACGGTTACTTTGTCTTTGTATATGAAAGTCTAATAAAGAATTTTTAGTTACTGGGGAAATATATCTCAAAAGTCTTGGATCTATCCGTTGCATAAAATTGCACGAACGGTATGCCTGGCGTCATGAAATTTACCTAGTTCATTGTACTTTATCAATGTGACTATTTTCAACTTACTATGTCGCTCCCTTCCTGAGTCGAGATAGATATAATCAGAATTTAAATTTCAGACGATGTTGAGTAGTTAAGTTGTTATAAACAAGAGACAATGTTTCCAGTACTTACTCCGTTAATCAACAATATCATTGGGACCGGTTTCGCTCAGCAAGTGAACATTGTCTACTGATTGTATAACAAACTCCAACTTGACAGTTACCACCATTCTATTCTCATAATGATATGCGAAAATTTGTCTCTTAAAGAAACCGTTTCAGTATAAATAGCTAAATTCTAATTGTCGCTCCATTGTAAAGAAAATTACACTTTTTCTTTTTCATGTTGTCTGATTCGTGAACAACTGTAGTTTGTTTATTGAATTGGCATTTACTTGGTAGAACTCCATTATAATATGTTAAAATAACAAAGTATTTATTAGTTCTAGACAATTCGTAATTTTGTAGAACTAATAAATACTTGGTTATTTTATCATATTATTAATTATAGTTTGCCTTCTAATGTTGTTTTACTCGAATGGCGTGATTACTGTGTATAATGTAATATTTTTAACGTCATAATTTCGAAATATGTTATGACATGCTGGTAGGTTATATTGTCACCTTATCATTTTTTTACGGTATATTTACCGTTAATTCCAGCCATACTATAATCTGTATTTTAATAAAGGAGCGGCTGCCAGTTGGAAATTCGGACAGGTCTCAAAGTGTCTTAATATTAATGTCGCTGTGGGATAACTTCAACAATAAACGCCGTCCTCTCGCTGGTTGGCTGGGAGTGTTTGTAGTGTGTTTAGAGGCCGAGGTTTTGGGGACCCGCGGACAAGGAATTATCTTTTAATGCCACTGCCAAAGTAATGGCCGGAACATTCGCCATTTAAAACAAAACGAACAAAAGAGTCGACCGTTAAAAACAATTATTTTCGTCCTCTCGAAAAATAAATATTTTCTTGTCGTTTTCAAAACATTCCTCGAACGCATTTTTCCGCTCGGGCTCTGGTCGCTTGTATTGTTTTAGATATTTTTTGTAATCCAAAGTTACTGTACGTAAGCTCATGAGGCTTAAATTTTGTATTGGGTTTTGAATACTAATTTGATGAGCTTATTGAAAATGAATTTATTGTAAATATTAGAATTCGTATTGGAAAGAGTATAAAATATTTTAAGTACCATCTGTCATCTGTTAGAATAGATTTTTTACTTTGACGTCTTTACCTAGTTCTTCCACATCGACTTTTAAATTAAATACATTCAATTTTCCTTTATCCACGACTTCTCACAGCCAGATAATTTCATAATTATTTATATTGTTTATCGTTGATCTTTGATCATCATAACAAATAATGAAAACAATAGCTGTATATTATACGATTTCAATTCATAAAAAAGTAAAATTTGGACAATTTTATAAAATGCCATTCAATTTTATCGCAAACATTTTCAACAGTAAATATTTTTTATGTGATCTTATACATAAGAAGACGACGTTTTTAACAAGTAACACTGAGAGAAAATAAATTAAGAATTGTACTTAATGTATATTGAATATGTCGATGGATTTAAGTTCTCAGTTAAGTCCCAGAACACTGTTCTTGGTGAAAATAGGTATTCATTAAAATAACGTTTCACGTTTTTAAACCACAATTTTCTTTAACCAAGTATATGCTGCAAAAAATACTGCAAAAGTTTTTTTTTGTTATTTTATGATTTTATAATTTGTATTCGTTAGCACTGCAAAAATAATACACCGCCTCTAGGATGAAGTAATTTCGTTAACTTTCAAAGCGGATGGGTTAAAGTCAAGGGGGCTCCGTAAGCTTAACGATGAAAGAGGGCATGTGCATCGTTTTCGGATAATCTTTCCATATCTCATAAAAGTACTCGCATGAAATTTTCCCAAACGATACTACAATAATATTTTTACATATAATCTGTAGATAGGCTGAAATCGACTGAAATCATCGATGTGAAATAATACATATATTTAAATAAAAGAACATCGATTATGTATTATTATGTAACACTTGGTATCTTTTATTTTTTATTTTGAATTGCTATGTCACAAACTGAATATGATGCGTATTATTTTCAAAATGTTAGGTTGCAAACAATGCTTCCGTGATAATCTTTTTATATTCAAAACGGACAATGCCATGTAAATTAGATTAATTGAATGTTTTTGTGTAACCTTATTACAAATTATACAGATGAACATTGAATTTGAAAATTTGTCTTCTTCATCATGATGTATCATGTCTGTCAGAGATTAAAGAGTCTGCAAACCCTTGTCAGCCGAAACCATTTGTCACGCTTTTCTGATGAATAGAATACAGGCCGTCCGCCTGTTTAAAGGTTAAACGGTCACATGAAAACGTCGAACCTGACCGACTTTATATATTACTCGAATAATAAATAAATTAAAACCCTTTGATTAGTATGTATGCAAAGAAGTTCTGTGCGGGCTTATGATGATGACTTGTTTATTTTTAAATATCTTAATTGTGTAAATAAATAAATATAATCCATCCATATTTGAAACTATAAACGTCGTGGTTTGCAGGAGAGTCTTACTTAACACGCCATTGTAGATTTCATTTGCGAAAATAAAACAAACATGCCGTCATAGCTTCGCTAAAGAATAAATCTACGATTATCTAAAAACGTCGCCAACTCTTTGCAAATACCAATGGTATTCGTGCAATAAAATGCATCATAAATGTCCGAATAATTTACTTATGTTTGGTTTGCAAAGCTGTACGCGGCGAAGACTTTCCATTGCCGACAGTCGTAGAAGCTCTATGTTTGCTTTCAACTCCTGATATCGTAGGCGGTGTCCAGTATTAAGTAGTTTAAGCCGGAGGGTAACTATCATAAATCTTGTGTTTTGTTTTACTAAGCGAATGTTTTGTGTTTTGTTTCAGCGGGCGCTGCTCCAGTGGACGCCAACCAAAGGCAGAGTCGCCCGGCCTCCGCCAACAAAGGTAATTAGCGATTGACTACCTATTTCTTCACAATTTACATCTCATTTGTATTCCCTATTTTATCAATTTCATTCTTAATCGTGATTTGAATATCAAGCATGAGAGTTTTCATTTATTTATAGCATTTTCATTTCTTTAGTTGTCGTCAAATAGAATATCGTATATAATAGGTTCAACACGATATTTAATACTAAAGAATCAACCTGAGTCTTTGTTAGTTATCACCTTAGAAAATATTGTTTCTACTGATCACTCATACTTGCTAAAGTATTGTAGTTCATCAATGAATTTATTTATATGTATTGTTACATTTAACGGCAAAGTATAAAAAATAATTATCGTCTTGCCAGAAAATACAATATATACTCATTAAGGTTGAAATATTCTTGAACTCATAATAAATTCATTATCAAAGTGTGTACAGTAATATGAAATTATAAATTCAATTTAAAATTGGTATTCAACTTTCTTAATTTCTCGAGCGTACTCTTTTTTAAACAAGCGTAATAAATTTTCTTTTTTACAAAATTCCTGTCTAATCATTTAAGTTTGCTTTCGCTTACCGTGCCGAGTTTTTCATTGTTTTTTGTTGCGAAAGTTTCCTGTAAAAGAATTTTCAGTTAGAAACCGCATTTAGCTAACAAATGTGCTCCCCCGTTCTATCCAACCCGAGGGATAAAACTTACCACTCTATATTAACACTTTTAGATCCAATTAGACTTTTTAACAATAATTTTTTTGTTACTTTTGATATTTTACTCGCGTAATATTTTTGCTTTTATCGTTACGTAACTTTTCTAAACACAAAATAAATAAACTTCGTAACAATTACCATTATAAGTTAGCATTGCTTATCGCAATTGAACCCATGACCGCCACTAGTTGAGTTATGCGTTATAACAGATTGCTAAATTTTATATCGATTGTGAAAATTTTTATCGTCAAATTCGTTAAGAATCATTTATATATTCTCTCAAATATTAGTATGGCTACTCGTTTCTCATTCATCATTTGGTTGTCGGGAAAATATTTCCGTATAAATAATTAGCTCGTTTGATTCTCGATTAATTATGGCCATTTTCGTAAGAGTTTGAATTGATTTATTTTTCGTTCCGCACTTTACTTATTCACAATATAAAACAAATCAAGTGTGTCATCAAGCGGCTGTTTTGAATATAACATTCTTTACGCCCTACAATTCGTTTTTATTCAAAGGAAAGTCATCCACCGCTATATAGGTCATCTTTAATTATATTGAAAACCTTGGGAAAAATCTAAGAGTCATAATTATAAATGAATTGAAATAATATGTTTATCTTAGCCGGACCGTTCTCGCTGTGTTGATTGCCCACGCCACCTTGTAAATTAAGTTCTCCCGCATTTCTCGGCCGCCCTTCAACTTTGGATCCTTCTCGTTTTCCCATTACTCTTATCAGCGGACGATAAAGCTCTGTGCGCTTTTGAAGGCAGTAGCGCGAAGCTAGTTAGATGATGACACAGCGACACTCTCGCCGTAATAGTTATTCGAGCCGTTAGCGAGGAAATTTTTTCTTGTAGTATGAAATTCTTTAATATTTTTGATGGTTTCGGCGCTAACTTTGTGGAAATTCATTTTTAATATGAAATAAAATTGATAACATTGTCAAAAAGATTTTACCTAAATTAGTAGGCTATCCGGCAATAGCAAATTTAGAAATTTTTAGTGATATGTTCCAAAAATAGATTTGCTCGCATAAAGGTAATCTATAGTTACTTTATCTGTCTAATTTTGCTTTAATTTGTTATTATCTAGATCGGTGCTGTAACCGGTGTCACAGGTAGTAACGCAACCAGTGATATAACAAAGCTATCAATGGTATACTATTTAATGAATGAAACCTAAATCTTATATCATTAAAAAATGGCTATTGTGTATATAATTATTATATACACAATAGCTATTGTGTTTATAATTATTATGACGAATTGTAATATAAGGCTACCACCACGTATGACAAATAGCACTGAAAATAGTCTTGCATTTTATAATATTTAAGTCAATTTTACACAACACATATCCGCTACTAATTAATTAATTACATAAAGCATCACGTCATCTAAGGGATTGAAGAATTCAATATATAAAATTTTCAATTCCTCCTTACTGGATCTCTTGATATTTTGCTTTTACTCGTTCATTTACTCCTAAATCGCATTTAATCACGTACATTTTACAATGTGGCGATTTTCCCTGTAGTTTTGCAAATTCCATTTCGGTTTAACATAATATGTAAATATCAAGACTGCCGTATTGGTAAGAAGCAATCTGAACTGTTTATTCATTTTAATGAATTCGTTAGCTTTTTCTGCGGTCTCATTTCCTTCTGAGGTTTCCGGAATGACTACAATGAAACCGAAACTCTTTGAGTCCACCAATAAATAAATAATTACATCCCTTTGGCCGGAGCGTGTATTTTGTAAATTTAAATTGAATTTTCAGGAAACTTTCGACCAAAGCAATTTACCTGGTGGCGCTATCGTGAGGTCATTATTTAATTAATTAAAGTGTGACCACACTCGTTGAGAGCCGGTCCACTTCATTTGGCAAGATCGAAATTATCCATTCATCACTCCCGCAGGAAATTATGGTTAATGAACTTTTCAAATATTGAAAGACTAGCCCATTCAAGTTCACACTTTGGTTTTTTTCCGGTTCAGAAACATAATCATTCGGAAAATTGTAATGCGGAAATAATGTTATGAACCACTTTTAAGGTGTTAACTGTCAATTCTTGGTGGAAAGACATTATATTTTAAAAAATAAAACACAATTCATTTGTACTACTTCCAGTACTACTTCCAGTGGAAGTAGTACAAATGAATTGTGCTTTATTTTTTAAAATATAATATAACTATAATTTAAGACATCGACTGAGGGTGCTTGATGGAATTTCAATATCAAATTTGGATTATTGAGATTTTGTATACTTCCATGTATTTTGTCACTAACGACCCGGGTTTCGCCTTTCGGCATCTTCAGGCATTTGAGCACACGAATGGACTCGAACTGACAGACAGTAAACAGTGTCTAACGTTTATATAGAAGATACAAATACGACAAATATTATTTACAATGTAAGATATTATACGTCTGAGAGCCACACTGATACCTGAGTTAATATTTCGAGAATTGCTTTAATCCTTATTTTGTAAACAACCCATTAGCAGAGTGGCAAATTGCCGCTTTCCAACTTCTTTTAGAAATACCAGTGATTTTACAATTATAATAGCATTGTGGGTTTCGACGGGATGCAATTCGACGAAAGGGTAAATATATACGCAGGCGAAACCCGAGTCGTTAGTGACAAAATACATGGAAGTGTACAAAATCTCAATAATCCAAATTTAATATTGAAATTCCATCAAGCACCCTCAGTCGATGTCTAAATTATACGAACATATTTAGTTCAATTATAAGACACTGGTGAAATTTGTATTGTTTCAAATTCAATTTAATTTTGCTTTCCTATCGAAGATATTTAAAGATTAATGACGCGAAGATAAAAGTAAACATTAAGCCTCTGAGCTAATTTTAATGTCGTGGTTTCCAATAAAAGCCGTCAATATCCAATATTCATCTCTATCAAATTTCCAATGAAATCACCAGCCATCTCTCACTTGTTGGGATCGATCGATTGTTGAATCGTCGCCTTACGCCAGCCAATTTTAGACATTGTCTAAACTCTAAAGCCAAAGCCTTTGACGTGTTGTTTCCTTAGGGGATGAATTCACCCTTTGATCTCGCATCGTATGGAAATTTCGCTTAGATTGAATTGTTCCGACGTTGAAGGCTTTCAATTTGTCCCGTCTTAGGATCGTGAATTTGCATTATCTTTCCATATATCGGCTACACATTAATATGTATATGGATATTTATTACCTAATATCATTTAGAATCATAATATTGATTGTATAATTCGAAGAAGGCCTTCATCTATCTACTTCATTTTTAAAACTATTATTACATGAATCTGAAGTTCATTGATGCTTTTTAAAATGTATATTTGTAAAGAAGTATTATCGTATGTAATATTAAAAGTTATATCGCATTAAGAAAATCAACTACCAGGTTTACGCATGGACAGAGAACCTTTCAGCAGTGAAAAATCTATGTGTGATGTACTTACAATTATGGTGAAATCTTGAAATACTGCTTTCAATTCAACACTAACTTCGTATTCACTATGAGTTAATTCCTAAAAATCACTATGAAACCTGCGTTGCTAAATAATATAATTAAATGTAAAGTTCATTTTTTTTCACGATATAAGATATTATATATATCTCTTTTTGCATACTCTTATGTCTTTCTGGAGTTATTATTTAGTTACAATTCGCGTATTTTTATACCCGAAATTGATCTCAATAGGCACACTTAAGATGGCGGTAAAATGTCCGACACGCTAAAAATCTTTTCAGGGGTGTCGTCCGTAGTTCCAAGTTCCTAGGGATCCCACTCCAACCCGTAGTGTAACTAAAAAACTAAGGCCTAATCCGTATCGGCTCTGATATCGCGTTGGGAGCTATCGGCTAGAAATGATTGCCTATTTGCCAATCGGCCGCCGAAGTCTTTCGGTCGTTCGACTTGCAATTATTTATCTGTCGTCTGATTAATTCCCAAGATATCAGCGGTCTTGCGGTAATATGTTTTATTCGAGTCACTAGTACTTTTAACTTGATATTCTCGCAAACCTTCACGCTATAATTTAATTCTTATAATTTATCGATCGTTGTTGGCATGGTTGTAAGTACAATAATAATTGACTAATGCATGACAACCAAAACCGCTCAAATAATACATTGTTTTAATACCATAACCTTCAGGTTCGAATATTAAGACTCATACAGACATGAATTCTTTAAGCAAATTCTAATATTGTTGTACATTCCTTAAGGTGCTTAATGCAGTATCCACCACCACCCGCTCCACCTTCACGCCATTCTTACAGCGCATATTTGACGTATAATGAGGCGATATTTTTCTCCATATCGAGTTTCGTTTTTATTTTTGAAATAATATGGCCACGCTGGTTTTTGTTACACATAATTAGTATTGCAAGTAAGAGAAACATGATCCATTCTGCATACTAAATTTCTTTCAAAGAAAACAACGTTATAATTTATTTTGTAGCGGAAGAAAAACAAAAACCAATTATGATTGTCACCGTCACACCTTCGAACAGAAACACGGCGTGAGCCACTTTGATATTTTATCTCCGAATGAGAACGAAATGAGATTATTATTTTTCCTGAAACGTGTTTTTCCCTCGTCTCTTATGCCGGATGGTTTTTCCCTGTGAAAGCAGATATGCGAAATAACTCGACTCGTAGCGTTGTAAATCACTCCCATAATGGCGTAATAAGAAATATTACATCGTAGTTAATTGGTTTAGTATCTGCATGAATTTCTTAATGCTCTATAAAATTATCCACACATGTCTTTATCACTTCAAATAATAACATTTATCTGTCACCGATCTCAGTAGCCGTAAATCTAGCTACATTCCTGAATAAAAATTAACACCGCTTGAACGGTGTCGTGAATTTTCTGCATCGATTTAATGAAATGAAGAAAAAATTGTAGTTAATTTTATTGTAGAATTGACGGCTTAATTCCGGCAAGAATCAAATACTAATATTTTTGTAGTTGTTTTTTACTACATGATTATTCGTCGTCTTGTCGTCTTTCTCTCAAGTGACTTTAATATCCTCCTTGTGTCTACTTTTTAATTGGATTTTTTCGTTCCATACTTTTAATATCGTTCGGCGAACGGTACCTATGTCATAGCGAATTTCCGTCGATAGAGCGATACTTGGAAAAGCAATTTTCGTTATACACCACGCTTATGGTATCAGATATAACATCACTTTATTTATCGTATATACGAACCGAGTGATATCGACTTTTTCAATATAAAATAATGGAAGGTTTTTTTTACCCATTTCCATCCTGCATTTGTATATAGTATAATTACAATTATTGTGGTTAATTTGACAATTGTGTGATACGTAAATGAAGAAAAACACCGTTAGATATAGTTGTATATTCCATGATTTATTTGTGGCTAATTGATGTACACTCGATGTAGAAAAATTACCATGGTTCACGTAGATATTAAATTGATGTTATCTGTGAATCGTTTCTATCCAGCATTCAGATAAATTTTACACGAAATGTAAACGTTCAGGTGATACAACCAAATATACCCTTACACCGTTCATTCATAGCTTTAAAGAATTGTTTTTCTACAATCACTACACATGGCGATTTGTTGAAAGTTTTTCTGCAGCAAAACTTCTCCTAGATAATGGTATTGCTAGTGGAAAACAAAAGTCAAATAACTTTTCAAACAAATGAGGTGTCCGTGCCAAATGAGTTTCACTAGTTAGCAAAGACATTACAGTGATGACTTAGCACACTTTTCACTATCACGTCGGATGGCGTTGTACACCTAAACTATTTCAACGTATTCTTACGTAAAATTTTGTATCTTCGACGGTTTTATTGTATGCCAATTTTGCAACAGGTTTTTAATATTGATGAAAATAACTTCATGTTTTGGTCCGTAGCTAAGTATTTTTAGCATTGGGGATCTGCTGAAGACTAATAGTGCATTAGTCGCGCGATCGCCCTTATTTGTAATTAATATGGAAGATTTCAGAGTTGAATTAGCTCATTTTTTACGTTGTGTTAATTATTGATAGCATCGAAATGGCAGCAGATGTATACATATTGCTGCCATTCTCACTAAAATCCGGCAAGTATATTTCTTATCCGAGACCGCAGACCCGCACTATACGCAAATCCGAAATTATACGCCTTAAAATGTTTTTTTTTTTTTTTCACATTGCGTTTATATTATAAATTATAAAATGTGCAGAACGTTTGACAATCGCCGCTGTATTTCCTTATATGTATAGTGAAATTTACATAATATGTTTGACTTTTAAAGTGTTTTCCAGCCTTCCATGTCGTTTTTAGGGCATATACGCCACTTTGCCGTGAGCGTTTTCTTCGAAGAATTTTAATAATGCTCGTTTTCGGAGTAGTTTTTCTTCCTCCACTTCCTATTAAAGTTTAAGCTATCTGCAAAATACGTTACGAAGAAGTTAAGTATAATTATAGATTAGATTATAAAATGCCATAAAAGTGTCGGAAATATCGATTTAAAATATTGGTTAGCGTTGAAGAGAGAAAGTATTGCAGTTTTAATAAAGCCGTAGCCAAGTGGCAACCAATCCCGTTTCACGATTACGGAATCCGTTTCGAAACCTCGAAAGTACCTTTAAATACATTATTGAATCTATTTACGAATTTGTATCCAAATAAGTCTATGAGCGTTTCATCTCTTTCCACTGAAACGTGACAGGTTGAAATAGCGATTAGCCTACAACTAGTCCTTTCTTAACCCCGTCTTCCACACACCTCAGCACCGCTCTGTAAAAAGAGCTGTAGAGCGACTGATTTATCACCTTCTTTAATAGCTACAAATACGGTACAAATTGAGAGCGAACATGGTTGAAATAAATTTGAAAAATTGATGATTTTAATACAGATCAAAGATGGAAAACAAAAGATCCAAAGAAATACTAATATTACAAAAACTGAACAAATCATAAACATGTTCACTCTGAAATCGGCTTAGTTATACTTAAATATAGTTTAGTGGTGTCTTGTTACAATTTAAAAATTCATTGTTGTTTTCAGAAATTGAAAAATCCAATGTAAATAATACACCACTTTTAAGGTGTTAACTGTCAGTTCTTGGTGGAAAGGCATTGTATTTTAAAAAATAAAACACAATTTGTTTGTACTACTTCCACATGTTTATTATGATCAGGACCGGTTTCGCTCATAACGAGCATTATCAACTGAGCTTGTGATGAGCGAAACCGGTCCTGATCATTATTTAAAAAATTAAATAATGTTATTTCTTTTCCTGATTCATTGAATTATTCGCTTCAATAATATCCAATTTGAAGCAGTTTTCATTTGTTGTAGTGCTATGAATCATATATGGGAATTCTATTGTATAAGCGAGAAGTTGCCGGCAAATATTTGAAGTATTAATTCTGTGCAAACTACCCAGCAAGAATTACTGTTGTCGGCATTCAAATATTAGTTGTCAACTTGTTCATTCATGATTGTCGCTTCCGTTGACACGGTCCCATCGCGTCCATTGAAGCCTTTGACTTCAGAGTGATGTTTACAAAGTAAAGTTAGGTTACGAGTTATGACGTTGATTGAGCATTGAAGGTTATTTTTAGCGTTATTGAGTTTGAAAGTGGTGCTAGTTTGTAGATTGTGCTCTAGATTTAATTGAATGGTTATGACGAATAAACGCTCGCGTAAGAATGTTATAAAACATAATAAAGTATGTAAATATATTTTTTTTCGTATATGTTGGTCTATAAACTAGTATTTACATAAACTTCTCTTTCAACGTTTTACTTAAATTTTTTTCTAACTTCTTTCATCACTTAAAAATTTTCACTCGCCAACCTTGACCGATCTCTAATCATATTATATTATCGTAGAATAAGTACTGAAAATTGCGTTTTATTTTAATACGCCAAATATTGATTCCACTCAAATGACACTCGTCAACAATCCACAACAGAATTTTTTTTTATTAAGAACGTTATTTAAGCATATTTGGTTACAATTTTAAACCGTAAGCGTTCTCTTTATTTGGGAAATTAAAAACAGTGATTGTTTTACGAGAAGTAAATTTTTATTTAGAAATATATAAAACTGTTTTTTACATATTGATAATTTTATCATAGTTGATCTGCCTGTGGATTTGATACGAATTGTTGAGAAACAGAAATGCTTCCTAATTATTTTAATATACTGACTTTCTCAAATAATTAATAATTTGGTTAATAGTTTTTATAAATGATATCGTTTTCATAAAATCTTCGCTGATAGAAACTTGAATCGCAATCAATCACGATCGAAAGCTTTGTCCTTAGCGGCAATATGAATTTAGGTTTTATCAACGAAAAAAGTAAGCAGAAAAACATTCCGATGTGTAAACATTAATAACCTCGCACATCCCTTTTGTGGCTTTATTTCCCACGCGGCACTTTTCGCCTCTTCGTTAATCTTCATTCCAACCATAACGCAACCGCCTCGGTTCATACATTTCCAAAGCTCGCGTGGCACGAGTAATATTAATCCCAGCAAAGTGGTAAAATCGAACGTGGATATAATGTTTTTCTGTGCGTATACGTTTTTTTTTCGTATGAAGTTTCTAAATCGCAATAGCCATATAAATACAAATCACACACTGATCGTGTTAATGTCTTAATTACTTTTTCCTATGCAATGTATTTATTTCTAAAAGGATATTCAAATAATATCGAAAGCTATATCGGCGTCACGTCATCCTCAGGACTGTGCTTAAAATTATATTTGTTGGATTATGCATATCAACCTAAAGGACAATATTTTCTTACCTACTCTATGATATGCCTAGCTTAATTTTAATGTTATTCATCTTGTATGATATGTAGAAAACCGCAAAACTAATGAAAAAGGATCCTTTAATAAGAGAAAAAGATAGAATAACAAAAAATTGTCCGCGCCTCTTTTTGTCATTGTAAATCGTACATCCGTAAAAAGAAAAGTATAGTTTTTAGAATCAATCAGCATTTTAATTCGAATTATAGTTTCATATTTGTTAAAATACATAACCATTTAATATCGCGTGGACTACTGAACCACCGATGAAATAGTTTGTGTTTTTTTTCTCCGTGTGGTGCGAATAGGCACGCCCATCACATCGAGTTAGCGCTGCAGAGTCTACCTCATTTCCACTTCATTTTGGTTCGTGAGCTTTAACACAAAAGCTCGCTTATGAGCGCGACACTAATGAGCTCCGTCCTCTGCGACTGTGAGTGCTACGCCGTAGCTATATAAACAAAACGGCTGCGCCAAACCGATCCGGCGCTTCGCCTCTACGATGTATTAATCCCGACTCGTCAAACATCGACAGCTCTAATTACTTGAAAAACAGGCTACAAAAGCGCACAGCAATGTTTTCGATTTTAATTATATCTAATAAAATAATATTTTTTGAAACAGCTAATTTGAATGAAATATTTTTTAAAATCACATGTGTTAAATTCACATCTATCGACGTTGCTGCAATATTAATTTTACAGTCAAAGAGAACATCCCACATCTTAGATATTCTGCCCTGATATTATTTATTTTTTATTCATATATTCAGAACAACAAAAATAAACAGAATAAATATATATAAAAACACGCACGGTTGATTGGAAAATTTAGTCGGATCTCGTGTTCTCAATGAAATATGCCGTTTTGAACAACCTATACTTCAACTGAAAATCTACCATTTATTTTGCCTCCCTATAATAAAATGCTTACATTCTTTGTTCGGTTAATGTTATTTCTATTCAAATATTATACAAAAATAATTTCCGGTGTTTAGTTTATTTTCTTTTGTTTGAAGTTTGTCATTTTCATATTAAAGTTAAAGGATAGATTTGTAACCCGTTATTATGTTTTTATTACGATGTATTTATATATGTACCGCGGCCGTTACTTTGTAATAATTCATTGTCAATATAAAATTCATATTAATTTCTTTGTAAACGCCATTTTTTGTTACTCTGAGTGCGACAGGTGTTTCACTCAAATTTAAAGCATTTTCAAACCGACCCAATCGTTAAAAACATGCTTAGATTAATAGGTAATACACAAACAATAGAAAAAACCGCTGTCGGCAGATCCATTGAAACGTAAAATGGCGGCTAGATAGAGGGGTTTCGTTAGCCCAGTTTCATCCAGCTCCAGCCTTCGTGTTGCCTTAATTACTGCTTGTAACGCTTCCGCATTGCTTTCTTTGCGGTTAGGATAAAAAAATAATCGTGAAACTAAATACTCGGTAATCGCTTCGCTTGAAAACATCTTTTGTGTCCCGCGAATGCATTCTAAATTCTTAAGCGAAAAATGTATTTTGTGCTTCAAAGCATGAATAAAAAGCCAACTTACCGAGGCGGCAAAACGACTTGGACTACGAGAGTTGTATGTATTTATAAATACATTTACTTGCAAAAGTATGAATATTTCCATTCGTAAAAATTTGGTTTCACTTTGATATAAGATAACCGTCAGAACTTCCTAAAATTATTTTCAAGTTCGCAATATTTTCACACAACTTGACAGGTTTATTATGTTAAGATCAATGTTGATATCGCTTGACAGTATTTTCGTTTGAATTGCATTTTTACTTTTCATAAATCAAATGCATTGTGATACTCATTTCTTCAGGTACCAGTAAACTCGTTTTTTTGACAAAATACCCTAGTGTCCGTAATATTTATTCTAGTATAAAGTTGTGCCTACTCTTAATTCAATTTAAATGCAGTCAAATTTTTTTCTATAGGGCAGGACGTATGCGTCCAAATGCACTTTATCCAGTGTAATGTCGGCTTCTATGATTGCGCGTCAGATAGTGCTTCTTTTATAGACTTTGATTGCACGCTGTTATTCTTTACGAGAAATCATTTAGAATCAGATCGTCTTTTAGAAATTCAAACTCAAACGTACTCTAAGACTATCGTCAATAAAATATGTCTCATAAGTTTACTTGTACAACAGAGTTATATCCTTTCGTATAATTGTTTCCGGGTAGTTGGAATTTTATCCATTGGAAACGTTGGTTTTTTATTTTATTTAATGGTAAATTACGTTCAGTTGATCAACTTTAATTTCTCGCATAACTAACTACCAGGCCGGTCTTTCGTTAGCGAATATATTGTTACATACTTATTCAGCAAATCCCAAGTGGGCGGGTACTGAAAATTAATCGCCTCACATACGCACAATTTTTCACAGTAATTAGCTTATCTGATTACTCACTTTCTGACTGTATTTATCGGGGAAGTTTGAGCTGCTTAGTTATACGTCATTAGCTTTCAAATGAAAATGGCTTCTGAAACATGATAACGTTTGATGAGCGGATATACCATAGGATCAAAGATTTTGAATTTAAAATATATACCTACTTAACAACGTCTAGGTATTTTACGTGATACAAAGCATTATTTTAAAAAATATAATGTCTTTCCACCAAGAATTGACAGTTAACTCCTTAAAAGTAATTACAAAGCATTATATTGAATATCTTCCCACCCCCGGTCTTTGGAGATTTATTTAAAATTGGCTATGACATAATAGAAAACAATCAAAGCCTTTTCGTTTTTGCTCTTCGAAATAAAGAAACCCTCCTGCAGACGACGTTCAACTTTTTTTAGCTATAATTGTGAGGGTCTGTATACTTAATAAAACCAACCTTATTTATATAGATCAATTTTTATATTTTATTAACGATAACTTATTTTGAATCAGGGGTTCAACGTGTTTGTCATTTTTGGCAATAATTTGGAAGCAAAATAAAATATGGTTTATAATTTTAAATTTTATGAAATAAAATTTGATCAAATGGAATACTTATGAGTTTATTATGTATTGAACACGGCTTGATGTTTTGTTTTTTATTGATTGATGTAATCGTTATAGGGCGTGATAGGCCAAAATCGATGGGCCACACTCTTCATTGGTTCGCTCACATAGGCCAAGAAACGGACAGTGAATTGTTCGACTTTTGTGACTATGACGATGATTACGATTCAGGTAATGAAGCCTTTACGAAGAAAGCGCATGGAATGGTATTCCGAGTGATCCATATTGAGACATATAATATGTATAATCAATATGACAGTATTGTCGTGAGATTTTCTATATTTTTATCTTCAGTAGTATTTATAATAAATATGTCTTATTTGAATTTATAAAATAACACGTATCGTTATTATAATCGTATATACATATTATATACCATATATAAACAAGTATTACTTTAACCGATAATTTATTTTAGTATGTTTATTTATTTATTCTCATACTTTAACATGTTAGAACTATATTCATATTCGATTTAAAAAATTGTCAAGTATTCTACATTATATTACGTATCGTAGATTATGAATCCTAATCCATCTTATTATAAGTTACATTTATCATATATTTACCGTTTTTAGTAAGTACACTTTGTATGTATACCTAATATGTATAGTGAATAATTTTTCTAAAGTTAACCATTGAATAGATATAATAATAAAAACGATATATCTTACGTATTTCACAATTTTTATTTAAAAAAAATTCGCTTTATCGAATGTTAAGCGAAGTTAGTATTTTTTTTAAATTAGACATCTTGAAGTGTTATTACTGACATATTTTAATAGTGTAGTTTTATTTCATTATATTATTACATAATAAATATATTTCTGATCGCATCTCTTCACTTTTTTAACACTAACGATTTAATGTGTGTATATTATTAGAGTTATTAACTATAATATTAAAAAATGAGTGATGATTAAACAAATCAAATTGATTCAATCTAAAAATATGGTATTCTTTCATTGCGTTTTGTATTAATTATTCTATGCGTAATTAACTGCGTCTTCCTTTGCCGTACAATTATGTTGTTTTTAATTGCTCGGTAATTTAATTTCATTAATCAAATACTAAATGTAGAGATTGAATTCACAAACGGGCTTAAAATATTCTCAATTCACTATACAGCAGATAATTAATTGTGAAATATCTTGTGCCCCCTCTGCAGAATACGGCTTATTTAATTTCAGAATAATATTTAATATCAATTTTCAAATTAATATCGGCTTACCTTTCTCATCAACATGAAACGTTCCTCAATCATCACGAATTAATTCATCAGGCATTTTCATATGTATACTTTCTATTTTGATTGTCTTTATCTGATTTTATTTCGCTTTTTAATATGTACCGTAACTAATTTAGATCTCATGATAGGCCTGACGAATTCTATCACAGTCAACAACAAACGGGATTTGTATATATCATAGTTTGTACTTTCCATAATTTAACATTTTTTATTGCTTCTTAAATGATAATTAATTGTTACCAAGTCAATTCTCATACAAAATCAAGAATATTTCCGAACCGTGTCGACCATTCGTCGTACATTCGTCATGACTTTGAAATTAATTTAAATAGTCTAGTTTTAATATATCATCAAATCATACCAAATCGCAATCTTTGAAAGTAATGTCGTATTATAATTAAATAAATAAAAAGTCCATTGTAGTGTTTTGTTTCCAAAGAAATATTGAGAAAAGCATGTAATTATTATTTTTTTTTAATTCCAATTAAAATGCTAAAACACAGCTGTTTTTTTTATAACAGCATGTTGCTTATAAAATAAAAGAATGAATCATATTAATTAGTACTATTGCACTTCCGTACATGTTTTATAATTTCTCATTTCGTCGTTACTGCGTCAATGAACATTATTTCAGTAAAATTAATGCCGTTATTCTTTCTACAATATATACATTTTGATCCTAACATTAGAATTTAAATAAGTTAATGATATTAAATATTTAACGCAGATCCAGTGACTTCATTTTTTATTAGACATTAATAATTGCATTAGTATTATAATTATAAATAATTTCTGTAGAAAAAGGAAACATAAACAAAAAAAAACTTATATAAATATATACATTATAGTAAATCCGGAAAAAGTGAGAAATAGTCATAACTAAAGGTAAAATATTAAACCATATACGTCATGTTTTTTATTGACGGTCTCATATTGGATAGTTGGACCGAGAAAAATGAAACATACTTGAGTTTACCCAAAATCTGGTTTTAATTTTCCTTGTGTTTCTATTGCATGAACTGTCTGTAATAATCCAGACACTGTGTGCGTTAAAATTGTGTGTATTTTTTATAAACTTGTCGTAACATGCACTTTCTCTTTTCTCTCCACATTTTCACCCCCGATGCCATCGTCTGATATGATCACCATCGTCCATCTGATCATCATTCGATCACCTTGACGCACCGCTTGAACATCAGGCGCTCATCTCTCGCTGCAGCTCGAGACCACCACTGCCGATAACGGATCTGCAGAACCAGGTGCCAAAAAATTAATCTAACATTTTATTTACCTTTTGAATGAGTTGGTTTTGTTTTGTTTTATCGTGTGATGGTTTTAAAAAATCAGATTTTTTTCCGAAGACTTATAGATTTATTTTATAACACTCCGAATAAAGAGTTTAAATAGTGGAAAAGGGCATTTTTTCGATTTTATTTCAGGATAATTTTTTAATTATATTGAATAATAATATGTTCCCAGCAATACGCTGTTAATTTTTATAGATTAAAATCTATCAATATTCACTTACATGAATGACTGCAGTAGAAAACGTTGATAATTTCTTACTTTAATTTACCAAAAAGTAATAAATGAAATTGGTTAAAATTTACTCTTCGGCTCATCAGTAAGAACTTTACTTACCAATCACAATGTCATGGGTTCATCTAAGACAATGTTATGGTGATGTCATTTCCCATCGACTTGATCTCGGTGACCGTGTTAAATATCCTCAATTTTTTATCAAGTGATTTGAAATTTACAACGCGTTGGCAATTTACTGAAATGCCAAAATATTTCAATTTTAGAAACGTTTTTCAGTCCAACACATTAATATATTTGCCTGTTACATGATTTTTAACGATCGTTTGTTTTGCATAACATTAGGAAATAATTTAAGACATCGACTGAGGGTTCTTGATGAACTTTCAATATCAAATTTGAATTGTTGAGATTTTGTATATTTCCATGTTAGTGACAAAATACATGGAACATAATCTCAACAATTCAAATTGGACATTATGAAATATTTTCAATTGCCAATAAAGCATGTGAATGTGATTCAAAACTTAGAAAAGTAATCTTTTGTTGAAGTTTCTCCTATCAGTCCGTGTCAGTGCGTGTGTTAGTGCGATCAATTTCGTAGATTGGCTTTCACCGTACAAATTCCATTAGTCAATTAGACTAAAAGATTAAAAAATGTCATAGAACTGCTGAATATCTAATATTAAATAAAATCTCGATTTTAATGACTCGATTTGGTTCATGATTTTGCCAAATTTTCTTAATAAACAATAACATGATACAAATAAAATAGACGTTGAAGT
This sequence comes from Himalopsyche phryganea, assembly GCA_022494535.1. NCBI lineage: Eukaryota > Metazoa > Arthropoda > Insecta > Trichoptera > Rhyacophilidae > Himalopsyche > Himalopsyche phryganea. The sequence continues at coordinate 894,203 of JAGVSL010000080.1, read as the reverse complement.
GAAATTCATTTATATTTCGAGTTTATTAATATTTCCCATCACAGGATAAAATTTTACACTGATCCCTTATTCATTTGGTGAACGGAATGCCATTCGTCGCTTGATTTGGGGATTGTATATTGTTCACTGTTGGATATTAATTTGTTTCGGCCATTCCTGACTCGTTTCCACACTAACGAAGTGTGGCTCGGGCTACGCGTGATGAATATTACGAATCTATTATTTTGGCATGCCTAAATAATACATTTATTTTCATTATTTTATTGCTTGTTTGCTGTGTGATGTGGTTTTTTTGTGTTCCACATTTTGATAAGCATTTGTTAATTATTTACGTCGGTGTTGTATTTTATAAAATAAATCCTTCCATTATCAGTACATACATTTTTTTCTGCGCACCGATCGAAATATGAAGCATTTGGAAAAAAACAAATTAACTATGGTCGTTGACTTTTCAATAATAATTATGTATGCTTGATATATTTTTGAAAATTTTGTTATTAACTTCAATCCAATATAATAAATCATTCGCGAAGAAAAGACCGTGGAAGGCGTAGGCTCTCGTTTAACCGCGATGGATAGTAATCTTAGTTACACAAATAGATACAAACAAGATTCTAGTTAGTCTTAAACATTAGAAAAAACCTACTTATTATACATCACACACATTCGTGCCATGAACCCGACACTGGGTTATGAGTATGATAAGCAAGGGTGGCATATTATAAATAGTTTATTCCCGGGGGTACACCTTTTTATGTTGGAAGGCTGCATTCACAAACCTTGATTCTCTTGAGTAAATAATGAAATGAAACATTTTGATTTAGCCAGAAGAAGACCACACTTGAAGACCTAGCAAGCTGCAGGTCCTTCATATGTTCTTTATCCTATTTGGAGCCGGACTTGGTGAGCAAAATAGTATTTGCGGATCCGTATTGATGGTACATGCTGTTTTACAAATTCAGTGATTCAAATACCCTCTTTATCAAAGATAGTAATGTCCTCCGAATTGGGAGTTTACATGATTTAAAGAAAATGTGTTTGTTCACAATGTTGAATTATTCATCAACGAACGCATTCTATATGCAGAGACTAAAGCGTTTTCTCGTTAATTTTTTTTTTCGTTTCGTGTGTCGCTTTGCATGTTATTATTTTGATTCTGCTTCGTCGATGTAGGTTGAATAAAATTATTAGTCTATCAAAGGAGCTGTCAGATCAAAAGGAGTTCCAGCCTCGAGGCGCATTGCCGGGGCGTGCCGTGGTTTTATGGAGAGGCGTGAAACTTGCATCATGATAAGCAGCCCACCACTGCCCCAATTTACGAACGCTATTTGCTAACTGTCAAGCGAGTAGTATATACCGTCCGACGACGGTATACTTTGTTTTGACTTCTGAAAATTACTCGGCATCCATCTTTTGTTATTGGTACAAGTTTTAATCTGCGATAACGTGAGCATCTTAAGATAGTCTCTGAACATGCAGTTTAGGTCAGTGTTTCCCAACCAGTGGTCGGCCAACCGATGTCGGTCCACAAAAAGTTGTAGCACGTTTGCGGAAAACTTTTTCATGGAAGGTAAACGTACCAGCAGTTGACCGTTTAAAAGAAAAAATCAACAAAAATAACGATTAACGTTTAGCATTAGACCGAATGATGAAAAATCAAGTGTATTCACAATGGATGAAATGTCTTAATTAATATGATAAGACAAAAATTAGAAAAGGATCTGTTATAAAAAAATTAAGTTTAATTTGTAACAACATGTTTTTGCGTCAATAGCTGACCATTTAAAAAATTTAAAGTTCCCGTAGTTGACAACTTTTTTTTCAGTAGCTGACCATGCCTAATCAGAGGGTTTCATGACAATATTATATCAGAGCTTCCTGTAAGACCACTCTTGGCTGAGTCAAGTAGCATATGCTTACATTCACTGATATCCTTAGCAATTATCTTAAGAAATTCAAAATAAAATACTCACTGCATAATGTGTAGTTTTTAAATGGCCATTATGACAACCGAATGACATTTATGGTGATGTGTTTGTTCCTCAATCCGACAAAAGATGGTTTCGCTTGTCTACAATTGAGAGCAATCCCGCGTATATGTTTCTTATTTTGGGCATTTTTATTGAGAAAGGTTAACTACTGGTACATTTACCTTACATTCACTATGATATATCTTGTCTAGCCTGTCTAGCTCCAAGTTAATAATTATGGTTAACATTGTGTTTCTGTTCTTAAAATAGATCATAAACTACTGTTTGCGAAATTTCGGTGAATGGCACTGGTCTGAGAACCGATGGTTATGAAATACTGCTCAAGTGGCGCCGTGAAATATACTTCAAGATACGCAGGAGAGTGAAATGTTTATTCAAATCCAATTTTGAATTGTGATACCGAATTTCGATACTTTATCGATGAAATACGTATACACCTATTTACACGTATTGAATTATTTGTTCGTAGAAGTGTAAGAAAGAATAATATTCTGAAGCCTTCAACAATACATTTTATTATGTATTATTGAAGGCTTCAAAATGTATGAGAAATAATGTGTATCGAAATGAAAGGACATAATACATCAATGCATCACTTTTTAGGTGCTAACTGTCAATTCTTTGTGGAAAGGCACTATATTTAAAAAAAAATAAAACACAATTAATTTGTACCACTTCCACATGTTTATAATGATCAGGACCAGTTTCGCTCATCAAATAAATTGTGTTTTATTTTTTAAAATACATCAATGCATGGTTAGGTAGGTACAAAACAGCAGTTTTTTTTTTTAATTCAACCTCTCGAAAATTTCTCTATATCACTTGTATCAATATTTTTTGTAGACATTCAAGTCAGCTTAATATAAGTATTAAGTATGTACATCTGTAAGGAAGCACATCTCGGGAAGCTATAAATTTTGATAATCACGTTTAAGGTGTTAACTGTCAACTCTTTTTGGAAAGGCTTTATATTTTTTAAAATAAGACACAATTTGTTTGTACTACTTCCACACGTTTGTAATGATCAGGACCGGTTTCGCTTATTAAGAGCATTTTTACGCGAGCACATTTTATTTGGTTTATGTATAATTTGTTTGATCATCAGTCAATTCTTGTCTTCGTTCATGAAACAACTGTTTTATGTACCTTTCAATTTTTAACATTCAATTTTATATAATTAGCCCTGTCATGTTTGTATTTTTTATCAGTTGAAGTAGTATAAACAAATTGAGTTTTATTTAAAAAAAAACATTGATAATGGCTTTTTTAAAGATATACATGGATATGGCTTTAATAAAGAGTACATAGATATATCATAAGATGCGAATATTGTTGCATATAATATACAATTTAAAACCCAACTGTCTCCTTGTTTTCATATAGAATATACTTGCTTGCGCCAACAATAAATATCATTAACATAGTTCAGTGTCCAATGAAACAACATCGGAAATCGGCTCAAACTTAAATCGTTATTCTTTCAATCTTTCCTTCGTTACGCAGTTGGTTGTTTGGTTTTGTTTTTTAATTTATTTCCATATTACACTTTGAGTAGCCCACAAAATAAGGGAATGAATATGTTTGCATTAATCTACATTCGTTTGATTAAAATACCGACTTCAGAATTTTGAAGTAAACAGGCGATGTGGCAATATCACAAAAAAGTATTTTTTTATTTCATCAGCATGGCTACATCGGTGATACTCTGCCTTATTTTCATTCCATACGTCATTCTCCTCTTCTCTCCGCTGACATTGTATGTTTGTCAGTTTGGTAAACGAGCTTACGTATTTGCTGTTTCTGCAAATTCCTGTCATAAAGCTTTCCCGTGTAGCAATGTGCTTTTCATTCATTTTTTTGTTGTGTTTTGAGTTATATTAAATTCATCACAGTCAACAAATACGTTTTACAGCGCTTTTGACGCAGTGCCAAATATGTTCATTACATCGCGCCGAAGTATGCAATATTTTTGTTTTGTTTTTTTAATATTGTTATTTTAAAAGGGCGCCCTGCTCAAATCAATGCACCCATGTTGCATGTGGAAGTTTCGCATGTTTTTATTTTGCTACTCGGGCTCGTTTTTCTACAAGCATGAAATTGTTATTGATAGGTTAATTATTTCGAAACTAAATTAAAAGTTGACCTGGTTTTGAAAATGCATGTAATATTTTCTGTTTCGTGCTGCATTTTGAATTTAAAAACGATAATGTTGATGTTTTTTTTCGAATTTCTGCACGCCTAAAGTTTAAAGTACCATTTGCGAAGGTTTTTAATAGTATATTTTTTTTATTATGGGCTATATTTGCATTTTGGGAACATTCTTTATTCAAAACAAAGTGAAGAATTCTTAAGTGGCTATATACACACAGTATGAATAATTCATTCTTCAATTCATCAATATTTAATTGTTTTAAAATATTTTGTTCTACACATTTCATCTGCACTCAAAATACGTCTTATTATCTAAAAGAAAACATTGTATCTTAATTAATAATGATTTGGTTAAAAAAAATACCCCATCAGAGATTTACAAAATAATTCATTATAGATTTTTTACCATATGCATATGGACTCCTAACTAGGGTATATCAACAGCAGTTGCTCTACGAAGACTGCTTGTTATTCAGTTGCTCAGCCTTTCCTTTTCGGAGTGAGTGAATATAGAAGGATGAGGCCAGGGAAGGACTAGTAGTAAGCTAATCGCTACGCTTTATTTTTAGTATCAGATTGGTGGAAAAGAATTTATAGACATCGCAAACATCCATGCTTTCGAACAGAGATTCATAAATCTATTGAAAAATCAATTCACCAAAGTGTCCTTACTGGAATTCGAACCCATGGGCACTGACCAATGAGTTCAATACTGACAACTTGGCTATAGGCCCTGCAGTAAATAGTATTGACTAAACGTAAATCTGAAATTTTTATCATTACAAAAAGTTTCTATTCTATTTCAGTGGATGATCCTTGATAAAATGAAAGTCACTATCTTATACAAGTCCAATGTGAACTGTCCTCCATGTGATCATTTGTACTCAAATTACATCACATTGCCTGAAAAATTCACTTGTTTTTTTTCTTTTCAGGATCCCGTGACGGCGGTGCCAACTCAGCTTTGTTACGGGAGCGCGACGACCGCGCACGTTTGGTTCGCGAACGCAACCAAGGTGAGCGACAGCGCAAGCTGGAGGAACTCCGCGCCCAAGCGCTCGCCGCCCAGCGGTTCCGCGAGCAGAAGGAGGACGAGCGTCGCCGGCGCATCGACGACATGAGACACCGAGACAACGATCGACGCACGCAGGTGGAGGAACGCAAGCGCGCTATATGGGAGGCGGAGCGTGAGCGGCGGGAAGCTATCCTGCGGCGCAATTCCGAACGCGACGCGCGGCTAGAAGTGCGTAAGCGCGGCGGGACTGCTGCTGCCGCTGTCTTCGCCTTCGGGTCCTCCACACCTCGCATGCTCGAGCCTGCCGACACTGGTGGTACCTTCTGGGGACACCGCAGGTAACCTATCTCCATATTCGCTACCGAACATATCGATACTGCCATCTGCCGGTATACAAACTTTCATACAGAAACTTCTGATCTTAGATGTCGGAAGAGTATAATGCTGTTAAGAATTGATTATTAATTATATTTTCTTTGGCCCGATCATCTACATTTTCTATCATTTTCATTGCATAGTAACTATATTATAATTTTTAATATGCAGAATAAATAACAGTGGGTTTCCATAATGCAGTCCTACTGGAATTGTCTTGCTACTATTTCCATCAAGATACATAATAAAATTTCTTTAAATATTTTCAGGGCTACTTCAACATCCAACGTGATGTTCGCAGCATTACCGCTGTCCAGACGGTCCTCTGAACGGGAATTGGACCCCAACAAGAAAAGAGCTACTTCTGCCAGCGGGCTGGATCGGCAACCTGGAGACGGTAAGACGAGATTTACAAATATCCCTTATGCCTTACTGCTACTACACTTTGCATTTGAGTAGAAACCACCCCATATTTGTACTTAAGTAGTGTCACTGTTCACAACTTTGACTTTGTTTCTCATTTTTTTTCCTTTGCTTTTCAGTTTGTATTCATATTAAATGCAGTCATAAAACATAAAAACATTTATTAAATTTCACTATAATTCTTTGGGACCACCCAGGTAACAGTTAGAAATATGTTTTAATCTATCGAGATAAATGTATAAAGAATTATATTAAATGGAGGTCTTTATATTTTGATAAACTGATTAAATATAATAGATACAAATTCCATTATTACATGTTCTAACACTGCTTTGTTGTTAAAATATTCTAGGAAAATTGTACTGTTTTCCGCTAGTTTTTCAGGAGGTTCACGTTATGAAATAGGTTGTATTAACAAATTCATTTGGTTCATAAATTGCTAACTAACTCCAATACATTTTGATCAATAAATTACGTTCAAATGACATCAGCTTACATCATACCATCAGTATACATACTTACTGCTGAAAAAGAAATTTATTTCATTTTTTTTTCTTTCTCTTCCTTTTTCCCTTATTGAAAATATTTTGTTTCTGGTTGTAATAGTTTGCCTATTTTATTTATTTCAAATACAGTATGGCTTTGCATTGAAACATAAATTGATGTTATTGTGCGCTATGACACAAAATGCACAATGAGTAAAATACTATAGGAGCATACCTGTGCATGACATCAGATTCTCCTTTTAAACCGCTCCCTTATGAGTAGCTAAGCCTGAAATGATAACTGAGCCTGGTTTCAACGTCGGGAGTGTTGAAAAAATAGACCTGATATCGAAATGGCATGTTATCGGCGTTGTTTGTTGCAAAAACAATCGTTCCAGATTTCCGCGTGTCGTCGTCCATGTATGAAGTATTTCACTGGAGCGAGTCGAGGCTGGCCGATGACAGAGCTGCTCGCCAAGTTTTCTTCTATCAACAGCCGATGATGGGAGGTTATGGTGAGATGGGATGCTGTGGTCACTCTCGCTTGGCTCATTGAATGCATCCGCGGGAATTAATTATTACTAGGCTTACTCGAGGAGATCGTCATTTTGTGGCCGCATGCTGTCTTACATTATTGATTGTTCATTTTGGCATTTAAATTTATACAACTGAGTATTATCATGTGTTGTTGTATTACACTTTTGCTTAAAATAATATTTGACCACTTTACAGGATGTGTTAAATGAAACCTGACTTGATTTTTGTGGAATGTCTCCTTTTATTTTTGTCTGTGTCAAAAATTCGTTTGAAACATTAAAGTTTAAAGCCAATATCTGTACTATTATATCTAATACGGAGATTTGACAACATCATTTATTTTCATTTTGAATATTGCAGAATCGAAACGAATATAGATTTCTTATTTAAATAAAGACAACATTAAATGGATTCTATCGATCATTTAATTAGCCATTGATGTTATTCCTCAAATATACATAGAAATTCCTCAAAAGAAATCTCATTAGCATAGGCATTTCTAAAAATTCAAGTTATGATAATATGAAAATTCTCATTAGTTCGCCGATCTGAATTCTTATAAGAATTTATTCAAATTATATTTTTACAACAATAAGATAAGACATAATGCATTTGTAAAAATTGTTGCTGGATCACAGTGAATGCTGCTTCGTTGGTTGCCCACTGAATTCGTCGTTTTGTGTCTTGCATCGACAATCAGGCTGTATTTTGGCATGGAAATGGAATGAAGGAATGGCCGCTCACTTCTCATCTTCAACTTATTGCTTTTGTGTCGTAATGTATTGTATGAGTAGCGTTGGTTATCACTGTCTCTTGTCTATTTCTACCTAATCTTCGCATCGCCGTCTCCGCAGCGATCCGACTTCTACATTCTCATAAATAGCTAACATCTCTAATCATTTCTTTTTACACATTTTCAGAATCATTATGCGTATGGTGTACTATTATTATGTTTGTTTTGTGACTATTTTGTATATTATGTATTCGCATAACAAGAATGGTGTGAAATGTTATTTTAGAGTTTTAAGTTTCTTCAGTATATACATTAGTTTTTTGACAATATTAAAAAAAACTGTAAATTAAATCTTTACGACAGGCTGATATAACATAGATAAAGCTAAAGAATAGTTTTTGTATTTCGTTTTGTTAAAAATCATATATTTGACATTAAATAGTTGACATGATGATCTTAATTTATGAACATTAGATTTTGATGATTGATATTTCATTTCTGTAATATTATAAAATTTCGTTTTGTAAATAAATAATTGAATGACATAAAAAATACATAAATTCCAACATAAAAAATGTATTGAATAATATATAGATAGATTTTCTGTAACAAAATTGAAATTCAAGAATTTTCCTGCATTATACTCTGATCGAACATTTGATTTAAAGAATTGAATCACTTATTCTGGGATGTCGACTTGTGGCTATTAGTTGTCTAAACTGGGTTTGAATGTGTTTGCAGTTATAAAATATCAATACTTAAATATAATTATTTAAATGCTATTTTATGGGATTATCCATTTCGTCACTCATACTAATTATAAAAATAGATTGATCAAGATTAAAAATTTTGTAGCATGAAAATGATTAATTAAAAGGATTGCAATAATACATTGTGACTTAACTTAAAAAAAAGATTTGTACGAAAAAATTAAATCATATGAAATGATTGTTACTAAAGCATTTGATTGAATTTCACATAATTAAATAAACAATAAATTGAATTCAAACATTTACTGTATAAATTTGAATAAAATACATCAATTTCATTCAGGGCTCTTTCTTTTCTTAAAATTTATAAAGTTTAAGTCACAATATAAAGTTTGCAAGTTCTGTTGTCGATTCATTTCTTTAACTCTGCATGGAGTTTTTTGTTTTAACTAATATAACGTTTTCATTAATGAAATACCTTTTTATTATAAACATTTTTAACATCTAATTGCTATATCCCCAGAAGGTTTGTTATGAACAAAAACATATCTGCAACATTCGAAATTTCTTTAGTGGCATAAGGTTTCTGATGAATTTTTAACTCTGTATATAAAACATTCTGTAAAATCTTGAAACAGTGCACATAACTATCAGAGTACTCTCTATACAAGGCTTCACATAGTCGTAGACACATAATCAGCACTTATTTAGGTATTATCATAAAAGGGCGAGGAGTTATCTGTATACTGAATTACCGTTTCTCAAATCTATTTCAAAATGTCTTCTTTTTTCGTCTTATAGCACTATGCACGTTTATTAAAATAAAATTTCAACAGTAAATGAATACATATTTAACGCGCGAAACCTCGTCTGAAATATTGTTAATTATTAACCGCAATCAGATTTATAGGTAGTTTTATATTCCAATGAATATGAAAGTTTTTCGCTGCATATGAAACATTTTAAATTCTAGTCAATATCTATTAAAATTTATTGTCTCATATAATGACTTAAGAAAATGAATATTCATTACTGATGTTCTGTGCAGCATTTTTTTTCATTTTGGGGATCAGCGTATCCATTTATTTACTCTCTTTTGATTCTGTTTCAAAAATTTCATGCACAATCTTACTCATGCAGAACCATCCGTGATTGCAGAAGACGGGAACGCGACGGATTCGAGCTCGTGGTCTCGCGGAGTGGCTAGACGGCGAACGGATCTGGTACCCACGCTGCCAGCAGGTCACCGCGTCGCTTCTGCCGCCGTAGGCACCCCTCGTTCCCCAGGTAGGGCCTACTCCATGACCCGGCTCGATCAGCTGGCTCGCCCCAGGAAAATCATTCCCTTCACCATGCCGATGCATATTGTCCAACCGAGCGCGCCCTCCAGACCCCCCAGGCACCGGTCCGCCGGTAATCTGGCAGGAATGAGCAAGGCGCACCGATCTATGGGCAATCTGACTCAAGGGGCCACGGTGGGACATAACGCCCCGTCTCCCCCGCCCCGTAAGCATTCTCGACCTCCTCACGCCTCGTCTGCGGCTGCCTCTCACCAACTCAACGCTGCCGCAGGTCAGTTTCAATGTTTTCATTTGGCTTTCAATGTATTATTATTCTGGTTTTGTGTCTGAGATGTTCATATCCCTTAAATCTTTTTATTCCTTAAATATGTCTATCTTCTCCCTTATTTTGAAACTAAAAAATGGAATTCTATCTGTACAATAATTCGGTTTGGCAATATCGCATTCCAGTGAACTAACATGATGAAATATATGTCACCCAAAATGAAACATTTATTAATTGATTGAATCGAAATTTACTTGGTAGAACTTCATTATAATAAGGTAGAAATGGCAAAGTATTTGGTTTGGCAAGAATTGTAAAATATAGTTGACAGCATGCCATCATCAGATACGATATGTGCAATGATGTTGCGATAACAAAATAACTTTCAACTTATATGTTATAATTCTAGTGGATGCTTGGCTGTTTACACCTCATTATTCATTTATAATGATTTTATTAGCTTTAATTGAACATCCCTGACACTTCTCCTCAATGAAGTAATATTTACCAAATGAAATACAGGCTTAATTTACCAGTTCATCAACTACCAATTGTTTTTATATAGCAGTTATTGATATTGCATCAATTTGGTCCAGTTTATTTGATGAATGCTTATTCTTCTGGACCTATTTTATTCTTATAGCATCCATTGCGTTAGGAGGTTCGACTCCTTCTGTGAGCAATATTTTTATTTAGCTACCTAGAAATTCAATGAATATATTTGGCTACCTGTTTTTTATAACTGTGATTTTTTGTGACGGTTTGCCCCAACAACTCGCGGATATGGAGCTTTTGTCAAATGTTACTAATGTATACTCTATGGCATACATAATGTCGGTTTGCGAAAATAATAATCAACCACAAAATAATCTATTTTAATATTTTAACCACAAAAGCATTTCTCATTGACTAGCTACTATATCTTCATTGAATTTCTTTGTATGCAAAACTATTAGTAAATTAGTTATAGAACAAGCTCAAGCCAGCCTCGGTTAGAGATCATAATTTGATATTCAAATAATTGTATCCTTTGATAATAATATTTTACTTTTATGATGTAGTTTTTTCTTACACTAACATTAATTTGAGTAACACAAATAGCTGTGCTATGATACACTTAGCCGGCACGCTTCCTTGCACTAGTTTTTTTTTCTTTATCTTGTAATTATTTTCAGTTTTTGAACAAACATAATCACAGTATTTTCTTCTTGCATCGGTGTCTAACCTCTTGATAATTGCATGAAAGGATTGTTTTGTTATAACATTAATTTACCATATCATTAATTGCTTCTTATACATCTGATATCTAGTTTAAACAGGTGAAATAATTATATGAAGCTTTGATCTAAATTTAGAACTAACTGAAACAACAAACATTTTCAAGTAACCACCAAATACATGAAACATAATATATATTTACAATAGTAATTTTGGCTGCCGTAGTAAGTGTCAATCACAATCAAACATAAAGCTGCATCATATAATTATGTATTTACAATTTTCAACATTACTGACTTTAACTATTTAGTATGCTGCTATTTGTCATATGTTGAAATTAATTTACTCACTAAACTTCTCTTAGATTATTCATAGGCTTGAGCTATTTCTACTTTAACCAATTTCTAAATCTCTAGTAACACTAATAAACAGCTGACCCCTTCTGACTCACATTAGTAACGATAATAACAACTACCTATCGCACTTCACAGTAAGTCTCTTCACTATTTAACTCTATAACAAATTAGTCACGATGGAGACGCAATTTCTTAACGGTGTGGGGCTCTCATCGTCTGCAGCTGCAAGGTAAGGTGTCTTTATTTATTTCTATGCCAGATGTTTGACTTTCGCCCATCTAAATGCAAAAAAATTTTAATATTCACCGATATATGATTTCCTTAATTGTCATTTAGCTTATTACAAAAGATTCATCTGATTCATGCAGTAGATAGGTTTTTCCATCCAAAATCAGGTACTAGATTGGCCTTGCTCTCTAAGAAACTAAGGGTTGGTAATCTTTTTTGCATATGATCTTCAATCTTTATCATTAATGCCTTTTCAATTATTGTTTTCTGGAAACTCATGTGTATGAGGTTCATTGAATTTACAACTGTACGACAGATCTAGAGGCAGGAACGCTTTTGTTTTTTTTTGTACAGACGTTGGATTCTTTGATTCCATAAGTTTTTGCAAGCAATTATTTTATTTCTGAAACGGTCACTGTACAAAAAAATACTTAACATTAGGAGTGGCGTTCTTAGTTGATTTCTTTCAAGATGTAAACTCACAGTCAAATATCTGGATTAATCTAATTTTCTCGCTTTTACAGGTTAAAATAAAATGGTGAAGGTTTGAATAGCAAAAGAAAAATATTCCTACATCTCTTTCTTACATATATGTACAAGTTTTTTTAAAATCTTTTTACTTATTATTTATTCTTTCTAAGCCACCATTCTGTTTGCCAGTCTTTTCAGAGATATTTAAAAAATCCATGCCCTTTCATTATCTACGACTGCAAGATGTTATAATTGAACGAAATCTACAAGAGTACATTCAATTTATTACGAACTGATAAACTGATTCAAAAAGATGGAAAGCTATCATATATTATACAATTGAATATTGTTGAACAATATTGTCGTGACCTATGATATTTTTAGTGATCCTATAAATCTGATATCAATATTTTTATTTATATTGTATAAGCAACCAGCTGACCCAATATACAATGAACATGGTGGAGGAGTAAAACTATAAATAGTGTAACATACTGCAATGTTTATAACAATTTCCTCACAATTTTTAATATATTATATATATAGCAATTGAAATGTTTTTTTCTTACTTCATTATTTAAAAATTTTGCCTATTTGATATATCACTTTCTACGCAAAGCTTAAGATTAATTTTATTTTGCCAATTTTGAAGTTAGTGTATGTATCTTCATTTTAAATAAAAGTCGTATAATGAAATTATTATTATATTTGTTAGCAAATGTGTCCTTAACGAAAAGATATTATACTTATTTCAATTTGGCAAAAATGACTTTGAACTGAATATTATAAACCTTTGCAATTAATGAATCGAAATTGTAAACCAATTCCAGTATCAGGTCTTCGATCAGGAGAAGTAACTCCGGGCAGTCCATCGCGGCCTGGAAGTTCGCTTTCATCAGCGTCCGTGAATAACAGTGCAATGACGTCATCCGTGGCCGGCGCTCTGTCGGTGAACAGACGCCCTCGTGCTACTCCGCGTCGTCCTCGACCGGCGTCCATCGCCGGAACTGGAGTCACCACACCGCCGCACGTTAAGAACAGTGAGTCCTTGGCTTCATCTTCATGTACATTAATTATCATCACTACTGATTTATTACTTATTCAGGTATCATCTTCAAACAATATGCTTATACTTTGTATGTGTGGTAGCGATCACCGTGGGCTGGAATTTTATATAAGGTTTGTCCAAGACTTACTATCAAATTCATAGTCCACATATTCTTGTAAGTGTTTATTTCTTCATTTAATAAGATTGCTAAGGTCTATTAGATTATTAAATTTATTATTTTTTATTATATGTATGTGTATAATACTGATATTGTTTTAAAGACGCAGTGGGCATTGATGGTAAACCAATCGGAGTGAGGGCAGAAAAACCACCACTACCTCGAGTTCATTCTGCTGCTACTGGGGCAAAGAAAACCGCACAGCCCCCAACTCCAACGTCCGATAAACCTGAAGTTCCACGTAGAACTCACAAGGGAGGTTCTGTCAAGGTATTGTAGCAAAATAATTATTAGTATTATTATTTTGATTTAAAAAAAAAACATTGAAATCAGTCTATTGAGATGTTCAGTTCCGAAAACATGTTATCTATTACATGCATTGGGTGCACATATCGCACTAGTCTATCTTGCACATTGCATTCACTGCCAATCAAAACAGTTGATAAATCGTGCCTCTTTAGCCCTCATCACACAACTAGTCGTTAGTTGGAATACGTTTCTTATTGCATACTCCTAATTATATTAAACTGTGAACTCATAAAAGAGATTGGTGTTTGTAGGCATCACCGCGCGCTACTCCTCGAGCCACTCCTCTCCAATCTCCCGGGAACGATTTCCCACCATTCAACCTGGAGGAAATCCAAGAGTCCACCACCGTCCAAACCATCAAGGAAGGCGGAGAAGTTACAGAATCGCAGACTCGCCAGATCGTGACCGAAACTTCTACATCGGAGAGCAGCAACGAGCAGGACGTCATCACAACAATCACCACTGAGACTGTCAAACAAGTTACCAAAGACGAAGACGGTGAAAAGGAAACCGAAACGAAAACTGTGACAACTTCCGTGTTTAACAATGGTCCTGAACAAGTCTCAGCTGTTGTCACCGAAACTGTCACCATTTCTGGTGATGACGGTGTCATTTCTAAAACAGTTGAAACTAGTGAGAAAGTTATTGAAAAGAATGAGCCGAAAAATACTAATGGATCGGAACCCACTATTGTGGAGGCAATGAAGAACATTAAGGTGAAAGAAGAAATTGTCGAGGTTCCTGCTAAAGAAGAAGTGAAAGTGCAAGATACTCCTCAAGCCAGTGATCCTTTGGAAGGTGCAGATATGACAGGTATTGAATTACAATTTATTATATTATCGATTTATTGTTGCACCAATTTTTCTAAATTTTTCAGTACTTTTATTACCTTTTTATATGTAATACGATTATTCTTTGATATCTTTTTAAGGTTCTATGATGGCTCGAAGTCGTGGAATGATCACCACTGAAGAAGGAGCCAAAGCGGCCCTCGCTGAAAGGAGAAAATTTGCACGCGAGGAAGCTGAGAGACAAGCCGAAAGGGAAAGATTAAGGTAAGCAGTATAATCGTTTTCATAAATTTATATTGCTTTAAGTCTGGATAATAATTATTGTGTTTGACTAACGGATATGATGTAATTATATTTTTTCAATCAGGCTGGAGCGTGAAGAAGAAGAAGAGGCTGAAAGGCAACGTCAGGAAGATGAACGTCAACGAAGACTGGAAGAAGAGACTCTTCGTCTTTCAGAACTCCAGAGACAAGCAGAGGAAGAAAGGCTTCAACAGGCCATTCTTGTAAGACTTTCCTTTCATTTTATAGATAGTATCAGTTTTTACATCATGTTGCCATAAACATTTTCTTTTATTAATAATAAAAGCAATCATTAATCGGCAGCATCATTTGTCTTAAGTTTGCCTTATTTTTGATTGTCAAATATTTACTATTAATGATTCTGTGTTCTAGGAGGCTCAACGTCGTACAGAGGAAGAGAATCAGCGTCGCTAAGCGGAGATCAAAGCAAAGGCGGAGAGAGATATTGCAGAGGCTCGAGCCAGAGAAGAAGCCGAACGGCAAAGAAGAGACACAGCACAAAGATTGAGAAGAGAGGAAGAAGAAAGAGAAGCAAGACGGAAAAGAGTGGAAGCCATCATGCTCAGAACTCGACAGGCGAAACAGAAAAAGGTATGAACTTTTCCCTTGAACTTTCAATACTGATCGATCCTATTTTGTTTCAATAAATTATTGCATAATCATGCCCACGCTGATCAAATACCATTCAATGTGGCGCAGCTACCTTCTAGTACCCCTGAATTGCTCTGTTTCTCAACCAATGGGTTTACTTTGGATCTACCAATAGTTGAATGAAAAAAAAATGGACTATGATGTATAACTCTAATCATATTCAATTTCAATAGATGTGTCGTTTGAATACCAGACTGTCTAATAAAGATGAGTTGCCTCTGTAAATTTTACTGGTAATGTCAATTTTTGATACATCTAATGTTGAGCAACTGAGTAACAAGCAGTTCTTGTAGAAGTGTTGAAATGAATTCCAATAAGAGTCCATACGCTCCACATTGGGAGCGGACATGGTAAATAAAAACAATCTGCGGTAGTCAGCTCTTTCAAATTTTATCCATTAATGAAATATCTCCGTTTAATAATTTCAGGATGGAGATAAGAGTCCTACGGAAGAAAACAAAAGCCTAGAAGATGTGGAGCAAAAATTAGAAGCTAAATTGAATGAGGAAGAAGCTATACAACGTCAATCGACGGAAGGCTCAGATAAAGTAGACAATGAATCCTCATATGAACTCTCTGTCAGACAGAGAGAAGAAGATCTCCTGAACCATACTGCACCGCATAACCAGGGGGGGGCGGTGCTATCGCAGCCACAACCTCCTCAAAGTTTCTCGCCTAAGCCCGCCGAAGTCGAAATCGTCACCGGGAACGGGTTGAATCCTTTCCAAAACGGCACGTCCGTGTCGTCCTCCAATGGGGATTTACCCAAAAAGGATGAAGCGGATCTGAGCCAGTCCAATAATAGCTACGCCGTGCAGAATGGCCACAGTAAAAATCAAATCAATGAACTGAATAATTTTATAAATACTAGTGAGAACCAATTTAACAGTGTGGCACTCGATAATGCAGTGTAAGTATACGTTGATTGTTAAGTATGAGTTGTATATACGCAGGGACAACGGTGATCGGAGGGCGCTTTTTATATGAGACGCATTCTAATTTACACATGCGACTGCTTATAAATTAATTTTAATAATTGATATCTTTTGTTTCATGGAAATTTTTGCTAAGACAGTTAACTTTTCATGTTATTGCTCATCTCCGGCGAGATGTAGTATAATTGGCATTCTTCGTTATTTAGCTTGCAAATGCTAGGATTTTTTTTAATATCGCGTTATCAAATTGTATTGAAAATCATTTTTTGCAATAGCATTTTGTACATTTATTGTGAAATATTTTTTAATGTAATATAGCTTTTGTATGAGAACACGAACGATCGTTTTTAGCAGTCGCATGTTTAATTTGCACTCACCTGGTGGCTTAAGGTTTTTCAAATGTATAATAAAAAATTAATTCACACATTAAAAACATATTACTGTAACCGTTCTACATAATACTTATTAATATTATAACTTTTTTTATTATTTTGGCATTACTTGAATAGAATTAATTATCATTTCTTTGTTCACTAACAATGATTATCAAACAACCAACTCACATTTTGAATATTGAGAGAATAAAATATATCATTTTATAAGCAAGATTGCACTATATGGAGGAGGTCTACATTTAAAATGCACCCGAGAATACAATGTCATTTGATTACTTTCTCTGTTTGTGATTGTGAAGTTTTCAAGTATTTTATTGGTGATGCCAAAATTTTTTCTAAAGGAAAATGTAAAAATAATTATGCATTTATATTCCAAAATTCTATATTATTAACACTTATAGAATTGGTTTTTGTTGAAATACTTAAGTAAATTACAAATAACATTATATTATAAACCTGTCTATCCGTAATAATTTTCATCGTTTTGCTTCTATGATAAAAGTTAATCAAAATTCATTAAAATAGATATATTCTTCCATAATTTTAAAATATGTACCCTAATTCTCAATATATATTATGTAAATAATAATAACATTTAAATGTCATATGTATGGAAACATTTTTGATGACGAGAATAAAACAATGTTTTATGCAAAACAATTATTTAGACTTTAAATAAATTCTTCACTTGCTAGTTTTCAATAATATTGAAAATATTATTTCAAACAAATTATGTACACCCACGCCCCTTTTACTCTGTTTGGCAGAGTATACATTTTTTGCCATAGTCACTGGGGTAAAGCTTTCGACATTATCATTTTCATGAAACAAAAACACCTCTTAAGAAATAATCTCCTCTTCTGATTGCTTTGAAAATTATGGATTCCTTTCGAGCACTGGATTTAAGATTAGAATATTTCAGTTTTTCAATTAACTAAATTCGTAAATTTAAATAGGTAATAAAAAAGAGCTTCGATGTTAAAAATTATTATTTATATATTGTACGATTATAATCTAGAAGAAGTTGGCTTGAATTAAACTGATGTATTATTTAATTTTTTACTGCCGGAATTAGGACAGTGCCAATAAATTATTGTAGTGAAATTGCCTTATTAGATAGTATCTTATTAATTATTATTAACCCTGTATTTTTTCACTGCCTCTCGGTACTACTAAAAATTGTCTTATATACTTTTATTTTTTTCTGTACATGCCACTTGTATTTTAGTTTTTTCTTTATGTTTAAGTCACTGAATTTAATGTGACACCTTTATGCCAGTATAAATAAACGATGATCAAAACTTTAGCCACAACCTGCTTCACTATTCTCCATGTGTATCAGAATATTATAGCGCATGACCAGTAATTTTATTTATGTCTAATTACTCTGGCTATAAACTAGATCCACTGAATACGGACACTTTTTTTTCAACAAACTTATTTAATTTTGAGTTATATTGTAAAAAGCTTAATCTTATCGTTATTGGTGCTTCAATTTATTATTATAGTCTTATTAAAATTTGATAATATTTTTTTCCCAATTTGTTAATATAAAATTAATCATGTTCTGACTTTGCATACAGGTAGATTGTAAAATATTTCACTACAGAATTATCTGTTTCACTTTAAGGAAATTATTAATCTAGCGATTGCACATTGACCTGGAATCAAAAAGAGAATATGCTTCAATGAATTGTTTTACTGTTCATTAATTCAATGAATAACATCTCTGCAGTTATTTCGCTTTAAAAGCAAATCTTTATAATCCCAGATCAAATTCTTATAATTTTCTTTTAAATGATTGGTTATGATGATACGCATCACCGAATACAGTGCTCCGCAGTTTTTCCCGCCCATGACACCAAAATTCGTCCCATATTTTCGCGGCACACCGCATGAAAAACATATATATATAAGAGGGTATACACATAAATTCGATTAAATTATGTTTTTCATTCGTAAAATATACATTGTAAGACAATTATAACCTTGACAGAATATCGGATATTAACTCTTTGAGAAGTATGGCCGCATATGTGCGTCCTAGTGTTGGGTTATCTATTATCAATTGCCATTCTCTTATTCTTCATTAAATTATTATTATTTCTTCAGATATGAATACTAAACATATTTATCAGTGATTTTTGGTAGTCACATTATTTTTTTTTTTTGTTTCAAATGAACAAAAGAATTTTGTAAAAAGTTAATATTTGGAAACAAATTTGTAGTCACATAATATGGAGTGTAAAATTCCATTTCGGTTCGATCGCCCCCCTTCCTGGAATCGGTGGCAGTAGAGAACCACGTGCGCACAGAATGCAATAAAAATCTACACCCAAAAGTAATAGCATCTAGAAAATTAATTTAGATTTTTGACTGTGTTTTAAAATTTTAAAAATTATTTACTACTCGATATAATAAGTAATCTTCCCAGATTGGCTCACAATTAAAGAAAAATTGTTATATTTTTGTGTGTGGTAATAGTAAAAATAATCAAAATATACGAAAAACCTAATTTAATAAAAAATAACTCACCACCTAAAGGGTTAAAGACAAATAATTTGATTATTTTGCAATGACAAAATGGGCCGTGGCACATTAGTGTGCCGGACATAGCGGTTGCGGAGCACTGACCTAGTATATCCAGCTTCATATATAACTTCAGTTTAATTTTCTAGTTATTATCTATGATTGAGTATAAAATATCAAAATGATAAAATTGACTAATGCATTTTACACAGTAAAGGTGTAGATACTAAATGAATTCGAAAATCTTACACAAAACTCAGTTAAGTGATTTTTCATTTCACACCAAAGCATTTTTCTCAAACCTAGTATGTATTTTGCAAAGTTGTATATTTAAGTATGATATGTTCAATTAAACTAAAATTTTGGTCAAGTTCTTAAAAACAAAAAATCTTAGGAAAAAAGATTTCATGGTAGATTTTCATAGTCAAGTTGACAGCAATCAGTGTTATTATCGACTCACTTTTTCAATAAATTTGTTATGAAATAATGAGATACTGTCAGAAAACAATAAATGCATTCCTAACATCAACAATATTTCTTTAATGAAAATTCAAAAGTGCATACTATTAGATTTGACCCAAAACATTTCATGTTACTCGCATTTGTCATCATTTTATTATCAGTACTTTTTGCATGCATCATATAAAAACTAAATGTATTGCGAAATATATAAACTACAATGGCATAATTTTAAATCACTTTTAAGTAATACGATCTATATATTACACTCGATCCATGTATTTGATGGATAGATTAATCAAAAGATATTCTACATGTCTCTTGCAAAAACGTTTTCTCGTTACTTGATATGTAAGATATATTGAAGGTTGGCCTACAGATTGCACAAACTATGAAAAATACATCTTTAATCCTATCTTCACTTTAACGGTGAAGTTACATTTTTTTTCGTGCTTTTGCATTCTGTGTGCTATTCTCTTTTCATAATAATTATGACTTAATTCTTCTCGAGTAATTTTAACTAATAAACATTTGCGCTCGGTATCATATTGTCGTTGATAGCTTATATTAAAATTGTCCATTCAAAGAAGTATATTATCTTTACTTTGCTACGCAAACTGTGTACGTTAGATATAATTTATGTAACAGCTTGTAAATATAATAATACACTTGTGTTACGAATGGCTCAAACTTGTTTGTGTACGTTGTTGATTTTTACTGTTTCCAAATACAATTCAATTTTATATTTCACAATTTAAGTTATATTGCTCTGTAATTTCTCTTTATATATGTATAGCTACAGAAGAATATTTGTATTTTGTTCTTGATTTGACATTTAGCATGAATGTCTGAAATAAATATTTTCTAAAAATAAACTGAACCATTTACTTTATAAATCTTTCTAATCATTATGTATTTGGAGTAACTCCGAAAATATTGGCTTAATTCAGTTAATCAGTCCTGATTGTGATAAGAATGACTATGAAACATATTAAATTTGTATAAGCAATCGATTGCTTTATTTCATTTACTACTAAAAAATAATTATATCGATCACAAATTTGGATTATGAGTACATGTATGTAATTAAGCATACTTAAAATCTTCCACTTTCTCTTCACTAACCCATCACATAGCTGTGTACTGTACAATATCTGCTTCTTATAATCTACCTGCAAAATATAAATAAATATGTGTTTTCCATCACATATATATAAATAGTATACACATGCTTCAAATAATTTATTAATATTTAAAAAAAAATATATGAACTGTCATTGCGGTTTGTTTAACAAATAAAATTAATTATCAACAAAGACAGCACTGCAGTCGCGATGCTGGGTACACTCGATCACTGACCGTGTTTGGAAATATAATATACTAATAATTGATTATCTGCAGTGGCATGTTTTTTGGATAAACAAATTCAATTAAATGACTAAATCTGCGAAATCTTCATTTCATGCTGAAATAATATTATCCTGACAGTATTTGATGCAGTCCTACTGAAACTATCTGTTCATTGTTTGCACTGCAATAATTTGAACGCAGAATTCCTACCAAATGTAGGTACAATTAAATTTTTTTATATAGATTTTCCAATTTATGTGTACAAAGGAAATATATAGATTGAGTAGGTGTAGTTGTTGTCACTGGCAACATGCTGTGTGCATGTATCCTAAGCAATATTTATGTATTCATACTTTTATAATACTACTTTCTGACACCCTTTTTCATAATATTTTAGATTCCTTATAGATAAGTATTTCTATGTACAGACTGGAGGCTCCAATGATTCATATTGTTCAATAATTCTTCATCTTATACAGGTGCTGATAAATTTCTCAGATTTGCTAAAATCCCTTTTAGAAGAAAATGATTTTATAGAAATATAGTTTGAAAAAATTACAGCAGTAAAATTTTCATAAAAAATTCAGAATAAACCTTTTACACACTTACGTGATAAAATATTCTTAAATGATAATATAGGTTTTTTATGGCCTGTATATTTTGATTTATTACGTAATCCGGGGCCTATGTAGAAAAAATGTGTATTATATTTTTATCTATCATTTCTAACCTAGACAATGTTTTTAATAGAAACTTTCTTTTATTAGATATTATATATTCAATAATACTGTTTAAAGAATGTGTAGCTACCCCAAAAAGATGTTATGTACAAGTTTTATTGACACCTTCTTGACACACTATTACAAAAATAACTGGGTCTAATAAAAGTATTTTTTAATTAGGAAAACATAACTAAATAGAATTAAAAAATGCCACAACAATTATTTTGAGGAAAAAAATGTTCTATTTGAAACAACCAAATTGTCATTATCTTTTTGTCTGGTCAAATAATACAATTTGAAGACATGGGATTCAGTAACCACAAGAAGGTATCAATAGCAGCATTTTAATTTCTTGCAATATATTTTTCCCTATATTGTGGCATGTAGATATTACATTGAATAATTTATTGATTTGGTGGCGGTATAAATTATATATTTCAAATTTATTTTTCTTTACTTTTACCATAAATAATCATTTGATATACAACAAAAAATGTAACTAAATAAAAATCAAACAAAATTCAATAGAAAAACTGTTTAAATCGGTGTTCATATATTTTTCTAAAATCGCAATCTTAATATTATAAATAAATATATTTATTAGAAGTAGCCTAGTAGTGTTTTCTATTGGTTTTGTCTATTGAGACGATTGTTATAGCACTGTAAGTACAACCCAACCAAAATAAGAGCATTTTGCTTCTCAAATCCATTAGAAATATAGTGCTAGGTTACTTACTAAGAGTATCAAAACATAGAGCATGCTATTTATCTCATTATACGACGGATCCCTTATGTATTTTCTTTAAAATAAAATTATTAGTACACAATTAGTAATTTAACAATTAAAATACTGGATTAATGAATAGATTCTGCTTTCAGTATAAAAAAGAAAATTAAGTAACACATATAGTTGGCAATATAACTGATTAAAGTGCTAGCAAATTCGTTGTAGTAATTGTGCTTTTACTCTTGCAGGAAACAAAATAATGTGACAAATAATCTCTTGGACATATCAGATATGGACTTATTGAACACGGCCAATAGTAACAATCCATTTTTGATAGACGTCAACACAAACGGTGGATCGCAAATGCAGCCGCTGATCAGCCAACAGAACGATGGCAATAGTACCAACCAAATTATTGACTTGTCAGTAGAAACAATAACGAAGAGCTTAATCAATGAGGACTCTGTTAATTCCAATCAGACTAATAACTCCCCCTTCATCACATCATTCCAAGATAACCAGGAAAACAGAGGTTAGATAATTGTCGTTATCGACATTAAACCTATCAAAAAATATAATTATCTGAATATTCTTTTCTTTTTAACAAATAGATAGGTTTTTTTAAATATTACTTGCCAGAATTTAAATTGTCACACATTTTATAATGTCAGTCTGCAAATTATTATTACTAAAACAAAGCCATTAACTATTCTAGCTAATTTAAGACATCGACTGAGGGTGCTTGATGGAATTTCAATATCACATTTGAGTTATTGAGATTTTGTACACTTCCATGTATTTTGTCACTGTCAGTTCGAGTTCATTCGTGTGCTCGAATGCCTGAAGATGCCGAAAGGTGAAACCCGGGTCGTTAGTGACAAAATACATAGGAGTATACAAAATCTCAATAATTCATTTTTTTATACTAGCTAAGATGCAGCAGCAAGATGATTTCACACACTAACATCAAATATTGCTTTCTTTATGTAATATAATAATTTCATTATATATTATGAAAATTTCCTTAACTGTTTATGAGTTTCTGTTTATTTTTAAAATTAATTTATAATCAGACTATAAAGTTTAAAAACTATGAAATAAAATACTTCAACAAATATAGCCCTAATTTCTACATTAGCCAATCTACAAAATATTTCTCTATTTTTACTGACTATGATAGTGATTCATTGCAAATGCATGAATTCTTTTTTTTTTCAGGGTTTAAAGAGCATATATATTGTCAGCTTAACCAGCAAACTGCATTTATACATTTTGCTGAAATGTTAATACGCAGTTTGCTACTTAAGCTGACGATATTTTTATGTCATATATTATTAGGGTACATTTTTCTTTAGTTTATTTCGAGTCATATATCATATTTATTTCAATAGTGCCTTTATTCAGATTAGCTAGCAATAGTGTGCTTTTAGAGTGCTAAAGGTAACTCCTTGAAATCTGTGTTAGGGTTTTATTGCTATGAATATTATATTAAGTATTTAGTTACAAGTTACATCATGTTTATATATGGGTTTGTATACTTTTGTTTCCAACGCTGTCAATCACTAAAAGAAAATTACCATCCTGTTCATCAAAAACCTACAATAAGCATTCCTTGTTGTAATTGCATTACACCTTATTGACATGTGCATATTGTTTATCACTTATGATTGTGTGATTATATTTCCAGATGTGTCACTGCTGTGAAAGCCTTTCTTGTGAACTGGAAAAGAAGAAGAGTACAGGAGACTTATTAGTATAAAAATGGTTCGCATCCCTTGAATGAGATGCTGAAATCATTCTAACACACTAATCTGACTTAGGAGAAGTTTACTTGGTTGGCTATAAGTAAAACAATACGAGTGCACAAACTGACTAATACAAGAAATTTATCTTTTTCTATCGTTAAAAATTATTAATAAGTTCAGTGTCACATTACCTTAAAAAATATATTAGACACAAGTATAATATTTAACTAATTTTATCCCAAATTAAATATATTAGGCATTTTAGTGGTGAAATTAAAAAACATATGTAACATAAAAAATCGTAATACCTACGCATTTTTAGCTTAAAGGTGAATATGAAGGTAATGATTAATTGATTAACAATCAGGACAATATGCATAGGTGTACAGGTTTGGCTGGAATATATTCTTGCCTTAATAGTCATATGTCTTACGGTTCTGAAATTCAAAACGACCAAGCGAGTAATGCGTGCATACGAATCCGATGAATTCAAATTTTACGAATTCAGCTTGGTTATGTTGTTATCTTATTTGTAAAATAAAACACATTGAATGGAAACGGTCCGCGGGATCTTCAGAATTAAGCTTGCTAGTCAACCTTCTGCTGCTTAAATTCAGTTATAAATATATTATAAAATATTTAAATGTACGTTATGGAAATGAGATAAGTCAGAAGTTAAACATTTACGGTGTAACAAGCGATGATGGCAACGTCATTGTCTTGCACACATTTATTTCATTTTAGGTGAAATGCATTTTTTTATTTTCTTTTTTTATTCTTAAATTGACTTACAGTTAACATTCTTTGTTAGTATGTGTAACGAATTATATGAATCTTATTTATTATCATGTTTTCAACTCTTTAAGGTCTTATCCAATTTTTAATTTCAATGTTATCTTTATTGTATAAAAATGCCTGTAATAAAGAATTATTAAAATTCAATTTGCTTATTATTTCTGACGATAAATTTCCTCCCATTTTAATACAATGACACTAGCTGCTCACCACACTTCGGGAAAATCTATACACCCTGGAACCTCATGTTAACATAACTATAAAATTTATGCAGGTTAAATTTTGCATTTGCTTTGTAAATTCAAAAATATTATTCCTCCGAATTCCCACAGAAATTTAGCACAAATCCCACTGTTACTATAGATAATATATTATACATTTAAATAGTTGGAGTTATTTTTTTTTTATTGACACTTTTTTTACCTTGTTGGCTCCCAATGTCGAGTATATGGACAGTTTATGAAGGTATCTCAACAAAGGTTTTTCTACGAAAACTGCTAGTTGCTCACCCTCTATTTTTCGAAGACAGTAGGGATAGCAGGATAGGGCTAGGTTAAAACTAGCGTTAAGCTGATCACTCTCGCTACGGCTCATTTTTAGGATCAGATGGGTGGGAGGGGATTCTAGACATCACAAACATCCATGCCTACGAACAGAAATTAATTAATCAATTGAAAAATCTATTTACTTGACGTTAACTGGCTCAGATAAATGTTTGGTGATCTTACGTTCTAGCAAAGTATAGAGAGACACTGCAATTTGTTTGATGATTTATGATTCATAGCTCGAAGATAATTTTCTATTATAGATAAATTTCAAGTTGATAACTTTGTTATTCCACTCAAAGGGGGCACACATAGTTAAACAACCAGTGTGATAACAATGTTTTTTTTAATTTTATATTAAAATTTGATTTCCCATAACAATCCACTTAATATGTCGAACACTGTCGACTCCTTTCCTGTGTCTGAATCATATTCCTCATTACCTGAAACCTGACTCATGCAGATCTACATTGGGATACATAATAAGCAGGTTATCACAATGCAATATGAAGTGAAGTCCATCAATGATTTTTTCAACAATTTTTTTTTTTTATAATTTAAGACATCGACTGAGGGTCCTTGATGGAATTTCAATATCAAATTTGAATTATTGAGATTTTGTACACTTCCAGTCCATTCGTGTGCTCGAATGCCTGAAGATGCCGAAAGGCGAAACCCGGGTCGTTACTGACACAATACATGGAAGTGTACAAAATCTCAATAATTCAAATTTAAAATTTTTTTGATAACATCTAGCTGGTTAGAATATTGAAGACATCTATGTTGGTTCAGGTATCCCTTATAATACTTTTCCTCTAACCATCTACTTTATAGGTAGATCTGATGTTCTTGAGTGCCAGTGATGTACTTAAACAATGTTATTTTATGATAATAAATTAGTTCATCTCAACTCAAATGCCTTATTTAATATTGACAACTATGTAAAAAAAGTGTAATTCCAGCAAATTTAGTATATTTTTCTAAATTTAACAGTTGATAATTTCGATATATAATTAGCTGTGCATGTGTAATGAAAGCATGATAGAGTTATTTAATAATAGTTCATTGTTTATGGACGCCACTTGCGCCCTATAAAGTAGATGACTAGTAAAATAGAATGAGTAACGCTTTCTCATCAACTGAAACATCAAAAAATTCCAATTAGCTAGATATTATAATTTTAAAAAATAAAACACAATTCATTTGTACTACTTCTACATGATTATAATGATCAGGACCGGTTTCATTATAAATCAATTTTCAGTACAAATTGATTGGGTTTTATTTTTTAAAATATAATGTCTTTCCACCAAGAATTGACAGTTAACACCTTAAAAGTGATTAGATATTATTAATTGCCTAAATTTATGTAAAAAATCATTTTCAATGTCTAAAGCCGCCTGTAAACGAACATAAAAAATTGCACATGGCTAGCAAGATTATTGAATTTATGATCCGACAGCATCTCGGCCAATACTATTGCACCTATATTAATTGTCTGGGCAATGTGTGTCTGAATATGATCCGACATTACGCTGGGCGTGTATAACCAATGATTTTGGGTAAGGAATCCGAGCTTTTTTTATTCCTAATTCTGGATATGTATTGGCTAGATGTTAAGAAAGTAAAAATACTTCCACATAACTCGCCACAACACACTTAAAAAGTTGCATCAAGTATAATATTGTGTTCAGATTGTGTTAAAACTGTTAAGGCTGGGTACTAAAAAATGCTGTCAACACTTATTTACGTTCTTTCATAACTAGGTAGGTGTAATTTTAAATTATTGGAAGTATTAGTGACGTTATAAATTAAAATGCCAGGCCACACATGTCAAAAAGACATTGCAAAGAGTTGTGTTATTATTTTAATCTGAGGAAGTCACCAATATTGTATTTTAATTCGTTATTTGTTACATGAAACAACAATTTATTAAAATAAAAGCCTTTTTCGGCTGCTCTAACTTCTCCTCGGACTTCACAAGTATAAATTTTCGCAATTCATTAGTTACCTGGTCGAAGAACTCTTTGATTTTTTTTGTTGTCAGCCTGGTAACCCAAAAAGCCTCTTCATGCGCGCGCAACGTATTTTGAAATTTGACAAAGCGGGAGTTAGCTGTCAAAAAAACAGCGCGCTGATGTCATTCGTATAAGAACATCCAACGTGCTACGTAGTGTGCGAGTTCAGTGTAAGTGTCTATATTGTTATTTTGTGAAAAAATATCAACCAAACTTCAATATGGCAAACAACAGAGCTACTAAATCTGGATTCGCTGCCGAAGCCCAAAGAAAGGTATGGACCGCTCATTTTCCTTGAATTTACCGAATATTTCATCCTTATCGATTTGTACTTGGGTTTGGAGGCTGCGTTTCGGTAGGTCGTGACTTGACCTATTTCCAAGATTTAGGTTGTACGTGCACCGGTTATGTTGAATAAAGTAGTCAACTATATTCTGATAATCACTTAGATATTCAACCAACTGATCTTCTGAAAATTATAGACGTTGAAAATGAAAAATGTTATGCTGTATTTAATTAATCTTTACTGTATTTTATTACGTTAAAATAGTTATTATTTTTTAAATTCCCAGAGGAGTTGGTTATTTTATCGATTTCATTGCACATTTACTATTTTTATCACATCAATATTTACTAGTTACACTATTCCAAATGCTATATATTATATTATAGCTATATTGTTTAAATATTGTTACTCATTTTATATAATAGTTCGAGAAACAGGAGAAAACACACAATTGAATGTGAAGTATGTATTGTTATTAAATTAAATAAATTATGAATTTTTGTTTTCATTATTCCGTCGGTTTGTCAAGGTAAATTTTACGAAGAACATTAAATTTCATCCGGTTCGACATGCAAACCAAAATGGGAAATATTTATATAATATAAATAAAAAATATTTTATACCGCTACTCTAAATATATATATCTCGTCTGCTTTTTTCGTTTTTTTTTCAGACACAAGAAACTAGATACCTGTTTTTTCCACCTTTTATGGACTTGATCATTTTATTGATATAGAGTTAAGACACACAGCTGTTAATTTAACCTCTCGACTACTTTATAAGGTCGTTTCCAAATAATTACTTGTCCAGCTGTCACTAGCAGATGTCATATCATGATCAAACATATGACATGACAGGCATTAATTTGCAGACAACATAAATTATATAAATGTAGGTATAACGTATTTTAGCTCAATTGCACCGCACTACAAACTTGCTTCGTTTAGATTTTGATAATTTTTCTATTGTCTGACTCCTGAGTCAGGTGCTTATAATTGCTTGTTATTCTTATTTGCACAATATTAAAATAATTACTTTTAAAAATTATCTGTCTCCCGTTTCGATAGTACAATAACTTTCTGGAATAAAGGCAGAATTTGGAAGTCAAACATTACTTCCTTCATTAGGCCATTAAAAATGAAATACGCCAGTGAACATTCAAATATCCATCTTTAACCTAAAAAGAATATGCATTTAACCAGTTTCTTTAGTAATTTCTACACAATCAATTTTCAAAACTGGGTTAATTCGCTCTTAATCGATACTCAGCAAAATTATAAAAGCCACGTAAGAAATTTCGCCTGAAAGGAGAAAGAAGTTTAAAGGTTTTGAAATCCATCCAATGACAAATAATCAATAATTCAGAAAATTATATCTCAATAGAATTTTTTTTTGCATATTTTTCTTGTTATTTTTCTGAACTTTTTGATTTAGGCGCTCCGCAAATTTTCCCACAAAGAAGTGGTTGAGAGCCACTTCAGTTTCGTGATATACCTAATTTAAGGTTTTAGTATAAAATTTGATAAATTATTATTCTCTATATTTTTTGAGATGCATTAGGTATATCTTTACTTCTATAAAATCATCAACTATGATTAATACTCTGCATTCAGTAAATTAATGTTATAATGGTTTAAACAGAAAACTTATTACAAAACGTGGTTTCCATTACTTATCCTTGTTTCTATTAAAAAGTATTGTGTCATTTCGTCAATGCGTTGTTCAAATTATTATGCGACATGTTGTTCGGACGTACACAATAGGAAAGTATGTAAGTAAATACAGAATAGGCCAAATCAATACTTACATTGAGAACCAATACTAAAATGATAATTTTATAGGTATGTATCTTACTAAGCGACAAGCTTTGTTGTTCAATTCAGTGTCGTCTGATATCATATCCAAATATTAATAATATTTGTACATCTGAGTGTTTTGCATTCTGCTTAAAACTTGTTCAATCCTCCACCCCTGCTATAAATAAGCACTATTGGAGTATTTTTATAACTTAAAAAAACGTTGCCAAACCGACTTTATTCATAATTTTATACCGGTTTAAATTTTCATTCAAAACTCTTTCTAAATTTGAAATAAAAACAGTTGGTAGGTAGGTATGCAAAATCTTTTGTGTTGAAAATTCAAGATTCGTGAACTCGTGTGAATCGCCTTTGGCAGTCGACTGAATTGTTATTATATTATGCGATGCTCATGATAATAATTGCTTACAAAAAGAATTCGTAAAAATCATGAGAATTTATTCTTAGTTTCGATGGTTACATAATAAAGGTACTCACCTAAATATTTTAACTTTGATTAGTTTCTTTTTAAATTTGAGAAAATATAGGTATCTCACAATTTTGGCGTTTGCACGTTAAGTTGAACCTAGTTGAACAATCATCGTTTAAGCAAGACTTTATTTATATCTTATCATTTATAAAGAAATTGCAGTGGGCTTAGAATAAGAAAGATCTGAACCGTATAAAGCGTCTTCTTAGATATTTCTGGAAGAGCACAGAACCTATTGCAAAAACCACCTTCTTAAACATTCTCATCGAGTTGATCTTACTTATATGATTTAAAAAAATTCAAATATCTGACGTCTTATCTTGCCTATTAGCTGTAATACCAAATATGTTGTTGTATTTTTTATAACTGGGCGAATTTAATCATTTTTTATAATGCAAGATGTCTCTGGACTAATTATTTTAATAAAGAAATTATGCACGTAATAAATAATATGGCAATCAGCGTAACCGTTATCGATATGTAATTACCTACATATATTATCAATATACCGCTAGATGTCAGAAGCATTCATTTTCAACCAAACATCAATTCTAATTTGGCACTCTATTCAATTAAAAAATGGAACGATGTCATAAAAATATCGGTTAATAATGTTCTACGTCAATTTGAATCGTGCCATTGTAGGAAGAGTAAAGTTAGTAGTGTCAGTACCTAAACAAACGGTGCTCGTTCACAATTGATCGATATCATTTTTTACCGCGAATCTTGACACGGTTGCAATAATTGTGTCAAGATTTGTGTACTCGTATTTTGCCATACTAGGATCTCGGTGACCTTCATCAGTCAGACGCGCAAAGATCGTAAATTCATTTACATGATGCAGCGTCTGCTGCAGCGAGCATTTAAAGATTAATCGTCCGCCATATTTTTCGAAGAACATGAATAATTGATATAGGCATCATTCGTTTGTTTTGTGCAAAATGTTTTTTTAAACACAAAACGCCCTCTTATAAAAATATGTTCGCAGTATAATATATGACATTGCTTCTTCTCAATAATATTCCATAACTATTAGTTGGCAATATTCTAATATTGCCATGTGCAACAATACTAAAATATCATTTTACTAACGCTATGTTTTTGCGTTAGCAAATTGATAATATTTTAGTATCGTTGTTCTGTTATATCTACACAATATAGTTATAAATTACTGTGTGTATTATTACAGCAATCTTTACTATATGCGCGTCTATAATGAATACAAAGTATTCTATTGCAAAATACACACTATCAAAGTGAATTTTAGATTATTGATACTAGTGGTGTAGGCGCCTAAAACAGTAACTTTGTGATATAGTTGGTATTTGTATGTATGTCTATTCAAGTTGATTTATTATAGGTATTTCGGATGAGTATCGGCCATTCTATTTTAACTTGTCAATCAAATGAAATGGTGGCGTACAAATATTACTTTGTGGTAACAATGAAAAATACATACATACGCGCACACGGGATCTTTTTATGGGCAGTCCAGCCGACATGATATTTTTAAAAATGTTGGGTCTATTTTTGTGATAAGAAAAGTAAATCTGCATTTTGTATTTTTATAATTTACTTAATTTGTATTCAACAAGTAAAATTATGATACATCAAAATCAGCGACGGAACTTATAACTTTGTCGGTTCTCCTTATCTTAATGAGTAACAAGCATATTCAAGACATAATGAAGAATTTGAATTATTGAGATTTTGTATACTTTCATTATCTTCGGGCATTCGAGCGCACGAATGCCTGAAGATACCGAAAGGCGAATCCCGGATCGTTAGTGACAAAATACATGGAAGTGTACAAAATCTCAATAATTCAAATTTGATATTGAAGTTCCATCAAGCACCCTCACTCGATGTCTTAAATTATAAATAATGAAGAATACCTTAACCAAAGTAATCTACTCTTAAATGAGAAAACTGTCGCATACGAGTTATAAATACACCGTAGGGGAAAATTTTCAAAGTTTTTTACGAATTGAACAAATCACTACGTTTACCACATAATCTCACATCTATCTACATTAAGGCTTCTTTTATATTTCCTATGATTAGTTCCGTAAAACAGTTAGTTTAGTAAAAATACATTATAATAAAATAAAATCAAGTTTACTGTACGCATAAAACTCTTCATTGTTCACAGTAAGTTTTGTAACATTGTCAAATAAACAGCATATATCCGCGAAAACTTGTCACCTAGGATTTCAGCACCAAAAGTGAAGGAAAACTTAGCAAAACCACTATATTTTAACGGTGTTTGGGAAACCTTCAACAATAGATTGGTGACAGTTTCATTACAAGAAGTCATAAAAGTAGATATACAAAGGCTTTTGCGAGGGGAAGTGATGAAGAAAAAAATAAAAATATTTTCAAATCCTAGGGGCGGTCCGGACCTATTACCGGACCGCCCCCCTGTGTGCGATCGCATTGTGTAAGGCAGTGCTACGCAACTTCTGTGCCCCGGCACACTAGCCGTAGCGTAGTGTGCCGTGAGGTGATGCTAGGTGTGCCGTGGCGCATTTCTTTATTGGAAAAAGATCAAATGATATATCTCTTATATTCAATATTCTACCTACCTATAAACATAATATAATTTCTGAGTAGGTATAGCTACCCTATTCATATATTTTTTTAATTTTGATGAGCCGCGGAAAGCCGGGGGAAATTTTGGTGTGCCGTGGAAGAGAAAATGTTGCGGAGCACTGGTGTAAGGCACACACGGGCAACTTACCAATAATTCTTAAGAGAAAATAAATCAACTAGAACTGAAGACCAAATAATGGTCTATATTGCTAAAATAAAATTGTTAGTAGTCAATTCCAATATTTTTTTTTTGGTGACGAGGTGAATTTTTTCAAATTATATAATATATTAAAGAGAGAATATAATAGAATGTCTCGCGGATGGGTTAATAAATTTATTTTTTTCTTGGAATACCTATGTTTTGTGTAGGGCGGTATTTTTTCGCACACGTGGTGGCCCCGTGTTTACCCTTAAACGTCCATTAAAAAAATATTGACCCAGTATATTGTGAAGATTTTGTGACGAAGGATTCAGATATGTATGACACATTCCTCAGAAATGCTTTTAATATAAATTCCTTCAGCATTACTGGCGTGGAAGTGTTTATTCTAGCGCAGATGGTATGAATGAAATATAAATTATTTTCAGAAGTGTTCTGGTGTTACCAACGATGACACATCCATTTGATTGCATTCTACCAGGCCTCGTCAATGTCATCGAAAGCCGGGCATTTTCGCAAATACCCAAACATTTTTATTAAGTTTTTTTGTGACTCTTTTTCCCCTTAAACAATATGAAGGGATCAGAAGATGTATGTTATAGAAAGACATGTCCATGTACAAGAATGTTAAGTTTGTCTTGGGGAAAACTACTTAGTATGTAGCTGTTAATATTGTATTTAACTGAAATTGTTGTGGCATCAGTGATGTTAACTTCTGCACCAAAAAATGTCAGACCAGGTTACGGATTTTCAACCTTCTTTGGTTCGCGAGACTCTAATTCAATAGCCAAGTATTCACTTGCTCCCCCTTTTAGTTTAAAATTGAGTTGTTGGCAACCCACAGAAAACCCCTCAGAGGGTTTCAGCAAAACTATTGGGATCCCGCGACCTTAGAGTATAAAGTTGACTCCTGGAGTTATTAATCTTAGATTTATTATATACGTATTGTCACTGTTATTAGCATCAATGAAATTCCATTAGCGTCGGTTTCGTTTTGTTCTCTTTTGCGTGAATATTATCTTCACTACATATTTGGTTTCTAAATCTAAATTACAATCATTAACTTCAGTTGAACATTCAGTCTGCATTAAAGACAGCATCACAAAAACGGCTATATTCTGGAGTCCCGAGTGCCAGACGACCACATTCCAGATACTTAAATAAAGAGCAACAGATTGGATGAACTCCGTACTCTGGGTGCCATCAATTTTATTGTGGGATGGGAGTGCTAGATACGTTTTATTGTTTAATCGGTAGCCTCCGTTTAAGTTCTTTTCTGCTATTATGGCTAATAAATAATAGTAAGTTTTTAATATCATTTATTAATATTCAAACTATTAACCGTATATTGATCTTTTGTTTTATCAATGATTTCTAAATTAATACTGGCCAAGTGCTACACTGTGGACAGTTCAATTTACATAATAGATGTTCAATTGCCAATAAATATGGAAATTCATTCGGATTCTCCTTATTTTAATAATTAAAATTACAAAGCACATATCTAATTGACTATCTGACACTCTCGTGTGCTATAGTGTACATTTTCAGTGATTTTAAAATTATAATTGTTTTTACTAATCTCCGGAGCAATATGTAGCGTTCATCAAATTTGTATGGCCGTTACTCTGAACATTCCCTATCATGTATTATATTACTCTCCAAAATCACGTAATTGCCAAATTTGACACATCAGCTATCTGCTATTAATTATATGACGGAAACGGATAAAAATGTTTTAGTAATAATAATAAACATTTTGAAGAGGATATCAGCATCCCTCCAAGTGGCAATTTTCTGACGTTTCTAATTAAGATTTAAATTTTATCAATGACATAACATATTGTACCAAAGCAATTATGAATTCACCGAATAACCCACTTTCTTAGTTTTTTCGCGATTTGTTGAGATGGTTAGGTATGTACTGTGTCTTACTTTAAAATCATAGGGACACTTAAATGTATAAATTTTATACATATTTCTTATTATAGAAGTATGTTGATTGAAAATTAAAATTGAAACAATGATTCTAACTCTTAAATTTAAGAGTTTAAAGAGAATTTTAGATTTAAAAAAAAAAGAATTTTAGAGTTAGAATCATTGTATCATGTACCCTATATCATCATGTACCTTAGAAATAAATATCCTTGCGATATAGTTAGTCTGAAGATGCTTCTTAAAGAAGCGAAACGCGTTACATTACTAACACAGCCAGTGGAATAAGTAAGTAAACAATTTTTAATTTTATATCAAAAATGAATTTCCACAAAGTTGCCGCCCAATCATCGAAAATACAAACCAGATAATTTGGAATGGTTTGTTCAGAACTGTGGAGTTGTTGAAAAATCGAAAGACTTCGACTTAAACATAGAGCAAGGTGTTTATATGTTTGTTTAGGCTGAGATATATTTTTTATTTGAATTTGGACATTGATCGACTAAGTATTCCTATATAGGTATTAAAATTTTCTTATGTTTACAATATTCATATCAAAATTATTCACAATCGTAATCGATCAAATTTTGCTTCACCATTGACTGGTCATTTGCAGACCAATGTACAAAAGAAAGATTTCAACTTATTTAAGTTTCGACTGGAACAAAATCTTGAGGGTATACATATACCAGATAAAGCAGCGCTATAACCGGTTCTAATATATATATATAAGGTATCATACCCTAAATTCATTTGGGTATTTTGTGAAGGTAATAGTATTCCCGCGAATTTCGGCATCCATTTTGAATTCCATAATCGGCAGTCAACTCAGCGTCCGCTCGTCCCAGCCGGTCTCTGCGCCGGAGCTTGTGCCTCGTTCGATGATAGTATGTGTGCCATTGTGATGGCCGTTTTTGTTTGCGCGAGTGTGCGCCGTGAGTCAACATCGCATATGTTCGCGAGGTCGCGGATCTTGCCTTCTTTGGTCAACTTTTATCAGTCCACTCGACATTCGGCCAAATATAATCAGTTGCTCACTTTCTCTGGAAACTTCCATTCGGTCGATTCAGTCTTCGAGTTCGGTGTAGCATAGGGACTGCAATGCCGGACAAATACATCAATAACGGTATTCCGGAATTTGCTATTTAATACCCCTATTGCAAATTTCAATATCGGTATTACAACAATAGTTGAAAATGAGAAAAATACTGTCAATTGGAATCCCAACGATTGCTAATTAAAATTAAAGTCATAAAAAACAATGTGTTTTTATGATGAAATGACCTGTGGGTCAATACACTTTCTTTCAAGAACAATATCGACCTCTGATGTCAATGACGCCTAAGACAAGAAGTGACCGCTTGTCAACTCGTAAAACTGTACTCAATCATTTTTTATGTTTAATTAAAAATCAAAATCAATTGTATTTACATTTATACTAATTTTTCAATATAGAAATGTCGTTAGTCTAGCTGCTAGCATCTTATATCTTACCGCTCTGTAGACGTTTTACTGTTATTGCATATCACATGTAGGTATGAAATTTTCTCATGACACAGTTCCAACGTACTAGCTACTTTAGACATTCAGTATTTTAATCTCAATACCGTCATCTATGACGGGTACGGTTATACTAGTAATACAATTGTAGGGCGAGTGTTCCTAAAGTCAGCCGTCGCCAGTGGTCGGCCTTTTGAGCTTAAAATTTAAATAATAGTGATCGCTAACAAAATATACTTTATATTGTCATACTTTGCATCATTATGCTATTTATTGTTCTTTCTACTCTCATTAAATTCGTTCGTGATATTTATGAAGTTTCATAGTGATGGCCACCGAAACCTGGCCTGGGCAACGAAAGGCTGACCATTGGATTTTGGGGACCGACCACTGGGAGAATTGGCATTTTTTTGTAAACTCCTATTATTTTATACTTGGTACAATATTAACTATTTTATTTTTAGTTTTGTTACATTACTTAATCCCTGTTTAATGGAATAACAACGAAAGAATATGTATTTATCATTCATTGACTCAAAATCGCTTTTGAAAGTACACCTGTCGCTTAACTGGCCGACCGCTGGCAAAATGACCCTACCCATGCTAGACTTTAACATATCATTGTACTCTTAAAATTTTCCATTGATTTTATGTAAATCTAGCATATAACTACTGACTGATTTAATATAGTTGTCTTACTTTATACTAGAAATTTAATATTTTCCGCTAGATTTTAGATTTTTTAGAAGCATTTAAATCAAAGAATTTCTTTGACATTGCCGAATTAGTAACGAAACGCCAACGCAAGGATACGACCAAATAAATAGAACAAACAAATAAATGAATAAGACGGTGATAAATGCATAAAGAAAAGGCTGGATATGTAACCAAATATTTTGCCGTGAGCTGATAACGCAGGTAAATAAAAAATCTAACAATTTGGAAGCATATGTTAACTTCAATACTATCTGTATAATTATGTTTATTGGTAAACCAGTTGTAATATCGAATATGCAAGAACATGGCATTATTAAAAGTAAAATTAATAATACAGTTTCTTAAAAGTATACACAATCTCTTCAAATGTGGTATTAACATAGTTTCAAAAACCGTATGGCGCAAATATTTGCCGTACGTTTTATAAGCAGATCCGTAAGTTTTATGTCATGGTTTGCAGATTATTTTAAGTCGTCTTGATGATTCTTAATAATCTGCTCAATAATATTATTTACAACATTGGCACTGCATGCCTTGTCATTTATTTTATAGGCAAACCCTTTAAAAGCCGTAATTTATTTGTATCATAAAGAATTTCAAATTATATTCCTACAGTACGTATGAATATCTGCATGCTGTTGGTCTTGAAAACATGTTTTAAACAAAAATTTATTTCAAATAGCCACATTCTTCATTCAAACTTTTGTATTCCATCTGTTCATTTGGCACGTACATACTACCTTTCTTTCTGGATTTGGTATTTACCGGCGTCGTATAACTTATTTATATCCCCAATTTACCGTAAATATTTTAGTACCCTAGGACCTTGAAACAAAACGAATTACCTTTGGCTTTTCTACAAATTTATTTCATTTCCCCTTTCTA
Organism: Himalopsyche phryganea; assembly: GCA_022494535.1. Classification (NCBI taxonomy): domain Eukaryota; kingdom Metazoa; phylum Arthropoda; class Insecta; order Trichoptera; family Rhyacophilidae; genus Himalopsyche; species Himalopsyche phryganea. Next base: position 856,083 of record JAGVSL010000080.1, on the reverse strand, counting down.
TATAGTTCTTTCTACATTTTATTTCCACGTAAGAAAACCTATCCGCATATTAAATATTTAACGTATGGGGTAAAATTTCCAGGAAACAATGGCATGGCAGGCAACAATCGTATTTCCGACTTTTCCCCAACATTTATTGGATTTCTAAATTAATTATTGATTGTATAAAATATTCAGATGTGTACACGAAAATATATTACAATAGTTGTATTTATACTTTTTATGTATACACACTGAAGAACCTTAAGATTCTCTGCCCCACCCCCCCGCGCTAGTCTTCTTGTTTCATCTAGTAGCTCCACCGGATACATCCTATGGATAGTCATCAGTGGTTTTCCAGGGCGACGGAACTCATACGGTTGGTATAAACCTGGACTGGCAGGATTTGGGCTCCCCCGGGGCATCCGCAGCACATGCCCAAGTCATGTCCATTGTCCCTTTTTGTATTTTGGGTGTAATACGGGGATGGTCCGTCCGCTCTCTCACTTCAAAATTCCTGACAAAGTAAAACCACCGCCCTGGTATTCGCTGCAAGCATCTGTTTTCAAAGCACATTCTACAGTTACCCTGTGTTTTAGCGAGGTGCCATAATTCGCAACCGTAAAACAGTCTGGTTCCGGACAGAGGTAGTGTTGCAGGTCACATTGGTTTTCACTTGCATTTACTTTGAAATCAATGCGGTCGCGTCACTTAACAAGTACATTTGCATTTGGTTGCACGGAGATTGACTACCGATATAGGAGTTATTATGAAAAATACCCCTACATCACAGTTTTTGGGTTTTTGAAAGCATCGTTTCTTTGTAGCAGAACTCTATCAACTTCTACACAATTAAATTTAGATTTCAGCAACGCTTTTATACATACATAACTACCTATTTAGTTTTGACATACTATCTATGAGATCTTATGTTTCTAGATTTTCTAGAATATGTCATTGTGAGTGTAGGAGATGGGAAATTATGATTTAATAAAATTTACACGAATTTGACGTTGGATTGACAAATTGGCATAATTCATATCGCTCATAAATAATAATATCGTGGTGTATTTGTTCTATATAGAAATATATGTACATACTATCAAATACCGTCGTGCCTGTTACATGTCAATTTGATTATGATTATGCCATAACCACCCACAATGTTTTCGATATTGAATAACACACTCACTGGTCCAGCTGATATGGAAATGGCAATCTATAAATAAATAATTTTACTACTCATATTGGCAATACTTTTACATATTATGAATGTAGGCATTTCATGAACACCAATCTAATGAAATTTATGTGACGTTCCTTTTTTAAATGTTACGAATTATAATATTTTCTTAAATAAACGGAAAATGTTATAAAAGGTATGCCTTTACTTGACATGAGCTGTTTTCTGATAATTGTTTATATGTAAACTTAAATGCTTGTAAATCATAAAACATTCACAATTTTTACCCCTACCCTTTTATTTAAGTCAGCGATTTCCAACATTTATGTTCGCCCTGTAACGCCTCACCTTAAAAAAAATCCGCGCTTCCTTACCTTTTATTTTTTAATCGATATAATAATATTGACATGTTTTAAATAATAATAACTTTATTAAAAAAACTGATAACTATAACTAACATAATAATAAACAAGATTTTGCTATAACATATACGTAGCTAGGGTTCTGCCACCCCCCACCCGCATTTTTCCTACAAAAATGATTTCATATTTACAATAGTGTTGGATAAAGGGTATCTTTAAAATTACTTACTATTTATTTCAGATCATAAACCATCACGGTGTAGAAAATTGTATAGGATTTTTTATGTATAAACTTAATTTCTTCCCGCAGGCTTTTGTTCTTGAAATAAATATGTCAAAAATCTAGTCTTTAAAATATTTTTTATGTATATTATTTATATAAAAAATACAAAATTATTGATGTGCAATCCATTAATATATTGTAAATTAATTTAAGATAAGATATTCAGCAGATTTTACTAACATAACATTAACTATTCGAAAAAAAAACTTTAAATTATGACGAAATTATTTTTCCTTGCTTTGCTCTTAGCAAAATCGTCAGTAATACTATCAAACTCTATTTTATCTCCCAGTTGGTGTTCTATTGAAAGTATTGCAATATTTTTTAATCGCAAAGTGCTCACTGTCAATGTTAAATATTTTTTTTTTTATTAGTTTCAATCACAAAATTATAATTCAGCCTCTTCTTTTTGACATATTTAATTTCTTTCTGCCTCGACATAATTTAAGCTTCGTGATTATCGTTAGATTATTTTTATTTGTTTATTACCTACGGAATTTTCTGTTCATTTTCGAAAATTCTGTTTCCAATGGTATATTTTGTTAATGAGTAAAATAAATATTCATTCACTGATTTTTTACTGTTATGTTAGGATATGAAGTTTTATTTATTTGTAGATATTATGATATGAAAATTGGTTTTTGTTGGCGCCTCCCCGGTTGGAAACCACTGATTCAAGTGCAAACTAAACTGAGCTTTAGCCATTACATGCGATTTTAATAATAATAAGTTTAAATAAACTTGAAAACTAATATAATGGCCGGTTGTCCATGCTATCGTCACGTACATATTTCAATACTTACATACTTAGTATGAGTGTATGAGGCAGAGAAGGAGGCACTTTTTTGTTCCGTGACCGGTTTTTTCCTAACCGCTTCCACGATAAACCGCATCCTTATTTGGGCTGGTTACTCAGCCACTCTCTTCTACACTAATGAATTATTTAGAATAGGTACATTTATTAGATAAGTAATATTAATTTCATTCCCGAAATATTGAGTTTTTTCGTCATACAACGAACTTTTTAGATATGTATGTTAGGGTATACCAAACGTGGGCAAATGCTTCTTTGTTGGGTTAAGTGCGGCCCCTAATATCTCTTGATAAAATATAGGTGCTCTCTTTCCCAATAATACTCGTATTTTCGCGAGTTTTCCTTTCTGTTGAAATGTTGTAATTTCATTACTTTCATAACTGAATTTTGGAAACTTGTGCCAGAATTCAAATGTCCGAATTTAAAGAAAGCTGCACTCTTTTTTCTGCACGAAAATTTTTAAAAAAATTTAAGAGATTTACCTATAAATGATATATAAACTTTTTTATTATATGTTATCAGTGTAGCGCAGTTTATCGTTTTTATTTACCTAGCCCGGCCAAATGGTAAAATTGTTAATCCTGGAATTTCCAAACTGAACTATGCGTAAACTCTTGATTCAAGCTTTTCTATTATGTTATTTCTTTATTTTTACATACGGAAATCGTACACTTCGAAAACGTTGTTTTGTTTTCCAATAAACATAAAATGAAAATGAATTTATTTTCAGCCAAAATTTCAACCGTATATTCAGTATTTTCACTTGAAACAGTTGATATTGAAATTCCATCAAGCACCCTCAGTCGATGTCTTAAATTATATGAAACAGTTACATTAATTCAGCTTACAGGCATTTTTTCCATTTTAGTTTGTTCTTGCTTTAAATCTAATTGCGCTTCTTCTTCATCATCTTCTTGCGTTTAATCTAATATTGAGTATTTTTTTCACGTCGTATGTTTCTTGACATTTTCAAAAAAATTCACTTAGTAATATGTTCTGCTTCATAAGAAAATATGTTCCTAAATGAACTCTAATTATTATCTAACCGAATACCATCTTTGATAGAACCAAGCAATTTACGTTAGGTCACAGACTTTGATGGGTTTAATAATACTACTCTGAGATTACAGTACATAAACTTCTTCGCTAATAAATATTATGAACCAGTGTATTAAAGAAATCTGAACGTTAATTTTTTCCCAAGCATTGAAGTCTACTACGATTACAAAAATGTTTTTGGCGCGCCTATCGCTCTGGAATCAAACTGACTCGGCTTGATTGAAGAGGTAGCTATTTCCTAACATTATGTACGATAGCTTTACGATCGATGCTTCTGATATGCCTATATAATGCCAAGTTCCGTTTCGCAATCCGTCAAAATATGGCTGACATGCCAAAAATAAAGACCGGCTGACCAAGAAAGACTTGATGGAATGCACGGCTTGCTGACACAATTTTTGGATCATTGGACCGGGCGTGCTTGGAGTGATTGAACTCGAAATAATCCACGAGGAATGTGGTTACCGTAATTATTATTATACACATACGAACTGATATTTTAATGAAAGAATTTTGTGTCTATGATTTCATAACTATTTATTGCCGCGCACTATCTTTACTTTTGTAGCAAACGAATAAAAAGAACTTAGCAATAAAAATTTATTGAATTGTATCAATACTTTGTAACTTTTGGGACATTACAACATAACGAACAAAATATGGGACGTGGAATAAGTATTGTAGGAATTATACATTTTTTTCTACCATATCAGCTCGTTATATGGAACATAATATAGACTGTATCTCAATAGAATTGTTTTTACAAGAATTGCTAGTTATGTTTTCGCACATTCTCTCTTTTTCCGAGAGGGTAAGAATGAGCCTAGGAAAAGACTAATAGTTAACTAATCGCTTTCCTTGCGTATCGATTTTAGGATCGGGTGTAGGAGGTTATCTTAACATAAAAATCCATGCCTTTGCAAACGAATTCATACATCGATTGAAAGATCATTTGTATATTTTGGTATTCGAACACGTGGGAACTGCGATCGAAGATAATGACGTTAACCACTCTGCTTGCTACATGCCTGGAAAATATTTAGAAATACTTTGTAAATTATATCATAAAATATACAGTATATAATATCAGCTAATAATGATCATTCGGCTTTTATTATTTTCGTAAGAATCTGATAGAATTTATCAAACTAATATAATCTACATGAATTACAGTTCTTTCGAATAATATTTATTTATATTTTAACAAGCGCTAAAAGCCATATAGATACAATATCAAATTAAGATGTTAGAAAATGTAAATTTTTAATTATTATTACTTATTATCGTTGACATTCATGTGCCACTTACGTCATACAGCATTCAGTTTCTGCGAACATAATATTGCAGGAAATTTATGCTGCGATAAAGTATGTTATTTGCGGTCCTTATTTGGATCGCAGAACATTACTACATGATATTATTATTACGTTTTTAAAAAATAACTGCACAGCCTTGTCACTGCATTTAATTATAGTATATTTTGCAGTACAGCGATTTGTGAAATATAATATTCTATTAGTGGGCGTTTTAACCCTGGACGTTCTTACCTACTAGAGGGATCGGAGAACATGTTTTGGAATTACCACTGAATATATTTGCTGCCCTAGCGCAGTGATTTCATGCTAAGTGTACCGCGTCGCATTGTTTCATTGCATAAAACAAATAATTAAACTCTTATATCCAATACTCTCCCCACGCATATAATTCTTTTATCTTGTATCAAATTTTATCAAATGAAAAGCATGACCTAATGTAATTTTTTTTGTAATCTTTTTATTTGAAGTGTGCCGTGGAAATATGGGGGAAATTTTGGTGTATCGTGGGTGAGAAAAGGTTGCGGGGTACTGCTAAAGTTTAAAGCTGTAGTATGTTTATTGGGCCTTGTCAGTCCCAAGATATTCATTTGGGGAAATTTAACCCTGCTCCTACCCCTGTACTAACCGAACAACTTGTTTGACTATAATTGTTTTGATCTAACGTAAATCTCCGGTGCATATTTTTGTAAATTTTCAAGAAAAATATTTGGCACTTCAGGTAGTATTATACCAATGCAACTCGATTACTATTATAATAATCACCTATTACAACAGTGTCACTCAAAGAAAATTGTAACGCAGATCTCAAATTTTGCATCAAAACAAAAAACCAATTTGACAATTGCTTATTACACTCGTCGGCACTTGAACCTGAAACCATCTAATCGCTAAGGTAACGCTTTTATCATTAGATTTTGTAAGTCGTCACTTTAAGTATTACATAATATAAAAAATATTATTTAATCTGTGGCCTCACGATATGAACTACCCTTAACTACCAGAAGATTCCGGATTTAATTACTGCAAAGTTAAAATTAAAATGGTGATCGTTTCTTTTGTTACGTAAATTATTATTACTTATGAAAGAAAACTTTTTTACTCATTGAATGTTTAAAAGTAAAAACATATTTCCATAATTGACACTCAACAGTGATTACATTAAAAAAAATACAATTTTCCTTACATTTATAGGTAGTTATTTATTATCATTATTTAAATTTGAATATATATGTCACTATAATATGTGTTTTAATGATATCGACTAAAGGTGCTTGATGGAATTTCAATATCTAATATGAATCATTCATATTTGAACATGCGTTTATGGCACTGTAATTATTATCATAGTATCAGGCTCGATTGTAAATTTTTTGTAAATAGTTGCAGCTATATCGACAAAGTTAAATTTATTGTTGTCATAAAAGTGAATTCGCATAAAGCGTAACTAATGAATCGTATAATCGATGTGATTTGATACGATTCTGCGCTATGTTGGTTAAAGATTTAGAGTGTAAAGTTATTTACTCGAAACCACCGTGTAAATACATGCATCATTTAAAATTACGTAGTACTGCAAAACCAAATTTTTAAATAAATATTATCGCTTATAATAACATTGAAATAGAGATTACTATATTTATATTGTGCCAGAGTATACTCAAGGGACTATTTCTAAATAACATAAATACATATTTCTAAATAAATGCAAAAAATAATGTGCACTTTTAATTCACCGGAAAAATTTTGAAATGCGTAAATATCACGTTCTTTGCCGCTTGAAAAAGTCATAAGGTTTTTTTAAAAATTATTGTTACGGTTACCTTAAACTATATAAGTCGCTTAAATAAAATTGATTGAAGTCTGCTGCAAAATGAATTGTACCCTTATTCTTCGAATATTGATGAAATGAAAATTATTAAAAGAAGAAATAAAATTTTACAAACTTGGTCGCCTTTATAAAATGTGTTTTGCACATAAATATTGAGGGGCGGGCCGCCTAATTGTGGCAATAATTAATCGGACAGGAAGGAAGACACTCTAAACTTGTTTATTCCAAGAAATAAAAAGATTTCAAATTACGCCATATAATTATTCGTAAATAAATGACCCATATGCATTCCTAGATTCTACGAATCTAATGAAAATCAATGAACTATTGTGATTTGTTGGAATTGATAGCGTGGATAATCCAATAAGAATACTTAGTAGTGTAATCGATATCAGATTCAGGACGTATTTTGTGTTTTAAATCGACGGTGTTTTGGCTAATTGATGTAACCCTCAAAATTGAAATTCTGGAGATAGTAAAAACTGTATTTATCGAAAACATTATATGGTGGGTTGCATTACGAGATTATATGTAGGGAGTGTCGATATAATAGTGGCTTACATCAAGTGGCTCGGTCAGAATTTTTAAACCTGAAATCAATGTAAAATGATGTTTCCTTCCAAAAAGTGGTCAATTTATTTTTCTAATTTACATCATTTGGCCGAGACCTGCTCTCTGTCGTCTTTAAAATGAGATCCAATCATTAACTAATTTTCGTATTTTTTTGAGGGTTACTTCAATTGGCCAAAATACAGTCGATATTATATTAAATGAAATCGTTTAATTCGTTGGTATACGCAGTGTCCTATTTTCATGGTATTGTATTGAACAAAGGAAAATTAGTAGAGTAGTAAATTAATTATTTCCTAATCATTCGGATGGCGAAATATTGAGGATAGTTATAGTCAAATTATCTGAAAATAGTAACTTACTTCAGCGATTCTCCATTTTGTTCGACTCGTATAAACGGTTCCATTGCACACACTGAGGCAATCATGATCTGAATATAAAACTAAAAAAAATGAATCTGAACGAACAAAAATTTTTGAATAACCTCAAATGTAGCCCCGTTTATGGAGAAATAAAAATGAAAGATCGTGCCATACCATAATTGCTAATGAAAAGTACAGTATATAATAAAACACCTGATGTGTGATATGTAACACCTGAATCACATTATCCAAACCCACGGGGGGGTATTATTAGAAGCTGGTATTATTAGAAGCTGGTATTATTGTAAATTAATTGTCTTCAAACAGCGATACTCGTAGATTTCAGATTAGCATTACACAATCGCGGTTTCATTTTTTTCATCGCAGATTCTGCTGTATTTTATTTATGATGTCGAGTAGGTATCGGATATGTAAACGTTTGCGTTTTTCTGCGTTTAAAAACCTTCAATTTCATACGAGTGTTTTGATAATGTTGCGATATATTTGAAGACCAGGTACTCGTCATTAACTTACCCGATGTCTGAACTAGGATTGAACACGTCCGGATGATGTCATAAATATTTCGATAACAAATCAATACCTGAATGATGACTCGGCCGACGATACTGTTTGATGGGTGCTTCAAATGTCTAAAATGGATAAATTTGAATAAGAATATAAAAATAATTGTGATATCATTTTCAAATCAAATAATGCTGTGTTAAAATGAGTGTGCCGGTTTTGCTTCGACCAACAAATTTTTTTGAATTCGTTGACACATCATATATAACCTATAATGTGAAATCATATTTTTTTTACTTTTATCTGATAAAAACGTTTTTTTCATGTTTTTTAAAAATCCTGATTACAGGCAATAGTCATGGACATCTTTTTTTAAGCCACGGCAAAGATTGAACATTGGATGTCGCCAAAAGCTTCTGGAAATTACGAAGTTATTACCGTATTTTTCCGAAAATAAGACATCCTCCGAAAATAAGCCCTAGTTAAAATAATGTGAAAAATATAATTCCTTAAAAAATGCTGTTGAGTTAAGTAGCTCTAGCTGGCCTAATATTTCCGAGAATTGCACAGTTTGGAACAAAAAATTCCGATAAATACCTTGTTTACGTCTATTCGTTGCAAGCAATGCACTCGCAGTTGCCGAAATTAATTCCTGAAATCTAGAGGGGAGAGTTTACATAACGATACATATGTTACCTCAAATAAAAGAAATAAATGTAAAATTCTTATATACAAATAAATAATAAACAAAAATATATAAATCTACTTATTGTACGTGCGGAGTAAGCCCTCCCCCGATAATAAGCACGTATTTTTGACCAAAAAAGAAAGTAAACCAGCGTCTTATTTTCGGAAAAAGACAGTACATTCTCTCCGTAATTATTGAACCAGTGATTTTACCTTTTCTTTATTCCAGAGGATAGATTTATATTATTATTCATGAATATTAATTTAAAATATGCTATTCATCGTGTATCAAACAGTGGTGAACACAGCCTATATCAATCATTCGTATTTATATGAATATGAACGATTTCACGCTTAGTAGAGACATTGCGATACAGGTGGTTTTTCGACTAAAGTCTCTCCACAGGAAGTCCCAGAGCAGGTGTGTTGGCTCCCTACACTTCTTAGAAACACACACGTCTTCTTTTTGTTGAATGGAAATTAATTATACAATGTGTATAGGTAGATTCATCATAATAATGTAAGGTGATGGGGGCCAACCTCTGACTGGCACAACTATACATTTCTGGCGTAGGTGTTACTCCGATATAATATTACAACTTTGAAATTACAACTTTTCATACGAATTCGTTTCGTATTTCTGAATGTCTTAAATAAACCTCTTTTACATTCACCATTTATCGTTCAAGTCTCATTTTTTTAATCGAGTTTTTTTCCTCGAACTCAATGTTTGGAGATGCAGCATTTTTTTTCCATGTCCGCTCCCAATGTGGAGCATATGGTCTCCTAATGGAGGTATCTTAACAGAATTTTTCTACGAGAACTGCTTGTTATTCAGTTGCTCAATCTCTCTTTTTTTTCGAAGAGAGTAGGGATAGGAGGATAGGGCTATGACAGGACTAGTGGTTAGCTAATCGCTCTCGCTACGCCCCGTGAGGATGGGATGGGTGGGAGGGAGGGAGGACTCAGACTACGAACAGAAATCCATAAATCGATTGAAAGATCAATCTATGAAAACCGTTCGCACCGGGAATTGAACCCGAGACATCCGTAACCGTAGCCAGCGACGCTACCAACTGCGCCACGGACGCCGGCACAGCATAATCCACCTTAATTGGTTAATTAATAACGTCACACGAGTTTGGATATTTTTTAATCTTCTGCACTTCGTTGCTACAATTCATCACAATATTAAAATGTAATCTAATAATTTTATTCGCAAACATTGAAAATATATTGTAATGTTTTTGTTAATCTTATATGTTCTGTAATCTGCTTAAACCCATCCTTCACAAATCGTCACATTATAATAAACTCCGTCCACACTTAACAGAGTGAAATTCACATAAAACAGTTATTTAAAATCACAATAGCGGTAATATATAATATTTTTAAATTTGGACTATTGAGATTTTGTACACTTCCATGTATTTTGTCACTAACGACCCGGGTTTCGCCTTTCGACATCTTCAGGCATTCGAGCGCACGAATGCCTGAAGATGTCAAAATACATGGAAGTGTACAAAATCTCAATAATCCAAATTTGATATTGAAATTCCATCAAGCACCCTCAGTCGATGTCTTAAATTATATAATATTTTTGACTTATTTTGTCGTCATTTATAAAGTAGCAACGGCCGTTTACCTTTACATGTAAACAAACCATTATCAAATAGGAATATTATTCTCTACAACTATTTACACATTACGATTATCATTAATATTACTGCGTCATATTTATATATACTATAAAACTTTTTTTTGTGACAAGCTTCTCGTGACTTATTCCATTGAATTCAAACAAGCACACCCTCACACTATGTGGCTCGTATATACTATGTAATTTATGAAACACAATATTTACGCACAGCAAATATAGGAGTGCCACAGTGTGAGCAATTTATTAAGGTTTATCGGTGTCCTTAACATAAATTTATTTATTTTATTGCATCACACACAATGTTGTGGTTTGAATAAAATCTTTTGACAAATAAAATTCGTTAACCATATGTTTTTTTAAGTTTAATTACAGTAATGCTATTAGCCTAATCTTCATAAATGGAAAACGACCGTTATTATTGACCTTTCCCCAATCTGCGGGCAAAATAATGTAACTTGACTTTACCAATAATCTTTTATCACAACGCTAATACTTTAAATCTCTCGGATATCTTCATCGTCCATTTTATAGTCAAATTCTATTATGAATACGCTTATTTACATTTACAACACCTGCTATTTTCCATCGGAATAACCTGAAAATACAAAGGAAACGAGGCTTAGCGATTGGGCAACAAATAATACTGAAATTTCTTTATATTATTTTATAGGGAATTGCTAACAATATAATGTGTTATTTTATGACGAAATTTATGGAAATGATATTGAATAAGTGCTGATTTTTATACCACTAGATCAGACACTTCGCCCGCATTTATAAGTGACTAATTGCTTTATAGCAAAATTAAAAACTTGTCATAGCAATTACATTACTTACCATAATATAAATTTGTATTACCCACATTCCACAGGATCTCCCAACGACGCTCTTAACTTTAAGTTTGCCCAACACGATGATTCATCAAATTATTCGGTAACTGCCCAATTATACATTAAATAAGTATTTAACTCACTTTGCCCACTTTGTTGGTAAGAGATTATAATAATTAGTAATCCCATTAATTTGTATTTATTAGATCATTAAAGTTACGTCACCGCATTATCATTAACGATGCTTAAAGGCATGACCCATTTAGTTACATATTTACGACATAAAATGGCGCTTCGGAACTATTTTATATTTTGCGTATACCGCCATGAAATATATCGATAGCCTGAGTAAACATTCGTCTAATGACATCTTTTATTCTATCCTGAGGTCTGCACGGACTGAAATTTTATAAAATTACCCGGTCAGAGCCCGAGTCTCAATATCACACTCGTTACCCGAACCGACTCGAACCCCAGATTTATTTTTCTCAGCCCGATTTTTTTCAATACTGAAATTCATTTATACTGTTTTAACAACATTACGTTATTATTTCCATGTTTCCAACGATATTCATAGTGCATAGTAAAACATATTTGATTTAATTATGAATAGTTATTGCCTTACAGCTAAATATTTTTCTGGAAATTTAACTCCTAACCTGGACCCGGCCTACAGACCAAGCCCGGGCCCGTGCAGACTTTTAGTATGAAGTGATTGTCTGACAGAGTAATTTGATACAGACTACGTGTAATAGTGATTTTACGGTCAGTTTTCTTTACTTTGTACAATGTTTTCCTTGTTGTTTACTAATTAATGTATGTATCTAGTTGCAGTAAGTAACTAATTCTTTTACTTGCGTTTTATGTGAATATTTCAAATATAATAAACGATAAATGTGTGATTGGATAGTTTTAATTCGTTTACTCAAATAAGGTATATTTATCGGGAAAATATTTTTATAATTGCATCTATCAAATGTTGATGACTAAATTGCAGCATATTTATCTATTTTATTGACGGCATATCGGTTCACCATTTATATTCCTACCTATGAATCTGCAGCCTATTATTTCTCACTGCCTGATGATATCAAGATGAGATAAATTGAAAAAATTACAACCTGACACAGCCTGGTTTTTTTTGTTAAGTTTAAGTTTTATTAGGGTCCATAACTGAAATCGCGCAGCGGTTATCACTGTCGTCAGGGGCGCCGGGCCATCGTTTACGGATACGTTCGCAAGACGAGTCCATTTTTGATGGAAAGGGGTGGCTCCGACGATGTGGGAGTCCTTTTGATTTTATGTGTGGGTAGTCGATTACCAGCCTTCGAGTGGAGGAGAGCTGCCGGCCAGCGTGGCCGGCACCGTTGACGTTGTGGATTGTTTGTGTTTGTTTAGAAATTGGACCTAATTTAACATCGTTTGTCATCTCGCTTGCATTATAACTTAAAGTAAATTCAGTTGTTAAGTAAATATAAATGTAGATTCAATTTTATGTCTTAAGAATATTTTTGTGTATTTTAAACCACTGCATCTTTGATTAAAAAGAAATAGGTGTTGAACCGGATTTGAAATGGTGTTTGTTTGAGATTCCTGCCCTTCCCGGACATCGATAACCAGCCACTCGCCTCTCTTTGATTCGGGTCTTCTCGCCTTATTGTGTACAATATATTAAAAACAAATGTATTCTTGTCATTGAGTAACGTTCTTGTCGATTCGGGTCTTCTCAAACCATATTAAAAATAAGATTCAATATTCCCGTAAAACTGAATAAACAGAGGTAGAGGTAGTCCAAGGCACATGGAAACACTCGAATTGTAAATGCATTGTACTCTTAGCTAGACTATTAGTTAGAGGCTAACACTTATTTTGACAATTTCAATTTATAAATACCCCAACGGCCTTCAATAGTTAAAATTCTTTATAATGTTGTTGGCAGCTTATATTGCAAAAAAAACATGAATTATTCAAAAGCCAAAATATGTATGAATTTGACATGTTTCTTAAATATTTTTTTGTTTTCTTTTCAGGTAAGCAGTTTTTGCAGACGATCCTGTAAATTGACAAAACACCGGATAATATGTATGACACTTCAATAAACTTCTAACCGTTTTTTGTAATGGACTAACTTTTTTTACGTTAATTTTCGTTCCGATGGACGAGGGTGTCAATACACCAATAATTTAATTATAAATATCGAATATTTACAATATACTAGCCTAACGCACATCGAATGTTTATATTCAGACATAGATGAAAAATCTCCAAGTCAAATATATTAAATTTGATTTCCGTTCCTGAATAATTCGCGTGGACAATAATAATTTGCCTTAGAGTTACCATAATATATGTGCACAACTCACTATTGCTAGACACGTAGAAGATTCTAATTTTGAAGATGTACCTACTAAATACTAATCGAAATTTTGTATAAGTAATCAAAAATAAAACTGACAATGCAGTATCAACGAACGCTCATTTTGAATATTCTTTAACATGCTGAGTCCCGGAGACGTGTTTTCACGTGATACAACAACCATCGCTTGAATCCCGGAACCGTGTTTTCACGTGATAGACGAACCTATCATAAACAGTCATATTTGAGTCATCAAGCGATACGTATTACAACGGAATCCTAGTTTTAATTATAATCAAGACTTAAAACTTTCCAAAACAGTCATCTAATTTGTGTTATCGCGAAAATAGGTTTTGATTTTATCGACTTACAATCTCAATTGAATTTTAGTTCTTTAATATTCCCCCTTCTGGAGACGATATTACGGTAACACCGAGTACACTCCGAGCTAGAGTTTTGCAAGATCTACAAGACAGGTTGTCGGGGAATATGTCTAAGCATATATTGATACCAATACCGTCAACTGAAAAAAAGGCCCTTTGGAACATGCAAGGTGTGTGCAAAGCACAAGAAAAAGAGTGAGGCTCGGTACATGTGTGCAAATTGTCGTGTCGCTCTTCACAAAAGGAAATGTTGACAAATTTACAATACAACAATTAAATATTAAAATGTTTTAAAATTTTCCAAAAAGTTTCATTTGATTTCATCCACTATTTCCATAGTTATAACACTTTTAGTAAACGCTTAAGAAAAATGATATTTCTTCAAAAATGAGCCGGCCACAGGGATTGTTTTACCTGATTTTGGCCGGGACTGATAGTGTACGTACATGTGTGCTTAGACTGCTTAGTAACAGTCGACGTTCTTACGGTTGTAATCATCTTTACGGATAATTTTGCTCTTTTATTGATCGCTGAAGAAGCACAAACACGCAATTTTGTTGTTATTTCATTAGTTTATGCTGTTTCTTGTACAAATATTTCTTATAAGGATAAAATATCAAAATATCAAGTTCTACAAGAATTAGAATTATTGAGATTTTGTACACTTCCGTGTATTTTGTCACTAACGACTCGGGTTTCGCCATTCGGCATCTTCAGGCGTTCGAGCGCACGAATGGACTCGAATTGAATTCGAGATTGAATGATTGAATTCGTCAATTCGAGTCCATTCGTGCGCTCGAATGCCTGAAGATGCCGAAAGGCGAAATCCGGGTCGTTAGTGACAAAATACATGGAAGTGTAAAAAATCTCAATAATTCAAATTTGATATTGAAATTCCATCAAGCACCCTCAGTCGATGTCTTAAATTATATTCTACAAGAATTATTACAGTATATTGTTGATAGCTATTTCGGCTTCACGCCACCGTCAGAATCAGTTTTATTTGATAAAATTTCTAGAACTTGATAAAACAGAATTAATTCTAGTATGTATTATGTAGTAAAATTATAGGAGATGGCTCATAGCTATTTCGGCTTCTCGTCATCGCCAGAACTAGTTCTATTAGAATTGTTGTATTATATAACTTGGTGGGTGAGAGGTCCCGAGTATCGACTGAAAGCATTTAAAAAATATGTATTCACTCGGTCAACGGTGTTTTAATAGACAATGCCACAATATAGTGTAGTAAACGTAACACAATAGTTGTTGATAAACGGACATGACAAGTTTACTAACGAATACAGGAATGCCACTGATAGATGGACAATCACCCGTGCGGAAGTCGTTTGACTAAACCACTCAATTATAATCTAAAATATGATGTCATACAAAATGTGCCAATGGAATAGATAGCCAATTTTATCGTGTATTTAAAAAACATTTTGCAACGTTTTTTCGTAAAATGGTCAATTCGATACGTAGT
Source organism: Himalopsyche phryganea (assembly GCA_022494535.1). Lineage (NCBI taxonomy): Eukaryota > Metazoa > Arthropoda > Insecta > Trichoptera > Rhyacophilidae > Himalopsyche > Himalopsyche phryganea. The sequence continues at coordinate 840,406 of JAGVSL010000080.1, read as the reverse complement.
GGCTTGGTCTCGAAAATTATTTATAAAAAAATCGGAAAAGAGTCAGCTATAATTGCGGGTAAGTAATACTGTGTATTTTACATGCTTAAAATTTGTTTCTTTCAATGTACTGTTTATGTTGACCTGCTCTCTTAGTCAGTTTTTGAAATCTGACAGTGTCTAAAGTATTCAGCAAATTAATTCCCATGCTAATATTTTCAAAATCAACTTATAAATTACTAATTGAAATTATTGTGCCTATCTACTATTATATTTATAATATTTTTTACTATTATAATTTATGTACTTGGTAAAAAAAATCATGATACAGCTCAAACTATAGTATGGAAAATTCCTAATAAATATTTATCAGTTTTGTTTATTGAACACCGACGATCAGCGTTAGTAAAAGCTTATATTTAATTTTCCTCATAGACATTGGGTGTCTTCAGATGACATAGTCTCTACCGACTCTTGAAACATCTGAATAGCCAGTAATCTGGGAACCCGCTTCACAGGTCTAGGTTCAATCGTTCTATTGAGGTAGGGAAAACCGCATCGTAAAACTAATGGCCAGTTAAAAATTGTCATGAACTTGATCTATGTAGTAGTCGAATGTTCATCAGCATAAAATGATTATTGGATAATACGTATTTACATAGTTTATATTCAAATGTTTTATTGATAATATTTGCATTATAATTAGCTTCCATTAATTTTTTAACGTTTCTCCATTTTAAATTTGGATTATTGAGATTTTGTACACTTCCATGTATTTTGTCACTAACGACCCGGGTTTCGCCTTTCGGCATCTTCAGGCATTCGAGCACACGAATGGACTCGAACTGAGGACTGTACAAAATCTCAATAATCCAAATTTAATATTGAAATTCCATCAAGCACCCTCAGTCGATGTCTTAAACTTAAATTGTTTCTCCATTTTTTTAAATTCAGTATAATTCTATTGACAACACAATATTTATGAATCTTTAATTATGAAAATTAAAAATGTGTTAATGATGCCACCAATAATGATAGCTATTTGTAAACAATTAAAAATAAACGAATACGTAATGACATTTAAGACAATTTATCTAATTTCTTTTACGTTGGTGTCATGTTGGAATATTTTCATGGAATAGTGTTTTAAATAATAATGTGTAAATAAATATTGAAGTGGTCGCGTTACGTAATACCCGACTATGTATCATCAATTTGAAGTCGTCCATTTGTAAAACAGTTTACATTAAAATAATAACCGACGCGCATACCTAGTTATGTACAGTTTTTCAAACGACAGCCACATCTGACTATTCTGTAAATCATTTTTTTGTATAATGATAATTTATCTGTCTTTCGATAAATCTCTCTTACGGAAAATACATGCTACGAAGATCGAACTATAATAAATTAAAATAGTTAATTTTTTGTCGTTATAATTTTTATCAGGGACCCGAATCGTTATTTTTTTTGTTCCGGTTCGGTAAAAAATATATCGGTTCAGCTCGTATTTAAATTACTTCTAAGGTGTTAACTGTCAATTTTTGACTGGCATTATATTTTTAAAAGAAAACGCAATTTGTTTGTACTATCTACTTCCACATGTTTATAGTGATCAAGACCGGTTTCGCTCATCGCGAGCATTATCGATAAAAATAAAATTTATTATTTAAATGAAATTTTTTGGATTCAACTTATTGATTAAATCTGGCTTTTATCAGCGAAAATTTTTCTCCGAAAAATCCATAAAAAACCCGAAATAAATATCCGTTCGGTTTCGGTTTTCGTTCCGGCAAAAATAACTGGTTTTTCCGGATTTCGGTTTAATTCGGGTTCCTGATTTTTATAAAGACGCTTTTTTCTGTATGTATTTATAAAATTTATCGCTAGACAGCATACAGACACGGTGTGCCATCTTTAAAAATATGATATTGTTTTGTGTGTCATATGATGTAGTAGTGTCATGTACAATCGTGGTAATATATTTTTATTTTTGAAAACAATTAATCCCTTATTTAATCAAATTGTTTTAAATTATAAACACTCAAGTAAAAATAGCATTAATCTGAAGCGGAATATATTTTTTTAAATCATTCCTCGATAATATAAATATTAAATATGTGCAATCTTTCAAATAAAGTGTAAGATTAATATCATTCTTCAATATTGATTATTACATTAAAAAATATTTAGTATTTCAGCTAACAGCCAATGCTGCAAATAATTTAGATAACCCGCGGAGAGAAAAATGGCCCACACCCTTATCTTAGATCTCAAATAATTAATTGCGAAAATTGACATTTTATATCCAAAACAGTCAGGAATTTTTGCAACTTTCCGGTCGCTATGTTGAGCTCTTACGGCTAAGAAACGTTGGCCATAGGCCATTTATTTGAAATTTACAATGATACTTTCGATGGCATTTGATTTAAACGATTTTTTATCTTCTATATGCGAAAATATTAAAATAAATTTAGGTAATTAGACTTTTGGTGCAAGAATAACTTTCGTTAGTAATAGTGAAAGGGTTATAGATTGAAGTAAAAGGATAAAATTATATTAAAATAAATAGTATGGCTGTTGGGAAATTTTTAATTCTAGGAACCGTCACAATCTGTTACGATTTTATTAGTTATACTGTCGTAATATCATTCATTCAGGATATTTTCACGAATGTGTCAAGTTTTATAATAAATATAAACTCGGAAACAAAACAATGAAAAGTGTTTCACATACAAAAATATTGTTTGATAAAACTGTCACGGTTGTTAATTATTGTGAGTTTCCTGACTTCGTGACATTTAGAATATTCATTTCGTGTGCATGTAATGCCTGCAGGCTTGTTTTGTGTCTCATATTTCCTAAACAAATTTTGTAACAAAATTTTCATGCGTAGCTTATCAAAGAATTACCTGCATCTTTTGATTTAGTAACTGGTTAATCTCTTTTACTATGGCTAGTGGGCATGTCGTCAGAACATTTCATAATGTTTAATTAAAGGGCTACATAATGCACAAGCTCAGTAATATAAATACATCTATACATATTTGATCTTAGCGGCATTAGTAGTGTTAGTGATATTATATATTTTGAATTCAAAAAGCACTTATGATGAATCGGGTCAAATAGCAATGTGTTTGGTTGTTCCAGAATTGTCAAATTGGATTCTACCGTTTTTTCTTATATAACAGTATAATAAAGAGATGTAAACATTACAAGTGTTGTGTTATATTGACGTAGTGCTTTTATAAAAAATGAAAGTTTTCGGTACTGTCTACGTAAGGTTGATTTACGTGAATTGAGGTTTCCTGAATAAAACTTAGATAAATATTTATATATTATTGATACTTTAAATCTTTATTTTCTTATCAGAAATAGGTATATTACATTTTATTCAGAGTGAACTCTATTTTCTTTTAATATTATATTTTAAATGTTATTTTAATTATAGGGAATACCCAATGTTTTCATCGGTTATCTGGCTTCTCAGTATACTCTTTATATGGATTAAATTATAAGAATGTTTCTTTTCACCTATATATGATGCATAGAATATTCTAGTTTTATTTTCATGCTAAATGTCGTTGACAAACTGCACGTCCGTTTCCTACGTTTGGTCACCCCTGACGAATAACACCATGCCGAGGATCTTAAGCATCATATTTTTACAACTCAAATTCACCCTAAACCCTTAAATTTCATTCCATAATTTTATTCTAAAGGTAATGTTGATTTGTCTACCGGCCGCCAAATATTTTTTTTATAAATAGCATACATAATAGTGTTTGTAACTTCTCGGAAATACGTCGTATCGTTTTAATTTACCGAAAATAAACACGAAGAATTAAAATGCACTCGCCGTGTCAAATGGTCATTTATATTCATCCTGCATTTCTGTCACATTAAAGAGCTATCTGGACATCCGGAAATAAATATGTATACGCGCTTAGGACGCGCAACGTTAGGCATCAATTTAAATGCTAATTTAACTGATACGTAAATATTACACTATTTTTGTTACGACAGTTATTGTCTACTGAATCGTCATACCATAGATACAATAAAATAATTTTACTCTATTATATACGAGCCATCGAACAGAATTTCTTGTCGATGGTCTAGCGCAGGTATGTCCAACTCGCCCCCCAATATGAAATAGATATCAAACAATATACAAAAACAAGTGTCACATTCGACACTGGAAAAATGAACTTCAACAAAGTTACCGCCGAATCCATAGAAAATATGACACTATTATATATTTCAAAGGTTAAAGAACTGTGATTTATTTCTTACCTGTGAATTTAAATTTATTTTAAGGGGTAGCGGGAAGTTGAAACTTTTGCGACAGTGACATCTATTGATAAGAATGATCAGCTAGTAGTTTTAAGTCTTACACGAATATAAGTGTAATTACTCGGATCCAACTCACTTTAATTTGGTAACTTCTCGGTTGATGCCCTTGATAACCAATGGTTGGAGTGGTGGTCACGTGGTCACGGGTTCTCTTCCCAATAATGCTTTCTAAGGTTTATTAATTATTGTGAAATACATTTTTAAGTACACAAAGTGTACTTAATTCAATTCAAAACGAATGGCACTAATCCCATTTCTTTTCGTACCAGAAGATGTTATCGAATGCGTGATTGTTGATCGAGGACATTATTATTATCTCAAAAATTGTTCAGCATATTCAACTAACCATATATAATTTCCGTTTCGTCTGGAAACTCTGGTTTGATTTAAATTTAACAAGTTTACTGCTATAATAAAGCATTCCAAGTAATGCTCTTAAACTTCCTGTCGTGGTCGAGTAGGTCTGATTTGAGGATGTCATTATTGTTTTCCAGACGCTTTGCTTCCGTTGTCTGTCAGACTGTATATTTAAATTAATAATACTAACTTGACGCGCCATGAGAAAATCAATTAATCTTAATGCATAATATTATTCTATATGAAAGATTTGCGATGGTAGGAAGCTGTACACAGAACAATTTTTGGAATGCTAAAGGACTTTAGATCCACGATGTTTTGATAACTTGGATAGCTAAGAGATGAAATAAGCCATTCCAAAAAAATAAAATATCTTTTTCGGTATGCCTGCGTTGTGTTGTCACCTTTATAATTCATTCTTCTAAAACAGCTAAGAAAATGACCAACTAGGCGACAGCGTTAAACTTAATTCTAAATAAACGTATTATTTCCAAATTGGTAACATTATAATAAATGGAACATAGTTTTTTTGAACATGTCAACTCTTAAAGTGGGTTTTGCGAAAAAGTGTTTCTAATCCAGTTGCTCAACCTCTTTTCGGAGAGAAGGATATAATGAATAGTACTAAGCTAATGGTTCTCTCAACTCTCCGGATCTTAGGATCACAGGAATGTAAGATAACATCACAGACATACATACATACATATTTGGACACAAATCCGTAAATTGATTCAAAAATTAAGTGTTCGTTCGAGGGATCATCAATGCTAGGACAAATGCCCAGGAGCATTGACCAATGATTGCATTAACAGCGAATCATCGAGATATTCCTGCTTTATGGAAACAATAGTTCGAGATTAACTTGTTCGGTCAAATTATATAGCTACCTACGATTTTGTTTGCATAATTAGTTCAGTTATGTAGTTGGTCACTTAAAGTCGATGATGACATAAATTTAAAGCTTTCTTTTTAAACGAATATCTTCAAATGTTTTGATCTTCTTTTATTTTGTTGTAATTAAGTTATTCCTGCATAATGTTTTCCTATTCAATATTAAACATTATTTAAATGTTCTTGTATGTTTCCGTGGGCCGATTATACTTATCTCAATACAGACTTTGAATTGAGTACATAATTAATATTGTTGAACTCTTTTTTATTATGTAAATGCGTGGGCTTTGGCATTTCAGTTTTATTTTTCGTGAATTATTGCGTTTCGAGACGCCTATTCCAAATTATGGTTTGCAACCAGTTTTTTTCTTAACATTTACCTTGCATATTTTTTCAGCCATTCATTTGTTATTACAGGTTTTTGCATAATAATTGATTCACAGTCATCGACAAAAACTAAGCTTAATTTAATATCTGCCCATTTATGTCTTCAAATAATGGATTGAAGAATTATTTGTCGATTTGTTGAGGTTATTATAAATTACCATTATAAAAAACCTGGCATGAAAATAATAATATAATGATGACATTTTTTATGCGTCTTGTGAAATCACGTGAATCTCAATATCCATATTTAAAATTTACAGAAAAATGCCAGGAAAGTAGTTCAATGATGAAAGAAAATATTGATATCCATACGTTCCTTAGAACTCAGCACTTTTGTATACGTGAACGGTGCTTAATATGGATTATATTTTTTTATAAATATAATGTCAGAACGTTTTTTTATAAAATTCCCAAAATGCTTTAACATCTGGACTGGAAAAAATGACTACACAACACCAAACATTTGTCTGGTTTAAATGAGATTCAAGAAACGTTTCTCACTTTCTACGTGATTAATTTTAAATCTTTCGAAATGAAAACAGAATGGATGAGACACATTATTAGTCATCGTATTTTTAAATTTACTTTCACTGCAAATAAACGCAGCCAGAATACATATTCCGTCACGATTCTTAGATCATAGTCGAATCCACAATATTGAAACAATCAAGTATTCCAATCAAAACAATGCGTTTATTTAGTAAACCATAGACTTCGGAGATTCATCTGTGAACACTACCTTTTTTTGTTTCGACATATAAACATTTGTGATTGGTCCCAGAATCTAGATTTATCGAATCGATTCTTTAACCAACAATCTTTTGTCGGCGACTGCATCAGGTTCATAAATGGTGCGATTTAATATTTTTAAAATATCATTTCCGAAAGGTCATATTTCAGCTGGATAACCATCTTTATCTGCTTATTCTGTCATGTCATAACGGCCATAAATGGCTTTATAGGTCGCGGAACACATGGCCGGCTATGTGGCATCAAATCTGCACAGATTTATACAGTCGCTAGTCATTTTATTCGTTTTGCAATGTGACGAAATCATAATTAGTACCATTTAACTACTTGTCACACAATAATCTTTTTGCCGCAATGTGCCACATGTCATTTGTTTGACGCAAATGTTTTATATTCTTTATTTAAATAAAGCAGTTTCACGAAACTGTCAGATGTATAATAAATCGCATTCTAATAATTATTGATATATTATATCGCATTTTCCGAGAATATTTCGTTTTTAGTCACCGTAAACACTAAGATCACCGCTTTCGACCTGTTGCAGTTTTGCTAATTTTTGCCCACTCTTACTACTTTGTATTGTTTTGATACTTGTCTTTCTGTCTATACTTCTCTGTTTCTGAATATTCAAATAATTAGTCAATATAATATATTTAATTTTATGTGGCATGAAGGCTAACGCCAAAGCACCACATAGAGACTAATTTATATAAATTACATACTTAACATTACTTCAATAAAAATATTCGTAACAAAAAACTAAACAACACCGCTAAATAAAAATTTACGATATTACAACAACTATTTAGAAACAGCATCACGTAGGATAATTGAGGGTATTTAAAAAAAAACAACTTAATTCTACAAGTTGTTTCGAAATACATACTCGAATCACATGCAAAAACCTTCCTTAAATCAAATGAGTGCTTTATCAAAAATATAAACCCTTCATTTTGTCAATGTACTAGCCATGGATGGTTATTTTCCTTGCACTCTGCCAATGTTCTATTAGGTATATGCATTCATGATGTCCCTATTATCGGTAGTGAATGATTGATTGTATGGATAATAATTAATATTTGTGGAGTTTTATCAGCTTAAAACTCAAACTGATAATGTTTTATAAAACGTTCGATGCTCATCCAAGAGATGACAGTGTCTTTTTTTTTTAGTAGAATGAATTTTAATTTAATTAATTGAAACATCTGTCAAAACTTGTGCACATTCTATAGCCATATTTCAAAAAAAAATTCGGACATGTCGAATAATTTTCATGTCTTCGAAAGCAATAACATATTTTTGTTGTTTTTTTTAGTAACCGTTTTCCGTATTACTGACCTCAATAATACCCAAATATCATCGCATCACTGTTATAAATTTAATATCAATTTTATGTCGCGTTTTTTCACGTTTTGCAACTTAATAATCCAGCCATATGGTTATAACACAGATTCATGACTAGACATGGAATTTGAATCAACATACGATGCTTGATTCTAGTGACTCTCACAGTCTCTCGAGCTTCCAAGAAACACTATGTTATTCTATTCAATCTTTCAACCTTTTCTTTTAATTCTAACGTCACCACTTGAGGAAACGAATACATTACATGGACCAGTTAAAACATTTGACATGGCATACTGAGTCAGATTTGAAGAATTGGTTCTTTCTTACATGTTTGGAAAGCTACTTTAATCCAACCGTTTTAATCAAGTATGTATATATATTATAATCTTATAATGGGCTCTCACTATTTAAACGCAGATAAACAATCAATGTGCGTCTTTATGAAGTTTTATTTCGATTACTTCTAAGAATGCACTAGTCAACATCGTGCTCATCTGATAATCAAATTAAGTATGTTCATACATGCAGCGTTCTGTTTCACCTAGTCCACTCAAAACTATAAACACAGTAATGATATCTGTCTATGGAAGTATATTTTACTAAATCATTTTTGCCGATGAAAATATCCTTCATAGCTAATAATATATTTCTAAATATGTACGCCCAATCAAATGGATTGTTTTTTATTGTGTGTATCCATATTACTTCATAAATTCTACAATAATTCAGAGAAGTATGGTTTATCTGCATACATTCATGATTACGTAAAAATGTGCATATAAGGAATAACCTAGTCACCTGGTCTCGGTGCAAAATTCCTCCTCTAAAGTCCACACAATATCTGGTATAACTTGTTCTCATCTTTGTTACCTACATCTTTAATACCTGTTCCGTTAAGATAAAACAAACTATGAAATTGCAAGTGGTTTGATGACTTTGAATTTATTGTAACTTAATAACATGTATTGGTGGAGCCAAAGATCATTGTAAAGTGATCACGTGTTTTCTATAAATAATTTTTGAGGCATTGCTGTTTTATAACTATATTTACTTCTGATTGAATCTCCCTTCATCTCCGAATGTTTCTAAAACATACCTATATATGTTTCCGGCACACAAGTAATATTTATTGGAATAAGCTTGGAAAATGTTTCAGTGCTTCTATTTACGGTACATTATCATGAATAAAAGCAATCAATAAAATGTTAAAATGAATTTTTTTTTATCATTGCTCGGAATATACTTTTTACCGTTACTTGCCTTTCTTTGTACTTATGAAGTCAGTATAAGTAATGAATATGAAGGTTTTAATATGTGCTTGTTACTTATGTATTATTATTTGGCAGAATTAATCGTATGTATCACTCGCAAATTAAACCATAACAGGTTTCGCGAATAAACACTTGAATTTTATTCGCGAATAAATACATAAAAAAAAACCAATTTCTCAATTATTTTACGACAAAATTCAATTTCTAGATTAGTCTAGTATGTCATCAATAATTTATGATACATTTTATGCAAGCTTCGTGTACATAGGGTCATTTCGCCTGTGGTCGGCCAGTTAAGCGACAAGTGTACTTTCAAAATGGATTTTGAGTCAATGAATGATAAATACATATATTTTTTTCTATTATTCCATTAAACAGGAATTAAGTAATGTAACCAACTAAAAATAAAAAATGGTTAATATTGTACCAAGCATAAAGTTATAGAAGTTTACAAAAAAATGCCAATTCTCCCGGTGGTCGGCCCCCAAAATCCAATCGTTGGCCTTTCGTTGCCAAGTGTTTTCTGCCATCACTATGAAACTCATGAATATCGCGAAATAATTTACTGACAGAACAATAAAAATAAGGATGCAAAGCATGACAATATAAAGTATATTTTGTTAGCGACCCCATACAAGATGAATTTGTCGAAACTTACGTAGTAAAAATGTGCTTTTTTTTAATTGCGTGTTTCATCATATAGGTTAGTATATAAAAAATCAAAGTAAATTCGAGTCCATTCATGCGCTCGAGTGTCTGAAGATGCCGAAAGGCGAAACCCGGGTCGTTAGTGACAAAATACATGGAAGTGTACAAAATCTCAATAATTCTAATTCTTGTAGAACTAAATATTTTGATATTTAACCTTATAAAAAATATTTGTACAAGAAACAGCATAAACTAATGAAACAACCACAAAATTACGTATTTGTGCTTCTTCAGCGATCAATAAAAGAGTAAAATTATCCGTAAATATGATTACAACCGTAGGAACGTCGACTTTTACTAAGCAGTCCAAGCACACATGGACGTACAAAATCTCAATAATTCAAAGTTGGTATCCACTATTATTTAAGTTTTAAGCTCAAAAGGCCGACCACTGGCGACGGCCGACTTTAGAAACACTCGCCCTAGGTACCTATTTGCTTTTTGTTTTTGTTGACTGCAAATTAGTATTATAAAAAATGATTACATTCCTAATTGTTTGAAAATTTAATTACCACTACCGTTTATCTCTGCGGACAGTGCGTTCTTTGAACCAAACATTAATTAATTCTAAATTGTATAAGTTTGAGTACATTATTATTCAATACTATTATGGAGGAGTTCTTGGAAGACTATAAATACCTACACATTCAATCTTATAACGAAAGGGTAATTAATGGAAGACGTCGATTACACTGTAGGTAGGTATACTGAAAAAAATATGAAAACCAAGGAAATCTATGAGCAATTCAGATTTGAATTCATTTACGACAAGATTCAAATTTGAATTTGCTGTTCCATAATGTCTACCGAAAGCATTTATTTGTTATTTGACAGTTTCAGTGTAAACATGTTTTGTTTGTAAATCGAACAATTGAAAAGGAATAATTGTTTGTCTCTTCAACGATATAAACAAAGTCGATTATGAAAACTTTGTTTTATATATCTGAATTTCCAAGAAGAATTTAGGTAGGTATATTGAAATCTATTTAACAAAAAATGCCGGAAAACGGTGAATGCTAGAAAGATAGTTCCAGGTTCTACTGTAATATATACGCATATTTTAATTAACTGACGAAATACATTCAATAGTTTTGTATTTCAAAAATGGAAGATGGCACATCGTTTGCAAATGGCCGTCTCAGATTTTTAGCGAGGAATACGTTTGAAATTTTCCCACTCGCGTTTCTCACATTATTTGTTCTACCTGTTGTACCGGTGAGCCAACAATTCGACTTAGGCTGCGATATATTTTTTGCAAACGCCATATCTCGAAACTGTCGGCGTCAAGGACAATCCTGAGACTGAGACAGGCATTCTCAATGTTCTTTTACAATTCAAAACATGAAATCCCGACCAAAAATGCTTGAAAAGGTTACTGTTAAGTTTTCGAAGTTCAAAAAAAAGTGCGTTAAGTGGTTTATCACGTTTTAAAGGTCAAAAGGTTTAATTGGCTTTTATTGTAGAAATTATAAGATATTATTTCAAATTCATTAAATAAAAACAAATTAATAAATTGTAAGTTTTGTTTATGAAACTTACATATTGTGGCTTGTGGTGTGCCGTGGGTGAGAAAACGTTGCAAAGCACTGCTCTAGTTGTTGAACAATATAACTACTTGTGTACATCGGTAATAATTGCCGATAACTACTGACAAAACGATTGCTGTAAGTTATTTCCAATTCACAATACTTTTAAATTTATGTGTGGGCTCCATCGCTGCAATATTTAGACAAGCTCTTGGCATCATGACGTAATCGTGAATAAATTCACATTATACATACACATTCATACAAAATGCGGTGTTGCATATTAAATTTGCGTTTCCCTTCGGCTTTTACGAGCACACTCGCAATTAAAAAACATTTAAAAAATGGTTTTCATTTAACAAGAAATTTTTCATGTGAAAAAGTCCTGCTTTATTTAAAGTACATCTTTCTCTTTTGAGATATTTTTCGAGAGGTTAACGTTGAACATAATGATCACTGGTAATCGGGGGACTATCAGTTAATACACCCCGAAGAGGCGTAGAGAGTCGAAGCAGACACACTACACTTTCCTCTGACACAGCTGCATCAGAAATAAAGGGCAAACTAGAGATAAACTTTCCCGAACACAAAGAAAACCCCGAGCTCAACGGATAAATTTGCTTCAATACAGTTGATAAATTCACGAGTATTTCACTCCTCCCCACCCTCCCCCCAAAGTTCAAGTTCTTGACAAAACAAAAAACAACTCACTCTGTGATAAAGGGGGACAACCGGTACTCCAAAACGCCGCCAGAGTAAGAAATGGCGTAATCGCGCCCTCTGCTCAACTCAACTTTGCTTCTACATCTTTCCTGAGGTTTTCTGACTCTTCATTTTATATGTCGCCTATCTAGTTACACTTTGGTACAGAGGTATCGATAGGATTGTGAGCCACTTTTTTTCGAAATGAATTGTTGAAAGGTGGCCTAAGAATTAGGTTGGCTGATGAATAGAGTTGGTCTTGTATATAACGAAAAGTGACGAAATATAAAGCATTTGACGTCGAAATGTACAACAGCCAAATTGATATTAAATTAATTGATAAATAACTGACATGGATTTTTATTGATTATTAAGTGGAATATTTGGCACGCGAATATAAAAAGGTTCGTGACCATTGCTTTTCGCTGGCTTTCCCTTATTTCTGATGATGGCGTACCAGGCGTACCTACTCTCGGTATAGCTAGCCATTCTTCCGAGTTTTTGTTCATCCCCCCCAGATATAATTGCTTAGTAACAGTTAAGTGACAAAATTAAGAATGACCTTTTCGTATTTAAATTAAAAGGTGGGTGGCGGCTTTGAAACTTTTGATACTGAATGAAATTAATGCATGAACTTGACAATGCTTTGTCAGAAACATTACATACTATGATTTTTGCAATTTTAGGGACGGTTATAGGCGATTCTGGGCTGTTTGAACTCCCAGGTCCGCCCAATAAGTTTGGGGCGTTGTCATTGTATGTTTCACTTTCAGGCTTATTAAAACAATAAATAAAAAAAAACCATGTTCATAAGTCACCGGTTTGGCTGCTGCATTCTAAAATGTATCGCCACGTCTTCCGTAGATGTATTTTAGAGAGCCAACCAGTCATGGATGGTTGAATTATGCTAAACTAGAATTATATGTTCGTTTACCTTTGCCAAATCTAATAATATATGTAATGTTACCCGCCGTGCCGCTATTTTTTATTTGATCAAATCATTCTCTCGAGATTTAATCGGTGGAAGTTTTTTTTCTCATTGTTTTATGAGTAACGATTTTCAATCAACATAAATTGCCGAAGCTTGCGGAAAATTGCGATTGAAAACAATGCAATAACTCAAAATCCTCAGTTCCGCCACCCGTCTACTATTTAGGATTTGAAAATTTTTTTTTAATAAAAACGGTTTATCTGATCCACATTATTCCATTTTCGACATTCATATTATTTATTTTTAAAACATACTCACTTATTCACGTATTTGACCGTTACTCGTTTTAATTCACGGCACTTCTGAAATAAACTATAGATAATTAAGGATTCAAAGCGGAAAAGGGTGAAAGTGCCAACGTAGATACGTATGTATCTTGGCACATTTAGCTGTGACTTGCAACTCTATGAAATATTGACATTCACTAAATGTTTCAGATATTATGGTACTTTTCTTACACCCATTCTGTCGTGGATTTTTAATAATTATTACTATCATAATTGTCACAACCTTATTGGAATAATGATCATGAAACATATATGTATGCCATAAACGGTGCGATCATTTATTTTCTTCTACACAGTAAAATAAAATTAATAATAATGAAAGTTTAATAATGTTAATGTTGCCACAAAATTCATGCATTCCTTTTTCAACATACATTAATCCTATAGGTAGTCAGCCGGTATCATTGGCCTTTTCAATATCCACTAACATATTTTATCTTTGACACATCTACCTCAAATTGCAAAAACATTCATAATTCAATTGTCAAGGTGAAAAGGTTGTTGAATATCCTTATTTCACCGTTTTCGCCAGTTCTGCTTTATTTTAACAATTTTTTGGGTCGCTAAAGCATTTTATATTCGATCTTATAAAATATAAGTTCAATATTAAAATGCTAAAAACTCTGCCCCTTTCCTGAATTATTCAGTTATGTTTTAATGTTAGGTTTAAGTGGATATAAATACTTGATCATTATATTTTTATTTTTTTGTTTTATCAGAAAATGGTTGAAATGCAGCTAATGAAATCAAATAATATACCTATATTGTATCTAAAAGTCTCAATTGGAGTACGATTTCGTAAATCAATCATCGAATAGTGATTTGATATCGAATTGATAACGATAAGAAAATTTGAAGTGCTTCAGAAAATAGTTTAAGTAAACTAGTTAAACAAATTAAATCGTGATTCTTCAACGTGTAAGTTAGATTATGCTTTTAAATTCGATTTTTTGTATGTATCGTGACATCATGCAGTCGATTTGTCCCGAACAAATACTTTTTTTGATAAATAAAGACCGTAGTTTAATACTTACAAAAAATCGAATTAAATTCCTTATATACATATCACATTTCTGGGAGTGGCATTTCGAATTACTGAAGAAAAGGGCGTAAATAAAAATAATGTCAACATGAAATATTCCGGATGATATTAAATTAGTTACACTGAACTACATACACAAATGTCAGAATATTTTATCAACGACTTAACATTGAAGGAAAATTTTACGTAAATATTCAATTAAAATATGTATTTTCTTAATTCGTCCATGCAGGTATTTTTTACGAGACGGGTTTGCTTATAGATACTTTAGATACATCACGAAGTATTGAATCCATAATTATTATAGTCTCTCGAGGTCTACATTTTAGGCGATATCTTCTTTGTCAAATAACGATAGTACATGAGGTTCGAAGAAATCATGACGTTATTGCTTTTTTGTATTTTCATATCACAATTTTAAATATCGTTTCGATTTTGTTTTTTTTTTTAATGTTTAAAGGCATTATTTTCATATCTTCTTTTAAGTATTTTTACTTCAAATTGTTGGTGATGAGAATTATATGTCATTTGGGAGGGGTTTGTAACTTTGGCTTATCGGTCAAAGTACCGGAGCCACCCATTGTAGTTTACGTTGGTTGGCATTACTTCTGATAAAAGTAACCTAACAGAGTACACTAGTACACTGCTATACATGGCAAGGTGGTGACCCTCATGGAATGTGCTTCTCAGTGCGAGAAGCGGTTCTGGTAGACATAGGTGCATACATGGCCAACCTCAAACCGCCACAAAAAAATAACCAAAACTTTGGCACAGAAAGAACATCTTTTTTCATTCAAGTATGTAGGTATAAGTTTTTCGAATAAAATCTTAACCCTTTTCAAAAGCAGAGATTCGTTTAGAATGCCGTCTTTATTATAATGACAAACGTGGCATTATAAGACGCTTCATTATGGTGATATTGCTGAATATTTAAAATTACTTAAGTCAATCATTTATAAACTGATTGAATATCTTCCCGTTCTGACAAAATACACGAATCATTTGAACCGTTCAGACATGCACAATTAACTATTTTAATTAAAATAAAAAAACTCTTACGATTTGAATACTACAACTTTACTAGATGTACATTTAAGCATTATTTAAGTCTATTACACACATCTACTTAATTATTATTCAACGCTTAGCCTTTTTTACTATAATGACAAAAGATAATTATGACGGTATTTACTTTTAAAAATGCAAATACTTATGTAGGTATATCTTATTAGTCAGAAAACTAATTCAGGAGATTGGAGTATAAACATTGGATCAATTTTTAATTAGGCACTACGTATGCAGAACGTTAACTATTTTACAAAATAATCGTTCATAAAAGTAAATAAATCTTTTCTGAAACGTAAAATATCCCTCTCATGGTATTATTATAATTGGTCAGAATGTCTAAATACATCTTCATTTGATAAAAGAAAATGCTCAACCTGTTTCTTCCTTTTTTGTACATTCTTGTTATCCTAACTAACAGATATATTAAAATTCCAATGACGTTCAAATTCATTTGTACTTGAAATACCTTGTCATTAAAATATCATTTTCAGGTCTGCGAAACTTTGGTTTAGTACTCGGAATAGTGTTAGCTATTCATAATTACCATATTATACGAGCATTGTCTTTTGTTTACTGTGTCGTTGGTTGTCAATCTATATTCTTTATAAACAGCAGTGAGGCCGTGGGTGTATCGATGAGGTGATGATAATTCAAGGGCAAAGTCTCTCAGACCTAGAAGAAATCAGTTTTATGCGTTGGTCTGAAGCTTTCTTTATCGATACCCGACACATTGACTTACTTATCGCGGACTTAATAGTGTAAAGATGTTAATTTCGCTTTTACAAAAAATGAGAGCATTAGATATTACTCATGATTATTCTATTTCACATGTGTCTTGACCGAATATGTTAATTACAATTGTATAACTAAGTAATGTCGCTCTGTTAGCAAGTTCTTATAATAGTTTTGTCCCTTCTTTAAATTTAATATGCTTTTTGAGAGTTAGCAACTAGTAGTTAGTTTATACTCGAAGACGTTATGAATCGTATGACCTTAATTTAAGTGTATTTATTACATTAGTGTGGACAGCTCTGATGAAAGCAATTGATTATCAATTGGTATATGAAATATACATACAGTCTGTAAATAATTATCGAGCTTTATTTTTTTTTACAATACGGGGAACGGGTGTTGAATTTGAAATTGGTTGATGAATATATTGACCAAATGATTTATGAGCTTCTTTCGTAAATTCGTGCACCTGAATTTATGCGTTGCTCTATTCTAGCTTGATGTGTGTGGACTAGTTCATATGTATTCAATAAATAATATCGTCGTCCATTCTGAGTTAGACATTGTTTATTAGTTAGATAAGTTTATAGAATTACTACGATAAATACGCTGGTAAATATGGATATAGTCATGGCAGACAGACTTTTACATCTGATCTGCATATTATATTTTTTAAAACTTTTTTTTCTGTTTGTCCGGTTGTAGGATTACTTTTTTGTCTAATTTCTTATTGCAGTTGAGTTATAAATACTATGCCCGTTACCATTGCATGGAACATCCTGCGTTTTACCTTAAGTGTATCACGACGATTTGTCAAAAAAGGTCATTGTGGACTCGCGGTTAAACGTTAATTCATCAACAGTTGTTGTATATGATGGAATTGATCGGTTGTTATTATTATTTAATTAAAAAAATGGTTTAAGTAACTGGTCTCAACGTTTTTCTTAAAACTGTTTTTATTTATTATTAGATATTTTTAATTGGACCACTCCCGCCAATCAACGTGTCATCGTGTTCAATAGACCAATATTTGATAAATGGCGATGCGCTTTTTTCTACTATGCCGAATAATAGCCATGCCAATTAATTTAAATGTATTGTTCACGGTAACAGACTCTAAGCGAGTTCACGGCGTGTTATTAACTCCTCAGATATATTAACATGCATCGCAAACACATTCTTACTAATGTGATTTTGGCCGAAATTTAATAAACATAGACGATTTTTAGTTTATGAAATTCTAAGATCATTCAAAGTGTCTTGGATCAAAAAATAAATTATTATTCCACTATGAAACTATAAATGACACAATATGAGTACAGATGCCAATGAATCTTGTTTTTCGACTAAATCACTACGATGTCGAATCTATATTTTTTTTCACGTTTCCGCGTCGACAAACCTCAGTTTTACAGAAAAATTTTGATCTATCTGGGAAAAATAGATAAACTGATTCAAAATATTATTATTTTCATCAAAACGAACATTCGAGGAACCAACCTTACAGCTGACGATTATCGTCGATTTATTTTCCCGTAAGAGGTACAAGATTATAGAGAAAATATAATAGAATCGTTCTGAATGTACTCTTAGAATACTCATGAACGAAACCCTTGATATAACTACTCTCATTGCTATTATTATAAAGACGTTAAATGATCGTAATCGCTGAAAAACAATTGCTAAATGCCTTTTTACATCTTGTTTTATTGACTGTACACGTCATCCTTTCTCTCCGTGAACATTCATACTAGTAAAATTGATGATAGTTAGAAACAGTGTTAGGCATGTTTACAGTAATTATTTTAAACTTATGCTAATTACAACGCCATTTGTTTGATGGCCGACGCAATTTAAAGCGAGCATCATAAAAACGGTTCCGTTTCCTGGCTTGTTCTTTTTGGGGTAAAGTAGATTTCCGTTTGACCGGCGTCATCTACAACTATAAAATTCTCTCGGCTTATCTTTTTTTTCGCAAACCTATTATTTTAAGTGTTATTTTCGGGCGGATCTTCATATATGAGCAACCAACCATGTGCTGGCTTGTGGTGTGTGTGTATATTTTGCGAGATTCTTTAATTGCATTTTTTTCATTGGTCTCCGAGTAATGTCAGCTGCTAGATTTATTTTCTTAAATTTTAATAAGGCTTTAATTGGTTTACGGTATATAAACTGCAAAATTTGCTGTGACTTTGCAGCAAAATAATTTATATTCAGAGGCTAGTGTCCTATTTTTCTTATTCTTCTCAATGTAATTTAATTTTCTTAAAATACATTCAATGAAGAACTATTATGAAAAGTTAATACATTGACTTCACATTTCTCACATAATGTATTTAATACACCGCTTTTCTCCTCTGCCCTTACCCCACTCGTAAAAGAGGTTTGCAATAAAGAGGGACTCCAACGCGCGATAGACGACGTACAGGTCCGTCCCATCGGTCGAAAGTTCTTGAATGTCAAGAGGATAATAATTCTAGAACGGGGATAGGTTAGTGACCTTTTTAGGGTCGCGCTTATACAAATCAAATGTTTTATTTAATTCGCCAAATATCACTACGTGAGCGAGAAAATACTTTTATCATTTTACCTATAATCAAAAGACAAAATAAAACGTTTTAACCACTCGAAGACAAATACATCTCAATTAATATATGATTTATCCCTCCTATATCCCGTTTACTCTTTGAAATAAGGCATAGGTTTAATGGCCTACTAATGATCGTTAAAGCAATCATTATTTTAAAAAAAATATTCACTTTCGGAGTAGATTTTCCATACGAATAAACTGATAATATTTGTAATCGAAAACATTTTAGCAAGTTTCAACATTGTCCTGTATATATTATATTCATCTGAATTCTTATTGTATCTGAAGTGTTTTCCGTGGAGTGTTGGGAGAAGTGCCTCCTTCTTGCCCAGACAGGTTTCTTTGAAGGCTGCCTTCGGAGACAATGCTGCCCTACATACGAGCCGTTGCATCTCGTTTACTCTCCCTTCGTACTCCTCATATCAACAATCACGACGTTTCAATACTGGCTTCGATGCGTTCAAATAATAAAAATTATACGTTCAAAAATTTTCACAGCTAAACTTGAATTATTTTAACTTTGAACGGATTATTTTAATTTTGTATGTTATGGACATTGAAATAAATTATATCAACGTATCGCATGTCCGCTTAGAATCCTGCTTCTTTATAAATACCATTCCTATAATATACTAGTGAATAAATTCTAATGCTTGGAGCAAAGACAATACATGCGGCCTATTATAGAGTTGCGACAAGTAAACTAGTCTATGGTGGAAAATCCTATGTTGCAAGTAGTAAAGAATAAGTGACATTTCATTACAGCGTTGTGAAAGTATCGATTTCAAAGTGTTAGTATTTATTTAATTTGGATTATTGAGATTTTGTACACTTCCATGTATTTTGTCACTAACGACCCGGGTTTCGCCTTTCGGCATCTTCAGGCATTCGAGCACACGAATGGACTCGAACTGACACTCGTGAACATTCGTGTGCTCGAATGCCTGAAGATGCCGAAAGGCGAAACCCGGGTCGTTAGTGACAAAATACATGGAAGTGTACAAAATCTCAATAATCCAAATTTAATATTGAAATTCCATCAAGCACCCTCAGTCGATGTCTTAAATTAGTTAGTATTTATATTGAGTGAAAACTATTTTGTCTATGTGATAATATTTTTTCGTAAGTGCAACATATTTCTTCAATGTTTAAATATATTTTATTATGTGGCATCACTTTATTTTTAGTGAAATAATTTGTTTTTTGTGGAATGTATTTGTTATAAGTGAAAACTATCTTTACGAACGTGAATATCATCTAAACAAAAGTGCATTTAATTGTAAGCCAATCCTCAGTCTGACTTTGAGAGCCCTACAAATCTGCGAACATTTGCGCCATGACATCATCGCGATGTCCGGTCATCTTCCGAGAAGCTTGTTCAACTCTATTGTTTTATATTTTTGAAATAAGAATTTTCAGTCGTCTATAATATAACATTGTATGACTAAATTGTGCCATTTACCTTCACGGTATTGTCAATTTGGACGAAATGATACATAGGTATTTAGTGATTCATATGATAGATTATGTGAGCTATTAAAAATAGCACTTATGCATAGCTGTTTTGCAAAATATTGGTTTCGACTTAATTGCTAATTACGACACTTCTCAAGAATTCAAAAGTAATAAATTTTTATCATATTTTTATCGCCGTGTTCATAGCGTTTGATGCAGGTTTATCTCATAAATATGTTTGTTATAATAATTGATTATACGTATACTATCAACAGATATGACAAATTATACAATTTTTTGTATGCACGAGAAATGTCGCAATCAATAAAGTTATCGTCGAAAATTTATGAAATATTTTATTTGTTGATTTTGTTGCCTTAGTAATATTACACAAAAAAGTATTTGTCATCCAATGTGTTAAATAAGAATATGCAGTGCAGTCGTAATTTACTAATTAATGTTTGAAATTGTGGGTCTCTTCAAATACATAATCTTTTTCAAACGGGCAGGGACGCCGTATCGATGTGCGGCATCGGGCGCGCGGTTGAATCCAGGGAAGGCCTCGGCTGAATTCGCCCCTTGATTCATCTTTTAAAATGAGTGATTCATTCACTAGGTATCATAAACTTAAGATGTATAAGTTTTTATATACAAGAATGCGTACAAAATGAATGGGTCATAAAATTCATACAATATTGCTTTGTTTTAAGATACTGATATAAAGTTACATATCAGTGGCGCAACAGCTTGATTTTACCTGTGTCCTAAAAACGTCTTCATTACAGCATTTATTAAATATATGACACCGGTATTAGTAATAATTATTAAAACAATAAATTATTTAAGTGCGCGAAGGCTTGCAAAAACGGCATCTAGCATATTGTGTTAAATTAAATTTTCCTACTAGGTATGTATGTATTGGAGCTTCACAGATGAATTTTATGGTAGACTATTTATTGACATATGACAGATGTACCCTCCCCGCGGCCCTGTTCTTATTTCAAAATTCTAGTAATATATTCAAATTCACAAAGTTTTTCCAAAAGTGGTATTTATTATTATTTGTGACCACAGCCCTTTAAATATGTATGTCGTGTGAAATGCAATATAACAAGTTGGAATCATCCAGTTGTTGACTTTTTGTGAAATTTCCATTTATTATCTGTACATTATATTGATACATTATCTTTGCAAATTACATTATATCAAGTGGATTACTGAGATAAAAGAACACACATATATACTATATGATATAAGATTAAGCATTCTTATTACATATATACATTTACTTAATCTATGTATATTTGAAATGATCCACAGTTGCGATTCGTTATTCAATTGGTCTGATCTATTGTCGTTCGTTCGAAGTAAATTTGATAAAGAAAATGGCTAAATACAGAGCAAACGTAGGAATCATTTTATTTTTCAATTTTAACATTGTTATATTTTGCGGTTTTGTGTAGTTGTGGTTATTTTGCGTAACAGTCAGTTTTCAAATAAGTGTGTGATTTCAAAGAATCAATTATTTTTAATGAGAGCCTATCCAAAATTGTAATTGCATTAAATTAGTAGAAATGTAATAGAATAAAACTACTTACATTAAAATTGTCTATCTCGGGATGTTAGTGTATGTCCATATTGTCTATGTATCATAAATCCAGTGCATAATATAGAGTTGAAGAAATATTTCATTTAATGATTCATCAAATTTGGATTATTGAGATTTTGTACACTTCCATGTATTTTGTCACTAACGACCCGGGTTTCGCCTTTCGGCATCTTCAGGCATTCGAGCACACAAATGGACTCGAACTGAAGATGCCGAAAGGCGAAACCCGGGTCGTTAGTGACAAAATACATGGAAGTGTACAAAATCTCAATAATCCAAATTTGATATTGAAATTCCATCAAGCACCCTCAGTCGATGTCTTAAATTAGATTCATCAAATTATTTTGTTACCATGTACAGTAAAACAAAAGATCGCATGTTTTGACAATGATTGATTCTTTTATTGGCAGTAAATTCACATCAGTTGTGTGTTCATTTGGAATTCTAAATTCTGTCATTACTGTTTATCATGTCAGCTTACCTGAATTAAAAAAAAGATTTCATAATCAAACATACAAAATAATTGTATGAAACAAATAATTAAATTTGTGACCAGATAATTTTTACTGACTTTGTAAAAATACGTGTTAGTAAATGCAATAATGCTGACATATTATCTATTTTTGTGTAGCTTGATCATTTTGAAATATTTTGTTTGCCTGTATTATTACAAATTAAAGCATGTAACATGATTAACAAATAATACATGGATTTAACAGGCAGAATTATTAAAAAGAATAATCGAATCCAATCAGTAGATTTTCTCAAGGCTTCACATAAAGTATCTAAAAAATATGTAATGTTATCTAAATAATGTATTGCTCAGCACCTGTGATAACTGATAAGTAACCAATGATAAGAAAGCAAGGCTTAGTAGAGTATATACATTTTTTCTCTTTAGGAAACTCATTTAGACTATATTTTTGATGAAATATTAGAATACACCTCAATGGTTTAATTACACATTATTTAATTTTTATTTGAAACTTATTTTTTAAATTGAAAAGTTCCTCGAATGATGATAATGATTTTAATAAATTCAAAAAAATCTTAATCATTTTGATTCTGTCGAAATCATGAAGTCAGAATACTATTTTTGAGTAAATCTGTCAAATATTTGTGGACTCAAAATCTCCAGCAAATAAATAAATTATTGACTAAAATAATTAAGGCCTACTTCTCATCCTGCATTGTTCATTTATAAAATTAATATCATTGTTGTGTTCTTATTGTTTTTTCATAACTTATGTATCTCAATCGTTCCCTATATTATTCTGGCAGTAAAATTCGATATGGGTTATTTTGTTTCTGTTCATCTTTCTGCGGCTAATAAATTAAAATAATGACTAATAGGTGACATTTTTTTTTACTTTCAGATCAACAGCAAATACAGCGAAGAGCTGGCACAGGAATGTCTCGAATGGATTAAAGCCATCACAGGAGAACCCGAAAACATCTCCGGAGAAGCTGATAATTTCTATGAAGTTCTCAAGGATGGAACCCTCCTCTGCCGGTTAGTAAATACACTAAAATATCGATATTTTTAGTCTTGCCATATTGAGATTTACACCTTTTAGACTCAGACTTTAAAAAAGATTTCCTTGAATAACCAAGCAGGTGGTAATATGAATAACAAGCGAATAAGTTTTTTTTTGCTGTTGTTTTAGAAACATGCTCTTTTTAAAAATTCTTTAGATAGTATTAAAAACTGTCAATGAAAGGATATGGAAAATGTATCTTTTCAAAAATGAATTTCATTTTTTTAATGAAAAGATGCTCTAACATTATACTACATTTTTAGCATCATAAACGTATGATTTAAACTATAAGATTACATAAATTTTATTTGGTTTGTTTATTGTCGGTTTATAAAAAGGGGCCCCTCATCAATTAATGCATTTGTAATGTACTGCCATAATTGCATTGATATTCATATCCATACAGTTATACAAATAATCGTTAAAGCAGTCTTAAGGGCTTAGCACATGGTCATAAGAGGATTTAACACGATAGTTGTCACATACTATTCATATATTTATTTACTATATAATCACTCCGAAGTGGACAAACTTCTACTTTTGCTGATGTATAGCCAAAGGCATTCAAGAAACTGTTTGTTTACTCATTTTCCATATGACATCAAGCTTCAACAAACAAACCATTCATGTTCTTCTCTGACATTGCGAAAATTGTGTACCTGTCAATCACAATCATATTAAATTTGCAATTATTCTGTTTGCAAAAGCCTAGCATATCTGCCACTGTAAATAATTGTACATCTATATTTCTTATCTTTTCTATGTTCTATTTATTATAGAAATACCATTAGTATCTCAGTGGATTTTTTATAGCATTCAATATACTTATTATGATACAAAATTTAACGTATTAATTGAATTAATTTTCAGAGGTGAATCTTAAATATCAGCACTCTTTTATTTTATGGTATTTCTTTTGTAGAATCGAATAATATTGATAAATATAATCTTAAGTTTTGAAAATTTGTTTTTTATTTGCAGATTGGTCAACACCATCCAAGCTGGATCAGTCAAAAAGATCAACGAATCAAAAATGGCATTTAAATGTATGGAAAACATTAATGCCTTCTTAGAAAATGCCAAAAAGCTAGGAGTACCCCCTCAAGAGACATTCCAGACTGTGGACTTATGGGAGCGTCAAAATCTCAACTCGGTTGTTATTTGCCTGCAGTCCCTCGGCAGAAAGGTGAGACTTATTACTATTCTAATAACAGTTTAATCAATCAGGTGATATCTAGCAAGTGCAGGATTATCATTAGATTTGTTATATATTGTAATTGATATTATTTATAATAATTATTCAGTCAAGATAGGATACGCAGCATGAATAATATCGTCATTTGTCTGGAAGAAGACAGTAATTGAAAAATACTAATTTTGAGTAATTGGACTTTGAAGTTTATGAAATGTTTGAAATGCCATACCTTTTTCATTTTGTTTGTACAAAACTGTTTTGAAGTAAAAGTATAATTTATAAAAATAGGTTCGTTATTCCATAGGATAGAGTTCAAAATAAGGAACATTTTGGTATAAATAACTCAATATGTCATTTTTTCGATTTAGTGTTTTCTTCCAGAACAACGACGATATATTGAATAGGAAAATAACAAGAGAGAAGTTCAGATTAGTTTCTGTGTTCATATTCTGCAGTGTGGCAATTTAGGAAAATTCAAATTCCAAATTACGAATTCACCTCTTATATTCAGTTTACTTTACTATACCTGATTTAGTAGATTTCTTCCTGTTTATGGAATTGTATTGTATCGTCCGCATTGTGATTGTGATTGTCAAATCTAAGCATTCATTTATGTTGACTATTTTCGTAGGACTATTATTGAAATACTTAAAAATGTGGTTTATTACTTTTTTTAGTTTACTGTAGTGAACATTTTATATTTTACAGGCTGGAAACTTTGGAAAACCATCGATTGGACCTAAAGAGGCTGATAAGAATATCCGTAATTTCACTGACGAGCAAATGCGGGCCGGAGAGGGTGTCATCTCCCTTCAATACGGATCCAACAAGGGAGCCACCCAAAGCGGGATTAACTTCGGCAACACCAGACACATGTAATCCGGTATCTCAGTGTATCAACTGTCATCGATCATTATTAATTTTAAAATCTTGAGAGCTTTTCCGTGTATTATATAATTTAATGATAATTTATCGAATCAACATTCAGTCATTTTATAAATTATAATTATTTTTTGGGATTCGAGTCAGGGTGAGAGTGCTGCATGGCAGATGTCAATTCAACCATTCATTTTTGTTAACATATTTATCTTTTTTATTTATTTTTTTGTTATTTTGGAACAAGATATCATTGTAAAACAGCTCTGTGCCAATTGCATTGAGAAATGCATTCCATGTCAATGTCTTAGATTTTAAGCTTAAATTTACAATATTTTGTATATTTTTATTTCGCTGAATTTATTTACATTTTTTAATACAATTTAGGAATAATGGATTTGAACAAAAAAATAAACCGTATAGTTTGGTGCTAAATTTACTGTGAAATGTTTTTTCTCAGGAGACCAATTCATAGTTATTTCCAAAATAAAAAATGTAGTAGGCATTTAAGATTGTTGTAAAAATTTGTTACCTAGTTATTTCTATTGAAAGCTATAAATATGTACGATTCCATTGATGCAGTGTAATAAGTGAACCTACCATATTTCCACGAGCCTCCATTACATTCCTCCTCTGCATTCATTCTTACAAATAAAGTATTTAATAATTACTTAAAAATTGTGTTGTTTCTTTATTTATGTTTTATATAAACCTTACAATGAGTGATGAGATGATATGGCTTCAAAATAGCATGTTCAAAAGTCGTTATGAAGTTTAATGTGACAGTTAAAACATTATCATTGAAAACGGGAAATGGTGACTACATTACAGTGGGGAACCCCAAATAATTGTTTTTTAAGGACTTCAAAAATAACCATAAATGCGGGAATGTTTCGATATCAATAAATATATTTTTTAAATGTATACTTATTTAATTACGAAATATTTATATGGAATCCATCAATAGGTATGTTGGCACCTTGTGCCTGCTAAGGCTTTCCCCAATCTAGTTGAAATTAGAAGTGTTATGATTATGTCGCAGATCTCATTCATAGCAATAATTGTGTTGAGAGTTTATGGTGACAGTCCGATATGTGTTCTATGCTTTTCTCCTATATTTGTTCCAACTTCTTGAATTATTTTCACCCAGCTCGAGTCCTAGCTTTCTTCACGAGAGGCATTATAGTTGCGAGTTAAACTAACTAATTCACAATGACCAGTCAGTATAGTGCTCAGGAAACATGTAGACATATCAACAATACTGTTCTTACAGACTTGCAGTCTCGGTTATTGTCCGAACAAGATAGTTATAGAGGCTAAATGTCGTTGAACCATTTAGTAACCATAATATACAAATAAAAGTTCTAGGAAAACGCTGAAGGTAAAATTATTTAACACTGCTCTTATGGGTTTTATACTGGTACTTTCAAAGTGTCAATTGTTGGTGGAAAGGCATTATATTTAAATAAATAAAACATATTACTCGTGATAAGCGAAATCGTTCCTAGTCATTGGAAAAATGTCGAAGTAGTATATAACAAATTCTTTTATAAATTTAAATAAAATGCAAGAACGATATATACATTGTATTAAGAAGTACTTAGAGAATGGGAAATTGTAAGTTATGATTTTTTAACAGCCGTAGTTGACATTCATAGTTCTAGAGCTATAGATTTCCATAATAGGTAGTTAACATGGTTTACTACAAAATGACGAGTCCACTGACATTAACCGTAACAACTAGATTTATTTGTGAAATTAAAACCCTATAGTGAAAGAGCAGAAAGAAAAAGCAGAAAACTTTCTGAGAGTACAACATGAGTGAAAGGAATCACTTTGGAAAAAAATGATATAACAAAATAGGGTAGATAATTCATAAGTATAAAAATATAGATTTATAATAAAGATCTTAGAAGAATTATTTTTGTTATAATAGAATGTCACACCAGGGAAGTAACAGAATAAGTAGAATAACAATGTAATATCGAAAATGAATTTCCAAAAACTGCAGAATCCTTTGAAAATAATTTAGCTATTGGCTAGGCGTCTTTATAACTGAGGAACACTATTGAAAATTTTATTTCACCTTCCAGAAAGCCTCTCGAAGTAAATGCTTTCATCAATGGTTATAGAGAAATTGATAATTTTGGACCAGGGTCATTTTCCATGGATAGCAAAGGAATGGTTTCCATACCTTTGACAATGAGTGTAATGTTATACATTTCAAGAAAAGTAGATCTTCTTATTTATTTAGGCACTGTAGTCTATAGGTGGGGAACCTGCACCATTCTATGTACATTATTAGGTATAATTGAATTTTTTTCAATGCAGCCTTATATTGGAACACAAATAAACGAAGGTGGCCTTTTGATGATAAAAGGACCACCACCCTTTTTCGAGGCATTACAATAAAATTTAAACCAGGGGTCTGCTACCAATTTTCATTTCTCTATGGAACTGTCTACATGCACTCTGGCGTTTTATCGTTAGCGTATGTGAACAGCTCCGTAATGTACCTCAACAATGCGCATTGTGAGAAATATGTTTCCAATATATAATTTATAAATCTATATATAGACTTAATGTGGACAGCAAAATAACCTAACTAACTACCTCCACAGTCAATTCCATTCCATATGAGAGTTTTTCCTATGCATAAATATTATATTGGGTAGAGATTATTGGATATATTGTGAAGTTTTCTTTAGGATAAAACAAAATAATTATGACCAAAGCAACACTGATGTGAAACCAATGATAATTTATTGACAACAAATGAATACCTAGTTACATTACTTAATAATAGATACAAGAACTCTACTTCTGGAAAGGATAGTAGTCTAATCCGGAGTTATATTTAAATTTAAATGTGTACGGGTTGCGTGGCTTTTTGCCTATTTCAATCATTTTTTGAACCTCTGATCTGTATACAGGGGGAAGGATTTCTTCACTTAAGGTGCAATCATGATTCTCTTTAGTATCCTCTTTGTAACAACGAGCTCGAATAATGTCAACATCTCGGCTGTATTCTTCATGAAGATCACTGATCGCGTGTGGCGGAGATTCAAATTGTATCATGAAATAATTTGCCTCCGAATGTCGAATCCCGTGCATGCTTATTCGGTATGGCATCGGCCTGTGTCCTAAATTTTCAATAGTCCTAATAAGCCCATCTCTTTGGAATATAGCTTCAGCAGTTCTCTTTAGTGTTGAGACCACCTCCGGCTGTAAATTTAAGTAATATAACTATGAATTGCATAACCTCAAATCACATATCTTTTAGTGAACAACTAAGAGTCATTTATTACCCGAGACAAAGTTTTTATCATCAAATTCAATTCATAAGTAGGCATTGTTGATTATTCAAATACTACCACGGTATACTTTTTAACTATTCGTTAGCAGATTATAATGTTTCGCCTATCCGCATACCAATTATTTCAAATAATAGACAATGTTTTAAAGTTCAGGAAGATTTGACAGTTCATTTTATGGCTGTAAATATATACAAATAATTTCATTTTGAAAACTAAAACTTTAATTCACAAATGGTACGAAATTAATTGCTTTTTAAGATTATTAAAATCAAGATGCAATCTTAAGTAAATTCAGGTATTTTTTTAATCGTTTTTACTTGACTAAAACTTCATCGTTTTATCTGTGAAAAATCTTAGTTTATGATTATGCTAAACTAAAAGGTACATCTGTGAACAGCTATATATCCATAGACTACTATTATATATATCTTTAAGCGCTAAATTAGGAAGTTTATGATTGTGTTGCGGTATCGAATGAAAATTTGATTAAAACGAAAAACAATGGAAAATCTAAAAACTGACGACCCAAACTTTTATAATGAACTAAATAAGGTTCTTAACAATAGTAATGTTACTATTAAAGATATCATTGACCAAACATTGATGATGCAGAGTGAGTAGAAAAGAGATTTTTTATTTTCAATGGAATCCGTGATAACTTTTTGGAAATTAATTTTTAAACTGAAGTTTCGTTGATCATGTGTGTATAAAATGGACATTTAATCCTTATAGTATTGAATTTACTTCTAATCTGATACTCCGAGAAGATTAAACAATATTAATTTTACTTAGTAAAATGACATATTTAATTACTTATCATACAAAGCTAGTGCACCAATACTTACTTCTAATATAATTATTGACAATAAATTATCTGTTAACTATATTTGGTAAGTTTTTCACGTTGACATAAGTCAATCGAGTAATTTTTAATAATCATATTGTATTAATTTATTGTTACCTGCATATTCAACATAAATACGCCATCTTTGTTTTGTAACTAGAGTTGATAAAAACAATGATATCAATGTACAATGGCGCTCTCTTCCCTATTACACAATCTGTATACTCACCCAAAACACCCTCCGCAAAGACTTGGATCTGGTAACAGTCCAGAAACATATCATGAAGCTGTCGAATAAATCTTATAGCTCCATGGTTGACGACTTGCACACATAAATTCAAAACCTCAAGACTATGATGTTCCCAGCACCAAGAAAACAACTTCAATACTGTTTAATATGCCTGACCTAGAATTCTTACTATTTATTTGGTTAATGATGCAACATATTTTAAAACCACATCTGCTCCCAATATGGAACATATATGGACGAGCAAGTGAATATCTATGAATTTTAAATGGGTTTTATGTATTTTTATTGTTATATCTATATAAATAGTTTTTTTTTCTAGTGGAAGTTTCAACATTGTCTGTGGAATTGGCTGCAATGCAGGAAACACTAATGTGGCAGCATCTTATGCCTCTTCAAGAACATATAGCAAAAATGGAAGGAAACAAAGAGAAATGAAGAAGAATTGTGTTTAACAATCAAAGTACTTATGGTTTCAGCCCATTGTGTAAGAATGGACTTTGTACTCTAGCCGACATTATGTTTATTTATCTTTGTTATAATAAAATAGATTCACTCAGCTATTGAGTTTTATTTCTTTTGTAATTTTAGATTTACAGGATTAATTGTTAGGGGGCAAATATATTTACGAATTTTGTAAGTTAAGTCTTAATTCTTATTTAAAGTAAGTTCTTTTTCTATTAGGAAAATCATTTTTTAGATGTCTTATATTTAGAAATTGCGAACTAACAAATTATAACCGCTATGTCTAAAATTGGTACATTTCAGGAGAGCCATAACAAGATTTGCGTTTATGAGAACTTTGATGAAGAATGTGATATTTCAATGTAAAATTTCCTAATATAGCAGCAGTCGACTGACTCTTTTTCTCCCTTACACATATGGGTGTCTTGGTTATTTAGGCAAATCCAACTTCTTTTTCTATTTTTAAGACTTAGCGCCCACTTACTTTCATACATGAAATTTATAGTATCAATATTGTGACCGGTAAGGAGCCAGGTAAGGTTATTGTTGACTGTAAAATTGTATTACAAATCGGAGCAATAAATGTTCGACATTAACGCAAGCTATTGCAAAAATAAAACAACTTGTAGAAAATATTTATCATTATATTATTCAGGTGTACTTATTACATAGGTTCACAGATAGTTACAACATTTTACACCTTACGAAGCCACATCCACATTATGGCGTCACAAGCAACCTTTCATTACTAAAATAATTTTTAATTTTGATTTACAATCATCATAAAGACACTAAAATATTTACAAAGTCTTCAAAAAGAAAGTATTAAGATCTTCATTATGCAAAATTTTCAGTCATAGAAATAAAAAAAACAAATACACAGGATTCACGCACAGCATGGTTTACAATGCAATGGAATAATCCATTACCGACGCCAGTTGAGAGAGAATTAGCAACGGATATTGAGTATGAATAGGGAAGTTTTTTGTAGCAATATACATGCAATATTATGATTTGAAAAAAACCAATACCCTATTTGTAGATATCATATTGTAGAGAACTTTATGTCCCAGATAAGTAAAGCCATCTGGTATGAACACAAAGCTTATAGACTTAATTTTCAAGTGTTTCATGAGTACCACCAGAGTTTCACCTCAAAAAAGAGATGTTCGGAATCAACTTATTTTAGTGCAAACCACAAATTATGGAAAGGACTCTGGAGCCAGCTTACAACTAAACCATAAATTCATTGCAAACCATTTGGGGAATGGCTAAATAACAATATAAATCTTAAATATTTAATAAAATACCTTAATAAATACTTTCTAAATGTCTTAAAAAGGAATATTGATTAGGACAACATACTGCACATTTATGATTTGTTATTATTATTAGATTTCAAATTGTGTAAGCGATAATTTTATAATATCTATACAAACACATGACACTTTTCCATTAGTTCAAATATCAACGAGAAATAAGACAATATTTTCATTTCACGGTCATAAAATATTTTAAGACATCGACTGAGGGTGCTTGATGGAATTTCAATATTAAATTTGGATTATTGAGATTTTGTACACTTCCATGTATTTTGTCACTAACGACCCGGGTTTCGCCTTTCGTAAATGATATTTGTCGCATTTGTATCTTCTATATAAGCGTTAGACACTGTTTACTGTCTCTCAGTTCGAGTCCATTCGTGTGCTCGAATGCCTGAAGATGCCGAAAGGCGAAACCCGGGTCGTTAGTGACAAAATACATGGAAGTGTACAAAATCTCAATAATCCAAATTTCATAAAATATTTACTTATAATTTGTGAATTAGTAAACCAAAAAGTAGTTAAAGATTTTGACTATGATGCAACATTTTTTAATAAACAAAATCAATAAGTGACAGGAAAAAAAATGCTACATCTGTCAAAATTTTTAGCTTACATATTATATTATAAGTGTGCAGTATGAAAATCTTTTGATCCTAACAAAAAACATTTCGTAAATTAAAAATATAAAATAAATTTACGGTGGAATTTCAAAACACAAAGGAAGAAAATGAAGCGTCAAACATTTAAGAAACAAAGCTGATGTATTCACTTGGAAGAGACAGCAGGGTGATATCTATTACTAATAAAAGGGAAGCATGAGTTGATTAAATGCTTACTTCTTTTGCCGCTTCTAGATTTGAAAGGGCCGTCATTGTAAAGCAAGACTAGTAAGATGAATTTTTACAAATGAAATTGGTTTTTGCCAAAAAATACATAAAAGTTATGATGATACTATGTAAATTCCGAATATATACATATTAGGTTTTACATCCTCGATGATTAAGTCAAGCCTCATCCGCATTTGATACAGTGTTACTGGTATTCCCATTATCTATCTCTGTACGGAATAAATATATGGATAGGTGACCATATATTAATAATATAATCGAAAAAATAACATTTTTTAGGCAAGCATGCTGTGTAAAATGTAACTAAAATTTGAAGTAGCCGATATTAAAGCATTTTCTCCACATCTAAGTCCATTTAAGTTTTAGGCGATTTTAAAGATTAGACGAAATTAGTTTGTTATGCAATATTTGGTTTTATTTTAATTAGGTAAAATAATTTGAATATGAAACAACGTAGAAAAATTATTAGCTGATTGTTTGCTAAAGTACAATAACACTTTTAGATAACTTTACAATTTTACATAAACAATAATGGTAATTCTTCTATAATGCTTCTTTAAAAATACATGTGCATTCAAATTAATATATTTTGTTGTTAAAATATGAGATTAATTATTAATTTGCATTCCAGAATATGAAGAAGAATCTGACTTATTAAATAATTGCAATAAAATACTTGAAAATGTAGCAGTAGTGATTGCTATATAATTATTTATGAGAACATGGCAACGATTGAGACATTTTAAGATGGCTTTTTCAACATTATCTCACACGTAGGTCTGAATTAAATATACTAAATTAAAAGAGCAGATTTTATATGAAATTTAAAAATGAATATGTCGATGAACCAGTTGATAAGACATAATAAGTTTCACCTCAGTATTCCACAACTTAATCGAAACACATAGATGTAATTATATTAGAAAATCTCGGTATATGGCGAAGTAACAAACAGCTCGTACATATTAAAAACGAAACCTTAAGATAAGAAAGTACATTATCTTAATAAACAGTATGAATGCTTTAACTGGAATATAAGTAATGATCATCGACATATACCCAAATCCTTTTAGGGATAAGAATGATAAAAATTTGACAGTTAAATTATATTGAAGGTTTCTTTTTTTTTATACTTAGGTTGATAAGATAGGTCTCAACATTGAATTTCAAATGAATTGGGTATGAAGCATCACTAAAGCTATCCAAATGGACCCTGTAAATGGATTCGGTGGTAATTATGAATTACACAGGTATGATGGAATGAGTTGTACTAATAAGAGACCCTTTCATCGCATCACATCACATCTGGAGGTGGGATCGATATATTGAGTAGAATTATTGCGATGAGAACGAGCTGCTAGTTGACCGAGAAGGAAGACAGAAGTGATGACGAGGATCGGTGTGATGAAGCAGCGGAGCTCTAGCTCTGACACCTAAAGTGCTAGGTCGACGTATCGGATCCGTTGAGAGCATCAGGTTCAGCAAAGAATGCTAGACGAAAAACAAAATATTGTTAAATGATATGTCATATAATATTTTAATATAATCATAGCTATATTAAAGAAATATACTGCATTCTAGAATATGGACATTAGCAAATTTACATTTTAACAATCAGAAATCATTAGATTATTAAATGCAAGGCTCTGAATTTGAATTTTATCTAATTTTGTT
This sequence comes from Himalopsyche phryganea, assembly GCA_022494535.1. NCBI lineage: Eukaryota > Metazoa > Arthropoda > Insecta > Trichoptera > Rhyacophilidae > Himalopsyche > Himalopsyche phryganea. Next base: position 806,029 of record JAGVSL010000080.1, on the reverse strand, counting down.
TAATAGAATGAAGACTGGGTGAAATTTCATTTCTAAGAATTTGAGCTTCTTCATTTCAATTTCTACACATCAAAAAGTTAGATATGTAGGCAAATGTGTGCATATTATATTTTAAAATCAGTAAAAAGTACCTCTTGCGGAAATTGTTTCTCAAAACCATTCGGAAAACGAGATTCCCGCAATCCTTTCAGAGTATTGACTCTCTCCATTTCAGTACCAAACGGGACGAGAAGCTCAAAGAGTACTAAGCCCAGAGACCAGATATCCACTTTGAATCCGTGAGATTCACCCCGAGATTGCTCAGGAGACATGTATAAATATGTTCCTGAAATATTAGATGTGATTAAGTTCTTAAAATATAACCACTCTTCATTTTGTGTTGCTCTGAAATTTTTTAACTAGGTTTGTATATAAAAGTTACTAAAAATAAAAATTAAGATTAATTATTTTATCTATGTATGAAAATTTCATGTATTTTAGAAGTTATGACCATTACCATCTAGGTTGACGATATATAATATATCATTTTGCTTAAACTAATTGACTGGACTCAATTATGAGAAGATTTTCAAGGGAAAGATTAGCATCATGAAAGATTCTTACCGACGAGCTGAGTCCGTTTCTGGTCAGCCGTTGCCAAGATGGAATGCGCCGATTCACCGAACACTGGACTCCTCGCGTGGTTTTCTTCAATCGAGAGAGGATCAGCCATCGCAGTGACGAGACCGAAATCGCCCACTTTCACCGTGCCATCGGTTGAGAAAAATATGTTGCTCGGTTTTAGATCTCTGTGAATGAAACCTTGGAGGTGCACGTATTCAACAGCATGGACTATTTGTTCAAATATATTCACAACCTAAATCAAGAAAAATGTATTTCTAAAATATACATTGAATTCTGCATAAAATTAAATCTGCTGCTTAAATTTGTAATTAAGAAATAATTATCAAAATAATTTACATAGTGATGGCCAACATGAGAAACAAAAACACAATCCTGGTGTATTGATAAAAAAAAATGATTCCAATAAAATGTTAATGAAGACATCTTGTCAATAAAAATATCATATTACCTGCTTTTTCCGAATATCCGGACATAAATTGTTTCTCAACCAGTGACTGAGGCTTTCACGCTGGCAAAGCTCCATTTGAATATACAAGAATACATTATCACGGGGCACCCACGGTGGTCTACGTTTCGGTGATTGATTGAATTGCGATGCGGACTGTAGATCCAGAGACAGATTTCTTCGATGGCCCCGTTTTGGTTTCACGCAAATCTGCGATTCGTCAATGCAAACTACCTGAGTATTGAGAGCTTTAGGTGATTCACCATGGGAAACGTTTGAATTAGAGTTCTGTCGAAATTCAGAATCAGAAATGGAAATGACACTTTCGCCTTTTGCGCATTGGCTACTCTGCGTGTCTGAATCTTTGTCACTTTTGGAGTGTTCAAACATGATATAGGAGTCATCGTCATCGTCTTCTTCATCACCGCCACTGTTGATACTGAATTGATTTAAATTGGTGAGATCGGTTCCTTCACTGGTTTGCACAGACGTTTTAGAGAACACGCTGAAAGAGTCACTCATACTGTATGATCTCTGTCTGCTTATATCTAAGTCTCTTAATCTAGTTTTGTTTTTATCATATTCTAAAGCATCATAACACTCGTTAAGAGATAATTCCGGCATAATGTTAATGCAGACATTGTCGCCTTTGGTCTGAAGCTCAGGTTGAACTGAACCTACAGTATTTATATTAGTCGAAGGTAGTTTGGAATAAGTGTCGGTGAATTCTTGTCCAGACCTCATTTCTCTAAAATCAGATAAAATGAAAACGTCAAAATTAGTTTCGTGTTATCTATCGACTGAAATCATTGGTATTGCAATATTTTTTTTCATTTAAAAAGTAATGGCGAGCACCCATTTGAAATTTTTACACCAGTTGTCAACACAAAAAGTGGAATGAATTTTCAGAAAAAGAAATTAGCAATTATTTATTTATCAGTAATCTTTGAAAACCTGTTCTATATTATTATTATAAACTTACCTTTGCATAGGATCTTCCCACTCGGTTGGCGGTGTTTCTTGCCAAGCGTTAAAATAGCGAACAATATTCTTATGATCGAGGGCAGCTAGAGCTTTCACTTCACGTAATACTCGGTCTCTAGATTCAACCCTGAAATAGATAATACATACACATCATGAGTAACATAAATATCAAAATAATTCATTATTTACTTTTGATTTAAAAAAATAGGATAAATGAATTTTAAGTATTGGTAAACAAACAAGCAATGCATTTAGATCAACAGACTGCCACTATTATTACTAAACGTTCTAATGATGGCGTGATGCGTTAACAGTATTTGATAATTTATTCTTGTGGCACCGAATAAATTGCTATTTTTCACTTTATTATACTATCAAGAAAATGTCAATCCAATCAATGATCTTTATGAATCTCGACGTTTTATAAATCCCAACATGAAATAGGGTGGTGAAGAAAAAGATAACTTTGGATCGCTGTTTTATGAAGAGTTTATACTGAGAGATTATTTCTTTTTTACTTAAACTAACTCATAATAAACAATTTTGCATCGTTTTTTGGTAGCTGCACTGAATCAATGATATTAAATTTTAATTATGACGTTGAAATGAACATTACTTTATACAATATTACAATTGATTTGAACTTGATAAAAATTATAGAGAACTCACTTGCTAGGAAGTTTAATTCGCTTAATAGCATAGCCACATTCATCGATGTTATGCTTAACTTCAAACACAATGCCAAAACCTCCTCTGCCGAGGCACTGTACCAGAGTAAAGTCATCTAAACGACTTTTGAAGATGGCTGTTGAACTATCCGACGTATGAGAAGATGACGTACTATGCGGAGGATAAACTTCAACATGTCTCTCAACATAGACAAGTTCCTGAAAAGTTGCAATGAAGAAACGATGAAACTCGGCTATTTTAGATGGGACAATTTATTGAAATATAAGAGAGCCATGATTATTTAATTTGATGATGGAAAGAGAAAATAAAAAGCAATTCGATTATTACAATTTGGCATTAATTAAACATTAAACAACAGTAGTTATTCTACAAGAACTGTCAGTCGTGGCTAGGTCAAGAATAGTAGTTAGCTAATCACTCTAGCTATATTCTGTTTTTTGTATCAGATGATTTAAAGGCAATGCAGACATAACAAACATCTATGCCTTTGAACATCAATTGAAAAATGAATTTATGAAAGTGTCTATACTGGGATCCGAACCTGCGAACACTGCAACTGAATACAACGCCCAAGAGCGTTAACAATTCGGCTACAGATCCGGCTCTTTGTAGTTGTGTAATCGAGATAACGAAATAATTATACGATAACTATTTCAAGTACGTGAATTCATTAAAACATTGCAATATAATTTGAAATATATAATATGATCTGATAACATTACATCAAAATTTCACTTTGCTTACCCTATGTATTACTTCTCGAGGTGGTATACTTCGCCAAAACATGTGAGATGCAATTATAACAATTACGGCAGTTCCCACTGCAATGGCGGCAACCTCTCTCCTAAAATTAAAGATTGTATTATGATATTTCTAAAGCAATATATTTTTATGTAATGTAATTACCATTACAGTATACGAGGCTGTCAAATTACAATTTAATCACAGTATGTTTGATGTAATATGTGTCACAAAGCACCGTCCTGTAGCACAGATTTTATTCAAGCCAAATAAAAAAAGATGATTTCTTACCACCAAAACATAAACGAAACCACAAAAATGTTGATGTTGGCTCCATCTTCAAAATCATATTCTTCGCTTTCATTTGACCCCTCGAGTAAAGGACGAGGCGGTTGAAGTTTATTACTGTCAATGTCAGTCTCAGAATCGGTTGAGTTGTCTTTCACGCAGGTCGGACCTTCGAGTGCCTTGCGATCGTCAGTTGTGAAAAGAAAGTATCCATTGCCTGTAATATATTGCTGAATGAAGTATACATGAGATATCACAATATATGTCAATCCTTTCACGGATACGGTAATTATTTATTAAATAAACACACATAAGAAATCAATAATATAAAGATGACAATAAAAATGTCCACTCTTTACACCCTTTACACATGACAAGTGGTATGGTATTTTGTGTACAACTTTGTGAACATGATGTAATGAATAAACGTATTGCCACTTTAATCTTATGTACAAATAATTCAGTAGCAAAAATTGAGCAGCTGAATTGCCTGCGTAAATTTCATTGAGAAAGAATTATAAATGATATTTTATTAAAACAAATGTAACAATATAAAAAAGAGAATGATTAGGTACAGAAAAATGAAACAAGTACATGAGGGTTATTAGAACTATGACAAATATTATACAATTAAATGAATACGAACCATTCACATATTCTGAAGCGTAAAGTACAGAAATAGCAGTGGTAGTGTGGTCTCTCTCGTTAACGTTTAAGAGTGCCGTATCCGAGTCCAGTTTATCCCAATCCGGGGGAGATCTGGCAGGTATCGGCTTCCATGGGATAATTAGAGTGGATTCTTTCTCACCGTTTCCTGTACCCAATGCTAACCGAGAGTGAGCTTGAGATTTTACAAGCGCTTGCATTCGGACCGATTCTTGGACATACAACTGCAATATTAAAATAAAAACATTAATTGCATTAAAATATCTCATTCAATACAGAAATCCTAAAAAGAGTCAATTTTCGGAACCCTAAACTGATACATTTTTATGTTAATAAAACTTAATATGAACAATACATGCCACACTGTAGAATTTTCACTTATAAATATCGTAAAACTACAGGAATGTGTTAAATATTCTATGTATACTAGTATTTATGTATACAATCAATAGAGGGTGCTGTTTTGTTAGATGTTGGCGTTATTTTGGTGCAAGTTAATGTAGAAAATATCAGTGTGGATCGAAAACACCCACTAAGTACAGTTCATCAATTTAATAATGTTGAAAGTTGATAATAGCATAGTTCATCTAGGAAATGGCAGCCAGAATGACATGTGCAAATTTCACATCGCTACTGATCATCGTTTGGGAAAAGTTCTTGTGACAGACAGACAAACTTATACATGCATTTTCTGTGCCCTGTAGTTTCTAGTTCTTAGATTAAAAAAGCATTTCCTTTGCTTTGAATATTTTTACCAGTCTCAAGAAACAATATTAAAAATTTGAAGTAGCTAAAAAAAGAAAAATTACTGGGTTTAACATGAAAATGCCTCTATAAGTAAATGCGTGTAAATGGGATTCACCTGTCGATCATGCATGCCAATGTAAACAGACGGATTAACAAGAGGTGGAATATTTGGCCCAGACTTTGGATCTGAATGAATATGAGCAGCTCCGAAAAGATCCAGAGAGTTTAAATGACCTCCATCTGATTTCCATGCTCCTACCACAGGGGCATCTAGCTGTAGAAAGAAACATTATTGATCAATGTCTTAGTACAATGAAATGTAGTAGTGAACACTGTTTTATTTATGAAGTTTTTTCAACGATTCATGTATACAGTACACTATTTGGGTGCAGATTATCTACCCCAGCACTTCATCAGCCAAGGTAATCAGGAGATAACTCGTACGCAGAATTTAAAAAATCTACTGAAATAGGATAATGATGAATTTTGAGATTTGTTTTTATAACATAAATCATAATTCAGATAAACTGAGCATCATATTTTCTCTAGTCTATTTGCAATGCATATAGTATTGCAATTATTAAATACAAGACAGTGTATATTGTAAATACAAATTTTGTATTGTGATAAATAGGATATATTTGAAGGCTGGAATGATTAAAATTCACCAAACAATTCAAGAGTATAAGTAAAATTTTAGTTTAATGAAAATAATCAGATGTCAGTCTACATTGTTTAATTCAAGTATTGTAGAGTTAATCATAGAATGCCATTAATGTTGATGACAAGACATTCTTCTAAAAATGATCTTTTACAAGGTCAGTTGGATAAAGTTGTAAGCTATGTTAGGAACTCTAGAATTGTACCTTATGTTTCCAGACCACAACATTGGGAGCCGATTTTTGGAATGCACAAACCATTCCTTCGGGAACAACCACTTTGAATATCAACTCGGGATCAGTATTTTCAATAGGAGTCGGCGGTAGAATACATCCTTCAAAAGGTTGCAGCGACAGCTCATGTTGACCAACACTGAAGTTCCATCTATAAAATAAGGAACTCATATAAATCAAATGAAACATATAAAGCAACCTTAATAATTCAGACTTCAATTATCAAGGAACTAAGCAACATACGGACAATGTTACAGTAGACAATAATTTCTGAATGAAATAAACGATACAATGAAATCTTGAAATGTTTGTTGCCCGTTCTCTTTCATGCACTAAGATTTGTATTATATGATAACGTATTGCGATTAAACTTGATGTTGTATTTGAATAGGAGTCGGCACGAAATCACCTGCTTGCATTCGCTCTTGGAAAAAAATGCCATCTTTGCACGTGTTGAGGGTGGAAGAATTGAGGAATGAGGAATGAGGATGCTCGGGGGAAACTACAAGGAAGTTATTATATAATTTAAGACATCGACTGAGGGTGCTTGATGGAATTTCAATATCAAATTTGGATTATTGAGATTTTGTACACTTCCATGTATTTTGTCACTAACGACCCAGGTTTCGCCTTTCGGCATCTTCAGTTCGAGTCCATTCGTGTGCTCGAATGCCTGAAGATGCCGAAAGGCGAAACCCGGGTCGTTAGTGACAAAATACATGGAAGTGTACAAAATCTCAATAATCCAAATTTGATGAATCATTAAATGAAATATTTCTTCAACTCTATATTATGCACTGGATTTATGATACATAGACAATATGGACATACACTAACATCCCGAGATAGACAATTTTAATGTAAGTAGTCTGTTAGGTGTTTAGTGTTTAGTGACATCTGTTAGGTGTCACTAAATGTGGAATGATTGTATATATTTACCCATTCGTCGAATTACATCCCGTCAAAACCCACAATACTATTATAATTGTAAAATCATTGGTATTTCTAAAAGAAGTTGAAAAGCGGCAATTCGCCACTCTGTTAATATGGTGTTTATAAAATAAGGATTAGGGAGATTCCCGAAATTTTAACTCAGGTATCAGTGTGGCTCTCAGACGTATAATATCTTACCTCGTAAATAATATTTGTCGCATTTGTATCTTCTATATAAATGTTAGACACTGTTTACTGTCTCTCAGTTCGAGTCCATTCGTGTGCTCGAATGCCTGAAGATGCCGAAAGGCGAAACCCGGGTCGTTAGTGACAAAATACATGGAAGTGTACAAAATCTCAATAATCCAAATTTGAAGTTATTATACATTAAATATAAAAACTCACATCATAAAAATGTTTTCACGTAAATATCTAGTTCGGCTATGATTAAAGTAATATGTATTATATTTTAAAAATAAAACACAATTTGTTTTGTGCTACTTCCACATTTTTACAATGATCAGGACCGGTTTCGCTCGACGCGAGCATTATCAACTGATAATGACTACATCAATTGGTAATGCTTGCAATGAGCCAAACCGGTCCCGATCATTATAAAAGTGTGGAAGTAATACAAAAACTGTTTTATTTTTAAAACATAATGACTTTCTTCAATGAATTGACAGTTCAACACTTTAAAAGTGATTAATTATATCAGATGTATGTATTACCTTTCTTGCCCGGATCTTGGCTCTACAGCTCGCACAGTCTGTGTGATTCGCCTAACCAACAATAATTCCCCAGGATCATCTCCTGGGTGATCCTCATGAGTTAGACCTCCACCATTGTCTTTGGAACTCCAATCAGTGGTGTTTACACATCCGTTAAGTGAACATTCATATATCAATCGGCCATTATTTGTCGAGACACCCAGAGAGGCAGTTTCTTTCCCGCCTGTGAAAGAGAATGCAATTACGAAACAACAAAAAAACGATGAATCTTGAGACTAGGTAGAATAACTGACAAAATATTCAATAAAATACATACACTATATTTTGATTATCTATTCCTACACAGATGTCAACAATTAGATATGGTAATTTTACAAAACACAAAACAATTCAAAGTATACTTTCGCTTTGCTTTTTAATATTTACGTGGGGAGGATTAAAAACTAAAAACATTATAGCCATGAAAAATAATGCTAAGGTTCTTGATTGAAATGTAGCCCACACACCTTTCAAGCTATGTTTGTTCTAAATATTTGCATGTATATTACAGGATGAGTGAAGGCGATTGTTTTAAACTGGTAACATGATTTTTTTAGGTGTTTATGTACCACTAGTAATTTTTACCCGGCTTCGCCCAAGATAGAGAACGCTTATATTAGGTCATTAAATTTTGACATTGGATAGCTAATGTTGAAATTTGAAAATATCTCCGTCAACCGTACCTCGTACACCCACAAAATATATTTCACCAATTAATAATAATGTTAAGAGTTGAAACCAGCTAAAATAAAAGATGACAATTTTGCCACCTGCACTCTTGTTATGGCGCCACGGAACTTCCCGATAGACATCTTGTTGATCTGCATTTAATAATGGCTCCTGCAGCGCCACAAATTAAACGATCAGTCATACGCTAATTCTCAATGACGATTCTAGATGCACACCGAGTTGTACGAATTTACCACTCACTTTCTACTAAATCACAAATATGAAATTCAATATTTAACACAAATATCTATGTTTGCTTTACTATCTCAACTATCACTTGCAGAATATATTAGTATTGAGCTGGTGCTAGGTGACAATTATTATTACTTTTTTATTTTTAACGTCAAAAATATCGCCTTTACAGTTTTAGGTTAAAAGTTAAATGTTGAGAGTTGAAAGTTGAAAATAGCGCAGCTGAACTAACAATTGCAGCCAGAATGACGAGTGCAAAGTTCACGTCGCTGGTGTACGCCGTTTGGGAGACGTTGTTGTGACCGACAGACATTCGACCATACAGATTTCTACATGTATTTTGTGCTATATAAGTAGAGATACCAATGTTAATTTGAAAATTATACAAAATAATTCTGTGAGTGAAAGGGCAAGGGCGTATTAAAAATTGAAAAATGAGTTTAATACACCAAAAAAACTAAAATGCCCGTATGCATATAGGAAAAAAGGGACCAGTCAAATCGACATTGAGACATTACTTTTTCATTAAAGTTCTAACAGAAGTCTTGTTTTGGTTCTCCTGAAAAGTACAAATTTTAGACTTAACGCCCACAGAATTAACCTATAGTGCAAAGTTCACAGTTCCAGAAGCTAAAAAATTGTAATATAGTGTAAAACCATAAATATTTTCATATTATGCCGTGAGGTTTGCACCTTATTGGGGTCGGATAGGGAGTGAGTGGGTGACGAGGTAAGAGAACATCACAGACATTACATCCAAATATCAACAAACCCATAAATTGATTGAAAATTTTCTATTCCGGGATTCAAACCCGTGTCCCTCAACCGAATGGACGAAAGCCCAACAGCACTGACCACTCGACTGCCTAGGCTCAAGGTCATAAATGACAATGAGTCCAAAAAATTAAGGAACAGGTAATTGCTTGTAATATAAAATTAGTATTCATTCTGATACACTGTCATAAAGCAATTGCAATAACAATTGGATTTGAATAAGCATTGAGAGAAAATCATTCATTTGCATTAGATTTGGCGAAAAAATGCCATTTGACTATATTTCACGTTGAATATTAGAGATTGACTTGTTGAAAACGAAACAAACAATTTTAACCTTTTTTTATAAACAAACCTGCTATAACGAGATCATCTGAATACTTGTGAGATGACGATAATAGCTGGTCAGCTGAAAGCGGAAGAGGTTCTAACGAGTCTCCGCTGAATCGGTACAGTGATCCGCCGAGAGACGGTACTAATCTCACCCATTGCCCACCGCTGCTTAGCTAAAATATAATACAATAATATATTTTTAAAATGCTTTGCTATATTTGGTGCTAAAATTATGTTTGCTTGGACATAGAATATGCAAAATGTTTAAATACGATGAATTCACCAGCAAATATATATATTTTCTATATAAATATAAATATTTTTTATTTTGAATGAAAAAGATACTTAGTTATCTTAAGATAATCCATTCCCAAAGAACAATTTTGATAGAGAATCTCTGAATGACTAACAAGGTCAAATTGTACAATAGTCATAAGAAAACATTTTGGTGTAAAATATTTCAGTGTTTGAGATAAGAGTTCTGTTATATCTATATTTTGACAAACAAATTTATTCTAAGTGTGTTGGGATATTTATTATATATTTAAAATACATGGCATATTTGCGTTTTAATTTTTTTTTGCAAAATGACAATAAATTTCATTACAGCTGATACCAATGTGCCATGCATTTTATAGAAAATACACACTTAGAAACAAACAATCAAAACGAATTAAGCAAAACCATAAGTTTCAAATTGAAAAGGGTGCTAAATGCGGCATTCCTCATCAAACACATCATTTATTTCAGTATAAAAATATATCTTTTCAAATCAACTCAGGACTCAGTGGGTCACTCATCAGATCAATAATAATTCTGTTCTGAAGCAGAGCGGTATTGCTCTACAGAAGTGGTGGACAACCTTTTCAATAAGAGGGCCACCCTGAATGGCTTGATTATTACAAGTTGCATTACATTTTAATTTTGCTGGATGTGGGAGTTGAGAGCTTAATTTGAAATCAAAACACACTTATTTAATTGAAGTAAGTTCAAATCAAACTGAAGTTCACCAAAATATTATATTGGTCAATCAACACGACTCTACAGGACAACGATCCTGATTAAATATTTCAGATAATAGGATTGATTTAATTTACGTTGGTGCTAATACTTTGATCAGCAACAGTGTCAGAGTGTCATATTACAAATGATGTTATTTAAAATACAATGCTCTCAGATGTCTATGGATATATCAAACAATTTTAAAACAAAAAAACTGAGTATTTTTATTGAAAATTTAACAGCCTCTGCGTTTATTGAATCATAAAATTACCAGATAACATTATGCTGATAAGCTATTATTATTTGCGTATTATTTTAGAGTTAGATAAAAGAATGGTAAGAAAAACTCATGCATGACTTCAAAAATGATTGCGTAGGTAAATAATCATATTTTAAATATTTACTGTTTTCTTTCTCCTATAATGTAAAATGTTTACGGCACAATATGTTATTATTCAATTTAATATTATTGGGATACCGAGCCTGCTCGTAAAAATTGATAAGGTCAGGGATGACAGGTTTGCAATAATCCAGTACCGATATAAAGAAAACAAAAAAATAACAACACATTGTCCAATTCTTACTTATTTCTAAATGATTTGTCATTGATGACAGTGGAAATATTTTAGGGTTCAAATGTTTTTATATCAAGGTGGAATTAAAAATGGTATGATTGTAAAGTAAATATTTTATAATTAAATCATGTCGGGCCGTGACTATACGACCGAGTAGGAAGCGAGTCCTGGAGCGTTACCGATTGAATACAGGATCGACCAGACCTCTTATATATATATACATACTTCTGTTTATCGAGAGAGATTATAGAATATGTTTTACCAGACCTTAACTCTTACATTATTTAGATCTTTACACCAATGTTTCAAAATATTAACGTGATCTTGGAAACTTACTTCCAATCGGTGTATACTGGATGAAAGTAGAGGTACTCCGGTCGGTAAGCTCCATCGTTCTGATCCATCTTTTGTATTAAGAGCTGTCACTTTGCCATCCAGTGTACTGATAAATACCAAGCTATAGAAAAGAGTGAAGTTGGATTAATCATCAGATTTTTTAGTGGTTAAATTTCAGCAAACAATAAAATATTAGACATAAAACATAAATATTATATTATATAGTCGGGATATGCATTTTTATTATTGTCTGTATTTCTCTAAATAAGATTTTAATGAAAAATATTTAGCCTTCCAGCTTATGATAGCAAAGATTTAAAATCACATGAGATAAACTTGATGAGAATTTTTCATCAATTTTATCTCATGAGAAAATATTTTATTGTTTCATTACAACCCTCGAGACTGAAGCCTTCGAAAAGTCGGATAATTAACACCAATCATAACATGATGAATAATTCCAATTATGTAAAAAAAAACTATGAAAGTCCAAGAACTCAATGAGAAGATTAAAATATATTAAAGAAATTCTAAGCATAACTATTATATTATTTACGGTACATATTTTATTTTTTCAATATATAAGCGTGCATATCAACGAACAAGCCTTGGGAATTTTTTCTCAAACATTTACGGTAAAAATTAGAGACTGCGACAGCTTAGGGTTGGTGCAGTGATGAGCACCTTTGACACTTATTCTTTCGAGGAGTAACTAATTAATTATGGCTGTGAGGGTGAGTTTTTTTTTACATAAAAATTAAATACATTTTTTTTCTCAGTTGATAATGCTCGTGATGAGCTAAACCGCTTCATATCATTATAAACATGTGAAAGTAGTACAAATGAATTTTGTTTTATTTTTTAAAACATTTTTTTTATCAAATCAATGTAATGGGAAGAGAAATGTTCACACCAGTGGCGTGCCGTCCATACATGCGGTAGATGCGAAGAATGCCTTACAATTTCAAAACAAAATGGCTTTTTTATCATGTTTGTAAAGTTATTAAATTAAAATTTTAAGTAAAGATGAAAAAAAACTGCTTCAAAAATCTGCATTTATACACTAAATTCAAACAGTTTGCGCATTCTGACTGACGTATTCTTCATTATATTATGCCGAGTGTGCTAGTATAAAAAGCGGCATCTGGCGATATTCGTTCGAAGCTCTTTTGTATAATAGATGCTTTCTCAGATTTGCATAAATCGCGCATGCGTAACGAGTTCAACCAAATTTGAAGCATAAAGCGCCCACGTCGTTCCGTGAGTGTTGAGTATGAAACTGCATGCTCTTATATTTCTGCATTTCTGACGTCATTTTTTCGTTAGTACCTACTCGGATTGTCAGATAAATCGCGTTTGGTTTGTCGCTACCTTCAATATGGATAAGCGGCTCAGAAATGAAAGTGAATTAAATAATATGGAAATTAATAACTGCAATTGCTTAATTGAATCTTTGCTTAAAAGAAGATTCGGTTTGCTTTCATTTATTGAAAAGGAAGTTATAATTAAAAGCCCAAAATCCACTTCTCGATTGAATATTCAGTCTAAAACAAAAACATACACTAGATGTTTAAATTGTGAAGTGTATGAAAAAATTACGTGTATTGTGGATGTGCTCATTTATCAAAATTATTTTGTTGGCCATGTTTATTATTATCACAAGACATGACCGTTTAGAATAAATCTGGATGAACTGACTCAAACAATTTAAGTCAGGCGCGTAAGAGGCACAAATGTTCCCTGAATACTACTGGCCGATTTAAGGATATCAAAAGTTTAAAATGTATGGCACTTCTAAACGTGAACGAGTATAAAAAATTTGAATAAAAATGTCCAAATATTAATTATACATCACTTATCGACAGACGTATGGAAACTATTTTGACTTAATGAGACTTAAGAGTGAACTGATTTACATATATTCATCACCTGAATTTCGTTTAAAGACCATAAATTGTATTAAAAACGTCATTATTAAAAATGAATTAAAAGATATTTTAGTAGAAGCATTCAATTTAATCAAATTAATTTTTACAATACCCTCCACCAGTGCTTCTGTAGAGAGATCATTTTCTACAATGAAGAGAATAAAAACATTCGCTAGAAATAGTCAAAGGGAGGAAAGACTTTCTGGTATTACAATAATATCTATTGAAAAAAAACTTTTGGAAAATTTAAAAGAGAAAATTATGTTAACCGATACGGTTATTGATGATTTTAGTAAAAAAGAGCGCCGAATAAAATTGGTTTTCAAAAACTAGATGAATGTTAAATTTGGATTATTGAGATTTTGTACACTTCCATGTATTTTGTCACTAACGACCCAGTTCGAGTCCATTCGTGTGCTCGAATGCCTGAAGATGCCGAAAGGCGAAACCCGGGTCGTTAGTGACAAAATACATGGAAGTGTACAAAATCTCAATAATCCAAATTTGATATTGAAATTCCATCAAGCACCCTCAGTCGATGTCTTAAATTAGATGAATGTTGTTTGTTTCCACTTTCACAGCATGCCTTGTATGATAAGTCACCGCACGCCACTGGTTCACACACACATATTACTATACTACCGTACATGTACGTCCATACTCCCAGAAAGGTTAATTATGAACTGAAACTTAAATAAATTGATAATATCGGAAGATTCCATTGTAAACCTGTAAAGGTCTCTTGTATTGAGTTTTTACGTTATTTGGCAAAAACAGTAAACATGTCATTACCAGTCAACTTGTAGATTTTCCTGTTAATTAAATAAAATTATTGTTTTATAAATTCTATGAACATACATCTATATCATATAATACAGATTACGCACTAGATTATGAAAAGGAGGCTTCATCAAAAATTTAAGGTTTATGTTATGAGTCACTTTTCGCTCTTGTTTATTTGTTTTTTTTTTTGATAACGTTGGCCGGTTAATAACTACCTTTCTTATTTAATTTCAATGTAATAATAATGCGCTCACTTTTTGCTGGGTTTCGGATACTTTCCATGATTTGGCCCACAGAAAGGTAATTTTTTTAATTCACCATCAGTATTCGATGCACTTGTTATCACTGAGGTTAAAAATATAGAAGCCAAAACAGTCTTGAAGTGGCTAGCTCCAAATAACCCCATGGTTTTTGAAACTTTCGACGTTATTTTTTGTCATATCAACTTTTTCTCGCCCGATTTATCCTGCAGACAAAGACTGAGCTATTTTTAGACTATATATTCTATTTGTTAAATAACAGGACACCTGTGAAATCAGGACTTATGTTGATGCTATCTAGTTGTAACTTGTCAAATCACATACGAACACGCATGACTTAATATGCAATAGTGTTCGAGGTTGAAAATACATATACGATTGCGCAAGTATGGGTACACTCAGTTCATATTACCTACTCTCTTCCAGCTGTTTGTTTACGGCAGTAACGCCGCCAACTTCAGAATATTGTAATATGAGGTGACTTTTATGATGACGCTAGTGTTCGAAAATTTAAAGATAAATAGGTAGGTATTTCTTAAATAATACATAAATGCAATTATTTAATCGATTTGTAAATAAAAAATAGTTCGTAATTCTTCGTTATTAATGTTAAATATAATGTTTTTGAAGAAATTGTTATATTTCGTCAGCCTACAGAGCAATGCTCGAATTGCCGATTTACGTAATTTTTATGTTAGATAAACGTGTAAAAGATTCACTCAATTGAAACCAGTCATAAGAATTTTGCATGCATTGCTTAAGTGCCTATTATTGCAAAATAGTCCCAGTAATCATATTCTTTTGATGATAAATATTAATCCTGTAAGTAATTATTACAACGTGCACTAATAAAATATTAAAGAAAAGGTGAAATAGTTTATAATAAAATCAATTGTTTCTTAGGAATCCAGAATTACATTGTCATATTAATCTTAATGCGTTGTAAAGTAAAAATTGAACTAATATTTAGTCACCAACGTATTTAGTTAGGAGGAAAAGAAAATAATTTATTATTTATTTCAAGTGCAGGTGGATACATGTACTATGGACCATTCAAATCTAAAATAGTTGGGTTGGTATGTCAAACTAGCTAGAAGGCGGGTATTTTAAATGAAAATACGATAACTACTTTGATTAACACAATAACCTACAATTTTATTTTACAATCATCTTGTTTTGATTATTTTTTTACGGGTGAATAAGTACATTTTTATTTAATAATATGACATCTAGCATAACTTGCATTTAAATCTTTTTTGAGTGCTTCTACGAACATCCAAAATTTTACACCATAGCAAGGGTAATATTATGATCTATATTACGTATTATTAGATATTGTTTGAAATTTCTTGCAGTGATGTTTATGTTTACATTGATTTAAAATTCAGTTTTACTATTCTAACTGGGATACAATAAAATAGAACAAAACTTGTAATTATTTGTCTACTGATAAATAAATATGACACGAAATAGGTGTGTTCTTTAATAATCACTACTCCATCAAAATAATAAGTCTACAAATAAGTCGTTAGAAGTTACAACCAAGTTTGTGACGTTTTCAATGTCATACAGATTTAACGTAGTTATTAGTTTGGGCGTTATAAAATATGGCACAGCTTCAGTTGAATTAATCACAATTATGTGGTTTTTTAATATTCTTAGGTTGTGTTTTTTTACATTACAGAGTTTTGGAGGTGTGTATTGATAGTATAGAATCAGCATTGAATGCAGCATCAGCAGGAGCTGGTCGTCTCGAAGTTTGCAGCGCTCTATCTGAAGGAGGCCTCACACCTTCTATTGGACTTATTTCAGTGATACGAACTCATGTTTGTCCACCTTTTTGTTATATCGGTAGCTTTTAATCGCTCCTCCCCAGTTGGCGTATAATTATGAAAAAAGAAGCTGCTGGTTCATTTATACAAATACAAGAAATGTTTTACCCGCAAAAGTTATTTTGCATCAAAAAAGTACACGAATCATTTGAAATTTAGTTTGGGTGACCAGACCGATTCAATCAGAAATCGCCACATGACGATTAATCATTTTTACGCCCAGTAACAGAAATTCTGCTAATGTGAAATAGTATTTGAAAATCGGGAAATACAATGGTCGAGAAAATACATTTCAGGAGAACCGAGATATCTAACCTGGTATGGTCATCCTAAATTTAGTGCACTAATCAGTATAAAAATAGGCTATGGTTTAAAACAAATAGACAAAATTTTGACTTGGAAAACAAGTACTATCTCAAATATTTGTTTGATTGATTTACGAACCCCAATTTTGTGTATATTTAGTAGTTATAAATTTACAATGTTTTAATAATTTTTGCTTTTATATATGGTTTACCTTAGTTGAGAGATATTATAAGAGAATTTAAAAATCAGGTTTTGTTCTATTAGTGAGTCTCTCAACTTATCGTGCCGCAAATAAAATACAATTGCAGCTCTGAATTTTATCATTTGCAAGACAGTCATTTGACTTTTTTTAAATTTGGCTGTTAATAAAAATAAAGTCTGGATGCATCGACTATTGTTTGTTTGTATGAGAAAACACAATCTCTTTAAAACTTCAGTTTTAATTTTTATTTAATCTCCAGGTACCAGATATACACCTTTATGCAATGTTGAGATGTAGACCTGGCTCTGATTTTATTTACTCAGAGAATGAAATTCATGTCATGCTCGAGGATATTAAGGCTTTGAAGAGTACTGGAATCAAAGGATTCGTCTTTGGTGCACTCACCGCCTACGGATTAGTTGATGAAGTATCCTGTGAACGGGTTATCGAATGTGCCCTGCCGCTCCCTGTGACATTTCACAGAGCTTTTGATGTTTGCGGTAACCCATTTAATGCTTTAGAAACTGTCATTGCGCTGGGATTTGAGAGGATATTAACAAGTGGACAACAAGAATCCGCCGCATCCAATTCAGCATGCACTGTAATTAAAGAGTTAATAAAGGTTGCCAATGACAGAATAATTGTAATGCCTGGTGCTGGAGTAAACTTGGATAATATTGAGAAGATTTTGGATACTGGTGCTTTAGAAATACATGGTTCCTTTAAAATGAAGACTGACCTGCCTAATAATCATACTTTAAATATGGGTGATAGGAAAAACGAGTTTATTTTTGTCGCTGATCGAGAACTAATTAAAAATGTAATGCTTTGTATCCAGAAACACAGGTAACATAAAAAATTTAATTACCTAAAAAGCTAAGCTGATACAATCATATTAAGAAAGTTAAGTTTGATAAAGAATATGTACTTGAGCATACACTTAGTACATATATATTAAGATATAATTGGAAAGGCCCAATAAAATTAAAGATTTTTTTATGGTCCAATGTTTCAAAATGAGGAATTAAAGATTGTATGCAGCAACTGAATTCTGTTAGATTCCATTATTTTAAATGTATAATAAATATGTTAATATCTAATACGCATTTTATTTCTGTTAATTTATTATCTCCTGAAAAATGTTTCTACTTTCTGGTTTTAATACCACTCTGTAAAATATAATTATGTATAATTGAAACATGTTTTCTGTTTTTTTTTTAAATAGTCATTAAGAGTAAGTAACAAAAATGTTTTTTTTATTCAGTGTTTTAAAATAAACAACATTTTAACATAATAAATAGATAATATAATGTGTTAGAACATTTATAATATATTTTTTTTACAAAAGTGCAAATTTTCAATCTACACATATCACAATTTTAGAATATTGCATAATAGTGCCAACAAACTCAAAACACCAATAATGAAACCAAAATACTACAATGGACCCAACGATGTTAAATTTAATACACAACATGAAAGCTCTTTACATTTTGCTATGATATTATGAAAATGTGAAAACGTTGTTTGTATTGTCAAGAGGTTTAACTATCTACTATTCCAAACGGTGATAAATAAATTCTTATCGATTTAACCTAATTTTTGAGAAACATGACATATTTTGATAATAAATTCAAATGAGGGTTTTTCTTTATTTTTTTCATGCACTATTCCTAGTAGAATCGACATTATTTATCCATTTCATATGGAGAGCTACATTAATAATAAGTTTTGTTTACTTTTTCAAAAACATGTAATATAAAAAGGACAATTAAGTTTGATAAACAATGCCAAGTTAATATGATCTTTTTTTTTTGCTAACATAACCTAATTTGGATGCATTGAATAGAGTAGTGGTTGGCAATTTAGGACACTTGGGTGCTCTTCTTGATTTTTTTTTGTAACCATGCCCTCTCACAGTGTGTTGCATGTGGACTTCTTATTGAGCAGCACAACAGAAATTGTTATACAAGAACTGCTCGTTACTCAATCTCTACTTTTCAGAAAGAGTAAGGATATGGCTAGAACATGGTTAATGGATTGTGAATTGCTGTCGCTAAAGCCTTGATTTTAGGATTGGATGATTATTAGGGAAGTTTAGACATTACAGACATCTATGCCTTCGAATACAAATTCTGTGACTTGCTACTAAAATGCCGCCTATGATGAAAGTTAAGAGTTAAGCTGAGAGATTGAAAATTATTATTCAAAACACACTGGCATTCATTGCTCTCC
Organism: Himalopsyche phryganea; assembly: GCA_022494535.1. NCBI lineage: Eukaryota > Metazoa > Arthropoda > Insecta > Trichoptera > Rhyacophilidae > Himalopsyche > Himalopsyche phryganea. The sequence goes on along the minus strand of JAGVSL010000080.1, from coordinate 786,761 downwards.
CACATTAATCGTTTTTTTTCAGGGGCCCTGGAATAACGAAGAATCGTGATTCGGATATAAGGTTTTAGTATTTACATCTGTGTTCAAATATTGCTGTGCTAAATCTCAAAATAGAAGATTTTTTAAAAACAAATTATCATATCTTATGAAATAAAGTGTATTGTAAAGATATTGGTTTATAGCAAGCATCTGTGCTTTTATACTTGAAATAATATACAACATTTATTGTAAATCATTGATGTACAATCAATAGGATTATAAATAAAACGATTATTTCTTTATTAGGGGAACTATCCATATATGACATTACGCCACACAGGAGTAGGGGTTTATAGAAAAGGTTAATTTAATTAAATTTTTCTTTTGATGAAAACTTTATTACAAGGAGGAGGAGGAGTAAAATTTTTGTGATTTAATTAGAAGACGTGTTTTACACCATAGTTGTTTGAGATTTCTTATGAAATGAAAATAGTCTTGATTTATATAAATTAAAATTGCCTAGTGGAAGGTCATATCCAAGTTTTGTTTTTTTCATAATCATATTTATAACTAAATAATCAACACCAGTATTCGATTCCTGATGAATAATTTATGCTATAATCTAACATAAATGTAAAATTGTTTATCTGTTAATTTGTAACATTTATAAAGAGGGATGTTTGAATTTAGTCTAAATGTTAAGTGTTAAAATTGATGAACGCTAATATTTAACTATGGAGAGTATGCACAATATAGTGTTACAATAACTTGATGAATCGTAATCCAACTTTTTAACTCCAGGAGTCATTAAGGAATGAACTGAATGCCAAAGTAACTAATAATGAAAAATAACATTCTGTCAAGAAAACAATGGTATTCGCAATAAATTTAAGCACCGAGTACTCCCATAAATATCTTAAAATATAACAGTCTTTTAGATATATTTTAAGTAGGGTAACTTTAAGATTATTTTAGATATTTTTTAAAATTTCGTTTATTTTTAGCATGGCGTCAGTTTTTGAATATTTGTGCACAAGAAGCAATATTCTTTTCTCTGGGGTTTTATTATTTGAACATTAATAATGGCAGTGGTATAATATTTTTTTTTTTGATATGCACAAAAATGAAATATTTACGTGATAAAATATTATAAAATTATCCTATTTAGTGAAAAATTAGTTTTAAGCTCTATGTGAATATTTACAATGAGTTCTATGAACTCCATCTAATCTATATTTAATTAATCTATCTATGTTATTTGATTACAGTAGAGTAACATTTTCCATATGTTATTTTTTTGCTGATGAAATCACACTGTTTTAAGTAAATTTATAACACATCATTAGTAAAGTGTTTCTATCCATCGTTATGAAAAGGAAGAACAGGTAACTAATAACCAAATGTTAGTTTTTGTTACAAAAAAACAAATACCAGAACATTTTTAAAACACAAAAAACTATCTTATTTGCATAAGTTCAAAGGTTTACAAATTTGGAATTTATAAAGGTTTATAGAAAGACACAAAAATTAAAATTTTTAAGAACCTAAAAAAACTATTGACATCTTTTTACATGAATATTGTTCATAATGTTTTCAGAAATATTACAATTATTGAATAAATTATTTTTTGGAGAGAATAGGGATAGAAGCATAGGACTAAGACAGGACTAGTTGTTAGCTAATCGTTCACGCAGCACCTCGTTTTAAGAAACGGATGAGTGGGAGGGAATTTAGACATCACAGACGTCCATGCATTTGAACCCAAATCCATGAAACGATTGGGATATCAGTTTATGAAGCTGTCCATACCACAAATAAAACCAATGATGTTGACCACTCGGCTACTGTCCGGCGACTATGGTTTCAAAAAACGTTTTTTTCGGTTCTGATGATTTAGTCAACAAAAAGGTGACATATAAGCACTTTCAACAAAAGTTTAACTGTCCAGATACAGATTTCAGAATGCAATAAGATTTGTTTTTATTTAGGTGGCGAAACATTTTTTTTTTATTCAGTGATGGTTTATTCATATAATTTGCTCGATGGCGGCTAAAATATCTAAATGCAATGTAATAATTTAATAATATGGCTTTATTATAATTATTATTACTATAAAATCTATCAAGCTCAATTTGTTAAGTTCTATATTTTATTATCTATGATTAGTGCAATAATAGTTATTTTTCTCGATGAAGGACCTTATCATACATAAAAATTGTCCATTTAAATTTCATTCTAAAAAAAGTTGTAACATATTTGGTAGAGGAAAATTCGATAACAGTTATAGTGTTTTTAAAATCAATGATAAGTATTGGAAATTCTTCAACTCTTACCAATGTTAAAAATGTAACAAAAAGATTTATTTGTTGATTGACTGAAAAGGTATTTATGTAAAAGAATTCCTTAATAATTCATTCCAATATGAAGATGCTATTGTTCTTGTTCTTGTCTTGTCCATGTTCATAAGACTTTAATTTGCAGCTATTTGTAACAGTATGTTCACATTTATTAGATTTTAAAAGATTCAAAATTATATAATTTAAATTTTCACAGTAAAGATATTTCTGATAACCAATATCAAAGTCTGAGTAATTTATAAGGTCATATGACAAATTAAGATCATGATGATTAAAAGCATACTTTTTGAAGTCTCTTAGATTGTGTATGATATAACTTTTTTTAGATTCAATTTTTATGGTGTTGTGTGATACAGCCATTGTTCTTATTTTTGAATTAAATTGAAAATCTCACATTAGTCATCACATTAATGGACGCTCTTTTGAGAGTCGCTAGAGATCTATCCTAGCAATATTTTATTGTTAAACAATTACTGAGTGGCGATTCGATTTATTATTTGGTGTATATTTCTCAAGGTGCGCAGGGTCAGTGTTCAGTGCACTGTAATCAACAGGGAACGGCTCTCTGGAAAGAGGTCCCCGAGGTGGTACGACTGCCCACTGGCCGGGTCCATTTGGATTCTTTCCACACAGCCAGTTGCAATAGCAGCGTTTGTATGTTTCAAAGTTTAACGGTAATCGCTCATTCTGAAAATTTAGGAAAAAAGACTCAATTATTATCTACATTGTTTATGGCACTAAAGAAAGATTAAGGATTCAATTTCAATCCTGTACAGCTTTAATAATTTGCTGTTTTAGAGAAATGGATCTGCAGGATTTCATTTTTTAATCTTATAGCTAAGTGGTGCCTAGTAGCATTCAAAACTGATTATAAACTACTAATACAATATATTGAAACATTGAAAAAAATTATGACTTGCAATAATTATTATGATTATGTCATAAGAAAATTAATATGAATTGATAAATTAACTAAATTCGAATTCCAAATAGATATTCTAACTCCAAAGATTTAGTTATTATTTTTTATCACTCCATACATGGTAAAATGTTGCTAGTTTGTAATGTATCATGAATTTTGTGGTATATACAAAACATGGATGAAATTTATCAATAATCGGTTACGCTTTCCGTTTTTTTTAAATGTAATTTACATATCGAAATATTTTTTAATAAACTCTACTCACAGAAATAGACAAAGAAACTGAGGTAAATAAATAAACATCATCAGCCTGTTGACGTAATTGAGTAATAATAAAAACATTCATAATTAATTTCAAAAATGAAGAAAATTAGGTTTGTGCAAATTTATTAGTATAATATTAGTATTTAAATACAAAGGTATGTGTAAAACTGGAAATCGATGAAACAAAAAAATGTTCAACATACACTAGTTAATAAGTTATAAGCTGTCTCCATGATTTCATCACACCTCAATGCAGACATTCCCACAACTGACATGTAGAAAGCTCTCAATTCCTGTCGACTGATTTTACCGGTACCTAAAAAGAAATTTAAAATTATATTTCCACTGTAAATAAATATTAACAAAGCTGTGACTGTAAGCACAAACTATACCTCTGATGGCAGAACTGAAGCTAAGAGAGTTTTCATCAAGCAAAATTAATGATTGCTGACAAATCAATGATTTCTTTCAGACAATATTTTATTCTATCAAAAATTATATTCGAGATAAAAATAAGTCTTTACCTTGAAAATGTTTGCATACAACTTATACTATTCTAATTGGGGTTTTATTGTTAGAGGTTATGAGGATGAGGGCATTAATTATTTGTGCTCATATTTTATAGTGGTCTGTTATAATATTTATAAATATGTTCGCCCAGGGCTTTTTTTAAAAAAAGATGCTGTAACTCACTCTTGTCAAGCTTTTTACTAAAGAAAATTATATTCAAATAGAATTTAAATAAAATTTAAAGCAGCTTTTTCTATGCCACGAAGCGCTAAAAAATTAAACAATTTTATATATTTTTTTTTCAATTTAGACATGTCGAATCTAAAGTTAATTTCTATGACGAATTATATAAGATTCTAAGAGTGAGTATTGTTTCGTCCGATTTCTTTTGAAACATTAAAAATACCATGAAAAAAGGTGCCAAAACGCCATTCCACCGAATTATATGACAAAAAAGCGCTGTGTTTACCACTGCCAATGATAATATGATGGGTTATAATGTAATCAATGAAGTTCTTTTAGTGGCGTTAATTACTGCAATATTAAGTGATTTGTAAAAAGGCAGTTAACATTCTAAGCATTGAAATACATACTGTGATATCAATCTAAATCATTATGTAGAGAAATTGTATTTTGTCATTTTAATTATAATAATACTCAATTTTGTAAAAATACCCTTCAAGAAACTTCTGAAAAATACATGACTTACTTACTAATAAACCATTTTCAGTAGGTACTAAATATTTTAATCAATTAATTTATGTTTAGGATTGTCCTTACCACTTTGGTTCATAACTCCAAATAGAATCTTGCAAAAGTATTGTAAAAAGAGTGGTAATCGTTGAAAACGTCCACAAGATGGCAATAGTAGTGGCCACCGAGCCAACCATAGCTCACAATCAACTGTCCCACTTGGTAATCCTGATGACAATCTTCTCCAGTATGCCTTTTCTTTGAACCTATAAGAAGAATAAAATATTTTGCTTTGACATGGATGAAAATAATAACACATAAGTTAATGTAACAATGGGAAAAAAACGAGTGGTCTAGTCTACCAATCATCACACAGTGTCGTCAAATAATAACTTTATAAATACAATCCTAAAATCCTGTATATTGTTTGAGGTGAAGATCTTTTTCATTCCTCCCAGGATTTAAGTAGAAAATCAGAGTATTTCTGTTTGTTAGTGTGGCTCAGGCAAAATTTTTACTGATGGCAATTTGTTCACATGGACTTGAAAATATGCAGTATAATAGTATTCAGTTGATTATTAAAAAATCTTAAATATAATTGACGCTGTTTTAGCCAGTAGATGTAATCCTCAAAATTGAAATTGTTCAGGTTTTGTAACTGTTTTTATCGAAAACATTATATGGTGAGTTGTGTCATGAATCTTTTAAATGTACTCCTGTAAATTCTCATGTTTACTGGATTATGCGTAGAGAATGTTGATATAATAGTGGCTTACATCAAGTGGCCGGGTCAGAATTTTTAAACCTAAAATCAATGTAAAATGATGTTTCCCTGTCAAAAAGTGGTCAATTTATTTTTCTAATTTACATTATTTGACCGAGACCTGCTCTGACGTCTTTCAAATGAGATACAATCAATTTTACTCATTTTCTGATTTTTTTAGCGTTACACCAATTGGCCAAAACACACCAAAAGTCTAAAACCTAGCGTTGGATTGATTAATTTGATTGTGGAATATAGTGAATTTTGTAGAATTAGAGTGCATTTAAAATTATTTACCACTTACTGAGCGGGCAGGGGATTTATGAAATTCTCTATAAACTCATATTTTACTTCTAGTAAAATATTGAATTCTGGTGAGTTAGTTGACCAGTCAGCAAAATGAGCCAGTTTCTGTGGAAAAAAATAAATATAAAATTTATAAAGTGTTCGATAGATTGGATGAAAGTGTCATCCACATATTATATTTGCAACTATTTCAGGTTTTTATTCCTCATTTATCAAATCCACTTCTTAGGTGGAGAATTCGGCTACTACGGATTCGCTTTTGCTTTACATCTTTGATCCTCGTTCATTTACATTCTATGTATTACATTGGTAAGTCGTTGGGTTCCCACTGGTTGTAGGAAGAGGTTAGCAGAAATGAAATTATTTTGGCATCCAAAATAATTCTTCTTGCTAGAATAATTATTGCAGTAGTATAATCTTGGATCGATTCCCCTATCTTTAAATTCCTCGCAACGTAAATTCGCTCCCCATATCATATACATATAATATTTCTCTCATTTATATAATAAATTATGTATGATCCTAATGACGAACCTGTCTTTGTTGAAGTTAATACTCTTCATTATTAAATAAACATGTTAAAAAATGGATAAATGAATAAGTTTAGTAGCTTTGAGTCAGCCTCTGTAGTCTAATAGCAAAAGCTCTGCTTAGTGATCAGAAGATTCCGGGTCAATTGTTAAATTGAAATCTTGGTCATCGGTTTTACAGCTGAAGTGACATTGTTAAATTTTTCATTTAGTTTATCTCAAGTGATTTAAAAAATATATATTCAATGAATCGCGAATGAAATGGAATTCTAAACCTTTTCAAATACAGTAAAAATAATAAGCTTCGCAAAAAGGCATAAATGATTTTTTAAATCCAAGGTGAAAAAATAAACTTACCTCACAAAAGTGTTCAAAGTCTTGTTCACTGACTAAATCATCATGATCCAAGTCTAAAAGTTCCGAGAAAAATAGTGTCATTTTGTCCATCTGAAGTTGGCCAAGAGATTCAGGTGGATCTTCCTCATCGCCTGAATCACCTCCATCACCTCCATCAATACTATATCGGTTAACCCAAGTTGCTGTAAATCATAAAATTTGCCTTGATCATTAACAATGTAGTATATTTTAATTAAAAATATTTTGGTTTAGTCTTCTATTGAAAGTATTGAATTATAATATATGGAATAGTTTTATTTAGAAATGTGTTATTTTGTTGTATTTAGTCATTTTGTGCTATTCATAATTGACAGCAATCTACAAACTATGGTGTTTTATTAGGAATTTCTAAAACTTCTGGAACCATTTATTAATATAAATATAATGAAATCTTATCTTCACTTACTCCAAACATGAACACTCCAACCATGTCCCTTTGTTGCTTCTTTGTCATCATGCAGCTCAATTTCAAGATCTAAGTCTTCCATTGGTCCATCACTTTCTGGAAGCGTCCGCCACCTTTTCAGCAATTCCTTTGTCCGATCTTTCGTTTTATCACAAGCTTGTCTCCAATTTGTAAAATATTTCCGAGGTACCTTTGGTGATCCGACACTTAGTCTTGAATCTTGTCTATCAATGCCATCTTTTGATCCGTCAATCGCTTTATGAAGTTTGATCTCTTTACTACTCTTGCCGTCTTTTTCTATTCCCCTTTCTGTATGTTTATTTTCTTTATTACTACTTTTAGTTTCTTTTTCAAATGACTTTTCAGGCTCTATTGAAAGTACGGGGGTGATTGCAAATCTGACATCCTTTTCTGATTTGATGCTGTTGTTTTTGGATACTGATGCTGTGTGTGTAACTGCTTCATCACTTTTAGATATGCGAACTGTTCCTAAAATTCCAGGATGTAGTTCCTTGGGAGTTTCTTTATGTGCTGCTTTGTGTTTGTCTTTGGATGGGTCTTTAGTATCCATTTCAAAAGAATTGTGTATCTGGAAAGGCAGAAAAAATAATGTTAATTTGAAGATATTTTATACTACCGCAATTATAAATTTCATTATCACATTCGCCGGTTCTGTGGCTGAGTGATCAACGAATTTGGGCGTTTATCTTATTCGTTTCTTCGGTTCGGATCCCCATACGAATAATCATGTAAATTGATTTTTAAAAATAATTACAGATTTGGATATATGTTACAGTGTGGAAATTTTAAGGGATTATTGTTGAACTCAAAACAAGTGATATTCAATAATTTTATATCTATTTTTGTGAGGATCAAAATAAGATTTACGCCAACGCTCCTGTTTGACCGATTAGTGTTTTAGTGTTTATAACATTACCTACCTTGGTTGGCTATCACAATTACTTGATATGATAGATTATTATTATTTCATAACAAAACTAGTATTTACAATAAAGGCAATTAAAGATTAAGGTAAATTTATTAATCAGTTACAAAAGCCTCAATTATCATCAATGACAATGATATTATAATGATCATTATCTAACCACTTTTTTTCTCAAAATTCAGCCATGATAATGTGCACACATTATTCCCCAAGCGAATGTTCAATAAATCGCATCACTTCCGCGGGTTGAGCTCGATTGACCGTCAAGTTGTAAATTATTTCCGAGCTTTTAATTGGGACATTCGAAAGCTCCCGAATTCGCACATTATCCGGTTCCGCAACCTGCCTATTTTACCGCCCCTTTCACATTTACGAGTGGCAGGGTTGCCATGATTTCTGCCCTTGCCTGACTCGTCATGGTAATATTTCAATTCTCACTGCCTTTCTTTTGAAAATAATATAATATTACAACTGATTTATTACGACAAAAGAAAGGGCAATGTTTCGTTCAAGTATATAATTTTTGATTACTTAGATGGTAATTTTTCATTTAGTTTGACTTGCATTCTGTTAGATCAAATACAGAAACAAGATTTATTATTTTGTGTTGAAAATGTGCGAAAAACACATACCAAAGACCACAACATAAATATATCGAATATTTTTATTTACGACTCTTTTTCCGAGCCCTGTCACAAAATTTCAGGAGTACGACAAAAAATGTTAATTAATAATATTTTAAAACTCTACATTGGTAACATTCTACAATTATTCATGATTGAGTGAATGGACACTTTCATAGTGTATTTGTATATATATTTATTTAAACATTTTTGTATTAACTACATATGAATTATTACTATCATCATGTTTCCCAAAAAGATAACAGAATTCGATCTCCAAGATCAGTCCCCTCCAAAATGGACCAGCATATTTTAACGATCGTTTATCAATCGAAAAAATAATTGAGGTATGGGGTTATATTAAATCAATTATCTTGTTATTAGAAACGAAAAGTAAAAATAGAATAATTTAATCCGTCGACTGAGGGTGCTTGATGGAATTACAATATCAAATTTTGAGTTTATTCGTATACTCGAATGCCTGAAGATGCCGAAAGACGAATCCCGGGTAGTTAGTGACGAAATACATGGAAATGTACAAAACTTCAACAATTCAAATTAGAAAAAGAAAATAATTTATTAAAAAGTGGATTTATCCAAAATAATAGCGTAAATAGAAAGAGTGTTTTGACTATATTGATTTCAATAATTTCAAAAAGGTTTGATGTTTTTTTTATTGATATAAGCATCGAAAAACAATTTTCAGACAATTTGGTAGAAACAAATGAGAACAGAAATCATTTTATTGAAAACGATTTAACAGTAGATATACATATTTATTCTTAGACGACGCCAATCTAAGGAAAAGTCACTTTTGTAATGCTTCTTAGTAATATTAGGTATTTAGTAGCTGGCACTATAAATGAAATAACCATAACAACTTTAATTATTTTTTGTAATAAGTCCATATTTCGTTCGGTCATACGGTAAGCCCCGTTTTAAATATCCATATTTATTTGTTTTCTCAGCTTTATGTGAACCTATTACATACACTATTTTTATTTTGTTTTTGTTTCAGGGGACAGAAGTTATTAAAAAGTTTATGAATATTTCTTTGCTAAAAAAACATACAACGTATTTATTTTGTCATCTCTGGAAAGGATATTAAGTCGCCGTATGATATTATTCTAAGGTGACAATTTCTTGACTAAAACATAGCTGCCAAGGGTGTCAAAATATAAACCCCTGAAGTCATATGAATTTATTTAAAATATTCATAGTTGAGTATCAAAATGTGCATTAATGTTTTTTTTTATAAACATTCTATTCTTAAATTGAATACAAAATGAACTCATTCAAAATGAATCGTGCCGACTTTACTTTTGATTGGTATTATTGCAGTTCGAGCTATAATACTTTTGTTCTATTAAAACTGTATCTGTATGCAAAAAAAGTCATACTGCTATGTCCAAAAACGCTTATTTTCAGATGCACCATTAAAGATTTTTTGCATTTTCAAATAAATACAATTAAGCCCGAAATAAGATTTCTACAGTAAAACGTTATATTGTCAATTCACTCGTATAATATTATGCAGACTCATCCCTCGATTTACCTGGTCATAGGTTCGACCAAATATCGTGTAAAGCGAAATCGGGTAAATATGGTTGGTCTTCAAATATATTTCTATCATTCCATGCTCCTTTCTGACTGTGATAATGAACGGAAAGATTTCTTATTTCTGTTCTCTTAAATGATCGTGGTTTTTTGCTCTTCCAACCACTTAAAGTTTCATTTTATAAAAATATAAATTCATGCACGGATAATCCGCAAACCGATAATCGCACATACTTCAATGCGCAACTAAGGACGCATTACAGATACCGTGTGATGATTGCAGTCAAGTATAGAAAAGAAGATAAACGGATGACCCCTACGTTTTTGAAAATATATACGTTTTAAATATGTTTTTCTTTGTCGCGAAATCATGTAATGTATCTTATTTCCTCATTAATAACCATTTTCAATGATTTAAGACTTTCCTCTTAATATTCATTTTGATGATCAAAATCGTACCTATATCAAGTAAAACGGAGAATTTTTCAAATATGTTCGAATTTTAAGCACGATGAAAATATGAATAAAAAGGAAACAAAAGATCATCGCTTAATTGAAAATTCTGACTATCTAGCTGCGTGTGATAAAATTGTCTGTGTTTTGAAAATTAAACAGTATTCATGAATTCCGTAAAATAATTAATTACGCAGAAGAAATATAAGCCAGGTTTTTGAAGGATATTTATTGTTCATCAATAAAGATTGAAATGACCAAATCGATGAAATTAAATCTCGCTAGTCGAAGCGTTATCAATAAGAGTGGAGGAAATAAGCCTGCAATTTTCAAGCTATGTGATACGTGTGGTGGAATGGAAAAGAAAACAAAAAGAACGACTACTAAAAAGCATGCGAGACCATCAAAAAGGCAAAAGAATAAAAAGAAGCATCCAAAAATGACAGGGTCGAAAAAACGTCGACGGAAGATGACATCAATGAGGGAAACTCGCAGAACGCAAGAGAAAAGGAAATTGTTAAATATTTTGTTAAACTCATTTGTTCAATTTGTTTCAAAAGTGCATCAATTTTGAATTGTGGACTGGTTCATAGACATATAATTCAGTATGAACATTCAACATTTTCAACTGAATCATGTCTTTTATAAAAATGGCATTGTTTTAAATTTGAATAGATACGTCATTTAACATATTTTAAACATTTGATTACTTTGCAAGATAATCATAGGTGGAAGGTTACGAATAAAGTTGATTTAAATACAAATATGTGAAAGAAGATCTATATTTGGAATAAAAAATGTCATTTTTGTTGAAAATATTAAGTCTATTGTTGTTTTTATTATGGCTAATTACTTGGAAACGGTTTTTTCAGGAGTCGTAAAATATTTTCAAATTTGTATAAATGGAGACGGTACACATTAAGATATTGAATAAGGATTTGCATGTACGTACATGTAACGCCATGTTTGAGTGTAGCAGAAAACGGGGTAGATGCGCTTGAACGAAGATTACGTATTCGAATACTCAGCGACTCGTTAGCTATGTATATGTTTTCAAAGATTTTGAGAAATTATAAATCACATGTTGCGAGTCATGGCACCTTACCAAAGCACAGGGTAACCGTACACTTGTGTTTGAAAACAGATGCTTGCGGCGAATAATAGGGGGGTACGGTGGTTTGATTTTGTCAGGAACTCGAAGGTAAGAGAGAGGAAAGACCAGTCTGTTATTACGTCCAAAATAAAAAAAAAGCGACGATAGACCTGGCTTGGACATGTCCTGCGGGATGCCCCATCGGAGCCAGAATCCTGCCAGTCTCTTCTACCAACGGGATGGTTTCCATCGCCCTGGAATTCCGCTGATGACTATCTGTAGGATGAATTCAGCAAAGCTACGGGACGCTGGGATGACCTGGGAGGAAGCAAAAAGACTGGCGGAGGACAGAGAAGCTTGGAGGAACTGCGTGATGGCCATATGTTCCGATTAGGGTGCGGATATGGTTAAATAAAATATACATATAACATACATTGGTAATGCGTGTTTATAAGATTATTTAATGTAAGTTATCAATTTTGTTTTAGAACACAACGGATTATAATGTGATTAAAAACATATTATTGGATTTTTTTGAGAGGGAAAAGTTTTAAGAAAATACCATAAACCTAGAGAGTGACAATTAAGCTATGGCGGTCAACCAAAATATCAACATCCCTTACAGCATACTGACATGATAGTGACAATGGTCGTGAAAAGTCTTTTATAACTTCTGACATTGTTCTATGAGGGTAAAACAAGCAAACACAAAAGTTTTCGTTAGTTTTCCCCGACTTGGGTCGTAAGTAGTATGAAGAAGATAGAAAGTTTTTGTTTATTAACATACTCGTCATATCGTTGAGAAACTTCGGAAAGACCAGACTAGATCACAAGTGAAAGCGTAAGCTTACAAAATGATCTTGCACAAAAGATATCTTTTGTATGCATTAATAATTAATAAATTAATTTTATATAAAATTTCAATTGTTGAAATCTACATTTCCATGTATTTCGTCAATAATGACCCGGGTTTCGCCTTTCGACATCTTCAGGCATTCGAGTACAAAAATGAACTCGAACGGAACTACATGGAAATGTGTAAAATATCAATAATTCAAATTTGATATTAATATTCCATCAAACATGCTCAGTCGATAGCTCACATTTTATTATATATAAACATTAATGTATAATATTATTTGAAATAAGGTAAAAAATAATAAAGTATTTATTTCCACACGAATTAAATAACACAGTTTATAATTACTTCTAAAAATATTCAATAAAATAATATTATAGTCTGAAACATTGCTTAAAATTTCTTTCAAATTTATTTTGTATAAGGACAAACTCACGCCTTTTTTTGCAAATATGAAATAAGTTTATTAAGAAACTAAACAATTTTCGTCCAATGCGAAAATTTCAATGAGTACTTAGTATAATGGCAATTTTATAGCGAGGTATTATTAGGTGGGCTTAAAAGGAGTTACTGAACCATTCACATAAGGGTCTCACTGAGAAAACTTGGCACTTTAATATTGAAGCGTAAACGGTCGTAGGCTCGTAGTGCCAGAGGCTTTGCGTTGAACCATTTGTGAGTAAGTATTATTACCACTAAACTAAAAAAAAATTTTTTTAAATAAAATAAACTTAAAATAAATGTATTAGGAATGTAATTATCATATTGAATAACGCCGAATTAAAATTGCGTAAGTTTACATTTATTATTGTAACTTTTTTTGAAAATAAAATTTTGATATACGTAATGTATATCATGAAAGTTTTTCTTGTTAAGAATTGTAAATATAAACATTGAAAACGAATTGTTCTTGATCTACATATATTTTTTGTATTAGAAAAGAAATACAAATTCAATTTTATCAAAGCGGTTATTTGATAAACCGATTCTAAGGTGATGGAATGAAAATATTATCGGTTCCATTATATTTTTTAGATTTAATTACATTTATATCAAACGATACCTAATGCTCTTTTATCCTGATTAATAAGATCCCATTTAAAAACTTTACTAAGTTAGTAACACTTTATACATTTTCATCTTGATAGCGGACCAGGATCAATGACATCAATATTAGTATAAATATACATATTTTTTCCTTTTAAAAGATGTCGCTAACTCAGATGATTCAGCAATACTCTTCGCTTTTAAGCTGACAATATGATAATAACTACGAAATCTCCATGTTCTTTATGTATACGCATATGAAAGTGTGCCTAACCATACTTGAATGTACATCTCAAAGACCAATGAGCCCTGGTAAAATATTTATAGTGAAAGGAATATTTTAGTTGGCCCTGGGACTCATATTAAATCCTCTGTCGTATTATATTAATTAGATTTGGCATTGTGACGTCATATCCGGCGCCTGTGTACCGATCCTCCATTAAAATTGCATAAAGCTCGGCCAGGTTGCACGTCATTGATCGCCTGTCACGTCCCTACGCCGAACCCACCTTCAATGGGAACATGTACGTACGTTTTAGTGTTGTTTTTGCCGAGAATAACTGAGAATTCGCATTTATGTCAATATGGCGTAATATCAGACCCAACTACGTGTCTGTAAATACTTTTCAAATAAATGAGATTTATAAAATACATGGCGTGCAATAACGCTTAATATTCCAGATGCTATCGAACACAAATCCATAAATCGACTGAATAAACAATTTATCAATCTATCGGTACTAGCATTTGAACCCGTGAACACCGCAATCGAAACCAACAATATTGACCACTTGTCCACAGGTCCAGCATATCTCAATACATATATATCTTGATTTAAATTTGAATAAACAAAACAAAAATAGATAATATCGATGGTGTTTTGGCTAATTGATGTAACCCGCAAAACTGAAATTGTTCAGAAGAGAGTAAAAACTGTTTTTATCGAAAACATTATATAGTGAGTTGCGTTATGAAGCTTTGAAGTACACTCCTGTAAATTCCCATGTTTGGGGATACGGGATTATAGTAGGGAGTGTCGATATGATAGTGGCTTACATAAAGTAGTCGGGTCAGAATTTTTAAACCTCAAACTAAAGTAAAATGATGTTTACCTTCCAAAAATGGTCCATTTATTTTTCTAATTTACATCATTTGGTCGAGCTCTGCTATGTCGTCTTTAAAATGAGATCCAATCATTAACTCGTTTTCGTATTTTTTGAGGGTCACCTCAATTGGTCAAAATACCGTCGATATTTTGAAAAACAGTTTTACGCATCATTTTAATTTTAGAGAAAAGAGGGAAATTGAAAACTAGCATAAATTTATAAATGAATTGAAGTTTTTTAAGGACAAGATCATAAGAAAATGATGGATTCTGAAAACGTTGCTTATATTTCACACAAGTAGCTTGTCATAGTTTTTTTGTAACTGTTGTAATACTTAACAAGTTAACAATCCATGATCTCTGTATAAGTGCGTTTTATAATAATAACAAAAATATTTATATACATTTTTCTTCAATAACTAACGATTAATACATAGGTGCTTGGTTTTATTTCTTAGATCTATTTTGTCTACACATAATACGTTGATAAATTTTCCAACGAATATCAGCTTCTGTCGCAGAAAAGCTAATGTTTTTGGACACCACATAATGCCGCAAAATACAATAACGTTATCTTGTTTGACTGCACAATGCAGGCCGATGCTTAAATTTTCATCGCCTGGTTAGTATTGTTGAGCAAGAACAAAGTAGCCACAAATAAGATTAGTAAACCTATGTACCAACAGAACAATAGTATTATAATATAATAGGTAAATAAGATTTATATTTCGGATATGAAGAATTTTTACATCTCATAATTTTAGATTACCATTCATTATTATAAATCCGTCCTTTTTTGTACGTGTAAGTTGTTCATACAATACTGGCGGCTGAGCTCATTAGTAAGTTTTAACTGACAATATTTCGTCGTTGTTCTGGAAGAAGACACTAACTGAAATATACTAGTTTTGAGTAATTGTGCTTTGAAGTTTGTCAAGTGTTTGAAATGCTATACATTTTTCATTTTGTTTATTTGTACAAAACTGTTTTTAAGTAATAGTAAAATTTATAAAAATAACTGTGTTCTTTCATACGGTAGATCTTGAAATAAGAAATATTTTGGTATAACTAACTCAATATGTCATACTCTCAATACGATTTAGTGTTTTCTACCAGAACAGCGACGATTTAATTCTTTCAAGTTTCTTTATCCATTGCATTCTGAGAAACAAAAAAACTACTAGCGACACTAATTCGTGAAATCTACTTAGTGTAGCAATAAGCGTTATTAAAAACGTTAATTTGACATGTCATTGTAATCATAGTTATGTTGCACGAAAATTTTCCAAAACGACTGCTAGAAAAATTTAAATTCGATTCGATTATATGGCTAAAGATTTTTAATAACGAAATAATGTTAAGCTAATATTTTTAATAAATATGTCACATATCTGTAAAGCAATAAAAAGCTCGAAATAAATGTCAACTCAATTGCAAAACTGCATCCAAAAAGGACAATCGATCTAAATTTATCATGAACAACTTTATACGGAAATATATCCACGATGTCTTTAAGGATTTACCTCGACGTCAATTTTCGCTAACAATGCTTTTCGTGATGCTGACCTCATTTAACAGTATTATACTTTCAGCTGAATCAATATTTTCTAATTCAACCTATAGAAGATTTTAAATAGGCTCTCAGAAATGATAAACAATAAATGTGATATAATAACAAAGTATTTAGTTGTACAAATTTGTTTATTAAGTAGTGATAGCTATTTCGGCTTTACGCCATCGTCAGAAATATTTTTGACGATGGCGTAAAGCCGAAATAGCTATAAACTACGTTATAAATTTTTTTGTAGAACTAAATACTTATTTTATTCTATTATTCTACCAAGTAAATGCCAATTCAATCAATAAACAATAAACTAACCTGTTTTATTGATATACTAATGTTACGATAGTGATTTATAATTATTAGCTGATGAATTAACCACTTGCTGTGCCAACTTGCTATTCTATTGGCTGTATAAAATGTAACGATAAAAGACGGCAGGTGATATATTTATTTGAATTGAGGAATACATGTTATTGAATTGAAATAGCTATTTCATGAATTCTCCAATTAGAGTTTGCATTCCCCCCAGAGAGAAAAAAAGTTCATACCAGGATTTAACATATTTCAGTTTGTATTTCAACAAAACAAATACTTAATAATATTTTAGCTTTAATTGTTTATAGATGTGTATTGTGTAATGTTTCATATATATTCATACAATATGCATTGAATAATTGTGCAGGAAATGCTAAGTAAAATACCAATTTGAATTGTTTTTTTTTGCCTATTTTTTCTATAATTTATGAGTGGTAGGCAAGCCGTAGCTCGTGAGCACAGAAGTGCCTGGGAAACCTATTAAACGTGTTTATCATAAACATGAGATTTTTTATTATTTCAGAACTGCGTCACGTATATTAAAATTTTTCAACAACACCTTTACGAGAAATAACCAGAGTATAGAGATTGAGGTGGATGGTGATATTGCTATTTTATTTGTTAGTGAGTGCATTGGTGACCCATGAATCATGTCAGTGAATAGGTGAACCCCCACTTGAATTGATCGTTTTTCGATTCAATAAGAGTGTTAATAAATTAAGTCCCCAGCACCGCCATCTAGAAAAATCAAGATAAAGTGCTTTTTGTCATAAGCAAGTCATTCGGGGTGATATAGTACGATGTTGTTTACCACTACTCTATTTGAAAGATTTTTCTATTATTTGAAACAATTTTCTATTATTTCAGAAAAAAACGGTTATTTAAAAAATCTGTTGGTCATTGGAAACAACTCAAAAATAAACTATTTAGTACCAGATTGCTACAGTGATGTGTTACTTTCGTGTGGTGTATTAATATGAGTATTTTTGTTTTTCTCTTTTTTTAGCGTTACAATCTTTTCACTTAACTTTTACAGCTGACAGTCATTGTTTTACATAAACTTATTGTATTATTATAGCCCTATACACTAATATATATTGTATTATTATAGTACCTATAAGTAGGCATATTACACGCGCATAATTACATTTATTTATAGGAATAAGTATATATTTTGCAAATGAAAACAAAAACCACTTCACAGCAACCAAGCTAATAAAAGCCACACTTCAATCTACGCAACACTATACAGAATAACTTTACATTTAAATTGAAAATAATTGCTTAGCATTAAGATGTTAGATAAATAAAATCATTATTTCGCACAGCCGGCGAAGTGAAACAAGTAAGTTTTTTCACAGGTTTTATTGCAAAAGTTTTAATTTGCCAACTCATTCTACGCCATCATGAATTTTATGAAAGGCGTTACCGTTTTTATAGCACATTTCAGAAAACTTTCGACGGCGTGCCGGTTGCTGTTTGATTTATTTATTTTTAAATGTGACGCCATTTAAAAAGTTATTCGTATGCTGCATACAACTTTACATTTACATTGTAAAAACATTAATATAATTGCACCCTTTATTTGTAATGTTACTAATTCAACACAATGGGCAGCAATTCAATTTTGTGTATTCAAAAGAAAATACAGTACAAAAGGTCCACGAAAATATACCCACAACAACCCATAGCTCTAGCTTCTCTATACGGCTATATACAACGCCATGAACTGTCATGGCTATCAACATATTTATTATTGAAGAGCTTAAGATTTAAGATATATCTACACTTAACCATCTGCTAAGATCATCTACGACTGATGGTGTAGTTCTTCAGCCATATGACTTGGAAGAGTAGTGACAGCTTGGAGCAACTATTCGTGTGAAACGTTGTACTTTTTGATGATCAAATGATGACTTCTAGAAAAAATCGTCTTCGTTCCACGAAGATCACCGTTCGCAATGTATTGTATATGTCAACAACTTAGAAAAACAATATATTCCGTCAACTTCAGTGGTCTAGAGTTAGGAGCGTACCCTAACGCTCAGATGGGTCTGGGTTCAAGTACCTACAAGGTCAATATCGAATTTAATTTTTCCGAAAAAATATTTTTAAGATTTTGGACACAGGTGTTTGTGATGCTTTTCCCCCCGAGTTATTCTGGTGTGACTTATACCCATAATAAGTTCATGTTCTTCTACTTATCATATAAAAATATGTACATTTAAATCGATTTGTTTACAAAAATTAGCACTTTCACGTCGAAATGAATTTAATGACAATATTGCTTATAAATTTGATAAATTCAAAAGTTTTTCGAACATTAGTATACGCTTGAAATACCACCAGCAAATATTGACATTATTACTCTATGTAGGTTAATTGCCCACCGTTCTAGGTATACATTACATTCAGAATTTATAATAGGCTATTTGAAAGAAAATCAATATTTTAGCCTGGCTGTATCCTATTTCATTTACGAAAAAAAAATATCGATTGTAAAATACATGACACCATTACATTGTTATAATTTAAGACATCGACTGAGGGTGCTTGATGGAATTTCAATATTAAATTTGGATTATTGAGATTTTGTACACTAGTGTACAAAATCTCAATAATCCAAATTTACCATTACATTGTGTTTCTATCAAATTATGATTTTATATTATGTATATTATACAATTATTTTTACTACATTTTTTCAATATTGATGATCACATTAAAAGTATTTAATACAACTTAAAGGATTGTATGCGTTCCAATTGATTTTTTTATTAATAATTCTCTTAAGCGTTGCTCTAATCTCTTTTGCGTGTTAAAGTACATAGCTCATACAAATCTGGTCAATTAAAACTAAAACGGTATCCAATAATATACACCCAATTGACTTAAAACTTGAATAAAAAACAGTGTTGTTCGATTGACTGACAAAAAGTACTACAAAAATATCTTTCCTCTTTTAAAAAAAATCGGTTTATCAATTGAATCACAGCCATTAATTTACTCTTTTAAGCCATTGTACAAAGTTAAAATTCGTGACCTGCATAGTTTTCATTCTGTCACAAACGTTTTTAAAAATGCATGATGTAATAAATGTACTGTCTTTATTGAATAAATTAAACAATGCAATTTGTACCATAAAATCTCATATTTACTTTCGGAGGACCTTTGAGACCTAGATAGGTGTGTTCAACACCTAGTTACGCCAATGACTACAGGGCGTAAATGTTTGTACAAAAATTCTCATAAAGGTTTTGTTAGAAATAAGCTTTATGTATTATGTTGTTTATCGGTTATGCTGTTATGATATTGTTTAATAGAGTAAATGGCGTAACGCCAAAACAGCCATCCATAAAAAGAAGCTTAAGAAGAAGAAACTAATTATTTTGAAACCATTTGTATTATTGGCTTTCTGTAGTAGAATTTTGTGAATAATAGATGCATATTGGAATTAGAAATTGTTTGATTTCACATTATCTAAAACAAATTAACGTGACAGTCGATTCTCATGTGAAACCTGTTCGGAAAAGCTAAAGTTTTGACACCAATAAAATATAGCTCGTAACAAACTTATGAAAAGGTTTTTACGGCTCAGAGATTATTGTATATCCTATCTCTCCCCTCGGAATTACCAAGGGAAGCATTCGATGGGAAGTTTTAAACTATCTTTCACAAAAGGATAACACTCAGGAATGTCTATTATTTTATTTTGCCGTTCAACACACAAAGGAAACGCAATCAAGTGTCGAACACGAACAACACAAACGACTTTAATAATTATTCCTCAATTCCGCGATGTATAACGTAAACAATTTTTATCAAACGTCTATATTTTATAAAATAAAAATATATTTTATAGATATAATATAAACGTAGAGAAAAATCCAACAAAAATAACGATTAACTTTTAGCATAAGACCGAATGATGACAAATCAAATGTATTTATAATAGACCGAATGTCTTAATTAATGTGATAAGACAAATTAGGAAAAAGTCTGTTACAAAAAAATCGTGTACAACCATGTTAATGTTTCAGTAGTTGACCACTTTCTTTTGCAGTAGTCGACCATGTCTAATCAGAGGGTTTCATGACAGCCTTTCATCAGAGTTACCTCAGAGCTTCCTGTAAGACCACTCTTGACTGAATCAAGTAGCATATGCTTACATTCACAGATATCCTTAGAAATTCTCTTAATAAATTCAAAATAAAATACTTTCTGCATGAGGTGTTGTTTTCAAATGGCCGCTATGACACCCCAATGGTAATGCGTTAGTTCCTCAATCCGACGAAAGATGGTTTAACTTGTTTCAACTCTACAATTTATAGCAATCCCACGTCTACGTTTCTTATTTTGGGTATTTTTATTGAAAAAAGCTCAACTATCAATACTATTTTCGAATTTTGTTTACGAAATACCTGAAAAACTATGACAATTATTGCAAAATCTTTCAAAAAAACTCTCAATGTTCGAAGTATTATAATTGATTTTAAATAATATAAAGTCAGCACAGTGAGACACATAAAGATGAACTTACAGTAAATTTGAATATTTCGTCATCCGTCATGGTGCCCTGTATCAATTTTTTCCATACTATATTTCTCAACTAGTTTTCTTGATATGTTTTGTATCTAGTCTTTATAATTATACATTTATTGGTTTTTTTTGATAATTTTTACAAATATATCATGCAGAAACCTGTTGGTAGTATTTTTACATTTGTTAAAAAGACAATTATAAGGCTATAATTTAAGACATCGACTGAGGGTGCTTGATGGAACTTCAATATCAAATTTGTATTATTGAGATTTTGTACACTTCCATGTATTTTGTCACTAACGACCCGGGTTTCGCCTTTCGGCATCTTCAGGCATTCGACCACACGAATGGACTCTAACTGATAGACAGTAAACAGTGTCTAACGTTTATATAGAAGATACAAATACGACAAATATTATTTACGAGGTAAGATATTATACGTCTGAGATGAAACACCTAACAGATGTCACTACACGTGGAATGATTGTATATATTTACCCTTTCGTCGGATTGCATCCCGTCGAAACCCACAATACTATTATAATTGTAAAATCACTGGTAATTCCATAAGAAGTTGGAAAGCGACAATTCGCCACTCTGTAAATGTGGTGTTTACAAAATAAGGATTAAAGCAATTCTCGAAATTTTAACTCAGGTATCAGTGTGGCTCTCAGACGTTTAATATCTTACCTCGTAAATAATATTTGTTACATAAAAATGAACCTACAGTAAATTTTAATATTTCGTCATCCGTCATGGTGCCCTGTATCAATTTTTTCCATACTATATTTCTCAACAAGTTTTCTTGATATGTTTTGTATCTAGTCTTTATAATTATACATTTATTGTTTTTTTTTGATAATTTTTACAAATATATCATGCAGAAACCTGTTAGTAATATTTTTACATTTGTTAAAAAGACAATTATAAGGCTGTTTCAAAGAATTTAACAGGTGGCATTCATGTTTCATGTTAAATAATATGTTTACTTAAAATTGCACAAAATAATTTTCTTCATTACATATAATAAAGTGTATTACAAAAATTAAACATTCAACAAATATATTTTAAGATTTAATATTAAAATGTACAGATTACAGGAAATTCAAATTATTTCAAAGATTTATTTTTATTAATTTTCCACGACGTTTAAGATCAAAAGTGCCTTGACAAATTGTGAATAAACACAGCGAAACTGAAATATAGCAAAAGTTGAATAAGTAATTAATTATTTCAGACAACGCCACTAACGCATTAATCATATTATTTTATTTGTAAAATTTACTTATCAAAGAAACTTATTTCCACGAAGCCAAATAATAACTTAACCAACACTAATTAAAAGTCCTGAGCAAATCTAAACTCTTAAAGAAAAGTTTCAAGACAAATAGTAAGGCAATATTTCTTCGTATTATCCCTGTACACCTATATGTTTTCATTATAAGAAATCTTTTAATTTTTTTGATAGCTTAAGCAAGATGAATGTTTCAATTTAAATTCAAAAAAAAGTTTTGTAGTATCAGGAATTTTTTCACAAAACACCGAGTACTTCATTTAATTAATCAGAACGATTCAATCTTTCGTTGAACAGTTGGTGAAATATTTGAATTGTTTAATTTACCTGCATATTGTTGAGCATAGTATAAATACCGATTTTTGAATAATGAAAATCAGATACCAATATACCGCGACATAATTTTGACGCGTTTAACTTTGAAAGTTAATTAACACTTTCTATAAAACTTTATAGAAGTTTTGTTAACGTAAGAAGAATACATGCGGATTTTGTACCCAGATGGCAGCACTGTTGAAATTTAAAAAAATAATGCAGTATCGAAGCCAATTTGATTTTGATTCGTTTTGAACAGCCGGTCGTGGTGTTGATTTTTTATGAAAATGTAGAGAATGTTGATTCATTGACATATCTAATATACAAAAATCAATGTGGGTTTGTTCGGGAGCGAAACCGGTCCTGATCATTATAAATATGTGGAAGTAGTACAAATGAATTGTGTTTTATTTTTTTAAATATGATGTCTTTCCACCAAAATTTGACAGTTAACACCTTAAAAGAGAATGTTTTTTAGTTAAGCAGAGGTATTGAGTAGCCCTTGGTGGTAAAAATATGAATGAATGTGCAACATATTTTTTTTTATTGTTGAATTTGTAAGCTGTCAGCATGGAATGGTAAAACACGATTTAAAAACATTTCTTGAAATAAATTGGATTAGCCATATTTTCAATTTGTATTACTAATCCGTACACCAAATGCCGGATGTTTTTTCTCATCTCAATTATGAGCAGAATATATGATAGCATAAAGGAAAGTAGATTTAAAATTTCTGAATTTATAGTAGTTACAGTGATTATTTGTATCGTGAGCCAAAGTTACCCGAATTGCCCACCTTGTTTTATATATATTTATATATCAATTATAACAATTAATATATTTATGTATATTAAATTTCATCATAAGACATTAGTTCATTTCTATGTAGAACAATACCACACATAAGTGCAATGGCGAACCATAAAAATACAAATACAAAAAGCCTCAGAACTGGCTCAAAGTTACCCAGATTGACCGTAATCTATTCACATCAACCAAACGTACTTTCAAAAATATTAAAATGTATGGCTCTTGAAAAGTATTTAAATGAATGAACTACTAATTGTCCGTTCTTTTGTAGTACAACTTTGACCTCTGCTCTAGTGATATCTAAATTCAAAACCTCTACATGAACCACTGAATTTCAAAGGTCATTTATATTTTAGTGAACGTGGCTTACGTAAATTGTCATGCATATATTAACGCCATTGATAATACATTTTCATTTAGAATGACTATTAAATAAATCAATTTACCTTTTCACGGCCAAAAACGACAAGAATTAAATATTAAAGCTGAACAGTGGACAAGTAATTAGTAAAAACAAATAAACAGTATTAGCCGATTCTTACGGTCACACGTCTCATAGAAGCAAATGAGAACCACGATAGTACTCAATCAAAATTAAAAAGTAAGTAGGTTTTTTTAAGAAACAAACATGTTAAAAAAAATGATTTGCATCAAGATAACGAAATCATTCAATGTGATTATCACTGTTTCTTCAAAGTTTTAATTGAACTGTCATTTAAAGACAGTTCAATTAAAACTTTGAAACACGATCTCTACAAAAATCTTTACCAGAGAGATGATTTTAATTTATACTTTAGTTATATTATTTTATCAAACAATACAAATTTGTTGATTGAATTGGTATTTACTTCATTACACAATATTAAAGTATTTAGTTCTATAAAATTGGTTGCGGTTTTGAGTAATTAAACAGGTATATACTGGGACATTCCTCTTCTTATTCTTTGATACTATTCATATCCTACAATTTTCCTATCGCTTTGCTTCCTCTAAGGAGTCTAAGGTCAAGAATACATTTCTTGGGTGCCCGAAGTATCTCATTCCGATAGAAATGTTAATAACGTAAAATGAAATGTTTACTCGAGAAGAAGTGTTAATGTTGACCTCTCTTATGAAATAAATGCTGGAAATTTATTATTTGAATGCTTTAATTGAGATTTAATGGGGAAGCAAACTTAACCAGATTATAATGAAATTGATCATATTGTACGTTGTGAACCACCCGATGTGAACTTTTTACAAATAATTTTTCTCATTTTGAACCAGTTATGGCAAGCTGAGATTGCACTGGCATCACGGTTTTCACAGCCATTTTATCGTCGTGCACAAATATTCTATGAATATTATTTGAAAGGAATTTTAATTTCACAAGATCTGCACACGACGTATAATGTAAGGAGAACAATATTTATTCAGATTGTCCTAGACTTACGACCGAAATACCTTCTTAAACTTTGGTCGTCTAGTCGACCCGGTCGTAAGTCGAATTCCATACAAAATATTAAAATTAAATATTGTTCGGATCAGGTTAGTTTTTGCGTCATTTTCATTGGTGGAAATAAAGCAGTTGCATCCGAAAATGGTACGAATACATTTTAACACATCAACGCGTGTTTTTCAAGTCTTATATTGTAGCTATCAAATGACAATAACAATATTATCGCAAGTTGACATCTTCCAATAGAGCGCGGTTTTGTCAGCATTCAAATTTTGTTCCATTACATATTTTTCATTTCATGAATCAAAAGTTTCGATAAAATCGTCAGCAGCCTTGTAATCGGCACTAGCTGCGTCTCCACTCATTTTCATATTTTGATAATTCGCCCTTTTTTAAAATCTAGCAAAATTTCCATTGCTTGCAGTAAATGTTTGGTTATAGTTGCCATGTTCTTTTAATTTCAGGTTTTCAAAAAGGCTTCGCGCTTTTGTTTCTGTGGTCACGAGGCTTAGATAGATTCGTTTTTAGGTTCTCAAGTTAGGTTGTGTGGTAGAGAAAGAGATAAACCCACCGCATGTCGATGGTACATATATATATTTATATAAATAAATATCAAAATTTGAAAATGTTGTTACTGATCTTTATTCCCGTATGCATCAACCGTTAGCAATAGTGTTATGTGATGCAATAAAAAAAAAACTGTTCAACTTTATAATAGTGATTCTTAATCTACACTTTTGAAAAAAAAGATGAACCAAACGATAAATGCGAAAAAACAGTGAATGAGGGATAAGGAGATAATGCAAACTTTTAAAAACAAAAAATTCAAATTATTTTTCACAAAAAAGAGGTTGGTAGATATAAACTTATCTGCAATATTTAAAATAGTCCTTAACCCTTCCGTATTCATTGAGTAACAATGAGTTACTTCGGCCTTTTAACCTTTAAATTATCTGTGAAATACGTCATACAAAAATTGAAAATAGTTTTACATATAATTAAAAATACATTGTAGTTAACGTCTTCTTTGTATAATAAATCACAATTTGAATACCTCGTCAATTTTCCCATCGAAAAATACAAAATTATGGTATAGTAACAATTAGTGTTGTATAGTAACAATCCAAGATGCATGACGTACCGTATGTAACCATTTTGTTTCAAACGGCATCGAGACTTCTCGAGCTTGTTCTGCTATGAAGAATTTCGATTCTTGCGTTTTTCAACAGATGACGTAAAATAATTACTTAATACTACATAAAACCATATTTCACATTTTGACATTGTCATTTCGCTTTATAAATGCGTTTATTTTACAAAACCCACACGATAGCGAAATATGACTGCATGTGATCCGAAGGGATTTTTTTTATCATGAAAACGGGAAGGTTAATTAAAAATAATAATAAGTTTGTCTTGATTGCTAAATGTGGGCATAAATGTGTTAATAATTTCGAACAAAAACGATGTTTCAGAAAAATATGTCAAACTCTGGCATCGCTCATGGCTATATACAAATTTAAATGGTAACTATGAATGGAATAGTACCACTTTGAACTGTCGTCAGGTGTCGATTTATATTTAATGCGGCAACACAGTTAGTAAAGCAGTCATAGTGAACGAGGATAATATGGTGTATTGGCGCAATTATTCATGGTGCCAGGTGAACGGGGTTTCATCATTTAATCTTGCAATACAAACTGCTGATACGAATAAACCTCATACTGAATGTTTGAACATTAACGTTGCCCTCTGTTTATTAATGTGTACACACGGTGACTATGTTTGACGATATTTTAGCGCTGCGAGAGTTATAAAATCAATTTCATTACGGCACGTACCCATACTTCGGGCTTGAAGTCTGTTTACTTTACGAGGCCATGTTATATCGATGTTGACACGCCAAAGTAACACTCTTTTAGCATATTACTCACAGTTATGCTAACAAAGCATTGGGTTTTTTATGTTTTCATTTTGATTGCTATAAAGAAGTATTATCGAGAGCAGTAGTTGGCAACCTTATTATTAAGACGGGCAATATGAACGGCTTGCTAATGACAAAAGTGATGCCAATTTTGTGATGTATAATGGAGTTGGAAGTAAACAGAGTGAAAACACAGGTCTTTAATCGAAACAAATTAAAATAAATTACTCAAAACACATTAAACGTTAATTTTCAAACATAGCTATCTTAAAAAAAGCATTATTTGGATACTTTTTGTTATAATCAGATGAAAGTGGACACATGTGTGGAGTATAATATCTGTACAATGATTATAATTCTAGGTACTGCGCCCCCTCATCGATTGTTTGGTTTTTCAATCTATTCTTTATACGATGCATGCTTGAAAATTATTCTTCGAATTAAATTTTGGTAATGAGCAGTGACCTGGCGACCTTCGTATTATTCTATATCACGTACAACTTTTCTTTGTTGATATTCCGCCAAAAGTAAGAATAGCATTTCTTAAACCATATCCGCCCCTAATTTGGTGCATATTTATGTTCTCTTCATGGAGATCGTCTCAAAGGAAGTTTTTTTACGAGAATAATATTACAAAAAAATGGAATATCAAAATACTGGTATTTTTCATTTTCAAAACCAGGGTGAGATTACCACTATGGCCAGTATTGAGAAAACGGATGAAAATTGTAATCCCTAGTTTGGTAAATAAATTGTTATCGAAATGAAATAAAATGTTTAGATCCACATTTTTTTAGTAATGTGTTCGGAAGGTAAAACATAAATATTTTATTTAAGCAGTCTATCATTCGAAATTTGAATACAGTTGCAAATTTATCTCACTGACGTAAAAGAGTAGCTGTATTTTTTTAAGAGCTGAAGCTCCAACGAGGGGTTATGAATTTTATATATAAATTTGATGGAAGTCTGTTACGAAAAATATCCAACTGCTGTCACTGATAAGTGATGTAAAATATTCAGCAATTCGTCTCTAGCATGTGATAACTCAGACGAATATTTGATGGGCCTCATAATAGTAGAAAATTCAATATTATTTTGCGAACATTCCAAATGTGTTGAGAATTTCTCAAATTCCCGGCAGGTAGAAAACCCGTCTGGTAAATTTTCGGCGTAGGTTCGATTAAAAGGAAATTAGCGAGGCCCAGTGATTTTATAATAATTATGCTTATTTTATGTAAGTAGAGCAGGAATTTAATTTTCAAACCACGAGCGTATATATTAAATATAGGTTAGTTCATTTAAATTACAAGTATACTGCGTTATACTATAGTATTTATATGAAGATAGTAAGACAAGCGCAAGTGAGCGACCATTTTGAAAGAATATTTATAGATCTCGTCTGGGTTTTATAACTACCATTAATAATTGTTACTTCAAATCTTTGTAAAAATTTATATGAATAGGTTAAGCACTTTTAAGGTGTAAACTGTCAATTCTTGGTGGAAAGACATTATATTTTAAAAAATAAAACACAATTCATTTGTACTACCTCCACATATGTATAATGATCAGGACCAGTTTCGCTCATCACGAGCATTATCAACTGATAAAAATACAAACATGACAGGCTTACTTATATAAAATTGAGAGTAAAAATGAAGGTATATAAAACTGATGGTTCATGAACTGAGACAAGAAAATACTGATTAACAAACAAATTATACATACATCAAATGAAAGAGTCTACAATTAAAATGTTATGGACCTCTTGCAAATCATTAAGTACTAATCTGAAATCACAAATATAGCTACATTAAAAGTCCATTTAGCTGAACAAAATTTTTAATGACATTACTAATATAATATACAATAATGAATCAGGGAAATTATAAGAAAAAATTAATGAACCATTTAAAAATAATCAAATATTAAGTATGTAATTAATATGAATAATAAACAGCCATTTTTTTAGAATAGGTTAAGATTATTCACGATTAATATCAATATTAAATCAATATTAATCTACGATACACTTCAATCAATAATAATACTTGGACTTAGTGGTCTTTTTTCTTAAATAGAGACGATGTAAGCTGTTTACTAATTGTCACTAAAGGTGTACTTGAATGCCAGAATGTCAAAAGGCCCATACCAAGGTTGTTATAGACAAAACATCTTGAAGAGTAAAAATTTAAAGGATTGAAAAAGTGTAAGTTTCCTATATCATATTTTAATCACTCAAAAAAATGAAAGTGATATAGGTCAAGTGTTCTATTTTCCGATTGGAAGCTTCCATATAATGATTTCTTAATGGATTTTTGAATAAACTACAAAGATGCTTAAGATGTGTTTATCCTATGAAATCAACCATATCCCATTTCGTTTATTAGGCGTAAAGAGAAAGAGTAGCTAAGAATAATTAATCCTTTCCTAACACAATCTTTCTTTCCTTATCCTCTCTGAAAAGAGTGATTGAGGAGCAAATATTATATCAAACGATATTTAGAGAAAGCTCTTTGTAAGTCGTCAACCTTTTTATACCTATCGCCCATTTTTGCATAATAAAATTTCCTTACCACCCACTAACATCGCAGTAATTCAATCCTGTGTAAGGATGCAATAATTTCTAGAAGATGAAGGATTTGAAAAAAAACTTTTTAAATCTAACTATTTACATATTAAAGAAATATTATTACAATATTATCATTTTTAAAATTATATTTAATTGTTAATGAGAGCCTCGAGCCTGATGTTGTGAGAATAAATATTTAATGTACACTTTTTATTTAATACACGATACAACACAATTTCACGAGTGACGTTTAAAACAAAATCTAAGTTTCTATGTTGACAAACAAACAAGTCGAAAGTCGACCGATAGGCCAGAACAGGACACATATTTTCTTTTATTCGGATAGGTATAAGCTAGAAACGTAGAGAAAAGGACAAAAATACCCCATCCCTATGAACCTCAACTCTCGGCCATCGGGTTAGCCTAGCGAATTATTTTCAAAATATCTTTATGTAAACCTAGCCGCGAGTCGAGCTTAACAGATGGTTTCCGTGAAAACAGATAAAAAAAAGACTTAAATTACCCACCACCCACCATGGAAACGTTAACCGCCCACTAGTGGGCGTTACGGACCAGGTTGACTACCACTGGTGTAGAGAGATTACTGATTGAAGGATACAATTGGAATGGATTATAATTAGCCATCCACGTATTGTGGGATGGGTTGGATATTTTTACGCGACTGTTGTTATATATGATAACAAAGTTAATAATTTTGAAGTTATATAACAGGGAAAAAGTTCGGTTAAATAGTTAGAGATCATGATTTCAAATGTTCAATTTTGTGAAAAAAACCTTGTCAGTAGTTGTACCTGGAAACTTATAAGCACTAAGCACAATAGCTTGTAAATGTCGACATATAATAGTTTCGTTGCCTTGTAGATTTTCGGTTTTATTTTCAATATAGAAAAGTTTTAATCAATAATGCGTTTGATAAATTAACCCTTTTGAAAGAGTTATTTTTTTCTCCTTGCGTGTTTACTTTTTTCTATTGTGAATACAGAGATGAAAAGAAAGAAAACGTGAATTCGATGGTAATAAAAAAGCCATTTGTCAAAATTCGCCTCTTACTGCCAATGGAATTTTTGTTATTTTGGCATCATAGCTTTTTCTATTTTGTCAAAATGTTCAATAATACTCTAAAAATGTTATGTTACGAATAAACTTAATGTGGAAATATACGAACATATTACAAGACCAAACTCAATTTTTCAGATCGAGTAAGTATATGATATGTTCATCAGATAATGCTCGCGATGTGCGAAACTGGTCTTGTTTGTTGTGTGTTGTATTGTACTGTGTTTTATTTATATAAATTAATATTTTACTATGCCTTTCCACCAATAATTGACAGGTAGCACATTAAAAGTAATACACTATCATTAAAAACGTTTTTTGTCCTTACGTATGTATAAACTATCATATGAGCAAGCTATTCTTTTTAAATGTCAGCCTGAAAATAATAATATTTAATGCTTAATCAAGAGCACAAAGTATTCTAAAAGTACGACAAGGTTTGCTATTATTCTAAATTGTAATCAATTGCATCATCTCCACTAGCTGTGAATGTATTGCTTATCATAGAAAGTGTTACATTATGCAGTAAGTGACATGGTTCACGATATTTATGTTCATACTTTTACCTGTTAAATAATGATTCAGTTAGAACTAGGGATTCCAATATTGATATTAGCGAAAAGGGATCCAAGTATTGATTTTTTTCCAATACCGAAATACCGGTTTTGAAATTGAGAATTAAGCAAAATTAAAATGTAAAGTTAATTTATTGAATAAAAAAGTAAGCGAGGTCAGCAATTTTTATGCGTTGGTTTCTATCAAACGTTGCATCTGTGCTCAAATTTTGGATTACGTTGTTACATTTTGACGAGTTATTGAATCTGGTTTTTGAGGTTCATTTTGAATTTAAAAAATAATATTATTGTGGACTCGACCGGTGTTCCATCGTAATTATAATATCGATTTTTCCTCATTACATCTGTTTTTGTAATACTGGTATTGCAAATTGTAAAAACGATATTTAATATAGAATATCGAATACCGGACCGGTATGATTAGAAATATATTCATCTGGTATAAAAAAATTATGGCTGACATTTATAATATATGATTAATGCACAACGCTCTCTAGATATAAATCGTATTTGAAATTATGTAGTTCTCAAATACAATTTCCATTTGAACGTATTCTTCGGTATGGAGTTGTGTGCTATCTAAAACATCTTGAGATCGCGTCTGAAAACCTTCTCAATGCTCGGGTACACCTTTATGTGACTACTAAAGTTGTATAGGGTAAACTTCCGGATGTTTATCGTCCAAACTGTAGAGTTCTCGAATATTACAAGATTATCTAAAGTAACATCACCTATATCCATACATAATATACAAATAAATAGACCCAATATGAGATAAGGAAACACATTTAATACGGAAGGTTTTGACATAGTTGCCCATTAAAGCCTGTGCTGACGACCAAGTCTAGAGGAGATATCGGCTACATATACACGCAATGCTGGTTTTGCTGACCAGATGAGGTTATAAAATTTAATGGAAACGCATGTATGAAAAATCTACTTTCATTCAAAGGATAAGACCGGGCTCAGCCAAAAATTGTTTTAATGTTTCATTAGAGTCTAATTATATTTTCGATAAATTCAGCGGTAACTTTTTGAAAACTCAACTTTTATACAGTTTTTTTTACCATGTCCGCTCCCTACGTGGAAAACATGGTTTTGTAATGGAGGTATCTTAACAGAATTTTTATATGATAACTGTTTGATACTCAATTGCTCAATCTCTCTTTTTTCGAAGAGAGTAGGGATAGAAGGATAGGGCTAGGACAGGACTAGTGATAGTTAGATAATCGTTCTCGCTACGCCCCGTGAGGATCGGATGGGTGGGAAGGAGTTTTTAGACATCACAAACACTAGACTACGAACAGATATCCATAAATCAATTGAAAGATCAATTTATGAAAACCATCCGCACCGGGAATTGAATCCGAGACTTCCGTAACCGTAGCCAACGACGCTACCAACTGCGCCACGGACACCGACGATTTTTATATTACATGTATTATAACTTTGTTACTGGTTGTGTTAAAAAGTGATGTCGTTGAGAAGCATTTTCGGAATAACTCTTTTTTATTATAAGCTAGCATCGATTGTAATTATTTATATTTTGACAATGTAGTTAGACTTTTCAATCCATTCTAAGCTAACAACTTTATCTTTTTGAGCTGTTAACACTCAATATTTAAGCCATTTTCTTTCCCAATATTGAATGTCAATGAAGCATTTCAAATGAAGTTATTTAACAGAAACGATTATAGGTCAGGCATTCAATCTACTCTTCAAATAAGTCTAGAATTAACTACCCGTTCTCTGGTTTGAAATCGGACGTAAATATGAAAAAATCCATGGACAGAAATTTATACATCGATTGAATGAGCTCATCCAAATCCGGAGATTCAGTACCGTATTGGCATGCCATCTATCATATATATCGCTATCACTCGGTTGAGGCTGCGTAAATCGAATCTGGTACAATGATTTGAGCATTTATTTGGAAGCTTTAACCGGAATTTTCGAAGGTGCATTCATAGGTCTGTTCGGTCTATCATGCTCTCAACTTAAGAAAGATCGTGTTCGGATAAAGAAAATATATTATAATCAAATACGAAATATTTAATTTTGAAATATTCAATACAATTGGTATAGATATCATATTCTTAAAATCAGAATTTTTGTCGCAGTACACGGTTCGATTTTTTAGAACAATACATGAGTACATTGGTATCAAAGACGGACATAAACCATTTATGAAAATGTACAGCAGAGGTGATTTTTCATTTTATATATATTCCACACTTCATTAAGCCCGGCAGCCATGACAGTTTAAAGTAAATTCTAGCTCTGTGATTGGTCAATGTGTGGATCGAAGTCAGTAGACATATGTCCTCTGATTTCGCGAAAATGGATGTTTAGTGTCCGCTTTTGAAACTATTTACGAACTTTAAATTCAAAAATCTTTATGAAACCGTGGGATTCTGGAGTTTTTTGAAAAGATCATCACTTGCAGTACCACAAACAATAAAAACATGACTTTCGTGGGATGTGGCGTTTGTCCAACTTTGATACCAAGGTACTCACATGATGTAATAACATATTCAGATGAATACATTTTATTATATGAGATCTGTATCTTTGGTATTGGGTTATCCACCTGCCGATCTCGAATGTATTTTATAATTTCATTAAATTCACGCCAAATATTATTTTGAGCTTGCGCTTGAAGTGTTCCCGCAAGTCTAAAGCAGACGTCGACAATGGCTTCTTTAATATTATATTCGCGCGATTTCTTTGTCTTGTAGACGCTCTTGCCCTCTATCTACCACCTTCAAAAATAAAATTATTTTTTATCGTGTTTTTTAATTAACCAAGATAACGTTTGGCCGCATTTCACCGTCTATAGCCTCAGCTGCTACAGTTTTATAAGTGAAGCATTAAAATAGCTATGTAAAATAAATTAAATGATCTCCATTCCTTTGGGCTACTATAGATGAGAAGGAACTTCAAACTAACTGTTATTAAACATCAACAAAATTGGATAGATTCCATTTATTCGCTTAGATTTTAGATTATACATTACCTAATATTCTCTAGACATATATAAGGTCATGGGTGGCCCAAAATTTCACATAATAATGTATTCAAATTTTAAAGGGTACATACTTCGAGTAATATGTTCATACAAACTCGTTAATATAACATCTTTCTTTTTGATAACTTTTTGATGTGTTTACAAAATAAGGATTAGGGAGATTCCCGAAATTTTAATTCAGGTATCAGTGTGGCTCTCAGACGTATAATATCTTACCTCGTAAATAATATTTGTCGCATTTGTATCTTCTATATAAACGTTAGACACTGTTTACTGTCTCTCAGTTCGAGTCCATTCGTGTGCTCGAATGCCTGAAGATGCCAAAGGGGAAACCCGGGTCGTTAGTGACAAAATACATGGAAGTGTACAAAATCTCAATAATCCAAATTTGATATCGAAATTCCATCAAGCACCCTCAGTCGATGTCTTAAATTATATAAAAACAAATAAACGTCGATTTTGTGATTCAAATAATTATGTTCGATTTGATCGCTGCGCAATCTTTTGGTTGTTAATTTTAGAACAAATATGTGATTTTTGAATTATATAGACAGCTAAGAAAATTATTTTTTATTTATTTACATAATATTTTCAACACCAAATAGTGTCTCAAAACAAAACATATCTTCTCTCAAAAGGGACAGAACCGGACATTGATCAATCGAACGCCA
The DNA here is from genome assembly GCA_022494535.1 of Himalopsyche phryganea. Classification (NCBI taxonomy): domain Eukaryota; kingdom Metazoa; phylum Arthropoda; class Insecta; order Trichoptera; family Rhyacophilidae; genus Himalopsyche; species Himalopsyche phryganea. The sequence goes on along the minus strand of JAGVSL010000080.1, from coordinate 751,827 downwards.
TGAGAAAACTGTATTCAAAATATCACTTTGGAATGAGTTAAAGCAGGACAGCAGGAATGAGTTAAATTCTGATGAAAATTAATTATTTGGAGAAACCAAAAATGCACAAGCAAGCGTTGTTCAATAACAAAGTTAAAGACACCCGACATTTATTCTTTTGGAAGTGATTTTTATAATAAAGTAGCTAGTACCCGGCATGTGTTGCAATGCCACTCAAAGAAAGGGTTTGTGTTTTCCATTCTGTTTATTGAAGTGCTTTTGCACGGGGCGAAATTTCATAAAATTACCCGAACCCGACCCGAGACCCAGATTTATTTTTCTCAGCCCGAAAAAAGCTCGATTTTTTTAAAAATGTAGTAATTCATTTATACTTTTCAAACAATATAATATAATATTGTTTCCATATTTCCAACGATATTCATAGCACATGTGAAATAAATTATTTAAGTTATGAAAATTATTGCCTTATGGCTGACTTATGACCCGAACATAATACGAAATATTTTTCTTAAATTTGAATTCCTTACCCGGGCCCCGCCCGAGCCTGGTTATTTTTGAAAATTTTTTGTTTTCTGTCTGGTTCAGAGATGCTAGTTGTACGTATTTCATTCTTTTTTTTAGATTTTAGATTTTCAATTTTTTCTTCAGAAACTTTCACTGGTGTGTGCACATCAACTCACCTACGTTTGATCGAAATCGGATGAATGGAAAGGAATGCATAGAGGACAAACAAACAAACTAATCTTAATTTATATATATAGATAGATATCCAAGCAAATTCATTCAAAAAACTTTTGGTCGGTTAATAATATAATATATCGTATCCGTACTATCGAGTTCTTCGACAAATTTAAAGCCAATATAATGTAGTTGATATCTTAACGTCAAGAATATTCAGATTGTCAATTCAATATAAGATCTAGAGCTCGACAAAAAGTATATCAAGGCATCATAGGTACAAGTCTCACGTACAGCATCGAAGATATGCAGTGACCGTAAAGATAGTACAGACAGATACGTGGAAGACCATTGTAAGGCTGGCCGTGGACTTAAATGGATTGTAGCACTTATTTACCGAAAAGTGTGTTTTTTTACTGTCACACATATTTTGTCGTGTAACAAACACTGAATAAGAATTTTCAATGGTGTATCGTTTAAACAACAACACTAATATATATAGAATTTAAGACATCGACTGAGGGTGCTTGATGGAATTTCAATATCAAATTTGAATGGTTGAGATTTTGTACATTTCCATGTATTCTGTCACTAAACAGCACAGGAATTGACTCAATTCGTGTGCTCGAATGCCCGAAGATGCCGAAAGGCGAAACCCGTGTCGTTAGAGACAAAATACATGGAATTATACAAATCTCAACAATTCATGTTAATATATATATTTTTTAATATCTTATTAATGAAATTATTACGTTTACACTGTTAATATTATTTCTGATATTATTAAAGATATCATTCAGTATTTATCCAATTTATTTTGATTGACCATTTGTTGTATTATAATGTTCGTTATGCTAATGTTGTTAATTTTTATTTGAAAATTGTATGATTGAATATTAGATATTAATAAAAAGTAAATTTAAAGTTCATTGCGGAATCAAAAATGATTAAAACAATCAAGTACGGTCAATCTGGGTAACTTTGGCCCAGTTCTGAGGGTTTCTGTATTTTTATGGTTCGCCATTGCATTTATGTGTGATGTTGTTCTACATAGAAATGAACTAATGACTTAAAATAAAATTTAATTCACATAAATAGATTTATTATTATAATTAATATATAAATATAAATAAAACAAGCATCAAAAATTTTCATCCAAATCGGGTAACTTTGACTCACGATACAAATAATCACTGTAATTACTACAAATTCAGTGATTTTAAAGTCTTGGCTACTTTTATTTATGCTTTCATATATTCTGTACATATTGGGATAGGAAAAAATATACAGCATTTAGTTTACAAACTAGTAATACAAATTATTTCAAGAAAAGTTTTTAAATTGTGTTTTATCATTCCAAGCTGGCTTATAAATTCAACAATAAAACAAATTATGTTGCACATTCATTCATATTTTTACCACCAGGAGCTACTAAATACATTTGCTTAGCTAAAAAATATTCATATATCATTAGTATTATCATGGTATTATAACAGCACCTTTTTCCATGTAGTGAACCAATCTTAGACCAATGGGAAAACTTAACAAAATTGATGCTAATTGAAAATTTGTTTACAAAACTAAAAATAAAAATTTGATTTTTCATTCCTTAAATTAAATGCCTTATATTTTACGATATTTGGCTGTCCAATCTCAGTAAAGTTAAAGCTGTTTTTATTATTTCAATTTTTAAAAATTCATGTTTTATCTCGAGAGAGTAATATTGGTACCGAAACAACATGATAAAGAACACCATGAATCAGAATTTGCTTCTAAGTTTGCACTTTTATTACTTATCTTTTGTTTCGACCTAACATTGTTAGAGTATTCACTGATTTATCGAAAGTATTGCCGTGAATCAGTAGATAGGCTGTAGAATTTGTAACATATTTACGGTAACACCGTGTGTATATAATCCGATATATTGGAAATAGGATTTTACAATTTAGGCTTTCTTTGATCACCTGGTACTTTGCTGTTAAAATTGATAGGTCTGTTACATTTTCTTAAAGCTTTAGTATATGAACTGTAAATTATTAAGTAAATTATATTTATAGTGATTTTAAGAAGGTTCGGTTGGACTAACTCAGAGGTTACCAAACTACGGCTCGCCAAAGATTTTCATCCGGCCCACTAAAAATTTCCGATTTTTGTATACAAATTATTCATACAGGAAATATTAATTTCATACAATTTCATGATTTGGTTGTGAATTCACGAAAACTATTTATTATCAGGTAGTGGACCCAAAGCAAAAGACGTTAGGTATAAAATGTATTGTTGAAGGCGACCAGATGTTCGTTTACTTGAAAATTTATTGAAATTCTAAGAATGTAGTGTAGGCGAAATAGAACAATACAAATGTCCAAATATCCAATCGAAAATATTCCGTTGTATTTCAAAGTTTGCAGAGTTACGTCGCTTGATTTTTGTGATTACTTGAAGTGGATTTGTAGTGATTTCTCTATTTGAGGTATGTTATGGTAGTTACATCAACAATTTATATAAAACAGAATAAATACATTATTATAAATTGATATTATAATTAGATTTCAACAAGAATTCATTTGTCATCCGGTCTCCCTAGTTTTGAAAAGGCTCGTTTCTCAAAAAGTTTGGTGACCACACTTACTGATTAAAAGTAATGTTTTTTTAATTAAAAATTTTGGCCGGTTATTGTCGACAATATAAATGTGACACCGCCCCGTACTTATGGGGCGGACAGGGTCTTCAAAACCAATCTGCAGACTCTTCCTATTAATGAAAATTTAAAAATGTAATACCCCTCCTGAGGCGTTTAGGAGGGGTGTCGTATTTGTTTGGTTGCTGTTGCTGGTTTGCAGTTTGAAGTGGGGGGGAAGGGCCTGCGATCCTGCCAGAGTGAGTGGGGTCCCGACCTTTCCCGGGGGAAGTCGCGGCAGCGGCTTATTCCATCGATTACTATAAAACCACTTACAGAGTTTAAATTAAAAGTGTGTAATTCTGTTGTGTAACTGTAACTAATTGCAATAAACCAGAAGAGTATACGGATAAACGACCGGGGTTTTAATGGAAGACGAAGGAGCCGTTGTTTTCTCCTTTGTTTGTCCTTGTCCCAGGACGCGGGCCTTGAAGTGTGTTGAAGCCCGCACCCCGCTTCTCCCCGCTCTCCTACACCGTCATCCCTCGAGCGGCGAGCGAGACAGATGTTGTTGTTCGTTTACCTACTCTCTCAAATGGTACCTCAGACTGTAAAAATGTCTATGGGTGTTTTTTAAGTCGTGTCCGGCTCCAGCATGGAACATTTAGCTCCCAATGATATTCTTCGATACATCAAGCGTCTCATTAGTAAGACTTGTCATTTACCCATTAAAAGTTGTTATAAAACATCGACATATCTCGTATTGATTAAAATGCTATTGTATACATTATTTTTCTTTTATTACAATACACAATTAGCAAAAATGATAAGTACAAAAACACTTTTTCTGTTGTTATTTTGTAACAAAACAAAAAGTTGTTGATTTCTTTAATTGGCTTATAAATACCTAACATTTTATCCTTGAAAAATGTACAGCTTTGCTTGAATTGTGTTAAATAACACAATAACAGTTATTGTGGGCTGCGTATCGCCCCAATTCCAGGAACTAACGAATAATCTAAAAACCCAATTATTTTTCCCTCGGGTAATACATAATTTTCGAAAAATAAAACAATGGAAACCAGTGTATTAAAAAAAGATAATTGAATGACATCTCTCAGGAGTGCACCATCTTTTTAACGTAAAGACTTTGCCTTTTATATTGATTTTTTCTGACAACCCGAGTGGGTCAAGGTTTCGTCTATTTTCTTCTGAAATTTTAGTTTAGACTCTTTGACTAATTGATACCTATTGGAGCCTCCAAAAAACCTAAATTATTAAAAGTAAAATTTAATGCAAGTTTTCTTTCAGTACTTTGAATTATTAGCTTAGAATCACTAGAATATAATAGATCAACAAATAGCTACATATTTTAATATATGTGGCATTTATATTATTGTGTATTCGGGTTGCTATGCCAACGACCAATAGCAATGCGATTTCAACATAGTTACTTATAAATATAAGGTTATGTGCGTTGAAATACTTTAAAATTAAATTGATAACATTGTTATTCCACAGGTTATGTAACAATGCGAGACTACATGTGACGTATTTTGCCTCTTTTATAAGCATCTTCAGACTAGAGATGCTTCAGTCTTTTTTTATAGAAGTACCGTTTCTTTTTATTACCGGCAAATTGCTAATTAACCTGTAATGATGATAAACAATACGGTTTACCGGTAAACTTCTATGTATTTTCCCTATTGATAAGACAGGGAGTATTAAATTAAATAATTTTTCACTAACACCTATAAAAACTGCAGACAGTTATATCTTTTACATGCTTTGGTCACTTTTCTAAGTTATTTTGTCGGAACACTCTGAACTATGTTACTTATATTGCTGATATTTTTGAATGAAACATATTTTTGCGTATTCTGCTCGTTGTCTGTCAGTTGACCAACCAAGCAAAACTTGAAAGTAGCTACTGTTTTATGAAATAAAATGTTTTCCTCCAGAATTCGGCAAAATTCTATGTACTATATACAAGAAGAAGCTTTTATCTGGTGATGTTAAGAATACTGTTCTGTTTATTATTAACGATACGTTTTAAATTACAGTTAAATTTATTCTGTTTATTTTCATTTTGAAATTCCATTACGAATTCCACAATTATTTAACTTTTTAATAAAACACTTTGGAGGGAAAACAATTTTAAAACATGACCCATTATCAAAAATTGAATTAATTTAATTATAAATATAAATAAATAATGTAAATGTTTTTTTTGATCCGGCATTACAGCTGACAGCCAATGTGCAAATATTTTGAAAATTGGAAAATCATATGAGATAAACTCGATGAGGATTTTTATAAATCACTCATATCCAAGATCACAAATTTAAATTTAAAAAATCTAAATTTGTTATTGATCATCCTGGGACTCGAACTAGGCCCACCTGATCGCTATGGTAAAACTCTTACAACTAGACCATAGAGGCTGACAATTTTAAATTTAATATGAAAACAATTGTAGTTGAAATTGTTTTAGGAAAGAAATAAACATATGTTGATGATTTTAATTATTGAGATTTTGTACACTTCCATGTATTTTGTCACGAACGACCTGGGTTTCGCCTTTCGGCACCTTCAGGAATGAAAAATGAAATGTAGAATGGAATGGAATGACAAAATACATGTAAGTGTACAAAATCTCAATAACTCAAATTTGATATTGAAATTCCATCAAGCACCCTCGGTCGATGTCTTAAATTATATATTGATGAATTCAAGAAATACTCGTGTATTCGTAAACATATATACGTATTTTTAAATTAAAAAAAATGTATTGCCATTACATCAAATGCCAATGTGTAAATTATTTTCATATTGGGAAATACATAGATAAACTCGATGAGAATTTTTATAAGTCACTAGATATCGAAGGACAAGTGATATTACATACACCCATGCCTAAGATATAAAACGAAATTGAGAAAATCTAAATTTGATATTGACCGGGACTTGAACCCAGACCCACCCGTGGAATATTCTTGCTACTAGACCTCAGAGATCGACAACCGATATCGGAACGATTAAAAAAATTGAAACAGTTTTCAATCAAAACTGACAATTAGATTGTCAAAATTCTTGTGGAATTAAATACGTTAATATTTTTACTATTTTATGATTAAGTAAACACCGGTTTAATTAATAATTGTTGTCTTGTTTATCAAGAAGGTAAACATAGATATTGTACGAAAGATTAAACTTCCATTCAATGGATAAATCAAGGCTACTTTTTGCGCTATGTTAGGGATTTTCGATAATATGTTATTTCTCAATTTTCCAATCAAGTGGGGCTCTATCCTCGACAGTGATTGAAGCGGTCTCACTGTAAAACATTCGCGTGATAAATTATAGCATTTATCTCACCCTTCAGACCAATTCTGATAATTGATAATAACAATCTGTCAAGTTTTCGCATGTAATTGAATTGTATATATATTATATATGGGATTTATATATCTATTCTTGCCAATTGTCAAAGGTTAAACGTTTTTGGGGTTTCTTTCTACACGGTTACGCTGTGAGCTGTGAGGGTTTAAATTCCCGAATAGATACTTTTAGATGGAATTGTATCCGAAGGTATGATTGTCAGTTATGTTTACGTTACATTTCGTTCCATGTTCTTGAAAACAAGATGAGACAGCAATCAGTTAGTATATAGATATATATCATCGGCGTGAGGTGGACTTATCATTATCTCTATCGCAAAACCTAATTAAGGTATGAGCAAGAAGGATACAAGAGCATGCGCCGCATGCCCTTACATCTCGCTTGCACCTTCACTTTTCATGTGATTGAGCGAGAAAGAGATAAAGCCACCGCATGCGCCTGATATATATATATATGTTAACAGCATATATTCATAAATGGTATTATACTATTTAAAACCATTATAGTTTGGTAATGAATATTATGTACGTTTGATAGCCATAGAAATGAGTATTTTCTATATTTGAGATTTTTTTTATAATATTCAATGAGAGAAAATGTGAATGAATTTGTAAAGTATGTTCGTGCCCTAATGTGAAGTATATGGATTTTTGGTAGAATATTCCTAAACTAGTTTTTTAACGAGAACTGGTTGTTGGTCAATATTAGAAAAGGAATAGCAGCTGAACATATGCTTTACATAAAAATCTTAAAAAATAAAAACATCCATGTCATTGGAAAATACTCGAATGATTCGAATGATTAGGGATTAAAACCCTCAACCAGTCAACTGAGGACGAAAGCCTTAGATTATAATCACCATTGACCACTCGGCTTCGGGTCCCACAACTTGCAATAAAGCAGATAAATAGCGACTACTAACAGCATAAAAAAACTCTTAAAGTTGTTCATTAAAACATTACAAAGATAAAATGAATAAATTGGTACATATTTTAATTCAAAAATATGTCTCCCTAATGTAAAAATGCGAGGTATAAAAATAATTAATGTAAATTTCTTGACATTTTTAAATATAATGCACTGCTTTTTCTTTGGAAAATTATGAATGTCGCAGTGGCGTGCGCTAATAAAGATGATGCCATTAAGCTTCTTTAAATATAAAAACTCATTAAGCGAAATTCTCATTCTGCTATGGTCGCGTTATTTCGTACCGTTTACTCACCCTTAATGAACGCTATTATTGACTACGAAATACACTCTGAGAATTCAGCTGTGGAAAAATAAAAATAGATGGTGTTAATAAAAAATGGAAATTTCCTATTCATAAAAATATTACGGTGTATTTTCTTTTTGATTAAGTAGGAACTCATTCATTATTTTATGTCACGTTGAATGAACTATCTCTTTATGAATTTAAATTTCAAAGAGAATTTCTTGTTGAAAACAAAACAGTTTTTTTTACATAATATCGATGGTGTTTTGGCCCAAAAAGTTGAAATTGTTCAGTAGAGAGTAAAAACTGTTTTATCGTAAACATTATATGGCCAGTTGCGTTATGAATCTTTGAAATGTACTCCTGTAATATCTCGTGTTTGCAGGAATTATACGTAGGGAGTGTCGCTATAATAGTGGCCGGTTCAAAGTTTTTAAGCCAATGTAAAATGATGTTTCCCTTCCAAAAAGTGGTCAATTTATTTTTCTATTTTACATCATTCGGCCGAGAGCTGATCTGTCGTCTTTAAAATTAGATTCAATCATTAACTATTTTTCGCATTTTTTGAGGGTTACATCAATTAACCAAAACACCGTCGTAACGGACATTTAAAATAATTTTTGGATTATTGAGATTTTGTACACTTCCATGTATTTTGTCACTAACGACCCGACTGACAGTCAGTTCCGAGTCCATTCGTGTGCTCGAATGCCTGAAGATGCCGAAAGGCGAAACCCAGGTCGTTAGTGACAAAATACATGGAAGTGTACAAAATCTCAATAATCCAAATTTGATATTGAAATTCCATCAAGCACCCTCAGTCGATGTCTTAAATTTAAAATAATTATTTTTTCCATTTCTACTCCTTATTCGGAACATATAGTCACCACGAGGTTCCTCCAAGCTTCTCTGTCCCCCACTACTCTCTTTCCTTTTTATAACGGAGAAGGAACGGGGCAGGTAATACTTGAAGCTAATTTTTATAGAGTAAAAATAATATCTCAGAAGAAACTACTGCACACACAACCGCTGCCTATACGGACTTGTCAAGACTAGAATACCAAACTTTTTGATCACTAAGTGGATAACTTACCATTGGGCTAGATATATTACAATATTTAGCGCGAAGATAGTAATATAAAATTAAATTTCAGATCTAATATTTTAACTTTTATTTAGACCAGTGTCCAAACTGGGAGGCGAAGTCCATCGTCTCATGTTCTGATTTCTTAGCGTCAGTGTATTCGACTTTTTCTGTATAGAAACTTGTTTTTTCCTATTGGGACGTTGAATAATTTTACTCTGGTGGCCTCAATATGGTTAATTTTCAATTAAACAAAAGCAAAAAGTAATTATTTGCTGCCAAGCTTTATTAAAACTTTGATTTCAGTGAGAAATGAATTAAAGCAGTAAGAAAAATATTGATTTATCCTTTCAGTCAAAAAAGTACTCCATAAAATACCTCACTAATAATTCAAAAACGCTAATTTCATTGTTTTTACAGTATTTTCCTTGGGGTGCGATATATAGATTAACTAATGAACGTGGAGCTTTGTCCGATATCCGGTCCATCACAGGACCGGCAAGAGCTTTCAGTTTTGATTCGAGTGGGCTGTCATCATCAATCATACTTCTGAGCGCTAATATACCGCTTTGTTGATAATACTTACCAGAAAACAAAAGAAATCAGTCGTTGTCACGGTGCTTTGCAATGTTTATGGATTTTTCATTTTCCATAACCTTTACAGATTGTCAAAATATTGTTTTTCGTGTTGATTACCAAAAATAACTTGGTTATTTTCGTTAGATTTAATGGTAGCTTTATTGAATTTTTGTCAATATTATTCTTCCCACGCCTTGGAAGCTACAGTTATTATTTTTCTGTCATTTTAAACATATCATAAAAGGGGATGTCACACAAAATCTTCTTTATACGTTTATTGATCAGTGGGTGTCGTACGCTGAACACGTCTGCCGTGTCCACCGCGTCAAGACACGGAACCCGTAATTATGTGGTATTAAGCATTAGTCAGCTTTATCGGCTGGAGTTGGTAGAATTTTACAGTAATTCACAACCACGATGAAAATACATGTTCAATCATAAGAATTGAAGGCTCAATAGAATCAAGGAATGAAAGATTTAGGATAATAGCTATAAGTACGGCATTTTTTCCAAAACGTGGTATGAATATTTTAGGATAAAATTACATTTTATTTTTCCACTTAACTAGCTTCCGTGCATATAATGAAACTGGTATTTTTACGATGTCAACCACTCGTGAACTTCTTACAAACAATTCCTCTTATTTTGACCTAGTTATGGCGAACCGGAACGGCTCTGGGATCACGATTTTTCAGAACCATTTTCAGCGTCGTGAAACTCATGTTTTATGACAATAGATTTTCCCTGAATGGACTTCCTACTATTAATTTTCCAAAAGCCGCAGACCATGTAAAGTTATCTACATGGAGAGAGAAAATACTTATATTTGCTATGTTAAAAAAGTGTTGAAAATGGCTCACTTTCACACTTGTGAGAAAGGCAAGTGATTAACCGAAATATTTTCACTGTTTCACACTTTATCATGAAACGTAAGTACTAAACTTGTAAAAGGGTAGATGCTTTTACATCAAAGCAAACATCTTTCTTCAAAAAGGTACCCGGTAAATTAATATTTAACAAAAACACATTTTGTTAAATATTATTTAAATACATAAAGGCTTTGTGATTTCACACGGAAACTTTAAAGTATTCGTGACCGAGTGGTAACGAAGTGTACTTTAGGCTTACGACAATATAAACATTTTCATAATGGGGATATTTACTTAGATGCTTGTTTGATAAACGCGAACTTATATATAATACAATATTTTAATTGCCGTAGTCGAGTGCTTAGCGCTGCTTTTGTTTCACGCGGGCTTGAATACCGGAATAGAAATTTTGTTACATTGATTTTTAAATTGATCTATCAATTTGTATCAAATGTAATGTTTTCATATTCCTCCGATCACCCACTATTCATCGCTGAAAAGGGGGAGTTGTGGGCTGGTAACTAATTATTCCTAAACCATTCTTTTAACTTGAATATTACGAAAAAAATTTGAGAGACTGAGTTACAACCAGTTCTAATAAAAAAAGCTTCATTACATGTCCATACCACTTTTAAGGTTAACAGTCAATTCTTGGTGGAAAGGCAATATATTTTAAGCAATAAAACACAATTAATTTGTAACTACTTCCACATGTTTATAATGATGAGCACCGGTTTCACTCATTATGAGCATTATCAACTGATAAAAATACAAACATAACAGGGCTATTTATGTAAAGTTGAATGTTAAAAATTAAGGTATATAAAACAGTTGGTTCATGAACTGAGGACAAGAAATTACTGATCATTTTTTTAAAACATGTCAATATGTTCCACACTTGGGAATGAACACAGAAATAAACAAAAAAAAATACAAAATGAGCAGTTTGTGTTCAACTTACGTTGACGTTGTGGAGAAATGTTTGAAGATTTTTTGATCAGGCTGTATATATTATACACGGTAGCAAAAATGTGCGATCGCGTGTCAGTTCGGTCGGCTATTTAGTAGCTATGTTGATTAACCAAAATTGTACCTGCTTATTGGTACGTCATACGACGTTTATTGATCCATGCGACCGTTTTTATCAACTAAACCTGCCAAAGGTTATTAAAGTCGTAGAAGCAAGTAATAAAATCCACTAATGGCATTAAGACCTTACAATGGAACGATACAAAAAAAATGATTCGATCACATCGTTAAAATTTTCTTTGCTTCCATATTTGGATTTAATAACGTCAAAAGGGTTCACGCACGATTTTGAACTGAGAAAATGATTTAAATTGCTTATATTCAAAGTCAATTTGGTCCTCGAATTTGATTATTTCATAAATTCAACGGACACTAGGGCGTTGCGGTCATATTTTGTCCATGAATATCGCCAAATCGCTGATTTTACCCAGCTACTGTCTCTGCTTTGAGTAGTGTTCTTAGCCATTCCCATCTAAGCTGCATGGAAAACCAGTTTGTTAACTGATGTCTCTTTTTTATCCGTTGGTTTATATAACCGATTAATGGCCGTTTATATATGACGTCACAATATTTTGACTATTTTTAACCATCCTCCTCTATATTCACATTTCGTCACAAAACCTTTTACTCCCCCCCCCTATTAAACGTAAAAAAAAGGTTTCTTTTAAATATTTATTCTTAATTATACATCCTTTTCTTTGAAACCCCCCTTCCCCAACCCATTCGTAAGTCATCAAATTATATCAGACCACTTCTAGAGCGTGATGTCATATATGGACAAGCCCCTTATCGGTTATTTAAAAAAAAAGCTTTTGCAGAGCTTAATTTTACTATTTAAATTTTTAATTATTATAAACTAGTATAACCGTACCGGTCATAAATGACAGTATTGAAATTGACATACTGAATGTCTAAAGTAGCTAGTACGTCGAAGCTGTGAGTGCATTGCATAACATTTTATTTTATATAATATGTACATCCCGAACGTCATGAGAAAATTTCACACCTATGTGTGTTTTGTGATAATAACAAAACGTCTACAGAGCGGTTTGGGCTATTTTTATTATATATTAGTGAAACCAGATTATTAATAATTAATCCGGGAACAGAAAAAGTCATGATCATAAAATTGATTGCTGATATTCACATTGAAATTACTACAGTATTGTGATTTTGAACACCCTAAATAGCGTAAAATAATCAAATAGTGATGAAATAGGAGTATTTTTTAAATCATCAGCAACTGATCAAGATGTAAGCTGTGTAAGCTTAGCCTAACATATATGAAAAAAAATCTATCTGAATAGTATCTGCATTTTTCTTGATCATATTAGTAGACCTATAAAATACATCATGATTATGTTCTTATTTTAAATTGAAACTCATTTCGAATTCCATAAACAGAACAAAATGTGCCATAGATAATGCAAATACCATTTTTCATACCTATTTTGTATTACGAAGGATTGAATTTGGGCGAGTGGCTCTCCGGTTGTATTGTCTGCGAAGAGATACTGTCGTTTTCTTGAAAGCTGGTATGTGACGCGTCGTATCAAACCCGAAACAAAGACAAAATAAGCTCGCGTGACAAACTGTAAATACTTTGTGAAAGTAGTTTGATAAATGCCTGCGCAAAGTATTTAGAGCGTGGTGACCACAATATTACATTATTAGGTTTTCATGTTGTTTTTTCTACAAATGATTTCAAGCACGTAAGAGGAAAAACATGTAATAAATCCCTTTGTCTATAATAGTAAATGTGTTTCAAAACTGAATGTAGATAAACAAATATGCACTTTATCAGTAACGATATTTTGAGTAATTTTAAATTATTACCAGGTGACAGTGCCACCCGTTAGCTTCGTTCAATACGTTTTATGTGAACGATGAAAGATGTAAAAGTGTGAGTGATGTGCGCTAAAATTTACTCATATTCACGTACTTCAACGATTACGCCCACAGTCTTTCTCTCTCTCTGTGTGTGTTGCGTTAATGATAGACAGATAGATAGATAAAGTAGAACTCCCAATAACACGATTGCCGACAATTCGTTTTTCATTAAAATGTGCGACTACTTCTTGATTACACGTTAAAATACTCTTACGCCGCATGCGTATCCTCTGATTTTGTATGAGTATGGTAGCCCCGATATCCCGTTTCCAGATAGCTTACCTCTTATCTACCGTGTTATCGCGAAGTCTACTGTACATCAAGACAAATATAAATTGTAATTTCAATAGCTGAAGTAAAGAGAAAACTATGAAATTTGAATGCGTTGTAATTGACAAAGTATTTAATATTCATTATCCGACTCGAAATAGATAGAAACGAATCGGAACAGAGCTTCGTTACATTGAGAAATTTCAAATTTATCTTGGTCATCTTATTGGATAATTTTGAAAGAAAAAATATATCAAATGTCAAATACGTGGAAAACATATCCAACATTTTTTCAAATAAAAATTCGATTATGTTGCCTTTTATTTTTCATTTTTCAACAGCGGTGAGCTTTTACAGCAAGAGCAACTTTTAATTTGCATTTGTTTATATTTATGAATTTACAATTTTAATAATTTCCAGTATGCATTGTTACCCTACCTTTATTGTTATCGATCGGACTAAAAACTTTCACTCGTTAGCGAACCCTTTATTTTCAACGCACATTTTTGCCTCTGTAGAGTGTTAAAAATATGACATGAGTGACGTATGATAATGTAATTAAATTTCGTAAATCAAGTTTATTTTGGTCAAAACATATTTTTGATTTGATTTCTAGGATATTAAAGATATAACAAATTATACAGGCTGAATAACTAAAATAAGGAAGAAAATAAATAGAATATTTTGGATTAGTTCCCATTCATAAATCAAAATACCTAAAAACGTCAGTTTTTTCCCTTTTGCTTAACTCTATCCATATTGAATAGCATAAATGTGTTCATCTCTTTGTTACTTTCGTTAGAGATGCATTTTCAATGTGAAGTACAATGTCATGAATTTTAATTTTATATTAAAGACAGAAAAAAAATGTTTATTGGAAAAGCTGTCATGTTTATTATGATTTTTGAAGAAATTGGTGACTCAAGGAAGACGTGTTTGTGATATATTTCTCCATGGTTTTATCATTCTCCCATTATTTTGTAATTTACCTCTGTTATGCGGGTTATCAAATGGCATCGATCCCGCATTGGAAGGTCACCAACTATTTAATGATAAACTGAATAAAACATGCGAAACGTAATGCAAAATCCACTATATTTTTTTACCCTTTTAATGTGTCCCCATGTTTTAAAAAGAGAATCGAAGAAAGAACGAGACTGCCAAACCGTTGAATAATGGCGGGCTTTCAACAAAAGCGACTGAACTTGCTCACCGAACAAAGTGCATCTATCAAATGATTTAACAATATAAATAGGTACTCTTGCCTGTCATATATTGCAAGAGATGTTTGATATATTAAAAGTTGTAAATAATATCAAATACTTCACCCTCAACACCATTTTAAGAATTCTTGTTATATTATTTATGTTTATGAATTTTTTCTTTCACACACTGCGATATTGTCTGTCAAAATTAATTAATATATTTAACGATAAGTTAATGTGTCATGAAGGGTTTTACAACAGAATTTGCAACAGATATAAAACAGATTGAACCTTTCATTTTGAATTCTGCTGAAACTATCCATTTCTTTTAATGGAGAGGGTCGTTGGTTAGAAAAGGAGGTTGCGGTTCAAAAAAGTTTGAGAAGTAATGCTTATTTTTTTTAATTTGGAAAACATTTTTATAATCGTACATGTTTATTTTAAGTAAATAAAAATATATGAAAGATAATATTTTTGAATATAATTTGATTTACAGACATACCAAAGTATCGTCTTCTTACATTCCAACTTTTTCAGCTAAGTGATCAAATAAGGAAGTACTTTAGAAGTGGTGGGGATATGCCAAGTGGTATTTGAAAAGTAATTTACAGTTCCCCAATTCTATCATGGCGTATTGTTAAGCCAGATGGTTTATGTTCTTTGAATTGATTAAAAAATTAAGCGCTTTCGACTTTTCCTTTTTGATATGAATGTGTTTTATATTATTATCAAATATAAGCCAAGTAAGAATTTTCAGCTTATATAAAACCGATTCAAATAAGGATATTTTAAAACCATGTTTTTTCTTAATATGGAGCACCTCGATAGAACTTGTATGACGAGAATCGGTTTTTAGTCAGCCGCTCAACCTCTCCTTTGTAGAGGGTAATAAAAGGGCAGTGACCAGAAAAACAGTAGTGGTGAGGGTGATAGCGTGAGTTGAAGGTCATATAACAATCATAGCTGTATATGCCTTATCATAATTTAAATCAAACGTAAAATCAATATAGCAAAGTATTCTTTCTAGATTTTGAATCCTTGATCGTGTATTTTAGAGCAACAATGGGCAAATTCTATTTAAAGTCTACTGCATTAAACTTTGTTATAAATTGAAATGATAACTTATTTTATTGCAAATGCTGGCATGTCATACAGAAAATAAAACATAAAACAAATCGAAAGCGCGTTGCCTCCCTTTTCTATACATGGCTTTATTATTCAGCTACAGGGATCACAAAGTCTTAAATGGAAAATATTGGTGAGTTTTATTTTGTTTAATACGAAATTATTTAAGCATGAAAAAATATTGTCTACCCCAATAAGCTTTCACTGTTTAAAAAGAATTGTAAGTAATGAGCTTAATAAAACTGAAGAAGCTCAAATTAATACTTTTATATATATCGAGTTGTTTGTTGGTATGTTTGTATTCGTTCATCGTAAATTTGATCGAGTTTTGGCGTCGTGTTGTGTGAATAAAAATGGGAATAGGCATCGTCGCTTTAATCGTTAAATGTTGTGGTTTTTTTAGAATAAAATCAATAAAGTTCTCCACGCCACACTGATACAATCAACCACGGTAGGTTAGTTAATGCGAGGAAAAGCAAAATTCTAATACAGAAATTTGTTCAGCTCGCCTCAAACAAAATGAGCGCTTTATTTTTCGCTAGGGAATTTATTTTTGAATTTACACAACACACATTATTTACCCTGCACTAAAAGGAAGATGGTACTTACATTCTCCGTTATACTCTGTCTGAAAATAACCACCATTTTGAGTATTGAAAAAAAATTTTATCTACAAAGAGATTATATACCAATGGTTGATATAAAAAGTAGATTTCAGAAATTTTTCATTAATATCTTCAAATCTTTACAATTTTATATGTTAGATAAAGTGCAGTTTTCATCCTCTGTTATATTTTGTGAATGCGGTGTATATTTTGTTCCACATTTTTAAAAATAAATTTGTTATACTACAATATGGTGGTTATTTTAATTATTGATATAGTTAATAATTAAATTGCTTAGCTTAAAATTGGGTTTTTGTATTAACGTTGAGACAAAATTTAATTTACTAAAAAGCTACCGTGATATGAAATAATATTAGGAAAATGTTATGAATACCATATGAGACAGAATGTAAAGATATTTTTGAATTTTCTTTCGATCTTAACGTGCAAAAACAGACCAATGAATTATATAATTATAAGTATGACAGTTGAAAAGCGAGCCCCTGAAAAAGTAAGTGTTTTTGCTTGTCGATAATGCAGACTTTGACAATATCATTTGTTCTTAAAACCAGCTGGCTATCATTTGCTATTCAGTATATTTTTTTATCGTTGGCGTCCGTGGTGCAGTTGGTAGCGTCGCTGGCTACGGTTACGGATGTCTCAGGTTCAATTTCCGGTGCGGACGGTTTTCATAGATTGACCTATCAATCGATTTATGAATTTCTGTTCGTAGTCTGAGTCCTCCCTCCCACCCATCCCATCCTCACGGGGCGTAGCGAGTCCTGTCCTAGCCCTATCCTTCTATCGCTACTCACTTCGAAAAAAAAGAGAGGTTGAGCAACTGAGTAACAAGCTATTCTCGTAGAAAAATTCTGTTAAGATACCTCCATTAAGAGACCATATGATCCACATTGAGAGCGGACATGGAAAAAAATATTTGCTTATCATAATTACATTTTCATTTAAAGTTCTTAAATTAAAATTGTTCGAACTGACAGACGAGTTCATTCATGTGGTCAAATGCCTGAAGATGCTGAAAGGCGAAACCCTGGTCGTTAGTGAGGAAACACAGGGAGATTTACAAAATTTGATATTGAAATTCCATCAAGCACCCTTAGTCGATATCTTAAATGTAAGTTCTTAATTTATTTATTACTATTATTATTATTTCATGATACAAAACCAATATGTAATAAACTTATCAATATGTCCTTATAATATTTATATCATTTGTATGTGTCATTAACAATGTATTTTAAATATAATTAAAAACAATGGGAAAATAAATATAAACTGCATCTTTATCTGGTAATCAATTACTATATTGTTTAATCTAGAGTTAGCGTTATTCGGCATTTTTAGTGAAGCTTAAAAAGGCGTATAATGTTTATCACAAATAAACTATCGTGACATAAAGAAGTCTAACATCGAAAATTTCCTGTAGAACTTGCGAAAAGAAGGTCTGAAGGAGTTCTAAAAGATCGAGAGCCGGTCTTGCGGAACTAACGACATTATTCAAAAGACATACAAATAATACGCGTGAAAGAAATTAAGTTATTTTTTATATTGGAAAATTATAATATGTGTATTATACTTTATATTAAAAATGTGTTTCCACAAAGCTGCTGCTGAATCCGCCGATAATTAAAAAAAAACTTTCATTCTACTTTTACGTTTATAATTTGTTTTACTGATGTATTTATTATTGTCTTGTAACTGAAATATATCTGGCGTCAAGAAGTAAAACCGATTTCAAAAATACTTTGTTCCTCGTGTTCACCGAAGAGTAGATTTGTTTTTTTTAATTGGTCGTTCGCAGTAGTCGAGTGGTCGTTCTTCCTATTCAGTTACGCAGTCAATGATTCTTATCAATGAATGAACCCTACGACTATCCTAAAAGACAGACTATATTGAATCCTGAAAAAGTTTCGTAGAGAAAAGATTACAAAAATTTATGTTACTACGATCCATAGTTGGTAAAATATATAACAAAATAATACAGATATATATTTTTTAACGGTAAAAATGTTTTTAGCGTGTAAGCAGGTTTAATATACGAAGCAATAAATCATTAAAAGCTTAAATTTTCATTCCTTTCTTTGAATTAATACGTATAATAGTAGTAGTTTTCTTTGAATCATTTTTCCTTGCTTTTTCTTCTTCGAAAAACAAGGTTGATCGAATGGCCGACAACCTGTTTTCGTAATAATACATAATTTTAAAATGCTCCATTAAGTCCCCACTCATGTTTAACACTGGTAGCTTACGTGGCTTCAAAAGTAAGCTTCCTCTACCTAATCTCCATCATAATAATATGATTCATTTAAAATTTGTAGTAATGGGTATTTGTTCGGTTTTATATGTTATATGTTGGAGATAATTTCGATTTATTGGCTGAATTACTTTCGCAGAGGACACACTTTCCTTTCGCCAACATGTTTTTAAAAATTGGAAAGTTTAGCAACCGGCTCTTAGTGATGTCATTAATATTGTCAACCAGCTCGTTTTATTCGGTGTAAAAACATTTCGTCCGCAGTTTCGTCAGTGTGTGCTTAAAGCTGTTGGGATCATGCAGCACGCCACAGGCTCGTTAACCTTCGCGAAACGGAAACAGTCTCGATTTGAGCGCCGATTTTTTTTATTCCACAAACTAAGTCCAACGCGGCCATTTTTCTTATCTCCGTGAAACGCGGGAAGGTTGCGAATTCGGAGGGATTTATTTTGAAGGTTTTTTAATGATGTGATTATTAATGGAGATTGTAGGCTTTGTGACTTTGGCATTTATCATCAGCTAGATAAAACTCGAACCTTAATATTTTTAGACGGCTCGAAGGGTGATTCGAATGTTTGTTTTATTGTTTGGTAAGGAAAAGTAAGCCATGATACATATTTAAAATTGAAAACTTTGTTGTTTCATTTCTTGCTCAGCTCCGTGTGAAATGTATTTAACTTCTTTGAGAAGCTTTTTCATACTAAATCTTCCGTGAAAATTGTATATCGTATGTTTGATTAGAAACCCTGTATTGTTGAACATTGTATAAAATCAAGGCATTAAGGGATTTTACCGATGCGGTAAGGTGAGGTGTGTCAGACACATGTCACTAATAAATGGGGGGGGGGGTCCGTTCTGTTTAATTATTTTCTGGTTAAATTAATTGATGGTCAATTTTTGATATCTTCAATGATTGTACCGATAATTCACTGAAGGTAGCTGCACAGTCATACACGCATTGAATCATGCATCAAGCGTCGTTGTACAACGCGGTACATTTTTCTATAACCCCGTTACATTAAAATAAAAAAATAATTTCACTGTTTTAAAGTCGGATTTGGTAGATATTTAAAAGACACTACAGCTATAAAAAATACAGTTAGGTGCTAAATACGTCGAAATAGAGTTATTTTCTGAACAGGATTAAAAAAGAGAAATTTTAGCTGTTATTGTAATATTAATACCATACGTTGATATGATAATCGTATTCTAAGCTGATAATACATACTTGATGAGTATTAAATATCCTCCATTAATCTTTCGAAATCCTTGAAAGCCTTCACTATGAAAACGAAATAAATTAAAAGTAAGAAAAACTAACTGCGACAATTATTTGAAACTTTTTACAAAAAAAGGAGAAAAAGCTTATTATTTTCTAAGCAAAACTAAAGAATGTGTGCCAAGAAAGTACAATAGCGAACGGGTGGAGAGTATAAATCATATTATGAGGTCTTTACAAAAAGCATACAGATGGTAAGCGAACGAAATAAAATGTTTTATTCACACGATGAACGGCTTTGAGGTCCAAAGATTGAATCCAAACTTTTGTGTAGAAAATGCTGTGATTGCTTTATATTTAATAAATATAGTACCTAGTTAAGCCATTATTAAACAAGAAAACTGTATTAGTTCGAATACAATGGTTATATAATGTTTTACTTAAAATATTTTTCAGTAAAGATCATTTGCGTTATACGATTTAAAAAAATATAAATAGCATAAAGAATCAATATCAAATCAACGATGTTTTGACCCTGAAAATCTAAATTGTTAAGGAGAGAGTAAAAAGTGTTTTTATCGTAAATATTATAAATAAATATTATATGTTATAGAGTTATACATCGAGTTGCGTTATGAATCTTTTAATCGCACTTCTGTACATTTTCATGTTTGCAGATACTGGATTATACGTAAGGAGTGTCGATATAATAGTAGCTTATATCAACTGGGCGGGTCAGAATTTTTGATCCTAAAACCAATGTAAAATAATGTTTCACTTTCAAAAAATAGTCATTTTATTTTTCTAATTTACATCATTTGACCGAGACCTGCTCTGTCGTCTTTAAAATGAGATCCAATCATTAACTCATTTTCGTATTTTTTAAGGGTTACACCAATTGGCCAAAATATTGCGAATGTAAGCCGTGATGCAAAATTCACCATATTTTTTGAAGATTTCAATGTGTCCCCATGCTTTAAAAATAGAATTGCAGAAAGACCGAGACTGCTAAACGTTGAATAATGGCGGGCTTTCAACAAAAGCGACTGAACTTGCTCCCCGAACAAAGTGTATCCATCGAATGGTTTATCAATATAGGTTCTCCTGCCGGTAATATATTGCAAGAGATGTTTGATATATTAAAAGTTATAAATAACATCCAATACTACATCGTTACTACGTTACATCAATTGACCAAAACACCATCGATATTCTAGTTATAGCAAATCCTGTCATGCGTGTTTGGGTAAAGTCATGGTCCACAGCTGTTTTTCGTCGTTAGTGGAATTTATCGTAAGATGAGTAACATGCATAGTTAAGATTATGTTGATAACGTAGAAAAAAAAGGATCAACATACACTCAGATCAATAAAGAAACTAGAATATAATATGTCACTAGAGACGTTAAAAAAACAACGTTTATTCGGTGTTAATTTTTTACCTGTCAATTCTTTTACGAGACCGCGTTACATTCTGGTGTTTTCTACCTTTATAACTATATTTAAACCGTCAAGAGTCAGAATGTATTTACTGTGAGCGGATCAGTGACGTTAAAACATAAAGCAATATCAGAGGCTAACTCCCATGCATATTTGCCGTCGGTTTAGTTTAGGAGTGAAGGTACTGGGCTGATAAATGAAAGGAATACATAGAGATGCATAGAAACCCTCAAAACATAAATACAGATGGCGGACTGCTATTCGAATATTTGTTGGAAACGTTATTTGGAACTCCCATCGCGTTTCTGCAAAAGATATTTTTCATTCCAATAATTGATTAGAGTGAAGACATTTCAGCATGAAGATTATATTTGATTAATCTATTCTATGTTTTATTTTGCTTGATTGAAGCTCTTAAGAATGAAACTTGTGACGTTTTCAAAATTTCAGGTGATTATTATTAAAAGTAACACGGTCTCTTACGATTGGTGTACATTACAAAATTTAAATAATGACAAGAAACATATATTTTTTCAATATTTCCTTTCGTATTCTTTACCACAGCCTCTTCACTTTTTTAAAAATCAAGTCTGCTCTCAATGTAGAGCATGTGGCTTCTTAACGGAGGTTTCTCAACAGACGTTTTTTTTGTAAGAACTGCTTGTTACTCAGTTACTCAACCACGTAAGAATTGAAGGATAGGGTTAATGGTTAACTAATCGCTCTCGCTATACCCGTTTTTAGCATTAGATGAGAGGGAGGGAATTTTAGACATCATGCCTTTGAACAGAAATCTGTAAATCCGCAACGACGTTGACCACTGCTCCACGGACTCGACAGCATTTATAACATGATAATTCAATATTTTTCATATTTTTATGAATCTAACGT
Organism: Himalopsyche phryganea; assembly: GCA_022494535.1. NCBI lineage: Eukaryota > Metazoa > Arthropoda > Insecta > Trichoptera > Rhyacophilidae > Himalopsyche > Himalopsyche phryganea. The sequence goes on along the minus strand of JAGVSL010000080.1, from coordinate 729,437 downwards.
TTTATTTTGAAACATACAATTATTGTTATAGTGTATTCTTTTTCTTCAAGAAAGAATATAATAGATTTGTAGTAAGTAACTTGAAGTTTACATGTCGTATCCTTTGTATGTTTGTTTGTTTTACATGTGCTTAGAAATTCTTATTGAACCCATCTAAGCGGAATATGTTTATTTCATATAAATAATTTCAGGAACATCTTACGTCTATCAAAAACATAAAAAATAAATTGAAACGTTCTATTATTCAAATTGACTCTCGGCAAAAAAGACAGGTAAGCAAACAAAGAATCATTGTTTGGTTACATTAACTTGGCTGATTCAAAACATAAATATACGCTCTCAAGAAAATATACTATTGCTGAAGGACTCGTCAAAAGAAGCTAAAGGCCAAAACCCTTATAAATTAAATATATATTCTTAGTCTGAGCGATTCTCTCGACTTTTGAACCGACCCGTGTGTGTAGTGCTTTCGCGAGAAGAAAAACATTGCAAATACGTCTCCATTATGATATAAGCCTTAAGCTATATCTGGGGGCATTTTTTATGCCATTTGTTATGTAGGAACCAAAGCTTTGTGACGCATTTTCGTAATTCTCATGGGTTGTCAAACCACGGTTGAAGACACAGGCGCGAGCGGCCTTTCATTAATATTGAATGTGAATATAAAATAAGCATATTCTCTGCATCATATCATCAGCTTAACTAGTTTTGAAATATCACATATTATTATTAATATTCATATAACATAATATGTACAATTCGTAGAATAGCATTGGTTAAAACTGAATTTATTGAGTTTTAAAACTATCTTGAACATTTTTCTGAAATACAGATACGCAGTTTGCTAGTTAAGAAGTCGATATATCAACATACATGTGAATTATCTTTTCCATCCGTGAATCATATAGCAAGTGTATTGAGAAACCAAATACTGATGAGAATTTGGAAACATGCTTACAAATCACAAGTTACGTACCAAATATTTCAAGCAAATCACTATGCTTTTCCTTTTTTTGGCTGTTTTAGACTTTGAAGACCCCTGGATAGCGTACGAAAGAATCTTATTGGACAATTTGTTTCCGTCTGTTGCATGTGGAAATCATGAAAACCATTAGTGGAAGATTAATAATTCTTGACATAAAGGAGGCATAATTTATTATTTATTATACATTTTTTCTTCATAATAACTGTGATACCTCTTGTACCTGCGATACCGAAGAAATATGATAGAAGAATAATTCAACTAAATTATTTTTAGTAACTTTTTCCATGAACCCAGTATTTTTAATATCAAGTCTGCTTCCGATGCAGAGAATAAAGAATACCTGAATATTTCATGTGTTTTCAGGGAGAGCAACGTCAGAATTGTGAAATTTTGAAAGTGGTAGTTATTAGGATATCGATCTCTCTATGGCCCGTTTTCAGCATTCGTGTGTGTCAAAAGATCATATGCGAATTGGAATCAAATACGGCTAATAATTCATAAATTTATTGACAAATTACTGGTTAACAATGTCAATATAACGGAAACATTACTACTTAACTCTGCCACGGCAATCGGAAAGATTAACATAATGTGAGGTTTATTTTTCAAATGGTGAAAAATATTTTAAAACTTATACTTAATATGATAAATGCATACTTAAGTTTAACCGAATAAGTCGAGTAATATGATGTGTTTGTGAGAATAAGATAAATTGAATTTAATTTAAAAAATATTTTACAAGCATTCCTGTTATTAATAACTTCAATAAAAATGCTAAATCAATAGATTAAAACCCTTTTTGTTTTCCTGTACTAATTTAAGCGTACTAGGAAAATAGGAATGCGAAAAAGTTACTTTTGTAAAAAAATATAAGTTTATCCCCTTTTGTATACCTTTTCACAGGCAACATTGACTACTGTGCTACTGATAGAAGGATGTGCCCGTAGATTAAAATGACGAGTAAGTTGTTGTACAAACTTTAATGTCTACCACTTGACAGTTAGTGAAGTTCACAAAATTGAGAACAATATGCCGTATTCATGAATCTGTGTAAAAGATTCATTTTTTAAATTTTGGTGTTCAAAAATAATTTATTCGTCAGTTTAATATGAAATAACTAAACAACAGTGTGATTTTGTATGGTACATAATTTTGTCAGTAGTTTTCTGTCGGCACTAATTGAAACTAGATAATCTATATATATAAAAATGAATGTCTGTTTGTTGGTTTGTTGGTTTTTTGGTTTGTCCGGATCTTATAGGCTCTTAAACTACTCAACCGATCGCGACGAAACTTTCAGGAAGGACTTATTGTGATCATGCCGGGAAATATTATATGAAATAAATGTTTGTTTGTCCTTTACGCGTACCTCTACCATTCATACGATTTCGATGAAACTTCGGTGAGTTGTTGTGCACACACCCGTGAAGGGTTCTGAAGAAAAAAAATTGAAAATCTTAAATTGAAAAAAAGAATCAAATACGTACATACAGCGACATCTAGGAAAAACCTTCTGATTTATTCGTGTACGCACCAGACGAAAAACAAAAATATTGTGTTATAACAAGTGTGATATTGAAACTCGGTTTCGGGACGGGCCAGACCTGAAGATGATGGGCTCGAACCGGGTAAGTGTATGAAATTTCGGCCTGTGCAGACCTCTAATCCAAAAGCTGTTCAATAAACAGAATTAAAATACAAACCCTTTCTTTATTTGAGTGGCATTGCAACGCATGCCGGGTACTCACTAGTCTTATATATAATAGCCCATAAAACTCTGTAGACGCTTTAGTGCTTGGCCAGAGTCAACGCGCGAAGGCGGGGTGAGCGCGGTGTTTGAAACTGAATTGCAAAGCCGCTCAAAACTAAACGCGCGAACTTCCAGTTCTTGCGCGTTAACTACGAACATTACAAAAGCATGCTATGCATTTCACTATTAAGTACCGCGCCCGCCCCGCCGTCGCGCGTTGACTCTGTCCGAAAACTTATTACCATCACATATCACATGTAGGTATGAAATTTTCTCATGAACTAAGCGTTCCTGTTCACGGTGTATAATAAAATAAAATGTTATGTAATGGACACACAGTTCCGACGTACAAGCTACTTTAAGCATTCGGTATTTCAATTTTAATACCGTCATCTATGACGGGTGCGGTTATACTAATTATTAATAATGACTGTATTGTGTGAATAAAATATGAACTGGCAATTAGTAGTAAATTGCTTCACTAGACGTATTATTAAATTAAAATTATCATAAAATAGACAGATTAGCGATATTTTTCGAACAAAGAAATGTTCTAAAATGCATAAAGGTGTATTTCCATGAATATATAATAGTTTCATTTTACGCAGGTCAAAAATAGAAAATTGAAAACAATCGATAAAGAAACAAGTGAACACGCAATGTTTTCCTGGTAAATGAATACTAAAGTAGAGGTTAATAATGAATGACATGAACTTTGCAAGTTATCTTAGTAAGATATTGCGTTGTTTTTGCTTTCGCAATAAATAAAAATAATGTATCGGAAAATATACAACAGGAATATAAACGAAATCCATTGAATCTTGCCAAAAATATGTGCAAAAATATGCTGTGCATACAATATGATTTATTTAAACCTTTTCTCATCTTACACAAAGGTAGTTAGCTCAATAAATAATTTAAATCTGAAACTCGCAGCTTGTTATATATGACTGGAAATAAGATTTATATGCTATCCTCAAAGTATTTATTTACTGTAGTCTAAAAATATTGCTTAAAAGATCTCTTATAACTCAATTATCGAAATTATCTCTATTTTTTGGCATGTAACAGATCATTTTCCAATTATTTATTGTATACTATAAATTTATTTTTCGGGCGGAAGAATATAAAATGTTTTTTTTTAATATCTAGTCTCAAAAGAAAGTAGTTACGTTTGTAAGCCCTCGTTGATATTCAGTTTATGGAGTTACGTGTTTCCTACTCTATGACAAAGAAATTTGTGTACCACTAGTTTGGATATAGTTGACTTTGGTGTACAGAATTCTATGCGTTATCGTTTATATTCTATTATATAAAAAACATTGTTTATTCGAATGTATCATCGAAGGCTACTGAATATTTGTGTACAACAGAATATAAATGGTTTCCTTAGGAATTTAAGCATACGCCCTCTCAATTATATCTTATTAATTCCGTGTAGACGAGTGGTCAACGGTCGTGAGAATTCGTTCTATTCGTTTGCGGGACGGGTTTACAGGTTTGAATCCCCGAATGTACACTTGCATACATTGTTTTTCAATGGATTTTGGATTTGTGGCCAAATTTATGAATGTCTATGATATTTACGTTTCTACCGTTCCTGAAAAGCGGAGTGTAGTGAAACCGTATCGTAACCCTATCCTACGAGAGATGTTGAACGGCCAAAAAACATAATAAAATCTTAGTCAATAATTGTAAATAGTTTACTTAAGGTGAATGTTATTTAGCTCTTTCAATAAAAGCATGACTTTGAAAATATGCATTTAAAATTTACTTCGTATTGAATTTTTTTTTTAACGAAAAAATACGTAATATTATTCATTACAAACAAAAATTAACCGAGCATATACGATGGAAATAATATTATACTTGAGTCTGAGCCGTATTTTACCTACATTTAATATATTCAATTGATCTTATCTATTTCTTTGATATTCTTCTGGAATATAATTTTATTACTTCAGTTGAATCTCAATAAATATACTATGTGGTATTTTTTTTATCTAATTCGACGTGCTTCCGAAGCTACCTTGATTTAAGGTAGAAAAAATATTTTCGTTTCAGACTAGATCGGCGGTGCTTAAAGTTTTAAAGTAATTTTATGCTTAGTGAAAAAATTTGTTTGCTTCAAAACAGCGGATATTATTAAAACCTTAGTGCGATGTTAATATATTATTAAACAAAGACATGATATTCTAGAAAAAAATATGTTTCTATTAAATTTAAATAGTTTTATGAAAAGTCTCAACTACTTCGCTATTATTCATCTGGGTCTAATGAGTTTAGTTACTTAAAATGGAAAATTGCGTTGGGAAAAAGAAGTTTAGGTGCAACTTGTAACATTTCTCACGTTAAAACGAAGAAATTTAATGAATTGTTTTTTATTCTTCTATGTTTAGTGACCATACATATGAATATATTGATCTACTTTTCTACGAAAACTGCTTGTTATTCTATCGCTAAACCTTTCTTTTTTCGTAGAGAATAAGGATACAACGATGTAACGGGAATATTGTTCGAAATACACACCTCTCCATATATAATATAGATATATATAGAAATCAAGTTATGAAAGGTTCCGTACTGGAATTTAAGCCCATAGTCTGGCAAATGATGCATGATATTATATTGAATCTGAGTTATTATTTAAAAAAAATACTAAGAGAGAATTTAGAAGAAAACGTAATTTGTAATAATGAATTGAGATCTTAATATTAAATTAAATTAAAAATTGATAACTTAGTTAACCCACTTGGTTTATCACTAACGTGACGCGTTTCGCCTCTTAAAGAAGCATCTTCAGACTAACCGTAAAAACCTAAAGGTTATTTATTTTATTAAGATGCTTCTTAAAGAGGCGAAACTCGTCACGTTAGTGATAAACCAAGTGGAATAACTAAGTTTATACTAAAAATGAACTTCCACAAAGTTACCGCTGAATCCATAGAAAATAATTAAGATCTTATTTATTATTCCAAAATCATTGTATGACAATATGAATGATTGTTCTTTTTATAGAAGTATGTTTACAATATTAACAATGTTGTGTAATCTCAAAATAGTGATTTGTGAATTGTATTGTTATGCTTTTGTTTAACGCGTTCTTATCTATTAAGTAGTAAATATATGCACATATGAAATAATAGTTTACGAAGAATCCGCCATTTTGAACTACTAAGAGTCATAATAAAATTGAATTTCTATTTCCTGTCTCTTGTATGCTATTGGCGACGTATATTAAAGAAAATTCAATAACGTGTTATCTGTCAAAAGCATCCGCCACCCGCAGACAGTTAAGACTGGAATAAATAAACCTATATCACAGTCAAGATATTTTAACATGACGTAAGCTTTAAAATACAGGACACTAGAACCATAAAAGCAAATATGTTTCATATCTGGAATCTGGGTGATTCTGATACTACGAAAAATGTACAAACGTCAGGTACAAACAAATTGAGGTTATTAAAGATGAACACTTAATTTAGTTGTACAATGTTTGCTAAAACACAGGGTAAATTAATTGTCATCTGAACAGCCTTCTTTTTTAGAGATACAACTACCTATCAGCGATGTTTACGATAGCAAGGGTTGAAAATATTACATGCACGGATGTCATCGGAAATTTCGATTGTGAAATAATATTGGTTTGGGGGTTGAATCTTTGGATCGCAGAATGAAAGACTTGAACGTACCAACTGTGCCACGGTGACTGAAATTAAGTTCTTCTAAAGGTTTAAATAATTAGCTGCCACATCATAGTCACAAAATTCCTCTGGTATTATGTAACAGCTCAAGGTAACCCACCACCACTTACATATTATATCACTTTTAAGGTGTTAACTGTCAATTCTTGGTGAAAAGGCATTATATTTAAAAAAATAAAACACAATTTTTTGTACTACTTCCACATGTGTAAAATTATCAGGACCGGTTTCGCTCATCACGAGCTAATGAAACATTTATGCATGATGATATAACTCGATAATGTTTGTGATGAGCGAAACCGGTCCTGATCATTATAAACATGTGAAAGTAGTACAAAAAAATTGTGTTTTACATGAAAAGAAATTACAGATTATATTTTAAAAGTTTATTTATCTTTTCCTACTGCATACAGAGCAAAAAATTTTCGAAAACATTCCAGATCTAGATGGATCATAAATGGTATTTTTTATATTGTGATTTGTAGGTAAGGATTGCACCAAGAATGAAAATAACTTAATTTTGCATAAAGAAACTCAATTTTCTAAAGGAATATAAGAGACACTAGTTAGAATAATAGTATAATAACAAATAATAATACATATTTTTAATTTGCGGATATTCCTCTGTCGAGAAACATTATAAGACAAAAAAAAATTATGCAAAGAACTATTTAGCTCAGATAGTGAGCAACTTCAACTGTCACTTAGCGGTTTTCATTTCACTTTGAGAGTCGAAAATTTGCATTAACTGAGTGGAACTGCTCGTGCTGTGTTAATGGAAATTGTGGATGCATATTTTTCGTACTGGAAGTTTATATTTGGAATTATAATTCATTGGAAAAAATAGCAAAAATCGCCAACTAAACAGATCTGTGATAAAAAGCGTCGAATATTAAGTGTTGGATAAATTATGGATGTTGATTAGTAGACATTTGGAGTCAACAATTCCTAAGGATATTTGACGTTCGCATTTCATGACCTACTTGCTACTACACATACCACTTTTATTGGTAATACCATGAGTATGTTGGAGAGCTGGCTGAAAGTATTTTTTACCACTCTGAGTTTTATTACAGTCAACCCAGGATAGTTGATTCACAGCCCTGAATAAAATATTCATAAAAACACGCGTAACGAATAACGGACTTACGGAATTAAAAAATATAGATTATATTTTATATGCTACGTTATCAGATGAAAATAAATCGGTATCGAATGAAATACACTTCTAAAAGCAAATTCGCTTCGATTGGAGTTGCATGGCTCAGAAGTATTTTCAGAAGTACAGGGATTGTCAGTTTTTTTGTATATTTTTTGAATTTACGTTTAAAAAAATATCTGGCATTACAGCTGACAGCCAATTCGCTAGATATTTTGAAATATTGAAAATCATTGGAGTTAAATTCGATGAGGATTTTTATAAGTCACTCATGTCCAAGATCACAAATTTGAATTGAAAAAATATAAATTTGATATTGACGTTGCTGGGATTTGTACCAAGAAAAGCTCTTACCACTAGGCTATAGCGGCTGACGAGTTTTATAACGGTGTTGTGCTTGTGTCATAATTTATGAATTAATTCCCAATCTATTAAAATATTTGAAATCAAAAGCATCGACGCCTGTGTTGTTTTATACTTCCCCATTCACCATCTATCTGATCCTGATAATGGGACTTAGAAAGAGCGACTATCTTAGAGTACACGCCGTATAACTTAGCACTTTTTACTACACTGATACGCTTTCTGTATACTACACAGAGCATATCAGTGTATTAGTATGTATGGATCCCGTGATCCTAAGCCCTAGAACCGGACCTTAGAGCCGGAGAACTAAGTTATTCGGCGTGCACCGTACTATTAGTCATATACTAACATCCTTCTTTCCTTACCTTCTCCGATTAGACAAGCTTAGCGACTGAAACTATAACCAGATCTGTTGAGATGCTCTATTAGGTGTCAATATGCTGCACTTTGAGGCTAGATATAGTTCTATTCCTATATTAATTATTTGTTTAAAATAAAATTATGTTTTTCTTGTCATTGTTGACACTATAAATGTTTATAATTTAAGATATCGACCGAGGGTGCTTGATGGAATTTCAATATCAAATTTGAATTGTTGAAATTTTTAAATTTCCGTGTATTTAGTTACTAACAACCCGGCTTTCGCATTTCGGCATCTTCAGGCATTCATGCACACGAATAAAATGGAACTGTTTATAATTTTACTTGATTGAAATTGCTGACAATATACTAATGTGCAAGACGATCTTGCATTGTTTTGAAGGTTTTAATGTGATTTTTAAATTAACACTCGCATCGGCCATTTGGATTTTCAATTTACTCTTTACAATAAATATTTGAAATTATTGTTCACAATATATTGATGTTAATATGACAGAACGCATGCTAGTTTTATTTTCATATTCAATATTGTTGATGTGACTTGATAATCAGAGAAGATCATCTCTGTTCATTTCTGCACCGATCCAAGAGTTTCAGTAGTAAACTTATTAGTTTTCCTAGAACCAGGTATAGTGTTTAAAGCGGCTGCTCAAATTAGTGACTGGTCATGTTTGCAAAAGAATATTAGAAAGAAAATAGCCTCTCGAGATTAACTCAATGTGAAAACAGATCACAAACATTCATGCCTAAGATATCATATGAAAAATTGCATAACTCAAACTTTACAATGGCAAAGACGTGTACTTACCGATAGATTATAGAAACAGGATAGAATATATTATTCGGATTTAAAGTGTTAATAAAATATTATTGTCGTTCAACTTTCATACACAGTGATAAGTATATTATGTACATTTTGTATGAGGCATGCCAAACCATAAAACACGAGAGCGTTTTCAATCCAGAATACCGGCAGTAAAACACTACAACGTTTTACTCATATTAAATAATTTCCACATAGGTTTTATATCCCTGATACTGAAACTTTGGATCGCTTCATTGAAAAAAGATGTTGAAAGTCTGTTTATTGCTTTTGTTTGATACTTATTTATTTCGAGAAGGACCAGATAAGTTGTTGCCACAAAGAATATGTTGTGGTAAAAAGAATACAACATTCAACAAAACAAAAAATAGATACATCTAGTAAAAAGATAAAAAAATGGTAGTAATAATTACTTGTTGAACGATATTAATATGTAAAAATAATGTGTTATTAAATGAAATAAAAAGGCCTGCATTTATTGAGTGAGTAAACTATAATATTATTTAAGACATCGACTGAGGGTGCTTGATGGAATTTCAATATCAAATTTGGATTATTGAGATTTGACAAAATACATGGAAGTGTACAAAATCTCAATAATCCAAAAAATTAAACTATAATAGTTTTTAGTTAGTAAGAAATAGTAAATGGTCAGTATACATGTGATCACTTAATAAAATAAACGATCGGTAGTTTGTATAAAATGGTCTTTCATTAAATTGAAGGGTCAGATATTTACATAAAACGTTAATTTTTTTTAAAATCTAGCCTGACCTAACGTAACCGTTATTTATTTGGCAGTTTACTGACAAAAACATAATTATTAACTGACCATTTATTATTTCTTACTGAAAATTTATCGAATTAGTTGCTGACCAAATAACTGCAGATATTAATAAAGAATAAGTTTAAAAAATGGATTAAATTACAGAACAATATTAAAATGGAAACACTGTTTATTAAGTGCGTCTCTGATAATGTTCATATTTAGTGGAATTGAATTGAGAAGACGCGCTCGAGTGGAAAAATAAACGGATATAGAGAAAACGCTTAGAGACATGAAGGATATAAAGGGATACTGAAAAATGTAGAGAGAAAAGGAAAGGTCGGAATGGTGACATAAAATTTAGATATGATAGAACAGAGAACTCTCTCAGAGAATCAGAAAATTTTATTAGAGTCAAATTAAGTATTCAATAATTCATTCCATTGGTCGAAGGGTAAGATACATTTTTTCCTATTGCAAGCCCAGAAGAGAACTGCCGACATTTCTTTCTCGATAAAGAACTTCTCTTTCAGATACCAATTCATGTTTATTAAAATTACACGTGCTATTAAAAATAAAAATAGCGAACAGTTAATTATTTCTATTAAAATCTATTTTTAGTTCCAGTGTAGAACATGTGGAATCCTAATATATAGTCTAACAAAACTTGTTTTTACGTATAAGACCGTCGCTCAATACTTCGGAAAGGGTAAGAAAAGAAGGATAGAGTAAGGAAAAACTGTTATATTAAACTTGGATAGAGTTTGGGTTAGGAGGTATGAAAATATCGCAGACATTCATGTCTAAATTAATTGAAAAATTAATACGTGAAAGTTGCAACTGAGTGTACAAAAGTCGAGTACGTTGATCATTCGACAACATAATCAACAGCTATGATCCACTAGAAAGCAGAAGCTTTCGAGACGTCGCAACCCAACCGTTGGCAATCTGGGTCGCTTTTTAATTTCACATGTGAAAAATAATATATTATATTACAATTTCTCCTTTCACGAGAAACTACTGAAACAATCGGAGTGTATTAAGAAATATTACAATACTACCCATATCATTTAAAGTAATTTTGAACCAAATTTACCCTAGATACTATTTCTTTAATAAAGCATATAATTATTTATATCTAACATATCTGCTGCGGACAGTAGTTTATATCATACTATCACTGGGATTTGGGTTTGTCAGCATTTTTAGGGTATCGGAAAATTCACCACACCTTTTCAAACTAGAAACATACGTTTCATATGTGCCCCGAATGAATAATCGCGCGTAGTCACATGGTATTTTTATAATGCCGTAATTCGTATGCCGGGCAGGTCGGAGGATACGAAAGGGTTACGTTTCTTTACCCCTATGGACAGTCGGGCCGCGGGCGACACTACAAGATACAAGTCGACACGACACGACACAGGGTTTGAGTTCGATTTGTGTCACAGGTGTATTTTGTGACGACACCTATTCTTAGATTTTTATACACCTTCTAGGTTTCTGCTGTTTATATGAATAGCTCAGCGCTATGCATAACCAGTAGCACGTTATGACGTTCTAGAATTTGATGTAGACATATACACATTTAAAATTTTCATATTTTTTAGACAATTTCTACTTGGACTTAGAGTATTTGAACTTACTTATTTGAAATTGTTTAAAGATGACTTATTCTTTAATAAGTTACCCAACATCGCACTTTTGAGAGGATGAAGAAAGTAAGATTGGACCGGTAGTTAGTTAATCACTTCCAGTTACGCTATTTTCTGTCGGCTCCGTGGCGCAGTTGTTAACGTCGTTGGCTACGATTACGGATGTCTCGGGTTCAAGTCCCGGTGCGGACAGTTTCATAAATTGATTCTTCAATCGATTTATGGATTTCTGTTCATAGGCATGAATGTTTGTGATGTCTAAAACCCCTCCCACCCATCCGATCCTAAAACGGGAAATAGCGAGAGCGATTATCTAACCACTAGTCCTGTCCCTAACCCCTATCTTTACATCCCTAATCTCTCCGTTAAAGAGGACGTACTTAGGGACACAAGAAGATCTATTCACTATCCTTATATTTTTACCCTATCTAAAGGTAAGTTAATTGACTGATTTTGAATCAGTCCTCAATAAACACAAACTGTTCATTTGTCCTACTTCCACATGTTTATAATGATCAAGACCAGTTTCGCTCATCACTAGCATTATCAACTGATAAAAATACAAACATAACAGGCCTATTTATATAAAATTTAGTGTTAAAATTAACGTTCATTAACTGAGCAAACATTTTTATTAATGAAGCTGTGTTTGTGGTTTAAGATTAGTATTTATCGATTTGTAAGAGAACCATAACATTTAATTGTAGACTATTTTATTTGATTTATGTATAATTTTGATAATCAGTAATTTCTTGTCTTAGTTCATGAAACATTTGTGTTATTTACCTAAATTTTATATAAATAGGCATGTTATGTTTGTATTTTTATCAGTTGATAATGCATGCGATGAGTGAAACCGGTCCTGACCATTATAAACATGTGGAAGTAGTACAAATGAATTGTGTTTCATTTAAAAAAAAGATTCTATAAGTAGTTCATAATCAACGGTGTTTTGGACAAGTGTTGTAACCCTAAAAAATACGAAAGTGTGTTAATGACGACAGAGCAGGTCTCGGCCAAATGATATAAATTAGGAAAATGAAGAAATCACTTTTTCCACTTTCACCATCATTTTACATTGGTGTTAGGTTTAAAATTTTTGAGCCATCAACTTGATGTAAGCCACTATTATATCGACAATCCCTAAGTATAATCCCGTATCTGCAAACATGAATATACAGGAGTGCATTTCAAAGATTCATAACGCAACTCACCAAATAATGTTTTCGATAAAAACAGATTTTACTCTCTCCTGAAAAATTTCAATTTTGAAGGTTACAGTAATTGGCCAAAACACCGTCGATATGTTTTATCTTGAGGTGACACATCAACAGTGCATGTGACAATTTTATGTCGAAAACTTTCAAAAGCAACTTTTTTCAAGGAAGCTGTGTTTTTAATGTTTTCCATTTATTATGCTTTAGTGTGTAAGTAAGAGTTTGTTTTTATATTTTAACATTATGTTAAAATATTCCTCGAATAGATTGTACGCCACTGTGGGTACAGATATCGTAGCGTATCGGTAGCGGCATTGTAAAAGAGTATTGAGATTAGAAAGTACTTCTTCTGGAAAATTGGGTGCACTGATATTGATATTTATGATCTTGTACCTATTTTGCGCCGCGTTGAACCGAATACAAGCACACACACTGCAAAAACTAGTATATAATAATGTACATGGCTTAGATTTTACGCGATAAAATAGTAGCGCTTGTGTTTTAGTTTACACGGTTAAGTTGTGATTTACTGGGGGCTTAAGTTAATAAAATATAAAGCTATTTTATTTATTTATAAATTCATGTAAACTAATATTTCCTTAAATTTGGATTATTGAGATTTTGTACACTTCCATGTATTTTGTCACTAACGACCCGGGTTTCGCCTTTCGGCATCTTCAGGCATTCGAGCACACGAATGGACTCGAACTGGACTCGGACTCGAACCATTCGTGTGCTCGAATGCCTGAAGATGCCGAAAGGCGAAACCCGGGTCGTTAGTGACAAAATACATGAAAGTGTACAAAATCTCAATAATCCAAATTTAATATTGAAATTCCATCAAGCACCCTCAGTCGATGTCTTAAATAATATTTCCTTATTTTCAAAATTATTGATGTCAAACTAATATACCGAACAATAAATTACTTGGCTTTATATCTGATATAAAGTTTTTATAGACTACATAAAAATTAAAAAAAACGAATTTTCCAAAGTAAATGTACATAAATCTAAAAATAATACATTAAGTCTCGATGTATACTGCTGTGAATTACACGGTGTTTTTAAGGGAACCAATTTTTAATTCCAATTAAGGCATAAGTGAATATGAATAGTAATGAAACATGAATAATTATGATTAGCCATATGCTTACATGGACCAAAAATGTTAATAACGAAAATTGCTTAAAATTATCTTTGAAAAAAACCAAAAACTGCTTTAAAGTACACTTATAAGATCGATTTAAATTTTTAGGCAAAGAGGAGAAATCGACTAACTAATCGCTACGCCTCTTTTTCCGCTACGAGTACTACGCCCCTGTTTTAGAATCGGATGAGTTGAAGGGAATTTTAGACATCGTATACATTCAATTCAAGTCAATTCGAGTTCATTCGTGTGCTCGAATGCCTGAAGATGTTGAAAGGCGAAACCCGGGTTATTAGTGACAAAATACATGGAAATGTAAACAAAAACAAAATACAAAATCTCAACAATTCAAATTTGATATACATTCAATTGACATGGTTTATAACAATAAATAGAACAAAGCTTCTAACATAAAAACAATATTTATTTAATGCAACTTTGCAGTAAGTATTCCGTTAAAATCTCAAATGATCTTTATTACAAAATTCTGCAGAAAATTCATTTTAAATTCTTTACTTTTTAAGCACTTCTGTAGATACGAACTTTACATTTAATTCGACTAAGTAATTGTTTTACAGACTGTACCACGTTGTAATCACCCATATTTTCGTTCAATAAAAATGAATTAATCCATTATTCTATAATAATTCATAGAAAATCAAACATCTAAGCCAAGAACTGCTTAAAACCTCTACGCTGGAACCATTTTAAACGGTGTTTTGTTATCTTCCTACATGGCATCAAAGGAAAGTTTAGTTTCCTGCAGCCTATCGCAAAAAGTCATCTTTGAACCTCCGGTAAAATGTGGCAATCGATGTGCTATCGCCCTACTTATTTCCAGACGGGCCAGCCGAGTATAAATAGGGTTCTATGAAATATACATTAGAAGCCGAAGGCGATATATTGAGGAAAATCTCTGAATATTAAGCCAGCGAAGTGTTTTTACATTCATACGTACCAATATTCACGTGTGAATTTATATAGACAGTACATAACAGAACTTCTGTGGTGTGGCGGTAAGAGTTTTACCTTAACGGTCAGATGTTTCCGAGCTTAAGTTCTGTAAAGGTCGATAACATATTTAGATATTTGTCATTATATTATCATTTGATATCTGGAGAATGGGTGCTTGTCGTGTCTTGTCTCCTAGCGTTTATATAATTAAAAACTTCAAATTATCTGGTGCTTTGCCTGGTTGTTATGTTAAATATTAATTTATCCTATATATATTGGCTCTATTATCATAACTCGGAATCTCCGTCAATGCTTGTTTTGGGAAATCAAGAAAAACAGTTTTCATGCTACTGTTATAAATCTATAGTTTGATACAAATAAAACTGTGAAACAGGCGCTTACACAATGATAATTATGTAAACGAAAACATTGCATTATCATTGGCTGTAATGGAGCTTATTAGCTTAGAAAAATATAGGGCATTAGAGAATATAAATTTTGAAAATGAACAACATTTTCACATTAATTTTAGATGAAAGTTTGTAATGTGAAAAAGATATTTTATAATTTAAATGGTATATGTAAACACGAATAACAAACTGTATTGCATGAAAACCATAAAAATGCAATAAAAACACCATTTATCACGATACATTGACAAAACTGCCTCTACCGTAATAATGAAATTTCAAGGCAAATAATCTACAGCATTATGAAACAAATACCGAAAAAATGGCTAATTCTTTCCTCCTGCTCTCGCGAGAAAAATAAAATTTTAAGACATTTCTTTCCCTATTTTCCTACCAGAAGCGCGAAGTAAAATCGCTGACGGAATCAAAGATCTTTTGTTATTCGGCGAAAGAATAAGAAAAAAACAAAAGTGTTCCTTTTGTGAAAATCTCACGCGGAAAGGGTCTGTTATATAAAATGTCCGCAGATGTTTGGGATATGTTTATGTGATTTTAAATGTGAAAGTGTTTTATGGAGAGGCATGTTTTATGTGAAAGCTGAATATTTGATTTTATGCTTAAAGAAGGGAATATTTTTTGTGCCCGTTTAGGAATAAAGAAAAGCGGAAGTTTTTTGAATAAAAAAATGACGTGTTGGTCGATTAATCTTTGTCAGGATGCAGTTCGTGTTAATGAGAGCTTGCTTCTTTCAAATATTAACCTCTTCCCATAAGTTATTGCTATAAAATATTGGCTGGTATTTTGTCATCGACTTCTTTTAACAATTAACTCTTTTCATAATAATTATATCTTAAACCAATAATAGTGTTTCCTAATAATAATTGTCGGCTACGTGGTGAAGTTGGCGACGTCGTTGGCTAAGGCTACTGATGTCTCTGGTTCAATTCCCGGTGTGGACGGTTTTCATAAATTGATCTTTCAATCGATTTATGGATTTCTGTTCGTAGTCTGAGTGTTTGTGATGTCTAAAAACTCCCTCCCACCCATCCGATCCTCAAAAACGAGGAGTAGCGATAGCGATTAGTTAACCACTAGTCCTGTCCTAGCCCTATCTTTCTATCCCTACTCTCTTAAAAAAAAGAGGTTGAGCAACTGAGTAACAAGCAGTTATCATAAAAAAATACTGTTAGTTTGACTTCCTCTCGAAAGTAAGTAATGAATAAAAAGTTGTTAAACAATGTAATGTGTTTTATGCATGCATATGATTGTATCATTTAAAAATTAACACAAATGAATCTCTAGATAATTATATTAACATCACACATATAAAGAGGATGAGATTCCTAGCCTTGAAGTTTTATAAAGAATTAATGATACCAAGTCATGTTGAAATAATTATGCACAAAACTTTTTGATATAAGCGAATCAAAGCTATACAACTAATGTTTCTTGAAAAGCTAAGAAAAGTTAATTTTATGGTGGCTTTCAATCTTCAAAAACCTGTAAACCAAGCCAATTTTTAAATACATTGATAAATAATAATAATTCTTTTTTACATTGATAAATAATAATTCTAAATTAAAGTAAAATGAGATAACTATCCTTAACTACCAAAAAAGGTTGATATTTCAATATAGCAATACGATAATTATTAAAACGTTGCATTATGTTTGGTAGAATAGTCGTATATAATACTATTGTACATATAAAAAGTAAATGGAAAACTAATGGCAAAATGTATATTCTGTGCAAGAAATAATAAATGTTATTTCAATCTTAGTTATTATTGTTTAGGCTTATGATTGTATAAGACATCGAAGTGGTAGGTTTATCATTTAAATAAAATGTGAATTTTTTCGTGTGAGGACGTTGTTTCACATTCAAGGAGGTGCCGATTACTAAACATGTTAAGAAACACTGGTCTAGTGGGATAAAATAATTATGAAACTCTGTTTAGTTTGAGAGCTGCGATTCCTTCAGGGGAAAGTTAAATAATGATGATGGCTTTTGAGACGTTGCAGTTTAATCTGCATCCTTTACATAAGCGCAGAAGGTGTGGTCCAACAGTCGTATACGTAGTTGGGCAATCTGAGAATAATTATGCATCACTTTGCATATCCCACGCCGGCACAGCTTAAGCATTCGCTGAGTGCGAAATCCCGTGGCAACCGATCCCCAAACCGTCGTTACAGTAATATATCGGCGATGTTTGTTGGGCCGTGACTGATTGATGTCAGGTGTAAGTACTAAGATAAACACGCCGGGATTTTAACCCGTATCTACTTCACCCTACATCGCTTACGTTCGACAGCTCACTGTAGATATCCAAATTCTTTAACTCTTTTATCTTTTTAAATGGTTTTCCCATTTATTGCTTAATATATCACGGCCATTTTATCTGAAAAGAAGTCCGAAAATGCAAGAGTGAGCTTTCAAGGGAGCTGTTTTTATCATTCATTCACGCAATACGATTTATTCTTGCTTGCCGATTTTTATCAAGGGTTGTCCGGCGTTTTTTTTAGTTCGTACGAAAATAAAAAAAATGAATTTACAAGTAGAGTGAATCAATCGTCTTTTGTTAATATTTTCTTAAAATATTTGCTCTATCATAACTGAGATCTGAAACTGTTTTTATCAGTTATAAAAGATAGTCAACATTGCAATAAATGTTTATATATTACATTATTTGCACACTTCTAGTAATAGGTATCTACATGCACGTGTAACTTGAATAATTAATCTAAATATGTACAACCAGCATCTTCAGGAAACAGCTTTGTAAAGTACATTTTGTTTAAGCGACGGATCTAGTTTCTAGTGATAATTTTCAGACTAAATAAAAGCTGAGATAAAAATGCTCACTAGCTGATCAAAACAGTTCCCGTTGGATACATAAGATGTGCAATATGTACTGAGTATACAGAGGTATTCCTAGGCGTTTTGATTACATCTTTTACTATGTCTTTCTGCAAAGGGTTAAGCGTAAATAGAATTATGTTTGTTGATCAATGCTTCTAACTGAAGGTGCGTGAATCGACTTCATTCAAATTTGAATTGAATACACAAATGTCAATCTATTAATTATTGTAGAAGATATTCTGTGGGTTGTATGGTAAAAAAATAATGGCTTTAGCCTACATTATAAAGAAGATTTAATGTTAATTGACACGTTATTAAACTATTCTGTAAATATTGAGATTGAAAGAAAAGTTTCAGGAAATTGATAATACCATAACAATGTATAAAAACTGGTGCAACTGCAAAACCTATGTTATTTTATGAATAGTAAATGAGATTATGTGTATCAACGTTCACTATTTTTGAGAAAAATGATACTAAGGAAATCGATCTTCAGACTACATTGGAAGCAGCAGTGGACAGCATGGAAGGGTAAACTCTAGTTATCATTTGCCATCCATAAGAAATATGTAGAAGAAGAGAGCCCAATAAACAGACAACATTTAGCTGCTATCCCAAATTAATCAAAAAGTATTATACTTTGACATGAAAAAAATGTAATCCTTTCGATACACCCAATTATAATTTCACGGCGATTGTCATTTCGTGAAAAAATATTGACAAATTTATGTGCGTTGTTTTTGGTTTACATTGTTTGACAATCCTTTATCGATTAGCATGCAGCCATTTGTCAAGTGTCAGAATTAAAATGATTTAACACACACTAGACTACGTGGTATTAAAGTGACATTATCCTGTTTTCTTAATCCAAGATAAATGTTGTATTATAACAGTTTAACACTATCAAAGAGAGAGATCTCTAAACGTAACATGTAATATGAATATAATATAAATGAACATATAATCTTGGGTCTTGGCCCTTCGCTTTAACGATAATGGTTTCCTACCATTTCTAGAAGTTTATGCATTTCTCGTGAAATTACATAAATTCATAAACACAAAATCTGTGAACATTAGAAGTAAAATATATAACTTTGATTATGTCACATGAATGTTGAGTAAACCTGTTTAAATAAATATATATTTAAAAAACAACGGCTGTTAAAAAAGTGTGAAATGATAATAAATTATGATCATAGTGTCACAATATGAAATGTTTTAATAAATAAAATGCGAATATTCGTTTAAGTAATTTTATTTTTTGATACTCGCGAATCACACGTTTGAAAGTGAGAATTTTTCGACTGTAAAGAAAATATGTGTCTTAACTCCGAGTTCCTGACCATGTCAAAATCACCGTACCAATAGTATTCGCTGCTAGCATCTCTTTTTGAAGCACAGTATAGGTTACCCTGTGATTTAGTGAGGTATCATGACTCTCAACCGTAAAGCAGCACTGTCGCATGGTTCTGACCGAGTACAATCATGAGTCATAGACCTTCCGATCAGAGAGTGAATGGACCAGCCCCTTATTACGTCCAAAATAAATAAGCGACGATGTACCTGGCTTAGACATGTGCTGTGGATGAA
This sequence comes from Himalopsyche phryganea, assembly GCA_022494535.1. Taxonomy (NCBI): domain Eukaryota; kingdom Metazoa; phylum Arthropoda; class Insecta; order Trichoptera; family Rhyacophilidae; genus Himalopsyche; species Himalopsyche phryganea. The sequence continues at coordinate 709,668 of JAGVSL010000080.1, read as the reverse complement.
TACAGAGAAATCTGAATCCTGCCTGTCTTTTCTTTTAACTGAATGGATTCCGTTGCACTGGAATACCACTGATAACCATCCATAGAATGTACTCAGTGGTACCACGGCCCACTGGTATGGAAGGAAACAAGAATACCGGCGGGGAACGGAGAATCTTGGAGGAACTGTGTCGTGACCGCATACTCCGAGTAAGGAGCGTATATGGATAAAAAAAGACGGATTCAATAATGTACATATTAATGTTAAAAAATAGTAATACCGTTATTAACGATTTGCTCTTCCATCAACTCATATGACATTGCTTTTTCTACATTTAATCATGTTCATTCAAAAACTAGAAACGTTTGAACAGGTAAAGATTCATGAGCATGAATTACCATGCAATCAACGATGTTAAGTAGCAAGACGCAAAAAAATGTACTATACATGACGCTGCAGATTACGAAACGTTATACTCGCCTGTAGTGAAACATTATGCTTGTCGTTTCGTCAACATTATTGATTAAACATAATTAATTGGCAAATAATATTTGACCGATATTCGATACGATACAGACGCTGCGCAACAGGTGGACGTTCATCAAAGTAATCCATGACAATTAAAGTAGGTTGGCTCGACAGTCTAAATAAGCAAAAAAGGGAGAGTTGGATTCATTCTGTATCGACTGTCGAAAATAATTCTCTGAACGTGATTTCTATCGTCACTCGCTGACCGAACGCTAAACTGCATTAATCGTCAGCATCATCATTAACATCCATCCTACAGTTCAAATTACGTCAAGCATTCAACATTGGAATCATATTCCTAAAGAAACAAACAGCCACATAGTATGTTTCATTTATTATTTCGTGTCTTTTATTACTACTGCATAAATATTATTATGACTTTGTCTGTCTGAAATATTGTGTATTGTGTTTGTAGTATTGGCCATCCCTGCTCAAATGCTTTTTTATAATTAAGAAAACAGTCCAACTTATATACAGTAGAATGATATTATTCATATAAAAAATCTTGATAAATGATATATTTTTACGAATCCATTCTTTATCAAACGTCTTTCGTCTATGTGTAGGCGATAGTGTTACAGAATAGGTTTTCTTATGTATCTGAACTGTCAGAATAATCCAAGACGTGGGTCTCTAGTTTATCGTTAAAACTGCCTGGGATTGTTCTTTTGCATGAAAAAATATTATTCCTTTTGGTTTCTGACAAAGGGTTTCCAGTTCGATTTCCCAGTCCGAAATGATCGTTGATCTGTCAAAATAAATTATGTTCAGCCCCTCTTCTATAACGCATGCGTAAAGTAGCGAAGTTTTAGAATATTTTTTCATAAAAAGGTAACATACCATAATACTATTTCAACGATATCTGAATGAAATAAAATATGAACAATAATTAAAAATTCCATTATTATTATTTCTTATTGCCACTTATATTATCAATATTTATTGTGGACTTAATGTATCATTGAGGAGACATAATGTCCGGTGTCATACAAACAATTTCATCGCATTAAAAAAAAAATTAAAAATTCCAAAGAATTCATTTGATAAATATTTTCGTATAATTTCCAATGAAACTCGTAAACAATCCCTATATACGCGGAAGCAACAATATATATAATTATTTTATTGTTATATTTGGTTTATATAGTATTTATTTCGCTAAGTCTTGAGTCCATTTGAAGCGTAAAATTAACAAGTCTGGAAAATGTAGTAATGATAATGAAAAATCTTTCTTTTAATTTATTAGAAAATGCGCTAACCCTTTTAATATGCAAACTAAAAATACGAATTGTGAAGGCAAAACTGATAAAAAATTGATTTTTACCGGTTGATCAATATTTTTACGCACATCAGTTTGAAGCTTGGAACTCAATTACATTTTTTTTACCATGTCCGTATGGACTACGAATGGAGATATCTCAATAGAAGTTTTTCTACAAGAGTTGTTTTTTACTGAGTTGCTCAACCTCTATTTTTCGAAGACAGTAGGAATATAAGGAGAGGGTTAGGAAAGGAATAATTGTTAGCTTATTGCTCTCGTTTCGCCCTATTTTTTAGAATCGGATGGGTGGGAAGTAATTCTAGATATCACGAACATCCATGCATACGAACAAAAATTGATAAATCGATTGAAAAATAAATTTATGAAACTGTCCGCAGCGTGATTCGAACCCTAGACATCCGTAACCGAAGCCAACGACGTTGACCACTGCACCATGGACAACTACATTTACCAAGGAAAAATACCAATAAGTGAATAGTTTCCATTCATTTCAAATGGCTCGATAAGTCATAATTGTGAAAAAAATTACTTGCGAAAGGATTTTATTCTACATATCTCGGTGAATCGCCTGTAATTTTTTTAACCAGCGTATGCTATGCTCAACAACTATTTTAAAAAGAAACCAATGATCCACGTTTTGTGAAGTAGTCTTAAAAATATAATAAAGTTAAGAAATACTTCTTGAAGTGAAATAATAAAATTAAAAATGCATCTTTTTCGACAAGACGGTCTTAATAGTAATATGTCGATAAGGGGGCAGTACCATTTACCAATTTCGTAAACGACTAATGCAATACTAGAAAAACTTTGTATACTTCTTGTTAATAGGGAATCGAGTTTAGTTGATAATGATGAAATAGATTTGATCAGTACTGTAAACATTTCAATGATACGATTGGCAAAATTGGAATGACGTGGTTTTAACAACGCTTTATTCTTCGGTTATCTACACACGTAAAACTTGACCACCAAAGTGAGATGACGGTAATCCACTCTTTTTCGTCTTCGGAAACTCGAATAGCGCGTTTTTGAATAACGCATACGTATACCGTGTCATAGGGTATTTAACAATTATATATGACTTCAGGCCAATGAATAGATTTAAACACATACAGCTAGAATTGTAATTAATCAATTGTTTTGCGTGAATTTCCCCCAGTGAATGTAATAAAAAATGGGTCAAACCTTTGCCAAAGTGGCCCCTATTAAAATAATCGATAAGCCTTACTCATAATGGTATTGATAAATCACAGTAGGGAAGGCTTCAATATTCTCCACTAGCTTTTTAGTGCTATGCGTGTGACACGGTATGATATTTCACTTATGAGCTTTTAACCGCGAGCCCAGCATAATGCCACCACTCAAAAAGCTTTCGTCACAGGGAGGTGAACGATTTTCAACCGGCCACCGAAAATGCAACCACAGTAATTCATCGTACAATCAAAAAGTATTTTTGGCACTGCTTCCTTCAATTTAATTTTACGACCTCAAAGAATTTAGCGATTACTATGATGACTAAGTAAACTTACAAACAGTTTCCATTAAAAATAATATTTAAATGAATATAATAAAATAACATTAAGCAAGGAATAAAGAAACAACAGCAATGTATTTAATTTCACCAAGATTATAAGATATAGTTAATAGCTGTTTCGGTATCACGCCACCGTCAGATCTATCTGTTTTTTAATACTTTGCTATTTGTACCTTATTATTCTTCTATATAAAATGTAAATTTAATTCTTGACGCAATAATATGTTTCATATCTATTGGTTCAGAACGTCGATTTTTCGGCGCAAACTTTTACTTAGTAAATAAAATAAAATTTTAAAATAAACATTAAAAGCTTATATAGTCTAGGCGTTCTTTGAATAAAAGAGGTAAGGCAACTTATCTATTTATTGCTGTAGTCGAGCGTTAAAAATCACGACTTGCTTTCTGATTTATGATTCATGAATTGTATGGGATGGGTTTTGAAATTAGATGTGATCAACTGTTACTATTATGCTGTACTTATGTGAACAAAATGAAGAGTGGTTGACTGTCGACCAGTCCTTTTCTAGCTTAGTCATTCATATATAAATGCTCTGTAAAAGAGCCCTTATGTGACTGATTAAAGTGAAAGTCAGTCATTTTGAGTTACCCATTATTGAAATACTCTATTAGGAATATTTACTATTCATATTGGTAGTAAATAGTCTAATATAAAATTTTTGCTGGGTTTCAAAATTGTAAATATTTTTAAATGAATATGAATCCATACGGTATGAGACTAAGATTTCTTCCTCTTTCGATAATTCCCAGTAATTACTCATTTTTATTTTATGTTTAAGTAAGTGGTTAAAATTAATACTTTAAAGTCTTACATAATAAAGATATTATTTTTTTGCGATACATAATATTCGGTCTGAAGGTGGTTAATAAAGAGGGAGATTTTTTTCGTTTAGTTACACAAAAAAATACAGTATCAAAATTAATCAATTAAAAAAATACAAATGATTATTATTACTGCATTATAGTAATGGTTTTGTTATTCATTTATTTATATGAATTATGTAAATAATGATATTGAACATTTATTAAATCAAATACAGGTGAATTGATTGTATTTTAAAAATACACCAACGTGAAAACATGGTTTTTGTCATTTTAGATTAAATTTGTTGAATGTTTACTGTGATAGAGTGAAAAACATTTTTCAAAAATAAATGCCAGATCCAATGAAAATATTCATACATAAACATTATGTCGAATTCGTTTGATGCAGTAATACCGCAAATAAACCTAAAACATATTTCCTATCTGAGGTTTGCATTAAGTTTAACGTAATATGCAATTCCAACGACTCGAAGAGACCGTCTGGCACTCAGGGATGGCTTTTAGGCCACTTGGCAAAGTTTGAGCTGCAAAAACTTGGCAAGCATATCTTCGTTCATAAGAGAAATCACGCCTCTTCGATTTAAGCGAATAACTAACATTAGCATGCTTAGAAAAAAATGTTGTGTTGTCTATTATCTTAAAATAATCAGTGAGCAATATAAAAAACGAAAATAATTATAAAATTACTTTGAAGAGTTTGTAAAATTTGCAACAACATTATAAGGTTTTAGCGATACATAACGATGTAGATTTACGAATCATCGTGCTTGTCATTTTCGTCAGGATTATTGACGAGGCATAATTAATTGCCAAATAATATTTTATTACGACACGGATTCAGCATATGCTGCGATACAGGTTTGCGCTCTGAAAAGACAAGTCGTGATGATGAAAGTAGGACATAGACAGTCAACGACAGTATATATGAAAAAAGATTAATTCTGTAATTGTCCTCCAAACGTGAATTCTGTCGCCACTCGCTGAACGGGAAACATCTATTCCGAACTGCATAATCGTCATCATCATCATCCGTACCTACTGTTTAATTACGTCAAGCATAAAACACAAGCTATATATTCCTAAAGGGTTAAAAGCCCTCGTGTTTCTTTTTAAGATTAAACTTTACACTCGTGACGGGTGCTCAATAGACGGGTGCTAAATAATTTATTATACAAAATATTGTTTAATTAATAATTATTTATAAGCACATTAGTCCATGCATGGCTTAAAGCTTAAAGGTTATCACGGTGCAACTTGTGTTTCTTACTTTTTTTATTTCATTTGTTTGCCTTGATCGTTATTGCGTTATGAAAAGTAGAAATCTGCCACTGCATAAACATAACTGGCAGTGAGGGAACAAAAGACTTTTACACATATATGTATATTTAGATATTTTTTTTATTTAAACATAAATAGCACGACATTTATTTAAAGAAAACATTAATACTCAAATTAATGCGAAAAGTGCTAGTTCTTTCCTATCCCCGTAATTTTTTCTTTACTCTCTCCAAATAGAGGTTGAGTGATTGACTTACAGTCAGTTTTCGTTAAAAACTTCCGGTTAGATCCTCCATTGGGATTCAATATACATACACCACATTGAAATGGTACCTTCTTTTTTAACAATTGTAAAAATAATTATCACTTTTAATAAATATTTGTACATTTATATATTTTCGCTTAAGGGTGGGCCCCACCTCTTTGATTCGTCTATAAACAATTCATTGAAATTCTTGTATGAAAATTAAATTTTATAGCTTAAAAAATATGTACAGTTAAAATCTGTTATAGGGTTTCAATTTTTAGTAATAAAACTGAATATGCTTCTAAATGTTTACTGGATAAACATAGATACAGTAATGTGTTAATCATTATGCTCCTTACACTACATAGACGGCATCGTTGTCGACCCTATTTCACATGGGATAATACTTTATTCAAAACGCACGACAACTGTGAGATCTTAAATGCAAACGAAGAAATAAAGAACAAGTTGTGCAAAATTTATGCGCCCCGCCCGAGGTTTACAATCTTACTCTTTGTTGAGGACAATCCAATTTCCATAAGCATTCCTCTGAGTCTAAGATAACAATATGGATATCAAAGACTTCATTTGCACAGTATTAACACTGCTCTTACTAACAATCAGGAAGGTTTATTAAGATATAAACTCATTCAAACCATTCTCTATGATTCTACTTACTCTTCATCAAAATTTCAAATCATTATACAGCCCAAACTGGCTTCGAGTTTATGACCATAAAGGTAATATTTTACATTTTAAATAAGGAACGTTTATTTTCCTTACGAATTATTTAAAACAAAAGCAATACATTACTAGATACTTGCAACACTGATCGTACAACGTTGTCGATGCGTATTCTATAATATCTATTCCATTTATAAATATGATTGAATTTGATTCTCTGTATGCATTATATGATGTTTTATAATCTTATACCTAGAGTAATTTTTGTAACAGCTGTATTATCAAAATGTTATCATACATGCACAACACGTTTATTCACCTACTAGCAGCCCCATCGAATGACAGTAAATTATATATAGATTTTTTTGTATTAATCTTCCTTTATATTTATTTAACCGAATGCAAGGCTATCTGTTTTACTATTCTTCCCTACCGATTTGTGAACTAGCGTAGTCTGTGTAACATGGAAATGGAAGGTTGAGCAACTGACTTACGACCAATCCTTGTTAAAATAGCTATCATAGAAGCACTCAATTATACAAATTAGGTTTAATAACGTTCAATACCATACTATATTATTTTTCATACTACTTATTGACAGCATTGTATAAAAATATATAACCCTATTAATTTCACTGTTGTTGTGGGAGTTTTAATATACAATTGTAGATTTCAAATAAAGTTATCGCTGTCAAATCTAATCAGATTATAAGTTTAGTATCTTCAATGTTTTCGACCGATTGGAATGTATATTTGCGATTTAAGTTTTTCAGTAGTTTTAGTAAAACTCGTTAAACTTTTATTTCACAGTACAGTTGGTATAATACTGGCCATCATTGTAAAAAAAACATTTTTTTTCTATTGTAGAATCTTTTATTTTTGTTACATCGTAAAGAGAATAGTTTCATTTCCATTTTTAAGGATTTACATCCTAAAAAGTAGTATCATTTGCCACCAAAAATGACGGAGTGAAGATATATAAATATATAACAAACCAAAACGAGTAGGAAAGAAGAGGGGAATATGTTCCTACAAATAAACAAAAAAACGCGGGGAATCGTCAAGAAACGAAAAAATCAGGGTTCAGTTGCTATCCCATTATTTATATTTTTTTACTTACAATAAGGAAAGACGTTATTTCTGAAATACAATCCGTGTACTATTGTTTCTCCTTTCGTAATATGAAGCTAATTATTTTTGAACTAGTCTATGCTCGTTGAATAATAATCGTATTATATGTGTAAGCGGACATGATTAATGAACGAATATATACAACGTATACTGTCTGATATTATCGGAAAAGTGTCATTTATATTAAATTATCAATAATAAATAAAACATTAGTGATTTTTTCTATATATAATGAGTTTATATCTTATTTGGCTTTATATGTATACCTGATTAATTAATCTGTCAAAAATAGTTCAAAAAATCCGCTAGAGAAAAACTGTGTTGTGTTTTCAGATAAATTATTTTTCTCATCGCTACTTGACGTAAGATTTATACTTTAAAGTATTTTGCCCGCATCCGTTTTAGCTCAAATACTTGCTCTTAGGTGCTTAGGAAGAATTTCGACTGACATACAGAAAATTTACAGATAAATTATAAAATAAAAATTGCTTGAAACTACATCTCCCGTCCTTTGATGTAATAATGAGGAAAAACGCATTTAATAGTGACCCACAATATTTAGCTATTATTCAAGGTTCAAATTAACAGATGCAATGGTAAATGCTTGCATCAAATAATTCGCGGACAATTTATCGCACTACCAATAATTGATCGTTCGGATAACTCCCGTTGTGGATCATTTATCACAAGTAAATTAAAAACGAGGCTAAATAATATTACTTGTCCGCGATGATAGTAAAGTTTGAGATTACATATTATTATGAAGTTAAATTATTTAAAATACTACATAAATATATGTATGTTATATATATTTAAATGACATTTTGGCTTTTACTTTACAATATCCAATCAATGAATGTTAATAATTATAAAAGTTTAAGCACTAAAAATTGCATAATATAATAATTCTAATGTTAATTGACTCTATTTACCGGAATATGTTTACTGGAGACTAATCCTTATGATTTTATTAGACAACGATCTATCAATGAGTTGGCCACATGGAATATACGATAAGTTTTAGCTTTCTTTGCCTCATTTAGAATCTTCCGGGTGCCACTGTGTGTATACAAAATAAACCGAACAAAAGAAATGAAATGGAGATTTATAATTGGCGAGAAATTTTGTTATTTCAAGTTATAACGATTATGGTAATACATAAATTTATGACAACGAATTCATATTACAAGAAACAACACGGCTTACCATTTTCGATTTTGTTATAAATTTACATTTTCTTTAATCGTATTATCGGATTAATTAGGCATTCCGTCGTTTGTCGGTACTTTATGTGAAATAAAATATGGTTTATGGGACTTTTGCTAATAGCGTGAGACATAGTAGGAATGGTGAGGAATAGTTTCTAGTTTCCCGATCAATAATCGGTAATTAGTAGTGTTAGCGGTTAATACTTGATATACTAACATTTAGCCCCTAATATTACGTTACCAATCAGTGAATAGTATTGCTAGAAAATTATTATGTAGTAATACAAACTTTCACCATAATGTTGTATTACGTATAATTATTTTATTATGTATGTTAAACTCCTAACGCAATAATTCTCGTGATTCATTATTTATATGTAACTTTTTAGGAGCGCTTTTTTTACGTGTAGTCAACTTCTTTTCCCAATTTTTATATTCTGTTTAAAGTAAATAAACGTAGTATCTGCTGAGTCACGACGCACAGTAATTCGATGAAATTATGAGAAGGAGAAATTCTTTCGTAAACACTAATTTTCATATATATTTCGTACTAGTCTTTATTACCTTGCTTCACCTGGAATAGAGGAGGCTAACATACGTTGGCATTATTATGTTGAAAGCTTATCTTGTAAAATTGAAACCGTGACTCATGTAACTCTCAAAATATTGTCCATCGATAAATAATAATGTTATCAGTTCAAAGCTGAAAATAGCACAGTTGACTTAGAAATGGCAGCGAGAATGATATATTATGCACATTTCACATCACTACTGTTCACCGTTTGTTAGAAGCTCTTGTGACAGACAGAAATACAGATCGATACATGTATTTTCTGCTATATGGTAAATATTTAGCGTTGCTATAACATGAAAATAACTGTAAATAGATTAGTTAAACCAAAAGTTAAGAGAAAGAATTTGTGTGGTGGTATCCTATGGCAGTAAATAAACAGTATTCGTAAATTTTTAGCAGATTCCTTTACTTCCTTTTTATATTTATTCAGTGAAATCATAATAATAATAACGTTGCAAGCTTCTTCGGTTATTGAACAATTTTAATGTCCACGACAATTGTTTTCGACAGCATTTAACATTAGCAGCCAATTTACAATTAGCAGCCAATATGACAATTTCAATTCTGGCAACATGACAGAATTGAAATTGTCATATTAAAGGATTTAATCTAAAAAGAAGTAACGTCATTAATAGTTTTAATTTCGGTATAATAAACATAGTAAAGAAAGAAATCGTATAACTATCTATCCGAGGGAAGTTCTGCAACCACACAATTTACAATTGATCTTAGGAACTACTGATTGCTTAACTGTACTTTGTCACTACGCTACAGAAAATTGAGTTTTAAAAATAATCATAATATAATAATAGAAAATGTAAAGACGTTGGATAACTGAAAAACAAGTCCTTTACAGAAGCCAACTGTTTAAAATCTCCAGAAGAATCTGATGTCTAGTGTGAGCCGATATTCTGAGCAATTATTACATGTTCAATATTTTGTTTAAATTAACAGTTGAATTGCAAAAACCATTTTAATTTATTGGATCGCATTAAATTTATTAATACCGGATTAAAATAGACTAACGAATTTATAAAGCGTAAAATTCAACCTGAAATATTGGTTTTCAGTAAACTATCTGTTATTTTAACTGCGACGGAGATTATTTATTATTACGCTAAAGTATTTTGGTTTATTTATTGCCCATACACTGATTTACAAATTCTGTAATTTAAAATCTGTAATATTCATAGTAGTTTTTACTGTGAATATTTTCAATGAATTTTGACGGGAATTCTTTTATGTGATTGAAAACCGTGAGACCAACATTTGTCGGCATGCAACTGGAAATCGTACTGATAAAAATGATTGTGATTGATCAAAGGGATAGCTGATAAATTATTAAATATGCAGATAACGGTAAGCTGTATATTCACAGCGATTTTTTGAAATAAAACATTACTGTCAGCTTAACTCGAAATGATAAAATTTTGAGAAAATGATTTAAATGAATGCTTACAGTAGCGTTTTCCAAACTATGTTATGCGGAGTCCTCGCGTTATGTCTATAGGTATTAAATAAATCAAAATGAATACTATCTTTATATACTATGCCTGACATCGAAAATAAATATGATAACCAAGACTCAATAACTATATAGAAGGCATTAAGAACGTAATATTACAATGTGTTTATGTTATTGCATATAATATGCCGTTTAATTTACCACTCTACGTTTGTTTTTGCAAATGATTGCTATTACAAAATCTTAAGTTTACATTGACGATTCTTAAATGTGGCCTTATTTGATTACAGATAAATGAATTTGGCCTTCCAACTTGACAACAAACGTTGTTTTACACCCTATATATCGATGGAAAAACTGGTTTGACACCAACAAATTGAATATATCTATGAAATATTCTGATACCGGGTTAATATTCTAATAATAGGTTACTGTCCCGAAAAACTTTATCATTCCTAATACACAACCGTAAAAAATTACACCATGGACCCATTTCACCCTACCGACAGTAATACTTTGGGTTAGCAGCACATTTGACCAAAGCACGGTCAACGTAATATAATAAGATAATAATCGCAGTGTTCCATAAATGCGTGATTTTATTTTTATGTATGTGCCACCCACTTTATATGTTCTGTGAAAATATTCATGAAACCCTTTAGGCTTGGACGCAATAACTCACTTTAGTGCCTCGCCAAAACGTAACCTTACATGATGAAAATGTTTGCATATTCCGAGCAGACAATGTAGAAATATATTATTAGCGAAACATGTACAGATTCAACAAGATAGTATGGGGCACAGTGCAAAAGTATTTTTTTCCAAAACAAATAATGGCGTCGGAGAAAACCTATATAAATGTAAATGAGCGAACGCCATATGGGACAACCTGTTTGAAATGCCACATACATATTTTGTCCGCTGACTTGCGGAATATGAATTATTTACTGAACTTCGAGTCCTTTTGTAGTCCACCGAAATAACTGAATAACTCCGCATCTTAGCGCTTGATTATCTCGGCCATGTCAAAGAGATTTTCATACGTTATGCCGAAAGTTCCGAGTTATGGGCGCTGTGCGAAGAATTTAAGTTATACATATTCGTACCTAACAACCAGCTTAAAGCTGTATTTACGTTTCACAAGTAAACAAAAGAAACATGCATCAGACGAAGTTGATTGACAATGTCTTTATATTTATTTACATGAGTTTGTGAGAAGCTATTCGACAATATGAAGCTCTCGTAATACTACTTTGAAAAGGGTTATAAATAATTGCACTTTGGTTGGATAGTATTCACTTGGTAGACTTTTATTTCGATAACAGTTTGAATTAGATAGTATTAACTCAGTACAATCAAACTTTGATTTGAATAGTTTCCACTTAGTCACGGATTTTTTTAACAAAGCGAGTTAAGTTGTTGTAGGTTAGGTTAGAGTTGGTCTGGTTTGGTTTGTGTAATGTATTATAATGCATGAAGCAAAGACTCATTTAGTATTTTACTCACAGAATAATTTCATTTGATTACAGCTTCGTGCAACTATCAATTTCAAAGTGTGGGTACTTATATTGAATGAAAACAATTTTATTTATTAGAAAATATTTTTTTGTAAGTGTAATATATTTAATGTAATGTTAAAATATATTTTATTATGTGGGTCCATTTAGTTTTTTAAATATACCCATCTCTATTACCTACGCTGTCAAAAACTTCAAAATCAAACACATTTGGTTAAAAACATGAGTAGAGGTCAATCCTCCTCCCCACACAGCACGCCTGTATTGTGTCCTGAGTTGCTCTTCCTGATTTTAATTTTTTCATGTATAACGTAAATAAACCTCTAAATATGCATTTTAAATCGATTTAAAATAAGCTGTAAGGTTTTTTTTTAAATTTGAATTATTGAGATTTTGTACACCCGGGTTTTGCCTTTCGGCATAATTTTCGGGTCGTTAGTGACAAAATACATGGAAGTGTACAAAATCTCTATAATTCAAATTTGATATTGAAATTCCATCAGGCACCCTCAGTCGATGTCCTAAATTAATTAAAACTGTTCGGTGTTTTCTTTCTTAGCCCAAATAACCGTTTTTTCAAAGTCATAAAATGTCTACGCAAATTTTAATGAAGAGATTATCTTCTGGTATTTATTTGTCTTCCATTTCCGTATCCATTACATGCCGAAACTCACTTACCGTGTAAATTGTGGACTGAATATATTATTGCACGACAGTGCCTTTTGGAGATGGCGAATTTAAATATCGAAAAATAATGCATATTTATCAACACTAGGTTTACTAAAATTGATATGGGATTACTAAAATAATGTTTAGAATACTCTCTGTTTTGTCAGCATACTTTAAAGAACACATAATATATTATTTTCCTCATGATACCTTTATTTTCATATCATACGATGTTTTCGAGATCAAAACAAACTAAAGTTTCTTAGACAGTTAATGGCATATTGTCAAAGATACATAGTAATGCCAAGACGCTGCTATGTATCTTTCAAAAAGTTAGGAAACTTTTATAAGTAAGCGAACAAAATTATTTTACCTTAACTAGTGATTGACAAAAGATGGCGTCTCTCAACTTAAACAAAAATTTTGAAACTCGAATTTGGCACAAACAATATTTGTCACTTATCAATGAAAAGATTTGACGTGTAAGCTAATATTAGCCATACAAACGGACGGCAAATTGTCAATCATGTGCTGGGTTGAGCTCCTGCAAGATCTGTATCTTTTATACTTATTGATTGTAATTATGATTAGAATTATTATATTTACATCGAACCATCTACGTTATTTTGTTACTTATATTTTTAATCGTTCCAGTTTCGTTTGATTTGTATTTCATTAACGTAATAATAAAAATTTAACACGCTCGAGGTGAGAAACCATTCAATAAAAAAATATTGATTTGTGGTTACTAGCCGTTTTCATTTTAAATATAATAAAATGCTTAAAAATAATTATTTATTTATTTATTGTAAATTTTAAAAATTGAAATGCATAGTATCACAGCTGACGACAATGCGCCATGCATTACACAAAAATAATAACAGTAACAATAATAACATCAATAATAATAATGAAAACAGTAATACTAATAAATACAATAATGAAAATTAAAACATTTTTTGAAATTATAAAATACAAAAAAAACAATACATTATTAATTTACAAGGAACAAATATTTGGTAAACAATACCCAGAGTTTAGTGATGAAAATATCCAGCTCTCGAGGCAATGCATGGATCAGCCGAACGGCTCTTGCAACTGTTGACTCGAATGACCGACGCGAAGAACAAGTTTTAAGAATAAAAAATTCTTGGTTATGGTTTCGGCCACGTAGATAAAAATTAGGAGCATGTAAGTTAATAGTCATGAGAATTTCAGGATTCGTCCCCTTCCCCGTCTCGTCCCCGAAGAAGAAGAGAGAAATGCTTTAGGATCGAAAACGATCTTCGTGCTTCAAGAGAGTGAAAAGATAGCATTTCTAAAAGAAATTTGGTTGGGTAGTACTCTTTTAGAGAACTGTTTAAGGGAGAATATTAAAAAAATTTGAAATAGAAATTTCTTATGAATTGTGTTCTGTGTGAGTTAAAGATACTCTAACTTATATTATTAGCGCTATGAACCATGCAGGCTGAATACTACACCGTTTGCCAAACACCTCGATTCCGTGTTTTGTTTCTCCAGTAAGTCACATCGACCAGAATTGCATCATTTTCATCGCTGTCCTACCATCACTTACGAGGGCGGTCAAGGGTCTGCCTGATTAACATTGTAAAACGTACAGAGAACTCTGAAGGTCTTGCAACTGAACTACACGCCTTAATATTCTTGTCCACATCTCGCTAATGGTCTTGAAGACAGCGAATATATGCGCCATCCCATGATTTCACTAACCGAACCAAGCATTCATTCATCAGAGTATTTTACTTTCAAATATTATACCTGCTGCTTAAAAATAAAAAAAAACTTGATAACATTATGTAATGGCTCTTAAAAAATGAGTATTGTATTTTTTAATTACCTCACGGTATATCTTAAGCCTTAAGGCATACCTGTCTTATAATTATATCCTTGAGGCTGGAACAAATGTGAGTTAAAATTACAATTTTGTTAAATGGAATGATTTTTGATTACGACTTTTGACAACTGTATTTCAAATATTAAGGTAAAAATATTATGACATGATTATTCATTATATTTCAAAGAACGGTAATCCGATAAAATAAAAATAGCCTACCACTTGTAGCACTTCAAGTGCGACTTTTTGAATCCAAAAATTTCTACTTCGTTCAATTCATACATTTATAAAAATATATCTAATTGAATTACTTTGATTGTGGCTTTCCATTAAGTATTGCACCCCTGCATTAGAGAGTACTTTTTGGTATCCATAAATGTGTTTCTAAAGCCCACTCACGTTTTTGCTATCAATCAATGACAACCACGCAGCGGTTTAATGCATGACGTAAAGGTCTGATTGATACGACTCATGTAAACTTGACATATTATGTTTACGTTTATATACAAGAGCTTTATGTTTATAGCAGGTGCAAATATCCCAACTCCGAAATAATGACGACAACAATTAACTGCGCTATATCTTGCGCTTATAGTACGTCATTGTTTTACTTCGAATGTAATTCAGTGTTTTTTTAAACCTTACTGAAGTCCTCGCCCCGTTTACTACATGAATTATTCAACAAAAGAGTAAAAACGAAATTTCAAGCCTACGAATTTGTTCATATACATGTAACAGTTTTACTTGAAATAAATGCGAATTTATATTTTACTGATTTTATTGCAGAATAACTCGGACACACTGACGCCTATAATCAACCCGTCCCATCCTCCCATCTCACATGTAATTGACAAAGATTACTACTTTGAATTTACGTAACCTTAATGCTACAAATGTAAAGTGCTAACTAGATTTAACCTTTACGCACCCTTTTACAAACACTGATCTAATAACATATTTGACTTTTATACAAAATCCTTATAAATGTATTGAGAATCATATTCAGATTTTTTTTCCAGATTGAATGTATCACAACAATATTATTAATACGGCACGTATTGCATTCAATAGCATAATATCTATTGAGTATATATAAGAAAATATAGAGAAGCGAGGAAAATTCGCCCCTTGCATTATAAATTATTAATATATTGGGCCAGCGGTGCAGTGGTCAACGTCGTTGGCTACGGGTAAGGATGTCTCGGGCTCAAGCCTCGGTAAAGACAGTTTCAAAAAAAAAAAAATTTTTTTCCTACCTTTACTTTCCTATTGAAACTATTATGTGGAGTCCGCGAAGCGAACTCCTAGTTTCCTGGCTAAAGTCAGTGCTAGGGTGGGTACAGACAATGTCTTTATATCCCTTTCCCGCATGTAAGCTAGCTAAGTACTGAATTAAAGATTCTGTCAGCTGAAGGCTTTTGTGTGGGGAAAACACTTAAGAAAAACCCCTTACGAGAATGATTGTCTTTGAATCATTTAAAAAAGTTCAATTTTTACCAAGAATTGCTCGTAACGTCGGCGTAAGCTTGAAGAACTTACTATTCTTATTTTAGGCATACCCAGTCCCTAACTGAAATGTGCGAGCCTGGCTCGTTACTTTAAGATTTATCTCTCAGGGTGACTAATTGAAGACTGGCGTGGCCTTCGGCCTCTTCCGCATCCGCCTCCGCTAAAGAAGAATTTAATGTAAGAGAGGGATAGGGGGAGCATAAGGATTTGGACATCGTCTTGACAAGGTTCTTGGAGACTTTTAGTTGCAGTTTAAATTTTTGTATTTTCTCAGCTTTGAGAGTTGGAGCGAGGTGAGGCCCCTGTTTCAATCTCTCCATGAAATCTTTCAAAAATTATTTTTTCAATCAATTGATGGATTTATTTTTGTAGGTGAATGTTTGTGATGTCTAAAATTCCCTCCCACCCATCCGATCGTAAAAACGAGAAGTAGCGAGAGCGATTATCTAACCATTAGTCATATCTTAACAAGCAGTTCTCGTAGAAAATTTCTGTTGAGATACCTCCATTCAGAACGGACATGGTTAAAAATAACTCTATTGTTTATAATTATTAATTCACGGAAAGTTCTTGGTATCAAGTCTACCCATCGTAACGTCGGTATCTGTAGCATATCCGTAATAGGTTCTATTCATGTCAAATGGTTTATGAGATCAAGTAGCAGTTAATTTTTTGAAGACTTTTTCACTTATATCTTACATTCTTTTTGAAAACGGGGCTTAAGCGAATGGCTAAACATTAATAGCAACGCATAAGCAATGGCCAAGATGACTTGATATTTCAAAAATATGTGGTGCATTGCAAATTTGCCTTTACGCAAAATACAATAAATATTTTTTAAAGTATTATAATCTAGAATAATTGAGGTCTTTTTCAGCGCTAACTCCAACGGTTTTTCATCGATCCACGAAATATTTACCCGCAGTTGTAAGGTTACTTTTCAGCTCTATTTTTGTCTTTGTTTTACCAAGCTATAAATATTGTTAAGCATAGAAGTACTTATCCCTAGATCCAGAGATTAGCTTCATAAAAGACCCTAGGATTACTGTCTCTATGTTTCAGCAATTAAGTGACGTGTCATCCATATATGTAATTTTCATTTGAATAAAACACACAATTAACAACAAAAAAGCTATGTGCGTAGTAAAGGGTTGAGCTATTTAAAAAATGTAAGGTTTATTAAGCTCATTTTTAATATAAAATTTAAATTAAAAATTGATAACTTAGTTATTCCACTCGGTTTATCACTAACGTGACGCGTTTCGCCTGTTTAAGAAGCATCTTCAGACTAACAGTATCGTAAGGTTATTTATTTCTAAGGTAAACGATGATTTTATCCTTAAAAGGGTGGTGGTGGGTTTTATTACATTCTACTGGACGTGTGGAAGGGGGTAAGATATGAGCACAATTACACTATGAACAAATCAATTACTGGCACCTGGATGTGAAAAACCCAAGGAGAATAAATTTAATAATGGCGAGCCGCCTGTTCTGTTTAAAATGTTATTTACTAATCCTCCATTACTGTTAATGGTTTTATTGATTTCTAAAAATTCTACGCAATTCATTTTAATACCTTTTTTATTCACCCGATGGAGTATTTATACGTTATTATTTTTATTAATAGGATGGTAAATACACATTGGCTAAATATGTAATTTGAAAAAGTGGTCATAAAAAAATATTTGTATTTTCTACTGAAAATTTTCGCTGACCCCCGCGAAAATCCTGCGGACCCAGCACTGGTCTACATAAACAGGGAAAGCACTGGTCTAAATAAACACGTTCATTAATTGTCTAAGGAATTGTGATAAAATATTATATACTCGTAATAATTTTCTCATAATTTCGTAACTAAAACCGGAACTAAAAAAATGTTTTGTAAAATTCATAAATCTCAGAAAAAGTAGAAAAACAGAAAATGTGTGTTAGAATTGTAAATTACTTCAGAAATTTATAATGAAATCTGTATTTTTGTGAAAAGCAAAAAAAACTGTAATGAAATTGTAAATTTCTTCAGAAATTTATAATCAAATTTGTATTGACTCTTTTTAAAATTTAGAAGAAATGATATTTTTTATTGAGATATATTAAAAGCAGAATATAAAATAGGATTTTTTCTTGATAAAGGTACAAAAGAAAAATGCTTTCTGTAAAAAAAGTTTTAATGTTTGGTTTGCGGTCGAATTACTAATTTTATTAATGATTAGATACCATTCGTCATAAAGTCCTTAATATTCCGTCGAACAAATAAAAAGCAAGTTTCTAAGCCTCAAAGTCATACAACTGGGCACCGATAATATTATGAACGATAAATTTGTTTTTTAGCTACTGTTAGGTAAGACATAAAAACAGAAGCGGATTTATTACATTGTGTATAAAAATCTCTAAAATGAAAATCAATTTATCTATTATATTTTAGAAAGACAATTAACTATCGACTGACATTTTATCGTTTCCATTACACAGCATTAAGCCTTTCCCTCAGTAATAGTTGTTATGAGAACGGCGCGAGTGCGATATTTTCATGGGAATGAGTCATTATTGTGAAAGCTTCCAAACACTTTATGTTCATTAATTGTAAAAAACTTCGAGTTAATGATAAAAATATCTAATAATATGTATTTGAACACTATATTTTTCGAAGTATGTATGAGTTCATTAAAATCAGTGATGTTTTAATTTTAACGTTTAGCTAGTAACTAATTCTTATCTTTGCTCATTCTTCTATATATACTGAATTGCTATAACTTCAATAAAACATGGTAAAACTTATCAAATATTGTAGGTAGCTAGATATTTGAGAATTCCTGTGGATTTACATAAAATCTCTTTTACTTACCCTAAGTAATAAATTAAGTTCGTAGGGAGACCTTTTAAAAGTCCCCATTAAATACCTTCTGTTTGATATTATGATTAAAAATGATATTTAATGATATGAAAAATGGAAAAAAAATGATAATTTTGTTTTAAAGACGTCATCTGGTAGAATATCTACAGTCGTTAATAATGACGATAACGGTCGATAAAAATCTTCCATAAAATAAGGATTTTTGATGGAACTCTGATGGAAAACGTTTTACTTGTCATAAAAATCGTTTTTATAGACCCACCTGTGCAAGTAAGGGATGACTGCACGTTCCAAAGTCATATATTATTTTCAGGTAGAACTTCAAGTAGCAATTACTCTTAGGAAATTATTATTCCTCGGGACTTTTTGCAGAAACGTATGCATGAGTTAGGAGCAGTTCTAAAATAGATTCTCTGATTAAAGTTTATTAAGATTCCCTAAATATTTTAACAGTTATCTTCTTAATAATATTAAAGATTAAAAAAAATGTTTTATTTTTAAAATATAAGGCATATCCACCAAGAATTGACAGTTAACACATAAAAAATCCCTTATTATTAAATTTAGAACACCATAATATTGATTTGCATGTATGTATTGTTTTTTCAAGCATGCCTAGCAATCTAACGTCAGGCTTGCATTTATTGGGTCAGTAAATAATTCGTTAAATAGTCTATATACACGTGGTCAGTTTATAAAAAAAACGGTCAGTTTTTTTAATTAAACCTAACGTAACCATTTTTATTTGGCAATTATTTTCTCACTAAACAAAATTATTAACTGATCATTATTTAATTAGTTATTTACCAAGTAATTAGTTGCCGTCAGTAAACAGTGACAAAAATCATATGTTTAAGTCATTATTCCATCTATAGATTTATCGAAATACGATGATACTTGTTTGTTATTTTGTGTGCGTTACGCGTGTTCTAATTAACGAACTTTTGTTATGTAATATCATCCAAATATGCACATTAATATAGATTAGTCGGGTTGTAAAAAAATCATTGATTTATTAATTTTAAATGACTCGTGAGGTGAATCAAGTTCAATTACTTAAAACGCAGAGCTTGGAGAGATAGCCGAACATTATAGTGGAAACAGTAACGTAACCATTATCTATGGTTAAAAGTATGGACATGAGATGAGCGATATGGTAAATATCATTATATGTGTCGTGATACATGGACGCTGCAGATTTACGAAGTGTGGTATTTGAAGAAAAGTTTTGTTTAGTGTCAAAGCATTACGTTGTATCAGCAAAATTGATAATAATTATTAAAGAAAACGTTGCCATAAAAATGACACGTACGACAAATCATCACTTGACATAACACAGTTACGAAACGTGATATTCCTAAATGCAAAAATAAATATATATCTGATTGTAAAAGAAAACCGTCCGCAAGCGTGAGAATCATCAAATGCAATATTTGGAAAACACAATATGACGTATAAGGTGGAATACGAATAGAAAAGAGGACACGAGTAAAAACAAAGAAAAAGGACCATCATTCTGTTGCCACTCGCTGAACGGGAAATGTCTCCTCTAAACTGCATACTCGTCATGATCATCATCATCATCCGTAGTACTGTTTGATCTTATCACGTGATATAGGAGATATGTTTCTAAATATGTAACCAAATCATAAAAGAAGACGTATTAATACAAAGCAACACAAATAACAATTATATATATATGAAACTTAAATTGATATTTTGCTTGTCCCATTGGTTGTTACATCTAGTTACACGAGCAGTGGAATAACAAAGTTATCAAAATTAATTTATTTCATAAAGGTACCGCTGAATCCATAAAAAAAAATTATAATTATTCTTTTAATCATTTCGAATGAAGTTACTTTAGTAATTAAAACGAAGCCTTTTACATGAGCTTATATCTTAACATGACAAATTAGTTGATGAAAAGCTTTATTATTATCAGATTAATTCCTAAGCTTTATTTATTTGGAAAGCATTTTCTATGAAAAATATTTTCTTTCTTATTTCGAAACCTCTTTGTGTAATTGACTTTTTTTTCGTGGTATTATTTGTGTATCAGTTTTTTCATTGCTATTTAAATGTCTTGATCGGAAAAACACTTTACGAAAGTAAACTTTCTGTATTTTTTATTTTTATTTAATGGATGCCATAAACATCGACATTCGCGTATCGGAAACGCGAGGGATTAAATATAGGCTATGAAAGTTCTTAAGTCACACGGAGTTATGTGAAAATGACAAAGCCTTTTCCAAATACTGGTATAAATACATTTTAGCAAATGATTTTGTCAAGAAATTAATAAATAAAATAGGGCTTGTTTATGTTGTCAATTTGGATATATTTTTTAAAAATTACGTCTCCTGATTTTCTGATATAAATATTGATATTTTTTTGTATGATAGCTCTTTATAAGTAAACTTAAAGCATTTTTTGAAAATATATCTTAGCTTACTAATACTAATCTACCAGTAAAATCTCTTAAAAACAGTACTCGTCCGAACAACTGCTGCTAAGCCGATTTGCTCTCCAATCTAAGAATGGAAATGGGTAAAACGAATATTTTGTATTTTTCGGCGTCCGTAGCGCAGTTGGTATCGTCGTTGGTCACGGTTACGGATGTCTCGAGTTCAATTCCCGGTGCGGACAGTTTCATAAATTGATCTTTCAATCGATTTATAGAATTCTGTTCGTAGTCATGAATGTTTGTGACGTCTAAAACTGTCTCCCACCCATCCGATCCTCAAACACATGGCGTAGCGAGAGTGATTAGCTAGCCACTAGTTCTGTTCTAACCTATCCTTCAACCCTACTCTCATCGAAAAAAGAGAGGTTGAGCAACTGAGTAACAAGTTGTTTTCATAGAAAGTTTCTGTTGAGATACCTCCATTAAGTGGCCATATTCACCAGGCTGGGAGCGGACATGATGCCAAAATGTTTGGCACAAAATCTCTATCATTGCAGTATTGTATCGGGAATTTTAGCTTTCTAAAAAATGGCAATTGACATTAAGAATTGTCGAGACCTCTCTCAAAATAAATGTATGTGAACAACGCGTCGACCTAGACTTTTACAAAAATACTTAAATTAAAGGGGTGATAGTGCAATGAAATAAATGGGTTTAAATAAAAACTTTAAATAATCCAGTTCCTTATTTTTATTTTAACAGCTTAGTGGCCGCATGTTTTTTATTGAATTTCGCCTGGCGGCCGGGCGATTTTGCAAAAAATTCGCAAAAAACTGCCATGTCACTAAATTCACTATAATTTGTAAACCAATTGAGATATCTCAATCAAATTTGATTTGACGACTTTCAGACACTTTGCCATATAAATCACTGCCATTTGATCAATGGTTCTATATCTGTGGGTTGCATACTTATGTGGTGTAGTGAAAAAAACTTAAATCTACTAAAAAATCCCTGCTTCTCATATCATCTCTGTTGCAGATGTTACAAGTCACCCCGGGACAGGACCAGTTATCATAATGACTCAAGCACCATAAAAAATGCCATATGGTCAATTCAATAAATCACTACGCAATGTGAAAATAATAATAACCAATACTACGAGAGAGAAAAAAGTAAACGTGTACCATCTAGGGGTAGTTTTTTAAAACTGTGTGGTAAAAATATTGTTTACGTTTTGTTAAATAATGCGTTGATGTGAATACCACCATCTCTCGCCGACATTTGAAATCAAACTCGATTATAACCCAGAATCTTTTCAATATAATGGAATGTATGACGTAGGACGCATATACGAGTCCGCGGACAGCAACCAAAGTTCTTCAAGGATTCAAATACGAGTCGGCGGCCAGTAACCTGTGATGTACAAAGAGCACTCAAAATGGCGTTCACATATTTTTTCACATTTTCATAATATAAAACTTTTTTCTCTAAGCTCTAACAATCTGAGCACTCGATTTGAAAATTGTCTAAATACAACTAACTATATAAAGATATGGTGGTTAACAATGTAAATTATATTAATGTTATATAATCTTCGTTTTACTGCACACATACCTCTTCTCACACAAGTTGAATAATATCCCCGATATCTAACGGCAATAAAATTCCCTGATTAAATCATGATCGGACACGTAATAAATCTTTGGCAACATAATATATTATATTTCGACAGAAAATCAAAATACGAACGCGTGATCCCACGATTCAATACAAGCAGTAATTAAAACTTTCGATCAATTTTGACTGCAAATAATAATTTTGCTGCTGGCCAAATACTCGGAACTTCGGCATAAACCTGGGGCGGGAAAATAACTAGGATTAGACCATTGGTGATCAACAATTAACATAAATTTACCAAATAACAACGCCATGCCAATAAAACGCAAATTTGAAACATCAAATGAAATCAATTTGGATCAAAATATGACCTATCGTATTCGAACGTGTTGGATTAAATGTAACAGTCCAATCAAACAGATATTTTAGCAAAGTACATTACATGATATTTTTGACATCTTCATTCTGAATGCAAGCCGTGAGATATATATTATATGTATTTTTAAAAAGACAGTAATTATTGTATGTTGGTAAATATTAAAATGGCCTGTAGCCGAGCTATCAATATTGTTACGGCTTTGGTTACAATCTTTCTTTTTCGGAGAGAGATAAAATTAGAACATGACCATTAGTTAGTTCTTCACTATTCCTATGCCTCGATTTTTTAGATCAGGTGTATAGGAAGGATTTTGTCTATCACAAATATTAATGCTTTCGAACACACATCAACAATAATTTTTTATAAGTGTCAGTACTGATATTTGAATTCATGGACACCGCAAATGAAAAGTACGACGTTCACATATCCGCCACAGTCCAGCTTAAAAAGCTTTAACTGAATACAGTTGTGAATGTCATCATTAGTTTCCTTTGCATTCGAGTATTAAATAATTAATATAATAAGTTCAGACTAGTTAAAAAATATTCTGTAAACTAGCTCTGTTTGATTGTTATTTCATTAGATGAAAAAGCTCACACTCTCTACTGGTCCGGTCCTGAAAATATTTAATATTGGAAAAAGTCTGTAAAATTTGTTTTATTGTATTTACTATATTTAATCTGACAACTTGATCAGTATAAATTGGGATAATATTTTTTCGAATTATATCGGAAAATGGTTTAGAATTACTGGATAAAAGAGTAGAAGGTGAAAAATTATTTAATTTCGGCGAGTTGTATTGATTCTTTGTGTACATACAGACCTCAATACTATTCATACAACGAGTATGTGATAAAAAAGAGAATATATTTATCTTGATATATAACTTCACTTATACGTTAGTCATAATTTTCACTTGGTGCCACTATTATTTATACTTGATATCGTCATGATAGAGAATATAACAAATTTGTGATCTTATGTATTATAAAGACATATTGAATAGGGCATATTGAATTATATCAAGTGCTAGTATCCCTGTAAGACAGACCTGGGCAATCTTTTGAGCTATTTTTATATTTATATTATTATTATCGTTCTCTAATAACCAAAAAATTTAATGAGGTGGTAGTGTTTCCAGGTCTGCTCTAGGGGTTGTTTACTACTCTGTGGCGCGGTCAAGGGCTCGATTCCCTGTATGTATGATATCTTAAGTTTATCTTTCAGTGAAATTAGGAATATGTGTTCAAAAACATTCATATACCTCTGATGCTTTTATTCTTAACAACAGTTTCTACCTCCAGCAAAACGGGGCGCAAATAGAGCGATTAGCTAACTATTTGTGATGCTTATAGCCCTTCCTCATATAATTATGGGGAGTAAAATTGGCAACCAGTAACCTTACCTGCTTTGTCATATTATAATTTCTGGAAATACAATGGTTGTGATTATGATTAATAATTATTTCTCGTCAAAAGACACATCGCTAAAATACTGAACAGTCATGTTGGAAAGTTTGTGTATTACAATATAAAAGTTCTACCAAAACATTACTCGAGTTGTTCTGAAATATGTTTTGATAATTGTGCGACATTTCTTTCAGGTACCGGTGTTGTCGTTTTTTAAAAGCCCAATTAGGTATTCAAATGAACCGTTGAATAAATTCAAAAAAACTCCTTAAGTATATAACTACATGCTAATTTCCACCGGAGTACGTTAATCTGGCATTTAAGTAGGACAAAATTACAAAACGAAATCTTTGGAAGCCGAGGCAAGTGTTCTCTAAAGATAAACAGTCCTAAAATTAATTTTAATGACCGCCTTTGTTTTTGTTTTTGGCCGAGCTGAGTGCTTTGAGCTGTGTCCTATTTGAGAATAAACTCTTACAGTATTTGAAAGCTGGATGATATTTTACAAGTGCGGCACTACATAATTAGTTAAGCAAAGAGCTTTACTTGTGATTTAATAATAAAAGCTGTAAATAAAAATTGTAATAAATAAACGGCTGCTAAGAGATTACAATTAAAAAAAAATATGAGTTAGCTTAGGATAAGTAAATAATTGTAAGTAATTTATTTGCTAAAATAATGAAAAACAAGCAAAATTTATATGATACTTATAAATATACGAACATTTACAGACTTAAAAAGACATAATGTAGTATAGTTTTGGGTTTTTTTAGATCAAAATGACGCTTCAATTGCGTCAGACACAATATTTTTTCAGTAATGAATCAAAGTAGATTTTCCAGAGCTATGGGAGGACTTTATGGATTTGATAAAGTCTTCAAAATGCAGAACAATAATTCTTAAGAGTCATTGTTTGGATGCCATTGAATCTGTTACCTAATGATCCTGAACATTGTCCAGATAAAAGATGACGATCTTTAATTGCTGGGCTAGTAAAAACCCATAGAAAGCTGATGTCAACACTTTCTTGTTCAGACAATTCTGACTGACTTGACGTTTATGTATCATTTGAAATATTGAAACATAGCGTCAATTATAGCCAAATAGTATTGTGGCACCACATAATATATAAATCTATTTCTTATTAATATTCATTTTCAAACATGAATCATACAACGATTATATTGAGAAGCCAAATAACTGATGGTGTCATTAAACATATCTTGAATTAAAAAAATACGAAAACATTTTAAGGAAATAAAAGATTACTCATTGTATGTACTTTATTTTAAAGGAATAACTGCTCATTGTGTGTAATTATTTAATTTCATATCAATTATAATTACCGAAATTGTGCTTTAATGTCAACATTAGCAAGGTATAATGTATATATTTATATATCCATATATATTCTTAACATTCGCTTCAATTTTATTGAGGGAATAGCACTTTTACTTATGGTTGTCGTATTTTTCTGAAATCGCTTTGCTCATTATTCATATTAATCTCTCAATTTATTCGTTAATTATTTCCTCAAAAACTATACTGTTTGTTTCGCCATTGACATCTGTATGTGAAATTGAAGAAGAGTTTTTAATAGTTCATTATTGATAATGAGGTAATCATTTTTTAATCGTGTTAAGGTGGAAAATATTGTGTAACCAAGATCGTAATCGAAAAATCGTATTTGACTTTTTGGACTAAAAGTTGACTACTTCTTTACAATAAATACCACTAATGTCAACAAGTGTACCAACTTATAAACATATATATTGACTATATCAGTCAGTATAAAGAATCTAATCGGAAATGCATCATAAATTACATAAATTACATACGACTGTTGCTAGAATTCACCAGACCGTGTAAGTCCCATGACCATATTTTCTTGTTCCTGCGATCTTCCGAAGCATCTGAAAATTATGTTCGCTCTCTCTAAAGCGTTTTTCTAACCGACGCCATCTTTGTTATACTGCCTTAAGCGAAAACATTTTTCATATTACATTGTCATTCTTTTTTACGGCAAGATTCTTTTTATGGAAATGGTCTCGGGTAAGTTTTATTATAACATAAACTTTGTTATATTCGGGAAACTTTTGGATAGACTATTCTTCAGCGGTCACCATATTTAATAATATAATAAAGCTTTCATTTAATATTATGCCCACTTTGCGTCCGCATTGTGCAAAAATATGTATATTTTTTGGCGCTCTCCCCTTAACCTGGAATAACTAGCCCGATTTACACAAAATGGACGCTTCTACCGATGCGATTTCTTTTCAGTAAAAAAAAGATATGTTTACAAATTAAAATTTACAGAAATATCTCATGAAGAGGTATATCATCTTAAATTCTTATCTTGGTATTAATTTCTAATGTTAATAAGCATTACTAAACTTATATTATTGTCAAATAAATCATTTTTATTCACACTAAAACTGAAATCACAAAGTTATCAATTTAAATTGTATCTTTTTATGAACCCAGTTAAGTCAATCAATAACATACGCACCTAAGTTCACCATAAACTTTTCTAAATATTTTGATGGCAATCTATTCTATGTAGCCAGGGGAATATTTGGAGTTCAGAACAATCTAACACAAATCTATTTTTTCGATGATTTTGATGAAAATTTGGTTGAACATTGAAGTTTTTTTTCAAAAGTGAAAATATCCATATTAAAATCATGTTTTTATTTAAGTAGGTAATGTAAAATTTTTTTCTTTTTTTAAGTTGTTATGACACTTTCTGCGATATTTAAACATTTTTTTCTTATACTTACTCAAGAAAAATCGTTATAAACTAAAAATGCTTGTTATTTAAAATTATGTCTTGTGTGACTTAGGCGCGTATGAAATATATCGACCGATTATGCGATTCAAATATGTTCCAGTTTTGATCGATACGCCATCAAGTGTGAATCTATTTGAGATAAACAAATGGATTGCTAAGTGAAATTCAAATTTAACAATGACTATTTTAGCATAACGCCACGCCGTTGGTTAAACATGGTTGTGGCGATAGTTGATTTGATATCAAAATTGAAAACAAATATGTAAATGTAATCTGGCATTACATAAAGTTTTAAATGCATTAGATACAAATGAAATGTCAAGTCATTTAAGTTAAGCTCAAGGACAATGGTTAAATTCGGTAGGGATCACAAAGATAAAAATGACCTGACATTTACCAGTTTTTCATTATTCATAGATTAAAAGTGTTAAGCAGAATTGAGAAAATTAAACACAGATACAAATTTTAAGTTCTTCAAGCTTGAATATAACGGTCGCATGTATATAGATATCCATAAATTTGAAAGTACTTATGAATTGAAATTCATCAAATATATATATGATATATTTTTTGATCTCTAAAACAAAAAAATAGCAATGGATATATAAATAAATATTTAGAGCATCACGTTTCCACATATATGCACACATTAATGCAGGTAGAACTAACATAATATTTCATAAACAGGTGCACTGCAGTTACATGCATTGGTTGACAATACAGAAATCGTAGCTAGGTTTGAGTCACCACTGAACAAGGGTAGCTTCGACACTGGAGACTTCGGCGAAAGGAATTGGTGTGCAAATAAACGCCAGAAAAAGAGAATAAATTCCTGTCTTTTGCCGCTCCGCTGAAAATCGTACCAATATTAGAGATCGGTGTATACAAGGAATGGGAAAGTTACTGCATTTTAGGTCTTCCAGTGCCGCCTTTCGACTGAATCCAAATTTTACATTTCATTGTTTTCATTAATTTACAAATATGAGCATACATTTTGAAGTATATCTAATTGTAAATTCTTGAATACATCCATATTAAATTATTACAGATACAGGTTTTCCTCGACCTATTACTGAAATAGGTTCCTGAACTTTGGTCGTTAGTCAAACTCCATACAAAATACTAAAATTAAATATTGTTCTGTTCAGGTCAGTTTTCGCGGCGTTGCTTTCGTGTGTGGAAGCAGCTACAACAAGATATGGTACAGATACATTTTAACACGCCAAAGCGCGTTTTTCAAATCGTACATTGTAGCTGTCAAACGATCAAACAATCACAATATAATCGAAAATTGGCTTGCCGATCCTCTGTTTTTAATAAATAAAACGTTTCGAACACACTTTTATTATTTGGCTTGTAAAACGAGAGGGTTAATCTAGGTTATGCCTGTAAGAATTGCGTTGAAGTTCTTTTCTGATTACAATATTGTTTTAGTCCAGGAATAATTAAATTCGTAAACCAGTCTTCGAAAATAATTTGCGTCATCCACCCTTTTTTTGTTTGGGCGGTAATGTAATAGTAACATATCAGTATTGATTCCTTTGAAGACTTTTGGGTCTTTCGAGAGATGGATCCTTAATGGTTTCAATTTATACCTAGGAATATTTCCACCCAATGAAAGTGTTAGATCCTTGAATTCTGGCATACGTTTTACTTCTTTATGAATGTAAGTACGTTGAGGAATTTTCTTCCAATAATTTAGTCGCAAGTGCCAACCGTCGTAAATGGAGGACTACCTTTACATCAATTCAGCCATGCAACGCGAAGAGTCAATCTATTAGATAATAATAGTGAAAAAATGCTACTTTGCATGACACAACCTTTAGTTACGCGGACTGTATGGCGATATCAGTGCAGTTTAATCAATCAGAAGTGGATCATGTAAACCGTACGACTGAACATGAACTAGCTAAAAAGTGTTCTCCAGTAATTCTGTATCCTGCAGAAGAAGAGGTAAAATTAGACTATCCTACATAAGGTTATAGATGACTGTCATTTGCTTTGAGATCAACAGTGAAAACTCCTTGACATTGAATTTGTATTAGTAGAGGAAATTATTACTGGCCATTTAGCCGAATGGTAAACGTCGTTGATTTCGGTCACAGTGCTTATGGGCATGAATACCAGTACGATGATTGCGAAGTGTAAATTGATTTTTCAATCCGTTAATGGATGAATGGATATCAGTCATGTCTAAGATTGCCTCTCATTCACCCAATTCTAAAAACGGAGCATAGTGAGAGCGATAAGTTAATCACTACTTCTGTCGGAAACTTATCCATCTATTCTTACTCTCTACGAAAAAGAGAGGTTGAGCAACTGAGGAACAAGCAGTTTTCGCAGAATCACTTCTGTTGAGATAACCTACATTAAAAGAGTGGACATAGTTGAAAAAAATGTTGTTGGAGGTCCACAACAGGTTAATGCGTCCATACTGTGGAGAACATAACCCAGTTAGTGTTGAAATAAAAATTCGATTGGCTCACGTATCTAAAATATAGATACCCTTAATAGGTTTAATATAGCAAGAGAAATAAATACACAGTAGTAAATTAAATATGGTTGCAAAATGTTATTCAAGTATATAGCAGTTGCCTGGCAATATTGTTTCAAACAATTAAAACTAGATTTCAGTTTGCATGCTACCCGACAACGAAAATAATTGAAATTTGCAGTATGTACATGGAATTTAATTCAGATTATTCGCGCCTACACAGGACTGCGGTTTGCAAAACAGAGATTTGTTGCAATTGAATTTAGGCTGTTCATTAAATAGTTATACAGTAAATGCAACCGGAATGACTGCATTTAACATATTGTTTTATTAATGTTACTGTTTGCTGTTTATCATTGTTAAAATAACATTATTATTTGTCATGAAAAGGCATTTTTATTCTATACGGACAACGCATATCTCTACTAAATAGCACAAAATACATGTAGACATCTGTATGTTTGTATGTCTGTCGGTCACAACAACACCTCCCAAACGGTATATATTAGCGATGTGAAATTTTCACACGTCATTCTGGCTGCAATTGTTAGTTCAATTGCGCTATTTTCAATTTTCAACTCTCAACTTTTAACCTATAACTGAAAACGCTATATTTTTGACGTTTCAATGCAAGATGAAAAAAGTAATAATAATAGTCGCCAGTAACAGCTCAATACTAATATATTCTGCAAGTGACAGTTGAGATAGTAACGCGATCGTAGATATTTGTGTTAAATATTGAATTTCATGTTTGCGATTTGGTAGAAAGTGAGTGGTAAATTCGTACAACTTGGTTGTGCACCTGGAATCGTCATCGAGAATTAGCGTATGCCACTGATCAAATGTTTAATTTGTGGCGCTGCAGGATCGTTGTTAAATGCAGATTAACAAGCTGTCTATTGGGAAGTTCTGCGGCACCACAACAAGAAAATTGTCATCTTTTATTTTATCTGGTTTCAATTCTTAACATTATTATTAATTGGTGGATTATATTTTGCGGGTGTAACAAAACAGGTACACAGGTCAACATTAGCTAGCCAACGTCTGAATTTAATAACCTAATATAAGCGTTCATCATCTTAGGCGAAGCCTGGTAAATTTTTTTTCCATGTCCGCTCCCAATGTGGAGCATATGGTCTCCTAATCGAGGTATCTTGACAGAATTTTTTCTACGAGAACTGCTTGTCACTCAGTTGCTCAACCTCTCTTTTCTTTTTCGAAGAGAGTAGGGATAGAAGGATAGGGCTATGACAGGACTAGTGGTTAGCTAATCGCTCTCGTTACGCCCCGTGAGGATGGGATTGGTGGGAGGGAGTACTCAGACTACGAACAGAAATCCATAAATCGATTGAAAGATCAATCTATGAAAACCGTCCGCACCAGGAATTGAACCCGAGACATCCGTAACCTTAGCCAGCGACGAAATCAACTGCCCCACGGACGCCGACAATAAAAAATACTAGTTTTAGATAGTTTTAAATAGTCGAAATAAAATGTATAATCATTATAAAGTTTATTCGAATTATATTTGAATACGAGTCGACGAAAAATCGTTATTTAGAAAAGAAGAAGATAGTATTTAATACTGCGGCATCACGCCATCGTCAAAACTATGCTAAATAGCTATTTTGTATGAATTATAATGAAGTTCAATCATGTAAAGCCAATTGAATCAATAGATCGTTCTCTTGCATCCGATTTGGCCAAAAAAATAATTTTGCCCGCCGTCATCCCTGCATATAATTCTTGTTGTTATAATATTATATATATCATATAATGATAAACATGAACTTCTTCATCATTTGAATAGTATCAACTGTCAATTCTTGTTGTGAAAACATACGATTTGTTAAAATATAATAGGTAAAATTTATAGACCATACTTTACTAGTTATACTAATTTCAATAGTCACGAGAAAATCGCGATATGTCCAATTTTATTAAACTTATGTTTATTGCAATAGGCAGTTGACTGGTTGATAAAAATAAAAATATTATTATTGTTCTGTTAAACCCGTGGTCGAGTGATCAACGTCGCTGGCTTCGGTTGCAGTGCTCACGGGTTCGAATCTCATAAATTTATTTTTCAGGCGTAGGGGGGCGTAGCTAGATATTATTATTAACAGTATTCCTGACTCTCTTCGAAAAAGATTGAGCAACTGAGTAACAAGCAGTTCTCGTGGAAAAGTTATCTCCATTAGGATTGCATATGCTCCACATTGGGAGTGAACATGGTTAAAAAATAACATTTAAAGTACGTAATATTAATTATTTAAGTGTGAAATATAAAAATTTCATTTACTATCAACACTGCAAAGTCGAAAAATCGGTTTTCCATTTTAGACGCCTCAATTGACTGTGCAGCTGATAAATAAAGCAAGCCTTTTATTTTTATTGATATACAATATAATACTATATAGGAAAACAATTAAGATATCTTGGCTGGCCGCGTGTATGACATTTACAATGTAGGCAGGCTGGTTTTCTGAACTTATCAATTATTTCTTTTTACAACGAGTAATGTGAAGTCAATTGTAACTTGATATTTTTTTTAATTTTTCATCTCAAAATTCATTAGAATATATTAACTTTCATGAGCAGTGAGTATTATATTCCTACCAACTTGATATTTTTCATAAAAAAATAAGCAAGAGAAACGTCAAAGAAAAACTCCTTTATAATTTGAATTTAGTCTGTTTACGTCAGGTTATTATAACAATATAAAGAGCAAGTCATGTTGTGTATTTTTTTTCAGATACAGTAAGCGGCATGGAAGATATTTAAAAACGAATTTTCTTGTTTAAATTGTTTTGTGATTCCTCAGAGAATATTTTGTGTCTGGCAAAGAAGTAAAATGGCATAAAATTATTTTTGTGAGCAATAAAGTTATTCAATTATTGCTTTGTTCCAGATGAAATTTTTTCATTAAAAAAAACATCATTTATAATAATGAGCAGGTATTATTTGAGATGAAGAATGCTTGGGCTGTGTTTGCCGTGTAATATTTTCTATTCGATGAGAAGTTTCGGATTCGTTCACATGGTGAATGACCAAATTAATTTTAAATGAAAATATTTTCAATCTACGGTTTCACACTCTACTTGAGTGATTGTTTTTCATTTATGGTAATTAATTAGTTGTGTTTTTCATTGAGCGAGTAATTTAAAATGTAAAAATATTTTAATTTAAGACATCGACTGAGGGTGCTTGATGGAATTTCAATATCAAATTTGGATTGTTGAGATTTTGTAAACTTCCATGTATTTTGTCACTAACGAATTGCATCCCGTCGAAACCGACACTGTTTACTGTCTCTCAGTTCGAGTCCATTCGTGTGCTCGAATGCCTGAAGATGTCGAAAGGCAAAACCCGGGTCGTTAGTGACAAAATACATGGAAGTGTACAAAATCTCAATAATCCAAATTTGTAAAAATATTTGACAATTCCCATTGATTGATTAAGTTTCGATTTGTAACATTTAAAAATATTAAAGAAAAAATGTTGGGGAAAAAACATATGGGGATATTTTTAGCACTCCCTACGCTCCATGTATCTTTAAAATGTAGCGATGGGATACCAAGCAGTGTCTTTAATTCGTTTATTCATATCCTGTTGCCATAATTTGTCTGAAAAAGGAGGTTCAGTATAAAAAGTAAGTTTGTCAACTAATAAAGTAGACCCACTTAAAAGTTAACTGCAATGTGCTACCATAAAAAATGGAAAATAACGAATCTGATTTAATTGGGCTTAATGTTATATAATTAGTTTTATTGCTCACATTTCGGTGATTTATCTTGACGTAAAATACACAAAAGAGTTTTTTTGTTATTTTTAAAGCTAGCTAAAGTTTTAATAGCATCATTGTGACTGCCCTTTGTTAGTAAGAATTTAAATATTTGATTGAAGCATGAAAATTCCCAGTATAAATTGATTCTCTATTTGGGTATCATTTGCCACCTAAAGTATCTCTTGATTTGAGTCATGTAGGATGATAAAGATTTGCAAAACAATTAAAAGTGTCTGATCTGAACATTATACTTACTAAAAATACCACAGGTTTCCTATCTACGTACTGAGATAGGAAATTTTAATAATTGAGACTTAAAACAGACCTTTTCTTTAGCATAATATTTATTGTGTTGATTTATATTGTAATATTACGGCAGTAATAACTATCGATTATCTGAATATTTTAATATGTACTTTGATTATAAATGACGTATTAAGACAGTAAGTCAAAGTGTTGGAATAATTATATATATATATAAATATTCACTGCAAGCTCCATTTAAAAGAATAATTTTTTTTCCATGTCCGCTCCCAATATGGAGCATATGGTCTCCTAATGGAGGTATCTTAACAGAATTTTTCTACGAGAACTGCTTGTTACTCAGTTGCTCAACCTCTCTTTTCAAACAGAGTAGGGATAGAATGATAGGGCTAGGACAGGACTAGTGGTTAGCTAATCGCTCTTGTTACGCCTCGTGAGGATGGGATAGGTGGGAGAGAGGACTCAGACTACGGACAGAAATCCATAA
This sequence comes from Himalopsyche phryganea, assembly GCA_022494535.1. NCBI lineage: Eukaryota > Metazoa > Arthropoda > Insecta > Trichoptera > Rhyacophilidae > Himalopsyche > Himalopsyche phryganea. Next base: position 674,870 of record JAGVSL010000080.1, on the reverse strand, counting down.
ATCGAATAAAAGATCAATCTATGAAAACCGTCCGCACCGGGAATTGAACCCGAGACGTCCGTAACCGTAGACAGCGACGCTACCAACTGCGCCACGGACGCCGACTAATTATTAAAAACAATGAAGAACAATTTTTCAACTATATCAAAAGTATGACATATATGCGTCAAAAGTAGGGTAAATATCAATATTATAACTGTATTAACAATATAATACGTTGTCTTCTCAGAATATTATAATGGTTTTATGAAATGGAATCTCTACTCAGTCTACCGCATCAAACATTAAAAAAAAACCTGGAAAAATTTGGCTACTTATTTTTGATAGCTTTCAAATAAACTCAGTTCAAGAAACCCTAATTTAAACTTTTGCGAAAATTCGCAAGGGCCTTAAATTATTTAAATGAAATCTTTAAAATTAAACAACACTTCAATATACATTAAAATAATACGTATTAATAATAAAGCTTTGTAGATGTTCATTATTTTGTCATAATTGGTTTCCTTTATTAAACAGTTAATTTAAAACAATTTTAGAGTTCTGGAATTGTTTATTTATTAACGTAATAGCAATTTGCGATAATTATTTTGCGTGTAAGAGGGGTTTAATCTCCTCCATCAGTCACCCTTTTATCTTGCTTGACCTAGGCTTGCGCGGGTGATTCAAAACGTTTATTGTTTTTGTAATGTAATAATGAATTATAATGGCTTGAAGTTATACTGATGGTCTTTATAAGGAATAAAACAAAACTCAGCCGCTCTGTAACTGTGAGGGATTAATTCAAACAGTTATTCATATAAGATTTTGAAACAGACGTAATCATTATAGTGTTGAAATTAATTTAAAACCAATTCATTGTTGTTGGCCAAAGAACCCTAGAACAAAGCGAGTAACTCTACAAGTTACAACTTTACAAGACAGCGTAAAGCGTAATTACTACAAAATGAGATTTCGTTGAAAAAATACAAATATTTACATCAGTTATTGTGTGTGTAATAACTATTATTATCAACATCATCATTTTGGACATCACTTTGGGGGTTTTTATCTATCTACTTTGCTTCGTATCTAAAACAATTGAAGATTTTATCGTAAGCAAGCATTATATTATATTTATTGATCATAATTTTTTCGTTTGTATAACTGAATGACTTTGTCACAGACATTAAAGATATTATAAGAAAACGTCCCACCAAATAAGATTTGCTTATTTTTTTTGTAAATATATAGTGATTTTGGTCGGTTTGCTCATGCTGAACATTTTAATATTTCTATTTTTAGGTATTATATTTACAAAAACATTTATTTTTTATTAATATAAAGCCGTTCCTTAAAGAATAATTGATAGTTGACGCCTTAAAAGTGAAAATTCGCTACGATTATTAAATAATATTTGCGTATCTTTTAGTATCCATAATATTGTAATTTTTACTCGATTTGAAGTAATTTACCATAACTCTTAGCCCAGTAGGATATCACCAGTTTCAATTATTGTGCATTCTAAATAATGCTGATAAAATAAACAAAAATACAATATGTTTTAATGAACAGCATGCAGATTGATGACTCGTAATGGATCATGTTTGTAATTAGCCGACTAGTTATTCTATTTCGGAATAAATACATACATATTTTATGAGGAGGTATAGCCATTTAACATACGGCTCTGTTTTTAATCTATCTATCTATATATATATATATATACATATGTAGATAGATAGACAAAAAAATCTTCAAACTTTGGTGAGTTGCTGTGCGCACACCCGTGAAGGTTTCTAAAGAAAAAAAAATTAAAAAAACATCTCTGAACCAGATGGAAAAACAAAAAATATTGCTTATCCAAAATTCCAAAAGCACTTGAATAAACAATTAAAACACAAACCCTTTCTTTCTTTGGGAGGCATTGCAACGCATTCATATATATATAAAAATGAAGATTATTGTCTTCTATGCATTCCTTTACCATTGATCCAATTTCAATCAAACTTTGGTGAGTTGTTGTGCGCACACCAGTGAAGAAAAGTTAAAAATAAAATCTGAAATCTAATTGAAATAATTATATTTGCAACAGAAATAAGCCAACAAGTTGGATATTTTTGGAATGGCACAATTAAAAGGTAATATCTTTTGTGTGTAAAGAAATAAGTAAATAATAAAAGAAGGACAAGTAGAAGAAATAATATTATTCCAGAAATAATCATTCATCCAATCTCACTGCCTTCGACTATATCAAATTTCCTATCCTGTTATTTGTTTATCATCTTCTTAAAGTACGATATAATTTTATGACACTATATATAAAATAATGACTGAATGAAAGAATAAAGTATCTCTTGGGTTCAATTTTTTGTACTAGTTAGAAATTATTTTCTTCCCTGAACAGAGCGTTCAGAAGATTGATTGCAATTGGTTGTACGGTGGGTGTGTACTTTGATTAAGAAATATTGTAATAATAGCTCCTATATGAAATTTTGCTCATTTAAAATGAATATAAAACGTTGTGAAAATGACAGAAGCATTAACTATTAAACGTTACCAAATAAATCTTCAATAATACATAAAAAAACACGAGTTTTTGTAGTAATTTTGTACTTGTTTTTATTGATTAATCTGGTGGAGGTGAAGCCCTTTTGCTCGGAAATATTTTTCATTCGTATTAGTTATAGTATAGTGGTTTTTTTATTATTTATGTAAGTATGTCTCTTTTTTCAAACATATTTTTTTAAAATGATCCATGTCATAAATCATTTAACTAAATTTACGAGCGCTTATTTTTCGATAATAATTATTGACTGTTAAAGAATACATTAATAAATTTTATGTAATTGAGATCCATATATTCAATTTGAATTTATTCAAAACTTTTGTATATACGATTGACGTGAGTAGATTCATGAGAGCTTATTGCTCAACAATAATTATTGCCTTTAGGCATAGAATTTAGTATATATTTAGACGATTGACTTAAACATATTTCCAAAAGAGCCATGAATATTTATGTACTCAAATATAGTATATAACTGCCAACTGCCGTCAAAGATTTAGCCGAATTAGTTATCAAAGCGATAATAATTATTACGTGCCGCAACTTGAATCAAAACGTTAATTAGCTAATGCAGTGAAATATCGAAGCTCTCCGTGGAAATCGTCAAATCAAATAGCTTAATGGAGGCGATAAAAAAGTTTCACGTCCTTTGTTACGATCGTAATAGACCGGGTCGTCCATACCGGTGTGCGTGCCCCACGGTTACCGGGTAACACGGTAAAAGCTAACCGGGCCGCAATTAGGACGTTGCCATAAAAATAATGAGCCAAACACACGCTTTTAATGCTCAGCTGCTGTGTGAAAAACGGACGATTTTTGTTCGTTTCTAGATACGATAAGTCAAAGATATAAAGTTACGTAATTTAGTGGGTCTCACGAAAGCTGGCAGTTTGATACACTGTCATTAAAGGTAAAACAAACTGTTTTGTACGTCAGTCGCTAAACCTCTTCAGGAATGGTAATGAAAGAAATACGGGTACTTAAAGAATCACCCTTTCTCTATAGAGACAGCTCATTTTCAACATTCAATAGGGGACGACTGGGAACTCAAAAACACATAGATTCTTTTGGATAAAAATACATTATTCGATTGAAAAATCAATGCGTGACATTTTCCGTTTGACTATTCAAGAATTTGGCCGCGCAACCGACTATGGTGAAAGCCCATGTAGCAGCTCTCAATAGCTGTTGTTAAAAAAATAATTTAGATATGCTCCCTTAGGATTCCAAATGTTCCACAAAAGGAACGGATAAGAAAAGTAGAAAAATTGAGTTTGACAATAAAAAAAAGAAAAACTAAAATACTTGCGTCATGCGAGGAAAAATTTCGATTATATAACTTGTAGCATAAATCTACCTGTAGGGAAAAGTTGAAGGAATACCTACTATTTTACGGCTGGGAAATCTCCGTGTGTTGAAATTGAGACAACACTTTTCATGAGGCTTTGTAAAATATGAAACTCTTGAAGACGATAATTATTATTAAGCCTCATATGAGCGGTCCCGTGCAGCTCTGCATCGGGCCAAGAATATGAGTAGTAAATTCGTTTTTTCTTCTTCTTGATCGTTATTGCGTTATGGAAGGCGGCCGTGAAACATGTGGGGCAATCAACTTGTATTAAGACTCATATATTTATGTAACGAGTACTAAGTTAATCAACGTCCTTTCTCAGATAGTTTCATGCCGTCCGCGAGATGTGGAATAGAAGAAATAGCGATGAAGACATCACATACACCGCTATTAAATTCAACGGCTTCCGTTACCTTAACTAAAGGTAAAAGTTCCTTAATCGATGAGAAGGTTGCGAGTGAAAGTCCTATATGGTCATTACAAATGATGATAGTTTCAATTCAGTCTAGGAAAACCTAGACTGAAGTATATACTATAATTAATAACATATGATTATACATTCAGTAGGTCCTTGATATTTAAGTATTTATACTCCTAACATACAAAACTAAATATTTAAGGAATTTGAATGTGTAAGTTTAGTTTGTATTTAAAAGGACTGAGAGGATTTTGTTTTTGCTTCTAATAAAAATTTTCTGTTAAAGAGAATTTCTCGTATCCAGTATACTTATTTTATCTCTTGTAATATTGAAGTCATGCGAAAAACCATTTATTACCAAAGTTAATATTCATAAAGGTAAGAATTTTACACCACTATTTTTCTATAACATGGAAATGCACTTTGATATTTCATGAAATAATAGCCAATGATAAAGCTGACTTTAAAAAAACACGCAGAAAAATATTGCAGGGAGAATATATTTCATTTTTTTGTATTGCCGTTGTATTGCAAATTTCGGTGCCATTTGTAATTTTTCCTTCTTCTCTCATATTCGTTCATCATTCTGCCGAATTTTTTTTTAGCACGAAGTGATATCACGTTACGAAAATAATTTGAATATCTCAAGTGTTTTTGGGATGCCAAGGCGGCAAATTTATTTTTTCGTCCCCAGTTTTATACTTTTTTTTAAATTTACTAATTTAAAAATAGATATTTGGCCATTTCGATCGTCAAGAAGCTTGGATGATTTGAAGTTTTTCCATCATATGGCATCTATCATATTATATATATTTAATATTTCAGATATTTACCTACGGTTTTTTATCATCAAAATATTGGGTGCTGTGCTGTTATGAGCGATAATGGAGCGACGTTTCGAAATCATTGCAGGTTTCTTTTTCAAGAGTCGTAATAAAAGATTTTATTTATGTTGTCTTCAAAGGTACTGTTTTATCAGAAAATAATAATTTCGTATTTTATAATAAAATTACTATGTTTGGTATTATGATGAGTAGTAAGTACTAGCATAACGTTTCGAAACCATTAAAAGTGTTCTGGACAAAGCAATTTATATTATTTTAATAATGTTTTGGTACACATAATAATTGTAAATATATATATATTACCATGTCCGCTCCCAATGTATAGCATATGGACTCATAATGAAGGTCTCTCAAAAGAAGTTTTTCTACGAAAACTGCTTGCTACCCACTCTCGCTAAGCCTTGTTCTTAGAATCAGATGGATGGAGGGAAATTTTAGACATCGCAAACCTTGGACTTGAACTCGAGACATCCGTAACCCTAGCCAACGACGTTGACCACTGCGCCACGGACACAACAGCTATATATTTGTATGTATTATGTTCAACTATAAAATGTTTTCTGATTCAAAATCATTATATCTAATAAATTAAGAGTACATATAGAATTTTGGTAATTTAATCTTATGACTAAAAGAGTTCTTGAGTAATGCTTTATTCAAAGATTTTTAAATATTCAATAAATAAAATATGTTCATTTCACAGTTTCCCTGAAGCGTTCAGCGAAGAATGACGAAAATTTTACTCCTTTGATTAGTTGGTTTCTATAACGTCAATGTTATGAATTAATTAAATATTTATGGTGAGGCCTTAGGTTGGAATTGAACAAAATTTGAATAGATGATTTATATATACTACGTTAAGATGTCCTAAAATTTCCATTGTCCACTACAGAACTCTTGTATTTAATAATATAATAGGTATATACTTATTTGGTTAAGATATTAGACGGTATTAGATTAGAATAGAATGTGAATGACTTTTTATACGTTATATACTATGTTTAAACCTCTAAGCATTAACTCTAAGCATTAAATTTTAATATTTATTATATACAAACAACAGCTAATTTTATTGCAATACATAACAAATGCTCTTATATTTATATTTTCTATGCATTTGGTAGGTAAATTAAAAAAACAATCCAAAATTCGAATTGATAATTAAATATTCTGTTAATTCAGTTTAATTACCTACAGTTTAAGTGTTTTATTTTATTTACTATATTTCATATTGTATCATATTCTAATAGTAATTGTAGAGAGGGTAAATTTTATTAAATTAATTTTAAAAATGATTGAAATATGAAAATAAATAACATTAATGAATAAAATGTACAATTAGGTCAATATATAAATATCATATCAATACAGCACGAAATAACCCTTACGATTTTAACATAAATGATAGATTATCGTCCCAAAAAGTCCTTTCAAAATACGATCGTGTGAAAACTATGTTTGCATTCGAGTGAAGTCTTTTTGCTTACGTTTTCACGTACCCTAAACAAATTCCTACAGGAAATCCTTTTTATCATAGAATATCAGGTTGGAAAACTAACCATGAATTGATCCCCGGAATTTTGGGACGCCTTAGCCCACATACAAAACAGATACGCAAAAAATAACCCAATAATGTTGTTGGCAATTTCAGAGACATGGAATGTTCCAGGAAAATTGCTTCGCATCTGGTTAAACATGACTTGGGTCGTACATATTCCCATCGATACAATGCACGTGAGCTTAATTGAAAATACAAACATCCCCCGTTAGCATGAAAGGCTTTAACACATCTAACATAGTTGGCTCAACTCGCAAACAGCGTATCTACCTACATTCAAGAGAAATGGAATTGATTCTACCTCATGCATGTGATTGAATTTTACATGGTAAAGCCCAAGAAAAAAAAATTATACTATTGTATCAAAAGAAACGCAATTTAATAAAGCATCAGAACCGGTTTTGCTCAATCAAAGAACATTTTCAAAGATTTGAGAAAAAATACATTCGATCTGTTGATGGAAATAACAATAATAAGAAATACAATTCGTTTTCATTCAAATGATAACTTCGAGGCGACCGATTTGAATAAATACAATGTTTAGTAATTTCATTTATTGATTGAGGTGGCACTTGATTATTAAAATTCCGGTATTATTAGATACATAGATTTTATCGCACAAAATGAATCCTGGTGATGATATCAATGGTCTAATTCCATAGTGATACAACTAGAAATGGTTAGTTTTTAGATGTGGCTGATCGAAGTTTTAACTCATCTAAACTGACTCGGAAAAAGTGATGGCTTATTATTAGTATAACTTTTTTGTTGAAATACGTGACCAATAGTGTATAGTTTTAGGATTAAAGGTTGTTTCTTTATGGAACGCCACGATTCACAAAAATATATATCCACAATACGATATTTCGATATGTATGTATATGGAATCGAGAAATTATTTAATTTTGCTGATTTTCATATGCAAATATCTGCCTTTTGATAGAAAACCTGTACATTTTACAAGCTATACTTTTGTGGAACTGTAGACGAGCGGTGTTCAAATATAATGGCTAACTGATCCCAAAATATAAAAATTTTGACTTATATTCCTAAGGAACTGGGCCATCGATATAAGTTAACTTCTACGAAATAAAATGGATTATGCTTTTCTATGAAATAAGAGAATCTTTCATAAAAAATAGTGCTAGAATACGGTAGTATTTAAAAAGTAAAAAAAAAGAGCTGGAATATCAATGATTTACAAACAAATCATATTACAATAAAATATAATACTAGATAAACTTTCCAAACTATAATAAGAAGGGACAAGTGGGTAATGTTTTGTAACTCCTACGTTTAGTATTTTGTTGAATATTATTTAGTAAAGGATATGTAAAATATGTATGTATCATGTTAATTAATAAAAAATCATCATTAAAAAAACCTTTGGTTTTATTTATTAAGATAAACCTTGTGTAATGTTATTGTATTACAAATAGTTGTGCAATGAGTACATGTGAATCTGATTTATTTTTATTGTTGTGCCCTAGCAGCCTGGCAGACTAGGTGGACTGTATCCACCAAAGGGCGCCAAACATATCTATTCTTCTCGGACGTGACCTGGAGACATGAGTTAAAGTGTCTTTCACCTGGATACTGGGCTTGCCAGTTTATAACCGGCCATGACAAGCTCAACGGTAAACTATTTGGGCTGGGCAAGTAGGTTGAAAGGCCGGATTGCACTTGTGGACACAATCATCAGGACGTTAATCACGTTTTGTGGGACTGTCCCAAGATGCCGAACGAGCAGAGCTGTTTGCTGTAGTCCATCCTCATACGGGCACAATAGGCCACGCTGACTTGATCTCAACCAAGGCCAACTTTGAGGCACTCGATAAATTTGCAACATCATATGGGGAGCGGGATATTCTCGATTCCTCTTTAGATTCAACGCGGAGTAGATTAAACTTTAGCGCTATGGTGAATTCTCAGTATACGGATACAAAAGATACTTAATATCGCTTTAAGTTGCTGAGCACATTTTCTTTTTTTCTTCTTTCTATCTTTTCTTTTTTTTAAGCACAATAGTGTGTGGTTAAAGATCGGTCCCGTGCAGCTCTGCATCGGGCCAAGAATATGATGAGTAAATTCGTTTCTTTTCTTGATCGTTATTGCGTTATGGAAGGCGGCCGTGAAGCAGCGGCTGCATACACATAACGGGTGGAGGTGGGGTAGCCAACTTGTAAACATGTATTATTTTTGGAAAGTCCGTACGTTTTTTGACACTTTTAACATGAGCATTTTAATTTCAATGAATTTGTATGTTTTTCTAGGATACAGAAGAGCTTGAAAAAATTTGGTATAAATAACTCATATCACGACATTTTTGGCATAACCTTTTTGTCAGAATGGGTATGATATTGAATATATGTTTCTGTGCTCAGTGATAAAAAATCCCGTAACATACAAAATTGTTGATTTATTTGAAAGTGTTGTAATTTTAATTTTATTGAAACTGCTGAGATATCAATACTCCATGCTTTATTTTCGAATAATAATATTGTATCAATTTTAATTAATGTATTAAATCTCTCAAACTGGCAAAAAACACATTTAAATCCATTGCTTTTATTGGTTTACGTAGAAAGACTTAACGAATCCCATTGTATCGTTAAATACTTTTTTGTTTTACTACCCGATATTTTTTCAGAGAAAAGAAAAAAAACTTCTATATTCTTAATTGGGTTGACATTGATGAAATTTTTATAAAGCCTTTAAGTCAATTAAATACTTTATTTGAAAGAAAAATCTTCTTGGCGTTGCTATTTTATAAATTATTGTAAAAAATACGACTGGCTTAGTTACCGTTTTCTGCTTTGTAAATAATGTGTTTTTTAACTAAATTCATGAACGCTGAGAATACTAAATTGTGATCAAATATAATCGAAGTGTGTATTTTAAGAAAATCTAATAACTTTAGTGTAGTAAAGATTTCAAAAGTTGATTACATCAAAAAGAGTTCTGAGACGAAGTAATAAACCAAAAGAACTAATAAGCATCATTAATTTAATACATTATGAAATGAAAACATGTTACTTATAATCAGGGGAATATAAATTGTAGAAGGTGTTTTTTGACTCCGCGAAATTTGTATGGGTTTCAATACATAAATGTTGGTTATCTAATGTGGTCGTCAAGATAAAACGACTTTCAACATTGTATTGGCTAACATTTAGTTTTATATAAGTTGACTAAATTACACTGTTTTCCTTGCACTGTTATACAGTCTAGGATCACACACCCTAGAACACTGCGGTGAAATAATAACGATGTAGTGTAATTTACTGTCGTAACAAGTTTAAAATAAATGAGTTTTTTGTGCAAATATAGGTCCCAGAAGCTTAGATATAAAGAGGTTCGCATTGGCTCAATTTCTAAGATACTAATGATCTAAAATATCTGACTCTAGATAGAGAGACATAATGCAATTTGGTCACACACTTTAGAAATAGTCATTTCCTGATATACGACGGTACAAAAAGAAAAAAATAGGTGCATTTCACATGAAATGTAGCGACATATTATTAATTTTGTATTATATTGTGAAAATGATATTTTTACGCCGTATGCTATTACAGCTGTTTACAAAATGGGAGGTTACAAGACAGAGATGTGGTTGTTGGGTAATTCAGGATTCTCATTTGCTTATTTAATTGATACGAGAGGTGTAAGCAAAGAGTAGGCATCTGTTATCTACGTAACTAGTACACTCTCGCACCTTGTTTGTCGTTATCTTTCCCTTCTGCCGAATTCTACAGAAACTTAGGTATGAATAAGATCCGTAAGTTATCTCTCAGGATTCAATATACTAATGTTTAGTGCTTTAAAACGAATTAGTTATACGAGATTGGATGACGCGCACAGTTGGACAGTTTATTATGATTAGATATTCAATATACGGAAAATGTTATAAATTAATAATATGTTAACAGTAAGTTCACTTTTTAAATGTTATGGAAAATGTATAATATCACATTTTTATATTAAAACTTTTATTTCACCATTCTTTATTACTTTTCTCATTCTATCTCAAAAATACACAGTATTAATATCTTAGTTCCTGAAAATGTAAAACTATTATTTTTTGGATTTAGAATGTATTTTAGAATTAATGATTTACGTAACCGATTAAAACTAGAAAAACTATTACATAAAAATTTCTCTAATCTAAATATATGTTTTAAATAGAATTCAAAAATAATTCAAATTTTAACACACAAAAATCATGCCTTTCGATAAATTCCCAAACAATTCAAATATACGCTTACACTGCGTGACGTCACATATTTACCCTAGACAACGATCCAGCTCACTTATACTTCTTCTTCCACCATAACCTTAGGTTACTATATTAAGCAACTCTGTCAATTTCATCACAAACCGTTGTTATGCGACAAGCGTGATCGTGGAATCCGTCATAATATCTGTTTCTATAGGAATTCATAGTGAAAATCATAATACTATTAATCATATTGTTTTAAATATTGTATAGTAAATTTAAGATTCACTTAGATAGTAGAAATTTTTGACTGACAACAATAAATTTATACAAGAATACTAATAATAAAGACTAGTTGCCAAGACCTATGAAGTAAGAAGGATTTTTTTATAAAATCAATTCAAGATTAGTAATTTAGAAGTTCAAAACTATTTTGGGAAAGTAAGTACATTCATAATATATTCAGTAACAGTAAGTCCAGGGATGTAGGTGAATCAATTTGAATTCAAGTCCACCTTATTATTCTTCGAATAAGTCAATAGATTCTGCTATATTATTTTATCAAAAATTTCATAGTTTTGTATTAAATTAAAATTTATGGAGCATTAGTGCATATTCGTATGCTTTAACATTTTCCACTCTCGTTAATTTTTTTCAAAACCGATCAGCTACTCGGAAAAGTTAAAAGTAGACAATTTGTATTGCAGATAATAAAATATAATTAATTACTACTCCAGTAAGTGAGAAATGTAAAAATAGCTGGTTTTTAAATATGAGTATTTGAAAAAAAGTCTAGTTTTTAAAATCAGTTATTTGAGAAAGGCTTCATAAGATTTTGGCCACTGTATCTCGTCATTCATATTAATTACCATTATTGATGAAATGTGTGTTTTGGTCCACTTCGCTAAAAACATTTGCTTTATTGGAATTCATTAAGCTAATCAACAATATATCTATACTTTCAATCCGTTTTACAGTCATTTCCATTCCGTAACAATAATTGTGTATGGTACAGGTCTTATAAGCAAAAAAGTGAACATAAACTCTTCGAGCTGAAACCTTTTAATTATCTGGTGTTTCGATGTATATGAACGTTTCGAAACAGACTCAAACTTCATTCTTAAGGGTTTGTAAAAAACACTTTCAGAATAACAAGTGTTTAATATTATATTTTCTGTCGTCGATAGTTAATAAAACAAAGAATGCTACCCTACATTTCATAACGTATTATGAAATCACATGGATCTGAATAATATTTTAACTTTGAGACTAGTTATATTTTTTAATCAAACATGGAAATTGTAATAATAAATCTGTTTACTATCGGTTTATTTCATTGTCGTTCAAATAAAATTCATAGTAAGTAATGTAAAATTAATGAATACAACTAAAATAATTGTTACAAAAAAATGAATATTTTGAGTAGGTACTTTTTTTTATTTTCTCGCCATTGATATTAGCAAAATACCGCAGGTTTAAAATACATATACGGAAATATTTCTATTGCACTATTGGGAATATAGTTTGAAATAAAATTTTTACCTTTACATCGACTTTTCCGCCAATTCACCGCAACACTAACAGCCCAAATACATCAAACTAACTTTAAAATAAAACGTTCTGTTACTTTTGAGTTCGCGAATGTTCACAATGGACACAGTTTGTTAACAAAATGATTCGATTCGGAGATAAACTAGTCCATAGAAAACGTGGTGAGAGCTATTGAAATCGGGAAGCGATCATAACATCGGATTAAGAACCGCAACGACACAAAACACGTGCTACCGGACGCAGCGGCAAAACCACACTGCTGTCGGAATGACGGTTAAGCCACCCTGACGATTCGCCAGTTTCAGGAGCTTTCAACTTGCGTGGAAGCTCACAACGAGCATTTTCGTTATGTGAGTCGTGTCGATGCTAACGTACTTACGTATAGTTTCTGTTGTTGTTGTCGATATTGCGTTGTGCTCATCTGCATTGAAAACTTCGTGATTCTTTTTTTAAACTTTTTAAATCGGTGATTCGGAACTCGAGTCGCGATTTTATTAACTAAATATTTTGTATTACAATTACAATTTATAAAATTAATTCTTAAAGGAGAAACTGCTGCGACAATAATTACAGAAGACACTGATTCTTACTGACACTTCCAATTTGATTTGGTATAAAACATAAAAATAAAATTTCTCATGAACTTTTGTTACGCTCGCTTATGTTTCATAAAACTTAAAATAATTGATTGTGTAAACTTTTTACTTAAAATGCTGTTGATTCGTTTGTTTATATCATCAATACGGGTGTAACAATGTGGTAACCCTTGACTTCCAACAACAACTCTCTCCACCTTCTCCAATCCACTGTGGCAGTTTTGCGATAGTTGTCGAAAATTCGGCCAAGATTTCAAAGTCTAGGCATACTTCTCCTACTCTGCCATATTGTATTGCTGGTTATTATTACTTATCTGTTATTTGCTCATTATCACACGGTATTTGTACAAACTTGATTTATATAAATGCACTGCAATTAATCGAATGGGATTGAATGTCCTCGTCTAGAGAATGTTTTTGTAGTAGTTACTGCATTTTTATTTCGTTTATTTAATATCCAGAATTAAAAAGCGCCAGTGCACTGAGAACTGAGGCAGAACAGCATTGTTAAGGAAGAGAGTTCACCATATTGTATTTATTAAATATGTTGTGATACTTGTATATTTAAATTGGAAAGAGCTCGCACTGCCAGGACCGCATATTGTCTCTGAGAGGCCCTGGGCACAACATTGAGTACCATAGAGAAGTTTATAAATCTTGTAGCGAAAATAATCCAATTAAGGTAAAGTATTTCGTTAAAGATTTTCAAGTGATAGTGCCATTTTGCGCAATTGCTGCGAGTGTTCGCAGGTCACGCAAACTCTGTAGGTGAACGTAACCCACCACTGCAGCGCCATCCATTCATTCTCGCCGCGAGTTAACCCCGTGCCTCCCAAGCGAGCAGTTCAATTCGCGAGATGCGCTGCGACCTGCAAAAGGTTTGGATGCTTGACAGTGCCATCCTTAAAAGTATAATCTATGCCGTGAATCCCCATGGATTTATACACATAATAAATAGATTTAAAAAGTATGTTTTGCTTCCGTTTGACTGTATTGTCCATAGAAGGTAAATTTCTCATTTTAATTACATTTGTACTATTTTGGTAATGAAGTACGTGCAACGCGTCTTTTACTTATATTATTTAGGTGCAGTCGAATGATCTTCGCCAGGCCTGTAACCGAGTGGTCAACGTCAATGGCTTTGTTTACGGACGTTACGGTACTCACGGATTCATAAATTGATTTTTCATCAAGACATGTATGTATGTGGTGTCTAAAATTCCCTCCCACCCATCCGATCCTAAAAACAGAGCGTAGCGAGAGCGACTAGCTAACATCTAATCTTGTTCTTGCGCTATTCTTCTATCTCACCGCCCTTCGAAATAAAGAGGTTGAGCAACTGAGTAACAAGGAGTTCTCTCAGAAAAACTTCTGTTAAGATAAACACCGTAAGGTGCCCATATGCTTCACATTAGGAACGAACATGGTATCACTTTTAAGATGTTAACTGTCAATTCTTGGTGGAAAGGCATTATATTTTAAAAATAAAACACAATTTGTTTGCAATACTTCCTCATGTTTATAATGATCAGGACCGGTTTCGATTATCACGAGCATTATCAACTGATACTGATTGGTTGATATTCAGTTGATAATTATCGTGTTGAGCAAAACCGGTCCTAGTCATTATAAACATGTGGAAGTAATACAAATAAATTGTGTTTTATTTTAAAAATGTATTGACATACATATTGAATTAACATCATCTCTTTAGCATAAATTGTCAAGTCGAAATGCTTTAAGTAAATAAAAAATAATCACAGTTTTAGAGTATTACCCGATTGTGATACATATTGATTGGTGAAAATCAGTCTATTGAAGGTATTAACTGTTATACTTAAAGGTATTAGATACAGCTCTAAAAAAAGGAGAGAGCTTTATAATCAAACAGTGTACATATATTTCTGAAAATTATACTGGCAATGCTCTAGTATGAAAAGTAAAGCAATAAATTATTTTATATCATTAAAGGTTTTATCAATTTTCAGTAGATTTCAATTCACGTCCATTACCTATTTGAAGCCTTTGAGTCATTCAAATTTTTCGGCTAGGTAATGTTTCTGTTTGAATGTGGCCTATTTATTTTTCTGTTAACACTCACGTAAAAATACAGGAATATTTATAGCATTGATTTTCAATGAAATAATATTTATTGCGTAAAAAGATAACGGAAAAGTTCAAAGTATAACTTATTCATACAAATGAAATACCATTCCTCTTTCATCATTCGTGAATTATTAATTTTGATAGCCTCAATTATTTCGCCTGGACAAAGCATTTTATGGTAGTGCTACCAATTCAATACCTCCCTCCCACTTCCGGAGAAAAATGTAATTTCCACGATGAACCGTGACACGCGACGGGTTTTACGGCCGACAGGTGAAACACAAAACGTCACAATGGCAAACGCGGGAAACTCTGATTAATCAGCGGACATTTTGGATCAGACGGCCAAAGACAAACTAAAATGGAGGTGAAGTAATACAATTTACGTCTAACGTCAAATTAATGGTAGCATTCCTCAGACAATTTATAAATGAAGTTTGTGAATTAGCAATTATAATAATCACTATTTTCGGTTGTGTAGCCGAGTAGTTAACGCTGTTGGGAGTTCGTCCTATTTAATTGCGGCGTTCATGGGCTCAAACCCCAGTACGAATACTTTCAGTATGGAAGTCCGATCGTATTTATGTATGTTTTTTTTTTGTGATATGTAAATATATATTATTGTTTTTAGTTTACGTTGTAAATATACCTTATTTAATCTTAGAATGCGAAATAATCATTTATAATTACTTAGATTCAAACCTTCTTGTAATAAAAAAAAATAGACAAATAAAAGTATAATTCTATTGGATCCCATCACTTGAACGGTGCTTCTATATGTGCCAATATGCTTTGTATATACTATTTCATTTTTTATAATGGTCATTATTATTTAAAGTCCAGAGATATTCATTTTGTTTTGAGATTAGAGAATGAAAAGCGTACACTTTCCCCCTAAACATAAAAGAAATTATTGCCAACGTTATAAAAAATAATAATTATGATACTAAACTTTCTTTGATTTAGTGCAGTACATTAAACATTTTATATGGACACTATCTTTAATGGCCCTCCGCAACATTTTTCTTTTGTCCAACAATAGAGTGTTCGAATAAATCTTTTACTTTGGTTGAACGACAAACGGAAGGGGAAAAAACTAAGCGGAAGTGAAATAGTGTACCCATTACATACTGTATTCATTAAGAGTGTAGCAATAAAGACACCATTAAACAATGTTTCGGCACTACAAATCTTTGTTTTTTTCATTCGGAAAACAAATATATACCGCTGTTGACCAATATACATTAATTTTGGTGAATAAAGTAATATATTGAACAATGTTATCCAGTTATCAAGCTCAATCGACTGGAAAAAGACATTAATGAATCTTTAAAAAAAACTGTGCTCAAAGAGCGATCAGTTAACTACAAGTTGTTTCCCAACTCCATCTTGCATTCCCTCTCTGAAGAGAGAAAGTAAAGTTAGAAAAAAAGCAAATTCAGTTGAGGTGATCCATTAGAAGTCCATGTTCTTTACAATGGAATCAGATTAAAAAATGTCAAAAAAGTAGATAGAAAGAATATAAATTTCAAGTAAAATAAAAAAAACCTTATAAACTTTAATAAAAACTAGATACATATCGGATGTGGAAAGGAAAAAGAACGTCACACAAACAAAAAAAAATGTTGTTCATCCCCCACAAAAAAGTGTATTAAATTGTAAACATTGTGATTACTGAAAAAAACTATTTTGAAAAGGCGTAGAGAGACGTTCTTTTGCGTTTCTACAATAGATATATTATATATAAATATAGTGCATTTACACGGTTTTTGTGAGGTATACGTCATAATATTCAGTTTATATGTATTACTTAACCGGTAGAAATAAATTAAAAGTGGATTAAAAAATTATTATTATTAACTTTAAGCTTTCATACCTTTAATAAACTAATTCAGAATCATAAACCAATGGTTTTATATGCCATCTGATGGTGATAAATATTTTTTATTAAAAAAGCTATTGGGTTGTTTTTTTGGTCAGTTGAGTTGAAAATGCACCTTATCTGAACAAACCGGCACTGATCAATGTATAAAAATTTGGACATTGAAATACAAAACACAGTATAATATTTTCTGTATTTTTAAATATTGTATCCAACAAGAAATGCTTCCCAACACCGTTCAAGAAATGCTTAATTGATGTCATGTGGAAGGTGCCTTAAATGAAGCTTTTCTTAAGTTGTATTTTAACTAAGCAAATGATTTCCGTATGCTTTTGTTTCTCGAAGAGATTATGTTGCCGTTATGTTACGCTTGTAGGTTTAAAGGGAATTGGGTTGAAGTTTTAGGGCCAGAAGTAATCCTCTCCTTCGATTTTCCCCTGCGAAAAAAAGCTATCGTAAAGTTTAATGACCGACGAACACTATAATATATTTTCCTACGTTTTTATTTTTTTCCACGCGGAAATTGCACGGCATACACTGGGGGATTTTAAAATACACAGTTGTCCAGATTAAAAACAGAATGAAATAGAACGTAACATAAAACTTTAGCTTATAAGATAAAATAGGTTTACACGAGACTAGTAAAACGGAAGAGAAAAACGCTACCAAAGCGCTACAAACAAATAGTTATGTTTTCAAATAGTTTGATCACCAATTTTTCACTATGAAGCTTTGAAGAAAAATGCTTTAAGCATACTGGCAATGTTATTTTCGTTCAATTAGCATGTGATCAAACAACTGCGGCAGTTTACCACGTGTGGGTCGGTGATTTGACATGCGCTTCGTGGCAAATGTGGCTTATCACCTTGCGTCTACACGACGTAAATTCATCTCATTTTTTATATCATGTTTTAGTCTATTTATGGAAACTTTGTTGGCTTTATAAATATTTATGTATTTTGTCCTTAGTTTTGTCAATTAGTTTTTAATATAAAATGGACTAACGGAATTGATTTTAACGGACCACCCCGACTCCCGATTAGTACCGTATATCTCAGTTTTTCTGTGTACAAGTGTAATAATTCCTGATACAAATGGAATACTTTCGTTTTTTTAATCTTTGCAATGCTTATTTCTAATTTTCTCAGAAAGTTTTCAACTGACTAAATCTTCAGATATAAAGTAAAATTGATTCGTTTTTTGATTCGATTCTTTAGTGCTATATTAGCCTTTTCAAATTAATACATTTAATTAAATAATATTGTATTTAAAAAATATATATATATTATAATATGGATGGGTAAGAATAATAATAGTTGAAGTCTATCGATATATTTAGATTCTAAGATATTTAGACATATTTAGAGATATTAAGAAATTTAAAAACCTTTTTAAATATCCTTGAATGTTTTCTCTGTATATATTTAAAATCTTAATTTATATTAAAAGACTCAATCAAAAGAAAAAACTGGACATTTTCATAAAAAATACTAGGTCATTTTTGCAGATATAAGATCTGGAATTAAAAGAGTTAGTATTGTATTATTTGGAGAGAAACAGTGCAAATAAAGAAAAGAAATTTTCTGTGATACCTATTTCAAAATGAAACAAGCGGCAATCTGTGATTATTTTAGAATGACAATGGTTATTGTTAGTTTTGATCCAAACTGTGAAAATGATGTGAAAACTTCTGAAAACTCCTATTTTTTATATTTGAAAAAATTTAAATTCTGTTCATAATATCATTAACATAAATGTATGCTTTAGAGTTTACATAATCTTATAGTTTCATTACATCTACAAAAATTAGTGCCCAAAATCTTGTTTTCTTATTATCTCAGTACTACGCTTTTTGAGTTATTATACTTTGGAACTGTGGTATCGATATTTTTCAGACCATGCCTATGATAAACTTCATTGTTAAGTAAAAAATGAGTTTTATCGAAACCGCACAGGAAAATCGTTTAGTTTATGCTTTTATGTCGATGATACTGTTGGACAATACGTGACTAGAGTGCTTATATGAGAAACCGTTAAATATCGAGTTCTACTATATTTTTATTATAGGCTGTTTCGATAAACTATTTAATTATTTTGCAGCTGCTGATGGCTAAAGAAACTTGTAACTGAAGCTTGATAACATCGTAATATATGAAGGCACAAGTGAAGCACATACAGATTAAATGTAATTATCTATTAATTTTACATTACATTTGGTATTTAAAACACAGTAAAACGAATTTTAATATTGGCAGGGAGAAAATAGAATGCACTATACATACTATATAGGGTTGCCAGGTGTCTCGGTATTCCGTTTTTTGTCCCGGTTTCGAGCTTCTTATCCCGGCGTCCCGAAAGGACTTTTTAGGGCAGCCAAAAATTCCGGTTTTAGATAAATTCAGAAATACCAAGTCCCCGCAGTTACGAAGTTAAAATAAAACTAAACTTGTGCAATAGTGTAGTCGTCAACGGTCACTTTAAAACGTGAGAACAATTTTCTTTTACTTTCGACAAACGACTATAATATGAAATAAACAACGGGAATACAAATTTTGAAAGGACTTGTATTGTATCTGTATCAATGTACTTTTTATCATCTTATAAAATTTGTAGCTGTGTACCTTCCTTAATTCTTGTCTTCTTTACATCTCTAAATTTATTATTATTTTCGATTTCGGATAGTATATGGGAGGGGGAGTCAATTTAAATCAAATGTCCCGGTTTGGATGTCAATAAATCTGGCAGCCCTAATATTATAAAACTCAATAAATATCGATTGAATTAATGAGAACTTGAAAAGTCTCCTCTCAACAAAAATATGAAAACATACATCGATCGTACAGTCCATAGCTCAGACATCTTCAACTAACCCATATTGAGATAATGGGAAAAGCAATATTAGAATAGGCACCTTCAGTTTATTATCATTGATTTGTACGCGAGTTTTATACATTGCATAAAGAGGTGTTTAACAATTAGGTACTTTCCAAATATTTATAAATATAATTCTACTGGCCATATTCTTTAGAAGGTTATCATCGTTAGCATTTGTTGGTGGCATTTTTGAGTTGACCGAATACTGAATCAGATAGAGCTCAAAATTTAAATATGACTGCATATTTAACTCTTATTTAATTTTTTTGAAGTCTTTTGACGAACAATATGTGAAAATATCAGGAAATTTCTAATTACTTTTAAGTTGTTATCTGTCAATTCTTGGTGAAAACACATTTTATTCGAAAAGCAAAACACAATATGTTTGTAGTACTTCCACGTGTTTATAATGATCAGGACCGGTTTCGCTCATCACGAGAATCCGTTGATAATGCTCGTGATGAGCGAGGCAATACAAACTGTGTTTTATTTTCAAAAGTTTCTAATTATCAAAAATCTTTTATAATAATGGTGCGATATAGTTAGTAAGCCATCATAAGAGAATGTTTGGCTATGTCACGAAGCCAAAATAGCCACCAAAAGTATAATCTTTGTTATTTGTTGACCAGCTTTATAAAAATAAAAATTAAACAAAAACAAAACCAGTGCTTATCATTTGATGAGATTTTGTTTTATTTTTTAAAATATGAAAACGTTTCCACGATGGCAATTAGCACTATAAAAGTGATTCGTTACTCTATTATCAAAAAGATGTTTGACATCCTCATTGACGTCACTGCATTCATTTTCATAACTGCTATAAGAAAAATAAAAAGTGAAAAATGCATATATTACATACTTACGAATGAAACTTATTTTCATACTCGAGAGATCTAAGCAGGTTGTAAATAATAAAAAACCATTTCAACATTATTTTCTTATAAAACGTAATATAAATTCGTTCAAACTTACCGTCAAAACGAATTCTCTTGAAATACGACCTTTCGCATTGTTGTAACATAAAAACGGCAATATGATACCATACAAAACTTTCCACGGAACGCAACTTTATTGCCGTGTATAAAAAAGTTTAACATTAATTATTTGTAGGTAGAGAGGTTGCTGGAAGAGCGAGAGCTCGCGACTTGCAACACTGGCGCTGGAAAATTTAATACAAATTAACACAGAGTAAGTACCCAGTTCAAACGAACTCTAAAAGAAAACTTGTTCTCAGTGAATGTTCAAAGAAAATAATACATCACGAATGAAAGCATGTTGAAGTTGGCATCACAATTTACACATTTTCCCTTTTGCTTTTGCTATAAAGACTGTTGTGAGTCGAGGACATTATAACGTTATAGGATGTATACAAAGTTGCTCTAGTCAGTGCTTAGCTAATTCTAACTACAGGATGTATAGCATAATATTTTTTTTTGTAAAACAGATAAAAAAATCTATCTTGTGTGGGGTTAAGGAAAACACATGGCCTCGTGAAAACACGCGCTCTTTTGGATTTTATTGACTCTTGAGGTTTTTGATATGATCTATCTAACGACATCATACTGTGAGATAGTACCTTAGTCTCTCTCTCTCTCTCTCCAAGGACAACAATAGTTGAACAAAGAAAAAAAAGTCTCTGGTTGCTCTCCATACACGCATTTTTCAGAAATTGATAAAGTATAGATAGGGAGTAATGGAAATAAAACATAAAAATCTATTGAAAATTAATTTTAAGCATATCACATGTAGATAAACAAATAATTAATCATCAAAAGTTTCATCAAATATACAACGACATTCCTTTACTCCATTGATGATTTACGAATAAAAACCACATATCCGATTCTACTGGTAAAACTTCCTCATCAAAAAAATTGGCTATTAAAAATATTTATTGTATTTTTTTCTATCTACTATTTTATTTAAAAGCGAAACTGGAAACAAAATAAAATGACTTACATTTTTAGATTTTAGTATACGATATTCAAACAAATTATTTTACGAATATTGGAAATCCCTAGAGATATCCACTCCCAATGTAGATAATATGGACTCCGAATCTCAACACAAGCTTTCGACGAGAACTGCTTGTTACTCAGTTGCTCAACCTAACTGTGAGTAGGAATAGGACAAGACTAGTGGTTAGTTTATCGCTCTTGCTCCGCCCCATTTTTAGGATCGGATGGCTGAGAGTGAATTAAAGAAAAATTTGAAAATAAATCCATAAATCAATCTATGAAACTGTCGTACTAGGGTTCAAACCCGTGATCTCTGTAACCGAAGCCAACGACGTTGACTACTGCAGCATGTCACGGTAAATGGGATGTTAAATAATTTTGTATCGCTGTATAGAGATCGAAACCGTTTTTTTACGAAAGTAGATAGTAGTATAAATACGAACAAAATAAATGTAGATATAACGGGAAAAAAATATTAACAATATTACAACCTGTATAAAATATACACTACATTACGCAACGTCTAAAATAATCTTTCTTGGAGCAGGGCTTGATAATTTCATTTATGGTCTAGCTTCAGGCATGTTAATTATGTGCACTAGAAAGCGTTACTCTTTGCCTTATATTCAGTACAGAATTTTCCTCGGCAGGATTGCTACGACTTTTGATTGCAGGGATATCAAATACAGCATTGCGGAACATGTTATCGAATATTAAGCAAATATGTATTTATAATGACATAGGTATATAAAGGTAAATTTATAATAACATTAACAGACAAATAAAGACTGAAAAATATTAAAAAACATATTTTATTCGTAATGTAATCAAGTTTTGCTTTCATTTCTTTATATTTAGGTATACCATACTATATCAACTGGTTTGAAGCTCTGTCTCGGCTTATCATATTGTATGATTATATGCATTTGAATAATGACCTTCCACGGGAAATTTGTTCTGTTGAACAAAGTAATTTTATAAATGGAAACTTCCAAATGTTTATGTGATAATAATTTAATTTAAAATTTATATTCTCGGAGTCTTCTTTATATTGATCTTTTCAAAAATGCATTTGATCAAGTTGAAAGAGTTTTAAGAATTAATAATCTAAATAAAAGTAACTTAGAAATATTAAAAATAACTGCAGAAAAATATAGTAAACGTAACTTGCCAAATACGTATTTACAAGAAAAGTATCAAGGCGGGTAATGAAAATCATCGAAAATAATTTTTAAGCATTAAATGTAATTCAAAATAAAATTTTGAATAGATTCAGTATTTTAAATTTACTATACAAATAATTATATACTATTAGAACTAAGTGTCAATTATTTAAGGCATGTATTCTGATGATGCTGCTCTATTGTTGCGGGTCAAGGTACCTCACGAAAACTCAAGGTTTGACTCAGTGAGGTATTTGGAGAATGAACCTAAATTGGATGCAACAGGAGAGCCTAAATCCTGATAGTCGATTCTTCCCACCGGATGGATTCCGTCGCCCCGGAATCCTGCTGACGATCATCATATGATGGTACTCGGTGGAGATATGAAACGTTGGAATGATTTGGAAGAAAGCAAAGAGACTGATGTGAGACAGAATCTTAAAGACATCACGCGGTAGTCATATTCCTCGAATAAAGAGTTTAAATATCAAAAATATTAACAGTAATGCAATTTAATATAAAATACCCGAAGAAGAGCCAATTTCATTGACATTAATCTTCTAATCATTTTCCAAAAGTACATACGTATATAAACATATATAGAATATTGTTAAAGGCAGCTTTACAGGTAAGCCAATTGTGCTTAATTATTTTGGCATCGAACGATAAAATTAACCTGACTGTTTACGGCATAAGCTAAACGCTTTTTTTCTCGAGTTTCGATATATTCTCAAATAAGGTAATTGGAATTCACGAAAGAATTTACGAAATTCGATTTACCTAATTTATTGGGAAACCTTTTTCTTATTCTACCACAATACAATTTTGGCGCAAGGTGCTTCGAGCTCAACAAAACATTATTTTGGTTTTTTTATTTGTAAATGTACACAAATATATTTGGTTTTTAATCACACGAATGGTATTATTGGTGTAAAACATTACATTCATTTTATAAAAATACAATTTGTGGCATATAATAATCATTTTTTAATAAATTTATCGAGAGGTTTCGCTCTAAAAGTGTGAGAATTAGTAAAAATAGAGTTCGTGTTAGTAAGAAGATGTTTAATTGCTCAACGATTTAGTAGTCGTGATATGTACTCGTGATCATCTATATATATAAAAATGAATGTCTGTTTGTTGGTTTGTCCGGATCTTATAGGCTCCTAAACTACTCAACCGATCGCGACGAAACTTTCAGGAAGGACTTATTGTGATCATGCCGGGAAATATTATATAAAATAAATGTTTGTTTTTCCTTTACGCGTTCCTTTACCATTCATACGGTTTCGATGAAACTTCGGTGAGTTGTTATGCACAAACCCGTGAAGGGTTCTGAAGAAAAAAAATTGAAAAAAAGAATCAAATACGTACATGCAGCGACATCTAGGAAAAACCTTCTGATTTATTCGTGTACGCACCAGACGAAAAACAAAAATATTGTGTTATAACAAGTGTGATATTGAAACTCGGGTTCGGGTCGGGCCAGACCTGAAGATGATGGGCTCGAACCGGGTAAGTCTATGAAATTTCGGCCTGTGCAGTTCTCTAATCCAAAAGCAGTTCAATAAACAGAATTAAAACACAAACTCTTTCTTTCTTCGAGTGGCATTGCAACGCATGCCGGGTACTCACTAGTATATTATAAAATTTAAAAGTAAGTTCTCTGCAATTGTTGTTGTTAATTACTTGATTGTTATTGTCTATTTTTTCAACTCAATTCAATACAGTTTTATTCCGTACAAGAAAGAAAGTCATCTAAATTGATACAAACAATAGCATTTTATTGAGTTTAAATTCATTTTATTATTCTATGCACTTATATGTATCAGACCGAAGATCATATTTCTTTAATGATACATTTAGGGTACATATTTATAATAAACAGCAACAACAAAGAACGTTATAATAACAGGTGAGAGGTTACAGTTAACTGAAATTTAAGTTAAGTTTACTTAGATTATGAAAAAATGTATTTCAATTTTTGAGTAATTATCCACCTGTGATTCAATTTTCATTTCAAAATACTAAGAAATAACGTCCACACTATTTTGTTCACCCTAAAACGCTTTTGCAAAAATGACCTATATTAGCACTATAAAATTACTGCAGGTTTATATCTTCTTCTTCTACCATATTCGCTCTTTATGTGAAGAATATGGCCACCACGTGACGCCTCCATGATTCTCTGTCACCTACGAATCGCTTTGCTTCCTCCAATCACATGCCAGAGTCCCTCAGCTCCGACGAGTACATCTTGTGTATTTATAGTACCAAATAATCATCCATGGCGCTGGTATCTCACCGGTCGGAAGAAGAGGCAATCAGGATTGAGGTATATGATAAATATGTATAAATAATTATTATACACTAATTGGCCAAAATACCATCGATATATAATATTTTAATTATGTCTAATCTAATTTCTTGTGTGAGATAGCTAAATTACAAATCTATGAAAGTAAATATGTTATCCTTTCAATAAATACACATTGTTCCCAAGTTTATTGCAGTCAATTCAAAATTGAATATAAAATAATGGTTCTATTGCATTTGATAAGGCAAACTAATACTATTATTGTCTCAACAAATAAAGACATATTATCAAACCAAGTACAACTCAATACAATTGATATTTGATAACTTTCACATTCACATAGCATTATATAAACATCCAAAATTCATTTGTGACCTTCGGAAAAGGTATTTCTAAAAGTGAGCTGTCCAGCGAGCACGGTGCCAGAATGCCCACCTCCTTTAGCTGACGAAATTAAGGATATATCACGCTAAGTGAAACTCTCAGTTGAATGGGTTTTCCCCGAAAATTATCGGCGCTATCCTGAATAACGGGGGTCGAAAAGACTGCAGTGCTTCGTATGTTCGCAGTGTTGTCCTATAGAGGCAATAAATCTTCTCCAAATATATTGCTCCCTGGGTTTTGTATAAAATGTCAACGTTATTTATACACTGAAGAGATAATAATATTAATTTTAACACGTTACGATAACTCTTGTCAAATTTAAATATAAAAGCTTGCTGTCCCTTAATTTCACTTGGCGTGTAGTAATTGTATTCTACCAATAGTTACCAAGCTTTGTCTTATTTATTAGACGATATCATTAAATGAAACAGAAAAACACATTTTAAAGTGACCAAAGGTTGATAGTATAAAATTTTCTTGTCACGTGTTTCGCTGTTTTGAGAAGTATTGTCTAACTACAACTTGGTTGCCCCACTTCCATCCGTTATATGTATGCAGCCAATTTTTCACGGCCGCCTTCCATAACGCAATCACGATCAGGAAAAGTAACGAATTTACTCCTCACATTCTTGGCCCGATGCAGAACTGCACGGGACCTATCTTTTAACCAAGCACTATTGTGCTTAAGAAAATAAAAAATAGAAAGAAAAAAAAAGAAAATGTGACTTGCTCAGCCACTTAGTTTATGCGATATTAAGTATCCTGTGTATCCGTATACTGAGAATTCACCGTAGCGCTAGAGTTTAATCTACTCCGCGTTGAATCTAAAGAGGAATCGAGAATATCCCGCTCCCCATATGATGTTGCAAATGTATCGAATGCTTCAATGTTGGCCTTGGTTGAGATCAAGTCAGCGTGGCCTATTGGGCGCGTATGAGGACGGACCACAGCAAACAGCTCTGCTTGTTCGGCATTCAGACAAAACGTATGGTAAAAATAATCTGTATCGTAGACAATAAGCGGAATTCTATAAAATGTAATCAAAGCTGTCCAAGTGATTTCATCAGCCAGACAACAAGAGCAAGGGCTTCCAACCTTTTCCCCTTTTCACCAATGCTTAGCATATAACTCTCCCCTTCCCAAGATAGTCTAACTCTAACTCAAAAAGTGCATTCCAAATATGGGTATATGTTATATTGTTAATATTTAATAAGATACAACAATGCCCCCAGGAACTCTAAAGTTCACCTCATCGGAGGAATTCCCCACTAGTTGGGAACCACTGAACTAGCGGTTTTGATGTTTTGATATAAATAAATAAGATGACTTAGAAAATTTACATTCTTCTTCCGACCTGTGGGATTCCGGCGTCCTGGAAGACCATCGGGTACTATTCATGGGATGTACTCAGCGGAGCTGAGGGTCTCTGGCGTGTCCTAAGAGGAAGCAAAGCGATTGGCGGGTGACAGGCAATCATGGAGTCGCACCGTGGTAGCCACATACTCCACATAGGGAGTAAATATGGAAGTAGAAGAAGAAAATCTTTTCGGAATTTCAAAATGATAGGAAATTAATTTAATCATGATTTTTATAATACAGAAATATTACAACGCGTAAATCAATATGAGTGAGGAATGGAATACCATAGAAGTTTTAGAAATTAATAAGAACTTTATAATAGGGAAGACTTGAATTTAATCGGATAGATAACTATCAACTCTTACACTTATTTCAGTTTGGGATTCCCACTCCCTCACATGTAATAATTATTTAAAATTCCACCATCTCTCGCCCCGACCAGCCGTAAATCCGCCAATATTTAATTTATGTTTTGATGTCTAAAGTCTGATGATCTCAAGGAAGCTCGTGCTACATGAATAATTTGAATGTTTCAACAACATTCTGAATTCAAATGACAATAAAAACAAATCAATTCCACAAATTAACTGACAGATCCTTAAAAAAATAATTTTGCACTATTTAACATGTTTGTAAATTGTCCAAAAATTCGAAGGAATATGGCGATTCGTACATATACAGATTGAAACAAATGCGCTAGAGTGTTGACTACTCAGCTACAGGACCGGAAAACAGTAAATTACATAAGCCATGATTTTAGACAATAATAAGTAGGTATTATTTTGAAGACCTATAGCTGATACAATTTTTTTAATTTGAATACTTTCATCATAATAATAAAAACTTTTGTAATAAGAGCCTTAGTAGTATTTAATTATTTTATAAGTGTTCATAAATAAGTCTACCCCTTCATTTCAAACAGTGCGGCGGGTATTAATAAGAAATCATGAATTTTCCCGTCACATACACACAGCTTCGCCTCGCCATATGCATGTCATACAATTTCCGACAAATCGATTAGTTATTAATTAATATAAGCCTGAATTAATTATTTCGCATTTTCATTTGAAGCTTTCAAACATCTCTCGTAATTTGCTTTGTATACTATTTATGAATCAGAACATGTTGAAAAGGCTCATTTAATTTGATAATTGATGTGGTGAACGTGTAAGTTGTTGAATTATTTGCTTTACACAATCGTATTTGGGTAAAAATAATAAAGTATAATATTGTTGACATTTTTTTTCCATATCACGCCTCAAGTTTTTCTACATATTTTTTTTTACAAATATTAATAACTTAAAACGGTTTTTATATTAAATACATTAATTTAAAATATTATCTTTCTCTTCTAGGTTAGTATACCGACTTGAAATTTAGTTAAATATCACAACGTATTCAATGGTCGTGTTTTAATTACGTATAATTACGTCACATTTAATTTCTCATTCTCTCATATGATGCTAAGTTATCCCAGGATAATGACAAAAAATCTTTGCATATATTATAGAATCAATATATTTCAGTCAGTGACTTCTTGCATTAAACTGACTATCTACATGTTTTGCTAATTACGATGGATTCAGCCTTGTGGACATTGTAGTTGTTTAAATAGGTGTTTCATGTGTTTTGCCTATTTGAGAAGCATTTTTAGACTGAATTTATCATAAGATTTTAACTGTAACGTATACACTGATTCCAATTCTTTATTTGTGTTAGAAAATGCTATGTGTAATCAAATATCCGTTTAATTACACTCCTGAAGATAACATAATGCTTAAATATATATTGATAATAATTAAAAATTCTTTAACAACTATAAAAATGGATTTCTTAATCATATACTTTCCCAATGTAGAGCATACGCATTACCAATGTAGTATCTAACAAAAACCAGTGCAAGTAATTTTCTCAAACTCTCTTTTCAGATAGCTTGAGGGTGAATGGATATGGTTAAAAGAGGACACTCTCCCTACATCAAGTATTTAGTATCATGTAGAGTTAAAATGGATTAAAATATCACACATACTTTTTCTTGTACACAAATTCATAACTCAATTACAAAATCAATGTTTATAAATTCCCAGTCAACTATTTTAACTTTTGATGGTGGAATCGAATTAAGATTAAATTTTAAAGATTTAATAATTTGACTCATTAAACTTTTTTATTGTATACATTTTCATCACGCGTCAATTTTCAAATAGAGATTCGATCCCTAGATTGGAGCAAAAAAAAAACAAGCATTAAATGTTGACAGCACAAACAAAAAAAATATTCGGCTTTATTTCTCTATTACATTTGTTTTAAAACCGTCGCGCACCGTATATCTTTTAAGTCTTTCATTTAGTTCTAGCGAAAATCTCTCTCAAAAGCTCCGCGAAACTGGGCAGACAATCCAAAATGATGTCGACGCTTCGCCACGCCACGCCATCGCGACAAAGGCTCTCTTTTTCCATTTTATCCAGTCTACTAATTTACGAGACAACTTTCCGAGAACTTTTCCCGGGACACTCGTTACGGCTAATTTTAAACACACGGTCTAGTGAAGGCAACATCGTGCACTATGCATGTATGTTACTGACAGCTCCAGCTTATATGAACCAGTGGTGTTTCTATCAGCATACATGTCCCTGTCACATCGCTCGATTATTGTTTATCTTATCGTGCTGACCGAATTAGTAATTCACAATTTAATTTACTCTCTTAGTAGTAGGTAAAGATGTCACAGATTGTGTCTGAATTGAATTGGTTGAATGTTTATTTAACATATGCGTTTATTTGATTAGTACATATCTCATAAAACTTATTTGGTCAGTGAATTCAAAAAATCAGTAATACATCAAAATTTTCAGTAAGTATGTGATAAGTTACAAAATTAAATGCCGACGATAAACATTATACAAAGCTAGTTGATGGTTATTACCATTACATGTATCAATCAGTAACGGTTACTTATAATTTTGTCAGTAACAAAAAGCACAAATATAACTGGTTCATTGGTGCAATAATTATTGTTTTGTCAATTTCCAGGGCTGGATATAGCAATAAGATAATTAACCTTAGAGCTTAAAGTCCAAGAGGCCTCCAGCCGAGGTGTATTAACAGAGGTCCATACATGGGGGCGGTCTATAAAAATTCATAAAGGTTCATTATGTTATGAACTAAGAAGCACAATATCACAGGAAAGGTTGTCTGCACTGAGAATTTTGTGAATCGAAAGTGAAACACTTGGTTAAACAAATTTTGATAAACTTGTATTTAATGATAAAAGCTTCTTTATTTCTTAAAACGTATTTTTACTACAACATAAGATATATAATCTAAAAGTGTGACACTCATTGTCAGGTAGTCATTATTATCTTAATAAAATACCCAACCAATACAATTTGTAAGATCTGTTTGTTTTAAATACGAATAAACTTATAAAATTTTATCTTTATTTTTTAACCATAAACTATTATGAAATATAAGATTACGCGAGATATTACTACAAGATACGCATGTGATTTCCACTGACCTAACTGACTATAAAAATACTTCAAAGTTGATAATAACCATTTAAAATGCATTCAGAAACTGAATAAATAAATACGGAACATATTATAATTATTGCTTTAAAACAAAACATCAAAAAGTTTTCTAAGACGGTTAAGGATGAGATTTAAAGGATTTTGTGAAGGCATTTTCTCATTATTGTAATAACCGGCTTCTAAATATTTTGATTTAAAAAACATGCCACACTTCAAAATATGAAATAAAAATCCAGAAAATGTACGTCACTGTATTGCATGACGGCAGTATTCTTCCTTACTTAGGAAGGGCATGATTAAATTAAATACTTATTCTATTAACAAGTGAGTGCTTTTTATTTTACTGTTATATGTGAAACTGTGGCAATACGCACTTTGTGCAAACAGCTAGACATGTTATTTATGACAAAGAAAATAGTAATCACTGTAAATTTTGTGCATTGAGGGGAATAGCGATTGCCAATATGTTGTGATAGTGGATATATATTGATAATAATAATTATTTATTGATATTTATTTGAATATTAGTGTAATTCATAGAATTTTTACAATTTCTTAATCGATCATGGTGTAACAGAGATAGCCTTGAGGTAGCTTTTACCAATTAGACTAATATTCAAGTAATTTAACTGTATCACGAAAACACGAATACTGAGATAAAAAAAAACAAAAGTTTTCAATATTAAATGTGCAGATGCCATAATAAAGTTCCATCAAGAAAATATCAATCGTAAGCATGGCTTCAAACCGTTACTTTTTCGTTGCGGTTAAAGTAAAAAAATATATAACGGTTTTTCCGGTTTTCGCTTCAGCTCCGAGTGAGTAATTTTTAAATGTTTTTATTTGCATTCAAAATTTATTTTATACTATAATTTAGAAGATTTTACGGAACTTGTAAGATGGCCCGTACCACGAAACTAATGGTTCATGTTGCACCGCACGGCCGTAGCCATATTTTTTACGGTTTTCGGTTCAGTGGTTCGAAGGCCTGGCCATAAGAATTAATTATAATTTGTTTATTTCAACCGTGTGTGCTATGACAGTTTACGCCAAAAGCACCACATACAGGAAAATTTAAATACATTTTTTTTGAAGTTGACAAAAAAGATTAATGAAATCTGGAAACATCACACAGTTAAATAAAGATTTAAATATTTACATGAAAAAAAATTCACGTCCAAATTTTTTTTTGGAAATTTATTAAAAACATAACCTTGACATATAACTTTTAAAATAAATACTTTTATTGTATCATTTAGTTAGTATATTATATTATACTGTTATATTTATATCAATTATACCATGGTTTAGAATAAAATAATACTAAATTTATTAACAATTTTTTTTGTTGTGTTTATTATTTTACATTCAACATTTTAAAGATTTTTCTAAAATATATAATATATTGTATAATGATACGAACTAATTGAAAGTAATTACTTTGCCGCTGATAAATAATATATTAAATCCATTAGTCAGCCATTTCTAAGTGCATAAAGAGATTAATAATCCGAACAGAGGGCTCCTTTCAAAATTGAAAATGGAAAAATGTAAAATGGCTGGCCAGTGCGGTTAGCAGGTTTCTGCCGCAACATGTTCTTTCACACAATACGCAGCAAGTTAAAAATGGCAGCAACTACAGGGATGTTCGCAACGAGAGCCTATTTTTCACAGGAATTTAGTTAGTGGTTTGATATAATTAATCTACAGAATAAATTAGTTTAATCTTCTGACACGAAATAATAAATTATTTATTACAGATTAGTGAGACCTTAAAATTATAAAATTATGATTATCTGCAAATTCTTGTCATGGTTCTTGAACCAATTGTTTTATATACCTGAAAAATATAAACACTCAATTTTATATAAATAACCTTTAATGTGTTAACTGTCAATTTTTGGTGGAAAGGCACTATATTTTAAAAATAAAACAAAACTTGTTTGTACTCCTTAAAAAAGTGGAAATAGTAAACAAATTGTGTTATATTTAAAAAATATAATAAATAGCCTTGTTAAGTTTTATATTTCATCAGTTGATAATGCTTGCGGTGAGCGAAACCAGTCCTGATCATTATAAAAATGTGAAAGTAATACAAAAAATGTGTTTTTTTTTCAGCATTTTAGCTTCTAAGAATTGAAAGTTAACAACTTAAAAGTAATTAGAAACTTCCTGATATTTTCACACATTGATCGTCAAGACAACTTCAAAAAAATTAAATAGGAGTTAAATATGCAGTCATATTTAAATATTGAGCTCTATCTGATTCAGTATTCGGTCAACTCAAAAATGCCACCAACAAATGCTAATGACAATAACCTTCTAAAGAATATGGCCAGTAGAATTATATTTATAAATACTTGGAAAGTACCTAATTGTTAAACATCTCTTTATGCAATGTATAAAACTCGCGAACAAATCAATTATAATAGATTGATGGTGTCTGTTCTAATATTGCTTTTCCCATTATCTTAATATGGGTTAGTTGAAGATATCTGAGTAATGAACTGAACTATCGATGTATTTTTTTAACATAATAGCTTCCAAAAATTGAAAGTTAACAACTTAAAAGTGACTTGATTTATGCTTTGTACTTTAATAATATACTAATTACCACAGATAAAATTTTATTTTTTATAAATTCAATATATTTTCACCGATAAGTTGCGGCTTACAGTATTTTCCAGTATACTTTAGTTGTTAATTACTAGATTAAATATTGTTTACATAAAAATCATCAGCAGTGTCATTATAGAAATACAACGAAAATAATGTGAAAAATGTTTTATTTACGTATCATGATAATTAAAGTTATTGAAATTCACCCATGAAAGCACTAAATTTTTTTTGTAAATTCTTGCATTCTGTCCTACGGCTTTATTACATCTTGTGGGAAGAAAACAATGTCATCAGCACAACGCGGGTGACGTATTTTCGTTAATGCGAATTCCTCTGCCCTCCAAGTAATTTTACCCACTTAAAACATTAGAGGTTTAAGTACTTAACATTAATGCTACTGTTTTGAAGCGTGGTCATGACTCCAAAATATTTGTATATAGTACTAGTCAATTCATATAAATATATCATCGAAACTTAAATTATTATTTGTGAGTAATCCAACTTTCATGTAATCAAATTGGAAAAGTAAGTAAATAACTATGCACAGCAAAATGAGTCTAGTACGATCGTTGGTCTACTTCATATGCCTTTAGGTCGTGGAGACATAAATTCTAAAAGCGAAAGACAAAAAACGGTTAGACGCATTTAAAATGTTGTGCTGGAGAAGGATGCTCCGTACACCATAGACGGTAAAGCGCACTAGCTCATCTATCCTGAACGAGATACAAACCCAGGATAGACTCTCAGCCATTTATACAAGATGCTTACTCGACTTTTTTGACCACATCGCTCGCAAGCTCATCGACAATCTTGATAATTTCGTCGTCACAGAAATGGTTGAAGGAAGAGGGAGGCGCGAAAGGGCCCCAACTCACTGGAGCGATCAAGTGAAGGACGCCACAGGTTTCTTTTTACCGATAGCCCTCAGAGCAGCGGAGTGCAAAAGCGAGCGCGGAAGGATTGTCAAAGAAAACGAAGTTGTTGCACTAACGCTGTGAGGAATGCCTAAGCCTAACGCCAAAGCGGCCAGCGAGGAATACGACGGAAGAAAATCAAACTTTGCAAAGTTTCTGCTGGAACTTCAAATCATTTTAAAATAATTATTTTACACGATGACACAAAAGATAAAAGTTATCTTCTATTAATGAAACAATCTTTGGTATCAAACAAAATGAATTATTATTGCGTTACAAAACGTATATATAAATACAGTTCTAGTTAAATTGAAAGTCAGTTTCTTGCACTATTCTTATTTAAAACTAATACCCAATACAGGACAAAATTGGAGAATTTAAACCACATAATAGGGCTGAAATAGCACAGTAATTATTTCTACAAGAATTGTCGAAAATTGTTCATGGCTTTTTTGACAATCTTGGCAGAACTAAAATCATTGTTTTTTTTTGGAAGTGATTTTATGCCATTCTATTCTAAAAACATGTAACTGTGCCTCAACAATATGAAATAAGTATGCATGTATTTTTTAATTGTATTAATATATATTATTGTTATTAAAATATAGCACCATGTCCAGAGATAGCGGAAAATAAAATTTAATTTATATTATATTTTATAATTATTTGATAAAAATAATGTAAATCAATTGATTTCATTTATTTGGTAGATGGTAGAACACATTTAGTTCAACAAGAGTTATAAAATATATAGTTGATCAGTATTTCGGTAATTCTTGTAGATCTAAATACTTTCCTATGTTAACCTTATTATAACGACAATAACTAGAGCTGCCCGTGCAGAAAAAAACATTATTGCATTACATGTTCTTAGTAAATGTTATGTCATTTTATCCACAAGTATTTCTGTCACGTCAGCCCATATATACAGCAAAGAGTTAATTTAAGCAAATTGGATTAACAGAAATAAGTCTTATTATAAGTAAACACAAATTAATTCATTTCGATTTTGGATGATAAACAATTTATTGTGTGTTATAGGGAAGTCCCTGTGTATAGCGAGTACATTATCGACATAGCAGGATGTTTTCTCTGCTTGATACGTGAGTAGAAAGCTAGCCGACAAAACATATTTCCCCTATTACCCACTAACTGAAAACCCTACCAATGCAATATTGCAGAAGAGTTTGTACAAGTTCCAGATCCAGTGGAGTGTTGTGCTGATAATGTCTAATGACGCAGAACTAATTTATTGCTCCATCAATCGTAGATTAAGGCAGAAATAATGTTAGTACCAGAAGAGATTACGTAGGTTAAAAGAATAGAAATTACATGGTATTATTTATTCTGTAAGGAGGGCAGTGGGGAACCACTGAAGTTTTCAAATGTCTACAAGCTGGTTGACTCACCTACACCTGTTATGTGTATGCAGCTGCTGTTTCACGGCCCCCTTCCATAACGTAATAAAGATCAAGAAAATAAACTAATTTACTACTAATTTACTACTTACTAATTTACTACTAACTAATTTACTTAAACTAATTTACTACTTACTAATTTACTACTTGATACAGAGATTCAAGGGACGGATATTTTAAGCATGCACTATTGTGCTTAAGAAAAGAAAAATAGAGTGAGAACAAATATAAAATGTGACTTGCTACTCAGCTACTTAGTTTAAGTGATATTATGTACTCTGTGTATCTGCATACTGTGAATCTTCTAAAGTAAGAATGTGTTTAAAAATAGTTCTTAATAATATTCATTAACAAAATTAAGAAATGAGATTTTTTCTCTATCAGATTAAGAGCCACTTATAGAGTTAATAAAGTAATATCAAATAGGTATTGATTATGATACTACATAGCGTGTATGTTGAATGGGACAGAAGATTCCTTCGATCCGGATTGGCCAATATTATATTATCAAATGTTATTATAACACAAAACGTCATAAGGATATACACCGTCATCTCAAAAACAAAAGAACACTTGTGAAATTTTTGCGGCTTGGAGTAAAGAATGCAGTTTTGTTCGTAATGTTTTTCTCCACATGATAGACAAAAAGAAATTTTCGAAACAAAACCTATGAAATCAGAATTAAACAATGAAAAAAGGTAACTTGTGTCTTTGTATACTAATCTTCAATTCATATTTAGTAAAATATTTCATATAACTTAAATATTATAAATCGAAACAAATATACGATTTAATTATTTAATTGGATTTCTGAGGTTTGGACATCTTAGTAATTGAAAGAATAATTTTTAAATTATGTGTAACTTTGACAGAAATGTGACTGAAAACCTCTTAAAAATCCAAAGTTGAAAGTTTATAAAATAACGTATTTCAATCTTTGAGTAATACATCACCTCTGATCCGATTGCTCACTTCAAAATACTAATAAATAGCCTCCACTCGACTTTTTCACCATAAAAACACTGAAGACACGTCTTACTCAAAACGCAATTTTTGCGCCCTTTTGCTTTTTTCCATGTCCGCTCTCAACGTGCAGCATATGGCCTCCTAATGAAGGTGTCCCAATACAATTTTTCTATGAGGACTGATTGTTACTCAGTTGCTCAACCTCTATTTTATCGAATAGAGTAGGGATATAAGGATAGAGCTAGGACAGGACTAATGGTTAGCTAGACACTCCCACTAGGCCCGTTTTTGAGGATCGGATGGGAGAGAGGTTGTTTTAGACATCACAAATACTCATACTACGAACAGAAATCCATAAACCGATTAAAAGATCAATTTATGAAACTGTCCGCACAGGGAATTGAGCCCGATACATCCGCAGACGTAGCCAACGACGTTACCAACTGCTCCAAGGAGCCGACAAAACTTAACGACACTTTTGCTTTTGATTTTGTAATAAACTGCAAATTAATTTTTTGATTAAAGTACTTACAAACTTTGCAGAGATATAATATTAAAATTATCAATGGCAGTAAAGATCAATCTTGGTCACTTTAATGACATGACCCTTTCTCGTGCTTATCTTATCTTGTACTCCATACACGGGTCAATTAATATGTATGTAAACCTCTTTGTTAACTAGAGTAGGTACATAGGTCTGCTGGGTGAAAGGTGACTTGGAATAAAGCGAAGGTTGCTAAAATATTCTACGTTGAATAGATTATAACAACCAAATGAATTTAGTGCTATTTTATGTGGTCACACGACGTTTTTTAGTTATATCCCTCTTGAAAATTACTTAACTACGATAGGAAAGTAACAACAAGAAGAAAAATACGGAATCTAGAAAAATATTTAAACAGACAACAGAAAATATTTTGTATCTTTAAAAAAAAAGCTTTTACTCAGAACAACAAGTATAGTAAAAATCTTGTCAAGTTTGTATCCAAAGCATTGAATTCTGTATTTTATTTCGTCGTTGTTCTGGAAGAAGATACTAACTGAAAAATACTAGTTTTGAGTAATTTGACTTTGAAGTTTTTCAAATGTGTGAAATGCTTTACCTTTTTCATTTAGTTTCTTTGTAGAAAACTGTTTTTAAGTAAAAGTATAGTTTATAAAAATAAATATATTCTTCCATACGGTAGAGTTTGAAATTAAGAATATTTTGGTATAACTAACTCAATATGTAATTTTTTCGATTTAGTGTTTTCTTTCAGAATAGCAACGATTTCATCCCTTCCCATAAATTACTACTAGCGGTAATAGTCCTTTTCATACACGATCTTTATCTTTCTAAAATAGCATGACGATTGTCTGACGTGCAACCAGTTCTCGTTAAACTTCTTCGATTGGAATGCTCCATTAGAAGAACGTATTCTTCATATCAGGGGTGGATGTGGTTTGACTACTTTTATATATATAGGTATAGGGAAACTGATTTTTTTATTTAAATGATATTTGAATATAATTTTTTTTTTGTATAATTTATGTATTTGATTTATGTATAATTTGTTTGCTAATCAGTATTTTCTTGTCTCAGTTCATGAACCATCAGTTTTATATACCTTCATTTTTACACTCAATTTTATATAAATAAGCCTGTTATGTTTGTATTTTTATCAGTTGATAATGCTCGTGATGAGCGAAACCGGTCTTGATCATTATAAATATGTGGAAGTAGTACAAATGAATTGTGTTTTATTTTTTTAAATATAATGTCTTTCCACCAAGAATTGACAGTTAACACCTTAAAAGTGATAATTTTCTTTCGTAAAAATCTTGACAAAAAGTGAGTTCCGACATTTTTTTTAAAAAAATAAGCTTAGTAAAAAGCTGAGTATATCAATCAATATCACTTTAAATCAATTCTGGGTGTAAAGGCATTATATTTACATGATAAAACAAAGTTATCATTTTATACATGTAAAAGTAGTACAAACGAATTGTGTTTTATTTTTAAAATCAATCGACATGTCAATATTAAGATAATAACATTGTAGTATTTAATCTACAATAATTATAGAATATTGCGAATAACTGTTTCCGCCATCGTCAGAATTGTGTTTAAATAGATTTTTGTATCAATATTATTACATTTTTACTGCTGTGGTAGTTCTAATTAGACTTTTGTAGTTGTAACAGATTGTCCTAGTTTCTTTATCACTCTCAATTAATTTATTCTTTAATTATTCAATCACAGTTATTTCCTGTGTGGCATAAATATCCTCTGATAGTTTTGATATATTTTTTAGCACCGCCACTGGATACGAAACGCCGACGAGATGAGTTTCTTGAAATTCGCTTGAAATTTAATTTCAAGTATGAATGTAGTCCATTGAAATATTTCATTGGACGTAGAGCATACAATGGTATAGCGATTTATACATCTTTTTTGAAATAATACTACGGTTCATGGAAACTTCTTATTCCAGTGAACTAGTTTTTATACATAGTGCATTAAATATTATGTATTTCTCACTTACAAATTACTATTTCATGGAAAAATTGAAAGGGAAATATTTTAGTAAGAACTTGGATTGAGGTGGCCACAGGTCATGGTGTAAGAAGTATATATGAGCTGGATAAAAAATGTCATTTATCAATCTTGAATTTGTTGACGTTATCCGTTGCTTATTGATATACAATGTAGTGTGTTTACAACACTGTTTTGGTGATATTAAAAATATGGTATACTAAGAGAGTTTTGAAATTCTGATTGGGCTATTTACTTTTATTTTAAAATTTTGATAGCAAACACTTAAAAATAAATATTATTTTTCGAGTGTTTGGACTTGACTTGGTGAATTGTTAAAGATACAAGTCTGTCAATTTGTATTACTGTAAAATGTAGACAAAGGATAGATGAAAAAATCAGCACGGCAGCCCAGAGTTGGAGCGGACTATGTTGGATAGTGTGACATTTCATTCGGATCCATGGGTGAATTCATACCTTTCCTCCAAGCACCTCTATCGTAGTTCTCTCTCTCTCACCTGTCGTCCACGCCCCGCCTCTATATCTTTTAGTGTTGTCCTGATTGAGGTTCCTTCATTTACCCTGTTAAGAGCTCAAGATTTCTTGTATTATATTATATTCCTCGGCTTTCCCATCAGAATATGTTTGCCCTGGAGATATTAACAATAACAGGACTTATTATAAATTGTTCAAAAAACTCAGCGCTCGTACGTATACGATACCTTTGGTGTTTATAAATAGTACACTTGAAGTATTCTACAGAACAATAACTGGTTTTACATTCGAGTCATATTTACGATATTTGTTTATTTTCTAATTCAGTTTGCATCTGAATATACCTTCCTTTCAATAAAAATACCCTGTTTTCTTACTCTTCAGTGTACTGGCAAACTCTCGGTTATGAAATCTCAAGTATGGAGTTTTTCTCCAAAATATGTCAAAATATTCTATTTTTTCTTGAGGGCATTTATAATGTCATTCATCATTCATTGTTACAGTAATCGGTTGGGTGTGTAGTACGATAAAAATGCCAAAAAATAATCTTAAATATATGTGATATAGTTCGAATACACCACATATTTTATCATAATACAAAGACCGGAACATGCCTATAGCCCTTATTTTACTGCGTAATATGCATATGTGTGTTATAAGCATGAACCTTATCAAACATCATCAATATGTATGACATAAATAAAATTTTATTGGTAGTTAGAGAGTGTTAGAAGATATGTTTTAGTTGAAAATTTAGAAATTGTTTTCTAAATGTTGTATGATTAACGAGATCTAACTTTATATATATTATAGTATTTTACAGTGACGATTATTTGGATCTGGAGAGATGTCTTCAGTTCAGTGGGCGACGGCAGAATTTTATTCCGTTCCTATGGTTGTCCATTTATACAGTTGTCGGCAGTATTGTTTTCTGCACTAGTCATCACTTGCATTGCTTTTTCAGGGCGTTCATCTTTATCATTACGTATGCAGAATTGGCGTCATCCATATTGACCACTGCTAGAATTCACTGGCTGCTTTAATCAGCGTTAACCTTTATAAATATCATGCATCATCTATATTGATGACTCGTCACAAAAGTATTGCGTATAAGTGTTTACATTTAAACTATTTTCATAGGTATATGGCGTTAGTTTTTGTACTTGTGAGATGAAACTGGCAGTTTAGTACAAACATTAAATAGGCGTATACCTGGATATAAAATACTCGGTTAAGTACGACACTGTATTTTTCATCGCTTTAAACTTTAAACCATTATCCAACTTTTTAATTAAGTAATTTACTTCGGTATCTACCCTTGGGCATTAATCAGCTGCGAAATCTAGCACGAGATGTGGAGACAAGAACCCACGTGGAGACTAGGCAGACAGAGGGGCGCGCGGGGAAGCCTTCGCCCCCGAGGAAAGGTTTATGTGCCAAGGGCTGTATTTAGACGTTCGCTAATCCGAAAGATAATTAATTATTAGCTGCTATTTTGTGACAGACAAAATGGATGCGTTGAGATAGATCATTAATAATTGTATTGTACAGTTTCACTCGCAGCGATATAAACTATGGATGAGCTCAGCGAAAAACACTATCTGTGTTCTCAATTATAAACGAAATTTGTTATATCTAAAGAATTTGATCGAAATAAATAGTTTAAAAACTAACCCTTACAGTGGAGACAGTTTCTGAGTCATTTACTTCCAAACAACACATTTTATTGATCGTATTTATCTTCAATACGAGTAGTTAGTATATACAGGGAATCATAGATATTGGTGAGCTTATACAATTTGAATAAAACATCCTAAAAATGTTAAATCAGCAGTTTATAAAAAATGTTTTCGGATTCCATCATTATTGAATTTTCAGTTTAATTTAAACCATCTAATTTTGAATACTGTTTAGGCCAGAGTTTTTAATTCAAACATGCAACAAGAAAACCATGGCGTTGCCTTATAATATTATTGACTCAAAAAATGATCAATTGTGTGGGAAAATATGGTTGATACGTCAGCGAAAATATCTGCAAGGATGAGACTGTTGCCGCAATCTAATCTATCTATATGTTTCGCCAAAAAATGCTTTCGGTAGTTTATTCATAAGTAGTTAACATTGACAATTAAAACATCTTAATAATATCATCTAAGAGGGTGGCACTTAGTTCCCTTCTCCCGTGCAGACGTGTTGTGGCTAACCCATCATCCATTGTTGTTACATCAACGATCTGTTATATATAAATATACCGTTGATATGAAAACAAAGACAAGAAGAATTATTAGTAATCGTTCTCACGTTGGTGTGTTTAATTTAAGTCAATTATTTTGAAAAGTAATCCGGCCCTTGTACAAATCCCAAAAGTTTTATTCACATAGATGGTCTGTTTGGTAGAGTGAAAAAGTTTTCGGAATCGGCAGAAGAGATTACTGATATTATACTTTGTTTCATAATTGATGCGTTTTTTTTTTTTTTTAAATGCCCTAGGGTACTCAACGTTGTACCCACCACCACCCACTACGGCTTCACACTCTTACAGAGTGTATTCCGCAGCGTAACAACGTTATGCGTGTTTCAAATGTTTGCCAGGAATGTCCGAGGAGAAATT
Source organism: Himalopsyche phryganea (assembly GCA_022494535.1). Classification (NCBI taxonomy): domain Eukaryota; kingdom Metazoa; phylum Arthropoda; class Insecta; order Trichoptera; family Rhyacophilidae; genus Himalopsyche; species Himalopsyche phryganea. The sequence goes on along the minus strand of JAGVSL010000080.1, from coordinate 632,673 downwards.
CCTCAAGACTTGGTTGCATGCACTCTAGTGTGCAGTAGGTTATGTTTAAAATAAGTGTTAAAAAAAAAAAGAAAAAGGTAAAACAAGGGGTTTAATGTGTTAAGGAATTGCGTTCCAATCGCTTTCCATAAGACGCCGTAAACTCTTTAAATGCCTTGTAATTTGTCAGAGATGCAACCAAGTCGGCATGACCGACGGGGCCGACAGATCCGACTGATAGTCGTATCGTCTTGAGCAATTTTTCCCGTTCGTTGTTCATGTCTGGACATTCCCAAAGGATGTGATCAGCATCCTGGATCATATTGCCACTTTTACATAGTGGACTATCTACCAACCGGCCAAGCTGGAAGAGCTTGGCAGCGAAGTGACCATGGCCAGTTATGAATTGGCTGGTCCAGAAATCAGGAGTCAAAACTTTGGTTATCTCCATTCGCCACTTTAATTTCGGAAAAAATTTATAAGTATGCCTGCCCTTAGAAGAGTTATCCCATCGATTCTGCCATATCCGCATTGCAGCATCCATTGCTACACTACGAGATGCAATTTTATGAACATTAGGAATGTATGGATTTATTGATACGTTTATCGAAGTAAAAAGAAACAAAAAGTATTCCATTATAACTTTTATTTATTTATTTGTAGCATGAAAATACATCACATTACAGCTGCGCCAATGCGCCATGCATTTACAAAAGATAGCGAAGACAGTAGATGTAACAAAATTATAAAAATAAAAGCATTTTTTAGAATTTTGAAAACAGAATAGAGAACAAAATTTATTATTTAGATGCAAATTCATATAAAAAATCTAAAAAATAATCCATCGAGTTTACTGCTGAAAATGTCTACAACTCTAGGTAATGCATTGATCGAGCGAACAGCCCTTACAACTGGCGACTGATATAACCGACGCAAAGAACAAGTTATAAGAAAAAAAAATGGTTTCAGCCATGTAGATAAAAATTGTGACTTTTAAATATAAGGAAACTTACTGTCAGCTTAATATGCAAAATAAATGGGTACCTTTGAAAAATAAATTTGCGATAAAAACTGACAAAAAAATTATTTCTTTGTATCAACTTTTTGAACTTGTTATTATGTTAGCAATTTAAACACTTGGGCAATTCAAATTTTGTAAAATTCATTCAAATGAATTAATACGGATCTGTTTGGTGCGGTTTTTTTGTTTTGTTCAGTATAGAAATTATTATATTATATTCTACCAACTACCAACATAGCGTAACGTAGTACTTCAACGGTAGATATTTTTTTAAGGTGTAAGCTGTCAATTCTTGATGGAAAGACATTATATTTAAAAAAATAAAACACATAATAATGCTCGTGATGAGCGAAACCGGTCCTGATCATTATAAACATGTGCAAGTAGTACAAATGAATTGTGTTTTATTTAAAAAAAAGGTATATATCTGATAAATACTGGTTGTAAGGCAGACTCACAACTTCTCTTTTCAGACAGATTAAAACTAGAAAGCTGTTAGATTAACGCTCTTTAAATCAACCCATATATGTATATACAAATTCATACATCAATATGCAGATATTCAATTGAGTTTCAGATTACACAACAAAAACACAAAACATACACAATAAAAATCAATAAAATATATTGTTGTCATACTTATCTGTTCCTGTCAACAACAGTTACAGAAAATGAGAAGGAGGGACACCACAATAAATATTTTACTAATTATGTAGGTTTTATAAAAAAGTTTTAAAATAAACAAACAAAGGTCCCTACACGTTCTAGTTAATCAGAAACTATTGAATTTGAAATATGAATTATTTTTTAAGATTTATAGGGAATCTTGAAATCCGGGGTTGTTAGTTAGACAATCTCGGGATCCCGGGATTGGAAGCCTTACCTACCTTCATTCAAAATACAATTTAATTGATCTCATGAAATGCTTTGCTAATTTAATCACTATAAATACATCTAAACCAAAGACACTGAAACTCGGTTCTCGTAATGCACGATTTAATCATAATAATCACCCTAAGAGGTTTGAGAGAAATCTTAATGTGTCTATAGAAAGCTGAAACGTGTGGCTTTTAGCTAGTTTCGCTGGCACGAAGTCAACTAGTTACCAGTTAGTGGGAAAATTATCAACTGAACTACGAATTCATATTTACACACGTATGCAAATGGCTCAAGATATATCAGAACCGACTAATTTACACAAAACGTATTCAAGCGAATAATCTTTGTTGATCACGCAAATACTTATTAGCAAAATTTGATATTTTTATTGCATAAATATGAGTTTATTAATAATACAAATATATATATTTTACAGCATTCAATTGATAGGTGGTAGTATAATATATAGATAAACCAAAATCCGTTTAAACATAGTTCTCACGATAGCATGAAGCCAGAACAGATATTAACTATATCTTGCAGTTCTTGTAGAACTAAATATAATAGTTTTTTTACAAAACCGGTCCTAAACATCAGATAAAATTGTGTTTTGTTTTTATAAATATAATGCCTTTCTTCCAAGAATTGGCAGCTTACACGATTACGTTTACAATTTTTACTTTTTTGATGTAGGTAGTAACTTAGTACAAATTATTCTATTATCAAACCATATCCTATTCCAACACATGTCTAGCAAGCCAAGCCTGTAGCAGAGTGGTACGCGTTCTTACATTATCACCATATTGCGTTACGATGTCTACGAACACGAATCTCTGTTTGGAAAATTTCATGAAACGATTTTCTTCGATAAAGTGTGATTTTTAAATTACCTCCTAATCCTACCTATGCGGACTTCAAAACGGGGCGTAGTGAGATCGATGATGTATTAATTTTTCCATTCCTAGCGCCCTTCCTTCCATCCTTACTATTTCTGAATATAGGGAAACAATAGTTACTGCTGAGATGCTCCGTTAGGAGTCCATATTATCTTCCACGTTGGAACGTGGTTTTAAAAAAGTCATATTTTCTCCAATAAAAACTGGGCACAGTCAGTTTATTAAATCAATCGGTTTGTATTTTCAACTCCCAATAACTACTAGTGGATGAAGACTTTGCAAAACAATGATTCGGTCTTGGGTTTATGACGTTTATTTTATTATATAATGGTATAAATACTTACATAATAAATGACACGAAAAAAGAAATACTCCGGCAGCATTGGACAAAACATATTTCTAAGTGTCTTTCAGCTGTTGTTGTATGTTTTTCACGTACAGTGTTTGAGAGAAAATGTATTTTTTATGTCACCTGATGATTAATGTACTGCCACGATCAAAAAACTTTCATTTCTCCTTGAAAGAAACATATATCACAAAATATTATTTGTTACTACATTTCTGGGTAATTTTTAAATAACTTTGAATATGGAAATATATATTTGTAATACGAACACACAATGCACTTAAATTATTTCATAATTTTATACTAGTTGCTGTCGCACAGCAAAGGAGCACTTCAAACGAACAAAATACAATATTAAACAATTTAAATCAAGCGGAGTAAAATAAAAAAACCTATTTCGTAAATCTGAAATGTGTGTTGCAAAAATACCATTTGATATTAGCCATAACAACATCTGTGAAAATTGTTGTACCAGAATAATGTTACGAAAATATATTAGATTGGCAATATTCACCAAATTTTTTTTCATGCATTGATTTATATTAGATTTTCAACGAGTAAATAATATTGATATAATTAAATTAGTATAATAGCAACGTCTCGTTTCACTTGATTCAGGAAAATTCTCGAAATGTTGCCTGAGCTTACCACTACTTGCTCATTTCTATAGCAGCATCCTAGCTCCTATCGTCATAATGTTGTACAATAGTTTAATCACAAAAAACACAAGAGCATCAAACACTACCTAGGTAAATGATACGAAATTGTTTGCTACAATATGAAGTAAATAGTTCTAAATATCATAATTTATAACGCAACAATTTAACAGTATAAAATATAAGAATGTGTGACCATTTTTAAGCGATAATTTACTCTACAACAGTTATGATTAAGTCTGTCATTTTACGGTAATTATTAAATATCGGCGTACTGTTTAATTAAATAAATACAATAATTTCCAGTTGGTTTATGTTTTGGGTGCTCTCAAATATAACAAGATAAATTTTAGCTACTTTGATATTTGCACCACTGAAATGAACGTTTCCAGTTGCATTTTGTGTAGAAACCTCTGTTCGGTTTTGAAGAGTTATGGATGTTTTACGAGAAAATACGAGAAGAATGTATATCGCGGACAAACCATCGGTTAAACTTTCAACTTGGTTGTAAACAGTTCGGAATTCATCGGCTCATGATTTAAATTCTTACTGTGACACCAAATTACTATAATGGTAATAAAAATAGAATTTTAATAATAAAAATCCCGTATTTTATTGAATTATATCTTTAATCAGTAGATGATGTTATTCTATGAATCTTGATGATCTATTATCAGATAACCATGAAAATTTAGCAACTGACTAATATGAGCTTAAATGTTACAGTTGTTATATACCCCGCCTTACACTAAATATTATAAAGATGAACATAATAGAGTCACTCACTTCATGCTAGCAATAACAAAATCGAATGTTTATCCATAAAAGTAATAAAATTTAATAGGTTACGCGCCCACGTAAGCGTGACTCGGAAATCATCTAAATATAAACAATTAGACAATATATAATGCAGTACTTTAATTATAAAAGTCAGAGCGAGCTTAGAGCCGGACATTTACGAACTTCACGTTCGTTTGTCGATCAAATCCTTTGTATCGGTGTTCTTAAAATAAATAACTATTTTATTCATCTTATTAAAACCATTTGGAATCAAAATTTGTACGTAATAAAGAATAAACAGCACAATCGATAACTGAGTTAAATGATCGGTTGTTGCGGGCATTTTTAAAAAATCAAATAATCTTTTGAACATAACACAGTGCACATTCTCCAAACTAGTGGATACCAACTTTTGATTGCAACGGATAAAACAGATTTGTCGCTTTTTGCAGAACTACATGCTGAAGATGATAATAATGAAAATAATTGAAAATGCAAATGCAAATAATTCTATATCATATATATCTGAAAAAGATTATTTTTATAGTGAAATTGTGTGAATGTTACAAAGTTTGTCCCTGCACAAGATTTTGTTTTTATATTTAACGCGATGTCTATATATGTATACATAGGTGTTTCACATATATAATTCGAATTTGCCTAATAAAGGTGAATATGCAAATATGCCAATATCGAAGAATAAAACAAACAAAATAATGTATTCTATTACTCAAAGACCTCAAATTCAACTCTATACATTTAACAATCTTACATTACCTTCATTTTTAAGTTGAGAATTAGAATCATCGTTGCGATATAGTTAGTTTGAAGATGATTCTTAAAGAAGCGAAACATGTGTCACATTTAGAAACACAGTCAGTGGAATAACTAATTTATTAATTTGATTTTACATTTTACCCATCTTCGTTGCAGCTCATGTGGTCCACATAGCAACATAACCTCATTATGCTTTGCATATATTTTTTAAAAATATTTCCTGCATTTATTTATTTCTTAATTAACAGTTATCAAAACTGCAGACATTATTGGATGTCTCCTTTCGTTTTCAGACAAGTATCTTCACTAACATAGCAGTCATATAAGTAAGAACATAATATATCTTTAATCAAAGTTTCATGACGTTTCATGACCAGTATGATTGCGTAATATCTCCGTAACACAAACATGATCAATATAGTGGTTTTTAACGTAATATAATACGAGTGAAACCAGAACATTTCACCAATTCAATCTAAATACAAAACACATTCAAAGCGTCATAAATGATATCTATAAACCTTTATATGGCTTTCATACATTTTTACATCTTGTACGTTTCTAGAAGTAACATTTTGTATTAGGATTTTTTATTCTTGGGGTACATTTGATATTAAGTTGTTGTGTCGGGTCACGTAGGGGTGATAAAAGTTTGGGCAACCGAAATGAAGGTTTCCAACTTAACGACGCCTGTACAACCTTTTTTATTTCAATCCGCGACGCGAGGCATGAGAAATTTATGTTCACATCATGTGCCGTATTCTGTTTGTATACACGGAAAATTCAAAATGTCCAGAAGGCGTGAGGTATTGCAAAGAATGCAATTTTCCTCTGTTTTTTTTATGGTCATATATGTTTGAAGCAGAATGGCGATTTTTATCGTTTTTATTAACCATGCCCACTACCAAGATTATTTTTATGATGAGAATACATTCCAACCAAAATGCTGATCATTAAATAAAATTGTGGAATTAGTACGAAAAATGTGTTGTAAATAATTCCACCAATAAACAGTTAACACCTTCAAAGTGCGTAGTGAATATTTCGGTTTAATTCATACAAATTAAGATTAATTTATTTACCTAAGCAACAGTATTGCCATTTTTTTAAATGTCATGTTGTTTTCCAAGTTTTATCTGCACCGACTCATTTTATGCAAATATAAATTTAAATTCTCGGTTCTCTGTGGCTATGTATAGAACGGTGTCAAGTCATTTTAGTTGCTGGTTTTTTCTGAAGCACTCTTTACCTGTCTACGGGTAAAGGGCGTGAGTTTTCTTTTATTTGGATACATGTGTTCATACTTAAAAAATCTAACAAGGTCCACTTCCAACGCGGAGTATATGGACTTATAATGAAGCTTATTCAACAGAAGTGGTTCCACGATAACTGGTTGTGACTTAGTCGCTCAACCTGTGTTTTTTTGGAATGAAAAGAGATAAGGCTATGAGAGAACTAGTAGTTAACTATCAGTTGTACCTAGGATTTGAGCCCTCGGCTACATACCCGACCTTTAGTTTTGTATATATTATGATATGAACAAACGTAGTGTGAGTCTGTGAAGGTTTTATATTGTTCCCTAGCGTACAGTGGAATACGAGCATAGCTATTTTATTATTTTATTGTTCGAGTTTTGTGGAAATTCAAACAGACGTTATTGCCATTTTCAATAAGAGAAAGAAGTGAAACAAATTTTCAAAAAACCAGATAAAATAAAAATTAACAAATTTTAAAAAGTTTTAATTACGGTAGGTATATAGAAAAGATTTCGGTTGTCAATTATTTCTGTAGGAGTTGTTGTACAAAGCTGTGCTGTCAATTTTTCGAGCACCCTCAATCTCGTCAAAAACTTTAGCAGTTTTAACTTAACACTGTGGATACAGCAGGTATGTTGTTATGTTAAGTAATTATTAACTAATGTTTTAAAGTACTCGCAGATTTATAATCGGGGGTTTATCAAAAACATTGAGCAACCGAAAAAGAAAAGGACACAATTTGAAAACAGATGAAAGAAGCTTAGAATTGTACCGCAACATCATGAAGTATATAACAGCATGCGTTTAGATGTCAACATTTATTTTAATTGGAATAAAAATTAGAGTAAAATTAGAAATAATTAAAAGTTCTCATATTAAACATTACATTTTCCCTCATGTTGATAATCACAATTTCCAGAAAAGATACAAACTCATTTAAATAATCGTAATTGTATCGTGATAATAGAGCGTTTAACAATTAAATTTGGTTCCAGAAATTTATATATTATATTAAAAAGTTCAGAAATGATTTTATTAAGTCTTGAAATATGTTGATTAATACATCACGTAAAAATAAACATTGATGACAAAAAACCTCTCTTTTTAAGGTCGTAGTTGCATTTTTTTTTCCTGCAAGCTTTTTTGTGTAGTTCCGAGTGTGTGATTTGAAATACATTTCTTTTTAATTTTTTTTCGTATCACAGCGCTGTTACTTTGGCGCCATCGCTGCACTGAAAATAATATTGTTATTGACAATCGGAAACGTAATTTTAATTTTTTTAGTTTCTTCATGGAACCACTACTTTTATCTTTTCAAATTCAAAAGTTCTACATAACCCCGTTGAGGAAACGCTGTGTTGTACATTGTCTGATAATAATTATTGTATTGTTATTATAATCGAGCTAAGCTGATAAGAAGTTAATCTCCGTTTAATACACGCAAATGTGGCTGACTATGCATACATATATAATTTACACAGTATACTCGTATCGTATAATGCCAGAGTTAAGACCTTTCAGTAAATGGCGTATCCAGGAGATGCATTATAATATTAAACACAACATACAGTGTACTTTGAAATATGTGAATGGGCTGTTCTGGCTGGGGGCCGGTAGATTTAATTAAATACGCCATTTTGAAGTGTCCCACAGCTCTTGAAAGCGGAATGGGTCCATTGTCGGGGCTCGGGTCTTCATAATTGCCGTCTTTTATTCTTGTGCGGACCTTCGACACATACTCCTATATTATTAATGCCATAATGTTAGTGCTATTTTAAGGGACACTTTACGGCAAATATTTGTTTTTGGTTCAAGTGTAACATATACTCCAGTGGTGAGCTGTAAATAATAATTAATACTAGAATAACGTTCTCCTAGAAAACTGTTTATGAAAGTCGATTAACTAACTACCTAGGAAGAATTCGTTGTAAAATACAAAAAATTAAAATTTCTTGTTAATGTTGCATTTTCAGTAAATAACAATCTTGGTGCACATCTTAAAAATAGTAAAGACAAAATTAATAAACTGGACAGAAGCGAGGTCTACAAAATTTGCTGCGGTTTTTGTGATTCGCTATTCTATGGACAGACAGGAAGGAGTATTTCAATTAGAGTTAAAGAACATAATTATAACGTCATTTAATAGTGATAAAAAAGATTCTCAATTCGCGAACCATTTCATAAGAGAATCACACAATATAACTTCTAATTAATGCGCGGTATATCTACGTTTGTGCAACCAAAGTCGTAGACTTATTGCTCTCGATCAATTAGAAATTAATATATATATATAATCACAGTAAAACCTCCTTAAAGACCAAACAAACATTAATTCATCATCCTGACTTAAACTGTTACAAGAAGCTCGCGTAATTATGCCTAACCATTAAAATTGTATTGTATTTACTTTAACAATTACTTAATAATAGAGTTTATGTTCCTTTACCTAGTACAATTTTTACATTGAATTGACAGGAAGGTCTTTTAATATTAGAATCAAGGAACATCTAGCTTGTGCTAAAAAAGGAGATGATTTGTCTACATTTGGTAATCATTTGTTTCTAAATAAACATACGTTTGACATAACAGAAAATTTCAAAATCCTGCACTTAAATAACAAATCTTTAAAATTAGATAAACAAGAGATTTTAGAAATAAATAGATATAAATTTTTGCGCAATTCAAATTTATTGAATGAGCAAACCGTCTTTGCATCTTCTCCTTTGTTATATCCGATTCATTAATTTGTATTATACCTGTAAGGTTATTTTTAACTTGTAAGAATTGATTCTGTCTCTGTAATTTTTGTTTTTCAGATATTAAAAATTTAATGGATACTCATAGCTGCTCTGCTTTCTCCACTTAGGATGGCTGTTTATTACTCATATTAATTACACACTTAGTATTTGATTATTTTTAAATGGTTCACTAATTTTTTCTTATAATTTTCCTGATTCATTATTGTATATTACATTAGTAACGTCATTAAAAATTTTGTTCAGCTAAATGAACTTTTAATGTAGCTATATTTGTGATTTCAGATTAGTATTTAATGATTTGCAAGAGGTCTATAACATTTTAATTGTAGACTCGTTTATTTGATTTATGTATAATTTGTTTGCTAATCAGTATTTTATTGTCTCAGTTCATGAACCATCAGTTTTATATACCTTCATTTTTACACTCAATTTTATATAAATAAGCCTGTTATGTTTGTATTTTTATCAGTTGATAATGCTCGTGATGAGCGAAACCGGTCTTGATCATTATAAATATGTGGAAGTAGTCCAAATGAATTGTGTTTTATTTTTTAAAATATAAAGTCTTCCCACCAAGAATTGACAGTTGACACCTTAAAAGTGATTGAATACTTTAATTATAATTTTATTTATGTTAAATAAAAGATATAATGGAGTGAGTGAGATGATATGTTTATTGTCTATTCCTTTTTAACTTGTATATATAACTAAGTTAAATTAAGTTTAAGCATAGCTCTGAATAAACAACGAAATAACTATCAACAAACTAATAAAATTCTTGTAGAACTGAATGCTTCATTACTGTTATCCTATTATAATGGAGTTTTACTTATTAAATGTCGATTCAATCAATACATTCACACTAGTGGGTTTGTTTTTTTGTTTCTTTTAAACAAACTTACTCTAAACATCAAAATTTTCCGTTATGTTTACGTATCCCATAGCGTAGCAGCCACTGCCTAAGACTTGGTGGCTTACACTCAAGTGTCGCTTTAGATGCTTTTATGAGTCTGATTGTTTTAAAGGCATGATAATACGCTGATTTATTCAAATTATAAGAGAAAAAACTAGTTGAACCGCAGAGTCATGCTGGGACAGTAGCCAACTGCGAAATAAAAAAAAATGAAAGCACATACGTACTTGATTAGCACTTACTTATTAAACAGAATTAAAGTACAGTGTGAAATGTATTAGAGCATCATCTCAAGGTATTCCAAGGTAGATAAGAAAACTGATAAATGTTTAAAGAGTGATTATTAAAAATAGACTAACAGTCTAAATATAATATTGTTTATTGTCAATCGTTGGTAGAAATTAACATATTTTAAAACAAATAAAGTAAGAAGTATTCTTGCTGATAGCGCTACAATGAGAATATTTTTTTCATTATTATAGTAATGGTATTGGAGATGAACGAAACAATGGCATCATTAAAAAATATTGAAAAACTGTTACTGAAGTGTCTTTTTAAAATATCTTAATTTCATATTGTATTTTTATCGGGAATATCAATAAAATCAACATACATATGTTTATGGAATTCAATAATAAACAAAAGACGACAAAGTTTTCGTTTTCGCTTGAAGGTATTTATATCTTCGTATATATAAATCGAATACGCAAAATATAACGGCTATTCATAATTTATGCAAGTGGTAAACTAGATAAACAAATTAGTTTTGAACAGCATAATAGTGGCTGGCTTTTAGTACGTTTCGAAATAGACTAGGTGTGTCGGTCAATAATGCATGCCAACTGCAGCTTATGTACAAAATTATTACAATTCCGAACAGGCTAGTTATTATGATAACATTGATTTATTACACACGTGCATGTATAGTATTTGAATAATCTCGCGCAAATGTCTTTGTTTTTTTAATTGAATTTTACTGTTTACTTTAAAAACTTATTTGAAGTCGTCAACAGCGAACACAAAATCATTTTGGGTACAATCCTATCATATTCAATTTTTAAAATAAAACGTCTTGGCCTAGCTATTTCAAGAAATATTCTTGCTTCTTTTTTATTTTGAGTTAAGCTTTTATACTGCCAGTGCACCTGAGATAAGTGCATGTGCTTTAAAGTTTATAGGCTTTGCCTGTTCTTTACAAGATTTAGCCAAGCTGAGATGCAGATTTAGAATATTTATTGTTGTCATATTTTAGCTATAAGAGCATTTACAGAGCACGTTTTCATAACGCGACATGTCCGTCTTGGGATAATTTAAAATTAGCGGCGAATTAAAAGTCTAATGAATGGTAAATGTACATACTAACATAAATTGAATTTCACTTTTAAGGTGTCAACCGTCGATTCTTGGTGGAAAGACATTATATTTTAAAAAATAAAACACAAATCATTTGTACCACTTTCACATCTTTTTTTTATCAGGACCGGTTTCGCTCATCATGAGCATTATCAACTAATAAAAACACAAACATAACAGGCCTATTTATATAGAATTGAATGCTGTAATTTAAAAAAAAAACTGAATTTGATAGAGTTAATAAGATACATCATCTAGGTTATGTATTATGCTTTAAATGTATTTATATTTTTTGTAAATAAGTAAATGAAAACTTTGATTCAGTCGACCTCTGATCTATCGGCTCCAAAAGAAGAAAGTTTGCAACTGGCTCTACAACATTCCGCGTTAAAATACTGCGTATACTTCATATCGTGAGTTCGCGTGGTTTCAAAATCAATTATATTAAAATCCATAGAGTAACTGAGCTACAGAGATTATTTAAAAAAAGATGATTATTTTCGAATGATGAAAGCATTACAACGACTTAATCAAATGGCAAAAAGGAATTTCAAGTAAACAGCAGAATTTTAAACAATTTTCAATACTCTGTATACACACAAATGTTTGAACGATTCGCCTAAAAATTCGTGCTTTCTTTTAGCAGCGTACGTATTTCAAAAATGTGTACGTGCAAAATTCATTTAAATTTATTCAATCACAATGCTCGAAAATCCGTTCGCAAAATACCGCTGTCGTTACCTGTTTCAATGAGTCAGCTGGTTTCGCTTTTCGCGAAAGAAAAAAAAACGAAACCACGTAAAAGAAAAACAAACACGCTGCACGCGAAAAAAATACCAACGTAATCTCAAATAGATTGATATGCGGATAGGAATTTATGTGACTGCTTGTATTTGGGGTTTACCCATTTACACAGAGCAGAATCTGGCTAAAATATTCAAAACGTATTAAAGATTATCTATGGTAATCCCTTGTGACTGATGATCGTGACTCAAATGCAAAAACAGAGTTTTTAAAATAGCCAGGAATTTTTAGCTCTGAAAAGGACTTTTTCTCGATGGTGATTGTCCATTTGCCCTTTTTCTTATTATGTTTTCCAGGGCTACGGTGTCGTTAAAAATTTACTCAAATTTTTAAGTCCTCATTCCATATTTGTAAATTGATGATAAAGAGTGAAACCCCGATCAATCGTATTTTAAACGTCCGATTATTGCAGGAAAACGATGAATGCCAGTGATGTAGATCAGGATTCCTTTCAGAAAAGGCTTATTTCTGACGACTCTGAATCAGACCCCGTTCACCCAATGTTTCCCGTGATCACCCCCTTCCACATTATTCCATTCATAATATTATTTATATTGTCATGACAACCTAATGGGAGTTTTCGTCGTCACCAGGAAATATCTCTACTTCTAACTGCAAACTAGCTCTACTGCCTTGTTTTGGAGATACGCTTTTACATCCGAACTATCCCAGTTTGTTCCCATCATTGACTGTTTTTTTGTTCAAACAATTGTAGAGGTGATTAGCAGTTTCATTTATTGGTCATAAAGTTGACGTGGTTGATAGGGTCAATAGACAGTTGGCTATAATTTTGCAGCTCCTCCCTTTTCTGATACATTAAAATGTAATATATGCTCATTTAATGACACTCACACTTTAGCGCTACGTCGCAATGTTTGTGATGATTCCACTTGTTAGGATGATGGAAATGGACAATAATTATTCTCAAACATTATGCATAATATTATCTATATAACAATACAATTTAAAATTAATATTACAGGAACATACATTTACTGTTTTTTACACATACGTTAATATTGGAATGTGATTTCAATAGTCAATATTAACTGTCGAGCATCAATCTAAATATTTAAACTAATATTCATTCCACTAAGAAGACAGCAACGTAGATTCCAAACATTCAAATAATATTGGCGGCCTTATAGTATAGAATTTTCGAACATATTTCAAACAATAAAATGTAAGAATTTCATCATATATATTTATTATTTTTTCATATATTTCTAGCGTGATATATTAATTTTAAACACATTCTAGTTGTCACCTGGTGTCTTAAGTAAGTGTTCTTATGGTGTTTAAATAATTAAATAAATTATATCAAGATATAATGCGACGCCGACTGACATTTTTTACTACCCCGGTAATTTGATATGCATTAATACAATGAAGCAAAGATATTAAAATAATTTATCAAATATTTGAATATCCGAATATAAAAAATATAGCTGATATTCGATTGGAATCCTTGTTTAACCATAAAACATTTTTCTAATTTGCTTATTTCTTCATGGTATAAGAGTTTAACAGGTACAATAAATTACGTGAATTGTTATGAATTGACTGAATTAATCAGTCAGAACACAACCCAACGGGTGGAAAATAAATATTATGAAAACTGTTAGATACGATTTGGAGCAGACACATACTATAGCAGTATCAATGTCTTCAAACAATGAATCAAAGTTAAAAGTTTTCCTCGCTACTGAATAATTTAAAGGGATCTTTTCCATCAATTTCTTCACCTGAGACGGCAAAACTTTCTTCATAAAGCTTCTTTGAAAGCGCGAATGGATTGGATATTTTTTCTAGTCAAACATGTCACCAAGCTAACATAACATAGAAAGCTAATAAGGCTTTCATACCTTCGTAATTAATATAAATTTAAAATATAATATATTTTCTGTCACAAAACACTCGAATTACCAGTGAAATAATATAATTTGTACTATTTGCAAATACAATATATATATTTGGTAACATAATAGTTTCAATTACATCATAATAAATTGACTTAATAGTAATATGTTGAAATAGTTACTCATTAAGTGATTTTTGGTGTTCTCTTAATAAAATTATGTCACATTTACACATTCAGAATCATTATTCAATTTTCACCAGTGCAAGCAAAATGAAAAAAAAAATATCTTCCAATATTGACATTCGTCGTAGAGAGAAAAAGATATTGAGAAGATTGTTTAATATATAAAAATAGTATTACCGTAACCGATTTTTAGTGACATCTTGACAATAGTTTCAATCAAAAGTAACTGAAAATGGAATGATTTTATAATCGAAATAATGCAATTGGAAATACATCAAAGCCAAGTTCTCAACTGTAATTGTTTGCAAATAAAATCATATATTAAATTCATTCGGTTTTAAGTATTAATCGGAATCAGTGTGTTTAGATATATGTATTCAAATATTCAGATAAGAACAATATAATTTTAAATATAATAAATAATATTGTATCAAATGCTTGACTGGTATGCGAAAAAACTGACGTAAAATCGTTTCATCGTACATGATCACATTTTGATAGTATTTTAATTATCTCTAGTGTATGTACACCTCTAGTGCAAAAATGCTTAATACCCCTGCTTAATACGGGGATAACATAAAGAAGAGAATCTTATAACGTCAATACAATTCTCATTGAAACATCAAATATGTTATTAAAAACGTTTACTTAAATTATTTCCACTTCATAATATATTTATCCAAGAAAAGAGGTAGGAGAGGCCGCTAAACTATCATTAAAATCCGTTTGGCATGTATCCTCACGCCTGGCACCCAAAATTTAATTACCCCATGTAACACTTACAGAACAAAGTAAAATGTACCGAGATTGGCAAACCTTAGCCATTTCCTTGTGACAACTCTATCCTATTTCTCCGCTGAGCTTTCAATTTTTACATATTTTGTGATACTATCCTTTCTGTCGCTTTATTCCATATTCTTCTTTATACTTCGCTAAAATGGCACTCAATTCAAAAATAAGTTACAATCTTTTTAATATTTTTATTCACAACAAGTCAATATATGGAAAAATTTGTTGCGCTTACTTTACATGTCTCAACGATTGATGATATTTTTGTTTCTGTTAAAACTTTATAATCAAAAATCAAATAGATGCTGCCATCAATATTTTTTTAAAATAAATTCAGAAAAATACGTTACTTTTTAAATTTACTGAAGACACGTCTTTATAAAAGTGCTAATGCAAGGGGTTTTCCTAGCGGCCCTGGTGTACAGAATTGCTACAAAAGTGTGTTTGCTTTTTGGTTGGTATAATATATATTTTCACGCGTTTCATAAGCTTTCTACAGTTACGCTGTTTTTTTCGTTATAAAACGTATTAAACTTTACGCAGGGAAGAGCAGATTCTCTTTATTTTCCTGCCCTTCCTCCGTATTGTGCTTTAAAAGTTTTTTGAAAATTTAATCTGCCTGTGTAGTTAAGTGTGATTATTATATATTTTGGTAATATTTTAAAAAAAAAACGGCCCGGAGGTACGGATCTGACAGCCTATACAGCACATCGGCAACGTATTTCGCTTCCTTGGTATTTGATAATAATCATGTAATAATTCGCTTGAAAAAACACCAATTCCTGGAATAAAACTTTTCTAAAAGATGAAGCATGGTCAAATAGTGAAAACAGTTATAATAATGATGGAATACAAACATTAAAAGAATAAAAAAACATTTTTTAAAACCATATTTGATTACAAAAGGAGTGTTGTAACCGACAGACATAAAAACATACAGATGTTTACATGTATTTTGTGCTATATCGTAGAGATAAGCCAGTTGACAGCTATCAAAAACTATTCAAATTCTAGATAGAATACTGACGTCATCCTCTTATCAAGTGCGCAAAGAGCAATACGCGTTTGACTTTTTAGAAAAGGTTACTCTGCCGTATAAAAGTCACTTACGTGCGTTGAAAGTTATGCCATCATCAAAAAGGTCCCAATCTAAGTTCTCCAACACAAACAGGCCAGTATACTAAATAGCCGCTCAGCGTACTGCGGAAGAAGTTTTTCATGTACCGCACCCCCAGTGTCAATGTGTCGCGTGTCTGAAATTAAGCATATCGAATTAATTGCACATGTTATAAACAATGTGTATTAAATATTACTTTGATAACTTTGGTGCATGTTTCGCTGCATTGATAACAATGATTTAATGAATAAACATGTTCAACTGATGAAACCGAGTAATATTTACCTAGAAAATTAGTACACAATATAATATTCAAGTGTTTTAAATGAAAATGAAATGTTTTGACATAGATATTTTCGTTTGTCATATTCGTCGGTGATAGCGCTTACAAATTGTGTTTTATTTTTATAAATACGATATCCTTTAACCAATAATTTACAGTGTAAACACTACTTACAAAAAACCTATATTAAACCTATTCCAGTTGAAATATTCGATTTATTATTCCATTTGTTTGATGTGGAAACGTGTTATAGTAAATATATTGGCTCGGTAACTTCATTATAATACCGGAAAAAATAACAATGTATTTAGTTGAAAAAGAATCGTCAAAATTTTTTGATCACCAATATATGTGGAACTTTTTACACTGTTATATTTGCCCTCTTATTAACCCCTAGGTATAAATTGTTATTATATATTAAAAATGAATTCTCATAAAGTTACCACCAAATTCATCGGAACAATTTCATTGATTATACAGCAGCAGTTTTTTTCTAAAATACTTCTAAATCACAAAAATATCATTAATTTGTTGATGGGAAGATTGTAGTTGGAAGGGTGTACGAATCGAAGTGTATATAACGGCGAAAGTTTATATACATTTACACCATCGAATTCCATTCGCCGAATTGCTCTTAGGGGTTTAAAAACAAATAAAGCAATAATCTACATTCCGTTTTAGTAAAGATACATAAATTTGTTTTAGTACGATGTCGGTGCCCAAGAGGGTTTCTGTTGCTGCGAGAAAATGCTGTAAACCCTTCTGAATATTGTTTTCTTTATCTCGTTGGGCCTCCTAGCCCGTGACGAAACTGCTACACTAAAGGGGAAATACGTTTCAAGAAGGATGACTTTATTCCCTGCGCCAGCACGTAGACTTTTTGTTTATTTGCACTATTATCTATGGAATACGTGACACACTACGACCGTTATAACTCACTAGTACCATGTACATTTTACGACTCTAGAAGCATTAGATTAGAATTTCGGATATGTCAGCTCAATAAAATTATCAAATTTCGACTGATTTATAATTTAATTTCAGTCATTGGTGTATTTCATTTAAAGGCAATAATCATTATATTCATTCAATCCAACCCTCTCCATAAAGCATGAGTGACAGGTTAGCCACCAACTTGTCTTATATATTTATCTTGATTTGCGATCCTTTATTTATGCATGCTCTTTGATATGATTTTTTTTTCGATGCCCGCTCCCAATGTGGAGCATATGGTCTTCTAATGGAGGTATCTTTAGAGAATTTCTCTACGAGAACTGCTTGTCACTCAGTTGCTCATTATCTCTTTTTTCGAAGAGAGTAGGGATAGAAGGATAGGGTTAGGACAGGACTAGTGGTTAGCTAATCGCTCTCGCTACGCCCCGTGAAGATGGGATGAGAAGGAGGGAGGACTCAGACTGCGAACAGAAATCCATAAATCGATCGAAAAGTCAATCTGTGAAAACCGTCCACACGGAGAATTGAGACAGCTCATTGTGCTTTCGTGCTTCTCGGTTACGCGGTAAATGGTTGAAGTCCCCGAATTTACACATTCATTTTCATTCTTCGTAGATCATTTCCAATGCTGTTACCAATACCATTATCCTTTCGTTACTCTCTCTGAAAACAGAGATTGAATGAGATACTTCCAACCGATTGATATTGAATTCCTTATGCTGAAATTGTGAACGAACAACAATTGAAAAAATACCCAATCGCTTAAATATTTCAGATATAAAAATTTAAATGTGTTATTCTTTTAAATCAATAAAATATTTCTAGGTAAAAATAAATTATAAATTGTGATTTCATATTATAAATGAATTTCCACGCTCAATCCATCCCAATTCAAAATACCGAAATTTTCCTCACGAAAATCCTTGTAAATAAAATTTAATATAATAACAACGCAAATAAAAGCCTACGATGTTACGTTGTTTACATTAAAATCTACTCTGCCAGCTACCGTTCATTCGTCAATCAATTCGTTGGCATCAATAAACATAATTTTTGTTACTCCATACTATTTATTCAGAGGCATCATGTTTTTGGTTATAATTTTAAAGCTCCATTTTTTGAAGACCCAAAATAGTCTGTAAATATGACAAACTGATAATTTCAACCCAGTATTTGCAAGTAAATCAAACACAGCATGCAAAATATATTGCCATCTATTTTGCGTCTACTTAATAAATTTTCTCTTGAAAACTCCGTAATACCTTATGAAATACATTTTCGTGTGCATTCGCGATAAGATTTATACGATAGATTTAGAATTTTACGAATATATTATGATTATTTTTAACTTGAACACACGAGGGCGGTGATAAAATTTAACGTGCCACAATAAACTTTAATCGGGCGCCATTTTTTTTTACCTTTTTTTGAGGTGTGATATTATTTTAAATCGTCCACACATCTCAGAGGTATTATTGTTACTTTTGCATACGTTTAAAAGCTGTATTATCTTTTAGTAAATATGAATAAAATTTTATATCGTACATTAAAACTGAATAATATTTTCAAGGGGTACTAAGCGACAACATAGGTAATTTTGGTGGCAGCACTAGTAACGCTCTAAGGTTTTGGTGTAATTTTTATTCGCGAACAAAGGCTTGAATCCCCCTTGGACATTTAAATGGTCACATAAATATACATAAATATAGAAAATTTATTCTGCACTGAAAATTATATTCATCTGTCAATAAATAGAATGTATTTTTCAACGATTTAAGAATTCGTATCCAAATACATGAAGGTGAGGCACACACACGACGATTAGCTATCATCTGGCATTCTTTAATTCTTACCTTCTATAGAATAAGTGTTCGAATACCTGACTTTCAACCAGTACTTCACTTTACATGATAATACATACTTGATAACCATTTTGACTACATTCCATTCCATTTTGGCCATTATCAGAACTATTATCCATAATTTTGACGATAGCGCTAATCTGAAACATCTATCGACTGTATTATACTTGTAGAACTAAATACTTTGATATGTCTACCTTATTACAATGGAGTTCTCCTAAGTACATTTCAATGCAATCAATGCCACACATTGGAGGCAACATGTTTTAAAGAAACAATGTGAATGTATATTTAATCATGAAATCGTATATCGATTTTAAGCACACGCGAAGCATTAATTTTTTTAATGGATTTTATAAAATACTATCACAGTGACGTCATAAGTCGTGATAATGTAACGAAATAAATTCACGTGACTTTCTGAGGTTATCGGTGATAAAAAATTATCGATCTTGCTATCATTTTTCCCGGTTTGAACATACCCAGTGCACGTTTTGAATATAATTTTTAAAATAATTTGCTTTTATTTATTCACGAAAGTTCCACTCGCCTCATTCGTTCGCTCGTAAGATAAAATGTATTTCCGGAGCCCACGGCCTCCAACAACATCAAATTTTCTTCAATTCCCACTTGCGGTGTTTTTTTTTTCATATTATTACATATTTCAATCGAATCGTGCACAAACGTCAAATAGAACAAAAGAACGCATAATATGATCAGTATGACAATCAAAAATCACATGTTCTTATTTTAAAAATGGTGACTTTATGGATTGTTGGTAAAAAATATTATTTAAATGACAGTTCATTTAATATAATTGTTTATTTAGATCTAATACCTAGTTTAAATTCGAAAGTAGTCTTATTCTCCCAAATAATTATAATTATTTCAAATTTTACGGACGTTTTTTCCAGTTTAGCCAACATTGCGTCCGTTCGAATAAATCTTATGAGTTAATATCATATAGTTAGGTTCAGTTGAGCTTATTTCAATATTAAGGATGTAAGTAAAAGCTAAAAGTTAGTTATGGTGGAAGCGTCTTAAATATATTTTTTAGCACAATTATACAATAATATTTATTACAAGTATTCCAACCATTATTGTTGATTTTTGTATAATGTAAATGTACCAGTAGTTAACCTTTTTCAATAAAAGAGCCCAAAATAAGAAACGTATATGCGGGACTGCTCTAAATTTTAGAGTTCAGACAAGTGAAATCATTTTTTGTCGGATTGAGGAACTAGCACATCACCATATATGTCATTCGGGTGTCATAGCGGCCATTTGAAAACAACACCTTGTGCATTAGGTATTTTGTAAGAGAATTGTTAAAGATATCAGTGAATGTAAGCATATGCTACTTGATTCAACCAAGAGTGGTCTTACAGGAAGCTCTGATGAAAAGTTTTCATGAAACCCTCTAATTAGGCATGGTCAACTACTGAAAAAGCATGGTTGTTTAAAATTGAGCAACAGACCCTTTTCGAATTTTTGTCTTATCATGTTAATTAAGACATTTGATCCACTATGAATACACTTGCTTTGTCATCATTCGGTCTAATGCTAAACGTTAATCGTTATTTTTGTTAAGTTTTTCTTTTAAAACGGTCAACCACTGGTACGTTTACTATACAAATTTAAGTTCCAATACAAAATCTAGATATAAGGATTTCGTTTCAAACGACGATTTTGCTTCCAACTATAAGGATGCTTGTGATGTGTCTATCCTTTTCACTGACCTTGAAAATTAAGCGTCGTCTTAAACTACTTGTCATTTCTTCACCTACATCCAGTTCTCGTATAACAGCTTATGTGTAAATACTTCATTAGGAGTCCATATGATCCCAATTAGGAGCGGGCGTGTGTAATATCTACAAAATATGTATCTCGCCACTATACGCCGTTAAACTGTCAATTAATAATGACTAAACATTTTGGTGGCTATGGTACACTTGTATATTTTTCTATAAATATTTTTATGAAATAGTATAGCATTTTAAATGTGTAGTGTTTTATCATATTAAACTATTTCCTGTAATGAAGATTACAAAATACGTTAAAGATGATGAATAATACGCCCCACGTCGTTTCTGCGATATCGTTTCGCAATTTTTTGATGCCTGAAATTCGTTAGTATCATTTATACATTTATATCAAAATAATGTAAAAATACGTGACACATAGCTGGAGACGTGTACCAACATTTTCGAATAAGACGTAGAGAGGGAGAGAGAGCAAGTCCTTGATTAAAATGTGTTTCGCGATATGTACGAGTGACACGCGAGACGATATGACGTCATCCACGGTGAGGGTTGGATTTTAGAAATGTGGTTTTCCCTCGACAGACCGCACCGTGCGCTTAAAAATGGCGAGCGGAAATTAATGCATCCAAATATTCAACGAATTTATTCAACGAAATACAATTGATCTGCTTACAAAAATATCTGCTTCAAAGCATTATAAATCAATCTAAATAATTTTTATTTATTGAACCACTAAATATCACATAAATATAAAACACCTTTATATCAGTTAGGTTATATTGTAGTACTTATTACAACAGTGAAAAACAAATGGTTGAAAGCAATACAGCTCTGGTTGTGGTATTTTAATTATTAAATTGAACGAATTAATTTTTTTTGACATTCAGTTTTATATAAAAAGCCTTGTTACTATTTCATTTTTGTCAGTTGATAATTCTCGTGGCGAGCGAAACCAGTCCTGATCATTATAAACATGTGAAAGTGTTACAAACAAAGTGTGTTTTTTTTTAATATAAAACTTTTACGCCAAGAATTGACCTTAAAAATGATTTTTAAAAAAATGAAATTTCTGCGAGTAAGCTTTGCTTAATATTATAAAAACTGTTATTTCTAGCTCACTATTTTATAAATACACCATCGTGTGTACCCACTTTTAACATCCCTCCAAAAAGCACACTTCGCCTTGCAAATAAGGCGAATCATACAGGGCATTTACATTGACCAAGACTCTTAGACGTGTCAGATACTTGAAAGTGAAACAGGAGGAATAATCAGTGAAAATTGAAAATGCATTTTCAGAAAAGAATTAAAATTAAATTTACATAAATACGGTTCTGGCTACAGAATACATCCGTATCCGCGCGGCATATATTAAAAGCCCCCCCGGATATGGGATGCTAAAACTCACTCACATTATTATGCTAAACACAGGAAAGTGTAATTGTTTTTGGAAATTGTAACTGGGGACATTAGCATGTTGTGTACTTAAATTAAAATATCCGCCGTCCGATTTTTGAAATGTAAATGAAGCTCTAAGTGCTTGTAAAATTTATCAGTACACCTTTATTCGAAGAAGCTTAAATATGAATAGAAAATTGGGCGAAAAGATGTTGTTTTAACATTTCAAATTCTCAGTTTAATATTAAAATTGATAACCATGTTATTCCACGTGTGCTTTTAATATGTATATATTTGTCAAGATTAATCTGTATATCTGTTAGCAGCACCAATCTCTCTATGCTCGCATCGTTAGCGTTAAAACGAATGCTGAGAGGTGGCGCTGACACTTGGTTATAATGTCTAGTAAAATAATAATCACATATAATTGGACTGAATTATGCAACAAGGAACCAATCCACAAAATCTACTTCTGAGATAAATTACTTCAAGTTTTATGTGTTGGTAAAAATGTGGGAAAAATAAATAAATATTTTGGGAATTCGAAAATATTGAAAGTAATTATTTTATTATATTGACTGCTTAATTTTTACTTTATCTAAGAAAATTAATGCATTTTTTAACAAAAAATGTCGATTGGTTGCAAATTACAATACACACTTCTCGAACTGAAGTAGAATCAACCATCATATTAATATATCTAAAAAGCAGTGGGGCACAGTATTCTTTGGCAGTACTGCTTCTTCTAAAAGTCGAAACATACTTAGGATATCGTTACCTTACTTTGAAAAGGTTCTAACTGAAATTTTGACCTATAATGCCTTTTTAATTGGAAAATGTTGTATTAGCCACATTCCACCATATAGGTTGGTTTCAGATAAATGTATTGTTCAATGAGGGAGTTAGCAGTATTCCTCAGTTCTATCTATACATTTTTTTTCTTCCATAAATTTGTTTTATACTCTTATATGAATCGATATAACTGCTTATTATCATCTCACAGAAAAAACCTACACATCACATTTTTTTTCGAAAAGTTTTAACGTCGTCGAATATTCTTCGGTCGATGGTTGGTGTGTGTTTTACCCTTAACTTCTATTGTTCTATAGATGTGGTCATTGACGAAAATTAACTGAGTTCATTCAAACATTCAAAGTATATATGTATTATTATTCTGTTGTATTATAATAGTATTGTTAGCTTATATGGTTCAGCAAGTCATGATAATATATATTATTAATAAATATATCAAAAATCAGAACATTTTGTTTGATAAAATTGAAATATCCGATAAAACCTTTTCAACCAAACTATTGTTGTCAGTTCTATTTAAAGCTTTAGATACTCATTATTTTCTAATATAAAAGCTTTAGTTAAAATAATAAAAAAAACAAGTGATATATTTTTATATATAAATATTTGCTAACTCACTAATTAAAAATACATTTTTTCCTTCAAAATACAAAATATGATCAGTCAAAACATTAAACGCCAAAATCTCCAAACATCGTCAGCTGCAATTAGAACCTTTCAAAGTAAGGTAACGATATATCGACTTCATATGGTCAACTATGCTATGCTTGTTTCAATGTTGAATGGTTCTAACAATGATATATGAGAGCAATGTTCACTTACATGCGTTGCATTATTTTCCTAACAAATTGACTCTTATGGGAACCACATCATAGCACTAACTATATTTTAACATGTTGTGAGTTGGTTCCTTCTTGCATAATACCGTCCAATTTATGTGTAGCAAAAGGACTCGTAATGGATCATCTTAACGGAATTTATTTGTACAATAACTGATTGAAATCATGCGCTCACCCTCTCCTTTTATAAATCAATTAGTTAGCTAATCAGGCTCTCTCTGTGTCTTGGTTCAGGGGATCAAATCGAATGTGGGTGGGAAAACATTCAAGGATCACAGGTACAATGTCTTTGGGCATAAACCTAACAGCTACAGGGCCGCTATATGTATTATATACAATCTACAAACAAACATCATACAATACAAGTTATTTATTTCAAGTCAAATTCTGTTGTTTTTAAGTTGTGTAACAAAATAATCAGAATAATTTATGCATAATGTAATCTTAAAAATAGCGCAGTTGAATGTAATGAAATATAGTTAAACATTTCTTAAACCATTAAAAAATGTATCTACGGCTTGCGCGAGTCATAAAAACCTTCTGAATATGACACTCAGTTAAGATATATGATTTTAATAATACGCACAATAATAAATAGCCTATAATTACCACGTTTGCGTAAAAGAAGCCATTATTCAAGGGAGAAATAAAATTTTGGTTCATACTTGCTTTTTTAACATTATGTGAAACACAGATGCTTTCTTATTTCTTATTTGAACTTCATTATGATGAAAAATTAAAAGCTAATCTTAGCTTAAGTTATTGATGTAAACCATTTATTCCTTTCAATATATTATTCTGCAATATAATCTCGTAAAAAAATGCCTACACATTTTTGCACGTGTCCCTGTGTATACTTCAATGGCCCATATCACTTAATTTAGACTGTTATAAAGACTTCAATTATGAATATTTTTATTAAGACTGCCTAATGGCGATACCTCGACAGAATTTTTCTATGAGAACTGCTCGTTACTTAGTTGCATAACCTCTCTTTTTTCGAAGAGAGTAAGGATAGAAGGATAGGACAAGACTTGTGTTTAGCTAATCGCTCTCGCTACGCCACATTTTGGAGAATCGAATAGGTGGGAGGGAGTTTAAACCATCACAAACATTCATGACTACGAACAGAAATCCATAAATCGATTGGGAGATGAATTTATGAAACTGTCCGAGACATCTGTAACTGTAGCCAATGATGTTACCAACTGCGCCACGTCCGATTACTTATTTAGTTGTGTCTAAACAAAAGTATAATTTTTATATGCGGTTTTGGTAATTAATTGTTTCATAGTTAAAGTTATTTTATTTCATCTTACAGATTAAAAATATTTATTATTTTCGGAAAATTTCTCTTAGAACAGAGGTGGGGGGAAATTTTTAATTTAATCGTTTTTATCTATTTACAAAAAATAACGTGTACACATTTTTAAGTATATCTGAGAGAGGTTTCTTGAAAGCGGCCTTTCACCGTGAAATGGTTCGCCACTCCTCTATTACGAGATCATTAATTTATGCTGGAGGTTGTTAGGAAAATAGTATTATTTAATCATAATTTGTGCTAGGACTACACTTGTGGACACAACCATCAGGCCGATACGCGAATCACGTTCTGTGTGACTGCCCCGAGACGAATGCCAAACGAGCAGAGCTGTTTGCTGTGGTCCGTCGTCATATGGACCCAATAGGCCACGCTGACTTGATCTCAACCATGGCCGACTTTGGGGCATTCGATAGATTTGCAATGTCATATTGGGACCGGGATATTCTCGATTCCTCTTTAGATTCAACGCGTAGTAGATTAAACTTTAGGATACTTAAAATCGCTTAAACTAAGTGGCTGAGCAAGTCGCATTTTCTTTATTTTTCTTTCTCTATCTTTTCTTTTCTTAAGTATAATAGTGCGTGGATAAAAGATAGGTCCCATGCAGCTCTGCATCGGGCGAAGAACGTGATAAGTCGATTTGTTTCCTTTCTTTATCGTTATATCATTTCCTTTCTTATTTTTGTCAACTGAGATGTTGCCAAGATTCTAGAGAATTGATTTCTAGCAATAATACTTATATTCAAGTCAATAACTAATTAATATCATCTATAGAAAGACGTCCTCTTCTTCTTGACTTAAATATTCAAAGCAATATGATTCTCGATTTAAAAAAGGCATTATTTCTCTAGGGTGATTTTTTTTAATTCCCATCCTCTTACAAGAAAAAAAGCTGCCTACGTTGCAGGATAAATTTATTTTACGCTTATTAAGTCACGAATCTCAAATCCGAAATGACTTTTGGCAAGCTTTCGGAGGATCTGAGGTAACCATATTCATTATAACTTAACCAATTTCACAAGTCGTTGTTAGATAAGATTGTCGAAGATGCTTTTATCTTGCTTCTTTCCCGCCTTTACGATTCTCAGGTTGGCTCACCTTGTTATGATATGGCCCAACGTTCATTACGAAGACATGGTGTCTTCAATATTCTTCAGTTTAATTAACAAGTTGAGTTTTGGCCGGTATCAGTGATAATTAAGGCATACAATTTCGGACGAATTATTACAAAAAAAAGATAAAAATAAATAAAAAAGAAAGAATTATGTCAAATTGGGATCGCACTACCGGACGAATAAACCAATACCAAGAAATTATATCAATTTCATAAATGTATTGTTTTATTGAATTAAAAAGGCTATTTAATTATTGTTTAAATATGTAAAATTGATGGAATGTTGTGAAAATAATTCCGAATTAGGTCTTCCAATCCCGGATCCCGGTCAAAAAATCAATCTCGTAATCCTGGAACTGTCTAAATATCAATACCGTGGTTTCGGGATTTAGTGTAAATATTAAATAATAATGCATGCTTCAAATTAATTACTTCTTGATAAACTACAACGTGTAACTTGGCTTTTTTTGTGGATACTTTTTTATAATATCTACATAATTAATAGATATCGTCGTTGTTCTAGAAGAAAACACTAAATCGAAAAAATGACAAATTGACTTAGTTATACCAAAATGTTCCTTATTTTAAACTCTACCGCATAAAAGAACACACTTATTTTTATAAATTTTACTTTTACTTAAAAACAGTTCTATTCAAACAAACAAAATGAAAAACGTATGGCATTTCAAGCATTTGGCAAACTTCAAAGTTCAATTACTCAAAACTAGTATTTTCCGGTCAGTGTCTTCTTCCAGAAGAACGACTATGGCTAAAAAAGCAAAATTACTCTACTTTTGGGTGAAATTGACTTAATAATGAAATCTTGTTGCATCATGCTATATGCATGTCCAGTATAAATTTGACAAATCAAAGCTATTTAAATATATCGAAAAAAATGTTGCAAGAAAATTCCATTGGGCTCTGAAACGTACATCGCAACATACGTACATTCAACTCCACCATTTTGTATTCTCAGATCTGTCAAAAGCGTGTAGTTCTTTAGCAGCTCTACAAACAAATTGTTTAAAATATGATTATGTTGCTAATAACACAAGTGAAACATTCTCAAACTGCAATTGTGAGTACAAACTATGTTTTCCATACAATATTTACATGCTTTTTATAGATATATGTTCGATATCATGCTTTTGAAATCCACTAAATCAGATCTCAATTCTTCCGTTGTGTTCAAACAAATGGCGTCCGTGTCCGAGGCGCAGTTGGTAGCGTCGCTGGCTATGGTTACGAATGTCTCGGGTTCAATTCCCGGTGCGGACAGTTTTCATAGATTGATCTTTCAATCGATTTATGGATTTCTGTTTGTATTCCTAGTCCCCCCTCCCACCCAACCCATCCTCACGGGGCGTAGCGAGAGCGATTAGCTAACCACTAGTCCTATCATAGCCCTATCCTTCTATCCCTACTCTCTTCGAAAAAAAGAGAGGTTGAGCAACTGAGTAACAAGCAGTTCTCGTATAAAAAAATCTGTCAAGATACCTCCATTAGGAGACCATATGCTAAACATTGGGAGCGGACATGGAAAAAAATTCAAACAAAATTAAAATCGGGTGTTATCAATAATGCATTTCAAATACCGTTATAGTGTATTAATCGGAACGTAATTAGTTAAAAAAACAAAAAATATGTATAAAAATAAATATAATAAAAAACATCTGTAATTTACATCATTGCAGATGAGTGGGTGAGGAAAATGCTTGTAGAATTAGCAAAACAAAAACAAGAAGAAAAATTATTCTCATTTAAAACTTTTGCAATACGATACTAAATATAATAATATATTATGAATTTATGTATTGTAGTGTCCCTCTTTCTCTAGACAAAAGCAGATAATTTTAACAGCAATAGATTTTGCTGTTTTTTTTTGCATTATTTTATAAAAAATCTATCAATAAATTAAAAGAAAATCATTGCCGTACCCCAAAAAAATATTAAATTACACATTCGTTACTAGTGAAGCCAATAATGGACACAAAATTAATTTTGAATATATATAATTTAAAACATGTAATTACGCAATAACCAAATCGGGACCCAGCATTCAGGGATTGAAAAATTGTAAAT
Organism: Himalopsyche phryganea; assembly: GCA_022494535.1. NCBI lineage: Eukaryota > Metazoa > Arthropoda > Insecta > Trichoptera > Rhyacophilidae > Himalopsyche > Himalopsyche phryganea. The sequence goes on along the minus strand of JAGVSL010000080.1, from coordinate 603,872 downwards.
CATGAAATCCCGGTATCACAAAAGGGGTCCGGGATTGGATGCTTTAGATTCAACGTTTTTTGAATAAAAATCATTAAATGATTGTAATTTAATATGAAATATTTTTGTATCGAAATGTCTGCATTACGCATTTTTGAAACTGGGATTTCGGTATTAAAAAAACAGTCTAAATACCAGGGTACCGATTTCTCGTATTGAAAATTGCAATCCATAGAGGCAATGTATGTACTTTTCATGTATTTCCGCGGTGGGGCCGGATCCTGCAAATTGGACATTGAAGTAGCATACAAGTTTTTGATTGCGATGGCTGTTGGCAAACATTTATATATTAGAGTAATTGACTACAGAAAATACTGGTATGTTGTACCCAGCTTCGCCCGGGATAGAAGGCGCTTACATTTAGACGTTGGCGTTATTTTGCCGCAAGCTAATGTTCAATAATCGTGGACCGTACCTCATGTTACACCCACAAAATGTAGTCAATCAATTCATGTTGCGCAATTGACGTAGAAATGGCAGCCAGAATGCAAATTTCACGTCGCTATTGTACACTTGGGAGAAGTTCCGATGACATACAGTCAGATTTATACATCTATTTTTCTGCTATATAGTAGAAATATATAACACAAGTAATCAATAATTTATTTTAATTGATTTAGTAACGAATGATTTTTCGATTTTAGACATATAGTATTCACTTATTGATTAAACTGGCATATTATATTCGGTAAAACGATATAATAAGTAGAAACGACAAGCATTAAAAACAAAAACGTAAAATAGCGATATTTCCGATGACAGTGTTTTATAATTTTTGTGGAACTCATTTTTTTGATAATTTCACATTATTTGAACATACTTGTTTGTATATAACGAGTGCCGACTTTCAATAAGTAGGTAATATTTACATTCACCTTGTGACACCCTGTATTTGAGCTTGTCCTTATCTTTCTGGTGGCACGTCTTCACTTGAGTAAAAGGGGATGCCCAGCTACTTTGTTTTTGATTCTCATTAACACTATTTTTATTACGGAAAGATTGGCCTCAGTACAATATCAATAATCAAGATTTCGTGCTCAGATCCGATTCTTTTTTGCTTTTCTCAAGTAGTTTTTTATCATAAAAAACATCAATTGTGAAATTAAAATATGTTTTGTAGATTAACACCACTTTCACTATATGTAGAGAAAATAAAATGTTTCCAACAGCAGTAAATTTACAATTTCTTCTTCAACAAAAATATGACAGGTGTATGGTGTACCGCGTTTTCATAAAATGTAGCTAACTTTTTGTAGAAGTGAGAAGAATTTTTTTTTCACCATTATTTTAGAAACCCCCTCGCATCCCTTTTAGAGGTTAATGTGGGAGATTGAAAAAATATGGTTGATTGGTTATAATGTCTGGTATTTCACTCGGCTTCGGTTTTAAAACACTTATGTATAATTATTCGTTGACTATACGAGTTAAAACACACCATTTAATTTAATTTTTGCGATTGGGTTGATCGGCATTTAATTACAATAATCTAGGTACTTGAAATTTGTGTCGCACACGTTCACATCCTACTGACATAGCCATATTTATCGAAAAACTTGTTAACTTTGTTTTACTTTGATCACATCAATATGTGCAAATATGTCCAGCTGCTAATTTCACAATCATACACAAATATTATCTGATAATTTTGAATCAATAATTAAGTACCAAAACACACTAAAATAATTTTAATTCTGGCGTGTATTATTTTAAGTTTCTTAAAAATCTTTCGGAAAAGACAAGTGTGTGTTCAGGACTATCATTTTCGTGTATTTAAATCAGGGCTTCAAACCGCTATTTTTTTCGTTTCTGTTTTCGTACCGGTTCAAGTAAAAATATATATATCGTTACGGTTCCCGTTTTCATTACAAAAAAAGCGGTTTTCGGTTTTCAGTTCAGCTACGAGCGATTAATTTTTATATGCTTTTATTTGTATTAAAAATTTATTTTCTACCAAAATAACATTTTAATCCCGGCGTCACGCACAATGGTTTTACTGCACCGCACGGCCGAAGGCATACATTTTATAATTTAATTTAAAGATTTTAAATTATGAAAACTCACAAGATCGTGAATGATTTTTTTGTGCGTGTTTCGACATGTACCGAAACGAAAAAACCGATATTTTTTTGTTTCCATTCCGATTTTCGTTCCAATAAAAATAACGGTTTTCCGGTTTTCGGTTCAGTTCTAGTTCAAAGACCTGAAGAACTACTGAACGAGAGTTGTTAGGTATGTCTTTTAAATTTAAGATATTTCATTTTTTATAACAAATAAAAAATCGCTAGTTGGTTTTAGGTGCATGTTAGAATTATATCTTAGCATAGCTAGCAAATCAATATCAGTAGTAAATGCTCTTATAATGAAATATTTGAAAGGTTTATAATAAAAAATTGCCTTATTTACTGCGTAATTAATGATCCTACAAGCTTTTTGGTGACCTTTTTATTAGCCGTGATCTAAATTTGAAAATAACTGCTCAGTTTTATCGCTCGCGCAGACCCGACCCTAAATAATTTCATTTCCGGGAAAGAAGGTTTTGATAATCTATTTTAGACCCATCACAATTTGAAACAGGACAAAGAATTTAACACAAAAATGCTAGGTGTTATTTTTACTAATGTTATTGGACAGTGATTTTCTTTTGCTGTCTGAAATGTGTAATTATTGCTGCGATACTTCAAATTCCCCTTAAAAATGTCGAAAACTAGGTTAGATTTTTGATACCGATAATTGAACTATCTTAATTACTCGATCGGAATAATTCAATTTAAATAACACTTATTGTTGTCTGGTTTCACTTCGTATGTGAGCAGATATAACTGTTCGTATTAAAAAATAACTTACTTAGCTCTCAAATGGCCACTTGATTGTTAATCTTAAATAATGTAATAATTGATGGAACATCGGTAGAATATAACATTATTTGAATCATATGATAAATTTCAGTGCGATAGGTTTGAAGTCGCTTTTCAATAGCATTTATAGAAATCATAAACAAAGCTTATCGTTTTACAAAATTAGTGGTATTTATTTATAAAAATACCTTATCTTAGCATTTATTCGCAGAATTTGCAATTTTCGCATTAATTGAATTTCAGCATCTAATTCGTATAAATCGCAAAATGAAAACTTTAAATACTCCTTCTTGAATGTTGTTGACATTTAATTTTCGGAGAAAAGACGCTATAGTATTAATAAAACACCGCTTACATTACTTTCGATGGATACGGCGGTAAGTCAAAAATTGTTCATAGTTAATATCAGAACAGATTTTGCTCAGCGATGGAGTTATTTCAAATGATGACATTTAAATATGCGCAAAATATTTTATTCATTTGTTCAGTATTTTATAGTAGACCCCCATCATCAATTGCAGCAGCAGTAAACCTAAAAGTGGGGGTGGGGCATCCCTGGTTACAAAATTATGTAAATAGCCGTGAATACGCAGATTCTCGTACCTAATTCGAATCCATAGCACCTTACCAATGGCGTCGGTAATGTGAATGGGTTCCGACCGCGGTGTGACACTTACGCTGCCTGCTGTCATAAATGGTGTGAGATAAGGGAAACGGCCTCCGTTATCGGTCGACGAGAGGCGCTGCCTACAAGCTCCTGGGAAAGCGGATGCGGAAGTCACTTCGAAGCCGTTTGCTTTGGTTACCTTCGCGGGAGACATTCAAAAATCGATTTGATAATAATGATGCTGAACATGTGTACACCTCTACACCTTAAAATCATACTATATTATTCTTTCTCTGTAGTTCATGATTCCGTCCTATTTTTAAATATGGCCTGAATTTTCTTGGTTATCAACTCAGTATTGTATTTGATTTAATTATTTACGTAAGCTATCTGATTAAGATCTCATTTGTTTGTAGTTTTGTTCATTCATCAAGTACCATTCACCGATCACTGCACCGAATTTCTTAGCCTTGCTCAAAACATTTTCTATAACAAAGATATTCAATAATAGAAAAATAGCTCTACCTTACTGATAAACCTCAAAGATGACATAAAATTAAACTTTCAAACATTGTTTTTTTCATAGATATCGTACTAAAATGAGCTGTGTGATACAATACGATAAATATCACCATAAAATTCATTACGTATAAACTTCGAGCTTACATGACCTATTTTCCTATTGTAATGTTGAATATTCAACGTGTTTCATTAAAAAAATAGTTTACCAACTTGTTCTATCATATGATCAGGAACGGTTTCGGTCATTGCGAGAGTTGTGTTTTATTTTTATAAATATAATGCGTTTCCACCAAGAATTGACAGTTAAAACCATACAAGTTAACCAACTACTTAGTCAAATTGTGGTATTTTAATACACATTTTCCAACCCCATTTTAATCTGGATTTGACATTTTTCGCAGAAGAACATAACTCAAAATACAAATGGAAATCACTGATTTTCAGCCATGTACTGAAATCGCATCAGTGTTGCCATCCGTACCGCGACTCGGCAATAATTATTAATAAAGGAAGTGGGCACTTTGCTATGTACATAATAATCCGAATCCGAGAGATGGCGCTCCGTTTGCGGTTTACACTTGGGAATCGAGATACCCGCTACTATCGCATTCTGCATTAATTCTCAGATTCCATCAGGACAGCTTTAGTAATGCCTCGTTGAATTCGGGCAAATAATCTGCACTGTCGATCAGAACATTACACGTCAGGTACAATGTTTCATAATTGTTACCTTCGTTAGCTATTAATTTAATTGGTTTATGCACTATCATGAAAAAAAATTGTATGGGGAATTTAAAATCGGTTATTTTCACAAAAATCCGTCATTCGACTTGGCTTTGAAGACAAAATTTAATGTGGAAGAGTTTTTTAGTAGCCAGTTTCTCAGCTGCAGTATTAATGTCTTCATTTATATTTTAAGTTTTTCCTATCACCGTCGTTGTGAGATTACGTACCAATGTATTTAGTGACTCCATATTCTCCACATTGGGAGCGGACATGTATGTATATTTATCTTAGTCTTTGGCGACCTTTTTCACGTCGCATAATATTTATGAATTAGCTTCGTTTCTAGTTTGAAAATGTGTCACCCATAGTTGCACAAAATGAGATACATATTTACAAAGCAATCAGATGCAATTTAATTTTAAAATTCACGATGACATGGTTACTGATGTAAGCGATTTATTTACATTCACGCAACGGTGTATTATTAATAACCATACAAATTCTAAAATAAATTTAAGTATTCGTCAGAAGTTGATTAAGTATATCGTCGTTTCCATTACAAAATTGCATCTGTCGTCATTATAGTGGTAGAAGGCGTTAAGTCAACAAACCTTGTTTTGAGACAGTCGAATTAAAAGAAAACAGAGAAATTTAAGCTTGTCCATTCACATACCTTAACCATTATTTATTAAATTACCCACAACTATGAGATTCGTTAATCGTTTGCGAAATAGTTGTAAGTATTAGTAATTCTTTTTTATAGTAATGTTAATTATATTTAATCGCCACTAGCCATAATTAGCATTTCTATATAATTAAATGGAAACGAAATCGACTTTATTCGTATTGATTTTTTCAAATTACGCTGAAAATACATGGAATTTATGCCTGAGCTTGTTTTTTTCAGACAATAGACCTCCTAAAATCTATCGTTTTCCGCTTATAATTGAATAAAAACAAGTAATTAATATTAAATATTTAACTTTACTAATAATGTGATTTTTATTATTGTTTTAATTTAATAAAGTTGTTCTTTAATCTGTTTTCATGCTCTCCGTAAAATTATTGATTTTGCAATTTTGCTATTGTAACGACAATATCAGATTTTGTCAAGTATATGTGATATAGTTTATATTTTATTCCAAACGTGTTACGTATTTAAGCAGTACCAACTTTTCAGACTTCATAAAAAAAAAAATCCTTTTGGCAATTACGGTAGTGTGTTAAAAAAATGTGTACTTTTTCAACATCCATTCACTCGGTCTCTCATTCAATTCAAAAAATATAAAAGCCGTACATTTTGTATAACTGCGTTTTTTTTTTATATGCTCTCAGTTTATAATGGACTGCACACAAACCGCACAGAACAATTTATTTTTGCGTTGTTCGCGGCCATAAAAATCCGCATCCAGTCCAGCGTTTCCCAAATTTATACAATTCTCGAAATGTCTGCAAATAACGTGACTAATATCTCAAAGCGTTAATTTAGTTTCAGCAAACTTACGGTGGCCATATATTAAAGAAAAAATCAAGGACAATTCAGATTTTTTTTATAATTTGCGTAAAATACGCTTTAAACGAACTCCCTACGTAACGAATTAATCGCCAAAGTACACTAGTGTCTAATGAAAATGCAATGTCACAACCACATGACGTCCACTCACTGCCGCTAACTATTTAAACTACAAACACAGTACAGATACAAAATACACATATCAAAAACACCAGCACCGTGTCGTTAGCGAATGCCGGTTAAATGGTTGTCTTATATTTATGTTAGACATGTGCTACATGCCAAGTTCAATTTACTATTTCAAATTAAACATTAAATGACATAATTCAAATTTAGAAAAAAATATATATATATCAATGAAATAAAGTACCGGCTTCTTTAACAAAAATAAGTGTGGTCACCTTAATTATAATGCTGCTTTATAATCTATCGATTACTATTCTCTTACCTTACTTTTATCGATTTCTAGGGATCTCTTTGGATGTGCGTTCATCGTATTTTGACATGACTTCAGTCATATTATAGTCTGCTTGACAAACGTGCAATTTGATACCCAATAACTTATTGTTATCTTACTTTCTGTAATTTCCGTGACCTGTTGTGTATGGGAGGGTATATAAAATAGTACAATTTATCCCAGCTCATGTGGTGGATTAAAAATTAATATCAAAGAAATCTAACACACAAAAAAGTCCTACAACGCATGTGTCTCTAATTTCGACAGATTCATTTATTTGAATCAATAGTTTTTCGAATGTAATTTAATCATCGGAAACTAAATTGAAACAGAGAGCATATGTTCTTTAACTAAAACGATTAAAGTATATATTCGTAAAATTAAGTATTTACATAATGTTCATTTATCTGATTCTATCCATAATATTATTGTGCGAGCAATGTATGTGACTACAATCTTGATCTAAATTCGTGGTAATTAACTAAAAGAGCGTCGTGAATTTCACCACATTTATTAGGGTGAATTGTTTCTCGTATTTAACGCAATACAATAAATAAACTTTACGAGGCACTGATTTCAACCATTTTACTCAAAAACACGCTACACGCATACATTTTGGTACAATTTAAATCCGTACAGTACGGCTAGAAAGTATGTTCATAAGCTTTAAGGCTAAAGACGCAGTTGCTTTCCATTGCTGAAAAAAATAACCGTTGCTGAAAATGCTAAACGAAATCGAAACTTATCATTTAAATAAAATATCAAATATTTACTATGCGTTTGTTTTCCTTAAATATGACAGTTCTTCTTTAACTAATGTGCTCCTTTTTGAGGATATGACCACCAACAAGGCATTTCCAGGATTTCTTGTGATATTATCAGCATCTTTATGCCGAATACATTATTTGGACAGAATGTATTTGCACAATGCTAATTTTATATTAAAAATGAATTTTCACAAAGTTACCGAAGAAACCGTCGAAAATATTCTCTCCGTGACCACTGAATTAACCACTTACCAATCTAATCCACGAACGACCCGGGTATCACCCATCGTCATCTTCAGCCATTGATGTGCACGGATGAACTCGAACTGACAGTTACCAAATATTATAGTTTATATCGTTTAAAAATTAATAAAAATTATTATCACTAAGTCTAAGAACTATTGATGGTAAAATTGTAACGATCACATTTGATATTGAAATTCCATCAAGCGCCCTCAGTCGATATCTTAAATTAATCCGCTAAGGATTAGCAGTTATTAATAATAATATTGAATGTATTGATAAATAAATTACCATTATGTATTGGAAGATACGCATAGTTTTAATGAAAACTGTTTGTAAGTCAGTCTCACCATCCCTCTCTTCAGTGAGGGTAAGAAAAAATGACGAGGTTAGAAAATTACTAAAATATAAATGAAACCACGACGTTTTGGAAAGAAAATTATTCCAATCCAGTGACTTTTACTAGCAGTTTGTTATGCATAAAATATTCGCTCTGGCAATCGAAAATGTCGTGGTTTGAGTAATTTATAAATATTTTCATTTTTAAAGCTCTTTCATCTACCACAACGCTTTTTAAACAATGTTCCGTGTAACGGGAATAAATTTAATGTTCTGTGAAAAAGTATAAAAAATTAAGACATAGGCACTCAAAAACATCGACGTCATTAAAGACTTGATTTCACAATCAATGTAAATATCTTTAAAAGTAAAAATAATATATTTTAAGTGAAATAAATAAATTCGAATTTAATTTTTAGTTTATTCTTTGAACACTACTGTCATTCATCGTATGCGATGAACCATAACATATTTATCATCGAATATGTAATTGATTATTAACCAATATTTACGATATGACATTCTTTACAGAACTAAGATAATAATATTCATTGTTTGTCAATAGATATAATAGATTCGGAAGGTATTTAAAAATAAAAGCACTGACACCCATGCTGCGTGCGTAATAGTGGGGTATATTACACCGCTTTAGACGTTCCACCTATACTGCCTACCCCTTAGTCCCTTGAGGGTTGTCAAGCAGTTCTTGTTAGACCCTGGAGGTAAATAATTCACTGCAGCAGCAGAAGTGGGTTGTCTGTAGGGCTCACAGTGTAGGTCAACACTTCTGGAGCCATACTTTGACCCGGTGGAGTTTTATGGACTCCAATTGACCCTAACTTCAGTCTATTTTCAAATAAGGCCAACTGCAACAATGCTCTTTCTTCTCAGTCAATAAGAAGTTTTAATAATCAATTACGACAACGTCACACCTGGATAATTATACAAGCTTAACTGCTGTAACGAAAGTATGATTTGGATCAGCCCAATTTGACTGCCTTTATAAGTAACGGGACTAACGGAAAAGGGTATATATTTTATTATATAATTTAATTTAAGACATCGACTGAAGGTGCTTGATGGAATTTCAATATCAAATTTGGATTATTGAGATTTTGTACACTTCCATGTATTTTGTCACTAACGACCCGGGTTTCGCCTTTCGGCATCTTCAGGCATTCGAGCTCACGAATGGACTCGAACTGACAGACAGTGTCTAACGTTTATATAGAAGATACAAATACGACAAATATTATTTACGAGGTAAGATATTATATACCTGAGTTAACATTTCGAGAATCGCCTTAATCCTTATTTTGTAAACAACATATTAGCAGAGTGGCAAATTACCGCTTTCCAACTTCTTTTAGAATTACCAGTGATTTTACAATTATAATAGCATTGTGGGTTTCGACGGGATGCAATTCGACGAAAGGGTAAATATATACAATCATTCCACATTTAGTGACATCTGTTAGGTGTTTCAATGTATAGGATATAATAACGGAGAATTAGGAAGGTTCAGCTGCTCATTCAAAATTGGCAAGGAATTTCGCAAATCACTTGCTAATGGAGAACCATACGTTTAAGGCGGATGATGAGGTTAAACTGTTGCATAAAAACATGGGGGATCATAAATTATTTTATCAAGAAATTTTGGAAATTAATAGAGCCCAGTTAAATTCCTTGCCAATTTTGAATGAGCAGCTGAACCTTCCTAATTCTCTGTTATTATATCTTTTATTATTTATTTTATTGTTCAAAATATGCATTTTCGCCGTTACTTGTCTTCTGTTTATGGCAGCAGTTTTGTTAACAGTTCCTTTATAGGATTATTTATATAAGTTGTAAAAATATATTGTTTGACTTATGGGTGAACACACATTGCATACATTGTGTATTACAAAAAAATACCGTGAATAATATTAACCACATGCTCAATTTCGGGCGGGCCAAATTTGACCTAGTTCAACAATCGTTAGTTGAATTAGGATGCAAAACTCGTTAATCCAGAAAATGAGATACTGAAACATTGAAGCTTGTTTTTCTAAATTAGAGATTTTAAAAAATCTATAATTTCGTCGTTTCCATTGCAAAATTGTATATCTGCATAATCTCAATTTTCCAAGAAAACATTAAAACAATTTTAAAAAATTTGGCGAATTTTAATTTGTTTTAAAAATTGTTTTAACGATAATAAGAACACACAATTAATGACCTTTCGATCGATTTATGGATTTCTGTTCGTAGCCTGAGTCCTTCCTCCCACCTATCCCATCCCAACGAGAGCGATTAGCTAACCACTAGTCCTAGCCCTATCCCTATTCTTTTCGAAAAAAGAGAGGTTGAGCAACTGATTAACAAGCAGTTTTCGTAGGAAAATTCTGTTAAGATACCTCCATTAGGAGACTATATGCTCCACATTGGGAGCGGACATGGAAAAAAAAATAATAATATAAAATATATATAACCGTAATACCATTCCAATGTGCTCGAACCCAATTGCTTTGCTTCCTTATTGGTTACATTGTTAACCCTTAAATGCACCCAATGTAAAAGTACGAATGTTTATTTTTTTCGCAAAACTGAAATCGATTTTGATTGTAATTTCCAAACGGACACTTTCATGCAGTGATATTGGGGTCAATTCCTAGATTTGTATCCAAAAGCATGAATGTCTGTGATGTTTTTATATCATTCAAGATGTAGAGAGAATGATTAGCTCACTACTAGTACTTTTCTAAACATTAAAATAAGAGGAGGAAGAATGACTTATAAACCAGTCCTTGTGAAACACCTTCTGTTGAAATGTTTTGTTAGGAGTCTAGAAGAATTGTCAAATATTATCGATGCTGTTATAATGGAATTCTTTCAAGTCAATTCCAATTCAGTCAATGAAACATTTTACTCATAAAAATAAAAGACTGTTATAATTGATAGAAGTATATTCCATAAGAAAAAAAAACAATTTTGAATAATACAGTGTCACTTACACGTCTACTTATACATGTAACGGTTCATATTATTTATTATATAATATTGTTTTAAGTCGATGGGAAGCCCCCTACATTTATATTTAATATAATTATTATTGAACAATGAGATTCTGCTGAGTTTTTACTTATATGTAATTTATTATTTCAATAGTTCTTTCTTTCAACAATAAGTCAAAGCACAATTCGCATAAATATTATTTCTCAAACAACTTAAAAGAAATTACAAATTTAATTCATTATAATGTATTTATAATAGTATTTAAAAACGAGAGTATCAGAGTTTTAATACAAAATAAAAATATTGCTTTCTCTATTACTTTCTTCCTTTATAATTCCACTCATTGCTAATTATAGTCTAACATTAGATAAATGCTCATAGTATTATTTATGATAACCATTTTATAAACTAAATAATTCAAAAGAAATGAATAATAGATGAATAATAGAGCATGAAATTAAATTTAATCAAAACGGGATTAAAATCTTGATGCTTATAACTAAATATATAAAATTCCACAAATATATATTTTGAATGCACTTTTGTACTGGAATTTCCATAGATATAAGTAATTAAATGATAATAAAAATTACTCTAAAATTGGCCAATATCGTTTAAAACATATTTCCATTACAATTGAAACTATTATTACGTGTCTACAAACTTAATATTGACAATATTTCAGTTTAAAAATGTGAAAACTACTTCTAACTACAATAATACAATCAGAGATGGTATGTATCTGTCTTAAAATAATATTAAGGCACATTAGAAATGCTCAAGTATTAATTATTTACGATACATATAATAATATATGTATATTTATACAATTAAAATGCTCGAAAGATAACTACATATTTAATTTGAGCACATATTATATACATACATAATACTTTAACTATATTTTACATTTTTTTTATATAAATAGAGACACTTTTCTTTGAACATTATAAGATGCACCAGTCTTATAGTTATATGTATGTTAATTATTAAAATCAAAATCATATAAATGGCTTTGTCGCTCGTTCAATAGAGCTCTCACTTGTCATGTTTTTATGGAGTTACGCTAAATAATGTGGATGTAAGGTATCTTACAATTTCAATCATATTTACTAGTATAAAAAGAAACAATGTGTAATTTTTTAGTTATATTCGAGGATGCTAAATCATAGTCGAGAGTTGACTGAAACTAAATTAGTCATCTTGAAGTAATATGATTTATTCAATAAGGAAAGATAATAATTGACAATATGATATAATATATGATGGACGATTTCTTAATTTTATAATCCATACAGTGATTAGGTAAACAAATTGATTGACTGTTGAGTGTTATTAAAATTTCTGCAAATACTTCAAACGTTGCTCATACACTATTTTTGTGTCTTATTTTTAACAAAGTTTCTTGTATTGTTAGTAAGGTAAACGTGCCAGTAGTTGACCATTTAAGAGAAAAATTGTTTCTAATCAAAAGAAAAAGATAGTTTCACTTGTCTGAACTCAACAATTTAGAGCAATCCTGCATATACGTTTCCTATTTTGGGCACTTTTATTGAAAAAGGTCAACTATACTTGTACATGGTCAACTTATCCGTACATTTACCTTATGTATAATAATTATTTCGTGGAAAAATGGATAATACGCTCGGAACATAACTATTTGAATTTTAAAAGTACAATAGGACTTTTAAAAATATTTTGGCATACAAAAATTAACCTATGAGTTATTTGTCATTTTTCAACAATATATTATTTGCAATAAATAATGTCGCAAAGAATTGTATTTCCTTAAATAAATTACATCAAAATCTGAAGCGAACATTTTTTTGGATTTGAGAAATTACAAATTTTCACTGTCCTTACTTACTTACAAACTCAGTGAATGGAAAATGATTTTAAATATTCATTAGTTTGATTATATAATTTTTTTTCAACGATCATCCAAAAAATATATCGGTGGCCTAGTTCCATAGCGATACAAATAGAAATTGGTAGTTTTGAGATATGACCGATCAAAGTTTTGACTCATCTAAACCATATGCAAATATTCATATACTTTCCATATGCAAATACTGCCTTTTAAGAGAAAACCTGTACACTTTACAAGCTGTACTTTTTGTGGAACCGTAGAAGAGCGGTGTTTGAATATTATAGCTAACTTAACTCAAAACTTTGACTAATCATCCTATGGAACTGGACCATCGATATTTCATTGTTGATATTTAAAAGTGGTCAACTTTCACGGCAACCGTATTGAGTGTGGTAGTTGCAGGCAGTAAAATGTTATCCCACGAAGCAGGAGCCGATCCAGGTGGCTCTGTGTCAGTCGCGTTGATTGTCAGTCCAAGAGATGGAAGAGTGTTTGCGCAATGCGGCAATCTAAGGGTTACGGGGCGTGCAAATCCTAAGCCCTGTGGGCCGCACATCACTAACGGAGAAAGCAGCGCCTCACCTGTTAAATCATTAAACAAGTACGTGAGATTCTTTCATTTTTAACTAATTGCAGCACAACAAAAATTTGTGTAATAATTGTTGCAAAATAGATCATATCCTGAAAATAAAACAGTGATATGTGTCACTTAGAATAATAGTGGTGTAAGTTTATGGAAAATCAGTTTTTCAGATACTTTCAAAACGTGTTTAAGGATCAGTATAATATTGGTTCATTTCTATACCTACTTCTTATTCCTTACAAGAACGTATTTCCATTTCAACAGTATTTCCAAATTAACATTATTAATTAAGTACGTCCAATACCAGAATAAAAATGAATATTCGTTTAATATACTTAAAATCACCTTCATTATGTATGCTTGCTAATGATAATATAACTTTTTAAATAATATTCTTTTCTCCAATAAGGTTGTTAATATTTTATTCAAAATAATAGTCAAATATCTCTATTTTAACACTGCTTATTTTTGCTATTAAAATAAATTTAGACTATTAAATTTTTGTTTATCAACATTGTAAAATGCATTTTTAAATAAAAAAGATTCCCACATGATATTAATAGTTATTATTAGACCACATTTGACAAAACAGTGTTCAACTAAAAAAAACAATAACTGGAGTTACACCACTATTATTGTAAGAGACAAGCATGTCAATAATTGCCCTAAAATGACATTGGATTGTTTCGACAACAAAATTTGTCAAAAATTCAGAATGTTACAATTTCTGTCATTTCAAAAACACTTTTGTTTAATTTATATCTACTTCTAATATGTATAACACATTTTTAAATATTGTAATAATAAAATATTGTACAAAAGTCATTGCTTTTACTTAAATAAGATTCGTAAAGTATAAAAGAGTTATTAATATCTACAAGAAAGCATGCCACCCCGAATCTATCAAAGCTACAAAATGTGTTTACCTCCTTCAGAATGGTTTTACTATTATTAAAACAAGCAACAATATTCAGACAAATAGAGACACAATATTTTCATAAAATAATAATATAATAGTGGATATAAATCTTTGTTTTTTATGTAATTTTTGTATTGTTAGGATCCTTTCAAAACTGTTATGAAGTAATATGCTGTTTTAATAGTCCAACAGTTTGCTAAAATCATTTTCTATTACGAATTCGTAGCATATGAAGAAGATCATTTTTTCTTGGATACCCTTTGACAAATTTGTCAAAGATGAGAGTGGTGAGCATGCTCAATGTTGCATGGCCTCAGATTGGGAGAAATAACGGTCAGGTAGAATTGATTGCAACCGAGTGAAGTTGAAGACTCTTATGAAAAGAGGAGCAGACTAGGATACTAAGATCGGGAAAAGCAAACGTTTGTGCTCGATATATATTTTTAAAATATATATGATATCACTAGCAGTAGGCAATCTAGGTGTCCAACTATAATGACTTATGCAAGCCATTCGGGATACCCGACTTGGTGAATAGGTTGCCGACGACTCTGATTTGCAATTCTCAGGTTTTAAAATGAATGACCGACTACTCTAAAATATCAAAAATCACCAACAGCCAGAAACCCAACAATATATAATAATTCAGATAAAAGTATGTTAAAAACGATGATTAATTTTTGAGAATATAACGAAATATTATTTCATAAAATATACTATCTTGAAAGATGTTCAAAAATATAAGCATGGAAAAAAATTGCTGCGAGAGTAAGAAGAACAACAGAGTTTTTTTACTTATTTCTAAGTATATAGAGGCAAAAAAATGAAAACATTCATTTGATTTAGATTCAAATCGAAAACCACAATTCAGAAACCAAAACCAATTGCATAACAACCATGTGCTGATCAAACTACAAGTAAGTAAGTAATAAGTACTACATGTAAGAAATATTTTTTTAATGAAATTGATAGCTACATACTTCAAACAATAATGTTTTTCATTGATTACAAAATAAAGCTTTGAAGATAAATTGGAACTATGAATACTTCTAAATGTAGGCCAGCTGATGTTGCTTCTGTAAAAAAGATGTGCATAAAGAAAAGAATATCGTTGGCAGTATCTTCTACGTTATTTATTACCATGCATTTGTTCACTAAAGAAAGAGTGCTCTCGCTATTCGTGCATGTGATTCAAATTCATTGTTGTGTTATTTACCCTTGTCCATATCAATGGGCGGGCCTCCGACGCTTTTACTGAGTCTGGGGTCGGTCACCGTAAAGTAAATCTTCTGCTTGACGCCCGGCAGGATCGCGTCCGGGGGAATGAGAAGGGACACTCCCCAAGCCCTGTCTTCGAGTTCGCCGCCTTCGTTATCGAATATCCCCCAAGTGGTGCAAGGTCCGTCGGGCCCCCCGATTTTCCCCTTCTGCCCCACTGCTAATAAATCTACATCCATGTGCAGGGGTCCGGTGATTACGGTCGTGTCGTTTTGACCTTCGCTGCTGCTGTCTCCGAATCTACCCGATCTATTATTGCATTTGAACGTGGGAAACGTTTCATTGTTTCTTCGTTCCAAATCCTGAGAAGTGTAAGGCGTGCTCTGCGGCTTCTGATCGAATTGCATGCTGCATTCTGATTCATAATGCGTTTCCATAGACGTGGCTGAGTTGTAAGCGGGGGCCGCCTTTGGATGAATTTCATCCGATACGTATGTCGCTTTTACAGGTAATCTCGGTTTGTATATGGGTTCACCTTTTAAAATATTTGCTTCTACAGTTAAGTTACACTGTTTCTCATTATCAGTCTTCGGCTGATTGATTCTTAGAGCGTCGAAATCTATGCCCGGACGCATGGGATTCAGATTATGTTGAGAGAGAGCTTCTTGCTTAGATTGATAAAGCGATTCACGCCTCGATAAGTGTGCTACATCGCTCAGGTCATACGGGCTTCGGCGAATATCAGAATCATTTTTCTTCAAAGAATTATTTTGATCTTTGACTTCACTGTGAGACTCGTATATTGTAGCATCTTTTATATCTCGTTTCGACACGTACACCGGTTCATGGGAGCAATTGCCATCCATTGCTGCGGCTATTTCTCTCCTAGACTGGTAAATTTTCTCTTTTTTCGCTTGGTTACGAAGCCTTATGACTTCAAATTTATCTTCCGTGTGCTTATTTCCTTCCTTGCTAGCTAGAAGTGCAGCTTTTTGGTTAAGAATCTCTTGCTTGGTGACATAAGGACTTTCAATTATTTCATTTGAGGAACACGGATGTTGGACGGATGACGAAATGTGTTCACAAGTGCACGGAACCTGATTTAAAGAATTAGATTTATATTCTGCAGGCGCATGAAGATCTGTTAATGGTTTTACATGTAATTTTGGAGTGTACAGGCTTTCAGCTGTCGGTGTGAATTGTTTTTCCAATAATAATTCTGATCGTGTAGCATAAGGACTTTCACCGATGCGCAGTGTTGCAAAATCGTTGGCGAGGGTACATTGATCATTGTAATTTGATTTAATAGAATTGTTAACATTATCATCGTATCTCTGTTTGATGGCTTCTAATCTGCAACCGTATGAATTTTCATTAAATGATCGTGTAACGACAGATTTATCTCTAGACGTGTATAAACTATCTGAATGCGGTCTGAGCTGATTCATTTCATCGCGAGACGAATATGACGATTCAGAACAGTGCCTGTGCCTCCGTACTTCAACATTGGTCGGATATGAATTTTCAATCGACAATGTATTCTGTATTATTTGATTTGCACAGTTTTGAGGTGAGAGCCTCACGTTTGATACTTGCTCTCTAGTTGCATAGAGACTTTCAGAACAAATTCTTTGCTTGAGCATTTCTTGCTTGCTTTTATATACGCCTTCCGCTGCTACTCGCTGCCTCACATTTTCATTAGCGGAGTGAGGACTTTCAGAACCTGATCGTTGTCTAATCATTTCCCTTTGCGAAGCGTATGGACTTTCACCCGTTAATCTCTGTTTTAGCATCTCTTCTTTTGTACCGTACGGGTTTTCAGATGTTAATCTTTGCCTAAGCATTTCTTCTTTAGATGCATAAATACTCGGCGGTGAAAATCTTTGCCTCTGCACGTCTTCTCTATTGCTATATGGAGATTCAATCTGCGCACAACCAGCTTTCCCATAAGGACTCTCTCTAGTTTTCTCTCCGCAGCATTCTTGCCTAGAGGCGTAATTCGCTTCACGGTGACTCAATATTGCATTTTTTGTAGCATATGGACTTTCCGTTTTTCGCCCTTGGGCCAATTCCTCCTTGGTAGAGTAAACAGTTTGGTGTGATTGTTGCAACCTATCCTCTATAGAAGTCAAAGCCAGCTGTTGATTTATGACTTCTTGTCGTGATGCATAAGGACACTGCGTCTGTCTCATTATGACTTCTTGTCTACTGGCGTAAGTAGAGTCAACACCGGATATAACTTCGGATCTACTCGCGTACGTTCTTTCAGGCTTAGGAACAATACCGTAGATAGCTTCGGTTTTAGATTGCAAGACGGGTTCACCCCCGGGAACGGGCTGAGGTTTTGGATAAAAAGGTTCATGTTTTATTTCTGTTCTGCGCTGATATATCGGATCGATAGCCGTGATCATATTAAAATGTTTGAATTGATGGCCGTACACGCCGCCTCTACGATTATAATCGATCAAAGAGTTTTGCCTGCGAAGAACTGGCTTGACTTTCGTCTCCGTTTCCATGTCGCACAAAGAATTTTGTCTCCGAAGATTAACGGCCTCCAACAACCTTTGATTCGGCTCTCCGGTGTTACTATTCATTCTATTCTGTTCATTGAACGAGCTCTGCCGTTTAAGTATAGGTTTGAGAGGTATTTTATTATCACATGAAGAATTACTGCGGAATAAACCTCGCGATTTATTTCTACCAGAATCAAATTCGGCAGCCGTGAGATCGGATTTTTCTCTTCTCAGAATTGGTTTTGATTTTGTTTCTGTCTCGCACATAGATTGGTGTTTCGAGGCTTTCTTGAATGATTTGGATCTGAATAAATCCAACGTTATGCTTCGAAGGAAGGAAGATTTTTTGGAAAGTTTCTTTTTCGGTTTGGGGGTGATGTTAGCTTCATTTTCGTAACTCTCGATCAAGTCGTCGGCCGGGCTACGGGATTAAACCCAAAGAAATACTGTTCAGGTATCTTAGAAAATCAAATAGTTTTGACGTGACAAGAATACTGTGCAGTAAACTGATCACTCGAATCCGATATTTTGTACTTTTGAATATAAATTTAAATTGGATGTACGTGTTTGGAAAATATAACTCTATTATCTCTGTCATAATAAATTACAGGAAAAATTGTGATGAGCATTTTAAGTGTGTATTTAATCAGGCTTATAATTAAGGAGAGTAATTCATTCAAAAAATTGTCAATTGAATTCAATTGAAAACAATAATAATGAAATAATTGTACAACGCAAGGTGAACATTGTTTGCATGGATTCAATGAAACATACATATAAACTATCTTTACATTAAACTATCTTGACATTAAAATTAATTTACCCTTTCTTGAAACACAGTGAGTAAAAATATCAAAGCAATGACAAAAAGTATTGGAGGTTTTCATGTAATTTGATCGGTCCAAAATGAGGAAACTCATTCGCTAACAATGTGTTATTTTAATTCCAAACATGAACAGAACATAATAGACCCATTTCAAATTGAAAAGTTTCAATTGGATGAACGGAATATGGAAATGCACTAAGATGCAGACACATCAGCCAAAACCCGCTCGAGATAAATGTGCAAAATTATATTAAATGTAATAATAAAAAAACCACCAAGTGAAGCCAACATAAAGAGAGAATATCCCAACAAGGATTACCAACAATATTGTAAGTAAATAAACGAATGGATACAATGAATTTTGTACATTAAGTATATATTATATGGACAGCAAAATTACAACGAGCGCTGCTAAACTAACGATGTCCCAAAGTGTTTGTTAGTCGTTTTAAGCAATGAGTGTTTGCATGTTAGAGCAATGTAAGGGCCTATGAATATATAAAAAGCATGCAACAATTTTGGCAATGTATTTTATTGATGGTTAAAGTTTCAATATTGCCACAAAAAATATATGACATACTGCACCGCATGAAAATAAAATATTTTATAAGCTTCATTTCTTGTTGATAAAATTTTAGGTATGATTTGAATTACCAAAAATAATTCTTAATCAAGATCGCATTTGACAAAAGATGGGAACAGTGTCAAAGCAAACTTGTCTTAATAATTTTTGTTCTAAAGATTGGATTTTAGCTTTTGCAATGTATTGAACATAGTGAAATTTTCAAAGCCCGAGGAAATTTTGCTATTTCAGGTGACTATGAGATCTCCAAAAAAAATCTCTATCTAATATTTTTCAACTTCTACCAGTCAACATGGTAATTTGACTTTTAATGACCCTGTAGCCAAATGGTCAATGCTCTTGCATCTACAGGTTAATGTACAAATGTTTTCATAAATTGATTTATAGTTTTATATTCAATGTATGTGATGTTTACATTCCCTCCCAACCATCTGATCTTAAAAACAGGGTATAGCGAAAGTTTTTAGCTATCTACTAGTCCACTTCTTAGCCTCAGATTGTTACCCTCTCTGAAAACGAGAGGTTGAGTGACTCTCGTAAAACGGCTTTTGTTGAGATGCTCCATTAAGAATTCACTTGGGAGCAGATAGGATTAAAAAAATCTGGATTAGGACATGACCAATCGCAATCCATAGATTAATATAGTCAAATTTGAATTGTTGAGATTTTGTACAATTCCATGTTTTCGTCACCAATGATCCGGGTTTTGCCTTTGGGCATCTTGAGGCATTCAAGCACACGAATGAACTCAAACTGACAGTCAGTTAGAGCGGCGAAAGCCGGGTCGTTGTTGACGAATTATATGGAAATGTACAAAAGCTCAACAATTCAAATTTGATATTGAAATTCCATCAAGCACCCTCAGTTGATATCTTTAATTATAATAACATAGTCAAATTTGCACCTTCTAAGCAGTTAGAAGCTGAAAAACATTAGTAGTAGAGATATAATCACCAGCTGTAGCAAAATTTTCCCATGTAATAGGTCTGTTTTTAAGAATAATTTACCATATTCAATATTTAATAATGAGCATCCAATAAAAAATTATGCTTCACAAATTCTTCTTCAATTATAAGTCTCAAAAACTAAAATAGTAAATTTACAATGCAGTTTGACAGATGAATTCAAATAATAAATAAAAAATTTCACTCAATTGTCGATTTCACATTTAGGTAGCAAGATGCAATACTTACGAACACTTTTGTACTGTTTCCTAAATTTAATGAATAATTGAATGAACCTTTTTAAAATGTATAATGAATAACATAAAATTAATAAAAAACAGCTGTAATGGCCAATCAAAAGTTCAAAGAATCAACTAACCTTATATTGTGCATGTGTTGTGGTTTTCTATACAGTTCAAATGCTGATCCTCTCTGTTCGCGACTTCCAGCTAAATCTATAAAAACACAATAATTAAGCAAAAGTAATTAAGGCGAGAAAACATTGTAACTAATTTAGATTAATAACATGTTACTTACCAATAAGATGCGGAGTGGTGGCATGAGGGGGTCCTCTCAGATGCGGGGGTGGACCGGCGTAGGGCGGGGCTTGAGGCGGCGGCTGGCCTCCATACATACTTTGCTATAATACAACACAATTCAAACAAATTAGTTACCAAATTGTATGAATTCAAATAAAAATATTATTAAATGTGCAAAAAGCTTTCACGTTTGGAGACACTGTACTTTCAATAGCATGAACCCTGAATAAATAAATAAAATAAATCCATGTATATTTTAATACTGTGAAACTATCGAGGCTAAGGCTTTATCCAAAAAGTTCCTACCTACCAACTTCTGCCAGTACGGTGATGATATTCCAATACATTATTAAATATACAACGCATTTGAACTGCAAAGCAAATATATAGGTTGCCGTCAAATGCCCTTAATTTTCATTAATTCCAAACAGTAATGGGTATGGTATGTAGAAAAATGAGTGAATATATAATGCAAATATGATAGTAAAATTTGTTTGATTTCAAGTGGCGAGATCTGGTTACCTGGTGTGAATGTGGGGCCGGGTGATAGGGTGGTGCAACAGTATTAGGACCTGGATGCGAATGACTGTGCGCGTGTGCTACTCCCCCTTGCGACCAATTGCCTGCCCCACCTGTTCCTCCGCCGGGCCGATTCATAGCCGAATAGCCGTAACCGTTCTGCGGACTTCCTGGACCTCCGGAGTTGGTCATATTTGGATTTTGGTTGGGAAGCTGATTCTGGTTGTGATTTGAACGACCATTCATCATTTCCATGCTCTGCAAGAGGTAATTAAATAGCCTTCCTTAGAGTTTCTATAATCATCACTTTTGATAAAGAAATATAATCACGATTGCAAAGGACACTTTGTGTATGAGCATTACATCAATTTGTCAATGACCGTTGACAACTGATAAAAAATCGTAGCTGGATCTGTTAGTGCATGATTGCAATGAAATATTTTTCGAAATCAGAATGAACAGTATGGGGGTAAATTTTTAAAACCGTCCAAATATATGAACAAGAAATCAATGCGAATGTGATGGAAAGGCCTGATTTTCACTAGGAACATGTTATGATTTCATATTCAATATTACTTTATAAGTTCTATGTACCTATTTTTTTGGTGGACATTCATTATAATACTAGTTGAATACCGTTTAAATTATCAACAATAGCATGATAATACAAAACAAAAATTCGAGCATCAAGTCAAAATGTTCAGGATGAGCATTGGGGTACCCAAACGTGGGGTATCCTCAACAAAAGTGGCCAAGATGAAAACTTCGGAAAATTTAGAAAAAAAGTGGCATAGCTTTTTATATTTCAGTACAGTAAGTATTATAAAAAATGTTTTACCCCATTTCCAACACTGTAGCTTTTGGCGTGATGAGGTTGAGGTCCTGGATCATTCCCTGGTGGTCTGTAGTGTTTAGGTTTAGGTGGAGGAACTGGTTTGTAAAGGGCAGCACCCCCTGCTTTTCCCAAACTTCCTATTAATTCGTTTGGTCCTGTGCTGTTACGGTTACTGCTGTAATAAGAAAAAAAAATGATTACGATAGAAAAAATTTTGAATTGATTGAATTACGATTTACTTAACAGAACGCCATTCTTTCTTCTCATTATTAAAAAAAAACTGTATATAATATTCTCCCAACCAACCTGTATTTACTATAATCATTAGGATGGGGTCTAGCCTGAGCTGGCGGTGCTCCACCCCTTCCGTAAGCAGCTGGACCTTGGTTTTGCGTGGGACTTCCGATTGGGGGAGCCCCGTAAGGAATAGCAGTTGATTCTCGAGTGCCGTATAAACTCGAAGAGTTGACGGAATCCATAGGTACTCCTCCAGAATGTCTCTGTTGAGGACTTCCAATGGGTGCCGCATCGTATTTGCTGCAATATATCATATGTTAGTTCATAATAAATAGCAGCTTTCCATTTTCAGTACATTTATTTCTTAAATATTTTGTTGAAACAAATACCATAACAAGGCCATGGAAAGATCAAAAGGCTATGTTATGTTAGCTGTAACACTTATCACCCAAATATTAAGTAGGTAAATATTAAATGCATAAATAATTAATCAGAGTGGTTGTTTAAAGCTTACGAACTCTGAAATAGATTTACTAAACTTAAAAAATTCTCATTGAAAAGGTGTCTTATGCGTAACACCATTGCAAGGAACAGTCGTTATTTCAATAACTATTGTGACAAATAGGGTAATTTGTAATATTTTGTGAAAATTACAATATAATGTATTATTTGCCCTGATAAAAATGCTAACCTTCTACAAAATAAGGGTAAACTACAACTTCAAGCTTAAAGCAAATAATGCTTACCTTTCAGGTCTTGGCCCCACTTTGAGATCATCAGGTGCATTGGGGCCAAGTCTGGCACTAGCCATCGCTAAAGCGGTCGCTGCAAGTCCACTCGGTGCGTAAGAGTCGTATGAGGACATGCTGTCGTAGGAATTCTGCAATATGAATTGAGAATGTTTGAATTATTGGTTACGAAATTGACTGAACAAGCCATTCACAGAGTGATGTCAACTGACTATCAGACAGAAAAAGTGCTTTACTTAATACTGCGTCTACAATAAATCTCGACATTACAGGTGACAATTTTTTTAATATCTTCCTTTATAATAATTTAAGACATCGACTGAGGGTGCTTGATGGAACTTCAATATAATAGTCGTGTGCTCGAATGCCTGAAGATGCCGAAAGGCGAAACCCGGGTCGTTACTGACAAAATACATAGAAGTGTACAAAATCTCAATAACTCAAATTTGATCTTCCTTTATTTTCAAGATAAACAGTTACCAACCGTATTATTTAAGTGTCGGTGCCTGTCGAGAGATCCTTGAGCTGTGTTCGCTTGCCGGTCGGTTCCAGGAACGCCCGGTGTTGCTGCATCTACATCCGTACCTCTCGGACTACCGAATAGTCTTTCTTGTGCGCTGGGACGATTATTTGACTAAAAAGAAATGTATCTCGGTCAACTACTTACTTCATATTCACAAATTGAGTTAGATTAGAGGAGAATAATGATGAATACAATAAACAACATTTCTAGATATGCAGCTAATTGATATAATGTTAACATTAGTATAAATATTCTCATTTTCTAAAAAAAATCTGCTTACTCTGCTATCTAATTTGAATACATAGAAAAAATAAAATGAATGTACAGTTTTATAAAAAAATAATGCATTCAGCTGATTATTAACTATGTTTTTCTCTTATTGTGTTCATAGTATTCCTGATTCCTTAAGAGACCTAAAGACAGGGATTGGATTGAATTTGAAAGTCTTGAAAAAGTCCTCAATTTGTAAAATCTCATAAAATGAAAACATGCCAAAACAATGATTCGATGCTTTACCTGTGAATGATGCCTAAGCGTTGGTGGGTTTCTTCCTGGAATAGGTCCAGGTAAGAGAACTCCTCCTGGTGGTTTCACACCCCTATCTATCCGAGGTGGTAAGTCTGGTACTGGAATACAAAAATAAACTCCGATTTAAAACAGATTATATTGCAACTGTGGAAAGAGTCTTCATAGTATTTTTTCAATACAATCATTGGGCACATTCTTTATCAGCAAGTATCGGAAAGAAAATATATTTATTTCAGATATTTATAACAACTGTTTGACGAAATCAAAATGTAATGATAAAAATTAGTCTTCTGTTTTAGTTCAATCAATTATTGGATTCACAAATAATAATCGAGAATGCGGTGTTGAGACGGTTAAATACAGTTACCTAAATTATTATTATACGTTTGATAATATTTCATCACTAGTCTTAAAACAAAAAGGTACACAAAGTTTACGTTTTTTAAAACCAGATTTGTCAGAAATATTTCTACTAACCGTGACCATACATTCCTTGAGGTGATTGCGGTGGAGAGTGTGGCATTGATGATCGGCCATACGGTCCGTTTTCAGAATCTCCTGGGGGCCCTGCCGCACCTTGCGGAGAACCGATTCCCTGTCCTGGTCCCCCGTTGCCTCCATTCGATGAGAAGCCATACTTGCTGTCACCGTAGCCGCTCTATTGAAAAAAAATTGCTACTTTATTTATTAATGAAACAAAAACATGAATTCATCCGTAGAAAACATATATTTAGATTATGATTGTAGATTCCGTGTTGATAAATCAGTAGTTTTGATTATTGAAGACATTAATAATTTTCAGATGACTTAGTTAGTATTCACATATTCCTGTTCCGCCCACAACATTCAAGCAAAGCTTTGGTTTTACATATTATGTCGACTTTATTGTTGCAGATGGTGTTATTAGAGAGATTAAGCATTCATCACAATGATTCTGTTCACCAAACACCATGAATAAGGAAATTACGTATTTAAGAGGATTCCTGGAATTCAAAAGACAATTTTGAAGTTTTGATTAAAACCCCATAATTAAAATTATAGGTTCTTACTGTTTTAAATGAAATGATAAGAACATACAACTAATCATTTAATAACCATATTTAACCAAATATAAGGCAGAGTTTTTTTCGAAAAATTTGCATAGAAAAAATCTACTGTCAGAATGTTTCAGACTTCAAAAACAATGAGGCTATATCAATTCAATACAGACATAATTTCTAAAAAAGTTTAATTAACATATTCTAGCAATAGCTTGGATGAATCTATGTTTTCAATGGATTCGGTGGTCTTTGTGAAAATTCTTTTTGCATATAAAATTATATTAAATAACGAATCTATGTGATAACATATTAAAGAAATGTTTACGAGGGAAACGAAATTCAACAAAATTGATGCTACCTAATGTCATATTTAAATTGTTGAGATTTTGTATATTTCCATGTACTTTGTAACTAACGACCCTGGTTTCGCCTTTCGGCATCTTCAGGCATTCGAATTCATTCGTGTGTGACAAAATACATGAAAATGTACAAAATCTCAACAATTATTTGACATTAAAATTCCATCAAGCACCCTCGGTCGATGTCTTAAATTATTGCTAAGTAATGTGTTATAATAAACTAATTTACATAAAACTGATTGAATTAATTTGGTACTTCATCTCTTGTCGGTTACATAATAAAATCAATTGAATATCGGTAGTGGGTTATTAGTTTTTATTTATTTTAACTTAACCGTTATAACAAATATCTCATTTTCAATATTGATGAAGAACATTATTCAGACTTTCTCAAAAGTGATGAATTGCTCTTATATTTGGATGAATAAAGTAAATAGTGAATAAAAGATGTCTAAAATAAGGTATATCGAATACGTAACGTCACATTCATCATGCATACTGACCGTATAGGGGGGAGGAGGCGGTACCATCTCCCCCATTCCGGCTATGGCGATGCTATCCCTCTCGAGGTTGTCCTGCGTGGTGGCCACCGAGGGATCGGAGGAAGCTCTCATGAGCCGCGGACCGCTGGTTCCGCCGCCCACTTCCACGTCACTCTCCGGACTGGACGCGTACGAGAGACGGGAAGACTCGTGCGACGAAGACATCGGGAATAGGAAGTCGTCGGACAGCGGTTCCGAACGCTGGGCGGGCAAAAGGAGCGCAGCCGCAAACGCAAGCCGGTTAAGACCATTAGTTCAGACAACACACACGACACAACACACTACGACAATAACTGGTATGGTATGGAAGTTCGAGGGATACTGGCGCATGTTCGGAACATTTTAGAATATATTAAGCAGAAGCTATCTCACAAATTAAATATTTTTTAAATATCTATATTTCATAAGAAATTATAGCAAATTTTTGATAGCTATTGTTTTTAAAGAAATACAATTTGAAAAACCTAAGTAATTTTTTTCTCATTGACAGCATGCTTAACAATTTTTGATTCTCAAAGATTAGCAGCTTTATTAGAATTATTACTAGACTATAACAAATAAATAAAACACAGTTCAGTATTTTGAATAATCTTCAGTACTAAAAAGTGATTTAGAACATACACCATGGTATTCCTCGACATTGTAAAGTAAGAAATCGGTTAAAATGGCTATCGGTAATATTTGATAGTTTTATAAGAAATAACACTCCGTTTAGATAACAAAACACATTCAAATAAACAGAATTACAAAGAAAAACAATACATGTTTGCAAAATTTATTAGTGTTTTTGTCAGTGTCTATTGAGGAGTGTTATCTCTTATAATTTTATGTTGAAGATCACGTGGATGGTCATAAAATTAATGTAAATTATACACACTTAAAGAACGTGTATAGAAACAGATGATTATGGTAGTAAAATTATTTTAGAAAGAAAAATAAAATCAATGAAAAGGCCTGGAACAAAATTAATAGATTCTTCCACAAACATTTTATATCCGTAACTATATACCTAGCAATAAACATTTAATTCAAATGGGACTAGAATATTAAAGCGTTGATTACATTTTTACTATTAAAAGACTATTTGGTAATAATATATTAATATTTCTTTGGTTTATTTATATATTATCGTTTATTAATCTCTATTACTCTAAAAATATTAATAATTATTATATTTACTTAACAAATAAATATTAATAAGCACAAGCAGTGGATGGCATTGTCGCTGAGCACAAATATAAACAAAATTATTTAATAATGACTATTATAAATGTGATAGATTGACAAGTTTGAATATCTTGAATTAGTATTAACAAGATATGTGGCATTGGTAGCATATTCAATAACAATTTCACTAAAGTGCACACTAGATGTTTTCAATAATTATTTTTATATTGATGAAATCTCAATATGATATATAACTGTCAATCTTTAATGAATTGACATACAACACAAACAAAGAGTTGGCGCAAGTAAATAATCAAACGTATCCAAGATATTGCTCAATGACCGGACCTCCGATTTGGGAAACGTTTTGCGCAGATGTTGTCACATTATTATCTCGCGCGTCAAGATCATTATTATTGTCATTATTTTCAGCGGAATCATCATCCGACTCATCGTCATCATCGTCTGAGAGAATATCTTCTCCGTCCGCAATCGGAGGCTCGCTCTTCGATCTGTCTTCGATAACGACTACCGCACTCTGGGGAGCCGCATTCCGGCTATTACCAGGAGCCGTGCCAATGTTACAGTGGCAGCCTGAAACAGTGCACATTCTATTTTCCATAATAGTTTCATTGTCACTCAGGGTTGGCAACACTGATGAAGGCCTACGTGGCATTCTACCCATACTTCGAAAAACAGGACTCTCCATTACGCTGTGAGGCCTATAAGGCTGAGCTTGATACAAGTTATCATCGCCAAATAGATTAGATAAGCTATTGTTATTGCGTTGCGGAGATGAAAAGCGTTCACGGTTGTTCGGTTCGGCCAAGCAGGACTGGTTAATAATTGACGATGCCTGGTTATAATAATAGGGAGAATTGTTATTTCGGAACGGACGGTACACAGAAGAGGCGCTGTATCTGTTATAAGCTTTGGCCTTTTGGTGGAGAGGATAAGACAAAGCGTGATTGTGACGCGAATAGTAAGGAAAGGAATACTTTTGAGGATAACTCATTGCCGGGTTGGACGGATATAAAGCGAGCGGGGGCGGGAAATATATGTCCGACACCATTTCAAAGCGCTAGAACCAAATAAAAACAGATATGTCACAATGGGGTTTGTATATTGGTTTAATACTTAAAAGATTTGTGTGCTTTTAATTTATAAGATATTTCAATGAATATAAAACAAACCATACAAACATATCGATCCAATGGTTTTCTCAAAAACCATGACGTTGGCTTAATTTACAAAACTACACTGGAGCAAAATGTTAGGAAAAAATGAATACCGACAAAATTGATTCCTCCTAATGCATTTGTGATGAAGTGAGAAAGGCTCACAGCATACACCTCATATGTATGTATTTTACAAGTCGAGTTAATAATATAGCCTTATACAATACATCTTGTTCACTTTATAGACATTAAATAAATGAAATAATAGAATTACGAGGAAGTTTTCTTTACGCCTCCTAAGATAAATGATATATCATATAAACTACAATCATTACAAAACATCACAATCCATAACAATCCGAAACATAACATGGATAGGAATAATTAATAATAATTTTTTGTCAATACAGTTCATAATTACCAAAAATTGTAACTAACCTTAGTTTCAGATATCCACAGCTGTTGAACTTGACTTCTTTGAACGAGATCTGTGAGTTTGGTATACCAGGTTGTAGCTGTCGCCTCGTTGAGGCCAACGGTTTGGCTGAACACGTGTCCCCAGACTCGGTCCATTCTTTGGCATTGCTCTAACAGTTTCTTCGAAGACTTGTGTGCAGACCTGAATAAAAATTATCAACAACAATTAAATTAACTATCAAAAATGATCTGGCATCAACGAAATACATTATTAGTATATTTAACTTACTTGGGAATACCCTGCCGAAGTTGTTTGATGATTTGTTTATTGTCAGCCTTCAGGAATACGACGATGGGATAAAATTGTGCATAGTTAAGTCTGTCGACTGCGTTAGGTGTTATGTCCAACAGAGCATGCTTTCCACGGTCCATTATGGCACGAATTCCTGATAATCTGATGATACCTGAGGTACTTTTGGTTTTCCCATCATCCATTGTGCTGTCCAACTCTGTAGATTTAAAAAATGCATCAGAATCTGATATAACCTTTTGAATGCTTGTATATTACTTTTAATGTGTAGGTTTTTTTTTGAATGTGGTATTGAAGATGGATATATAATGAAAATATTGTATTGACCCAATGTATTGATTGAGATTTTCATAAATTTGTAAACTTACGTGGTGAGGTGAACTTTTCAGGATAATCTCTGAGCAATTTCTCTCGTGCCAAATCAGCGATAGGTCCAAACAGAACAACCGGCCGGACAAATCCAGGATGCTTTAGTACTACTCTTTCATAAGCGGGGAATTTTGATATGCTATCGGAAAACACCATATCATCCCAGTGTTCCTAAAAAAAAACATAATTAATATCATATTAAATTAATATCTGGTACCAGTGCAGTGATTGAAGAATTATTTAAGATGCCTCACCTTTCCAAGTGATTTTGAGCGTCTATGTGTGGATCTTCTCCGTCTGAAGAAGCTTCCTCTGGATTCTGAATTGCCAGTTGTAAGTTCTTTTTTGGTTGCATTGAATTGTGCGGTAGCTAATTCTTCAGCTCGAGCTTTATTAGGAATAATTCCCTTCTGTACTTCCTGATTATTACGACCTGTAATATAAAAATGTAATTTATTGTAATTGTTTTTAATTTGGAAAATAAATTAAAACAGATTTTCCACATACAGTGATCATATACATTTTATTTTTTAAGGGACAAAGTTCAAGCAAATAATAAATGCGGGAAACCCAAAACAGTTAATATTTGCAAATACACACCATTTGGTAGAATGTTTTTTTAAGTACAAAAAGACTAAAACTAACCTATTCTATAGACTTGCCACGCTCCAACAGTCCCGTTGTGCAACGTGTCTACAACATGAAACACATCTCCACTTCGGAATGACATTTCTCCTTTAGTAGCTTCAGCGTAGTGGAAATGACATTTTATATGAAATGAGTCACCTGGAAAACAATAAAATAATATGAGTCGCTATAAATCAAGTATGCCCTTCTACAAAAACAAAAATATTTCTTTCACTGCTTTCGCATATAGCAAAAATGTTCTAATACTTGTCAACACATTATGCATAGTAAAGGTATTAATAACTGTTTTTTTGAATGGTAGTTATCTAAGGCAATGCGCTGTGAGATCACCCCAGTTGTGCCGTGGCAGAGTACGTCCAAAACAAGAAAAAAGCGAGTATTTTTATATCAGAATAAAATTAAAGTCATTCGGGGGCAAAGAGTTCCGTTTAAATTATTCTCGTTGAAACAAAAATTGTATTATTTTGGTATTTAATGGCAAATAGTATTGCAAAAGCATGGATAGTGCAACTGAAATTATGGGGAATAAAATGGGGTTTGCCTCATGTGTGAATAGAAAAAATTCTCTTTGTTACATTTTGCCATGTGGTGTGCCGCGAACTATTAATGACTGCTTAGGTGTACGTGAGTAAGAAAAGGTTACTGATCTAAGCTTGAAGTATCTTATGTGGATTGCTTTAAGTTGTTTTCACAAAAAAGCATCTACAGAAGGTACAGGTGGTCAGATATAGAGTTGAGTGTAATATAATTGACTAATTCCAATAAATATTTAATTTTTACACAGTTTGACAATCAGTGCTGTTTCGAAATAGTTTTACACTAGATATAATCCATTGTCCATTTCAGTTCCCACATCTTAATTTTTTTCATGGTTATTTAAATAATCATATTGACTAATTAATGTACGGGGATGTTTTTACACAGAGTAGTAAGTTATTCCCTGTTTTACTCCGCATCAGTGGGAATGATTCCCTGTGAGCAATTTTTTTAAATTTTGTTTCTCAATAAAAACCAGAGAGCTAACAGTGGTTGATATTTAGTGACTTAATGACAATGATGAATATCTCACTTTTGAAAACCTATGGTAACACATTTTTTGTGTTTACAGTTAGTTTAATACCGTATAGCAATGACTGCAATCTTAATATTCATCAAAAAACTTACCTCTCTGTTGGGCCGAAATGGATTGATATTCTTCGGGTGAATGTTGAACTATTAAATCTATTTGTTCTTGAAGACTCAGTAAGAACAGCACAGCCTCTTCTCTGGTTACACCTTTCATTTCCATATCATTCACCTTAAAATCAACAGAAAAAGTTTTCAATATGTTTACACATGGTGTCAATAATATTTAAAAACTTCAGAAGCTTCGATACCCAAATTTTCTTACATTTCTAGTGTTTTAGATTCTATCGTACATTAACTTTGCATAGTGTCACGATAATTTATTTTTACACCTACATCTTACGAATTTGTTCAACATCAATAGAATACATCCAGTATTGGATATTTCCATTTTTGAAATTCAAGATGTTTAGTAAGTATTTACTACTGATTTGTTTTTCATAAAGAATATAGCAAAATATGCAGACTCGAATTGAAAGAACAGATCTGATTATTGTCAAAATATTTTGAAGAGAATCATCATTGAGACAACGAAATTCATCAGTGATGAATACTGAAACCTGTCTTGGTATTTGTAAAAAAAATATGTAATTTGCAGCCCTGAATATAATATATTGTTCTAGCATAATGTTGTATACCTTACATTTTTAGATAAAGATAAACAAAATTCATTCAAATATAAAGGTATAACTTCGTTTGTAAAGAAGGTTTTATGTAAACTTATGAAAATACCTTGAGAATATTGTCTCCAGGAGTGAGTCCTTGAAGTGAAGCTGGACTGCCAGGTTGAACAGCAGATACAAATATGCCTGCTTGGTTTCCACCCGTCAGTCTCAGTCCGACAGATCCTTCCTTTTGGAAGCTAATTAGGCGAGGTTCGCTCCTAGAAATATAATTAATGATATTAGAAAAGTTCTAAAAAAAATACATGCAATTTTTGCATAAGGTTTGCTTTATTTTAATGTTATAGAATAGTTTTGTTACACAGGTCAGGAGCCAGGTATATCACATGTCACAATTAAGATAAGAAGTCTCGTCAAGGCTCAAATGATAATCGTTTATTGTAAAGTGTAGAACACATTTTGTAGTTTCAAGTAAAGTAGATAAACACAGTAAAACATGAAATGTACAATAAGAGTAAAGTTGACAAAGAGTTAATCCGTAGAGATCGAAGATGTAGGTATCTGACAATGGATCAGATGTTCAGAGGATTTTGAATCTGTGGAGTCGTATCAGGCGAGAACAGATCAAACAGCGGAGGCAGTGCTCCATCTGAAGATAGTTTCAGTATGCTGTTATCCGTAGGACTTTATTCATCGGGGACCGATCTAACTGAGGATGCAGTGTCCAGCAAGGATGGTTTCGATTGATTGGTATCCGTAGGATTTTACTAATCAAGAACCGATCTAACTGAGGATGCAGTGTCCAGCAGAAATGTTTTCGATAATAAAAAAACCGGACGATTACCAAATTGGTTAGGAAGCTTAGACGCCAGAGGAACCAGCCAGTCATCAGTAGCTTCGAAGCAGTGTGACGATTGTTTGAAGAAATAGGGTATATATAGAATTTCAACAACACAGTACATGCGCCTTTTAATATAAGACAAAGACACCATCTATTATTTACAGCGAAAAGGTGGTAAATTAAATAATATTATTAAATCTAGCTAGTGACATCTATATGAAATCATCGCACGATATAATGTTTATCAAAATCATAGACTACTAAGCAATTATTATAGTTAGCAGCTTACGTTGGTTTGTTTCTTTGGCTCAAAGGGTCTTCTTCGTATAATTGTCTTCTACTGCTATAATAATCTGAAAAGAAAATAAAACATGTATTGATTCATCAATGTGGAAATAGAAAAAAAGCCCAATAATCGTAATTCACAATGAAATAAAATTATTATTCAATTGAATGTTTTTATGAAACCTTATGAATATTAGCATTGTTTAAAATTGTATTTATTTATCGAACCTTCGGGTCTTGGAGGTGGCGGTCTAGGTGGATGATGGTGATGTGGTGAGGCGGGAGGTTCGTGTGTAGCGGGTAATGGTCCGCGAGATCTCCCGCCACTTCCCGCTCCCCCACCCACTCCACCCGCTGCTGGGCCGCCGCCACTATCACCAATTAGGGTAGATCTGGAGGGTGGGGCTACATACAGATTTTGTCCTGAGTAGGAGTTTAATGCATCAGATCCTATGAAAAGAAATTTTATAATTATTGAGCATTGTTTACTATACAAAACGATAAGAGCTATTGTGATGCGATGATAGTGACTTCCATTACTCTCCATGTAATAAATACAATGAGAAAAAGAATGCCATGGATAAAAGACGATTAATCATTCAGTTACTTATTCCCATTTGTATTTATGTAAAAAAAAAATATTTCGTAATGTTAAAATTGATGAGAAATATCAGCCACAAAATAGGAAAAAAGCGTTTTAAATATTTAAAAAATACACTACTTATAAATAAAAAGGTATGAAATTGCTCATTTCGCAAAATGAAGTAGTTGCTAAGTTGACAACATGGAGAAACTAACATGGAACTAACAAACAATCAGATTATAACATTTATAAACAGCAAACTAATGATTATTACTAAATGAAAATTATTAGATAAATGAAAACAGGAAAACTGATTCAATTGTTAAAAGATAAATATTACTTTAAAAAGTATTTTTCATTTCTATTGCAAATGATAGACAGTCAAATCTAAATATTCAATGTAATAATTAAACTGGAAAAATAAATTTAAAGCACCAACCATAATTATTGTGAAAATTCTGGTCATGAAATCCAGAGGAATTATTTGTTGCCGCTCTAGACTCCCGGAGCACCACTAGACTGAGCCTCTCTTTGCATCCATCAATGATCTTTCTAGCCTCTTTCAGGGTCATCGTATCTCCGCATGCTAAACTGTTTATTCTCGTTAGGACGTCGCCTTCGCTTAGACACTGTCCGGCAGAATTGAGTTGCTCTCTAGCTCTCGGTGATAATTCTTTGATGAAGAGCTTGCAGCCTAGGACTATTCCAAAATCTAAACCAAAAAAAGAAACAAATTTACAAACCATCGATAAAAGAAAGATAATATTGTGTCACAATATAGAAATTTTAATGTATAAAAACACCGTTTATGTACAAATTCTACAATGTTATCAAATGATTAAGACCAGTGTTTCTAAACGCAAGCATTAAAAATATTTCCTTCCACCAAACACTTACACCATAAAAGTGATTAATGTCCAATGGTTTTCGCAGTAGATTAAATAAAGAAGATAATTGATTACAGTCGTCCTCTGTTGTCAATTAGTAAAAGCTTTAACCTAGTGATCAGATGGTTTTGGGCTCAAGTCAATAATCAAATTTAGATTTTTTCAATCTAACATTTGAGATCATGGGCATGGGGTTTGTCTTTTCTCCTCGAGTTGACCTCAAGTGATATGATTAAAAATTTCAAAATAACCAGGCTATTTCTGTTTTAATCTACATACTGTATTACAATTTATTCTCAAAAATATATAAAATGTTTTTTGAGGTATTTGAATTAAATAAACATGAGTATTGTTTAAATTACCTTCTTTCTTAGAGGCCTTTGTAAGTGTGACCTTAAGGGAAGTCGGTGCTGGTGCAGGTGCTGGAGTTGGAGGCGCAGCTCGTCTTCTCACTGTCAACGAGACCGTGTTGCCACTGTCCCGAAGTACTTGAACAGCTGTTGCATATTCCACGTTCTCCAGTGAGACACCATTTACACTCATTATGCGATCGTTCACTCTGAAACAGAACGCACAAAAAATATTGAAAAACAATGCTCATAGGGAGTTACGCGATAATAATTGGTTTCTCTCAATAACGCTCAGCTAGCATGAGACTATTACTTCAAATAAATTAAAGAATCATACCGTATATTCTTTTGTTATTATAATATCTTTATTAAAGGAAATATTCCGAAAACGGTCTGGTTTAACTAAAATTTAGTCAGGTGCTCACTGAAAATGTGTCACTTCTGAATATACAAGCAAATGTCATCTTTATCAAAAAAACTTCAAGATACTATGATGGATAATGTGAATTTGGCTTTTTTCTAGTGTATGTTTCAAACGTTAATTTTCAATAAATTACATGTATTGTTTTTAGTAAACATTAATTTAAATGTCATTTGTATTTTTGTAAGCCATGTTCGCTCTTAATGTGGATCATGTGGACTCCTAAGTGTACATCTCAAGAGAACTGATGGTAAGTCAATTAATCAATTTCTCTTTTTGGAAAGGGTAAGGAATGATCGATGGACTAGAAAAGGACTAGTAGGTAGTTAGCTAAATTTTCTTGCTATGTCTCATTTTCAAGATTGGATGAAGACATCACAGACATCCGATTGTAAAATTAATACCTGAAATTTTCTATTTCGGCATTAGAATGAGTGTAAGACCAACAGTTTTGACCACTTACTTACAGCACCGACTAAGCTAGTTGTACATGCTTACCCGATAAGCTCAACGTTTTGTGATGAAATAAAATTAGGAATATGGACTAACACACTTTACGGTGTTTTTATTATATTCAATGTTATTTCATCACAGATTAACGGTTAACAATTACTCGTAAATATTAAAACATGGATAGTAAAGATTTTAAGCTTACTGGAGCAGATCTTCGGCTGGCCCCGCTTTGAGTACGTCGCTGACGGCGATGGAGGGATCTCCGCTGGCAAAGTGAGGATTGTCTCTTCCGCCCGAGACGGCGATTCCGAAGCCGTACCCTGGCACCCGAGAGACGCTGACTCTCCTCGTCTCCCAACCGCCTAGTCCTCCACCGCCCGGACTGCCGATTCCACCGCCGCTCACTCCGCCACCCTGAAGAAACAAGAAAATAAATTGATCAGAATGTTACAGAATATATAAAAAAACCATTTAAGAATTCAAACATTTAGGCGTACTGTAATGCAATTTCAGTAAACTCTCGAGTTATCGGAATGCAATTAACAAAATTTTAATACTACAAATTATATTATACAAACAAGAATGTAAAACTGTAAGATAACAGAATGGTTCGGATTATTCAGTTTTTTTGATTATCCGCGAATCCCTCTTCCCCGTCACTGGCCCGGATAATCGGTTTCTGTATTCCCTTTCGATACTAACTATTCAAAAATAAACGTTGTCAATTTTTAAATGAAGCAGAGCACACAATGCCTTTTCACAACCAAATGCACCTTCTTCACAATAAGAGATCGAAGAAACCTTCATCCATAAAATTAAATTCGACAGCTGGTGCAAATCGAACACGGAAATCTTCAATATGGAATAATGTTTACAAGGGTAAAAGGCAAGGTTCATTATAATTTTAATAAAAATAATGAAATCTTTGTATTATCGAACTATAAGATTTTTTTTCAATACTCGCCTTCTCCGCATTTCATTACAAATCAAAGAATTGTTTCGCTATAGTAATATTCGGCATTGAATATTATGTATGTTTGATAAAGTTGCTTTCTGGATGACTTGATAGGAAAAGATGAACAGAAAAACACCATAACTAATAGAAAGAGTTATCGAACATGCATAAAAATATTACGTTATTTATCCATAAAAAAACACGTTACAGCTATAACAAACTGAAGTTCTTCAAAACATAATAAAAAATACAAGACCGCTGATAGGTTGCAGCGAAATCGTAAAAACGACTTATCGGTAAAATTCCTCGATAGTCATATTTTACTTTTAAGCGCACTTTACGTATAATAATGTTAGCTGGTTTTAAAATATTGAAACTTCACGTTTATTACCAGGAGTTGCTGCTGTAAATAAATATGTCAATCAATCTAATCAATTGGTCAATTAATACTATTGATAATGTACGGAGGTGAATTTAGGATCCGACGATAAAATTTCCAAACTGTAGGATAGATTTGAAAGAAAGATTATGACTACAGACCCGTGAATGAAAGGTAAGTATGTAGAATCCCGTAAAATGTTTAACTGCACAATCTGAAGAAGGATCCTCGACTTTTTATTAATACAAAAGAGGAGCGAATGAGACTGGTGTTACTTCTGTATGGATCCCGATCTTTGGCGGGACATAATGTGAAGAAGGATGCTAAATAACTGCTGCCAATAAGCAACTAGATATGACCATCAGAAGAACGATAATCGTGGAGATGAAAAAATTTGACGGCCACCATTAGATTTGGAGTATTGAGACTGTAGAAGAATGTACAAAAAAAAATATCAATTAATTCTATCGACATCAGTTTAAGCATTTTCGATCCAGAACTTTGACAATCGTTTAGTTTTTATTAGTTACTGATCATAGGATTTGATGTCAAACTATGTAATCAGTTTCGTTAAGTCACAGAAAGGTACGAAAAATAGATTGTATAGTAATATCAAAAAAATTATTTATTTTTATAACTAAATTTAGGCTACAAAAACACAGTTTCCAGGTGTCTAGATCTTCGTAATGTAAGGTCTGGCGGATTTTGACACTTGTATTATTTATATTTGTATAAATAAGAAAAATCCATCGAAAAGCCTAAAAACGTTTATTACCCAATAATGACCAATAACTAATAATAGAAATATGATAATACTTTTCGGAAGCCTCCCCCTCAATACCAGTATCTTCACTGTATATATTATTAAATCGTCATTTCGATTTTATAATAATATATCAACCAATGAGTACGAATGAATTTATTACGACTCGGTCAAATATTAAAAAATAAATCTTATAATCGAAATAAAAATCGTAAACCCACAGATTTAATTTATTACATTAAACATCATGTTGCGTGCGTATTTTAATGTATTGATGAATATAAAAATTCAATATCGATCAAAAAACGTGTTGTTTATGTTTTTCATTGTATTTACGCTCTTACAAAGTCTAGCAGTTCACACCGTTTATTAATTGAACGAATACTCGAGTCAAGGACGTCGAGGTGTTGTGAAGAATAATGGACAGGTGTGGCAACATCGAAGAATACTCACAGTAGCAAGAAATGAGTTATCTTTTGAAAAATAGACCGCTCTGAGGATAACTTACTGAAATCAAGCATGCATCAACGAGGTTTAAATAGCTAAATCACGTTCGCGTAATAGGAAATCAAAAGAAACTTAATTCATACAATATGGATGCTTGCCAACAAACATTATAATATGTTTTAATTAACTTCATAATATTATTTATTATAATGAATTTTCTGATGATGGGATAACGTGTTGGGCAAGAAAGACATCATAACGTCTGATACGAGATCCAATTTTTCAGATGTTTACTATTATATCGATCAAATGCCTAGGAATTACAACCCAAGACTTTTATATTATTAATGTTATAAAAAAAATCATACACACGTTCAATATAAAATATTATAGAAAACACATTTGAAACAATGTGCATGTTATTGATCGTTTTTCCTAGTCGAATAATCATCTTCAACTGATAAAAAAATAAGGTAGGGCTAAAACTATGTTTCCGTCGATTCAATTTGTGTATACCAAATATAATTCTTTGTTAGAAATTTCTTTTCATATGGAAAATGCGTTCTCCGCCATGGATGCGATCCTGATCTTAAAATAAAATGTTTAATGTGTAGGTAGATAGATACATTTATATTGTAAATGCTGCAAAAAATACTTTAAAAACGTGTATTATTTTGTACTCTATAGTCTAAATGTATGTTACAAACGTACGGGAAAAATAAAAATTTAAAACATGGCGTGGTTTAAAAAATATTGAATACACATTCCGTTGGCAGGTCATATTATGTAATGTCAGAACATCGACAATATACCCAGAACAGTAACGTAATTGAGGTGAAATTAGAGACGATACATGTCGAGATCAACGACCTACGACAGGTATTTTTCATCCCCCATCCAACGAAACACAAAATCCGGCCTTCCTCAATACCTGGCACGATGGCTCGGTAACAGGTATCTCGCCTCGGACGACTTCACTGTACGGAGGAAATTATTTTAGGAATTTACTCACTAACTACGTTTTACATACGTGTATCATGAACCTAAAACACGCCTAGTTCACAGAGTGCATCG
This sequence comes from Himalopsyche phryganea, assembly GCA_022494535.1. Classification (NCBI taxonomy): domain Eukaryota; kingdom Metazoa; phylum Arthropoda; class Insecta; order Trichoptera; family Rhyacophilidae; genus Himalopsyche; species Himalopsyche phryganea. Next base: position 564,208 of record JAGVSL010000080.1, on the reverse strand, counting down.
AATGCAGGTTTTAAATCACGATGATCACACCATTCTCAATTCACAACGATTCAACAAAAAATGGCCTCTTTTTAAGATTCGTAATTATTGCAGAAAGCAAAATTAATAATCGCTTCTATCAATTGAGTGATGACTTGACGAAACCTAGATTCAAATTTCGAAAACTTCGATGGATTTCACCAATAATTATTACAACAGTTATTTATCTGTAACTATCTTCAATGTATGCACATGATGTATAGTACATATCTCTGGTATGGATTCAAATTAATGATAATAGGGTGGATGTCCACATTTTAATTACAAATAATAGTAGGCGTTTTGATGATTATTGTTAAGAAATTTACATAATGCTGTGTGTAGGTGTGTGCAAATTCATCTTCTCAAACAGGTTCACTAACATTTAAAGAAGTAGTGGAACATTAAATTTAATTACGAAAAATATCTAGACATCAGCGAAGGGAAAGATTATCGACGAATGCCGAATTTAAAATAAATTTTAGATTATTTAAAATAGGTTTATGAAAGGTAAATCAAGAATTGAAATGGCTTTTAGCTCGGTTGTGTAAAGGTAACAGCATATATTAATGTATTTATTTTACCGATGGATCCGCTGGTAGCTTAGTGGAAATTAATTTTATATTATCAATAAATTTATTTCCACAAGAAAAATTATGAAGACGATTGATTTCGGAAAAAGATTGAAAATAATAATTATAAAATTCTGAACAGGTATCGATATTAAATATATAACTTCAGTTTAAAATTACCAATTAATTACGATTATTTTTTTATTTGTCACGGCTTAAAACACTTCACCTAGAACCACTTAGGAAGAGAAAAAATTAATAAAGTGTAATATTAAATAGTATACATTTTCCTTCAGCGAACATTTACACCAAATGATTCGTGGCCTATTTGTAAATAAAAAATGTATATTATAATTAATATCCAGCCAAGGTGATCGATTGCAAAGCATTGACAGTTTGATTGTAGAGGCGCAATTATTTGTGCAGTATAATTTGCAACAGATTGGTCAATTAACGATACATAAATGATACCGGCATTCAATACACGTAGACTTAGCATCCCAGAGATTGATCCAGATGTGTCCAAATCACAACAAGAACTTTTCTCAAATGAAATTAAACTATTTTCATATCAAACTCAAACAAAATTAGTAATATGACCAATTTTGGGTTTTTAAAGCTGACATAACCGCTAATGGCGGATACGAGTATATATTTAAAAATACGAAAACTTTGAAATCGAAGCATTATTACAAGAACAAAATTACAACATTTTCATTTGACTGAAGTTGTTTGACGCTAAATTTTCAAATCAAACATACTATAGTATCACTACTACCAATATTCCGCATCAAAATATCATTGTCAAATGGAACGCGCCAGCCAATTGAAATTTCAAGGGTTAGCAACCTAGGTTCATCACCAGAAAGATTTATGCGAGTAAGATATTATTTTACGCATTATCGGTTGTCTTGTGGATGACACCGCGACTGTTTAGTTCGCGCTCTCTCAGAATCTACCATTTATAATGGAAACCAGTTTGCTGTTGCGCGAGTACATTGATCAAAACTGACAGAGGAATTTCTGTGATAAAGATACCTAACTAATTCCAGATTAGATGCAGTATACGGAAACTACTAATAAAGATTTTATACGTGAATTCCAAAAAAAATCACATTTCGATTAATTAAGCACAACATACATATGTCGATAACTATTTAGTACAGGAAGTGCCACGTTTAATTAAGCTTATTTGATACCATGTATACATAATGCTGCACTATCATGATGACATCAAGCATTGATTCATTATTACTTTATCAGCACCAATTACGATATATTATATAGTCATATATTAACCACAGAACAGGTATGAGAAAAAGATTATGAAGAGGCGTGAGATAGGTATAATCCATAAACATATTTTTTAAAAAGCAATTAATAGAATTAATTGATTGAAAAGGCCCTAGGGCCTAAGGTGACCTAGTTTGTTGAGTAGATTTTGATAAAGTTGATCAACAATGCTAGAATTTAATCTTTTTTAATTTAAATAACGTATTAGAGAATTATTGAGAACAATTTTTGGCATACTAACTGCACCGGTAATATCAATAAGTTTTTACGGTGATGTCTTTCATACAAAGTACATTTCCAACATATTGAATCGCAGTAGAAATAGTACGATCATTGCTGAGAAACTGTGAGCTACCGATAATCGGAGCAGATGGAAGACCACTATTAAAAGCATGACCAATCATAAGGAAGACCAACATATTTGAGCAAGCATTAAAAATATAAAGAATGCATTCAATGTTGAAGGAAATAATACATGAATATTGTAGTCGTCATAAGTACAAATTATACACAGTTGAGGTGAAAGACATGCATAGAAATATACATAAACTGTCATTTCATTATAAGATATTTTTTTTAATTTGTTCGGTTTGCGATACAAGCAGGAATCGAAATCAGTTTTTGAAAAAAGGAGTTACAAAGGTATTACAAAGAAGTTATAGAATAACAGATCGATATTAAATTTGTTCAACCATCAGTTGTATTTTTGCTTATGGCGATGTAGTGACAGATTCAACTCCATAATATAATAAATATTTGAATTCGACATAAGACAGTAAATAATAAAATTCTTATAAAACAGTTACAGGTGTTATTGATCGATTTATGAATACATTTAACAATGTTGACGCCTACAGGAAAATCAATTCTGCGGTATCGGACAATAAGATTTATGAAAACAATTAAATTAATGATTCATATTTAACTTCCCTGTGTTTCAATTAGTGTTGTGAAATTCTCTAGAATAATGTTTGGGAGAACATTTTCAAGAATAATAATATAGTACCACCAAGAATCGAATTGTCTTTTTCAGAACATCTGACGCACTTTTATACAATGTCGTTGCAATCTGTAGTCAGTGTGTAAATAGATAGATTTGGATGTGAATGATTTGATATAAAAACTAAATAATGAAGCATTATTTAATAAAATATATATCGACTATTCAATGAAGAAATTTGTAGTTATGTTGTAAGGTACTATAAACACGAAACACAGCCCACTTTGATCATACAATGAACATTGTTAGTTGTTTAAAAAATCTGTGAATCTAGAATATCAGGATACCTACTAATATCATCATATTCTGTAAATAACATTTTGAAGTGATTTAGATTGCACTCAAAGGATTCCAAGATGATGAAAATGATTTAACGATCTAAAGATGTTTAATAATCACGGAAAACTATATTCTCGTTCTCGGAGAATATTCTCGGCTCACATCACTAGTCTCAATATATTAAATTTGCAGGCATACCGAGTCTGAATTTGTATGCAATACGCATTGTTAATAGCACCTATCCAATCATTTCGACTTGTTCCACCGTGCCTACATACTTATTTGGCGACGTGACTACGAATCACACAATTATTAACACTTGGCAACTCTTAAGTATGTACTCAGATACGAAAATAATGACACTGAAGATTACTTCTCAATTAAATTAAATATATCCATAAGTTAGCGGTAAAATCATAGAAGAACTGATAGGTATTCATGATAGGAACAATCTAGACATTCAACCATCTCATATGGATAGTTCACTGAAGAATATATATTGTGGGTGTTGTACGATTTTAAAGTAGATACCTACTATAAACAGTAATAGCAGTAATAACTCATTATAAATGATATTCTATTCGCTATTATTTAGGACAATCTGATCGACAGATGCGTGATATTAATTCACGCTGAGTATTGAGAATCGTAGCAAAAACAATTTAGTAGGTTTGTAATAATGAAATATGTAAAATAACAAATAATATGGATATTATGAGAAATAACATAATAGCGCCCACACCCATGACGAAATATACTTACATTACCAAATATAAGCAAGAAATTGAACTCCAGAGGCATTCATTAATCAGTATTCACGTTGATAAGTAAAGGACCTAAATATGGAGAACTTTATTATTGAAACAATAACAGTGATTAATTTAACATTTATTATATCATTAGACTTATACCCCTATACTATAACAGTAACCTTTGTCGGCTTCTGTAGCAATAAATCTGTTAAACTATCAGAGTGTTCCGAGTTGATGTCCTGGAAAGGTCAATATATTATTTTAAATATGTTAATTTATTCAAGTTTACATTTAAGACATGGAGCATTTTCATGTGTGATGCTTTTTCACCTCGAGTTGATCTTGACTTGGTTGAATTCTTTTTCGTTTATATGTCAAGTAATTTTAAATTCAAATATCTGGCGTATAAGCAATTTTCAATAATGTCGAAGAATTGTTTTGAACTGTTTTCAAATAAAGACGAAGAAGCACTTTGATTCTTGACTACACAACTACGTTTATCTTGTGGTGGGAAAAGAAGATTACCCTCGAGTATGTAACCATATTATATTGGACCAATTTATATGGTATGATTGATCGAATATTGGAAGTTACTAAAGTATTTTTCTAGGTACCCTACAATATATAGGATTTCAATACTAATAACACAATATACGTCAATGTAATATATTTATAACATAAACGAAATGCAAAATCGGACTAATGTAACCATAAAAATTCGCTGTAAGATCTATTCAAAATAATTATGTAAAACATTATAGATTATAATCTCTTGGCGATGTGTGAATAATAATAAATTAACCTGGACAAAAACGGCGAACAAGGGCATTGCATGGCTTAAAAAAAACCAACATGCATTGTTCTTGTGCGAACTTTCGACATAATGCGATTTAAACAATTGACAGACGTTTAATAATAAAAAGATGTTGATAATTTATTCAAAATAATCATCGTTCGATTTCAATGCGCTGTGCGTTAATCAAAGATTACATATTTTGGTATAGATGACGACTCAAATAAGCAGAATGAATAAATTAAACAGGTAATGTATTTTAAAATTATTATAATCCTCCATAAATATCGTTGGTATTATATTGACAACTAAATTGTGACGATTGCCGATTTCGCTATGTATTCCAAGCACTGTTAGTCATTGATTCCTGAAATACAAAAGCACGGTTGACAAGTTAAGTATCTATTCGTTTTTTAAGTACCCGTTCTGTTTGCAATCCTTAAATTGCAATTTTTAAATTAACACCAGGACGCGTTTTGTTCATAAATTCATTTATGAGATTGAACTGATTACTCTTCAAGGGAAACCTGTTCTGTTCTGTGTAGACTGTAGACCTTACACGTGGAATTTATATACTAAGAAAACAGTGAGTAGGTATGTATGTGTAGTTAGTATATCTACCAAATGTATGTACACAGAGTAGAACTAACATGGTAATATATAACAACGTATAGTAGGGGTTATATTTTTCTATCAAGTGAATGGCAAATCAATCAACAAAATAGAACTAACTAACGAAAATATACGGCAAGCATTTCTGGATATATAGTTGCCAAAATTATTCTCGCTGACAAGAAGAAATCTGTAGTTTCACAGGTATTTTTACATCTGCTTTACGAAATACTTTGGAAGATATCAATATTTTTAAACCTTAAAATTGACGGAACATATAAACTATTAAGGTAACATTGTATAGTAATAATGCATTCAAAATCAGAAGTCAACAATAATAATTGCAAAAAATCTTATTAAGTTTTAAATAGGTACATCAAGAATTGACTAGTACGAACATGTCACAACAAATTTTTTTTTCGAAAAACATAATTTTCGTCCAATAATGACGGCAGGAATCTGAACGCACAGGTATGTAAGCAAACCTGGTATCCAAAGATAATAATTATATAACGATTTACTTCGTATTAGATCTTTGATTACAGTATTCAAATCATTATCTCAGTTGGAAGAGATTTTAGATTGTATTTTATATCACCAATTTGTTGCACTAATAAATGGATATCTAAAAATTAATAGATTGTAAAACACACTACAGTATTCGTAATTCGGTAGTTGGAATTCAAGAATGCGTTCAACCCAAGTGACTGAATGTCCCCGCATTCCACTGAGATAATAACGACATTCCTCATAAGAAAAAAAACTATATAAATATTATACCTTCAATAGATATCCTTTCAGGCTTTCTAACTTGATTAGAATTCCACTCAAAACACTCATTTCACTATATCAAAACTAAATCTTCACAATAAATTTGAATCCAGTTGAAACTATGTGAGTTTCATTATTATTTTGTCCGGAACATAACTGCTTATTGAGCGGAAAATATTTTCGAATCAACACTCCACGATTAGTTCGCCGAGACAACTTCAGACACGTGCTCTGTGTGAAGGATCGCGGACGATTAACGGACCCGTACAACTTTGCATAATACCAAAGACAGCTTACTTCAGGCAACTTCAGGTGTGGCAGAAGGAATGAGGTGACCGTGCGTCGGTGAAAATTCTTCGTATGTGTAAAAGTTTTCACGCGACGTTTTGAAAAATGTGTCAAATTTATACAGGCTTATTGCGTATTATTAATTAGAATTTAGTTTGACTTATTTAGGTACTAGAGGGATTATTAATTTACATAATTAGCCGAAACAAGTGGCCTAGTAATAATTTGTTCATTGAATATTTTGTTTTATAAAGATATATTTTAAACAATTTTAAGGTGTTAACTGTCAATTCTTGGTGGAAAGGCATTATATTTTAAAAAATAAAACATATTTTTTTGTACTACTTCCACATGTTTATAATGATCAGGACCGGTTTCGCTCATCAACTGAACTTTAATGAGCAAAACCGGTCTTGATCATTATTAACATGTGGAAGTGGTACAAATTGTGTTTTGTTTATTCAAAAATATATTTTAAAGTTAGCTTAGTGGTCTGCGTAGTTCTATACAGTCCACGGGATAGAATCCTTTCATAAATTGGTGGATATACGAGATGTCTAAAATTCCTTCCCACCTATCCGATTCTAAAAACGTAGCGAGAACGGCTAGTTAATTGCTAGTTGTGTACTAAGCCCATCCTTATATTCCTACTCTATCCGAAAAAGTGAGGTTGGGCGATTGAATGGGAAACATTTCTCATAGAACAACTTCTGTTGCGATAAGCTCCATTAGGAGTCCACATGGTCAAAATAAACAAAAAAAATACACAATACTTGTGAACTTGTGTAAAAGTTCTGATTTCATCTACTGGTGAGAATGACATCTCAGACGCCCAAAAACATGTTGGATCAAAAATACAAATTCAAATTAGGTAAAAATTCAACATATTATTTATTGTTTTCCTTATTTATTTATGTAGTATAAAATCTGAAGTCTTCTGTCCGTTAGCGTGAATATTGGTATAAAACCCAATGTTGAATGAAGATATTAATGTTCAGTATTTTTTCTTAATCTTTATTTATCTGAATACACGTTAGTTAACAAGTACATATTGTAAGTCGCTTAACCTAAAGGATGAGGGTTGGATGGGACTAGGTGTTGGTCTAGCCCTTTTTAGGATTGTGAAAGTTTCCACAAAGCTAGAAGAAACGGTGGCACTTAGTCCTTCTCGGAAAATAATTGATGCTCACCCCATAAGTACTGACACCAGATTCCTGTGTATGTGTGTTGGTATGTCGATACGTGTTCTATCTGGACCAATGAGGCAATCTGGTAAAGATAATGTAAGACCAGTCTAGCTTATAATAATTTAGATTCATTAGAATAGATAGAAACACAAAATACCAATTGAAGTAGTAACATTTTGTGATATTTTTAATTTACACATGTAAATAGGCAATCGGTACAATTTCTGGTTTTTTAACATTATTAATTGATTTTAATTAACTTTTTTATTTATGAAGATTACTTGCTTATTTCGTTGGTATTTAAAATCTTCCAAGAGCAAAAAAGCTGTGAAAATGAATGTGAAAACGAAAATCACAAATAAAAAGTAAAACCAATCTCACAATTTATTTACGAGTATTCAGGAATAAATAGAAAAATCATTCTCCACTAAAAGGAAGACAAGCAAAAATAACAAAAACATTCTCAATTGAATTTATTTCTTAATTAATATATTCTTAGGTTTCCAATGCAAGAGCACGAGTGGTTATGGTCAACGAGGACTGGTAGTAGGTTAGTTTTCTGAGACTCCTTATCCGGATATTGTAAACAGAGGATTAGATTAAGACAGGTTGGCAGCCAGTGACTATAGAACACCCACCAGTACACAAATTCACCAGTATTGATTAAAAATCAGTACACACATGCTAATTTCGGTGTATCTACGAGAATGAGAAAGCAAGATTGTACAAAATCATAAGAGCGTTGGTTACTAGACCAGAGTTGATATAAAATGACTAAACCAGCTGTAGATATTATTGATCTTTTTGTGTAATTGAATGTTTCAAGTTTTTATCACAAAATTATTGTTTAATTGATTAATAAATTGTAAAAGAATTTTAGATTACCTAAACTCGACAATAAATATCCATTGATGAAATTAATTAGCAAATAAATTGACAAATAAATATTTTTGCAGAATAAGATATTTATGACAAAATTATTTGACTCCAGTTCATTTGTCAAACACCTCCAAAAATATTAAATTTTAGTTAATTGTGCAGTTATTTGTAAAATTTTCCTCTCTATCTAATTCAGTACTGAGATAACCCAAAAATGGCACCAATAAAATTCAAAGACAAACAACCTTCTAAAGAATTGAACAAAATGTTTTAATTTCTAAATATCCTTCTACTACTATACTCAAAAAATAACTCATTTTATAAAATGTATAAAACTCGGGTATAAAATATTTTATTTATGGTGACCATTTGAATATTGCTTTTCCCCATCATCTCAATATGAGTTATTTGGAGATGTTTTAGTAGGATGATCAATATTATGAAATTAACCAAAAAAACGTTTAAAATAATTGCATTGCTGCATGACGAAATCTCACTGCTCTTTCTGGATCCATAAATATAGTGTATATTATAGTATGACTTAGACGTTTTCTAATTTCACACACAAATTTGCTAGAACTGAAGAATAATTGAGAATATAATGGAATGGGTAAGAAAAAAACTTTTTTTTGTGAAATTAAGATTTTACTATAAAAGATGGCATAGCATCTCTGTTAACAAACTTCATGATAACATGTGTTTAAATCAAATAGTAAACATAAGATTGTTCATATAGAGATATCTTTACAAAATGAGTTCAATGAATTGATTTCAACTTGATCAACAAGGGTGAGGTATCTATAAAAAGCCAAAAACTAAATCAATCACAATGATACTTTTGGATTCCATACATTAATACATCGGACAAAAGATGGAGTATCCACACTATAACCTAAGATGAAATCCAAATTTGTTCCTTCAAAACCTAAAGTTTCATTTGCAGAAGTCATTAGGGTCTCTTTCAATTTTTGTTTCGATTGCTTGAGATTAAATAGTACAGTGCTTTCACAAATTTGTAACTTCTCTAGCACTCTCATTCTTTGGCTATATGGAATCTTGGAATCCTGAAGAAGCGACCCCAATTTTTTAATTAAATCTTCGTTGTTTTCAGGTTCACTGACAGGCTGAGTTGTCAGTATTTGAATACTTTTGTTTCTAACAAAGCCGACATAGCTCATTAACCTTGACCTAGCGCGGTCAGATAGCAGAGGGTCATCTACAAGATTTTTAATCTTTTCCAATATCTTAGTGGCATCCTCGGTCGATGCATTTGTCTGTTTAATAAGATCATTCGATAATTTACTCCTCAAGTCGATCATTTTGGACATGAATTCAACTTTTTCAGTATCCGAGATGCAAGGTATTTTGATGATGGCGTTAAGCTTTTGAATTGTAGATTCGTAGTCACCTTCAGGATCTATCACACTATTTGCAATGTCCTGGATTACTTTTTCTCGGAAAGCAGATAAAATGCAATCGACTCGTTCCTTTTGTTCTGGCGAACATATGGGATCTGCTGACATTGCGCACAGCCTTTCCAAAACAAAAATTTCATTATTGTTAGATTTTTCTGCCTGTACCACTAATTCTGTGATTATGTTCTCATTCAGCTCTAATAATCGTGTATTTAAGCACTGCTTGCGAGTAATCGATAAAAATGGATCTTGTAGCATTCGTTTCAATTGCAATAATTCCCAAGTATTACTAGCAGTTAATGGAGAAAAAAGTATGTGCAATGATTCACTCGATGTATAGGTATTACAATCAGTATTTTGTTTCTGTGAAGAAATTTTTAGAGTTGGATTTCCATTCCCTATAACATCCTTTTCATTTAAATATTTACGGGCACCGAGTTCAGTAAGTTTTTGTTTGTTTTTAAGGATATTTTCACTCGGGATCAAAGTAGAACACAATTGATTACTTACTTCTACATTTGTTAAATTGTGTTTTGACTTTTTACATTTCCCTCCTCCGCTAGTATCACTATCGAGTTGTTCTTGGTTGTTTTCTTCAACCATATGATGATTCGTGATCGGTGAATTAGATAATGATTCGATGGTGTTCTCCAATGTCCTCATAAACTGCTTGCAACTACTGTGGACTTCATTGAGTACAGTGTAATCGAGTGGTTTCTTCAGTAAACTTCTTGCAGATGTAACCATATTGATGACAGAATCCTGAACACGGTTTGAATTCGGAAGCAACATTTCATTAGACACCGGGTTTGAATCCAAGCGAGGTTTCACAGTGCTCATTTGTTTTTTCAAGTTCTTGTTTATTTTGTGTGCTTTTCTTTTACCATTTTTAGATATATTCCTCTTACCATCAAATCGTCCAGACGAATTTTGATCACTTTTCAGTATCATTACTTCGTGTGACATTTTTTCATAAATAATATTGGGCAGATATCCTTTTTAGCATTAAATTATATGTATTGAAGGTTATGTCGCAGTGTATTGCAAAAAAAAAATGGAACAGTCACGGAGTTCGTGCCATAATTTACTTAGGAAATTAGTAATTTAGTTTTTCATTATTTTTAAATCACTGTTACGGGATAGATTTCCACAAAACTTTAATTTCGAACTTATATTCCTTCAAAACGTGCCAATCGAGAACAATGGCCGCCACGCGAGTGTGGCGAACGAACTGAACACGGCAACAGACCGCGGTACGCAAGTTTTCAGTTTTTATGTTGGTATGACGTATAGTGAAGTATTATTACTTGTTACTCTGATTGTGTATTGCCATATCTAAAGGCAATATGGTTATTTCAACTCGTGGAACAAAGATTAAATTTATAATCACAGGATTATTGTAAAATTAACTTCGGGAATTATATTCGGTTTTGTAAAAAAAAAACCAATGAAATATGATTATGATTGTTGCATTTTATTCAGAATAAAATCTACCACCTGCTAGAAACTGCAGTATTATTATAAGCAGCCCAATAAATTTTTCTTCTTCTTAAGCTTCTTATCAACATTATATAATTCTCGATCTAAAATATACGTTTTGTTGTCTTCAAGAGCAAACTCAACATTTTTCTTTCGTTTCTTACTTTTCATTGATTTTTCATCACAATTTTCAAGATCATGTGCAACATCATCCTTATTAGTAAATTCTTCAGACGCTTTCCTTTTCTTATTTTTACGAGGCTTGTCATCAATATTTACAGTGGGTACGACGGTATTTTTTTGTGTTTTATTCTTCTTAGTCTGTTCTTCAACCGTCGCACTGGTGGTTTTATAAGACAAATTTGTATCTATAGTATCTCCGGAGAGTTTATGCTTATTTTTCTTTCTTTTAGATTTGGTATTATTGGCAATTTTTTCATTTGCAAGCAAACTTGTTTCATCTGTCAAATCATCATTATTAATATCAGATAACAAATAAGTTTTGGTCTTTTTATATTTTGTAGTTTCCTTAACTGCAATATTTTGATTTTCTTTCGATAACTGTGTTTCAGTATTCACATTATCTTGAGTATTCAATTTAGTTTTCATCTTGGATTTACCGATACCGTCATCATGAATTAGTTCTTGATTTACTTCAGCAATCTGATTGTCATTCTTTAAAACCTTTTTGTTCTTTTTCGTTTTCTTACTTTTATTTGTTTGAATTTCATCTATATTAGTGGACAGTAATGTACATACACCATTATTAGATTTCATATTGATTTCTGTATCAGCACCTACTTTCTCCGAGCTTGCGCTTTTTAAAGGATAGAAACTAAAGGGTGTAGTCACTTTATTGTCATCAACCATAGCAAAATGGGGTTTGCTAGGATAAAATCCAAACGATTCAGTGCTTTGTAATTCCGCATCATTATTACATTCATTCTGCGTTCCTGAAAATCCTCTAAAGACAACATCAGTGTCTGCTTCATAACTTGTGACGATGGGATCCTCAACATCTTTACAACCTAAATTTCTTAAAGGTTTTTTATCCATCTTGTTACCGAGCTTCGCCCTAAAATAATCTTTCATACTACCTCCAGCGATCAAATTATAATCAGAAGTTTTAGTTTCCTTGTTGTCTTCAGTAACAGGATTGACAGATTCGGGTTCACACTGTACAGCAGCTCTTTTGGGGTCGAGAGATTTTTTTCCGAAAATATTTGCCAAGTCTTTCGCACTATACCGAGTAATATCTTTGCCTCTGGTGAACTTTTTATAGTGCACTCTAGATTGGGATTTCTTCGACTTTTCTTCCAATGAAACATCGCTATGCAGTTTAGTTGTATCTATAGCACCTGAAAAAGAATAAGATATGTTAACATTCAGAAATCAAACAAAAAAAGCAGCAAAATTGTCTCTTCTTGGTGAGAAATAGTTAACGAGCAAAAAAATCGTTTGAGTAGTAATGACGATGGCGTAATGCCGAAATAGCTATTGATTATATTTCAAAATCCTTGTAGAACTTAATAAACTGCTATTTGTACCCTAGTATAATGAAGTTTTACCAAGCAAAAGTTGTTTTAGGTAATCCAATTGTAATTATTAATAAATATAAAATTCTTTATATACCTAGCTGCAATTACTCTGTACTTTTACTTAATTCTAATCAATAAAATGTGAATGATACAAACTTCATATCAATAATTTGATAAACCTATAAAATTATCAATATTATGAATTGTTCATATCTAAGTAACGCAATACCTCCGTTGAAATTGCAATGATAAATTTTTTTGAAATGCAAAAAAAAAAAAGCATCGGCTATGTCAGATGGTAGGAAGATAATAATAAATAAGTAAACTGATCGAGATACACTTACCTCCATGTAATGATTTCAATAAACCATTGAAATTGTCTTCGTGTTCAGTCCACTGATCATTTCTATCCGAGTAACCAACGCCTCCGTTATCGTCTTTGAATCGTACTTTAACATGGTCAACGGATCCGTCAAGATTTAAGCCGAGACCTTTGCCAGGGGCCCAGCCCATTTTTTCGAGCATCTTTTGACCAAACTTATTTTGATCATCACTCCACTCATTTTTTCCACGTAAATTAAGAGTCCTTTTTCTCCGTCTAGGCTCAGCTAACATAGCCATTGCAAATAAAATATATTTATAACCTCAAACAGGAGTAATGTAACACTGACAATACACGTGTGACAGCGAGAAAACTTCACACGCAATTCCGCAGGTTGGCCAACATAAAAACATTTTTATTTATAGGCATGTCCACACTATATTTATTTGAAGTAGACAAAAACGGAATAGATAAACCTCTATGAAAAAAATCAACAAGGTATATAAAATATCTTTTGAATTTTGAAGTAAAAAATTCATAAATTTTATCACAATTGAATCATAATAACACAAAAACAATTAAATTTGGAACTAAAACTCGTTGAAAAAAATGGGCGTCAAACATTGACAACTTTTGTTTTCTTGTGACATCGAAAATACACCCAAATAAATAAAATGCAGCTATCGAAAAGTAGTTTTCCCACGGATAATTTAATTATTGCAAACAGTCAATATTTTTAACAAAATACATAGTTGGTACCTCAGTTAATCGCTATTTATATAATATTATACCGCTCTACGTGAATCGTGCATCAATAACTTCCATAAATTAATGCTTTTGAACACAAGATAGCTTGCCGAATTTTAATCTTAATCTAATCCTAATCTTTTATCGTAACCTTAAATTTTGAACATTGATAAATTTTACGTTTAAAAAATTACACAATGAACTATTGTAATAGGTGTTTCAAATTATAATGATATAAGCACAACGTAATTATTAATAATTGACGAATTTAAGTAATGTAACCGTGACCTTTTTTGTGTGAGAATGTTCTATGGAATCTTTTTTTTCTGAAACGATATCCTCTCCCTATTTGGAGCATATAGCCATCACACAGTTCCTCCAAGATTCTTTCGCCAGTCTTTTTGCTTCCTCCCCCGGTCATCTCTCATCGTCCCGTAGCTCCACCGAGTACATGCTATGGATGGTCATCAGCAGTCTTCCAGTGCGACGGAATCCATCTGGATGATAGAAGACACAGGCAGGATTCAGGCTCCCCTGGGGTATCTGCTGCACATGTCTAAGCCAGGTCCATTGTCGCTTTTTTATTTTACGTAATAAGGAGTTGGTCCATCCGCTCTCTTATCTCCGAGTTCCTAGCATTCGCCGCAAGTATCTGTTTTCAAAGCACAGTATACGTGCTGTAGTGAAGTGCCACGACTCGCTACCGTAAAGCAGCACCGTCAGCATGCATACGTTGAATAGGTGGCACTTGTTTCTGATCGTGTAAAACCGTGAGCCCCAGACTTTCCGCATTGAGTTGAAGGTTGCTCAAGCTATCCCTAATCGGATTGCGTGATCGTAACTCGGATTGCGATTTCCCGTGATGTGTATCTCCAAGTACCCGAAGCCGACGACTCTCTCGGTGTCTTGCCCCGCGCTCGTCAGAGGACAGTCTGGGTCTGGAGTCCTAATAGAAACTGTTACAGAGCACATTGGTTTTACTCGCATTAACTCTCAAAATTATGCAATATTGTATGGTGTATAAACTATATAAAACTACGTTACCTAATCATGAATATCAGAAAAATGTCAGCTAAGTCATAAAATACAAATTTTGTTTTATTTTGACAGGTGAGGATCGAAATACTTCAGTTTTTTCCGGTGAGTCAGTGCAAAAAAGGGCGACGAGTAGGTAAAGAATCTTTGGCAACGCCGCTTTCATCTCAGGTGAAACCATCCATATATTATTATTTTCAAATATCGTCGAAGAGGTTTGAAACATTTTCATGTTGCAAAATAGATTCTTATGTGACATAAATAATAAGACTTAAGATTAAAAAGATATACATAAGTGAATACAAAATTACGAGATAAATTACTGGAATAAACGTAATTACCTACAATAAAAAGATATATGTGTTATTCCTCTGATTGTTTAACTAGGTATGACGTAGCCAGTGGAATAACAAAGCTATCAATTTTAACTTTATGTTAAAAATTAATTTCCACAAAACACGATCTATCCAATTACAAAATTAATATTGATAACTTAGTAATTCGATTGACTGTGTTACTAAATGTGACACGTGTTTATATAAAAAAATGTATTTCCGCAAAGTCACCGTCGAATCTATCGCAAATATGATTTATTCACTTTATAACTTATTATAGCACATTAAATAAATGTGCTCTAAATATTTATTCAACGTTATTTTCCTAAAAAAATGACGTAGGTTTTCAAATCAATTTAAATAATAAGCTATGTCTAAAAAAATAAGTTTATGTAAACCGCCTGAGGGCAATGTTACCAAAGACAGTAATTTCTGAATGAAATGTTAATTACTCGTTCTTTGTCATGCACTTCGATTTGTATTAGGAATAGGATAAAATATGAGAGAGCGTTATCAAAGCGTAATACTTGTAGATTTTCAATTAAGATGTCATAGTTTAATAAGAGTAGGCATGAAATCAATCGTTTGCTGTGACAAAAATGCCATTTATGAACATGTCTGATGTAAACAAAAAATATCTCCATGGGGCAATGGCCTTTGACAATTCATTCATATATAAGAAAATGCATTCCTATTGTTTAGCCTATTAAAACATTTTACATTTTCAATGACATTTTTACCATCACTGGAGGACGTTACTTTGAAAATGACATCTATGCCAAATAGAGGACAGCAACTCCAAGTGAAGCGCGTGATAAGTGAACAAAATTTTAATATAAAAGCATTGTCGAAAGAGGGTACGTAAGTAGAGTACAGCCCAAAACAATAACAGTACAGCCTGGGGGAAGAACCTCAACAGTCGACAAAATTAAGCGAAAGTGGCAACCGGTTGCAGTGTGGTTGCGCTTTTTGTGACCGACAAATAATGACGAATTTCGCGCATTTTATGTTTAAGTCATGAATCGCCACCATACGAGTACAAAATTAGTATGTACGAACACAATTTAATTTTAAAAAAGTTGTTGAAGGCAGTTATATTATCGACACAAGATTTCTCTTGAAAGAAGGAAATTTTTATCAGAAATGAGTAAATGGCGATCCAGATTGCCGATGAAAACAACACTGTTTGTAATATGTGGGTAGAGTGGAGTATTTTTTTTGAAAGTAAGAGATTTAAAAACTTTTGTTATAAAAAAGTCCTTATATATTATTCAATGGACGGTTTGAACAAGGAGCGGCGAACATTTTCCTGTCGGAAGGCCGCATTCATTTGTCTTAAAATCAAATAGGGCCGCATTTAAGAAACATATATAAAAATGTATGCACATCATTTTGTAAGTGAAGGAAAACAATTAAATGTATTTATTTATGCATTTGTTTATTTCAGTCAAAAAGCCACACTTCAAACCCTAAAAGGCCGCAGGTTCGTCATCCCTGGCTTGAACTTTGGACCAAATTCGCAGTCAAGAAGTTGGACGACTGATATAAATCATACATACGAAATCGAGACGATATTTACAAGATAGCAAAATCAGTAAATCTATCGAATGGCATCTCGATATTCTTTATTGATAATCCTTAGCACAACAACGTTATGTGCTTTCAGATAATTGCCAATAGAATTTTAGGAGCGAGAGACACGGTGTGGCGCTATGCACCAAAGTGTGTTTGAAAAACATCACAGGGTGCAAAGATCTTCTATGAGATGCAAGACACGGCAAAGGTATAAAATGTAATGGAATTTTGATAGTCACCTAGTCACTGGGCCGATGGGTCCAACCGTGGTTCGGGCTACGTTTAGCAATCGATTGAATTGGATTTTACACAGCAGAACATAATTATTTAACTGGGTAATAAGATAGAAATAAATTTATTTCCACAAGAATTATCAAATATTGTCCATAGCTATTTTGTAAGTTGAGTGAAATCTAATTTATTTAATCATTAATTCTTCAGTTCCACCGTCTATCTCTAGACATTCCCAGAATATGATCAGAATTACATAATTAATTGCAATAATTACAATCTGGTTTATTTGTTAACCGTACCGAAACACCATTCTGTGAAATAATTAATAAATTCAAGATCCATGCGTAATGTGTGTGGGTGATATTATCATTCTACGGAATCTGTCATTTTTTATTCGCGCCAATTATTTGTCGGGTTCTCAGTGACAATGGAATTATCACGTGTTGCAGCAGAATTTGCGAAGGTGTATTGAATAATAATACAATATACTACCAACTACCAACATCCCACGGAATCCTATCAAATAATTATTATGATTGATGATCACATCATAATAGTATTCAAACGCAGGTGTTTAATTAACGTGTTATGCGTTTTGGATACAATGCTAATAATTATAATCTTGATGATTGCCCTCAAGCATTAAAAATAAAGATAATATAAAATATATTATAATGATATAACTTTGATTACTGTTTATATTAAAATCCACACTTCCTACCCAAGTTTAGTAGCATATAATATTATAAATATAGTGTATACGCTACTGATGACAACAATGAAGTATTGATTCCACCCAACGATTTGATGTTTCAATACATAATGTGAAAACAAAATTCCGCGTGTTACACCTGGCCAGTTTCTATGAAAGGTTTAGCGGTGTCCATTGTTTCTCAGAACAATTTGGCTGCCTATTGAAGAACAAAGGGTTACTACGTATCATCCTACTTGATGGTTTATTTGTACATATTTTGAGTTCTCCGAAGCGTAACCTACTGGCAGACTGGTCAAATATTATTTTTAGTGTATAATTTTGATGAAGCGATACAAGGATGATCAAACCCTTGTCACGCAAACTTCCATTAAACTGCTATTATTTTTCTGAGGTATTACGAGGAACACGACCAGGAGTTGTGAACAGTTTCCCTATGATGAGTGTTCGAATGATAGATCATTATTTGAGATTGATATTAGCTAGTCCGAAAAATTTATTCAAAATAATAATGTACAATGAAAACAAATCAACGCAATTAGTCGCAAGCTTTGGAGTGTCAAAATTTTAAACATACATTTTCAAAAAGAGATATTAGTTTTCTGATCTCATAGCCAAAAGGTATCATATCAATTTAATTCATATCGCAGAGAAAATTTACACTTAAATCCAATTTAATTGATCAATAAACTTTTAATTTGCCAACACTGTCACATATAATGTATTGTTTGAATTATAATTTAGCTCCATTGTAATTCGAAGGTGTTTTGGCCAATAGATGTAACCCTCAAAAATACGCAAACGAGTCAATGATTGGATCTCATTTTAAAGACTACAGAGCAGTACTAGGCCAAATGATGTAAATTAGAAAAATAAATTGACAACTTTTTGGAAGGGAAACATCATTTTAAATTGGTTTTAGGTTTAAAAATTCTGACCCGTTCACTTGATGTAAGCCACGATTATATCGACACTCTCTGCTTATAATCCCGTATCAGAAATCATGAGAATTTACAAGACTGAATTTCAAAGATTCATAACGTAACTCACCATATGTTATCGATAAAAACAGTTTTTACTCTCTCCGGAACAGCGTAAATTTTGAGGGTTACATCAAATGACCAAAGCACCGTCGAATGTTTTAAGGAAAGAAATAGCAAATTATTCAGTTCCACAAGAATTCTTCCACATTATTTTGAATTCTCAATGAATTCTTTTTACCTTAGGGACCAAGCCGTCCATATATGACGTCACGCTCTAGGGGGGTGGGTCTGATATAATGTGACGATTGGAGATTTTCGGGTAAAATTCTATATAAAGAAATGTGACGATTGGGGGAGGTTAAAAATAGTAAAAATCGTGTGACGTCATATATGGACGTCGCCTTAATTATAAATTGTAGTTTACGTGTTTCTTTGAAAACACTGTGGAATGTTTACTTATTATTATTATGTATGCAGCCTTCCTACCATTACTTCGGCGTGATTTTTGTGTAATAAATCGTATATTTATGTGATAAATAATTCGATAAAGCTACATAATTTTGCTTTGAGTGTTCGACAAATGAAGAATCTAAACGAAAGCATCCATAAAAACTATTCAGGCAACAAGAATAAATTTGTTTTATTTCGTATATAGTAAAACTATATTATTTGAACACATTGTAAAGCTACTAGGTAATTTGTGGGTAATGAATTATAATAGACAAATAGTAAATAGATACTTCTGTAAATACCGAAATGAAAAATGTTTTGTCGATGGGTTTGTCTAATCTTATATGACTGTCATGCAATCAAAAACAAACGAATAGCGTACACTGTGTTTCTTGGAAAACCAATTGAATCTACGGAATGATGCAATTTTTATTCGATGACAGGCAGACCTTGAAATAGGTCGAAATTTAAGATCAAATGAAAATAAATAAAGACGTAAGTGTGTGGCACATATGAAAAAGAAACGAATCAGACATGCTGAAATGTTATTAAATCTTCAAATGAAATGTTACAAAACTTAGATTAATTATTTTAGCAAGCATACATTTAAAAGACCACCTGCCAAAAATGTTGTTGTCTTACAGACCGACATAAATCTGAGGCATGCTAAAAATGTCAACTATATTTGTTCTATAATTGCGGAAACAATAATTACAGCTGTTTAAATAATTAACACAGCGTTATGCTGTAATTAATTGGATTTATAGTGCATGTTACACTGGCAACATTGGTGTCATTCATTCTTATATAAAAGAAAAAATAACGTTATCTAAATATTCCGGATACACTAATTATAATAATGATCGAAGAAGTGGACGCGTTATTTGACGTATGCAAAAAAAATGTGTCAAATCGTTTCGAGATTGACAAATAATTGAGTTGTGCCCGAAGCTACACGCAATAAGTGGGTTTCGAAAACGCTGCAATTAATGGTAATTGCGAACATTGATGTGTTAACAATAATCACGTCCGCAAGAAAATAATCAAAAAGCACCATTTAAGTGAAGATATAAAAATGAACGGAAACCACAAAAAAATGAGCCCCTAAGGACCAAGAGAACTGTCGCTTATGTACTCACCCCTCAAGCCAAGGACACACCAGTGGGTGGCGATTCTAGCGATGTCTTCACTATGAAGAATAATACATTGTATATATATTCGACATCAATTGAAGAGTCAAAGTATAGCGTCAATATAAAGTTTTAATTTTGATAGTTAATTCAAACTCAACTAAAATAAAGACAACATCAGGGTTGTCAAAACTATTATTATAATACGTAACTTGACTGGCGACTACAACATTAACGTTTAATTTATATTTAAAAAAAATAAAACACAATTTATTTGCACTGCTTCCACATGTTTATAATGATCAAGACCAGTTTCGCTCACCACGAGCATTATCAACTGATCATAATGATATGCATATAATTTAAGACATCGACTGAGGGTGCTTGATGGAATTTCAATATCAAATTTGGATTATTGAGATTTTGTACACTTCCATGTAACCCGGGTCGTTAGTGACAAAATACATGGAAGTGTACAAAATCTCAATAATCCAAATTTAATAATGATATGCCTTTATCAAAATATAATGCCTTTCCACCAAGAATTGACAGTTAACACCTTAAGGGTGTTTAATTTATAATTGAATGTAGTCCTATTATTGTGAATACGGTATAAATAAACCAAATTAAATCTTTAACTGTAGTTACCCTAATTGAGGATTCGTAAAAACGTGCTAGAAACCATATTTTAAAGAATATAATTTTACAAGGGAATTTAAGACATCGACTATGGGTGCTTGATGGAATTTGAATTATTGAGATTTTGTACACTTCCATGTATTTTGTCACTAACGACCAATTAGAGTCAATTCGTGCGCTCGAATGCCTGAAGATGCCGAAAGACGAAACCCGGGTCGTTAGTGACAAAATACATGGAAGTGTACAAAATCTCAATAATTCAAAGTTACAAGGGAATTTTTTCGTTCGGAAATCTATTGATTGAATTGGCATTTACTTGGTAGAACTCCATTATAACTATATATAGTATAACTTTTAATTTTAATTTAATTAAAAAAAAAACAAGATAGAAACAAGATAGTTTGATTTGCATAATGGCAACACGATGGTGGAATCTGTATGTTGTCTGAATTTATTATATTTTCAACTGTTTCTGTGTCTGAAATCAAGCGCTGATTGAACCGGGTCACAAGATTCTGCATGCGACATAATCAACGCGGCTTGACCCTATGTATATTTGAATTAATGTCTAGACAAATAGATCATAATATAGGTCACTTAACCTTTCCTTGATGTAGTCGGGCAGGTCGCAAACGACATAAGCCAACGTCGGAATAATTTGCTCTATATGTTCATAAAATCTCCGATAAATGCGATGTGGAATGCCCAACTGCTCGTGGCCTGGGGTTAGAATGTTTAAGTTTGAGTCATATTAGTATTTAATTCAATTCAAATGAGATGGCAACGAAGAATCGTTGACCAAAAAGTTGTAGCATTGAATATTCCTGTTGAATAGTAAATTATTGTTAAATATAGGGCGAGTGTTCCTCTAGTCGGCAGTCGCCAGTGGTCGGCCTTTTGAGCTTAAAACTTAAATAATAGTAGATACATTTTTTTTTTTTTTAAAATAAAACACAATTTGTTTGTACTACTTCCAAATATTTATAATGATCAGGACCGGTTTCGCTCATCACGAGCATTATCAACTGATTGTGTTTTATTTTTTAAAATATAATGTCTTTCCACCAAGAATTGACAGTTAACACCTTAAAAGTAAATAGTAGATTCATTAAAAAAAAGAGATTTTTTAAATTCATGTAGGCAGTCTTGTCTTTTGCCAATGTATATATGCACTATACTGACCTATATGATGCAATACGCAATTAAAAAAAGCACATTTTTACTTCGCAAGTTTCGACAAATTCATCTTGTATGGGGATCGCTAACAAAATATACTTTATATTGTCATGCTTTGCATCATTATGTTTTTTATTGTTCTGTCTACTATCATTAGATTATTTCGCGATATTCATGAAGTTTCATAGTGATTTCCACTGGGTAACGAAAAGCCGACTATTGGATTTTGGGGGCCGACCACTGGGAGAATTGGTATTTTTTTGTAAACTTCTATTATTTTATGCTTGGTACAATATTAACCATTTTACTTTTAGTTAGTCATATTTCTTAATCTCTATTTAGTGGAATAACAGCGAAAAAATATGTATTTATCATTCATTGACTCAAAATCCCTTTTGAAAGTACACCTGTCGCTTATCTGGCCGACCACTGCCGAAATGACCCTACTTAGTCAGGCAATTTTATTCAGCGCATCATTTATTAGGATTAAATGGAATTAGTCCATCGTCGTTTCAATATTTTAGTATAGAATGCAATTGAACAATTGAAATCAATGATAAATGTTCAGAATTGACAGCAATACACAGACAAAACTGTAAACGTTCAAATTTTTTTACAGAAGTTATTTTTCAAAAATAAAGTAATTGCAAACATTGATTTTATTTGTTCACAACCAAAAGGCAACATACCAATTTATTTCACATTTCATACGGCAGGGGTGGGGAACCCGCGACATTCAAGATATCGAAGCGAAGTTTTCATTCATTTGCAAAATAATGTGTATTCATTTTTAAGTAGGTTACGATTACTTAATCGAAGTTTTTTAGAATATGGATTTTAACATAAAAAGCTTCTCCACTTCTATCGTAGGAAATTGACACTTTTATTCTAAAATATAAGATTCATTTTTAAATTGTCATAACTAAAAGTTAATTTATGTGTTTCTTTAGTAAAAATATACATGAAACAATTGATCGAGTGATGGCTAAAAGAGTGGATACATGCTATAACCCGTTCCAAAAGAGTATAGATTAATAAAACGTTCCGCAAATCCCTTCTTAGAAAACATATAAGTTGTTTCAGAGCTTTACTGCGCGGCTATGCTGAGTTGCAAAATTATTTCGCTTCGAAAGAAAGCAAAAAAAATATCCAATATTAAATTTGCACCAGCTATGCAGACAGTTATATTTAATTATTCCGGAGATTGGATGGGAGAATATTTATATTTAATCCTAACGTCAAAATTCATACTAATAATAATACAATGCAGAGTCAAATATTTTGTGAAATTCTCTAGTGAAATTATATAATTACTCTGACTCTTTTTGTAAAGTAATAAATTCCATACCAAGAATGCCACCAAGAATGCCATTCATGATAAAATGTGTGTACTTTTTCTACTGTAATTAAAGAGAAAATAATGATACATTATAAAAAAAAAAAATACAGGACAGGTTGACTAAGTATTACAAATAAAGACGTTTACAAAATGAAATCATACGAATGAATTAATTCGAATAATTTAAAGTAAGTAGCTTCCTAGGGCACATTAACCTGTGCAGTACGAGTTTATCAATTTAGTTTCCGTTATTTATTTCCCGAGTATTCTACTACGGAAAATCGCGTATTAACTTCTATTTTTGTTTTTAAACTTCTTTCTAGAGTCTTAAGAATATCAGACATCAAGTCCTCATTGTTTGATTACAACTCTTGAGAATGAAACCTGTAACGATTTAAAATTAATTATTTTTCAATACTATTATCAGTGTCTTCCCAAAATAATACAAACACCAAGTGAATGCCAAACAACACCAGACAAAATATTATTTATATTTTCTAACGAATGGCGATATTCTGAAGAAATTAATAATGTTTGATACAAGATATTTGTCATTAAAACTGATTGTCTATGGGCCAGGCATTTTAAACAAAATTGAGATAACTAAATTTCACCCATGAACATGATCAACTTGAAGAGAAAAGACATGATAAATACTCATATACAAATGTTCTCAATTGTTTAAGAGAAAAATCTGCATTTGACAGTGTTGACCTTGATTGGAATTGCATCTGTAACCTTATGATCGCAAAGAGGAGATCTTTACACTGCGGTAGTGTTAATATATACAATATGAGAAAATTATATCGGTACTAAAGATATAGTCGAAATTAAATGCGAAAAAAAAACGTTTTTTTACTAATAAAGGTCAAACATTTTTTTGAAATGACTACTCGTAAAGAAAAAATAATTCAAGACATCTAGAGCATGAGAAAAAATCTATGACAAATAAAAAAACGAGAACCGTTCATTATCGACTTGTTATCAACTATGCCTATATAAATTATTGTAATCAGTAAATGGGCGTACATGACGATGTTAGAGTAACATTTCATTATCGTACTTTATATCGATTCATTTATTTGTGTGTCCAAAAAACTGCAAAAAGCCGTTGAGTTCACGAAATTCAATTTGCAGTTGTCTAATGCTGTTCATTAAAGTGTTTGTGTTTTTGATACGAAAGATACATATTAATATAATACAGAGATATGTGATTTATTCTGTTCCTTTTTCAAAAATACACTCGATTTGATTTTCGCCGTTTCCAATTGTTTTAATGCCTTGTTATGGGATATGCATCCCAAGATGCGGCAACACTACGTCAGGCCGCAAACGGAAATTCCATCGAGAGATTGAGTTTGTAGGTACAAGCAGGAGTCTGCGCGCCATCGACGAAAGAATACTGCGCACTGATACTTTTACTTTTATCTAAAACCAGTTTTGATACGTTTCGATTCGCCGCACCGGAGAAGCAAAAGGTATAAATAACTACCTGAGATATAAAAAAAAAGTATACTTCGAAGAGTCATAGACAAAAACAGCCAGAAGTCGGACAGCGAAAACTTCAAGAAGTCCGCTGCATGGAAAATTAATAACGTCTTAAGCATCATACATTAAATGTTTGCTTGGTCAACTCACATCATCACTTGGATCTATATATTTGAGCAGTTATGAATAAATCCCTTAGACACACAAATAAATGGAATCTGTAGTTGAGTAGTAAAAGCTCTTGAGGTTTCGTCCTACTGTTCGTACGGTCAAGAGTTCATATTTCCCGGATGATGTCCCCCGACTTATCAATCGATTTAAAGATTTGTATCCAAAGGTGCAAAATTACCTCGATAAAAAACTCTTTCTCATCCATTTCCTACCGATACAGAAATGCGGTGCAGACAGAGCGATTACCTTACTACTCGTCCTTTTCTAGCACCATCCTTCAGTACTAGCTGTCTCTGTAATGAAGTTTGACCTACTGGCATACAACCAATTCTCGTTAAAACTTCCTGTAATCACTTTTAAGATGTTAACTGTCAATTCTTGGTAGAAAGACTTTATATTAAATAAAAAAACACAATTGTTTTGTACTACTTCCACATTTTTATAGTAATCAGGGCCGGTTTCGCTCATCCCGAGCATTATCAACTGACGGATTAACAACAAATTCAGTTAATAATTCTCGTGATAATCGAAACCTTTACTGATCATTATACAAATGTTGACGTAGTACAAAACAAATTACGTTTTTTTAAAAAAAACCTCTTTCGTTGGAAAACTATTTACATCGAAAGTTCATATGCTCCACGTTGGCACCGGACAGAGTTTTTAAATATTTATATGAGTTGGGTAGGAAAGTTTAGAAATATCACAGACCTTCATCCATCTATATCAGTGATGTACAAACGCGGCCCAAATTAACA
Organism: Himalopsyche phryganea; assembly: GCA_022494535.1. Lineage (NCBI taxonomy): Eukaryota > Metazoa > Arthropoda > Insecta > Trichoptera > Rhyacophilidae > Himalopsyche > Himalopsyche phryganea. Next base: position 538,238 of record JAGVSL010000080.1, on the reverse strand, counting down.
AGTAATAAGCAGTAAAATGATTTAACTATTAAATTAATAATAATAAAATGCATAACTTGTCTAGTATAGTATATCATTATTTTCCAACACTTTTACCCTCTGCGGCCCGTGAATGATTAGAAAATGGATAAACTGGCCCTTCTTTCAAAATGATTGTGTACCACCGATCTATATCGACGATTACATACAAATCAAGAAAAATCGTAAAACATTAAATAGAACCAAGATTAAATTCACGTGCACAACAACAATTTCAAATAGAGAACATTGATATATTGATTAAAAAGGATGTATGACTAGCATGTGTAAGTGTTTTTATATGAAGAAATGCACAACACCATAGACACACTACCTACCATCATTATCAAAATGAAAATTAATTGTCACATTATTTATTTGAAAATAGAATTTTGATAGAATAAAAATGGTTTGCGAAATCTATTTCTATTGAGCTTTTTACATAGAAGATTCAATAAATGATAGTTATATAGTATTACAGACTAGTAACGAAATGATTTCGCAATCAATCAAAATATTCGTTGTCTGAAAAATGGCTAGTTTGTTATTACTAAAGCATGAAATTGTGCATTTTCTTATATGACATATCGGGTTTTAGATGGACGCCTTGCACAATACCAACTGTCAATATCAAATTTTGGTGGGAGTTTTTGGGTGCAACGAACTTTTTTCGTCTACTTATCGTAGCGTTGCCAATGACTCCAAAATGTTGTTTGTTTTTATCACTGTGTTTCAACGATTACGTAATTTGAGCAGCAGGAAACAAGAATCAATAAGAAAAGCAAATATATCTCTGTGGAAGCTACCGCAGAGGTAAATTACCATGCTTTTGGGTCCGATTCCCAGCTGGGCAATTTGCATATGAATTTATCGGTTCCAGAAAACACACACATTCCACTTAGAAAATTTGCGGAAGTCCAATAGACTGTTTCTTGAAATATATTTTTTTTATTGTGAAAATTAAAAAATACTTACATTTAGTATAAGAGAAAATTGCGAATATGAATTGACAATTTCCAAGAAATATGAAAATAAAGTATATGTATATGTACCAGCAATATAAAAATATTTTACATTGATATATAATTAAAATTGGTAACTTATTTATTTAACAGGCTGTCTTACTAATGCAACGCGTTTCGCTTCTTTAACAAGCATCTTCAGACGAACTATATCGCATGGTTATTTCCAAGGTAAACAATGATCCCAATGCTTAAATTGAAAATTAAGGGTAGGGTTGGTTTGTTTCCTTCTACAGGACCTGGGAAACCCGGGTCGTTAGTAATAATATACATGGAAATGTACAAAATCTCAAATATTCAAATTTGATAGTATTAAGTATTTTAGAGTACATTTTCAATAAAATTAATGGAAATGAGTCATTTTTCAAGCACTTTTTTTGTTTTTTCTAAGTACTCCCTTCACGTCTATTTTGTTTATACCCTTCTCTGTTCCTGTCTACAGTATGACACACCCTGGTTTTTCTTAAGTATAAGTGTCATTAGTGTCCCGAACTGAAATCGGCCTGCGGCAAAGAGCAATAATTCGCAGAATACGCTCTTTCTTGTTGCCAGGCGCTTAAGAAGCCCCCGGGCTTCGGCCGCTGGACGAGTCCATTTTTACGGAAAAGGGTAGCTCCAACTTTGCACGGAGTTTTTTTTGAATTTTTGTAGACAGTCGATGACGAGCTGCCGAGTCGGACGAACGAGGTCTCGTCGCGACGAAGGTGATGTGACGATGTGAACTGTTTGTTTGTTTTTGTGTTTTGATTTGCGTTGGATTTAATTTAAATTCGTTGTGTCATTTGTATTAAAATTTAAAGTAAATTCAGTTGCTAAGTAAATGTAAATGTAGAATCAATTTTATGTGTTAAGATTTTTATATTTGTGTAATGTTAAACCACTGCATCTTGAATGGATAATAAATAAGTTTCTAAACCGGATCTGAAATGGTGTTTGTCTGAGATCAGCCCTTCCAGGACTCCGGATAACCAGCCGCTCGCCTCTCTTCGATCCGGGGAATTCTCAAGTATTATAACCTCTGATATCATAGAATCGGATTAAGATAAATTAACGCTCAACCACTAAAACTATACATTGATTATGAATACAATTAAGAAGTAGACATGACTTGAAAACCAGGTTTTTTGTTATTATTTTCGATTTTTAATCTTGATACTACTTTGTGACAGATGTTGATTGAATTTTTGGGCCACTTTGTTATTATTTATTCTTCTAAATATAGAATGCATCTACGTATAAGAATAGCTGTAAAATATTTAATCATATTGAGTATGTATAAGTACCGACACGATTGCATTTAATATTCGAAACATAATCTTTGGCCATAATGGATGGCATTCTTGACAACAATGAAGAAGTCACATTCGAATGTCATTGATGCCTGTCAATTTCATTATCCCTGCATTATTATTAATTAAATACGATAAATAAATAGTTGTCACGGTTTCATCAGTGTAAGACATTTAGGAAGAGGAAGATTGAGAAGGACTCACGAGAATGGAATATTTAGGATTTTTGAATTGTTGCCAGATAGAAAATTTAATATGTATGTATTACTTTCAAATACTATTTATTCTCATGAGACATTTTCGTGAAAATCTACCAATAGCTCTCTTATATTTATTTGCGCAGCATACATGTGAATAAAAGAATAATAAATTCGTAAAAATATATTTTAAAAGATGTAAAACATAACACTTCGACGTCGGCGTCCGTGACGCAGTTGGTAGCGTCGTTGGCTACGCTACGGACGTCTCGGTTTCAATTCCCGATGCGAACAGTTTTCAAAAATTCCCTCCTCACCCACCCATCCGATCCACACGGGACGTAGCGAGAGGGATTAGCCATTCACTAGTCCTGTCCTAGCACTATCCTTCTATCCCTACTCTTTCCGAAAAAAAGAGGTCGAGCAACTGAGTAACAAACAGTTCTCATAGAAAAAATGTCTTGAGATACCTCCATTAGGAGACCACATGCCACGTTGGGAGCGGACATGGAAAAATCACTACAAGATATGCATTGATAACAATGATTCATGGAAATTAATATGAGCCTTAATAATACATAAATATAGTCCGAGGATGCTCTTCAAATTGGGACATTTGTCACACTTAGTTACACAATAATTGATATAACAAAGTTATTATTTTATGAGGACACACTGTGTTATGATTAGTGGTCGTCACCCGTACTTCAAGAATTGGAGCCGTTAAAAGTTTCATTCTTATGGGTTGTAATTAAGACTCGAAATGTAATTTAACAAACAGGAACGCTCGATAATTTAAAAAAAGCACTATAACATTTCATTCCGGCTCTAGAATCACGGAATACACACATACTAATACACAGACACGCATTGTGTATTATACACAAAGCGTATCAGTGTAGTAAAAAGTGGAAAGTTATAAAGCGTATACTCTATATGAGAAGAGCCGAAAAGGAAATTTTAATTATTATTTGATGTCACGAACCGGAGTACTACGGTCGAGTTCGAGCCCTGGTTGTAATTGAGAAACCGATATAACAAAATGTCTACCCAACACGTTAACTTTATAAATAAGAAAGCCTACAAATTTTGTTTAGTTATAACTGTCATAAATATACGAGGCAAAGATTTTATTTGCTGAATGCAATACATATAGACAGTATCAATAACTTTTCCTCTGTACCGAGTTCATTCAACCTCTCATAACTAACTATCTATCTGACAATGATGTGAAACCAACACATCATTTAGGTTTATATAAATAATACAATGTTCATAAAATATTTATAATTTATATTGCTTTTATTATTTTTTATAGGAAGCTTCATTTTCGCTATGCTGTCAAGCATAGTTACGGTATCTGACAATTTAAGTTATTTCGTTTTATAATGACTTAACATTCAATATTATTGTGTATTGCGATAGATAAAACATTTAAATCTGTAAATTTAATGTCCCCGACTAAAAATGGGTTCTAAATCAGCAGTATTCTAAACCTAACAAGAAATTTTTTTTTCCGTGTCAGCTCCCAATGTGGAGCATATGGTCTCCTAATGAAGGTATCTTGACAGAATTTTTTCTACGAGAACTGCTTGTCACTCAGTTGCTCAACCTCTCTTTTCTTTTTCGAAGAGAGTAGGGATAGAAGGATAGGGCTATGACAGGACTAGTGGTTAGCTAATCGCTCTCGTTACACCCCGTGAGGATGGGATTGGTGGAAGGGAGGACTCAGACTACGAACAGAAATCCATAAATCGATTGAAAGATCAATCTATGAAAACCGTCCGCACCGGGAATTGAACCCGAGACATCCGTAACCGTAGCCAGCGACTAAACCAACTGCGCCACGAGTCCGTATTAAAGATTACTTAATCACCACAACCAATAAAAATATGTATCTTTAATTCAGTCGAAACGTGTAATAGCAACCTCTTAAATAATACATAAAATCGAGGGGGATTTACTAAGAATGTTTTGAACGATTTTAAGCGTAGATACGATTACTGTTTTAACTTATTACAAATGGTACTCAAAGATAATGCTTAATATGAAGCAAGTTGGGTATATCGCGTGAAGATCAAAAAATCGGCCAATAGTTAATGAAGCTCGCAAGGGTAATAAACGCTTATAAGCTCAACTGATAATATACACGTGGTGATAAAGCTGCGATCAAGACAATGAAGAATTGTTTTACACATTTTATTTAAGAACTATATATAATGAATAACCGTTAGTACCAACTTTCATTTCTATCTCTTGAAATATAGAGAAGATGAAAAATAAATCTTATTTTTTTGAAATTGGAATAACCTACGTACTACTGCGATAACGGTGATAAAAATATTGCCATAAATAAGAACAAAAATTCCCATTCCCTTTTATATATTCTTTCGATTGTACTTTTATGTCTTTCACGAGTTAAAGTTACCTGTTGTAATGCCTACCTGTATTTTCTAGACAAGCAAGTGCACGAGGCAGCGGATGGACTTTAAAAAACTGGACTCTCGGAATGTGGATGCATTTATTTTTTTCCTCTCGGAGGCTTTTCTTAATCCCCTATCTTTTGTAAATCGAAATACCTAGGATGCGAGCATGACAAAAGAAAGGTTCTCTAAATTATACTTTAGGAAATTTATAAACCGTGAATGATAGGTTGAAGTATTTTCTATTGCAAAGTTATTTATCATATTATATAACGGCGATATTTTTAATAGGAATATTACCTATTTTTTATCCATGTCCGCTCCCAATGTGGAGCATACGGTCTCCTAATGGAGGTATCTTAACAGAATTTTTCTACGAGAACTGCTTATTACTCAGTTGCTCAACCTCTCTTTTTTCGAAGAGAGTAGGGATAGAAGGATAGGGCTGGGACAGGAGTAGTGGTTAACTAATCGCTCTCGCTACGCCCCGCGAGGATGGAATGGGTGGGAGGGAGGACTCAGACTACGAACAGAAATCCATAAATCGATTGAAAGGTCAATCTATGAAAACCGTCCGCACCGGGAATTGAACTCGAGACATTCGTAACGGTAGCCAGCGACGATACCAACTGCGCCACGGACGCCGACCTATACCTAAAGTTTACCTTATTTATTTTTTATTTAGAAGACGGAGAGGAACTAATAAGTATCGTCAATTGATGATAGAAAGTTAATACAACTCGACTTTCAGATTAGGTTTAGATTGTCTGCATTGATATAGGTTTAGACGTTAGCTATCTTCAGGTCTTCCAGACAGATGAAACTTTTATGCAAAAATTAGTTAATATTGCTTATATAACAAGAGCGTTGGTTATTTAGATAATCTCTATAATAACAATTCTAGTAAATGTATTGATGGCCAATACTTAAATTGATTTCAAAGTGCAGTGAGTATAAATTGTAGAATACTTAACTTTTTCTTTAGCCGAAATAATTTAAGTAGATACCTTTAATTGCATTTTAACACAATTTCATATATAGATTGAAAAATCAATTGGCCCGTACGAAGTGTTCGTACGTGTCTTCGAACCCGTTGCAACCGAACAGGACGAACATCCAAGAGCGTCGATCATTCGGCTACAGAATAATAATTACATATTTGTGGCATTTGAAGTAATAAAATATTATATCACATGACTGTAAGTCTACGTCTACATAGTGAGTAAATAATTTAAAAAAAAGTGTTTACAATCGTTTCTAGACACCCAGTGTGTTTTTTTTTGTTTTCGCGCGAATTTGATCGTGAATTTAAATAAACAACATGACAGCTTTACGGAAAAACAAGCTAACTACAAAACCTCAAAAACATTAGGATGTAGTGTAATTTAGAAGAGAATACATTGACACGTCATGACTTGTTAACTAAATCGTTAAATAAATATACTGATTTTTACGGTGTTAACTGTCAATAATTCTTTGTAGAAAGGCATTAAGTATGCTTTCAAAATAAAACACAATTTGTTTTGTACAACCGCTACATTTTTATAGTGATCAGTACCGGTTTTGCTCATAGCGACCATTATTTCCTGATGATAATGCTCGCGATGAGTGAAACCGGCCATGCTCATTGTAAAAATGTATAAGCAGTGCAAAATAAATTACGTTTTATTTTTAAAATAAACAATGAACTAGTGTTAAATTCACATAAAATAAAATATAAAAATGTTTAAATAGAAAAGTATCAATAATACCCAAAGTGAAATATGCAATATCTGTGAGAATTTACAATGACATCTACCACACTGATGAGAGTGATGGGTGATAATTGAGCACTGATAACATAACAGGTTTACGCGCCAAATTATCGAACCATGTCGCTTTTAGATAAATCGATATTCCAACTAAAACCTGAATTAGGAACGCCAAACTTATGAAATTATCAACACTGCAAAAAAGTAATAGTGGTGATTCTGCGATATTCAAGGGATGAATAAGCTCACCTGGTTGCCCACCAGCGTGGCTCCAGCGGATGCCATATTCATCTGATCAGATCATACCCTCGTATTTTGTAGAACAGAACCAACTTTGCACAATAAACAGTACACTAAGCACAGAAATATATGATCGTATTCGTTTAACACACGGGAATAAATGAAAAATTGCACGGAAAGAACTAAAATTTCGCTAGAACAGTAGCGGATTTAGTTTTACAAAGAAAAATACTTTTATTACTAAGGCTACAACAATGTAACGTGTGACTAATGCACGGAAAGTATTCGAACGCGACACAGAATACAGATTTGAATCACTGGAAGAAGTTTCGAAAAAACCGTTGCCAAAAGTATTTTTTTGACAGCGAACAGATTGATAACACTTATAATAACGAATCACAAAGAAATCACAGCACAAAATACCGGCACAAACATCACTATTACACGATGAAATGATAAAAGAAAATATTTCAACAGGTGTATCGAATTTGCATACTGATTTTTAAAGTTTGGTTGTTGTTGTATCATTTAAAATGGACGGCGTGCGTTTGGCGAGTCCAAAGGCAAAGGACGCTGAAGATATACATTGCAGAGAATAGGCTCTCAGGCAAGGAGATTTGTTCTGTTCATGCACTCGCGAGAGTCGAGAAACCCGCGCTCGGTAATCATTCGACGTCGGGTCGCATACCAAACCCGCCGATACTACCTTCTCGTTCAAAGACAACGGCCCGCCCACAAGATTGAGGGAGAATACCGAAGTAGCATCGTGCCGATGTTGAGGTATAAGATTATCTTAGGCAGGTGTTTTGGAAGGCTGTCTCGCGTGCAAGGATTTACTCGCGGAGAGATTTCATTGGTAAAAGGGATCACCATCAACATTGTTACGTGTATGTATGGTTTTAATGTTTCAGATGTATCCAATGTAAATAAAATGTATTCAAAAAACATAATAAAAAATCGGTACATCCACACAAACACCCATAAGAATACAACGGACTTATACAAAAAATGGCATTTTGTTTATTATTATCACCGAGTCAAAGTACAGAATATCTCCTAGATAGCAATAACTATGAACTATATTAACAATATCAGTGATGCATTTGGTACCTCCACTCTACTAAATAATCAACCTATAGAAGAAGATAGTACAAGAGAAGAGTTATACGATAATAAACTTCCATAGAAAGATGATTGACGTGTACACTTATGTCTCGATTAACGCGGTAGATTGATTGTTCATACACGTCGTGTAATTCAAATTAGTTTAAGTGGAGCCAATTCATTTATATGTAAAAATAAAAGATTGGGTCGAATAATTTATTTTATTGAGTACTGTTTACATTGAGGGAAAGGTATTTTACACCTTAATCACGGTTTTTAACATTCCCAAGAGTTGGCCTACTCATCGACCGATCCAAAATCAATGAACGCTTCAATAAAATATTAATTTTTCAAAATTGAATTATTGAGATTTTGTACACTTCCATGTATTTTGTCAATAACGACCCGGGTTTCGCCTTTGGGCATCTTCAGGCACTCGAGCACACGAATGGACTCGAATTGAATCAATTTTGGTATTGAAATTCCATTAAGCACCCTCAGTCAATGTTTTAAATTCTTAAATTATATAAATTTTTGATTATTTATTATGTGTCGTTTCATAATTTGCGTTTTTCAAGGACACCAGCTATGAGAAAAATTTCCGTAACATGAAAAATCACAACTTAATATTGAAACAAAATTTGAAAATGCACAATTCATAGAAAACATTTATAATCAGCTACACAAATCTAAATAATAATAATAAAAAAATAATTAAACACTTCTGATTGTTTGACACCATACCAAAAAAACAGCAAAAGCTGAATTTTATTTTGACAATATTTCTACAATATTTTAATGAAATGCCGATCTGATTTCAGGGTAGATATTAAACATTAAAAAAAATAATGGTATTAAAAGGGTAATAAATGATGGTTTAATATAATTTACAGTTTGCCATTACATAAACTGTTTCGATTACAACCCCCATCAACCATAGCTTATTATTTATTTTATTATTAAATAGTAGATATACTTAAAACTATGTTCAAACTTGGGCAACGCAAATAGTTAATTGTCTGCATATGAAATAAAGTGCAAAACCACTTCAATTTATTGTTGCGATGCTTATAGCAAAAATATAAAATAGAATTTCAGTATATTTGTAAAAAAATGCCATTTTGCTTACCGTTGATTTATTTAGTTTGCCAACTCCCAGTCACACAATTGTATTAAAAAAATAGTCTATAGTTTTGTTATTCCACTGGCTGTTACTAAATGTGACACGAGTTTCGTCTCTTTAAGCTTCTTCAAACCAAAGATGCTCCTTAAAAAGGCGATACACGTGCCGCATTTAGTAACACAGAAAGTGGAATAACAAAGTTTTCAACATAAATTTTAAAATAAATTTCCACAAAGTTACCGCCGAATCTATCAAAAATATAAAAAATAATCGTTTCTTAGTGGCGTTCTAATACAATGGCAAATACATTACTTTGACGAGAGTTTTACATTAAGAATATTATACATTTATTTGGGTCCGCGATTAGTCTCCGGTCTAACGTTGCATCAACCCTGCGCCACAGGTTACATTCTCCCACCGAAGGTTTGGTCGGCCAAAGTAGCGGTGGAGAAACCCGGCTCGCGGACCATCCACCGATGTGTACTTATCCATCATGCATATTAAAATCACTTAATCAAATTTATGATATATATAATTTTGTGTTGGTTAACATTTACTGCTCAATCTCTCCAAGCTTGTCGATTCTTTGTCTGGAATGGGGCAGAACAGTAGTAAACCTGGTAAACGATGGTGAACGTAACTAATCAGACGTTTAAGAAATAGTACGTGCGTCACGTCTATATCACGATTATTGAAAAGTAAAAACGATTGTAATGATAGCTTTGCATATTTCCAATATAACAAAAGATAATACAGAATTGAATGAGTTGTCTCTTTTCGGTGAATTTAGCGGTGACAAATAATTGTTAAAAATAAGATCTATGTTGTCGAAAATCTTACTTAGGAACTTGGACTAATTATTATTACAATGTCTTTTCCAATATTTCTATGTTGAAGTTACTTTATTTCTTGTGAAGTAGCGAGCTCTGCTCAATTACAGGCTTCTTTTATTTGGCCAAATTAATTTAATGAATAAATTGTTAATTATACTTTTTACTGAGCAATAAGTGATTGCTATGAAAAAGTGTCCAATTATTTTCCCATTCATTGTTTATACAAATAGGTTTCATTGTGAAAAGCAAAGGGAGTAGGTATTTCTTTTACCATGTCCACTTATTAATTGATTTGTGCTACACTCATTTGGAAGCATATTTGCCGTTTAAATAATCGGATAAGTAATGATGAAGTTAACAAATGTTCCTTTTATATAAATTATTACAGTATAATCATCCATCTTAATAAAATAAAGTATGAATAAAGTTAAGATATTAAACATGGCAATCCGTCTCCACCTTGCTATCGAAGTATACCAATGGCCCTTAGTGTGATTGAATCCATCCCGTTGGAAGAGTAGCCATCCATCGCCGCCGATTTACACATATTTCACAGGAAAAAAGTAGCAAGTTAAGTAATGGTACGTGATTCAGTTGGCGAAATAATTGACGTAAATATAGAGACCATATGCCCGACATTTTATTTGATAATTACGTGATAAGAAACGCCTCTCGTTCTGGTCAGATAGAATTACTTAAAAAAACGTCAATTTAAAATAATATTCTATCTATTCCTGCTAGATTTTCCAAAACATATTATATACTTCGTCACTATTGTCTGAAATATTTGCAGTTAAGCAAATATTTGTCAGGTAACTACTTGTACAATGAATGTTCGTGTTTTTTTTTATTTTAAGGTAGCCTCACCGCAAGAAAATAATTGTCATAATAATGATAAGTATAGCGAACTTGTTTTTATATATAGGTTTTTTCAAAAGCAAATACGTGTTAAATAAATCACCTTGGAATTGTTAGACATGCACAAGATGATACTATATTTTACAAAATAGGTTATTCACGTCACTTCAACAAACTTCTCGATAAATATATTCGCAAACAAGTCAAAACTTTAACGATACAATACTAAGCAAATTTATAATCAATCGAAATGACTTAACCGTTTTCTTCTTCAATCCTATCGTTTTTATCCTTACAAAAGACAGTAACAAGTGTGTTTCTATGTTATTTACAATTCCATCAAGGGAACAATGAAAAAAAAGATTAATTAGTGCGCTATAGGACTGGTTCCTGGAATTAACGATTGATAGAAATACATATTTTGATGGAATTTAATTTACCTTTTCCTGAACGCATTTACGGCGAAGATTTAAAAAAACGGTTAATGGAAGATTATCTACTTATTTATTTAAGATTATAATATTAATTTTTCCTTTATCCTGAATACGTAGTAGTCCTAACAACGCTGTTTTGTGCTCATACTGTAATGAAAATATGTGTATAGGGACAGCCGGTGACCCCACCCCCCTATCAAATTTCAATCACGCGTTTCAGCATTTTTTAGTCATACTGTATGTATAGCTCTATCTGCGTCAGATGAGCGTGAAAATATAATTTTATTATTTTTAAAAATAATTTAGCAATGCAAGATAAGCTCGAGGGAAAAGAAACAATTCCCAAAATCACATTTGATATTCAGTTTGCCATGTTTTAGCTTTCGGTTATAATAAATAAGCAGAGCTTTTACAGCTAGGTTGAAGAAAACGTGAGGTGGTTAATAAATAATTATACACATATATTGTTTATTATCGATGTTTGTTGAATTACAGTTGAATAAATAATATCTGAAGTTTGTTGTAAACGATGTATTACAAACAGGATAGATTTAAATCAATTGACAAAAAGAACGCAATTATTAAAACACAATGAAAGCCTACGTGAAAAATTTCATTTAATTATGCAGAGAAAGCGTTATTTTCGTATTCGGACATTCAGACTTTTTAAGATTATTACTACTCCGTAATATTGTAACGCAGTTTCTCAACTCTCGTGAACCCAGCTACAAATGCACGCGTTTGTCCCTGTGCAACGGTGCATTGTCAATCAAAAACTCAATCGGCGTGGGAGAAAATAAAACACCACTAAATTAAACCATACTAAAAGGAATGTTAACCAGGAACGTACTAACAATAAAATACTCACCGTTTTTAAACAAAAACCCAGGATCATTTTTAGATCTCTGAAGGTAAGTCGAAGATAATACAATATCAATGACAGCAATCATTATAGTTCTGTTGTTTAATGATCAACATGAAATACTTTTCAAAGCCTCAAAATCTACATTCATTTGTTAGTTAATAACGAGATGTGCGCTGTGATCATCAATATAAAAAATACAAAGTGCTCAATGCACACATGAGCAGGGCATCTAAAAAGTATTTGACTTAAAACGTATTTCCTCCATGAAAAAAATCGCAGATTTTCTAAATAACATGAATAATCATTTACTGTGACAACGTTTATTACGATCAAATTTTAATAGAAGACGACAAAATATCGTTAAAATTGTGGGGTAATAAGCCTCGATGCAACCAGGTATGAAAAGGATATGAACAATTGCTGCGAATGCTGAATATTTTGAATATTCGTTTAAGATTTTATGTCAGACGAGGGAGTTTGTATAATATAGTAATGAGTACCCGGCATGCGTTGTAATGCCACTTAGAGAAAGAAAGGGTTTGTTTTTTAATTCTGTTTATTGAAGTGCTTTTGAATTAGAAATCTGCACGGGATGAAATTTCACAAAATTACCGACCCGAGCCCGAGTTTCAATATCACACTTGTTACCCTAACGCATCCCGAAGCCCAGATTTATTTTCCTTGTCCCGAAAAAAGCCGAATTTTTTTTCAGTATAGTAATTCATTTATACTTTTCAAACAATATAATATGTTATTTTTACACGAATAAATCAGAAGGTTTTTCCAAGATGTCCTGATTGTACGTATTTGATTCTTCTTTTTAGATTTAAGATTTTAATTTTTTTTTTATTATTCAAAAACCTTGAACAACTCACCACGGTTTCATTGAAATCGGTTGAATTTTAAAGGAATGCATAGAGGACAAACAAATATTCATTTTTATGTATATAGACAAACATTATTATTTATATTTACCGTAAATTTTATGAATAACTGTCTTACTTTCATGCTTTGAAAATGAATAAATAGTCAGGTCTTAGAAAATTAATGTGACAAAGAAATTTAGCATTCTTTTTTCAGCATCCTACAGAATTTCGCATCTGTCAAAATAAACTGTTGTAATGAAGTCAAGGCAAGTTGTAGCAATCCTTCAATTTACCTTATATATCATTCCATTCTGTTTGTTTAATGATCACTCTTCAAGACTATCACCGCAATAAATTATTACGTAAATTAAAACACAAAAAGGAATGTTGAAAGTATTTTAATTAGTTCATGTCTGCTGCATATTTTTAGATTGAGTTCAGTTGAAGGTTTATTGTAGTAAAAATATGCCATTTAATAAATAATTTATGACGCCTGCAGTTTCAGACAAGCTCAGACAGCCGATGTAAATATGTGAAATTTTCAAAGGGCAACTAGTTCAAAGAGGAGACAAAACCAAAAAGGTTTGATAAGAAAGATATTGAAACGAGCACAGTTTTTATTTGCTGAGAATTTGCAGATAAGTTCACCAGTGTGTGGTCAAAGGGCAAAAAAAATGTCCTTGGGCAAATGGACTTTTTCCAATGTCCAGTTCTATTTAAAGTATACGAAAGAAAAGTGTCCAGCGGCGTATATGTGTATGAGGCGTCTAAGGGCAAAAAATGATATGTCCACTTTGGAAGCCCCAAAATTTTAACGGAACACCTTATTTATTTTGTTGGGTACATAATATGAATACGAAGTTAAACATGTTTGAATTTGTTGCAGCTGCAGCAGAATATAAAATCATTCCAAGTTTTCGCGGAACATAGTTTGGGAAACCCTGATCTAATGCAAAAAATTGATAATGTCACCGATGAGTTAAATTTTAGTAGAGATTAAATGATCGTAGCGAAGGGGTGACTTTGGAGCAGTCAGAACCCCTCTCTTGACAACTTAGTTATATTTTAGACTAAAGGCTAAATTCAGGGAAAAAACTTTTTATTACAGGTAGATACCTAATTGATTATTTCATTGTTTTTTAATGTGCGTTTTTTTAAATACATGTATGTATAATCGGTGGCGGACTGGCCATAGTAGCCAGGGTGCCCGATGGCAAGTGGGTCCCGCTGTATGTTAGGGGCCCTCAGTAAAATAAAATAACTTTTTAACTACTGCATTTTACGTGTTTAAAAATATACAGGATAAGGCCCTTTGGTTGTTTCATCAATACAAACAAATTTGTTTTCTTATAATATACACTGTGAACTAATACCTCATGATGATTACATACTTATTCTTTGTTTGTTTTAGCTATTTGTAACATTAGAATTATCAAATAATTATTAGTACAGTACATGGGAATTAGTATATAGGGTAGGGGCCCCCTCCCATTTTTGGATGGGCCCCATTGACTCCTGGCAAACAATATTTTTAGGGCCAGTCGGCCACTGTGTATAATATCTCACATTTGATATAAAACAGTAGAAAATTCATAATGTTGCTATAATAGAGACCTAAAAGTTGTGAATTTGTTGAACAAGTCACTAAGATACGAAACCTGATAATAGAGGATTTGATTTAGTTGTACCGACCAATAATAAGTCTGTTAAACATCACTTATGGTATACAATGTATATATACTAAAAATTGACATTTAGATTTAAATAAGTTGATGTGCTCATTTACATACCTTATGAGTCAAATATCTGCCACTCCTGTAAAGTGTTATTTTTAAGCATAAAATAAAAATACCATTTTAATTACGTATGGCAAATTAAATATCATCCAAGTGATGCAGCCGTCAATGTCCTCAACCGTATAATTTTCCTCTTTATAAAAAAGAAACAAGTGTGTTTCAAGGTTGGTCATAATTTGGCAATGGGAGCAGTGTGGCAAAATCCATGAAAAAGATTATTTACAGTGAGGGACATATATACCAATATTACCAATACATTTGTAATACATGATAACTAATTATTGATAAAACGGCGTACGTTAATTAAGTAGTTTAAAATTCGATAAATGCTACAAGATCATAAACCGTAACCATAATTATACATTATGGAGAGAAAAGTGAATAAATTAAAAATAGAAAAATTAAAAGTATTGCATTAGTTAAATTATTTCATTAGTGTTACCAAATTTAATATACTGTATTTCCTTGGCTAGAAGACGCCATAGATTATAAGACTCGCCCCTATTTTTAAATACCAATTGTAAAAACATAACAAGAAATTTGTATTATCAAAGAAGTGATGTAATGATAATATAAAGCATTAAAATTAAGATACGTTCTTTTTTAATATCAGAATGAAACATCATCGGATTTAGTGTGATTTTTAGAATCATTCATTCCCAGAAACTACACTTATTTTGCATTTTTGACGGCTTTGTAAGATGTCATCGATTATAAGAATGTTATTACATATTTTGCACCAGTTTAGCACCCGGAATTCAAAGATTTCAAGCTAGGTAATAACATGTATTTTATAGTCGCGGAAACATGGTAATTACAATATGATTATATTATCACTGTTGAAATGTTTTTAATTGTACTTAACTCCACTTTTGGCTTTCTAATCGCGATTCCTTTTCTGTCGTATTCTCTCCTAGGTAGTTATGGGATATTATATAATAAATATAAAAGCTCTAATACAATTTAATTATAATGCCGATGATAGTATTACTATGGACCGGATAAGATGTATGCCTGTAAAATATAACACGTTTAATAATATATAAATGCTTATAAGTAATGTATCAGATTTCCACATTCCCTACAAATGGTATGTGCGTGTGGGATGGAAAAGAGATCATTAGTAATAGTAAGTATTTAGTGTCGTTGTATTTACCCTGTTTCTAGAACGGGAATGAGAATGCCTCGGGCGGGATGGGTCCCTATCCCTATCTCTTCCCTCGCTGGATGATCGCTGTCGCCGCTCCACACTCCTTTGAGATTTTCGACCCATTTTGTTTCAACTTAGTCTCATAATATGCTTCTTTAAAAAGTTTTAGTTTTAATATTTTAAGAACATTTATCAACGTTTTGGATTATGCATCAAGCTATGATTTAAATTATTTTTAACCAAGTATATTTTCACTATTTTCAACGAGTAAAAGGATAAATTTAGTGATTATTATAATATATTATATGAACGAACTCGTGGGAAGAGTGCGGGATAAAAGACATCACAATTCATACGCCCCCCGCCCCCATCCCCCCCTCTCTAGAATACGCAGAAGATCATTTTTGTGACTTTACTTACTAACTTAACTGGCTATTTATTGTCCATGATATATCTATGACATAACAGTAGGGTGGCTATATTTTGATGTTTCTTGTCACCTATTCCATCGGATATCTTTCTCCTGTAAATTGCAGCATGAAATAGAATATATCCAGAAATTTAGATCTACCTCACATGTCTAACCTTCTGTTGGAACCATTTACTTAATTCCTCCTTTCCATTGTCCATCTCCGTACATTACCAAAGGATGTAATCAGCATCCTGTACTAATTTACCACAATTACAATCAGGAATATTAGTCAACCAGCCAAACTGGAAGAACTCGTTGGAGAGCCCACCATGGCCAGACCAAACGATAAGCATTATCGATTGAATTAGCAATAACTTGGTTGAACTCGATTGTACTAGGGTAAAAATAAGCAAAGTATTGAACTATACAAGAATTCTAGCAAAATCAAATAAATTAATCTAGTTTACTTTAGTCTTTGGCCATTAGACAATCGGAATAAATTCGGACCATTGAAAAATGTAATTAGGCATTTCATCAGACTATTAACCGAATATATATGAGTTCAACCGGATTAACTTTGATTTGGCGAAGGCCATTACTCCAAGAATGAGTTGTCGTTATTATATTTTCCCGAAAAAACTGCAATTTCCACTACAAAAAAATACTTTCGCGGTTTAAATTATCGTCGGCATTATCGCAACAAACGACGAATTGTTGATAAACCATTCAACATTCGTTTCGGACTCAAATTTTAATTTACACTTTGTTTCGAAAACTTTAATTTTCAATTTGGCTAATGGTCATTGTACTTCAAATTATTTCAAAGAGTAATTATAATAAACTAGCTCTCTAAAACTAAAAAAACACTGCTTTCAAAAACGTATTTTCACTTATCTTTTGCGTATTGCGAAATATTATCTCAAATAAAAACTCAATAAGTATTATTTAAATTACAAAAAGTTAACTTTCTATTACAATATCTTTTACAATAAAAAAACCGATGCAATTAGACACGGGTCATGTTACTTTCACAATAAAATCACAGTGTTTCGGTAGGTAGTTATAGTTTGCTTTATTAAAATATATCCGCAATCTAGATTATTTAATAAAAATACTTCGTTCATCAATGACGCTACGCGATTTTGGGTATTTTTAGAATCTCATGCCTATTGTCACAAACAGTTTCACCGCACTGACTTAATATTGAAATTTAGTAATCTTCTAACGAAATAGGCGTCACATTTCCTACAACTCTCGACATCCTATTGTCAGAAACCATCAAATTATTTTAAACTGCATCCCTTACTGCGTCACTTTATATTATATGGATGACCCCAAACGACACTAACACCAACAAACCCCAGTATTTCTAAATAATTACTATTGTACAGAAATAGATGGATAAATAAAATTAAACTCACATCGCTAACGTGCATAGTAAATATATGAATCATCTTATCTTGTTTAATGACGTAACCTTTGGTAGAATGTTTATAATTATATTATATTATTTACAATGAATTGATTGTGCAATTTATAATTTAAGCCATACAAGAAATAACACACATCGTACTATTATTTCCGTCGAGTAATTTTATTATTTAGGTAATATTGTGTTAAATTTGATGTCGAATTAAGTATGTATTCAGACTTTTTCGCGGTGTTTTATCGAGGCGATTTTTAAGGTGAACAAAAACATCGATAATTTAATTTCACAAAACACAGTAATACCTATCGAGGTATTATCGGCAATGCGTCCATTGACAGACTGATTTAATGTTGATATTTATACCACAACGCTATGATTAGAACCAGTGTCGTGCGATAGATTTGGTCGAATAGTGGACTAGATTTTAACATATAACAATTGTATTTTGCGAATCTTTTAAATTTAATTATTGCATGATACTTTATCGTAATAATATGTTTATCTTGAAAGTTCTATATTTTGTACGCCACTATTGAATAAATGATAAAGAAGCATGTTCGCATAATCTTATGTTGGAATTCATTGCTATGTGGTTATTTTGACAAGCAGCCATTTATTATAACAGTAAATCGCAGTATTTAGTTATAATGATGGCGTAAATTGACCAACTATAACTTAAAAAACTGTACATTTTTTGTGTTACATTTAATTACATTTTCTGGCTGTTCGATTAATCGATCTTAATTAAATTTTGCAAAGGATTCATATAAAGGTGCTCATTAAATATACCATTTTTTTCTGTTAAGTAAATGCCAAGTCAATCAGTACTATTTCTTAACCAAGCTTTACATATTGACTCCTAATGGAGCATTTTAACAGAAAGTTCGTAGGAAAAAGACTCGTTACATTCGAAGACTCGTAAGAAAAAAGTTAAGTGATCTAGCTTAACACATTCGCAACGGGGGAAATATGACCAAAATACGCGCAGCGGCGGGGCTGATTCGCAGCAAATTGACAATAGGTAATCGAAAAAATAGCATGAAACTGACCAACCGACAAATTTGGATGTTCTCCTAAAGGTGTTTCGTAATAAACTGATCAAATTATTTCAATAATATTATGAATCAAACATGAATTATTAGTTATGAGTGATTAATGTCGCGTAATATCGAATGTCACGAAAAACGCGTTCCCCGCCGCAATACAAAAAACTTTGCGATGCGGAAAACGCGTCCCCCGGAGCTAACGAGTTAAGTGGTCGTTCCAGGTTTCAAAGTGGAAAAATATTTGAAACCCTATGCTGGCAAAGGGGTCAAATTTAATATTTGAAAATAATATTGTGAACTTTTCTAATAATGCAAAATCAGGTTCTTTGGGATTAAGAGTCTCCTCGCATATTAATACATCCTGGACATTTCGATTTTTTTTTGATAGATGAACGTAGCATCTGGTACGATGGATAGAGGGCATAGTAATTAAATATTTAATTACCATATAAGATATTGTTTCTAAAAACTAATTACAGTGAAACGCCGATCTATCGTTTGAGCAGACCCGGATCGAAGAGAGGCGAATGGCTGGTTATCGAACGTCCTGTAAGGGCTGGGATCTCAAAAAAACACCAAATCCGGTTCAACACTTATTTATTTTTAATCGAAGATGCAGTGGTTTACAATACAAAAATATAATCTTAACACCTAAAATTGATTCTACATTTACTTAACAACTGAATTTACTTTAACTAATAATGCAAATGACACGATAAACGATTTTAAATTAAGTCCAATTCAAAACAAACACAAACAATTCACAATGTCACCGGTGCCAGCCACGGCCGGCGGCTAGTGCGGCTCGACCGCTCGTAATCGACTATTTACACATAAAATTAAAAGGACTCCTCCATCAGCGAACCCACCCCTTTCCGTCAAAATGGACTCGTCCAGCGGACGTGCCCGCCGGGTATTGAAAGAGCGCCCTTCGCGACAAGAGTCGGCCGATTTCTAGGAATCATTGTCGTTAACACTGTGCGATTTCAGTTATGGACCCTAATAAAACTTAAACTTAACAAAAAAAAACCAGGGTGTGTCACGTTATCACTGACTCGTTTTTTACATCATCAATTTTATCTTTGGCTTTTAATACTTGCCCACACTCATCGTTTTTTGAAGGGGTCTTAAACAACGATGAATCCGTTACACTGTATTTAACTCTGATTGAAATTAATCTAAGATTTGGTAAGTGCAAAGGCGTGATATCCAACGAGTGTGGAGAAGTGTCACTGCTTGATTAGAATGGTAGATACTATGGTTCTGTTTTATAAGTGTAGGTATGTTTTAAGACATAAAAAAAACTATTACAATAACAATGTGCCCCTTTCGATCCGCCACTGTAAACACGATAGGAAATGAAGTTGCTGCTACTCGCAACTGAGCTAGAAAAGCGGATATGGATCGAGTGCTTGTTTGTTAAACACAATTCCAAAAAGCGCATCCCGTCCTAGAGTGCGTCGCGTCGCATACATGACTTCTATTAAATTGCATTACCGATTACTGCAAGCATTTTATTACCACGATGTAACTGCACTTAACATTTTTATTGTGTTACCGTGTTGGTTTTTAGTTCAAATTACCGTCGAACAAAGGCGCTAGGTAACAACCGAGATTCGGATTTGAAAGCAAATAACAATGTGAATTTTTTTTTTCAGATTTAAATATTGTATTTTCATATTTGATACATAAATATTTTTTGAATCTGTCCATACCGAACTTCAATTTCAATTTATTTTATACACTAAAATAATATTTAAACATCGCAAAAAAATGGCAATTGGCAATGAAGTTACGCGAGTAAATTCCGACAAGATCTGCTTTATAAATATAACTCGTCTGAACTCACTCTCGTCCACAAAGAATATGTCGACATGCCATAATTTTGATGAATCCTTTTAATTAGTACCGATAATTTAAAAAAATAATATTCCTGCGGCCAAAATTTGCATAAAAATGTCGAACTTTCCGAGAGATACATGCCCGCATGGAATTAAAATACTATTAATTATATTTCGAAACGAAAGTTACATACGACCTATTTATTATGCACAATATGAAAACAACCGAATCAATATTGTTTTAACTTATTCACGTGAAAATCAAAATTATGGGGAAGGCGGCATAAAAGACACTCATTAATTTTGATTCATAAAATTTTACAGAATTTGAACAAAAAATAACAGGAAATGCTGGACACTTGAGCTTATTAAGATATGACCTCGTATTCAAGTTATAAGAATAAAAACAATAAGCAATAGAAAAACATTTCCGAATTTATAAAATTTATTCTTGTACTCGAATGCCTGAAGATGCCGAAAGGTGAAACCCGGGTCGTTAGTGACGAAATACATGGAAATGTACAAAATATAAACAATTCAAATTCAAATTTGATATTGAAATTCCATTAAGCACTCTCAGTCGATACCTTAAATTATTTCCGAATTAGCAGATGCGTGAAGCTATTTCTTTTATTTCATTTGTAATAATACTTTTAAAATAAAATATGGTGTAATGATGCGGTACTTATTATATGAGTAGATATTTTTTAAGTAAAAAAGTGATAGGTTACCGTTTAAGTTTAGTTAAGGACACCACTGTCGCCCTATCGTCATATAGACGGTATAGTATAAGGAATACATAAATCAGCTACGACGTTTTCAATATTTAAGTGCGCTAGATTTGATCAATGTCAAGATATTACTTACTTATCAAATTTTCTCAATTATTGAGATAACTATTATTATTCTTTCAAAATAACTGAAGTTTTTCCCTCCCCTATAACATAAGTACTTTCAATGATATCTTTACTATTATGTATTTGTAAAACTGCACAAAACGGGCACGATTTTTATGAAACAGCGGTTTGTCATTTTACACTTATTTCCCCTATCTAATGTATTAACACGGAACATTTAAAACCCGGCAATAAAACATTTCGAGATAAACAATACTGAAAAATCACGAATAAGTTGTCACGAACATATCTTTTAAAATTATTGATAAAACAAATAAGACCATTTAAAAACTTCATGGAGAGAGATTCTAAAAAAGTCCTTTAAAATTTTGGATGACTCTAAAGTTCATAGGGCCTGAATATAATATTTAATATTAATGATTATGTTATCTGTGGAAAATCCTTAGAAGCTCCTGATTAAATAATATTATTCTCATTGGCAGATGGCAGTATTTAATCAAAAATGCGTACAAAACTGACATTTGCATCAGCAAAATAAAATAATATATAACCTATAAATAGCATAAAATTTTCGTGACAGTTTAATCGTGTTGTACATTTTAAGTCGTGAACTTGTGGAGCAATAAAAAATTAAAGTAAACTCTTTAAATAGTGGCAATTATCAATAAAAAAAGTCATTTAACAATTAATATATATACCTTACAGTCATAACAGCCGGAAGATGCGTATTCATAATTCCGACTATGGAAATATCATTTTATATTTCTTCGTGTTTTTATTAGTGAAAAATGCACAGTCAGACGATGTTGGATTCGGAAGCCAATATAATTGGGCAAATAGTCTACCGGCTGCCTTAGCGGCGGCGAAGGTTTCACAGAAGCCGTGCATGCTTATTATTCACAAATCTTGGTGCAGTGCATGCAAAAGTTTGGCTCCAAAGTTTGCGGCAAGCAGTGAAATTTTAGAGCTCAGCAAAAATTTCGAAATGGTACAAGTGATTGATGACGACGAGCCCACAGATGCTAAATTTCACCCTGATGGCGGATATATTCCAAGGTACGATATATGGTTTTGTTTCATATCCAAAAAAGCGGCTGTGAAATCACAACGCAGATTTATACAATGTAAGACATTGAATGAGGGTAAAATTTGAATTTGAATTATTGAGAATTTGTACATTTCCATGTATTTTGTCACTAACGACCCGGGCTTCGCTTTCAGCATCTTCAGGCATTCGAGCACACGAATGGACTCGAATTGTCGGCGAAACCCGAGTCGTTAGTGACAAAATACATGAAAATGTACAAAATCTCAATAATTCAAATTTGAAACAGATTTACATGTTTACCCATTGATTTAATAGTCCAACTGTTCAAACATCGTCAATTATCTCATTCAGCTCAAAATATTTATTCTAATGGTATATTATAACACCTTTACAAATATGTACATAGCTATCACAACCAACGAATTTGGAGAAATTTGGACTGTTTTCGATGTATTCGTCGGTAACTTGGTGGAAATTCATTTTAATTTTACATTAAATTTGAACTGAATGTTTTAACATCGTAAATTCATTTACAGCTTTTTTTATCCTATTGCTATGGACATGAAGATTACTTCTTAGTGTTTTTAATATAAATAATATATTTGTAATCCTTCAAATTTGTGATATCATGCTCTATGAGTGAATCCAAACAAACGATCATAATATATATATATTATGATCGTTTGTTTGGATTCATGGAAGACAAAATTCTATAAGCAATCTATATTTTGTGTGTTTTTACATAATGTAGATTGTAGATTATTCCTACAAGCAATATAAAACATTGGTGTAATTATTTGAAAGTGAAAATCTATTTAAAAAGGAGATGATATCAATTAGAGAATTTTTATCATATTATTTAAAAACAAATTAAATATATCAAAGGGTACTCAACGTAAAGGTGTTTAAAAAAAATTCAAGAATGCCCCAAGAAAATTTCTTAAGCCTAGGTTGCATGTTCTTATGTGTGCTTCCTGATTGTTGTATTAAATTGAGGAAATCTCTCGTTTCGTTAAATCACTATGGTCTTATTATTTTTTTTGGTGTGTAAAGATTTCTTTTCTCTGTGTGAATGATAACAATTTTTATTTTCAGAATACTCTTCCTAACGCCTTCAGGAGATGTTCTAACGCAGTGCACCAATAGGTTTGGAAGTGAAAAATACAAATACTTCTACAACAAATGCGAAGATATAGTTACAAGTATGCGAGAAGTATTAGTCTCACATCACAAACCTCTAGAAAACCAAATTGAACTATAAATTTCAATTTCTGTACTCCATTAAAAATACCCAAAAATTTATAGCGTCATAAAAATTCTTTGATTGATTTTAATTCTTTATAACAACTTAATTTTCAGAAAAAAAGTACTAATGTTTATGAAAAGTTACGAAATTTATTACTCACCCAATAATAAACTTGATTAATCCTATTACTTCGATAATTATTGTCGGTTTAATGGTAGAAATTAGTTCAAGCTAACTTTCTTGATTGTAATAAAAGCGATGATATGTACATTTAAATAGTGTAACATAGGCACTTTGTCAACGTTATCATATCAAAAGAATGCATTCTGTGTATTTTGTTAATATGCATGTCATGGAAAAATTGCTTGTCGAAATAAACAAATTTTGTACATGAGAATATCACTAAATTAAATTAACATTTAAACTGCCGATTTAGCTTACTCAATTAATGTACTTAATAAAATAAAAAGTGTCCACCAATTGTTTCGTAGGAAAATTTACTTACATATTAATTTGTTTATGGTTAAGACAAAAAGTTATATAACCATGGTAATTCAATGTTGTAATTAATTAAGTATTTATGGTGTTAGGTGCTTAGATTTGTTTTTAAAAATTCATTATTTTATTTATTGTCCTTCCTAAAATTGAAAATTTCACTGAACTGGATTTTAAAAGTTTTTTCCATGTTTATTTCAAGTGCAATATATAAAATGTAATAAAACCTCATTCCAAGTATTCTTTTCTAAATTTATAAACTATGTAATGTCAATATTTTTGGCATTATCATAATTAAGTTAATACGTAAACTAACGAAAGAATAACACTTTCATATTTTACTAGGCTTTTTGCTGACGTGTCGATAAAAATTGTATGTTTGTTTTATTGTAATAAATATGAAAATTTACTAAACCCATTAAACAACTTTTTCAATATCTATTCCCACTTTGAATTATATATACATAACTATCATGATGCAAAAGAGGTAAGAAATGATTATGTAAAACTAAATAATTTACAGAGTTATTCAAAGTGTAGTGTTTTTATTCATATCCTAGTATTTCTTAACCAAATTATAGTAGCATATTAGTTGCAATTGAATACATAAACTCCAAAAGTAGAATTGTTCCCTGTAGAAAGTAAAATTGCCTTATAAGGTATTTTTGGTTACCTATAATATAATGCAATTCTGCACCATTTAATGTAATGGCAGATTAGGAGTTGCGGAAGCCACTTTGTATGACTGTTTTGACATCAACAGAATTAACGCCATAAAAACAAATATTTAAAATACTTGTTCGAACCAGAAGATGTAAGCACTGTCAACAGATTTTATTTTTTGTGTTGATGTGGATTTGCTGCTGGAATTCAACATTTTTGCTAAATAATCATTGTGAAAATGTAGCTTCACTGACAATTTTATTTTGTTTGTATTGTTTTCAAAACAAAATTTTATGTTGGAATATTTATCGATTAAAAATTAATATAGAAATACTTGAATGTAACAAACTACTGGGTTGACTATATTTAGAATTGTCATTTTATATTGCTTATAGAAAAGTTTACAACAAAGTAGAAACGTTTATAAATATTTGGGCTCAAAAAAAGGTATGGATATTAACTTGAAGTATTGATAAGGTGACAAGGCTCAGAATTGCCTAGATGCCTGCTTTATTTGTGTTTAGGCTAGTACACTAGTGTAATCGTGTCTCCGAATTTAAAAAAGGACACAATAAATTCTTAATACTTAGTAAATATGCACATAATACTTGTTAATGCTAAGTGAATAAATAGATTCATCTACAATAGCTTACCTCGTCATCATCTTCTATAACAGGTTCTGTGTACACTTCGATTGTGTGGTTGAGTGTGGGTGGAATGTTTTCTGGTGACATAGAGCATCTCCGTGATGTCGGCACCGGAGTTATGGATCCTCCTCGACTCATTGACCGTCTGCATTGTGGTGAAGAACTTTCTCTGAAAAAATAGTTGATACCTATATTATACATATTTTATAAAAATATGAAACTGTACAAAATAATCAAATTAATTTATTCCTACTGACTTATTAATGTATTCATGAAAACCATAAGCTTCATCAAAGATATTTTTTCAATTCCTGCATAAATGCTAAGTTCTCTTGATTAACACATTCAGTGTAGAAAACCCATCTAGCGCATTGTTTACTACATATATCTAGTGTGCATGTCGCACTAGGCGCATTATCTTGTCTACTGCCTCAGAGAATAGTTCAGCATTGTATACAGAATTCTTCGTCATTCTTGATCATTATGTGTTTTAGTGCAACATCAGTGTAAAGTTATGTTATCACTGAACTCTTTCCAGTAATACTATGTTGGTTATGTTAAGTACTAACATAATAATAATGTATAAAAGAAATACAAAAATTATTACTCTGTCAGTGTCTAGTAAATTTGAAAATAGGATTGTAAGTTTCTGCCAAAAGACTATAACTGCAGATTTAGATATTTGGTGTACGCAATAGGGGTAGACAAAGAGGAGTTAGGATACCCTTTGATATTGGGAAGATCTTTAGTTGATAATATTAAAATTTGTCAGTGAAAGAACTTGTGTTAACTTTTAATAATCATTGTCTTGTAAAAGTAAAAAATTAAAGAATTATACAAACCTTTATATGGTTCATAGTCAGGGAATTATATATTATAAGAACTAACATTCAATAATACTTCTTCAAATTACTAATTAGGCCACTTAGGGGGAAGAACAATGGTGACGCCTCTGAAATAGTGACATCTATTAATGAGAGTTATTACTTATTGATATTTCTATGAAAATTATTGTGGTTGCTGGAATCCAGATTACCAGAACGTTGGCGACATCTTTGATTATTTAGGAATTACAAATAATGCTATTTCCTTCAAGCGAATGCTTTATACACGAATAGGTTCCTAGGAAAATAACTTCTTCTATTTCTATAAATTCACAGTACGAAAATAGTTAATAAATCTGTGGTTTTATAAAGATTTCACAAAGTTCAATTTGACAGTTGTGCTCTTGAAAATTCTATAGCTCCAAGTTCCTATGAAAGCAAAAAAGAACTATTTTTCTTTTGGGATAAATTTGTTGAAAAAAAAAATAAGTAGAATTATCCATATTAAGAACTAATGTGAAGCTTTTTAATTTAATGAGTAAATCTTCGGGTAACATGACCGGCTGATTAAATAGGCCTAGTGTTTTTGGGCAGATGCATTGGGTTGGTGGTTTAAAACTTAACAAAATATAATCTCACCCTCTTTTAATTGTATTTGGAGATAACATGCAGCGGCATGGGTTTAATGGGACAAAATAACCCAGCTGTGGAGGTGGGGAGCCACCGCAGTGTGAAGGCGACATCTCGCCATCTCGATACAAATTTCTCGCCAGCAAACTCATCTGACTTGATGTCGAGTATCCTCCAACCATTTTCGATGATATCAATAATTAAAAACAATATAATTCTTCCAGGTTAGCATTGGGTGACTCACTATATCAGCTATTTTTATTGTTTGTTTATTTCACTGTTTTCACTTTAGATTCACAGATGTCAGGGCTTGTTATCAAATTTATTTACTTTTTCACATTGGTTTGCAGTTATGATGTGATTTTATATTATACTGTCAACATGAAAATATGAACAATTTTGTAACACATTATTTTGTTAATTTTAACAATTTATTTTGGGAGTTTTTTTATGAAAACATTTTTTTTTATCAATTTTGTTTTAAGTCAATATAAAGTTGATAACTTCGTTATTCCATTTGTTGCGCAACTATGTGTGACACATATTTCAACGCTTTGAGGTTCGGACTAAATCGATGGCCTATTTAGAATCATGATTTTTAAAAATTGAATAAGAGTAAGAAGTTTCAAACTCAGTTACAAGTGGAATAACGCATTGTTATTGTTAAGAAGTTATTTATTCTATATTGAAAATAAATATCTACAAAGAGACCGCCGAATTGATTCAAAACATCTTATACGTCATCACACAGATAATTTAAAAAATCGACCTAATTAAGCAATTATGTGATACTACCGGTTAGTTCCTCTACCATACATAATACCATTTTTTATGCTAGCGAAGACAAGTTAAATTTACTATTATTCTATCAAAGAATCATAAAAATAAAATACAAATCGACTTTTTAATTTGCAAAACTAACTAACTCGGTAACTCCACTCGGGAAAGTTTTCCAGGACATGGAAAAAACTTAATAAATTAACCATCAAGCGGAATTGAACAATTCAGAAAATACGCTTGTTACTTTTATCCATAAGTAAAACAGTAGCGCAGTGTATTTTTAGAATTTTTAAATGCCGCGTGATGTATAAATTATTAAGTTTTTAGTCCTGAAAATTTGCCCAAGTTGGAGCACGCCAGTTTACAGATTAAGCAGTCAATATGTTGTTCAATTTGCCTATCAAACAAAAACAAATTAAAAGAACGCGCGTGTCACAGTGTGTCTATGACAGATTTAAAAGTGATACACCACCCCTCCGTGCTGAACAAATAACAAATAAAATGTTTATTAAACACGCACGTTTTCTCTGCACGTATTTGTTGAGGATTCATTCACACAAACCGGCACATAAAGTCACCATTAAACTTGGCACCTAATTCCATACTGCCAGAATGCAGACGGAGCTGTGATACGAATACTAATATATAATTTACCTGCGAATGGTCACATCCGCGAAGCTTTTTCAATATTTTAATTTCTCGGTAACTTTGAGAGAAAAAACCGCCATAAATCGCTAGTGATGTCACCGTTTCATTGCTGGAATATATTCGTATTACGTTAAGGGCAACGCGCGTAACCGACGTTACACGATTTCGGGTATTTTGACCTCTACTCATTGTAACATTTCGTCACAAAATCTTTTATCACCATGTCTAAATTACTGACGAGTTCATATTTTGTCGGTTTTGTTTTGACGCAAAGTTAAAATTTTCATTAAAATTGGGCAAATTATATCGATGGCCCAGTTCCATAGTGATACAACTAGAAATTGGTAGTTTTGAAATATAGCTGATCAAAGTTTTGACTCATCTAAACTGACTAGTAAAAGGCGATGGCTTATTATTTGTCTTATTTTTTTATTCAAATAGGTGGTCAAAAGTTTTAGGATTAGAGGTTGTTTCTTTATGGAACGCCACGATTCACAAAAATATATTTCAAGAATACGATATTTCGATATTCAACTGAGAAATTATTTAATGATTTTCATATGCAAATATCTGCCTTTTGAGAGAAAAACTGTACATTATACAAGCTGTACTTTTGTGGAACTGTAGCGTTGTTCTAATGTAATAACTAACTTAACTCAAAATATTAAATTTTTGACTTATCGTCTTATGGAAATGATGAATAAAGCCTTTTGAATAATTTCACTTACAAGCGTGTTTAAGATAGTTTATTACGGTGTTCATTATTTTGTGTAGTTCAAATGCAAATAATTTGGCGATAAATTGTATCTGTGATAATTTTTTGACAGTCAATTATTTTCATCGTTGATAAACACAAACGCAATGGAATTCATTTTCCGGCTACTGAAATAGTTGGAAATAGCTACAACGTGGGCGAAACCGTTTCTGTTGTTTGAATATAATTCATAGGTACCATATTTTATATTTGTTTTAATTATATCCTACGTAATATTGTTTGACATAACAAAATATGCCAGGATGTTAATCCAAATTGAAAAGAAACGAAAAAAGCGTAAAGAATAATATGAATCTTCAGGGAGATATTGAGAGAAAATGTGTCGCAGATGGCTACTTATATGTCATTAATTAACTAGTTCACTAACATCAGTAATATTTTAAATAATGCGGTGCCATGTTGGAATGCATATAACGACGTAGGCACGCGTATACGTTGTGGAATAAAGATTTTTCAAACAAATTAGAGAAATACGTTCACGGAATGAGAATGTTGCATGTTGACAAATAAAAACATTGTAAACTGTCGCAATTGATTTAATATATACATATAACACTATTCCTAGATAGTAAGTTCATCATTTTACTACGGTCATCAGAGATCAAGATGTCAGTTGTTTTTACGCTCTCCTAAAAAACTCTACGGCAGAGATTCGTAGGTCAATGGCGTAGCTAGAAATATTGGCCCATAAACAAAATAATTCACGCAAGATTCGAAATTCAAACTCTAAATAGTCTGTATTATAAACTATTTTTCAAACGTATTCGACGGTAACTAACAAGGTTACTCAATTTCCATAAAAAATATCGACATAATATTGCATTATTGCCTGTCCTGGCTTTATACAGTTGCGGGATCATTGATTCGGAACCCCGAATGCAATCTTTGATACATTGATTTTTCAATCAATTTATGGATTTGTATTCGAAGGCAAGTATGTATGTAATAGTTTTATCCCTCTACCTGATGCCTAAAAACGGACCATAGAAAGAGCGATTAGACAGCTGTTCAATTAGAAATAACTATCCGGCTGGGCCCAATGCATTGCATTATCATGTTATGTATTAACTACGCCTCTGCTTGTCGTGTCAGATTAATTTACTTATTAGTTTTTATAGGAAAACGACACTACATGATTCAAGTTTTTCGTTGAAACACGAGAGTGGATGTGACCACGTGTCGACTTTATAATACGATATGGCGAGTTGATTGAAAAGAGATTGTCACATAAGGCAAAACAATGGCGTGTAAAGCACGCATCACGTCCATTGCTAGTGTTGGACACGGCGGGTACTTGAATGCAGTTGGCATTTAGAAATATTCTTCTATACGTACGTGTGTTTGCATTCAACACGTGGTAATAAGTGATCAAATAAAATAAGTTGACTCATGAAGACACAACATATCAGTTCAAAAACTATTTATCAATGCAAAATGATTGAAGGTCTGAAAACACTAGCAATCTGAGAGCAAGATTGTTTCAGAAAATACACGGCGCGGGAAAATCGATATATTTGATGCAAAATTAACAACTTTAACGAGGAAAATATGAGTAATGGTACTAATACATGGAACTTAGTATGTATTCATTTTATTTTAAATTGCTCTTCCTCAGACGCCGCTTCAGTCTGTAAATTTGCAACGTGAGTCTTATGGCAGCTGTTATATCATCTGTTCTACTCCTACCCTCCCTCCGCCCCTCAGTTAAGGCCTGGTCAAAACTGTGCATTCGTACAAGTTTATGGAATAACGAAATTAACTATTTTATTTAATTAAAAATAAAAGTTTTTAATTAACCGCCAAATCCGTAGAAAATATTAAAGTTTTTTTTGCTTGAGTATTTTTTCTTTCGGACGAAAATAATTTTATGTCGAATAAGTTGTACATGAATACATGAGCGATGAAATTGGATGAAAGTCATTGAAATTAAGACAGCAATTAAAGCAATGATACGTGAATGAAAACAAAGAAAGTTCGTGGATTTATTTTGAATTAATCCGGTCTCACCACAACGCCACAGTGCAGCCTAATAAAAAAGCTCTGCGTGCAAAATCGAGTTTGTTCGCACGTCTTGTTACGCCCACATAGTGTTTATTTACAGAACGAAATATAAAAAAACAATCGATTAGTCTGAGTGGACAATTTAAGAGTTGACTGCATTCACGCAAAAACAAAATATTTTAACATGTTTAAATTTTCAATTCAGATTAGGTATTTTTTATTAAAAGCGTTCTGTCATGTCAAGTGACAATAACCACTTGTAGTGTTTTTACTCCAAATTAACATTTGTACAATTTAAGACATCGACTGATGGTGCTTGGTGAAATTTCAATAACAAATTTGAATTATTGAGATTTTGTACACTTCCATGTATTTTGTCACTAACGACCCGGGTTTCGCCTTTCGGCATCTTCAGGCATTCGAGCGCACGAATGGATTCGAACTGACAGAGAGTAAACAGTGTCTAACGTTTATATAGAAGATACAAATACGACAAATATTATTTACGAGAACTTTTAATATTTTATCTCGGAGCCTCTCAAATAGACGAAACAAGTATCAGAAATCACAACCGGGAGAATAACAAAGATGTCAATTTTATAACGTAAAATTGATAAAATTGATTTTGTTCATTATGTTGACCTATTTATTAAATATAATATCACTTGGTAATAATCATTGTTAATTAACAGTTATACACGAATCACAATAACACGTAGCATCACAAATAATAATATAAGTCGTAAATAACGTGAACGAATACGTGCTGATTTCTAAGATATAGAAATACTGCATTGTTTTCACTACTGCACGTGTTAAAAATGCCAATTCAAATGATATAAAATACCCAGCGCCAGTTTTAGGAACTCAAATGTATTGTAGATATTTACCTATTAGCCACAAAGATAAGATTATTTTCAGTGCAGACTGCACATTAAATGATAAGGAAGTACTATGATAGTGGGTTTTTAATTTCTCATCAACATTACTTTATTTATTAATTACGAATTCCACAAGTTCCTATTTGGGATGTATCTGAAAATGAGGTTAAGTTAGTAATGCCGGCATGTTGACGGAAACCAATCTTAGTTTTCAAAACTAAAAGCTTTGTAGGTACAGATTATTTTTGAAATATAATGCTTTCCACCGAGAATTGACAGTTAACACCATAAAAGGTACAGATTATTTTTGGATTATGTTTCACGAATAATTAGTTATTCATTAACATTACTTTTCAAAATAAAAATATTCTTGTATTGTAGTTTTGGTAAAACATCTATACGTTATTACCAAACAGCCACTTAACATTAAATATTGGAAAAATTAACTCGAATTAGGAATTGAGCTAATTTGAAGAAGAGTAAAACATAAGTGAAACCACATTTGTATGAAAGTAAGAAACGTACAAAACGTGGAAGAACAAAACTTACGAAAGCGTATAAAATTTGAAAGATTCACAATTGATATTGAAATTTTAAATAGCCTCAGTCGATATTTTAAATTATTAATGAAACGTTTTCATTACAAAAACCAAAGATATTTCCCGTTTCCGATATGAATTTATTGAATCAACACTCCAATATATCGTATACCGCATTGCGTCAAATGAAAATACGTTGTATTAGTGAAAAGAAATTAAAATCCTTTTTGTCAAGTGGTTTTAATTTAGTTTTAAGCAGTGGCGGCTCGTGAATAAGATATCTAGGGGTGCTGCGGTTGATTTAAAATAAAAAAATGTTTATTTGGATTATATTTTACTATTAACATCAAAATTGTTGAAATTAAACAATAAATGTATTTTTATTTCATTATAAAATTGATTCTTCCGTCTTTTTTCTTTGAAATCACTTTTTCGTTAAATTTGTCATTATTCATAAACTTTTTTTTCAATTGACAGCATAGACAAAGCTGTCAATCTCTCCTGAACCATTGTGTTTCTTATATATGTTTGAATTCCTCTTATTTGCGAAAAACACAGTTCTGGCGCAGCGGTGGTCATTGGAATTGCAAGCAGAATTCGAATAAGTTTTGTTATTTCCTCGAGAACATTGCATAAATTTCTTGCAGAAATAATTTTAATACAGTTAGAAACATGATTCTGTTCCTAAAACAGGGGCAAATAATGCTTTTACTTAGACAGCTATTGTGTGCATGCTCAGACCGCTGCACCCGCACGCAGAACACTGTCAAAGTGGCAGTTCCAGACCAAGCTTCTAGCTGTGAGCCCTCCTTCCCGCACCCCTCCTGCATCAGTCGAGCATATTTCATCGAAAACTGTAATGCTCAAATTCATGAAGATGCGTCACTTTCTGATATTAGTACCGCGGTGTATGATAATTATTGGATGTATCGGTGCGCGGGCGAGCTTAATACATGTATAAATAATATTGATATTTTCATATAACATTCATAAATTTATGTATATTATTATATTACATTTTTCTCAACTTGTTTGGGGAGTGCTACAGTTCCGCAGTACGTATGGACAAACCGCGTCTGGTTTTAAGTGTCTCTCTTTGTATTCTATATATTGGTTCATCTCTCACGCAAACTCCTAGTGGTCGAAAAGGGTCTAAAATAGTATGGGTTATAAATAATTGCACTTTGTGTTAGGTAGTATTCACTTGGTACACTTGAACTTGTATTTCCATAGTTTGCACTTTGTGTTAGATAGTATTCACTTGGTACACTTGAAATTTTATTTCGATAGTTTGCACTTTGCATTAGATAGTATTAACTTAGTACGCTCAAACTTTGATTTTAATAGTTTCCACTTAGTCACGGATTCTTTTAACAAAGTGAGTTAAGTTGTAGTAGGTTATGTTAATGTTGGTCTGGTTTGGTTTGTGTAATGTATTCTAATGCGTGGAGCAAAGACAATATAGGCAAATAGTAAGTAATAAGTGACATTTCATTACAGCTTCGTGCAACTATCGATTTAAATGTGTGAGTATTTATATTGAGTGAAAACTATTTTATCTTTGTGGAAGTATGTTTTCGTAACTGTAATATATTTCTTCAATGTTAAAATATATTTTATTATGTGGGATCACTTTATTTTTAGTGAAAGAATTTGTTTTTTGTTCAATTTATTTGTTATAAGTGAAAACTATTTTTATGAAAGTGAATATGATCTAAAGAAAAGTGCATTTAATTGTAAGCCAAATAGTATTATGCGATGGTTTGTGACGATGGTGATATAATAGGCGGGGTGGGGTAGAGTCATTTAGTCAATGTTTGTTCACATTTATATGGTAGAAGTTATTCATAATATCGTTTAGAAACGTTTTATCATTGATATTCTGAATGAACGAATAGAATAAATAATACTGATGAAATATGTGAGGTAAATATGTTTCGAAATATTAAAATTACATCAAATGACTATCATTATATTTATGGTCATACTTAAATTAAGAACAAAGCCATCAGTATTACGCTAAAAGCTACAACAACAAACTGTCAAATGTGTAGATTAGAAGTTCAAATCTCGCTGGAGGCTGGATAAGTGTTCCGTTAGCCAAATCACAAAACGACTTCTCTGTTCCATTATCTCACATCACAGAACACTGGTCCATATAGTCCGGTAATGCTAGGTCTAATCTGTTCTCTTGAAATGAAATGATGCACACTCACTAGCCGGCAGAACGTGAATCGGACCATCCAGTGTTTAAGTTGTTAGTTGTGAGCAAACACTCATATTCCTCGAGACGAATGTTCAAATGTCAAAGATTTTAGAGCGGTAGCGCCCGGTGACTCACTGTTATATTTACCTGTACATTCGTGAACAAACCTTTTTAAACATGTTAATAACTTCCGGCCAAACTTTGTTATTTACAATGTCGGAGATGATTCGTAATTTAATGACGAAAATGAACGCACCTCTTTTCGTACACAGATAAACTCGAACTAACAACCATCAAATAAATGGTTTACATCGCTTATACGTATACCAAATAATTTTAAAAATCACAAGATTAGGAAAGATTAGATTATCGCGTTCCAGATTAGGTATATATATAAAATATTATTTTGGTACGTACAATCAATCGACGTTGCGAAATAATTGCTGTTTTTACTACTAATGTTAATAATCAAACAATGAAAAATTAACATGAACTACAGTAAGAATTGTGAACTGAGTTTTTTCTTCAGAGATACCGGTTAGGGAGAAAGATTGTTGGAAATGAAGTACGTGAATAATATTGCAGAGATTCTAACTAGGAATGCCAACTATTCGTAATTATCAACTATTTGCATATCGAATAGTACAACTGAAACTATTCGAATATATTTGAATATTCGATTAGTTTCTGAAGTATGAAAATACTATTAAAAATTCGATTTGAATAATTAATAACATAACATTAAATTTGGATTATTGAGATTTTGTACACTTCCATGTATTTTGTCACTAACGACCCGGGTTTCGCCTTTCGGCATCTT
Source organism: Himalopsyche phryganea (assembly GCA_022494535.1). NCBI lineage: Eukaryota > Metazoa > Arthropoda > Insecta > Trichoptera > Rhyacophilidae > Himalopsyche > Himalopsyche phryganea. The sequence continues at coordinate 502,481 of JAGVSL010000080.1, read as the reverse complement.
CAGGCATTCGAGCACACGAATGGACTCGAACTGACAGACAGTAAACAGTGTCTAACGTTTATATAGAAGATACAAATACGACAAATATTATTTACGAGGTAAAATATTTTACGTCTGGGAGCCACACTGATACCTGAGTTAACATTTCGAGAATCGTGTTGTTTACAAAATAAGGATTAAGGCGATTCTCGAAATGTTAACTCAGGTATCAGTGTGTCTCAATAATCCAAATTTGATATTGAAATTCCATCAAGCACCTTCAGTCGATGTCTTAAATTACAACATAACATTAAATAAAAACACCTTCCAATAACTTCCATTGTACTACAATATTTAAAATTAGCAGCTGCGTCGTATTACTACAATGGTATCTCTTCAATTACTTAAATTACAGCGTGTTGAAAGAGTTTTTTTTTAGCCCCAAGTCATTCGTCAAACTCAAAAAAACATATATTGAATGCGCCCGAGTTGGGTAAAGGCAAAAATAGCTGCTACCTGTTGTATTCGTTATTGTTCTTATCTGGAGATATTCTGATGTGACCTTTCGTCGATTTTGTAAAATATTTCATTAAAAATTATTACGAATAGTATTCGAATAGTTGCAATAGTCTAATATCGAATAGTTAAAAAGGGGTCGAATATATTCGGATATCGAATATTCGAGATGATTCCCTAATTCTATCCCATCGCTCTATATTTATGCGACTGTGCTAAAGAATTCAATAACAAGAAAACAGAAATTATTATGGTCATTTGATATCGCGGTAATATTATTAAATATTTCATGTTTAACCTCTTTTTTATTACTCATATGCAAATATAAAATGAATATTTAATATTAATATTGATGGTCAGAATAATTTTCGCCACTAGGAGTATGTCAATGTCGAGATGATTCAAACAATATTTCCCAGTAGACATTTAGACAAGATGTCTATTTACTATTTAGGCGTGGGCAGACAAGATGTCAAAGATGATTATGAAATAACAGGTAATGCCACCGCTAATGGACCCGACAAGATAAATCTCAATTTGATAACATTCAACAATGGTGTTAAACAATCTGATTTAATGGTGGTTCATTACCATTCTTATGTTGTTACAAGACATTTATGTTATCATTTCATGTTTAGTTTTTAAATTATGTTAGGACTGGCAAGTATTATAAACATGGGAAATTTTCTTTTTCAAAGGTGCCTAAATTAAGATTATTAAAAAAGATAAAAACAGTAAAAAAAAAGCTTGTTTAACGGAATCACTTTATCAAACATTCTTGGTGTAATAATGGTTCGTTTACTTGTTTTATAAACATTGCCAAGTCGTTAATGTATGAAGGAAAGATGATAAAATGTCAAACCAAAGACTCTTGTGTGTTCAAATATAATATATATGCAGCCATAAGAGCAATTCTCGAATAATTATGAACGGGTTGACAAGAGGAATGTAGATACAAACAAAAAATTATGCAAATGTATGTATTGTTTATAATGTTTATATTAAGGTTTGTGATAAATTATTTGATGTTTTACGATCTTCTGTCATGTTGTTGTTGTTGGAGTTACTAGCTTTGCACACTAGGCTGGAGAAATAAAATAATATTTTCATATTTTTCTGAAACTAATTAAGTTATTTACATTATCTATAATATAATATATAACATAGAAAAATCATCGAAGTAATATGGTGGGTCTTTAACCGAATTATCAAAGATTTTGGGATTTCATCCTACTCTCGGTTGGACGATCAAAGTTCCGGAAGAAAGAAAAAAAAGCTTCATTATTAGATTTTTTCAATGGCATGGATGTTTGTGACATTGCATTCCTGCCTACACGCTAGCTATTAACTACTAATTCTTCAGAAGCCCTATCCATTTTTCTCAGCCTCTCCAAATAGATTGAATGACTGATTTACATGCAGTTATCTTTAAATAACTTCTGTTTATATGTTCCATAAAGAGTCCATATATGCATCATTGAGAAAAGACGTGATTAAAAAAACAGTTCTCATGGCCGTATCAAATCAAATATGCATAAAGCTGTAAGACGTTCATTAGAGTCATTGATAATGCACAAAAAATGACGCAAATGAGAGTCGATCGGCCTCGAAGAAGTGATGACAAATCGACTATTGTGATATTATATGTTATAGTATATTATTTTTCTGCATATGTGAACATGTAAATCTCAATGTCACATGTTTCGAACTGTCAATTTCAGAATACATATTTAATTGATTTATTTTCAAAAGCACAATAATATTTTCATATTTCGACAGCTGTAAATAATAAAATCTGCCAAGAAATTATTTTTGTTAGCTATTTATCAAAGTAATACCCGCTACGACCGAGTAAAAAATAATTTTATTTATGAGCCGAGAAAATAAATAATTATTAACTTTTACAGAAACTATAATAATGTATAATATTGACCTAAATGATCCAAGCTGCTAACTGATAGTGATAAAAAAAAATACAAAATTATACTTATTACATTAATGTTATATGTTTTACTGTTGCAAACATTAAGGCAAATAAGCGGTGAGATCAAATGTTTTTTTAGAAGATATTTCATGAAAATAATCAATAAAAGTTAAAATATAATTGGTTAAAAGACGATGGCGTTTTATCAAAGTGGTATTATAAAATTATTGAATAATCATGTACACACTTGTCTAGTTTGTTATTATGATTATAAATTATTCTGTCCATTAGGTCCAATATTAAAATCAGTTCTCCCAAAAAAACCGGAGAACACATTTTAGTATTTTAGATTTGATATTATACCTTATACAATACAAATGGATATATTTCGATAGCCGTGAGTCAACCGTTCAAACCCCCTTTTCAGAAAGTAATATGAATAAAAAAATGTTACCATTAAAAGTTTTTGTCAAACTTATCTTAAACAAGTATATTGGGTAGAAAGCATTGACAATATCAAAAAAGCTCGCCTATACCATTGCAGGCACACTAGGGCTTCCAAACCGGTTTAAACCGAAACCGGTTAACCGGTTTATTGGCTGTTTTGAAAAAAACCGAAAACCGGTTTATTTTCCTCGGTTAACCGGGGTTTCTAGAAATTTCTCTGTCCATATTAAATATAATAGGGTTTAATACGTCTATTCATATGTAGAGTTATCAGTTATTTAAAAATATAAATATTGTTCAATTATCTAGTTCCTGCAATATAAATGAGGTAAAATTATGAACAACAATCATTTTTTAAATCGATTTGACGTTACATACAAATTAATATCCAAAATTTGAAAGATCTGATTACTACCTAAGCTTGGTATTGTAAAAAAATATTTATAACGAGGAATATAATATTGCTTATCTTATCTTATATTTCACATTTTTTTTTTTTACCATGTCCGCTTCCCAGTGTGGAGCATATGACCTTATAATGGAGTATCTCAACAGAAGTTTTATACGAAAACTGCTTGTTACTCAGTTGTTCAACCTCTCTTTTCGAAGATAGTAAGGATAGTAAGATAGGGCTAGGACAGGAGTAGCGCTCTCAGTACGCCACTTTTTAGGATCGTACTGGTGAGAGAGAATTTTAGACACCACATACACCCATTCCTTCGAACAGAAATTGATTTATGGTACTCTCTGCTCAGGGCTTAATCCCGAGACATCCGTAACCGTAGCCAACGACGTTGCCAACTGCGCCACAGACGTCGACACCCATTACATCAACTTAAATATTTTTAGAAGGATTTTTCGTTGTTAGATGTTTTTTAATGTTGAGTCAACATCTAACATAACTGCTACCCAATAAAAAAATCGAGAAAGTTGTGTAAAAAAAAGGTATAGTGATTTCTAAGCCAAACGGGATAGTGTGTTTTATTATCTATTGGGAAAATAAAAGTTTAAATAAACAAACACACGTTTCTATATCCATAGAGTCAACGGAAACACAAAAATTCAATTGTAAAGCATGTTTGTTGGTATTTCCGACAATAAGTGTCATAAATCATAAATCGTTTGTCATAAATCGTTTTCTTAGTAACCTTTACTTTAGACTTAATCTCTTGTAGTGCGAAAGGAACAATAATAATAATGTCTCACAAATATTCGTAGTTTAATGAAACACGAGATGCAAAGTGCATTAGAGTTTTTAAACAATAAAGAAAAAATGGTTTAAAATTGCGAAATAATGTTCTTGGAATATACAATCATAGTACCTATGATAAATATGATAATATACACATTAATAATTATTATGGTATCTGTTTAAATACTTATTTTTGGTTCTATATAATACACACACTACAATTATTGCGCCAAAGCTATATGCATACAGTAACAATTATATATAAATAAAACCATAATGTGGAGCATTTGGACTCTTAATGGAGTTTATCGCAACATAAATTGTTTCTACGAAAATTCTTTATTAATCAGTTGCTCAGCCTCTCTTTTTCGAAAAGAGCAGGAATACAAGGATAGGGCAGGACTAGTGGTTAGCTAATCGCTCCCGTTACATCTGCTTTTAAGAATTGGATATGCGGGAGGGAGTTTTAGACATAGGAGGCAACTGTATTTTCGAATAGAAATCTATCAATAGATTTAAAAATCATTTTATGACCTCAACCGAAGCCAACGACGTTGACCACTCAATTCATATAAAATAATATAGGTATTTATACATTCAATGAAAAAAAGTTTTGAATGAAAGTGACATTAATGATTTGATGTAAAGGCAAAATTTAAATTTTATGTCAGTTATTATTTGAGAGTAAATTAGTTTATTTTGTTTTTGTAATAATATACTCTAAGTTACATAATAATGAAATAAAAATAATTTAGATTATAAATTATCAAGATTACTAATTAATAAAATAATAGTATTTACTACATTGAAAACGTAACACATTATTTAATATTCATTCCTATTTAAGTATATAAAATTTTAGCATATTTTTATTTTTCTTTAAATACAATACATACAAAATATGTATTCTTTTTACTCCGTGTGCAATTATCATGAATGCATTTGTCTTTTCTGCATTTGCATTGTGTGTATATGTTTCATCAATGCGTTAACATAATAATTGAATTATTACCAATTGTATTTTGCGTCTGATTAAATATTTTGTTATGGTGCGTTGTATTTTGTATTTGTGTTGGTGTATATTTAATTCACTTGTATAATAATAATACAGGGGCTCCCAGCCTTTAAGTACATTATTATATCAATTATCAAAATATATTAAATATACTATAAATTATTATATCATTCTCAAAGTCAGTATGATCTTTGGCATTGCATTTCATTGGCCAGTGCTTCATAATAAGGAGAGCTTGATGATATTCCTGTCAGTAAACAATCATAAAGATGCATCCAGTGTTTAGCAGAGCAGCCAGACAACATAAACATTTCGACTTATGCAGACAAATGAGTTCGAATAACATTTTTATCAAATGAGTATTTTATAAAGTTGAGAAAATGAAATTGAAGTAATAAATAATCTGTCACGGTAATTCTACACCGATTTCTATAGAATTGCCGCGATAAATTTGTGAGCGCCGAGCGCACACAAATCGGTGAGCGGGCGCCATGTCCGCCGGCACGGGCTTGAGAATCTCTGGTATAATACATACCTATTAGTTCATATTAGTAAATTTTATGAAGAAAAATACCTTGTTTTTCAATCGTTATACTATTACATCATGGTACCAAAACTGGTTTTTGGAAAATAGTTACAACGTATATTTCGGTTTAAACCGGTTAACCGGTTTTTTCGTCAGAAAAAAACCGAAAACCGGTTAGTCTTTTTGGGCGGTTAATTGGAAGCCCTAAGGCACACGTATATATGTATATTATATTGTCATTAGACCTAAGCAATCTCTGTCTACCCTATACAATATTTCAAATTGAATAACATACATACTTATTCCATTTTTTAATCTGGATATGTAGAAAAGATCACGATATATTTTTATTCCACCTGGTGTGTCATTAACGTGACGCGTTTCGCCTCTTTAAGAAGCATCTTCAGACTAACCGTCTTTTATCAATTTTTAATTTAATTTTATATTAAAAATGAACTTCCACAAAGTTACCGCCGAATCCATAGAAAATACGATATATTTTCTTTATGATGTGTTATTGATGTAATGTAATTTTGAATTAAATGTTTAAAATAGTCGTACGTGCTATATATTTTAAGAAATACACTAAACGGAATCATTAACACTATATAATTTTCCTTTAATTAATTATTACAAACCACGTATCACAAAGTATACGACGAATCAATTTAAAACAAGATACGAGTTAATGTAATGTTTTTGTGAGAAAATAATTAGCACTAATAAAAAAACAATCTGAAAAAGATGTTGACATTAATATTACTGTTAACATTACACTTTCGTCATATCAGAATATGAACATTACATCATTATTTAATTTAGCAAGCAGTTCCTTGTATGGAAGGCACACACTTGCTAAGTCAGTAGTATTTATTATTTTTAAATTTCATAGACAAGACAATGCCACCAGTTTAATTAGGTTAAATAATATAAATAAGTGTTTCCAGATTCAAAATCATAATATATATCAATCTAAGAATTGTTTGTTTTTTATTTACGAGTATGGCTACACCTACATTTAGTTTTATTATTAGAAACTTCTATTAGGTAGTTAATTAAATGGCGAGTTAATTAAAAAATTAAATAATTAAATAATCATGTTGTAGTTACATTTGTTAAGTGAGCTATCTTTTAACTCATCGTCTGAACGGTTTAAAAACTACGATTGAAAAAAAAATCACTGTAAATTGTCCTTCCGTTCATTCAAATTCATAGATAAATATTTTTTAATTAAAATTACTACTTTCCAAGGTGTATAGCAAGTAACACGAGAAGTGCGTCGATTTTTCTCATTGATCCATTTTAACGCAAGTCAAGTCATTACGACAGAAAGTCGGGTTAAGTTACAAAATACGTGTCTTGAGAAAGGAAATATGTAAATTATTAATAATCTAAGAAATATCCAGTATTCAAAGTTAAAACTGGTGATAATAAGGCAATATAATGTTTCCTACATTTTGCTAAAATGCCGAAATTTTTATAATTCTTAATGTTTAAATTGTAAGTTAACGCTACTCATTTTTCCATTATATAGCCATAAAGTTTCAAAATTAAATCATCTGGTGCCTAAGCCATTCATTTTTTTCGTATTTTCTTTGAGCCTTTTTAGTTTGACATTAAAACATCTATTAAACAACTTTCTTCGAAATGAATATTATCCAAAGTTAATTATATTGGTATTATTTTCTGTTCGTAGTTTGCAAAAACAGTCGTAAAATTTGTCTTGATTCCCTTTTCTCAATCCATAAAGCGCTCCTCCCTAGATATAATTCATTTAATCATAATATTTATGTAGTACTAAAATCTCTTACACGCATATTCAATGGTAGTTTTTCTTAATAGTGAGCTACAATCTACAGTTACAAATCACAGTTAAGTATGCAGATAGTCGATATTCAAATCTTTCAAACACAGATCTGATGACAAAATACAATACATTGTAAATTACTAACAATGGGAAAGTAAAACAATTGTAGCAACATTATTGCGGGCAAATGAAATAGAAAAGTGAGACAACTGCTTGCAAAATTAAATAATAACAGAGCACGACTCCATGAGAAGTAAAACAATTTCTCAGAACAGAATACGAATTCAACAATTTACGGTACATGTGTAATTTGATCTATTACGTTTAATTTTCAATACATCATTTTCGACATAACGACATGCATGCAAGTTTTTTTTTTTTATAGTAACGCTGAAATATCAAGCCGTATACGTTTTTCTAATAGACTCATTCATGTGATTCAGAATTGAGAAGACTTAAATTTAATAATATAATAACATCGGTTAGCTCTTATTTCGTAGTTTTACATTTCGAAGAACATCATGTGTAAATTGAATTTAAGGTTTTTTATGTATGACTGAAAAATTCTTCCAAGTGCCGTTTAAATCTCTTTTCTGTATTTTGAAACTTACGAGATTTGCACTCCGAGATCGTCGATATATAAACTTGAGTCAACAGAGATCCTAAGATTGTTATTTTACCTTTTAAATATTACAGTAGGATTTTTTAAGGTGAACACTAATTAACTTGACTGATTATTTTTACCATATTGATTTGAACCGGGTTATGGCCAAACTCTTGTAGTTTGATTTTTTCTTTTGTACACTCACAAATATCGATTAAATCATTATTAGCATTACGAGTCTCGATTTAAGAATTGCTATGAGGTAATATATATGTATGGTTTTATTTGCCATGAAAAAGATTTCATTGGAAAGTTTTATTCTCTGAGTTTGATTAACGTTGAATTTACACTTAAAAAAAATGATAAAGAAAACACTATTTAAAGGTTGAATTTTTATTTATAGACAAGAGGCTAACTTTGTAATCAGAGCAACTAACAGCTAGCGAGAATAATAGCTCAAAGATATTTTGGCGAATGAATTTGTTGTATAAATATTATTACAATTCATATCAACGTATGACAGACAGATATGTATTTTACGAAAAAAATGTTTTTTCGATAAATATTTACATGATAACATGGCGGGTCGAGGAATTCGATGTTTTAATGTATCCACGCAATATGATATGTTTGCAAAAACATAAAAGTACTTAATGTTTAGTAGGTTGGTATTGGCCACAAAAATTGTAAATCATTACCGTCGAATTGATAAAATAATTACATTATATTAAACGTCTCGTTAAATTAAAGTTACGCCGTCTTTTGAATTATTGTAAATTATATTTTTCATTCTAATACACTTAAAAATATTCCAAAAATGTAAAAATAACACGTTTTTAATTTGAATATTATAACAACAATCGCATGTAATACAATTTTATTTTAAAATTGATTGACATACGAATGTGTAACTTTTTATTCAAATTTGTATTTCCAATCATTTTGCTATAGCATGCGTTTTCATCGGAGATAATTAAATGCCATTTCATCAAGGAGTAACCGTAAATAAAATTAAACAAATGCACAACTAATTGCTTGCAAATTTGATTACATGATCAATGGCTTCATAGCAATTTTAATCTGATGTTTGCATGGTTTGTTCCTGCACAAGTGACTGATCTGATATTGCAAACAAGAATCCAGATTTAAGTGCTGGCAATATAATATATTATGGTCCAGTTGACCGCACTCATTAGATTGACGGAAGATTACTGATTAGTTTGATGAGAGGAAGCATGGCCCATTGATGTATCCGAATTGGATTCGCCCATCTTGTTTTTTTTCACCCGAGACGAGATGACTAGCATTTTGCCACAGAGTTGCACTGTGTAGCTAAATTTAAATATTTTTTTATCGTATCCTGCTTCGCGTCTTGGGGTAGGAGGCGCTGGAGGGGTTGGGAGTCTTTTTACTGATTTTTTTACAGAACCGGAAGTGATATTTTAAAGGTTGGTTTTCAGCCGATCGCTTAGTAATTTTTCGTCAATATTTCAAAGATTATCAAATCTTTGAGTAATTAATCCCCATTTAAAATAAACATTATCTAACAAAAGTATCCATATATATATATATGTCATGATTAAATTTATTGGATTTACACCGTCATTCATGTAGCAGATCGGTCTACGGAAATGTGATTTCACCCACTTGGTTGCGGGATCACGGGTTCGAATCCCAGAATGGAAACATACATATTAGAGGTCTGCATGGATCCTGGTTTGGCACGCGGGCTCGAACGGGTGAAAGCAATTTAGAATCGGGCTGTGGCCCGACCCGGGTAAGGAATTCAAATTTAAGAAAAATATTTCGTAGTATGTTCGGGTCATGAGTCAGCCATAAGGCAATAGTATTCATAACTGAAATAATTTATTTCACATGTGCTATGAATATCGTTGGAAATATGAGAACAATAACATAATAATATATATTGTTTGAAAAGTATAAATGAATTACTATATTAAAAATAAATCTGGGCTTCGGGTCGGGTTCGGGTAACAAGTGTGATATTGAGACTCGGAATCGGGCCAGGTCGGGCCAGAAGATGACCGGCTCGGACCGGGTAAATTTATGAAATTTCGACCCGTGCAGACCTCTAATACATACATTAATTATTCAATCGTCTCATGAAGTTGTATCTAAGAGCTTGGATATATGTAATGTTTTCATACCTAACAATAAAACAATCAAAAAAAAAACACCAGTCCGATTCCAAAAATGAGACATAGAGAGCGATTCCTTTCCCAACCCCATCCTTCTTTCATTACCATCTCCTAAGAGACGTTGTTTGAATGATTTATTATTTTTACCAGTTTTTATTTTATTGACCAGTTATTTATAAAACTACTACAGCCGATATACTTCTTTGGGAATCGATGTACTGCACATTAGGGGTGGGCATTAAGAAAATTATAAAGGTGTATCTATTATTGAATAAATGAGATATTCAAAAATAATATTAATGTAAGAAGAAGGGGAATTGCAGAAAATATATGAAATATGATTTTGTTTTACTATAATATGTTAAAACTTGTACCGGGCCTGTACGTCCGAGAACAGAAGTGACAAATGTTTGACAAAAATAACTCGCGCAGACTCGTCTAGTTCTCAAAACTATCGAATATAAATCAGAGCACTCTCGGTAATAATAAATTTGTAATTCATTTAAGTTAATTAAGTACTATAAATCCCGCTGTGGTACGTTTGTACGAATGCAAATGCATAAAACATTTATATTGAAATATATTCAGAATTTAATGACATGTGACTAACAAGAAACAGTTAAAGCTCCAAGGCATACTCCATACCAGTAATATATTGTAACATTTACGAACACCAGTTTCAAGTTTTGTTTTGTTCCATTTTTGAATATATTAATGACGTTTATTATATTTATCGGCATAATTCACTATGGAATGAGCTTCGTTCCACTTCCAAACCTAAGATCCAAAAGACAAACATGTTTTTTATCCATTTAATCAATGGGTTGCGTGGACAAGGCTTATTTATATTATTATCAATGTAAATATTTACACAAAATTTAAATTATTTTTACTAAACGGCAGCATGAGAACGCAATTTAACTAAAATTTGAATCTACTAAAAACGTTCCATATAATTTATCACAAAGAACTGAAAAGATGCGCGAACAATTCACCGGAATCGATTCGATTTTCAATTGTTTCAGTAACATTCAATAAAAAAGATGGTGGGAAAGTTTTAACTTCGTGTCAATTTTATTTTTTATGTTTGTATACATTATATACAGCAACAAAAAGAGAAACGATAAAACTACACCATCTCACTTGCAAAGATGTTATCTTCTAAAAAAATTTCAACAATGAACTTGAGATAGCCAACATAATAAAGCGTGACCGTTTAGTACAGATTTAGCGTAGCGATTTGTGACAAAATATCGTTTTGTTATGAGTTATGACTAATTTTCAGGAAGACATCACACTGAGCTAGGAAAAGGTATTTGTGTTAAATGAAAACACAGTTGCTCGCCAATTTTACACTCTTGAAATATACAGTATACTCTATACCAGAGGTTGGCAATCTTTTTACCGGACGGGCATCCAAAATGGCCTGCTTATGATAAACGGCACTATATTTTAATTTTGCTAGATGGGGGGAGTGAATAAATTAAAAAACAAAAAAATTCCACGGCACACTGTACCTTATAAACCATTGACTGTTGGTCGGAATATTTAAAAAAAGATGAAATTATTATTAAAATATGTTTAGATTATTGAATATAAAGTATGTATTTAAATGTAACAACGCGGGCACCTTAAAAATGTTTCGCAGGAACTTTAGTGCCCGCGAGCCCTTGGTTGACGACCGCTGCTCTAAGCAGTATATATAATTGAAATAACACGATTTTTATTTTTATTTTGAAGAGTGAGATACACACCAATATATCTTAGTAAAACGATAGAATCGTTTAATTGATAAAATCTAGCTAGTTGTTAGTTTAGAAAGATAGTGTATTACTCATTTTCAATAAATTAATTCATCTAAGTTAAAGTGCGATATTATATTTTGGAAACTATATCGACCATTAAAGAAGTAAAATACCTAAAAGACGTCAAATCTTTTTTAATCTTTAATAAGATATTCCTTGCTAAAGTATTTTCGACAGACCAACTGTTTATTAAATGAAAAAAGTCATTCATAATTTCTTCATAATTTGTATGATTAATTGTCATATTTCTTGTACCAATTAATTTATACACCATGTAAATTCATATTTAACCACGTTTAGATTCATTTTCATCAGTTGATAATGCTCACGATGAACGAACCTGGTCTTGATCTTATAAAGAAGTGTGGTACAGAACTAATTTTGTTTTATTTATTTAATAATATCTAATGCCTTTCCATTCAGAGTTGACAGTTAGCACCATAAAAATGATTTTTTTTTTATGTTTCGTATAATTTTAAAAATATTTGACTTATTAGCTGAGAGCAACTCATTTATTTTGATTTTGAAGGATTTATTTATCGTTTTCGTCATGAATTAATAAAAACTTCTAGAACTGTATGCCGCCATCCCGTGTAGAAATTCATGATAGTAGATATTTTGTAACAATAAATTATTATCCTACTGTATTGACAAAATATAGGGCAGAAGAGCCTTAGACACTTGATAGCTATTTCAGCTTTACGCCATCGTCAGAACTAAGTATACAAATGTTTTGTAGAACTAAATACTTTGTTATTTTATCCTATTATACTGGAGTTCTACCAAGTAAATGCCAATTCAATCAATAATATTTTATGTAGATTATAAAATCTAAAAATAGAGTATTACTGAAATAAATCGTGAGTCAAAGTTATGTTAAATTATTGCCCCAATATTCATGTATTCCATTCATAAATTTTCAGTTGCTAGAAGGTCAAAGTCACATTCGCAATTACGAAAAAACAAGTTATGGTAAATTAAACTGCAGAACTTTTACATTGTTTGCAAAATGTCTATGAAATTAGCTATTTTTGAATGATTTGAATGTCAATTTCATCAGAAATTGTCAAAAAAAGTTTTAGTAGTTATTTTGTGATATTATTGACCTTACTCACAAATTTTAATTAAAATTATTGCAATTATTTTGAAGGACAAGGTTTAACAAAATATATATATATTATTATATTACGTCGTTTAGACCGGTTATTTATAATCAGAGATATGTGTAATTCTTAATATCGTTTTTAAGATTGATTTTAAGATTTAGAATGAGGTAAAAATATCATTTGGTTTAAAGTTATGATAAATTTTGTTTTTGTCTATTCTATCAATATAAATACAGTATTGAGAATATTTATAATAAATTTATCCAAATACTTTTATTCTGTAATTTAAATCTTAATTTATAAATATGTGTTTTCCTTTCGTATAGTATAAATAGTGTCTTAATTTTAATAACGGTAAAACTATGTCATATTAAATTACATTCTTACTTATATGGAGTGCATTAAATGTCAATTTTTTTCGGCATAAAATCGGTCTTGGCATTTTATTACTTTTACAATTTTTTCTGTGCTGTCTCGAATAAATATATAAAACCATTTAACTCTCGAATCAAAATCACCAAATCTTTATATTTCGTAAAATTGATTGTTGAATCAAGTCATAAATGGGCCCATCAATATTTAAAAGTCAAGTTTATCTTCAGTTTGGAAAAGTTTACCATATGTTTCAAGCTCCTGATGAAGTTATCTCGTGTTATTATTTTTTCTGCAAGATTTATGTGTCTGATTTACCAAACTTAATATAGATTATTTATTATGAACGGCAAAGATCGTCGCGGTCGGTTCCATTTAATGTGATATTTATAAATCGAAGTGTCTTCGGAATACGAGTGAGCATTTATTTCGCGTAGCTTTTCGCAATTCGGAAAAGTGTGGGTTTTCCCCACCTGTCCAAAAAAACAATAACACACGCACCGTGTGTCGCTTATTGCGAATTATTACGTCTTATATATATATATAGTATTGTTCACGGTTATTCATTGGTGAAATATCATAAATATAAAAGAAAACTAACTTGTATGTTACGAAAATTTTTACACTCATTCAACAAGAAAAGAAAAGAGAACTCCGTAAAGATCAACATTATTTTCACATGGATATAAAGAATTTTGTCATTTGTTCATAAGTTAGCAGGGGTGTCATTTCAGACACGAATTTAATATCTGGTCGAGGAATAAGTAAAACATAAATATAGTTAATTGAAAGCAATTTAAGATATTATATTATTAATATGGTTTCAATAAGTGAATTACTGATTCCCATACTATTGACATGGGAATCTATAATAACACCCGACTATCCTATCTATATCTTACTGTCCTCATTTTAAAGGTAACAGGTATCTTCGTAAGAATAAATTCACTTGATTTCTTTATTCTGAATAGGAAGTAAATATAATATTATATATAAGTCAGTAATTTTCATTTAGCATACATGCATACTTTTATATAAATACATTTTTTTGGAAATTTCAAACGGAATGCTCGTAGTGACTTCTTCACTTCATTTCAAGAGGTTACAAGCTTTTTACCGGTTACTCTTGAGGATATTTTTAATTACACTTAATGAAGATGCTACCAGAAATAGCTATTGTGATTTTTTGGAAAATTTAATAAATATGTTTTCTACCATTAACTGTTAAATTTGTAAGCACCATTCAACAATTCAACTTTCAATTAATAGCGACACAATTCAATAATATAATAAATCATGACATAATAACAAGAAATATATGTATTAACTCATTCATCATATAACAACGATGTTATCTGATACTTCTGACGTTTGACTAATTTTATTTCACCTCATAAACAATGCATTTTTTTCAAAACGCATAAAAAAACGAAACTTGAGTAATCTATGTATGAACATTCGTTACATATATATAATACTTGCACTTAAATGATAAAGTAAGAAGTATATTATGACATTAGGGTTTTGTACAACGAATGTCATATTTTATGAACACGAAACACACAATTATTCATTCATTAAAATATTAACAAAAATAAACACAAACATTGCGTAGTATCACAGTAAAAGCGGGGTTTTCGTGTGTTTTTTTTTGCTCATTTAAGATAAATGCACAGTAAATTTAATTGGATAAAGTGCATTCACAAATCACATAGAAGCACTTTTAAAAACAAACGATGTACTGGAATTTTCACACACTTAACCAACGACAATATTATTTTTTGATAATGACAGCACAGAACATGCGCGCGCTTTGAAAACTTTTTCATAAACGGGGAAGAAAGAAAATGCCTCAGCGTCGTACATGTCCGCGTCAGACTGACGCGACGCTCAAACTTGGCGGCGATAGGCGTCGTTATGAGAAGACGCCGTGTCAGGGTTGCCAGATGACTGCAATTTTAAGACTTTACGTTTTCAGATAAAAATTTTATAATAGCTTCAAATAAATTATATATTACGTTTGAAATACACAAAGAGCAGAATATTTACTAGCAATTAATTATATGTACGTTTTTAAATATTTAATTCAACCGTAGATTATGTTATTCAAGTTCTTTATCCTGGTGGTAGGAATACCGCTTAGCGATCGGAAGGTTTTAGATTCAAATCATGGCCAGGTCAATAGTAATTATATGTTCTTTCTGCTCGATTAGATGTGATATACCTCAATTTTAATTCCCAATTGAGCGTTCAACTGTAATCACATCACTGTTTTTAACAAAACTTAAAAGAAAGCTTTTCTTATTAATCGAATTGGCATTTATTTGGTAGAACTCCAATATAAAAGGATAACAGAGACTTCTGACGATGGCGTTAAGTCGAAATAGATATCAAATACATAATAGATATAAATACTTTGACATTTTACCTAATTAAAACTTTTCTTTACCGTGGAAATTTAATTGATAAATATAAATAAACTCCAGATTAAACATAAAAATTAATATAAGCAAAAAATATATTTTTATTTGGGTGTTTTTTTTTTAATTTCATTTATATAGTTTTTCAAAATTTATTCTATGGAAACCAAGGCTGGTTCATTTTACAAGTAAGCATTGTCAATTTATGTTAAATTATCTTATACTATGCATGGTTTTGATTTTTTTTTATTTATTAATGATCTCTATTTCAATGGCAACCCTACTATAAGTAAGATATGAGAACACTACAGTACGCCTGTTAGGCCGAGCAAAAATAAGATAAAAACGAATTCGGTTCTTCGTACGGATGCGAGCAGCGCTTGGCATTTTTAAACTCTTCTTATTATTGTTGTCGTTGATGCTCTCTGAAGTCTATGAATCTCTCTGTTAAGACACTTCTCATTCAACGGACGCCAGTGCATAAATTAAGCGGGAATTACCTTTCGAGGAAAGACAAGATTTGGCGCAATCGAGATGAAAAGATTCCAATCGAGGATTTAAAAATCTAAGCGAGGAGATGGGCAGTGAAAAGCTTAACTTTGGAATTTATTGTCACTTCCGCATGCATTTTTCTTATCCAGAGTTTTAATAATAAGACATCGTAAATTTGGCCCAAGATCTTTGACATTAATAATAATTAGGTTAGAATTTATCGTCGTCAGAGAATTGTTGCATTCTTGAAAACGTCAGCAATCATATAAAAGAATTTGTGGCATCTGACTAGATTAATAGGCTCAGATATAATAATTTAATATTATCTTATACTTTAGTATTTCCTCACAACGTTACACTGGTATGAAATTAAGATATAAAAATTAATCTTGTCTCAGTTCATGAAGCATCAGTTTTATATACCTTTATTTTTACTTTTGGATTATTGAGATTTTGTACACTTCCATGTATTTTGTCACTAACGACCCGGGTTTCGCCTTTCGGCATCTTCAGGCATTCGAGCACACGAATGGACTCGAACTGAGTTCGCAGCTATTTATAATGGTTAAATTTTGTGAAAAAACTTACATAAATATACAGTTTCAAGCATATCTTCGCTAGTCTGATTTTTTTTTTTTAAATATTATTTCATAACTAAATTATTGTATTTATGATGGTTGTTTTAGTAACTGAGGTGCCATGTACTTGTCTGACAGTATTTAAATATATACATATTTAAATTTGGATTATTGAGTAACTGAGTTCGAGTCCATTCGTGTGCTCGAATGCCTGAAGATGCCGAAAGGCGAAACCCGGGTCGTTAGTGACAAAATACATGGAAGTGTACAAAATCTCAATAATCCAAATTTAATATTGAAATTCCATCAAGCACCCTCAGTCGATGTCTTAAATTATACTTTATTTTTACACTCAATTTTATATAAATAAGCCTGTTATGTTTGTATTTTTATCAGTTGATAATGCTCGTGATGAGCGAAACCGGTCCTGATCATTATAAATATGTGGAAGTAGTACAAATGAATTGTGTTTTATTTAAAAAAAAAAATTAAGATATGGTGGCTAACGTTGCTTGTCCATTATGCTTTCAGAAATAAAAATCCATATATTATATAGACACCTGAATATGTATTTACTATAATAATATCGGAACTAACAAAAAATACATTTTATAGAAAGTGCTCTCTCCGCACATTACATTTGAAAACGAGGGAATGTTAAACTAGTTTTCTATAGCTGATTTTTTTGCAACCATCTCTCGACTTCTGTGCCATGTAATGAATTCCGAACGAGCAGAGCTGTTTACTGCTGTCCGTCTTCACACTCTTCCAATTGACCACGCCTAGCTTGATTACCACCAAGAAAGAGTACGAAGGTTTCCATCGGGGCATTTAATTTAATTAGGAATCGCCGTAACCTTGATTCCCCACGGGACTCGTTAACAGCAACGAGCACTCAACATATAGACTATACACATAATACTTAATATCAACTTTATTTAATTGGCAAACCTGGTGAAATTTTTTGTTACTATACTTATTTTCTTTTTTTCAAGCACACTCTACTCGGGCCATGAATGTGAGAGGTAGAATATGTTATCTGTCGATATCGTTGTGGAAAGCGGCCGTGATACACAGGAGATAAAATGAGGAATCAATCTAATTTATTTTTAAAATGTCGGTTGCAATCATATTTGAATAGCAGTCGACAAAAAAACAATAGTTTGCATTCGATTTTAATAAAGATATCAATTTTTACGGGGAATCAAAATCATCGGTTCCCGACCGGTGGGGAATTACTGCTTTATATTAAATATTTTTAATTGTATAAATATATGCATTTTATTTTGAATGCAGCATTTGAGCTAGAGTTACGCTACCTTGGGAAGGGAGATATTATAAACGAAGGTGAAAAGGGGGATAGAGAAAAAAAGGTTGGGATTTCCTGATCCATATCAATTTAGCTTTAAAATGAGCACGATAAAATTATTATTATAATTAGAAACAACTATCACGTGACTTCCATAAGGTTTTCATGTGGTCGGGTAGAAACTATTAGTGCATCGTCTTTTGGAATTAAACCTCTCATTAGTTTTCGCAACTTGGAATAAACTTGATTATGAAAGAAAGATTTGCAATCTTTGTAGCGTTGCAGCAATGTAATTTCGTAGAGATGCAGTTGTTGTGTGCAATAAATTAGTTTTATAGCTGAAAGCGGTAAATTTATTGATGCAGTCGTAACGTTAAGTGACAAAAAATCTGGGGCACACTGAAAAGACCGGATCGTAACATGAGTTTTTTCCGTAAGCAAATTTAAATTGTGAATATATTTTATTGAAATCAAAAAATATGCCAATTTGAAGCGGTCGTCATATCATATGGGCACTAAGTAAATCGATTTCGATACGTTTAAATTTGAAATAATATCATTTCATTACAGTTCGACATTACAATTAATTACCCGAGTAAAAAATCATGGGAAGTCAAGAGACATAATTAACAATAATATTATGTAAATGGTAAACTGAATGATATTCAATAAAAATATTGAGATTTTGACAAATATATAATTGTCGGCTCCGTGGCGCAGTTGGTAGCGTCGTTGGCTACGGTTACGGATGTCTCGGGTTTATGTCCCGGTGCGGACAGTTTCATGAATTGGTTTTTTCAATCGATTTATGAATTTTGAATTTTATATTCATGATTTTTTGTGATGTCTAAAACTCTTCCCTCCCACCCATCCGATCCTCAAAAACCGGGCGTAGCGAGAGCGATTAGCCAACCTTTCCTACCCTTCTATCCCTACTCTGTTTGAAATAAAAATCGGGATTTTTTCAGGCCGAGACACATAAATGCGGGTTTCGGGTCGGGTTCTGGTAACAAGTGTGCTATTGAGAATCGGACTCGAACCGGACCAGGCCTGAAGATGACGGGCTCGGACCGGGTAATTTTACAAAATTTCGGCCAGTGCAGACCTCTACTGTACACTGACACCTTTTAGTTGACTCACGGAAGAACTAGAAGGTATGCAACAATAGTATGTGTTTTATAATTACTTAAAAATTTCCACTGGGTGTGTAACGAGGTGAACACGGTTTTTTCCGGAGTATTTCCGGACTAAAATTGTCGTAAGAATTTTTATCGTTGATAAGTCATTTATTCCAAACATCAATAACAAATATATAAATTGAATTAGCGATGAGCAAAACCGGCCCTGTTCATTATAAACATGTGGAAGTAGTAAAAGATAAATTGTGTTTTATTTTTAAAATATAATGCCTTTTCACCAAGAATTGATAATTAGCTCCTTAAAAGTAATTAATGAAAAGTGTACGGTGAAACGTAGTGTTGTATAGAAATATGAATTATAATTTTATATTAAAAATGAATATCGGCAAAGTTAACGACCGAAACAACATAAAAAAAATGATAATAATCGATTATTGAAAAAGCATTGATGTATGAAAATGTCCATACAGGGATTAACCTTCAACCGCCCAGCGCTCTCGTAAGGGACCAGTGATAATGACACATTTCACGATCGGAATACACTGATGTATGATAAAAGTATTCAAAATATAAATATTACCTCACATAAATAATGACTTTGAGATACCGAATCATTATTTTATTTTCGCATTCAATAAATATTTTTGTCATAATAAGTAATGCAAACATCTGCGTTTCAGAGTCGTCGATATTCACATGCCAGAAGTTTAAAGGTTTTAATTGTAATTTTGTAGTTTGATTCGCTATTTTTTAGTAATTTTACAATTTTTTATTTAATTTTGGTGTAATTTTTATAGTTGTAGTTCTTTAAGTTTAATTTAAAATTATATAAATTATGAAAAATAGTGAATAAAGCTTTTATAAAATTTAAACAATGTTTTTTCTTCACCCAAATAAGTTGACTAGTTTTAGAGATATAGTTATTTTAATGACAGCTTAGGGTCACGCAATAATTGCGAAAAAAATGGTCGGACGGATAAAGGTTAAATCCCTTAACCGCGCAACCGGCTAGTACGAAAACCCACTCGGATGCGACGACCAACAATAATAACAGAATAGGTG
The DNA here is from genome assembly GCA_022494535.1 of Himalopsyche phryganea. Lineage (NCBI taxonomy): Eukaryota > Metazoa > Arthropoda > Insecta > Trichoptera > Rhyacophilidae > Himalopsyche > Himalopsyche phryganea. Next base: position 482,029 of record JAGVSL010000080.1, on the reverse strand, counting down.
CATACGTCTTCATAATTGATTCCTAAAGAAATAAACAGCATTGAACAAAGGTAACAAGCACGTCACATTTCATAGAACGATAACGATTTTCACTGTAACAAACGTCTATCAGAGGAACTGATATGTTAAACAAATATGTATGTTCAATAACAGGCAACATGGGCCACTGACTTTGGACAGCACGAGTGTTCAAATTCATTATTTACCACTATTTACTCACCATTTTTTCCTTCTTGACACTACTCATTAGATGCACTAAGTTATGGAATATGAAATACAGACCCGCACTCAGCAGTGTGCACTCAACTCAATACAAACTCAAACCAACGCAATATTAATCAAGGTCGATATTATTTTATCTTGAGGTCGATTTATAAATTAAAATCCATATTTTATAATATTATTTTACCAATAGATGAAATTATTTTTCAAAAATAAAAAAACATAATTTGTTTCGTACTACCTCCGCAATTTTATGATGATCAGAAACGATTTCGATTATTACGAGCATAATCGGTTGATAATGATCGCGATGCGCGAAACCGGTCCTGATCATCATACAAACATCGACGTTTGAATCGTTGAGATTTTGTACATTTCCATGTATTTCGTCACTAACGACCCGGGTTTCGCCTTTCGGCATCTTCAGGCATTCGGACACACGAATGAACTCGAACTGACGATATAGTGACGAAATACATGGAAGTGTACAAAATCTCAACAACTCAAATTTGATATTCAAATTCCATCAAGCAGCGTCAGTCGATATCTTAAAATATGGAAGTAGTAAAAAAATGTGTTTTATTTCAAAAATAAAATGAATTTCCAACAAGAACTGACAGCTAACAACCCCTTACAATAGATAAATTCATGGCCCGCATTCAGGTATGTACTCAAAAGTATTAAAATGGCCAATGATGTACTTAATATATCTACAATAATTTGTGTCTTTCATACATTCGGAGATGTGTAATATCGATTCGGAAGATTTAAATACATTGGTGTGTTTCCTTACCGTTTTTTTTTTTTCATTTTCTTCACTTCCCTGAAATGTATACACGGTAACTCTGATTAATATGGCATTACTCTTAAACTCCAATAAATTCTGACGTCTCTCCTGGAAAGAACATCACCCGTCTAGTAATTAGAATAATTATTAAATCTAAAATGACTCAATAATGCGTTTCTTTTATGCGTACGAAAAGAAGTATATATTATGAAATCAAAATAAAATAGTCAAGTAGGTTTCCCACGAGCAAACTTTACTATTTCTCGCAGTTCTCTAAAATAAAATATGATTTATTTATGTATGTATGCAGTCTGATATTTTAACAACACGATGTCTCTCATAATAAAGAAATAAATAAGAATGTATCCTAACCTGGGTACGTTACTGTGCATCTAATGGACATCAATTTACATTTTTTTCTTTAGTAAATAACGAACTCGGAACTATTCTCTGTCAATCCAATCAAAAATGATCTTTTCATACGGGATTATATTTGAAATTCTTATTTATTTGATTTAATTTATGTGTAGTGTTTTTTTTAATATGAATTCATATCAATTCTCAATTTATTAGACATTTATACTATTAAAACTTTTCATAAAATAGCTCGCTCATAAGTTGGATTATAATTAATAATGAATTTGATTTTTTAAGCCATTATGAAAGACCACTTAAGGTTGCTTTAATTATACATTAGATAAATTTGTGTCAAATACGTATTAAAAGTTTCCTGAAATAATTGGAAATTGGAAGTCGATATATTATATTCAAATAATTTGTTTATGTATTCATATATTGTGCATATTTCATAAGTAGGCGACTGCGTGATGTCGATACTATTTGACAATATAGAACTTGCAGAGCTTAATAAATCACTATATAATTACAGTATGAGTTTTAAAAATGAATGCCAATTTCATAAATTTCTTTTTGTCATTCAAACTTTTCTGATGAATGGGATTATTAATAAAATAGTCCATAAATCTATATTTTTTATAGAGCATCTCAACAATGGTATTTAGCGATAATTAGTCGTTAAATAGTCACTCTTGTGCGAGCGAATGTAAAGAATAATGGATTTAGAAATGAGAATCACTTAGCTAAACTCATTCTCTAAACCCCACCCCGTTTTAAGGATCATATAGGCGGGGAGGGTTACAGAAATCAGCACCTTTTTATGGATACCGATAAATCAATCGATTAAAATATCATCCCTACTATTTCGCGACTTCATCTCTTTGACTACGCAACCGATAAAGAAGAAAGTCCAATATAAAGAAAGACTACTCAGACAAGAGACCAACATTACTCATTTTTAGGTATTTTTATTTAATTTTCTAACTAAATACATCCAGCTTTTATGCGATATTTTACACAAAAATCACTGAAAAAATGGCGGCTGTCAAACGACGTTCTTGCCATCTGTCATGTCAGTGTGGTTTTGAACATAACTTCGGTAATTCTTTTTTAAAACAATAGCATGTGAAATTTCTGTTTAGCTTTCGGTTTACGGTTTCTTTTGGCTAATATTGGCAAACGTTCAAACTATCATTCCACTAATAAATTTAGCAAACGCTAAAATATTCCCGAATTCTCAGACTGAATAAAAGAGTTATTGAACCTGAAGTGACACGTTTTTAATTTTCGATGCTTTTAAATATTTTTGAATTATTTCGATTACACATACATTAAAATAATATAACATTAGTAGTTAAATTATTAAAATAATATAACTAAATATTATTAAAATGATAAAATATTATAACATAGTAGTAGTTAGTAATATCACATTAATACACACACGCGATATAAAAATTCCATGACTGTCTATTATTAAGAGATCAGAACAGGTTTCTCTTTGCAACTGATAAATAAAAAAAACGACTTTTTACACAATATCATAAATTCGAAAAACTACCAAATCAAATGGTTTGCAAATTCAATTTAATTACTTAATATTTGTTTGCATTGTTTCACTTCAACGTAAATAATATACCAATAATTCACCAACGCTTTCGGCATAACGAAACGGTGAAGAAAATCACGATTTTTATCGACTCTTATTCAAATTAAATTGCTATCAATTTTGTATACCTATAGAAACTTTGTAAGAATATTAAAATGATTTCTCATTTTATTATTACACTATATCAGGCAGTTATCTCACACAGGAAATAATATAAACAATCATTTTGAGAGGCGTTACACACCTATGCTATCCATATCGAATTAAGATATACTACAGGCTTATTCCACCAGTGACGACAGCCTTAGAGCAATATAGTTATAACATGTGCGCGCGCATTAAAAAAAATAACTATTGCGCGTGAACAATATGCAGCGGTTGTCAACCAGTGGTCCGCGAAAAACAATTGTGGTCCTCAAAGTTATTGCAGTAATGAAATTGGAGAAAAGAATCAATAAACTTATGTTAAGCATTAATATCGCCCTAATTAATGTTTTAATTAAGCAAGTGTAAACATAATTTTATGATTTAAAAAAAATGTCTTGAACAACATTGCTTTGATATATAATTTAAGATAATTTAAGTAATTTAAGACATCGACTGAGGGTGCTTGATGGAATTTCAATATTGAATTTGGATTATTGAGATTTTGTACACTTCCATGTATTTTGTCACTAACGACCCGGGTTTCGCCTTTCGACATCTTCAGGCATTCGAGCACACGAATGGACTCGAACTGAGAGACAGTAAACAGTGTCTAACGCTTATATAGAAGATACAAATGCGACAAATATCATTTACGAGGCAATACATTATACGTCTGAGAGCCACACCGATACCTGAGTTAAAATTTCGGAAATCACCCTAATCCTTATTTTGTAAACACCATATTAACAGAGTGGCGATTGCCGAAGGCGAATTGCCGCTTTTCAACTTCTTTTAGAGATACCAGTGATTTTACAATTATAATAGTATTGTGGGTTTTGACGGGATGTAATTCGACGAATGGGTAAATATATACAATCATTCCACATTTAGTGACATCTGTTAGGTGTTTCAACGTATCGGATATAATAGCGGAGAATTAGGAAGGTTCAGCTGCTCATTCAAGATTGGTAATGAGTTTAACTGGGCTCTATTAATTTCTAAAATTTCCTGATAAAATAATTTATGATCCCCCATGTTTTTATGCAACAGTTTAACCCCATCATCCGCATTAAACGTATGGTTCTCCATTAGCAAGTGATTTGCGAATGTCGAAGTTTCTTTTTTAATCTAAAGGCAGCTAAATGTTCTGATACCCTTATATCTAATGTACGTGTGGTTTTACCCACATAGAAATGTTGGCAATCATTGCATTGTAATTTATAAATACCAGATTTGTTCTTAAAGTTTACTCTATCTTTATTGTTAATAAGTAATTTGCCTAGAGAGTTTTTGCAATAGAACGCCGGTCTAACACTATCAGCGAGTTGTTTTTTAATTTTAAAGCTTGTGCAACCTAAATAACTTATTCTATGCCAGATTCTAGGGCGGTCTATGTCTTTAGACAAGTTCCCGAAATATAGCATCTTTTCTGCTAATTTACGTTGTTTTTTTGATACAAGACTATCTATAAGAGACGCCTCATAGCCATTATTAATGGCAATTTGTTTAATAATGTTTAGTTCGTTTTCAAAATTAAATTTATTTAGAGGTATAGTGACTAATCTGTGAACCTGAGAATGGAAAGCAGCCAATTTATATGAGAAAGGATGGTCTGACTTAAATCGTTGGGATCTTGGGATCATAAATTATTTTATCAGGAAATTTTAGAAATAAATAGAGGCCAGTTATACTCCTTACCAATCTTGAATGAGCAGCTGAACCTTCCTAATTCTCCGCTATTATATCCGATACGTTGAAACACCTAACAGATTTCACTAAATGTGGAATGATTGTATATATTTACCCATTCGTCGAATTACATCCCGTCAAAACCCACAATACTATTATAATTGTAAAATCACTGGTATTTCTAAAAGAAGTTGAAAAGCGGCAATCGCCTTCGGCAACGCCACTCTGGTAATATGGTGTTTACAAAATAAGGATTAGGACGATTTCCGAAATTTTAACTCAGGTATCGGTGTGGCTCTCAGACGTATAATGTATTGCCTCGTAAATGATATTTGTCGCATTTGTATCTTCTATATAACCGTTAGACACTGTTTACTGTCTCTCAGTTCGAGTCCATTCGTGTGCTCGAATGCCTGAAGATGCCGAAAGGCGAAACCCGGGTCGTTAGTGACAAAATACATGGAAGTGTACAAAATCTCAATAATCCAAATTTAAGCTTTGATATATATTAGTATTTTTTTAAGAAAAAATAATGTAAGTGGCCTAAAAGATTCAATATTGTGAGTTTAGTGGTCCGTGAAGTCTGAGAGATTGGCGATAGCTGATCTAGTGAACATGTTTTTCCCGCTATACAACTACCGACATCCAGAATAAACATGCAGAAGTAAGAACATACCTGTTAATATTGCAGTCTATGACCATGCTTTCTTTGAAAGTCTCCAAAAGATTGACACCTGAAAAAAGCCGCAAAACAATCAGTCAAGATACTTTTGTAACACGGATGAGAAAGGCAACAGAACAAAATATTTTTACCGAGCTGTTATCGTTGGCAAGTGGCGTACAAATATGTCCATTTGAATTTAGAGTATTGTGAATTATAGTCTATGGGCTTTGAAGTATGCAAGAGAAAATGGCAAAAAATATGTTCCTTCATGCTATGGTGAATAAAAGAAGACGAAATCGAAGATATTAATTACTCTGTAAAATGAACAGCACTTACAGTAAGTAATAGCAGCAGCGTAAAAACATGTTTTTTTTTATTTTGAAACACACAATATGATCCTAAAATCAACGATGTTTCTGAGATGCAAACATTCTATATTTGAATTATATAATTTTTCGAACGAGTTTTCATTTGTTTTTGTGACAGGTGTGTAAGTGTAGCGAGGTGCCACTGTTCAAAATACATATTATTTGATATTTAATTCGACGAACATAAAATTTAATAAGTAGGCAGCTATACGATACTAGTATATAATCATAGAAGGTAAAATTGATTGTCTCGTTCAAGCAAATAATAACTTTACTAAGTTTGTTAATGATTGGTTTGGATACAAATTTACCATGCCCCAAATTAATTTTTACGGTACAGCAAGGTCCAATATTTATTTTGACGTGACGTTGAGGTAATTCTTACGACTTTATTTATTGAGTACTTTTTACATCTAACAAAATTCTTTGTGGAAAGATTTTATAAGATATGTGGTATATATTCCACAGTTTATTGAAGAATGGGACCGGTTTTAATTAACTACTAAGCATTTTTGGTAAATAGTTATTCATTATCATTTTTAATGCATTTGTTTAATTCAATATATTTAGTACCATTCAAATTTCAATTTACTGTACAATTTCAAATGATAAAATCGATCGCAACATCAAACAAAAAACCTTTATTCCCAACCTATCAGATTATTTTAACTTCACTTTAGCAGAGACACTCTAATGTTATATGATTGGACCATATCTTTTTAATTACATATACGTTATTAAAATACATATTTTACATAATATGTATAAATTATTTTAAAACGGCATTGCAGCTTATAATTGCCAATACGTCATGTGTTTTTGATTCTTTTAAATCGCATGAGATAAATGTTATGAGATATTTTCTATAGATTCGGCGGTTATTTTTAATATATGAGATATTTTTCATTCACTCGGACTTGTACATCCATGCACGAGATCTCAAATTTTTTAATTGAAAAAATCTAAATTTGGTAATGACCTTGCCGGGACTTGAACTCACAGCCAATTAAGCTCCTACCGCAAGACCACAAAAGCCGACGATAATGTCACTTAAACTTTCAATTATTGTCGAAAAGACATAAAAAATTAAGCATATATGGTAGTGGCATTCCACAATTTTATTTTAAAAAATCAGGACCGATTATTATATAGCGACTGAACATTTTTGGATGATTTCAGTTCATAAAATGCTCACTCACTGAGTGCAGTCGGTTCCGATCTTATTGTAAAAATGTAGAAAAAGTATTTTATTTTATAAATATTTGCTGTAATACTTGTTTTCATTTCAATCCACAGCCGCCTTCTGTCATATTCAAAATTAGATGTGGAGCGAATAGTTCGTTTCGTAGCGTTTCTTCTCAACTTTCCACTTATTTTTTTTATTTTTTTCCATGTCCGCTCCCAATATGGAGCATATGGTCTCCTAATGGGGGTATCTTGACAGAATTTTTTTTTCTACGAGAACTGCCTGTCACTCAGTTGCTCAAGCTCTCTTTTCTTTTTCGAAGAGAGTAGGGATAGAAGGATAGGGCTATGACAGGACTAGTGGTTAGCTAATCGCTCTCGTTACGCCCCGTGAGGATGGGATTGGTGGGAGGGAGGACGCAGACTACGAACAGAAATCCATAAATCGATTGAAAGATCAATCTAAGAAAACCGTCCGCACCGGGAATTGAACCCGAGACATCCGTAACCGTAGCCAGTGACGAAACCAACTGCGCCACGGACGCCGACCACTTATTACTTAATTAATAATGTTCCGGCGTCAGTGGCGCACTTGGTAGCGTCGCTGGCTACGGTTACGGATGTCTCGGGTTCAATTCCCGATCCGGACGGTTTTCATAGATTGACCTTTCGATCGATTTATAGATTTCTGTTAGTAGTCTCGGCCCTCCCTTGCACCCATCCCATCCTCACGGGGCGTAGCGAGAGCGATTAGCTAACCACTAGTCCTGTCCTAGTCCTATTCTTCTATCCCTACTCTCTTCGAAAAAAAGAGAGGTTGAGCAACTGAGTAACAAGCAGTTCTCGTAGAAAAATTCTGTTAGGATACCTCCATTAGGAGACTATCCGCTCCACGTTGAGAGCGGACATGGAAAAAAAATAATGTGCAGTTCATGAACTATCCAAACACTGAATAATATGCTATAATGTTAGTTACAGGTTCTTCATGGGCTGTTATTTTAGACATCATAATATATAACTGTTACGCGAGACTGACAGACCAAACAATATACAAGTTAGTAATTCGTATATTTTCCGAACAGTTGGAATCACAACAAGCTGTGCAAAACATGTAATTATTTCGTCTCCATTTATTTTTTGACTATGGGTGTCTAAATATAAGCAAAGTAGGAAATAAAATGCCGTTTTTACTACGAATGCAAAGAGCTCTGCATGTTAAATGCTTATATGACAGAGGGGATCTCTTGAATTCCTGACATCTTAAATAAATGTACCCACGGTAAATCGAAATCGACCCGGAATTGCAATCAATTTGAGTTCAACGAACGGTTAAAGATTTTTTACAGCGGAATAAGATCGTAATGTGCGATGGCACACAGTTATAAAAAATTTAAGCTGAAAATGCTAATTAATAGGAAATACTCAATCAACCGTACAATTTAAAATAGATCGAAAACGGGTATTAACCAAATCGATTAGTTGTAAGAATTGACTACAGTCAGAATAGCAGATAATGAAAACGATTTAAAAAAAAAAGAACCGACTTGAATGGGCAATGAATAATACCAAGATTTTTTTGTTGATTTCAATACGTAGTAGAAATATTAATTACTCGGTGACCGCATGAGATTAATTCAAATAATCAACATAATTATTCGTGGGATATTTTTCTTTGTATTTACATTTACAAAAAATAAAACGAATCCCTTGTTTCCCCAACTATGAAGAGCCTTGCCGATATTTTAATTTCCTAATTTCTCAACTTTAATACACCTGACTTTATCAAAAAAATTGTGTATTAACCAAAATATTAGAAATTTAAAAAAATCACAAATAAAAAAAATGGGCAGAATTTAAGCACACCATTGCCACCCTATCTACCCTGTATCCCTTAAATATCTGAAACGTTTTCTAAGTTATAGCTAGTTATATTTTATGAATCACAGGAATTTAAACAAAAATATATTTACCAATTTTCCTCTTTGATAGAATGATGTCACTGTCAAATATCTGAATTTTTTCACTTATTCTCAATTAAGTCAGAAACCATCGACTGTCTACGGTGACACACCCTGGTTTTTCTTAAGTATAAGTGTCATTAGTGTCCTGAACTGAAATCGGCCTGCGGCAAACAGCAATATTTCGCAGTATAGGCTTTTTCTTGTTGCCAGGCGTTAAAATAGCCCCCGGCTTGGCCGCTGGACGAGTCCATTTTTGCGAAAAAAAAGGTAGCTCCGACGGTGCAGGGAATTTTTGTTTTTTGTAGACAGTCGATTACGATCTGCCGAGCGGGACGAGCTGCGCTCTCGTGGCGGAGGTGACGTGACGATGTGAAGTGTTTGTTTTGTTTTTTTTTTGATTTGCATTAGATTTAATTTAAATTCGTTGTGTCATTTGTATTATAACTTAAAGTAAATTCAGTTGCTAAGTAAATGTAAATGTAGAATCAATTGTATGTGTTAGGATTTATACATTTGTGTAATATTAAACCACTGCATCTTGAATGGAAAATAAATAAGTTTTGAACCGGATTTGAAATGGTGTTTGTCTGAGATCAGCCCTTCCAGGACTCCGGATAACCAGCCGCTCGCCTCTCTTCGATCCGGGGTCTTCTCAACGGATATCAAAATTCGTTGTTTGTGATTCATTTAAGGCTACCTTTTTACTTATGGATTGATTCAATGAATTACGTACTTTGTGATCAATGCAGTCACATATTTATATTTATAGATCATAATCAAGAATACCACCCATGTAGAATATTAGCTCTCTCAACTTTATGTAACTCCAGCGTGGAACGAAAAGTCGCTAGAAAAAAACCATGTGAACACGCAGGCGAATGGAAAATATTATAGTTACGTCACTGGCGTAGTATATCATTAAACTATCCATATTCAATATACATAATTGTATCGAATAAATAATAGAATTACAACATCAACGAGACCAATAGAATTGATTTTAAGCTTGACAAGTTAAGTGATATGATATCAGTCTGCAAAGTAATTTGAGGTCGATCAGAGTATTTGTAATAAAATTACATTTACGGTATTAAATTGACATACATAATATACAACAAAAAATAGACATAAAAGACATGTTCAGAAGGTTTGTGGAATATGTTCACGTCACTTGCGTTTTTGACTATTCGTTTATTTTCTGTTTTTCTCCGACATGGCAGTCGAGACAGACTCAAACTGTTTCATCATAAATATGAATTTTTATGTCAAAGTGACAAATAGCAGGAATAATGTAAATGCATTTAAGTTTAAAATTATAATTAAAGTGTAAAATAATGAGTAAAACCTTATTATATAAAAAACGACATACTATTCATAAATTGACAAGAGTTCGAGTGGACATGCTCATGAACCGTTTGCAGCCAACATTGTAAATGGTTGAAATTTAGATTTTGCATTATTTTCCGTATAAAACTGCGGTTGAACTTTCTGCTACACATAAATATAATAAAAACCAATAGTTACGTAGTAGGTAATACAATGAAACAAAAGCCACAAATATTTCTATAGTTCAACCGTGTTTTAACACCATTCTTACGTGCTTCGAGACTATGAAAAAACTCGTTTGTTAATTTACTTTTCGAGACAAGAGGTAGAGGAAATGTGCCCATCTGTCATTGGAATTTTAATTTGATCAAATGGTAGTATCAAATTTCGGTAAGACGAACACGATATGGTATAAAATAATAAGGCAGGGTAAATCTTGAAACAGTCGCCATTCTTGCACTACATATGACTAGTTGGGCTAACGCACAGCTGATAATATGTACCATTATGATACTTAAAAATAGGTAACAAAGAAAGGATGTCCAATTGACCCATGTGACAAGATAAACCAAATTTAATCTTGTACCATAACTTCTCATTTTTAGTTTGGAATCAAATGTGTGTATCAAAAATTATGTTTTTTTATTGTTTCATAATAAAAACACGTGTGCGTCAAACGAATTGAAAACGATCAACGTGAACTCTAAATAATATTATAAATGTGTTAACTGTCAATTTGGTGGAAAGGTATTATATTTTAAAAAATAAAACACAATTCGTTTATACCACTTCCACATGTTTATAATCATTACATATGATATTTTTACATTTAAGACTATTTTCTATAACTTCAGTTTCACTTATGGCTGTTTTACATTCGAAGAGCATATAACATAGATTGTAAAAATTTCGACAACGTTTAAATTTGAATACATATATAACGAATGAAGATGGCACAGAAAACGCCTATCATCGTTATCAGCTCTCAAATACAATGGTACTAATTCTTGTTTTCACGTATTTTCTCACTTGTTTGTCTAGTGTCTAGTGTGAATTTCTCACCGAACCTCTTCAAGTGAACGAGCGAAGAAATACAATTAAAATAATAACTCGAACTCAAAGTTCCGTGAGAACTTGCCGCAGCCTTGTGCCCCCCTTGATAATGAGTGTTTAATCATTCTCAAGCGGTAGAAACTGAGATTCTTCCTGAGAAATCTGATGAAGAATCTATGCATCTATGGCATGCATAAGGTTATAAATTTGTGTCGGACAAATGAATGCGATGGTAAGTTGAATTTAAAGCTGGAACATTGCCATCAATTGATTTTTTTTAAATTAAATCATAGATTTGTATCGAAGGGTGTCGTGATATTGTCAAATTAACCCACTCCTCACACTAATTGGTAAACAATCATCCTTATCTCCTACCGATAAAGACGAATTAAGACATTTGTCAAACAAACTACGTATATCGAATATTGCGTTTTCTCAGTAGTGGGCTCTGTAAGTCGATCCTATTATCAATGTACCTACTCACAATGCTCAACATTTAATTTTATTTTATCGAATGTGACGAATGTGAGTATGAAAAGTCAATTTCTAATATGATATTTTTCAATTTCACAAATATCACAAAAAAAATGTAAAAAGTTTGGGAGCCGTGCGACTGATAAAATGAATCGTATTTTTCCCATTAAAAGCAATAAAATTGTCTGTTTACAATATTGTTGAACGTGCAATGTAGAACATATCTTCAAATTTATCCAACAGCATAGAATAAAACAAAGATTTAATATTTACATTATATTACGAATAAGTGCTATACAATAAATATTATGGTTACAGAACAAATTAGAATGTATTTAATATATATTAAACAATGTGCTCTCCCAGTGTGGAGAATATATTTTATGGCATGGTATCTCTTCGGAGAAGGTAAGGGAAGAAGGATGGGTTTAAGAAAGGATTTGTAGTTAGCTTATAGCTCTCTCTACGCCCCGTTACCGGTTATTCGGATATCATATACGTTTTGAAAACAACACAGCTATTCATCTCTTTGGATGTGAAATTCTGCAGTGGACCAAGCAGCCTGTTAAGGACGTTTTCACCTCTTGTATAATATATTGTTTTTAAAAATGTTTTATAATTCATCAATGGAACTAGGTTGGGTTTGCGCCGTTTATGTCTCGGAAAACTCCAAGTTCTCCTGTAATCTCTAATCATTGAGTTCTAGGTGTCTTGTTAACACTATCAGTCCAGCCAAAATCAGGGAAAACAACCCCTGTACCCGACCCATTTTTGAAGAAATATCATTTTTCTTAAGCGTTTACTAAAAGTGTTACAACTATGGAGATAGTGGATGAAATCAAATGAAAATTTTTGGAATTGTTTAAAACATTTTAATATTTAATTTTTGTATGGTAAAATTGCTAACATTTTCATTTGTGAAGAGCCACACGACAGTATTTACACATGTACCGAGACTACCGAGTCTCACTCCTTTTCTTGTGCTATTCCTGTACCGTGCATTTTCTACAGACCTTATTTTTTTCTGTTGACGGTATCGGTATCAATATGCTTAGACATATCCCCCGACAACTTGTCTTGTAGATCTTGCAAAACTCTAGCTCGGTGTGGACTCGGTGTCACCGTAATATCGTTTCCAGAAAGGGGAATATTAAAGAACTAAAATTCAATTGAGATTTAAGTCTCCAAAATCTAAACCTATTTTGGCGATAACATAAATTAGATGACTGTTTGGAAAGTTTTAAGTCTTGACTATAATTAAAACCAGGATTCCGTTATAATAGGTATCGCTTGATGACTCAAATATTACTGTTTTTGATAGGCTGGTCTATCACGTGAAAACACGGTTCCGGGACTCAAGTGATGGTTGTTGTCTCACGTGAAAACACGGCTCCGCGACTCATGTGTTAACATTAATGGCAAATATTTCATGGAGATTAGTGAATGAGAAAAATATTTTCTAGAGGCACCACGTAGTAGTCAAATCGCAGACTGAGAACACTTCCTACATTCCAGTATGATTATGAAATGAGCGAGAATCTTTAATTAGACAGTATTTAACTAGAATGAATGTGGGAAAGGAATATTGATACTTACTCTTTAACCACCGTTCACACAGTAGCCAGGAAAATGAAAACCTAGTTTAGTGTTAGAGGGAAGATACATGTGGGATGAATATGCTTGCTGGCGAAACAAAAATCCAACTATAATTATAAAGAAAACTTATCAAAAAGAGATCTTTTGTCGTTAAATTGTTTTGGATAAGAAGGCACGTCTGAAATATGCCGAGGTTTCACAAGACAAAGATATTTATTAAATTTGGATTATTGAGATTTTGTACACTTCCATGTATTTTGTCACTAACGACCCGGGTTTCGCCTTTCGGCATCTTCAGGCATTCGAGCACACGAATGGACTCGAACTGAGAGACAGTAAACAGTGTCTAACGCTTATATAGAAGATACAAATGCGACAAATATCATTTACGAGGCAATACATTATACGTATGAGAGCCACACCGATACCTGAGTTAAAATTTCGGAAATCGCCCTAATCCTTATTTTGTAAACACCATATTAACAGAGTGGCGAATTGTCGAAGGCGTTGCCGCTTTTCAACTTCTTTTAGAAATACCAGTGATTTTACAATTATAATAGTATTGTGGGTTTTGACGGGATGTAATTCGACGAATGGGTAAATATACACAATCATTCCACATAAAGATATTTATATTATTATTGCACCATTGTTAAAACAATACACATGTTATGATAATTATCCTGTTTCAAATTTTATTTTGTTTTACCAAAAACATCAAAATCTCAATGTTTAGAAAGTGAATGTGTAGCTTTGGTAAAAGTGTGCGATATGTTTCACATACGGCAGGAGGATTATCTCATAGTGAAAAAGTATCAGTGTTTAACCAAAACCACGCTGAATTAGTTAAGGAAATTTGGATTAACAATTTCTTACAAATGCAATATTGTAAGGCCGATTAAATAACGGCTGTTGGTAATAATTTAGGAATAGGTTGATCGAGTTATTCTAAATGCCGGTGGCATTTTCAACATTTTTTTCGATCTATTACGAGATCCGGGCCGATTTTACGGTAGCGGCCATTGTGTGGGAAACGTTAAATTAAGTATTTGTATCAATAGAGGAGGTTTTCAATCGTGGTGCGTAATCAAAATGGTTGTTTTGAAATGCTTAGTAAAAAAATATGTGTACAGTGGAACCACGATTCTTCGTTTTTCAAGGAAAATCTTTGTAGTCTCGGCTCGAGTGCTAATTTTATTCATAGGGAGCATTTTAGTTGTAAGTCGGAATAATTCACGATGCGAAATACGAGGCACAAATTAACACTTACTGGAGCGGCGAGACGACTGAACAGTCTGCTCATAGGTGCTCAGTAGGTGAGGCATCAGCGGAAACGTGAGCAGGCATCATAACAACAAGATGACGCGTGCAGAAAACGATAGATCGGGGAACGATGAATGCGGGATTATTTAACACTGTTCTCATGGGTATTTCGCCGGGACTTTACAAAATGAACGTTACATTTGGGAAAACGATGAATGCGGTAACGATAGATCGGGGTTCCGTAATCGTTTTTAAGGGGGCCTTAACTTACTGACTATCTACTTATCGTATCCGATTATATTGACAATAACATACTTGATTTCAATAATTCAATATAAGCAACAGTATATAACAATATACTGCAAATACACTGACTCATTACCCATGTTAGCGTCTTGTTCGCCGATAGTCTTGAACCCAGACCCATCTGATTGCTGGGGTTTAATCCTTACCATTAGTCCATAGATGCCGATATTTAACCCACCGCCCGTTGTATACATATATAAATGGCACCGTAAGGCGAAATGATGTTGTATAATACAACTACAAATGAATGAGCAACGAACAAGCGAATGCCTGAAGATGCCGAAAGGCGACACCCGGGTCGTAAGTGACGAAATACATGGAAATGTACAAAATATCAACAATTCAAATTTGATATTTAAATTCCATCAAGCACCCTCAGTCGATGTCTTAAATAATACAACTACATTTAATAAAACAATATTTATTTTTAGATAGTGGGCATTCATTCTGTACGCTTCATTTTGTGAATAGTATGTTGGTGTACCCATCTGATCGGTCCAGTTTTAGGTTTAGACACATACGTCGACATGCCCTCCGCAGTACAGGGAAAGAATAGCAGGTACAGCGCGTGGGAAGAAGACACGACAAAGAATTCCGAGTGTTTACCCACCCTCGACAAATAATTTACGCCCGCTGTGTCTTCTTAACGGTCTGAGAACTTTCGCTTTTGTGGAAGAAATAAAGGTGTAACCACTCACTAGCAGACAACTCGTTTAATAATAGCCAAGCAACGTCTTTCAATTAAAATTTATTACAGTGAACTTGTTAAGATCCCTGCGTAAATTTATCGAGGAGTCATTTCCAGTTTTAATCGTGTGAATGGCTAGTCTTAAATGAAATAGTAGTTCTACTCTAAAAGAAAATGAAATAGATTCCTAATTTGGGAATAAAGCGTCAAAAATGTTCACTAGTTTAAAATATTAAATAATCATTGTTTTATTATAGTAATCTAAGTCTGTTAGGTAAATAGTTAGAAAAAAATATCCAAACAATTCTAATGCAACTTTTGAGTTGGACTGTCTTGGAAAAGAATTATCTTATAAAAATTGCTGAAATGGGGAATTTAGAAAAAAACTTTGGTAACCACTACTTCAGTAAATCAACATAACAGCAATTCTACAGCAATAATATAAAATTTACCCGGTACTGCTCTCTGCTATAATATATCAAGGGATAAGACTATGTACGTCTGCCCATTTGTGAGCACAGCAGCTCGCAAGCAAAAGCTAATCGTTGTACAAGTATATCTTTGTGCTTTCTTAACTGTCATTGCTAATCGGAGTCACATTGAGAACTGTCGCCTTTGTAACTATGCTTGAATGAACACTGTTTATTAATAGCCATAGATACCACTACAGACTCATTCTCTCGAATTCGAGTTTTTGTATTCGGTTTGTCAAAAAGTGGCATTTTAGCTCACCGTCGTCATGCTTTGACACATTGAAACGTGGAGCACTGCGATTTGGATGTTGACATATTCTATGCTACGTATTCTATATCGACACTCCCTCAGTGTAATCCCGTATCTGCAAACATGACATTTTACAGGAGAGCGTCTCAAAGATTCAAAACGCAGTTGTAAAGTAACGGCAGCATTTATCTTCTTCAAAATTGGGAGAGTGCTATTATTTTTAATCTAGTTTCTAATTCGTCGGCGTCCGTGGCGCAGTTGGTAGCGTCGTGGGCTACGGCTACGGATGTCTCGGGTTCAATTCCCGGTGCGGACAGTTTTCATAAATTGATATTTCAATCGATTTGTGGATTTCTGATCGTAATCTGAGTGTTTGTGTTGTCTAAAACTCCCTCCTCACCACCCACCCACCCATTTCATACTCACGGGGCGTATCGAGAGCGATTAGCTAACCACTAGTCCTGTCCTAGCCCTATCCTTCTATCCCTACTCTCTTTGATAAAGAGAGATTGAGCAACAAACAGTTCTCATAGAAAAAATCTGTTGAGATACCTCCATTAGGAGACCATATGCTCCACATTGGGAGCGGACATGGAAAAAAAAAGTTTCTAATTTATATAAAGTTTCTTCTGAAAAGTTTATTGTTTTTGAAATATTACAGATACGACATTGGACTTCGGATTTTAGGTAAAGACTTTCGTATAAGTGGCTAGTTACGTGTTTATACTTTACGATACAACGGTGAAGTAGTTACTTTTCCCAATGTTTTTTGATGCCTACCTTTTGATGTCTAGAACTGAGTGCGAAGGCCGCAGACAAACAAAAATGTAAAAGACGTATAATTAATTACCTAAGTCGATATTTTAATACGTTCTTCGTCAGTTTTTACTTGTTTTTTTAGTAATGTATTGTGAAAGGAATAAACTTTTATTGAAATGTTTTGTAATGTATTTTACAAAATGAAATTATAAACACAACAGGAAATCTTTTGACATTTATTCGTTTAATATTCTGATATGTGTTCAAATGAATTCTTTTCGTGCAACATTGTGATGATGAATGACAGCCAATCGCAAGTGTCTGCATAAAGAGTAATCCGCTGAACATTTTCCAGCGAGAACTGAGGCGATGACGTGATGACACGAAGGCCTGAAACCAGTGTCAACGCCTTGAAAAGATCTTTATCCAGAAGTAACTCGCGGTCAAAATACTTTTGTTGGATATAGTCGGGGGATAAAAGGCCTCAAAGAATAAAATATTTTTAATTATTGTGAGGGCTGACATTTTACAAATACTAAGTTGTTTAGTCATACGTAATGTAAGGAGGGGTTGATAACCTTTAACTATACCTGTGTCTTGGAAAAAGTCACGTGGCGTGACGTGAGGATAGTATAGGCATAGTCACAGTAAGCGAGCTATGACTACTTCAATTTTAAATTAAGTGAGGAAATGATTTTAATATTTACTAGTAATTGAGGGTTCAATAGTGAATTGTTTAATAACGTGTCTAGATGTATTTTATTCAATACAAAAACATTTCCTCAATCTCCAATTATTACAATACTCAGTGAACTGTTTTCATAAGAAGAAAGGCTTACATCAATAATTCATATTGGCATTAAAAACTAATCTATGATTTCGAGCTCCGTCATATATTAACTAATCAAATTAAGTTGATGCGTGTCTGTATGAAATCACATATTGTAGGAATATTTTTGCACGTTAACCGAATATTCATTTTACTGGTGTAAAACGGTTTTCAGTGTAAATAACAATGTCATCCAGCCGAGACATTTTTTTATGTTGTTGTTCTTCATTGTAGGCCGTTCGTTCTCCTCCACTCCGTTTGATCGTCCGCCTTTATACGCCAATGGTCAACCTCCAGCACTCGTAGGGTCTTTTGACACCCCGTGTACCCAGCGAAGTCGCGGTCTAAACAACACACCGTCTTCCCTCAGAAGTACAAAATGTGAAGCGGTTAATGGGTTTCCATCCATCCATGCATGATATGATGATGTCTGGCCCAACGTAGGCGTTGTGTTTTAAGAAATTTAACAATGTCTGCCTCACCATGGCAGTTATTAAGCTCGTGGTTGTACCGACTTCGCCAAATACCATCCATCGCCGCAAATCTTTCGTAGGATCTTACGCTCTAAGACTTGTAGCTTCTGAAAGTACTTAAAGCTGAGCGTTCAGGCTTCTGATCCATTTTTTACGTGTATTTATGGATTTCTGGGTCCTGTATATGCCCTCCAGCTGACAAGTCAGCGCACGGCAGGAAAACAGTTGTATGCACTACGAAATTATAATTCAACTGATAGCGATTATAGTTGCAATGTGATGAGTTATTGTTTGATTAAAAATGTGATCTGCCATGATAAATGGAAGTCTAATCGCTACTATATAAAGTAGGTACAAGACATTTGCTACGTGTCCGGCGTGCGAAAACGTCCATGAGTTTTTTCAATGTTTGTCGCATCCGATTGCCCTGCTGAACACGACGCCCTTGAATAATAAATAACCATAATATCCATATTATAAAAATGTGCAGGACTTAATAATTGAGAAAATGTTAGTACACATATGAAAATAACTACTTTATTGTACAATATAAACAAATTATATCATTTAAACTACCGCAGTGACCCGACTATGAAGCTGTTTTTATTAAAATCGCAACACGAGGACCTACATAACACACGATTTCGGGTTATTTTGACCCCTTCTCCACTGACACATTTCGTCACAAAATCTTTTAATCTCTTAGTAAATTTAGTGATGTGATGTTATCACAAAATTTTCATCAATATTTTCATCATTTAAGACTTCCTCCCCTCTTAGGGCGTATACATATAATATTATATTGGTTACTATTTGTAAGATTTAAAAATTTCATAGTAATATTTTAATCAAGCATGTAAGTCTTATATATTATGTATGATATTGTTATGCTTTTATACCAAGAATTGACAGCAAACACCTTAAAAGTGATATACTGTTGTATTAGCGACTTCAACATATAAAAATATCAAGAAAACTCACATTTGATAAGTTGACCAAAATGTATCTATAAAGTAAAGTTTTTAACAAAGTGATTTTCAGTTGTGAGCTGTGATCCCATGCTATTATAAACCAAATCTTGTTTTAAATGACACGGATCGTAGATATTCATACATTTATAAAAAAAACATGTCGTCTTTATGGTTACGTATCACCACTTTTCTGGTTGGATTATATTGTATATAGATGAAAAAAGACAATAAAAAACATAAGTTTGTACATAGTTATATGACATGGCCATGTTTCACCTGCCAGGCACAAATTCTAAGATGTGAGCAGTCTCCCAGAACCATCGCATAATTTTCGAGTGCTCAATTCACACCATTTAAATACAGCGACGTAACTAGTAAAGGCAGGTTAACACATCATGACTGACTGTGATGTTTTCATTCCTCCCCACCCACTCACTATCCGATCCTAAACCAGCACAGAAAAAGTAGTTAGCTAACCACAAGTCTTTTCGTAACACCATCCTTCTATCCGTTCTCTAGGGTTGAATAAGGACAGTATGTTGATTAATAATTAGCAAATAGCCAATGAAACGTTCAATAATAAAGATTCAAGTGTTGTAGTTTGTTTCGTCAGCAAATTGGCGCCATATGGAAAATATTATTCTTTATTTTAATATCATCTCATGAATATAAACATACAAATAATATGATAATTGAAAGCACTCAAGAATATGAGCAAATTATGTTGTTCCTTATCGTTAACTTCTTAAAAGGATACTTACTCATGCGGCAATTAGGGTGACCAAGCGATAGTGGTACTATAGGCTATTTTTTAATCCTTATGAAATTACACCGATGGTAGACATTATTATTTATCAATTTTTCAGCCGTTACCTTGGCTCATAAAACAATTTTGCATTTTTTATAAAAATTATCACATTTATCATTTGGCACTTAGAATTGCTTGCATTAATGGTGGGCAAGCTGAATTTTTTTATAATCGAAGTCAAGACAACGATTATTATGGTCTCGTTCAATTTGCAATGCAATGGTTTTTATTAAAATAAATTAGATTGATTTCTCATTTCATTTCGAAGACAGGAAGTTAGCTGTCTCACGCAGGAAATAATTTTAGAAGTGTTGCTCACCTATGATTTACATACAAAAAAAATAATCAAAATTATAATTTACAAGTTCATACTAACGGCTCTAGCGAACATTTTTGAAGCTGGTAGACAACTCTATGTGGATAACGAGCCATGATTCTATTTTATATTACGTTAATAAATAAAAACAAACTATCTTATATGTAATAGCCCAGACCTCTAAATAGATGTTTTATTATTATCCCATATCACATGTAGGTATGAAATTTTCTCATGACCTAAACGTTCGTGGTGTATATGTAAAATAAAATGTTATGCAATGCACACACAGTTCCGACGTACAAGCTATTTTAGACATTGAGTATTTCAATTTCAATACCGTCATCTATAACGGGTACGGTTATACTAGTTATTTATAATGATTTAAAAAAATATATGTATTGGGATGTCTGCCTGAAGATATTTTAAACACTCCTTATTCCATCGCTTTCAAATGACACGAATTTATAACAACCAGTTATTTTATTCATGTTTCTCACCGTTAGAATATCTGACATAAATAATGAGTGATTGGGTTCTAGCTAGTACCTTGAAAATATTCCGTATGTAATTTTGGCAGCAGAAGGTATTTAATGTTATATAAAAGGTACCGAATAAATACAAGTTGGTTCTAGTTACCCTACAATTTAAACCTAAATGCACTCTCAATGGTATCTAGAAGTTCAGTTGATTTCATTATAAATGTGATTGGTGTGCAACAAAACATGATGTTCTGCTGACTTCTGGCGAATAATAATAAAGATATAGGAAATTGACGATGTTCCCCAAATAGAAGAAATCCCGATCAGAAGTTTAATTATGACAATATGGAATCGCGGTAGATATTGAAAGAGCTGATTATTAATAACTCGTTCCCAGTTTAAAGTAGGCTACGAAAATTTCGAGTGGGTGATTTGAACCCTAGATTGCATAACGGAATATTTTACTGCTATATTTATTTATAGAGGACATGAATTGGAGGACTTGAATCTTTGATAATTTATTGATAAGAATAATTATTAGTAATTGAAATTCCCACATTTAAATCAAGAGTTTGTGTACAATTTTATTAAAAATTATGAAATGTCGGTTGATAATGCTCGCGATGAGCGAAACCGATCCTGATAATAATAAAAATGCAGCAGTAGTAAAAAAATTGTGTTTAATTTTTAAATTTTATGCCTTTTCATCAATAATCGACAGTTGACACCTTAAATATGGTTTATTGACAATATTAACCCTTTCTAGACGATTGAATTTTTATACCTTTGGCGAATGTTTACTTGCGCATCTCGATGAAAGAATTAACACAGTGACCGTTTTCATATCGACTGTGGAAAAGAAAAAGGACGTAACCCATACCAAAAAATACTGTGTATAACTCACACAACACATTATATGTTTATATAAATATATATCGACTGTAGAAAGGCAAAATCACTTATCCCTCCGCCTTTTCAAAATATTTTTTTTTCGATAATTTTAATACACGTTTTGTTTGGGCTATACAGGATATTTTTTGAGCGTGGGTTACATCCTTTTTCCTTTCTACAGTCGATATGTTTATAATATGTTTACACCATTGTATATTGCGATGACATTAACATTATTTCTTTGTGTCGATTTATCCGAGCTCTTCTGCATCAAATATAATAATGATAAAATAATAATTTTACTGGGATAAAAGAGGCAATGACCTCAATAATAACTCAAGAAACACTGGATTAATATATTTCATTTAATAACAGGAGAGATCTTCTAAAATGGTTCTTCAAAGTAAAAATGCAAAAAATCGGATATTTTTTAATTGATAAAATTGGTTTCGGTGTTTTTTTTTAAGTTCTAATATCCCTGATTATAATGTCCCTTTAACAAACGGGGTAATTAATTATAGTAAGAGATATTTCAATTTGCTTTCACACAACCCCAACGCAGAAAAAACTATTAAAAAAATTAGTAACAATCACCTAAAGTGACGATAAAAATTTAAGTACCATGATTTCAATGAGTTTGAACAAAAATTTTAATTACTTCATTGAATCTGACAATAGGCCTGCTGATCGCCATAAAATTATCTCTCTTACTTCACGGCATTTAATCAAGTTAAAACTACGTGCTTAATTGACCAAGGTTCATATCAATTGAACCGAAAATTGAATCATACGTCTTGTATCAAATGTTTTAGAATGTCCATTCACGTTTTTTTTAGAAAATTTATGTATTTTTTGTTTGACTATTTGAATTTACTTTCAGTACGAAATAACTTAAGTGATATACACGCCGAGAAAATTGTTTATTGATGCAAATTTACAGTAATTTAAATCTATGTTTAAAATCAAAAGTATGTCAATACGGAATTGTAAGCTTATGCGATGTTTAATTGTAAATTTCTCGGTTTTAAATATACGACTATAAGTCGTGATGATAATACTATTTAAAATATGATTATATCATATATCGATAGTAGTATGTGAACCTATGTAGTAGGGATTGCAAATATTCGTTGAAAATAAATTATTTGAATATCGAATATTAACACCTTGTGAGTATTCGATTTTATTTCAAAAATATAATGTATGAATTTGAATTATTGAGATTTTGTACATTTCCATGTATTTTGTCACTAACGACCCGGGTTTCGCTTTTCGGCATCTTCAGGTATTCGAGCACACGAGTGGACTCAAACTAACTGAACAGAGGGGCGAGGGGGGTTTTTTCCCTTCATCACTCTGTTCAGGCATAAGAAGGTCACTAGTCCAGATGTAAATTTCTTAAACACACCGATAAGATTTGTCCTATTTTATTTTGTATATAATCGTTATAAACTGTCTGTTTGAGTGACAAAATACATGGAAATGTACAAAATCTCAATAATTTAAATTTTATATTGAACTTCCATCAAGCACCCTCAGTCGATGTCTTAAATTATATAATGTATGAACTTCATTATGTATATCCATTGTTTTTTTTTTAATATTTTTGATGAGACTTATTAATTGTTAACACACACTAATTCCCAGAACTCGGCGTCCGTGGCGCAATTGGTAACGTCGTTGGATGTGGTTACGTATGTCTCGGATTCAATTCCAGATGCAGACAGTTTCATAAATTGATCTTTCAATAGATTTATTGATTTCTGTTCGTAGTCATGAATGTTTGTGATGTCTAAAACTCCCTCCCACCCATCCGATCCTCAAAAACGGGCGTAGCGAGAGCTAACCACTAGTCCTGTCCTTGACCTATCCTTACTCTTCGAAAAAGAGAGGTTGAGCAACTGAGTAACAAGTAGTAATCATAGAAAACTTCTGTTGAGATACCTCCATTGGAAGCCGATATCCTCCACGTTGGGAGCGGACATGGTAAAAAAATCCCTGCACTTGTCTTAAGTGAGTATTATGGTGTTTAAATAGACAAAATTGATTATATTAAGATATAATGCGACGCCAAATGATTTTTTGTGTTAACCCAGTGGTTTAATATATATTAAAACTATGAACGAATAATATATATAGATAATATATATATAATATAATATCAAGAAAGAATCAAATATATTCGAATATTGAATACTCGAGTATTCTCATAGAATCTCTAGTCTGTTGTACCTCGTCCGATGAAGTAATTTCTAAGCAGGATGTTTTTTGTTCATAGAGTTGGAATGTGATTACTAAACTATGTCCATTAAGGTAACAAACGGTTCAGAAAAAGTATTGATCGAAATGGAATCACCTCAGCTGCTTTTAATAGCTAGTTTTGTAATATTGTTTCAAACTATAAACACCATGCTTGTTTTTAAAACTGTTTCTTGATTATAACACCAGTATTATTTGCTTACAATAAATCAATAATAATAGTATTTTACGTTGTGCCGTAGCTCCAGTAAGAACGTATTGTAGAAATGATTACGATAGCTGCTAGATTATTAAAGTAAGTACACACGAACTCGTTTGACAAGAAACCTAGAAATTGCGACGTCCTACATATTTTGGGTGAGGGGGAAAAATATTCTTTGTCTATAACCAATATTCTGCTTATTCTGAAAGACAGCGTATGGATTTTATAAGACAGCGATAACCGGCTAATTAAATAATATATACTCGATGTGTCATCAATCGCCAATAAATACTGCAGTATTCAAGGTATCGCATTAGGTGTTTTCGGTTGCAAAAGTTGCAAATGACTGATTCTAGTTGTTATGGATACAACACCAATTTTATACCTCGCCATGCAACTTGTTTGGAGCAGTAAGAGGTCCGCTTAGTGATCATAAGGTTAGGGTTAAGGTCATGGCATAGTCAATAACAAAAAATCTTTCTTATTTATTTTAATCTTGGGCATGTCTATGATGTCTTTCTACTAGAGTGACTTTTTTTAAACTGCTCCGAGTGATTTAGAAATATCTGGCGCATTGAGCTGTTTTTTCATTCATTGTGTTAAAAGTATTATTCTTTGTACACAACTATTGGAAAAAAAACAGTACAATATACATAATGATGGACTAATGTAAAACTTATACCTTATATATAATAGCCCAGACCTGTCTGTAGGCGTAGATGTAGACGTTTTATTATTATCACATACAAATGTAGGTATGAAATTTTCTCATGTAATAAGCGTCCACGGTGTATATAAAAAATACACACAGCTTCGACGTGCCGCAAACAAACAACAATCAGTCCGTCAGTATGGAAACTAAAGAACAGCTTCTTTAGACAGTCAATACTTCAATGTCAAAAACGTCATCTATGACGGGCGTTCCCACTTATATACCTTTATGCATGAAGCAATCAAAAACGTAAGAGTAACTGTGACATACTGCTTTTGAGCAATCACATCGATGACCAATGACGATGTGCAAAAAATTGTGTATAGGGAGAAACCTAAGAGAGCCTAATGTTTCATATGTGATACATACAAAATAGTCGTGACAAATTATCCAGTTGCAAAGATAGCCGACGGTATAAACCAGGGGTGTGCAGTCATCCACTAAAACGCGACTCCGACCTTGACCAGCAACCCGACTCCGATTCAGATTACGATTACGATTAAAAAAGTCTAATTTTGTCAGGTTTTTTTCCTACTTTTCCTATTTATGAGTAATTGGACTATGGAACACTAACCAACCAATCCGGCAAATAGCCAAATTATATATATGTGTATATTGCAGGACAAGAAGATTTGTAAAAGAGTTTTAGGCATAAATAAAAATGAAACAAGTACAAATACACGCAGAAATGCAAAAATGCACTTCAAAGAATAAGCAGTCGGAGTCGCTTGTTTTTCACAACTCCGACTCCGCAGCCCTGGTATAAACAAATTCTATATTTTTGTTTTAGGACATAGTTTACGACATAATCTTCTTACAGATTCTTGAGTTCGATTGATTAGTCAGAAATTCGCGAAATTTACCCTGTGTCAAATGAATAACGGTTAAGTTATTACAACAACAAACGGGCGGTTTTAATAAACAGGCTTCTGTTCTGTGAAGCAGCTGAATTAATCATACTTTCCATTAAAACAATGGAGCACGTCACTGATGAGGAGTCAAGAGAGCATGTCATATGAGATAGTTAACAAGAACATGCTCTATAACTTGATAGCATTATGCATAATTATACAGATTACATTGACCGCTGATACAATTATAGCAACGGCGTGGGGTGTCTCTTATTGCAGTTTGAATCATTGCGAATTGCCGACTTGAATTTCTTTAGAGACGCAATCGGTTAAAAAAGGCCCAATATATTATTCTTCCGAGCATTATTAGAAAAATACATGCAAAAGATTTGCTTACGTAGAAATATTAATACATCGATGAGTAAATCAATAATATTAAACAAAAACACTTTTTTCAAAATATCAATGTTGTAAGGGGAATCAACGTTATAATAATAAATTAATATATAATATGACACACCCTGGTTTTTGTTAAGTATAAGTGTCATTAGTATTCTGAACTGAAATCAGCCAGCGGCAACGGCAATATTTCGCAGAATAGGCTCTTTCTTGTTGCCAGGCGTTCAAACAGCCCCCGGTTGCGTCCGCTGGACGAGTCCATTTTTACGGAAAAAAGGTAGCTCCGACGGAGCCGGGAGTTTTTATTTTAAGTATTTGTAAACAGTCGATTACGATCTGCCGAGCCGGACGAGCGAGGTCTCGTCGCGGCGAAGGTGACGTGAAGATGTGAACTGTTTGTTTTTTTTTTTTTTTTTTTTTTGATTTGCATTAGATTTAATTTAAATTCGTTGTGTCATTTGTATTATAACTTAAAGTAAATTCAGTTGCTAAGTAAATGTAAATGTAGAATCAATTTTATGTGTTAAGATTTATATATTTGTGTAATGTTAAACCACTGCATCTTGAATGGAAAATAAATAAGTTTTGAACCGGATTTGAAATGGTGTTTGTCTGAGATCAGCCTTTCCAGGACTCCGGATAACCAGCCGCTCGCCTCTCTTCGATCCGGGGTCTTCTCAAATATTTACGATGGATTCGGCGGTAACGTTGTGGAAATTCATTTTTAATAGTAAATGAAAATTGATAAATTGATTCTCAACTTAAAAATGAAGGGTGGGGTGGGTTTATTTTGGACCATTTTAAAGATATAGTTAGTCTGAAGATGTTTCTTAAAGGAACGGAACACTTGTCATATTTAGTAATATAGACAGTGGAATAACATAAATTTCAATTTTATACCAAACTAGTGAGAATCCGGCATGCATTGCAATGCCACTCAAAGAAAGAAAGTGTTTGTGTTTTCATTTTGTTTATTGAAGTGCTTTTGGATATACAAAATATTTTGTTTTTCCGTCGTCTGCTGCGTACACGATAAATCAGAAGGTTTTCGACATGTGATCAGGCCACATACAGCTGTCCATGTGAGAAGTATGGATTTTAGAAATTTAGTCCACACACTTGTAGCGATTGTACCTGAGTTTTGTTGGTAGTCATTGCAAATGCGAGTCGCACCGGAAACTGCAGACATTTAAAATCAACTGGCATATCTGTCGGAATCATTGGGGTGCGTAGCAACAGTGTATCTTCTCCGTCAAATTTTCCATTTAAGACCGGAAATTGTAATTTAATAATTAACACCATGTGTTATGTCCTACACTAACTGAAATGTCACTGGTTGTACCCATTTGATTCTTTTTTAATATTATTTTTATTATATATTTATTCAGAAACCTTCGCGGGTGTGCGCACAACAACTTTCCATAGTTTCATCGCAATCGGATGAATAGTATAGGGACGCATACGGGACAAACAAACATTTATTTTTATATATATAGATATATAATATGAGAAGACCCGGATTGAGGAGAGGCGAATGGCTGGTTATCGAACGTCCTGGAAGGGCTGTGATCTCAGACAAACACCATTTCAAATCCGGTTCAACACTTATTTATTTTCCATCGAAGATGCAGTGGTTTACAATACACAAAATATAATCTTAACACCTAAAATTGATTCTACATTTACATTTACTTAGCAACTGAATTTACTTTAAGTTAAATACAAATGACACTACAAACGATTTTAAATTACGTCCAATTTCAAAACAATTCAAACGGTTCACATCGCTACCTGCACCGCCACGAGGCCGGCAACTCGCCCAGCTTGACAGACCGTAATCGACTGTGTACACATATAATTCAAAAAACTCCCTGCATCGTCGGAGCTACCCCTTTCCGTCAAAATTGGACTCGTCCAGCGGACGTGCTCGGCGGCTATTGAACGGCTTGGCAACAAGAGTCGGCCGATTCTCCGAATTATTGTCGTTACCGCTAGGCGATTTCAGTTCTGGACACTAATGAAACTTAAACTTAACAAAAAAAAAAACCAGGGTGTGTCAAATAATTGGCATAAGACATTGATACATAATATATGTGATGTTAACCTTTTAATGGCCGAAAGTTTACTCCATCTATGATTTAATACACTGAATATTGATGAACCATAACTGACAAGTTATCATAAGTTCCACTTGACCCGAGTTTAATGAAGATAGCATTGATTCTGTGGAATTAAATTTCTAATATACGATTATAACGCAGCGTCAATAAACACCAGTTAGTAAATACTTATTGAAACTATCTCCAGGTCTAGTGTATTAAATCGCTATGGTCTAATAATATCAGACGGGTAAGAACACATCTATACAATTTTGCATGCAATTGAATGCAGCTGACATGTATTGGACTCTGCGTGGGCCTAAAACAATAAACAATGAATTGTCATAGGTGCAATATCTATAAGAATTATTATAAAATGAGCGATGACACACTTTAAGCCACAAAGATCTCTCTGGGCAAAGCGAAAGTTTATTAGCAATATCAAACGGTCGCAGAAATGATAAATATATTCATAACCTTAAAAAACAATATATATTTTGAATATCTATAATGTAAGAAAATTGTATCTGTGTCAATATATTGCGGCCGACTGCCGACTAAAATTTCTTTATCAACTGATTATTAAATCAATTCGTGTTTGTTTACGAATGAACCGTTTTTATATGTATATATTATTTATAAATAGAGATAAACAAATTTTAAAAAATTGGTATTAAAGCTAAAAATTGCCGATGCGCCGGATATTGTGATTTGTCACATGAAATTAACTGAATAATATTTTTTTAAGTCACTCGAGATCAATTCGAAACGAAAATAAATCAAGAACACTCATGCCCAAGTCATCAAACGATTACATGAACGAAACTAAATTTAATATTGACAGAACCCTGGAGTTAACGACAAAAGCGTATAAAAATAATGTATCTCGCAAAATAAATAACGCATTCTAAAACAAATCAGCCTCAACTTGGACTTGTCGTCAGACAAATATATTGGTTAGATTTGGCAAAGACAGGAATACCCTGGGTCAACCCAAAAAATAAATTTAGCAAAAATACCGACAGTTCCGTAAAAATATGAATGTTCGTAAATTATAATCGATCATTGCAAAAACATAAAATTTATACACATAATCAAATATTCGAAACCGCTCCACCCACACGCTAGTATTTTGCGAGTGTAAAAGTGTAATTTGCGAGTTAAGTAAGCCTGACTTATACCAGTGACGATCTTATAATAGATCGGGTTTGTTTATTCAGGTTCATCGCAGGGTGGCTCCCTTTGCTCAACTCCCCTAATATTTTCATTGCCGAGTTGGCATATCAAATTGCAAGTCAATAATGCCTGCGATTTTCGAACGGTGAACATAATGATCTTTCAACAGTGCCCTTTATTAATGAGAGCAGTTTTTCTTCGATTATATAGACTATCGCGTAGACGAGTGGTAAACGCTTCTTCGCGTTCACCTTACTCCGTTGATTTGTCAACGCTTCGAATGCCAGAATGTACATATTGATTTGTTATCCAAAGTCATTGTGTCTGTGACGTTTTAATTCCTTCCCACCACCTAAAATACAAATCGTCACAACAAATTGATAAAATTTGACATTATGGACTTAATTTGCGGTACTTTGAAAAACTTTAGTGTCTTTCCTAAAATAATGAGCGAGTCAGGCTGCATTCTGGCAATCACGTCTTCGCATGGTCGGTGAAATGAATTCTTACTAGCCGCATATCTGCGCAGATCCATGAGACTGAACTTCTTTGACCTGGTCAAACTTCACACGTAATGTAAGACCATAATATCCGCTGCTCAGATCGGATTTCCATAAAAGCAGATGTTGACATTGAATGTTTCATTATTGGGTATTAAAAAATTAAACTTAGCTGTCGATCAGATAAAGTTCTTATTGATGGTGCATCAAACAAATAGAATGTATAAATTGAATCGCATAATCGATGTTCATTTGTTTGAAGTTTTTAGCACGTTCCTCTGTCATAACACCGTGTCTTAGGTGGAAGTTTTGAGAGCGTAAGGCGGCGCAACGGTGTTTGACACGCTTGCCACCGTATGGGCGCGCCTCATGTTTTCGTCACCTCTCACGTAAGACACTCCCGTTGGCGGAGAACGATTGATATTTTCGAGCTACGCCGTGCCGCCTCACGCTCGCAATGAATTCTTCCACGCAATTCACGGTGTAACTGCAACGACTTACAATGTTTCGTGGGTCTAAAAACAACGATGAACATTTTTTATAAGCAATACAGGTAAAGCGGAAAAATCGCTTAGCTCCACTAATAAAACTAATAAAAATGTTACATCTACACAAATAACGCGAAATACCCCTTAATTTGTATACACATAATAATATAGATATGATTGTTAATTCATTCGTCATTTTCATACAGTAAGTTGATAGGGGAGTATTAATTTAATTAGCAAAAAATAATAACTGACCCGCATAGTAGGGTATTGTAACTAATTAAATTATGAGAGGAGAAATTGAAATGATACACAATGTTATTAATTTCGACATTCACCATGAATAGAAAAATTAACTACGTTTCAGTGAATTATTAGATGTATATTTTATCATAATATATTAATGCTACCATTTGTATATAAACAATAAAACATAAAACATTTTTGCAGTACATTTAATTCACTGCAAAACATTATATAAGTATATAGAATTAATAAATTAATATACAATCGTGGCACAAGCTGGGTGCCACACAGGTATTACATTGCAAGTTATCAATTTTAATTTTATATTACAAATGAATATCTACAAAGTTACCGCCGAATTCATTAGACATAAATAATATTACATATTTCAACTAGCAGTACTAATATGATATAGGTATTATAATTATTGTATTTCTTTTTATACAGGCTCGTATCACGTTATACCTACATTCTTGCAGGCACAAATGAAGCGAATTCGATTCATTAAAAATGTATAATATAGTATAAAAAATAATATGTCTTTTTCGCACGAATAACGATTTGAAATTGTTCGCGACATTAATTTGTAGATGCTGCAGTTGATGACGGTGTCTTATAACTTATAATAGGCGATAACTAGCTTTATTCTAATTGATGTCGAATACTGAATATTTTTTGATGAATACTTCAATGTATTGTTCTAAAAATACTTTTGTATGTAGTAGGTATATTAAAGCTAAAAAACTTATATATATAAATGCGAAACTAAACGTTTGACAATAATCCACGGCATTTAACATTAACAGTGATCATTCCTTGATTTGTCAAAATAAATATCGCATGATGCAGATTACAATTGCTGTGGGAAAGCTGCCTAAATTTTTTAAGTATTGACTGCGTCTACTCAAATAAGTGATGATCTAAGAAATAAGATAAAATGCGATACAAATTTAAATATTGCAGGTTTAATGCATGCCTCGTAATACTCTCAAGGATATTCCTACCATATGATAAATAAAATTACTAACATAGATGTATTGCATTATTATTTTAGCCAACCGCCATGGTGCAGTCATAATGTAGATGCGCCTCGGTGTTACAGTCCTAAGTACGAATCCTTGACAGGACGTTGCCATTACATAAATTTGCAATCGTATGTAATGATTTTAACCTGCCTGTTCCTTTAAAACGAACCATAAAGCAAGTAGGTAACTCGGGATATTAATTGCAACGAAGTTAGTTTAATTTAAGACATCGACTGAGGGTGCTTGATGGAATTTCAATATCAAATTTGGATTATTGAGATTTTGTACACTTCCATGTATTTTGTCACTAACGACCTGGGTTTCGCCTTTCGGCATCTTCAGGCATTCGAGCACACGAATGGACTCGAACTGACAGACAATAAACAGTGTCTAACGTTTATATAGAAGATACAAATACGACAAATATTATTTACGAGGTAAGATATTATACGTCTGAGAGCCACACTGATACCTGAGTTAAAATAGTGTGGCTCTCAGACGTATAATATCTTACCTCGTAAATAATATTTGTCGTATTTGTATCTTCTATATAAACGTTAGACACTGTTTATTGTCTGTCAGTTCGAGTCCATTCGTGTGCTCGAATGCCTGAAGATGCCGAAAGGCGAAACCCGTGTCGTTAGTGACAAAATACATGGAAGTGTACAAAATCTCAATAATCCAAATTTGAAGTTAGTTTACCTTTTCTGTTAAATTCTGTTTGACGATGTTTACGGTGCAGAAAAACACGTGGCTTTATAAGCTTCACGAATTTTTGGGGTTTACTTGGCAATATTAATTTTAATATTTATATGGACGAATTCATTCTGAACATTTACAGCTGCATCGATACATTTTACAAAATGCAATGTTGCCTTTAACAGATCCAGATTGGCACATAAAAACAGGCTTCTTGGACGTGTAACCAAATCCATTCCATGCAAAAAAGCTCAAGCATTTTATATCTAATTTTACGCACGATTGCAATCACCTCACTTCGAGTCGTCTAACCCTAGTATAGTTCACTTTAATCTTTTAAAAATACCCTATATTCAGTTAGTTCTTCGAATGTGTATTTGTGTGAATGAATCTCGATTGACCAACCTGCATCGTCAACGACCAAGTGCACACCAGCCTTTGTAAATTAATACATGATTTAATAAATTTGTCCGCTTTTTCTTAAACTCATCTGAATTATTGTTGGGACAATTATAATAGGTAACATTATAAAATCGTAATTTTTTTTTCGTTAAAAGATGTCACTGTCGTATAAACTGAAGCTGTTGCTTTAAAGTTAAGTCATTTACCGTTGATGTAATTTATTTATTACTTACTATGCACACAATATCACGGTTGCACCCATTATCTACGTGACCTTTCTCACTATGCATCTCAGTCGAGTATGCGACGTGTGGAGCAGTTATTGTTTATTGGTGCTAGTGATTGAAATTGATTGTTTATA
Source organism: Himalopsyche phryganea (assembly GCA_022494535.1). Classification (NCBI taxonomy): domain Eukaryota; kingdom Metazoa; phylum Arthropoda; class Insecta; order Trichoptera; family Rhyacophilidae; genus Himalopsyche; species Himalopsyche phryganea. The sequence goes on along the minus strand of JAGVSL010000080.1, from coordinate 448,663 downwards.
TTCGAGTCACCGGAAGAGGGGTCTTATATGAACCGAGTCAATTGAATTTAGACCCCATTCTTCGCTTAGTTTAGTTTTGTTATAAATAATTTCACCCTATATGTATTTACAACGTCGTGCACGACAAAACACTTCTACTCACGTAACTTTGGATTTCAACCCGCATAAATATGTCGCCATTATGATAGAACTAAAACCATAGATTTATTTATGTCATTTTTAATTGCTATTTGGTTATTATTAAGCCAGTCCGGTCGCCGAGTGATCAACGTTTTTGGGCATTCGTCTTATTCGATTGCTGTGGTCCCGGATTTAAGTTGCCGGACGGACACTGATTTTCCAGTCGATTTTTAGATTTGTGTGCAGATGCATTAATGTCTGTTATTTTTACATTAGTTACAAACCATCTGCTCCTAAAAACGGGATGTAGCGAGAGAGATAAGCTAACCACAAGCCTTTTCTTAACTCCATCCTCTTATCTATAATCTCTCCGAAAAGGAGAGGCTGGGCGACTGTATAACAAGCAGTTCTCGTAAAAACTTATTTTACCCTCTGGCTGCCAATATGGCTGGAAAAATATTATATTGCAATGTAAATTCTAATGACGTATTATAGATATTAAGAATTAGTAAGTATGACTTTCATTTAAATTTTTATACTTTATAAAATAGGCAAAACGAAATGCATTGGTGGACATGGCTATACCATCGAACGGTCAAATTTATATATAAAAATCTATATGTCTAATTGCACATTTATTAATGATTTAATATTTCTCCCTATCTATGCCAAAAGAAAGTGGAACAATTTAATAACAAATGGCCACCCTCTTGAATATTTTTTTGGATCCGCTGGCCAGACTTGGTACAAAGCTGAAAATTAATTCTGTCCTATAAAACTTTACAAATTTAGATTCTTTCTCTTAACCGCCATTTAAATTTATAGAATACAACATCCGTCTTTCTCGAAATGCTATCAGCAAAATTTAAAAACCATGTTGAGAAATCTGATAAATTTTGAATTTACATTCAAGACGAAATTTCGTAAATTTGAATACCGCACAGCATACATAATTAGCAAGATTTTCACTACACAATGTAACATATACCTACCCTCTTTTACAAAAATAATCTAATATACATTCAATTAAGCTCCCAACGTGGAGCATATGGTCTCCTAATGAAGGTATATCAACAGAATTTTTCTATGAGTACTGCTTGTTACTCAGTTGCCCAATTTCTCTTTTTTAGAAGAGAGATAGGACAGGACGAGTGGTTAGCTAGTCGCTCTCGCTACGCCCCGTGAAGATCGGATGGGTGGGAGGAAGTTTTAGACATTACAAACACTCAGACTAGGAACAGAAATCCATAAATCGATTGAAAGACTAATTTATGAAATTGTTCGCACCGGAAATTGAACCCGAGACATCCGTAGCCGTAGCCAACGACGTTACCAACTGCGCCACGGAGCCAACAGTAGTAACTTAGTGACTTCCTATTCCCACAGCAGGAATACAATGTAGTTAATTTAAATCAGACATACACCACTAATTATGCGGTTATGACATGTGCCAGAGTTTTAAAGAGAGTAGATTTAACTCATGTAAATAAATGAAAACACAAGAAATAGACATTTTTCATTTAACTATGAAATTAAGTACGGGGGCGAGGAGTAAAATTTTGGTATTCCTCGTATAGGTAAATCCGCCACTGTTTTCCGAGTATCTTATTTCTTTGCGATGACGACCACCTGCCTTTACCTGCTTACTAACTGACCATCTGCGCCCAAAAAAGATTTGCACGTAAAAAATAACCATATGTAGAAAATTTGTATATACAAGTACATACAAAAGCAATATAATTATTAAACCCACTTCGGAAAAATGTATTCAAACAGTTTAAAATATTAGTAGATAACTACAATACAAATATTTTAATTCAATAGCCAAATAAGAAAATACTTAAACATTTGTTTCTGGTCATTTCTACCACGCAAATTCTAGTAAATGGAGTTCGAAATTATCAATAGATATATTATGAACAGTGTATAATAAACCATATTATAATTATCAATCTACTACCAATTAACAAATATTATTATTATGCGATGACCTCTACGCGAATTGAACAATTGCTTGTTGTAATAAATGAGAGTTCAAATGTGATAAAAATTGAGTTGAAGGATAAGAAATATTGCTTATTATGGGCAAACATGCATTTCTAAATATAGAAACGCACGGGAATAGACATACATACATACCTACTGTGTTTTAAACAGTTTGAACGATTTCAAAAAAAACTTGTCACAAACATGTTTACCTACCAGAAGAAACTAGAGCAAGAAAGTCAATAGCATGTTTTTCGCAAAGACAATGTTTAAAATGTTAAGTAATTAAAAACAGATAGACAAAGTTTGAAAACACCGCAATTAATATTAGAGAAACAATGTAACAGAGTGGTCTTAGTCTAAAAACGTTGATAAGTGCTTTGTAAGAATAGATTTAGATTTAGTTTTGAAGAGTGCAAATTACATATTTATTAACAGCAAATATAATATAATAATAGTTCTTAGAAATTAAGAGACGAATATGTATTACCTTGAGGGGATGGCAGACACTTATCATTCAATATTTCATTCACAAAACACGGACACTCTTTTTCAATTACGCTACAAAACTCACTAAAAGTTGATAAACCTTGTTTAGACACTGTTTCAATAAAGAATTCACACTTTTTTTCTATGTCAGGTATATTCGTTATATATTCCTCATCATCTGTGGATAAAATACGTTTTTTTACAAGTATTGACAGTACATTTGAATCGTTCAATTCGCGCAATAATGACGTTCTGTGCCGGAGTAGCACGGCTGTCACAAATTCACCACCCGCCATCGTACATCTCATTCAACTAGTGAACGAACAAAACAAAAACATTGCCCTGCACCGTGGGACGTTGCTTCGCTGTTGGATTGGGTTGGGAACCTCAAGTTGCTCAAGAATCAAACGAGCTTCAGCAAAAACTTTTTAGTATGTTGTATTGCTATACTGCAATATTACAATAGAGCCTTTGACAAATATTTTCTTGTAGAAACACCGTAAGAGAAGGTGGTCTTTTTAAATAATCTTTTTTTTATCACAACATAAAATAAATATAGTAAATCAATATTTGATATCATATTCATGATGAGCATGCGGGTATCAATAATAAAGCTCAATCACACAAATAAACTTTTTAATTTGTTTCATAATCTAGCAAGAAACACATACACACAATTTTTTAGAATCATGTTATATTTTTTTCACTAAGTAGGTTTATTGTTTTACGAATCAACCGGTTTACTTAAAAAAAAAAGAGTTCAACACAAGCATCTGATTGCTGTTGTCTTATAGCATTAATCTATCATGATTCTAGTACATACAAAATTAAATCAAAATTCATTCATGTTTGTGAAAAATTAATAAATGAATGCACACTTTATTTTTCTATTTATTTAAATAATTTAAAACATTATAGCTTCTGAATGTTTTATGTTATTTTTAATATGAATACTTAATTATTCTTATGATATAAACATATATTCAGATCAAAACATTTTCTAGGTCTAAAATGTTAATAATATAACCGAATTATCGCATTTTTAGATCCGTAATAATAAAGTTGATTCAAACAATTTGTTGGCTATACGTTTGAGTTAAGCCATGAACTTGAAAAGCCTGCAGAATTAAGATTGAGACAAAGCATTTGGAAATGTCGAAAACTAGTACCATTCAAATGTAATACTGTTGTTGTATCAAGCACCCTTAAGCGAACATATTAATTATGTATCATCGATCCTTATTCTGATACCAGGAGTTTGTTGAAAAAGCTATAAACTTCAAAAAATTCACAAATATTTTAATGTAACTTACAGTACTTCTAATATCCATTGCTTTTGCTACCATAATACAAGCATGAGGAAACATTAATAAAAGTTTTGCATTTTATAATTCATTATAAACTAGAGTTACCACTTTATAACTTTGCACTCTGGCTCTAGGATCAAGGATCACGAGATCCATACACACTAATGCACTGACACGCTCTGTGTATTATACACTAAGTTTATCAGTGTAGTATAAATTGCAAAACTATAAAGCGTAAGCTATATCTCACACAACATACAACAGTCCGTTCTTAAATAATAGGATATGAACTTTACCAAGACTGATTGGAAGTCAATTGTTCAGCTCTTTTGGGAGAAATGCAGAATAAAATTACGAAACATTGGTTGTTAACAAATCTGCATCACTTTCGAGGAGTGATAGGATTGCAGGTGGATAAGAATCCTTATATTCTTACTTGAAAAATCTTAAGCAAACATCAGTTTTGTGCTCAAACTTCAAGCTTTAATATGGCACTGTAGAACATTGTCAACTGAGCTATGGTGGTTGAGAGGTCTTATCTGAGAACGATAGATCGCGGTCCTACTATAATCATACGAGCAAAAAAAAGTAGAACTCCATCTTAATGCAACAATAGCATTTTTTCATAACCTTGGAGGAATGATTTCAAGTATTACAGCTAATGAGGATTGACTACCAAAGACTACTGTTGTCATTTTCTTTATGAAATTTCCGAAAAGACAGAATGTATCTGTAAAAATTCAATAGCACTTACTTAAGCTTCTTGCAATATTTGTGATGATACTCATTGTGATTCTATAAATTGACATTATGAAATTAAGTCTATGAAAATTCACATTAAAAGATTGGCCCGAGAAACCAAATGCCTACAGCCAATCTCGTTATTGTTTTTTTAAAATGAAAAATGCAGCATCTCTCTTTGCTTCAAACGAAAAATAAAACCTCTACTCTCATCTCTTGACTCGTCTTTATTAAATTGCATCTAACTGAGTGTAATAATAATTGTTGACTTATCCAGTTAATCTCGAACATCAATAATCTTTCAACACAAAAATAAAATAGGCATTAATTGTAAGCCTGAATATCAACTAAATCAAATATTATAATGCTCCATTTACACTGATAAAGTAAAATTAAGGATAATAATTGTCGCTAAAATTATGTATAATGATGAGTCAGAATAAAAATTACATGCATCAGATTATAAGCAGATTCAGAATGGTTTCAATTGAATAAGAACTACTTTGGATAATATCGTTATCATGTTTGATACAATATAAAGTTTATATTCATATTTACATACTTTTACACGAATAATTTTGCACAAAGCTACAGTTTTTTAAATTATAATTTATTGTAAGTATCTTATCAGCCCAATTCGAGTGATTATTACTATTCGTATCTTCTGACTACGTTTTGGTTCATTGAAATGAATAGTAATGCAACATACTATTATCATATTATTTTATTATAGGAACCTCTTGATGTCTATGCTTCGCGTCAATACTATTGTCTTTTACGCCGGAAAATTGACAGCTAACAATTTGACAAAATATGGCGCCGTACACAACGGATGAATTTGAAGGTTAGAAATGAATTGTTGACGTATGTGTAATTATATTTACGTTTGTTTTTAAATTATAACAATTGATAAATTATTTTTTTAGGTAATGAATCTGGCTCAGAGTCAGATTCTGCGTCAAGTAAAGGAAGTAGCAGTAGAAGTCCAAGTCCGGCACGCTCCGGTGCCGAAGGTAGCGGAAAATCCAGGTTAGCATACTGTTTTTTATTTTTAAAATATATGAATATAGGATAGCCATTAGGTTTTCTTATAGTTTTACATCCCGTATCGTAAATTCAATGTTCAGACAAATGCACAACAGGTAATTACAGACATTTTTGAAGTAGATCTTATGAGCCAGACGACCTTAAATGTAACTGGATGCAGCAAAAATGTTATTAACAGTGGTGCGAAGGCTTTTAAATAATATTTCCAGGAAAACAAAGTTATATTTCTCAGGAAGAGAAAAGGGAATTTCACAAAGAATGAGAAGAAATGTATGTAGTTCATTGTGTACAATGAGAAGTTGCGAAACTACAAAAACATGAAACTGAGAAAAATGACAAAATAATTTATTGTTACGAAAGGTTTATTTGAAATTGTAAAAATACAGAAATATTTATTAAAGTTATTGTTATATTTAAATCAAAGCAGCCATTTTTGTAGTTTCGCCTTTAAGCCTCCAAAACAATAATGTGGAATTATTTGTTATGCACGTATATTGTAAAAGTCAATATAACCAGCAAAGCTTCCCTTAAAAGAATACAATATGGCGTTTCTATTTGATTAAGTAAATTATCAATATTTATATAGTATATAGCTTAACTGTATATGCAATTTTATTCTTGACTAGGTCTCCATCACGCAGCCGAGATGCAAGCCCTGCAGAGTCCCAACATTCAAACAACTCAGGTCAATCAGCACACTCTTCAGCAAATAACTCACCCAACCACTCCAGATCCAATACTCCTCGATCCAGGCAATCCAGATCTCCTTCACATGGCTCTGAACATTCTGGAAGCCCTGCATCTCACAAGTCTGCTTCTCAAAGTCCTAAATCACACAAATCTGCTTCGAGAAGCCCTGCCTCACATAAATCTGCTTCGAGGAGTCCAGGTTCACATAAATCAGCCTCCAGAAGCCCCGGTTCACATAAATCTGTATCTAGGAGCCCTGCATCGCATAAATCTCGTTCAAGGAGTCCTGCATCACACAAGTCCGGGTCTAGAAGTCCTGAAATGAGAAAGTCTGTCTCTGCGAGTCCGGAAGGGAGCCCGGTAATAAGAACCTCAAGATCGCGTTCAGGCAGCCCTAGTGAAAAGCGCTCTAGTAGACATTCAACTCCTAAATCTCACGTCGGTAGTGCTAAATCAAAATCCCGATCACCTAAGTCGAGATCAAACACGCCGAAATCTGGAACCCACAGCCCCAAATCTCGTTCTCAGACACCGCATTCTCCAAAAGTACGAAGAGGAAGTCATGCAAGCGGAAAGTCAAAATCGAGCAGTCCAACTTCACACAAATCAAAATCAAAGTCGAAAAGTCCATCACAGAAAGTGGTTGATCATGATAGCCGTTCTAATACCCCTGATTTGCAGATTGATGATGGACACAGGTAAAATTTAATAACTTCATTTGATTTGTCCTTTTTTAAAGAATTATGTCAAATCAACATTAGAGCTTTAACAGAATCAAGTTTGCATTTAAATATAAAATTAAATTAAAAATTGATAACTTAGTTATTCCACTTGGTTTATCACTAACGTTACACATTTTGCCTCTTTAAGAAGCAACTTCAGTCTGACATTAGTGATAAACCAAGTGGAATAACTAAGTTATCAATTTTTAATTTAATTTTATATTAAAAATGAACTTCCACAAAGTTACCGCCGAATCCATAGAAAGTTTGCATTTGTTTTGCAATATGTGCCTGCAGTTACAGATGCTTTTCACTTAGCTATATAGTATTTTAATAATGAAACTATTCAAATCATTGATGATCTTGATACAATTTTTAGTTATTCCAGTGCTTAGACTGGGTCAAAAATGTTCATAACAATTTACAATATTTACAGATCGGCGTCTGGTTCTCCGCGCTCCCATCACAGTGATGAGAATAAAAGTAAGAGAAATATGTGTTTAAAAAAGTATTTGCCAATAAAAAATAACCATTACCTTTTGCCTTATTCCCAAATATTTTTCATGCACATCTTTCATTTATTTCTGTTATTTGAACTCATACATCTTTTTAGTCAAAAATACAGACAGATATTCATTGCTTGAAATGTATTCATGGTTTCAGCTCAGAAGAAGAAGAAGATGGCTGTTCTCTCCGATTCAGATGACAGTGATGTAGGTGTGAAAAAAGTCGAGAAGAAACGAAAGAGAGCCGCTTTGTCTGGAGGAGAAAGTGGCAGCGATGCAGGCAGCGTGGGAAGCAAAAAGAAGCAAAAGAATCTCATCGATTCGGATTCTGAAGATGAACCTGCAGGGGAAAAGCCTGACACAAGTATTTAACATTCTCTTGAATTATTGATTTTTATGTGTGGTTTATAATGCTCAATTGAATGTTATTGTAATATTAGTTGAATTATTTATATAATTTAAGACATCGACTGAGGGTGCTTGATGGAATTTCAATATTAAACTTGAATCATTGAGATTTTGTACACTTAGAGCGCACAAATGCCTGAAAATGTCGAAAGGTGAAACCCGGGTCGTTAGTGCCAAAATACATGGAAGTGTACAAAATCTCAATGATCCAAGTTTGAATTATTTATACTAGACATAAATATCTAGTTTAAAATAAATATGATTGTTTTTGTAGTGACTGCAGATGCTCTCTTTGGTGATGCATCTGACATCAGTTCTGAAGATGAAGGCAAGAAGGACAGAGACTCCGAACGAGAGAGAGACGGTTCCGTCTCACCCAGAAGAGATCGAGATAGTGGTAGTGAAAAGCTTTCCGACAGAGAAGATGCCAGGCGATCGGATAGTGAAGAGCGTCGAGGTAGGAGTGGCGATGAGGTAACAGTAATGAACAAATGTTTCTTATTAGATTTCATTTAGTAACTTATTGTATTACTATCAGTAATCGAGAATGAAAAGGAAGATGACATTAAGGTTACATACTGATTAAAATGTTTGATTTTTGATAGGAAGAGGCAATGAAAGAACCAGAACCAGAAGTTGAACCAGTCCCAGAGACAAGAATTGACGCAGATATTCCTAAAATCACAACAGACCTCGGTAAAGAATTGCACTTTGTGAAACTTCCTAATTTCTTATCAGTTGAAACACGCCCCTTTGATAAGGAAACATATGAAGATGAAATTGATGAAGAGGAAACTTTGGATGAAGAAGGAAGAGCCAGGTAAATAATATCTATTTGTAGTATACGAAGGCTGTATGCTTAAACATATAATCTTTGTTGAAGGTTGGCACTTTACTAAACTTGCTGGATAGAAAAAGAAATCAAATAATCAATTTTAAAAATAAAATAAGTGTTCATTATAAATTACCTCACATAAATACAAAACTCTCATATTAAAGTTTCCCTGTATATTGCCACACGTTTTTTGCAAAAGTACACTATACTAACACATATGTGCACCTTCATTTCAGATTGAAACTCAAAGTTGAAAACACGATAAGATGGCGGACTGAGTTTGACAAAAGTGGTGATGCAATTAAAGAATCTAACGCCAGAATTATTAAGTGGTCAGACGGAAGCATGTCACTTCACCTAGGATCTGAAATATTTGATGTTTACAGACAACCTCTTCATGTATGTACAAAACATCTACACTCGCCATTATAAATTATATCTCTAATATTAGTTTATAGTATTGACGGATGTCTATAAAATATGGGAATATTCATCTTTAATTTTGATATTGTGTTGTTCAGAATCCAGTATATAATTATGTGTTGGTTTTGTAGGGGGACTTCAACCATCTATTTGTACGTCAAGGCACAGGCCTACTGGGCCAAGCAGTATTTAGAACTAAACTCACATTCCGGCCGCACTCTACTGAATCATTCACCCATCGTAAGATGACGCTGTCTCTGGCCGATCGTTCCACTAAGACTTCAGGAATCAAGATTCTTTCACAAGTTGGCATCGATCCTGATCAGGACAGACAGTATCAACTGAAGGTGGGGAAAATTTCAACAATTACATTATTAAGCTTAGGAAAAATGTAGGATGTTCTGGCTGTTTTATTTTCTGATATTGTCAACAGCAGAATGCACAATTATATTTTTACCTCACAATTTTTTTTTATGCTGGCCTACATGAGCGTATGGAAGAAAATTATTTTGTTTTGCAGCTTTATTTCTTAGCGCATTTGAATAAACAATAAATATATTTTCAGAAAGAGGAACAAGAACTCCGAGCCTCAATGAGATTGAAAGGGTCGACGGGTCGCGCTCCCGGTCGTCGCGTGAGAGGAGGCACAGGAGGTGAAGGTGGAGGGACCACAGGAAGAAGAGCGGGAGGGGATGATGGATCTGATGATGAAGGCGCAATCTCTCTTCAGGCCATCAAGAACAAATACAAACCAGGACAACAGCAGCACAAACGTAATATTTTTTTATCCTTAAGTAATGGTAGCGAAACATGGCACTTGACGAAGTCTCAAAAAAAATCGTATACTGAGCTGAGAATAGATGTTTGCGTCGGATATTGGGGGTGAAGTGGTTTGACTTTGTGAAGAATTCGGAGATTAGGGAACTGACCGAGCAACGCCCTGTCACAGCGGCGGTTATGGAGCTGGCTGAGTCACGTGCTGCGGATGCCTCCGAAAAGCCTCAATCCTGCTTCCCTCTTCCGACCTGTGGGATTCCGGCGTCCTGGAAGACCATCGTGTACTATCCATATTATGTACTCGGCGGAGCTGAGGTCACTGGCATGTCATGGGAGGAAGCAAAGCGATTGACGGACTATATGGCTATTTCATCAGCTTGTGGAAATTTGGTTGTAATATATATATTTTTTTTTAAACTATCAAGGTTTTAATCAAGTATATAAACTTTTAACTTGTTTAGGCTGGTTTTAAGATACTCAACCTCAGTTTTCAGATAGGGTAAGTCATGAATTTAGAGGAGAACTGGCAATTTTCTTGCAATCGGTCTATGTTCCGTTTTCTGGACTGGCTTACCCACGTATGTATATAGATTGTGTTAAAATAACTTGAATCGCAGGACAGATGTCGAGAGCATAACATCTCAGAGAGATGAATATGAGCGTTCAATTTTTTATTCTCGCTTATCAAGCTTTCTTTCTCACTTTCAGCTTTACTTACAAAATTTTAAATTGCTGATAATGATGTAGATAGTATTTTGAGCATAATTCACATGTTTATCTAAGGAAAGAGATCTGATACAATAAAATATAATTTATCTTTACAGCTGCCGGTGGACAGATTTATTCTTCAGACGAAGACGCTTCAGATGTTGAAACTCATCGGGCTCGCCGTTTGGATCGCGCTAAAGCTCTCGATGACTCTGAAGAAGAGAGGGGGTCTGGGTCTGGAGGAGATGACGATGAAGATGATGACAGAAGAGGTAAAAAGAATTCTGCCACTCCATCACCGGCCGGCTCTCGACACAGCGGATCTGACAGTGAGTGATTGAATAGAATTGACGCTGTGTTTGAATTCGGAATTATATCCCTCGTAATTATAAAATGGTGGTAAAATCAGATGAGGTTGAATATTTATTGATTTGGAAGGCCATTAGTGTGTATCTCTATAGTGGGCAAAACTTTTGCTTTATTTTAGTTATAAATCAATCTCGCAGTAAGACCTTCATCATATTCGGTTGCACCTTCATTGGTTCCAATCTACAAAGTAACTCATTGTTTTTAATCGATTTTTATTTTTTTTAAGGACATGGTTGTGTCATATTTTCATTTCTCACACCCTGTCCGATCTGCTAGTCCTGTCCTAACCCCATCCTTATTCCCTTCCCCTCGCTATAAAATGTGGTAGAGCGACTGTCTTACAACCAGTTCTGGTTAAATATCGTCTATTTGAATACATTATGAGTGGAGTTTTTTTTCACATAATTTCGGTTTGACTTCATAAACTTAATAAATATTCATTAAAATCGATAATATTTCTGATTTTACTACCTATCTTATAATTGCAACCACTGTTGTTATATTTTTTGCCGTTGGAAAAGACTTGATAATTGAAAATATTATTTTTATTTCAATTGCTTATTGGGAGACAAATTTATTAAATTAATGCTTTTGTAAATGACAGTATTTTTATTGGGCGAAGTTGACGTATATAAGTATAGAATAATTCTGTACATATTATTTACAAGTTAGAACTGAACTGATGTTATAAAATAAGGATAAGTCATGTATCTGTTTGTGGTATTGCAAAGAATAGAATTACTTAGTAAATGTATAATGAAAAATTTATTTGTTTTATTTAAACGCTTAATAAGTATGATAAACTGATGAATGATTTTTTGTTAACTGCCAATTCTTGGTGCAAAAAACACAACATTGAGTATACCTATATTAATTGTAAAACAAAGTGTATGATATTTGTCAAATTTCCATAAAATATTCATATTCCTCTTGTTAATCCATCACTTTGACGGCGAAGGAGAATTTTAGACGCATAGTATACTGTTTGACTCAGGGTTACCGCACAAGAATAGAAATAACACTGAACCACAACAAACCAGGGAAAGTGAACATAGCAAAATAGTCCATAAATCCTAAGTAATAAGTGATTTACATTTATCTACACTATTTTATCATATTTCACAATAACATCAAAGAAATTTCTCATTATCAGTTAGATTTATTGCTTCCTTAACCCTCTATCAATGGTTATAATGTCTATATCATACAATGCTGTATGTTGTTTCAAGTGTAAATTCTTACAATTAGTATTTTTTTTTTGTATCAGTATGCTAGTGGGTCAATAGATTTCATAAGCGACATGTTTTTTTTTATAAATATGACAATTTACAGCTGAGAAGTAAACATTGGTTGGCTTTCACAATTCCAGGTCATGATATCAATGCTCTTTGATATCACCATTCATAACACTTTCAAGTGAAATCAACATCATAAACATATAAACCTAAAGAAGGTAATTAAACAATCCACCTTCACAAAGCCATAATCAAATATTTTATTAACTGTATGCTGTATGTGATCACTCGTAAGTGCATGCTCTCTGTTTCTGAATGTATGAAAATTATAAATGACAATACGTACGTTAAAGGACTAATTCCTAACAGTTTTCTTTCAAAACTGATTTCTTCAAAAGAGAAAAATTACATGTTTAATTAGATTATTTATTTCAAAATATTTTTATTCATACTGATAATAAAATGAACAACTGATTTTCTATTTTACATAATTTATTTATAGCGATAGCAACAGTAGAATTAAATTGGTATTCTGAAAAATAATTCTTTTTGCTATCATTCAAAATCCTGAAATGAATTTGACTCGAGACTTAATGCTGCATGATAACATAATGTTTATACAGATTCATTCGGGCAATCCTCTAGTTTTACACACTTCTTGTTTACTTCGTCATAAACATTTGGTGAGTCACAGTCGCATCGAGACATATCGCACACATTACCAAGATCCCTAGCTTTAGGTTGGGCACAAGTCAGTTGGCTCCATGTGGGCGGATCACAGTTACTTACAAAACTATGGGTTCCCTCTGGACATTCTTCATGGCCTAGAATAAAAATAATCATCATTTAGTCATAGTGACATGGAAGTTCTTGATTTTAGGGAATAATTAAATTTACTTTTAACTGAGAAAAAATTACTGGATTCGTTGTGATATGCGGAGGTCGCGACCCTCATCAATGAGGAAAACGAATAAAAAGAAGATTGATTATCTAATAACATAAATTAAGGCCGATATTCAATACTTTCTATATTTTATTTAACAGTATCTGCCAAAAACTTAATATTTCAAAGATGCATTATAAAATTCCTACCAGCAAAGGTAATGACTACTTTCAGTTGAAAATACTCGGGATGACTGAAGCCGGTCCTGATCATTTTATGAAATTGTTGAATTAATATGAATTGTGATTCACTTTAATAAATATCCTTTTAGAAAAAGTTAACTTTCCACTTTATCAATGACCACTTTAAAGAAATAGGTGAAATGTACTTACATAAACCATCTATGTAGATGCATCCCCTCAAGCTTCCTTGTGTTACAGAGAAAACGCAGCAAGCAGCCAGGAAAAATAATGTAACCTTCATCTTGGGAAGCTTAATGTTCACTGATAAAATTTCTCATTTCAAATATAATGTGTAATCGTTTATTGTGCCACCAGAATATTAAGGTCAAAGAAGAGATAGCTGGTTGTCTATATATAGGCATACTACAATCATCACAATATTAAGAACATTTGGGAAAATATTTATCGGGTTCTGAAATCTATTGTATGCAATTTATAACAAAAACGTCGAGATAAATTTTATTTAATGTTTTTTAAAAAGGCTATAAGTTCAAAATCGAAAGTATTTAATGATATTTAGGATAGGTCAGATGGGGTACCCTTAAAATCCGAAATGATTAATTTTATGATCATTTTATGTAGTTATATCAAAAGGCATGGATGTCTCTGATGTTCTCATTTATTGTTAAACTGTGCATCTTGAAAATGGGAATGCAAATGCAATTAGCTTACTACTAATTCTTTATTGACAGTATCATTATATTTTATTTTTGCTATTTGTCTTTTTATTCAGATTAGAAATTTTATTCATGAACAAAACAGGCAAAATTTAATCCTTAGTAAAATGGACCCCTTATTTGTGTCATGTTATTCTAAAAGTAATCAAAAGTAGTCAATTACATTTCATGATGTATCCTCAATTTTTTTAAAGGTCAAATAACATTCTGATCCCAAAAGTTTGTTTGTTTATAATTATCTTTTGTCGATAAAGTGCACAAGCACCACGATAAGCCGACAAGACAAAGTCAATAGGCAGCAGTTGACAATCAATCCACCCTGAGGCTTCTGTCAGCTATGTGGATCCAGGGAAAGCAAAAATGTTGCCTCTCACTCGAAGTCGATCTCACACTACTCGCTTACAGTAAGGACTAATTTTTTTCTACTTATATCAAAGCCAAAAGTTGATATTTGCTATTCCTGTTGCTAGTTACCTTCTGGTTCACCTGTAATTTTTTAAAAGTTCTATATATTATAATAACCGACTTGCTACTGTACTGAGTATTTTTGTGTGGTAGTATTATTGTCAAACATGTAGCCAAATGGTCAACATCATTTTATTCAGTTACGGTGCTCACAAGTTTGAATCCCAGTACGGACAGCTTAATAATCTTTTACTATTAGAAAAAATAATAAAATATTATAAAGAATATTTAAGAAGACATTAAAAAAAGTTTTGTATTTAACTTTAATGTTATACAAAACAATACATACTAACTAGATTAAATATTTACAATGTAAGTTAAACACTTACCACAAAAAACATTAGCATTTATTTAAGTACAACTTAAAAATCACACATAAAAGTTTACAATTTACATACATAACAGGTTTATATAAAATGATTATGGTCAACATATTTTTAAGATAATTTTATATAATAAGATAGTCAAAGTTGTATAAACACACTTTTCTGTTAATATTTTAACATAATATTAAATTTTTGCAATTATAATTTGTGAAAATACTTTTGGAAAACTAGAGACAACGACAAATTCTTGATTATCTGGGTGCGGATTATTAGTGCATGAATTCAATATCTTTAATAAAACATATAGGGTTTCAACATTTGAGTTTTGCAGATATCATTTCCACTATCAGTCAACCAAAAGATGAAAAAGATAAGGATGTAAGTAAAGAAATTATGAATCGCTACAGCCATAACAAGAATACTCATTTTTTTGGAAGACATACCAATGGGGTTCAAGCAATTAGGTAAAGTAGTATTTAAGAAAATTCGTACTGATATTAGAAATCGATACAAGATTCTCAAACACTGACTGAAAAATCTAATTTGAAATGAAACAAATTCTTAATTCATTCCTTCTCAGATAACCAAGAGATGACTGTATACTATGAAATATAATCAACTCATGTCAATTGTTATAGCAATGTTCTTATTTTCCTAAAATTAAATATATTGAGAGACATGTGTAACAGAAATGGGAGCTATAATAAAACCCCCATTATTTTTTTTCATATCATTAATTTACACTCATAGCAGGTACTCGACTGTTAAATTCTTTTTAATGACATGGTGACTGATGACGTGTGATAGAAAAGACTGAATGGGCCCAAAATAAAATTTATCATTAGTAGAATATGCAATATTTAATTAAAACTCTAAACCCATGCACACGGCATATCTTTGATTCACAGTGATATTCAATGTTACGCCGTTTGTTTGCTTTCCTTACTACTGGTTGTTATTCTCAACAGTAATGATTCGGTTGCACAATTTTTATATTATTTAATATAATATGAATAATATAAATTTATACAAATTCAACTAATGGTGTTGACATAATAAAATATTTTTAGAAAGCCGTCACCAAATAATGATACTATACCTTCGATTAGCAATATTTTCCAATTATGATAGCATGGATTACGTAAAGAATGTTACAAGAAATTGTAATATTTTAATGCAGCCGCACAGTAAAGATATATCACTAAGAAAATGAGGTGTAATGATAATAAATATTTACAAATGTTACCACGAATAAAAACTTTTATTTCATTTTACACTAGGTTTAACTTTTAATTGATTCTCTATTACTATACAATTAAAATATGTATAAAAATGACAGATTTATGATATAATGGTTCGATGATCATGTTTTTCTTCAAAATATATTATAATTTATGAATGACTTAATAGATTGACAAGAGAAAAATTAGTCATTAACAAACTGTTTTTATAATCAAGTATGGGGTTTCATGAATTTTTGCCTTTAACGGAATACTGAAATTTCCTGATTAATAATTGCAAAATAACACATGAGTTAGGTACAAATGAATCACGATACTTACTGTTTTTACAATGAATACTTCTTCATTGAGACATGGGTGAGATTTTTAGGAACATTTCTGTGATGATATGTAATTATGTTGCATGTTATGCCTCAAATTAGAGTAACAAAGATATTACATACTCTTGACAGTGGGTGTTCAAAAATATTTTTTTAAACAATACAAAATGATTTAGGAAATCATTGAAGTGGTGATGTTTTGTAGCAAAACTGTTTAAAATAGATATTGTAGTAATTATAAAAAAACAATGTGGAAATGAAAATTTCTGAAAACCACTTTTATCACATTTTCAATTAACTGGGAAAAGTTATTGAAAGCCTTTTAATGATGTTGAGTTCCCAGAAACGACACGACAGAAGTCAATGTTGACAACAGGTATTGAAGTAATCAGTTACTACTATATTACTTTTATTTCACATAAAAGAAAATATGTGCTATAATTAGTTGGCTCTTCTATAGTAGGCGATATTTCGCAACAAGTTGTGTACAATGAAAAAGATGTTAAGTATACTAGGTAATTCAAAAACCTGTTAATATATTAACACACTAGTGTGTTGTTGGTAATTTGGAGAATCATTTCCTCTAATTAAATCTAAAAATGATTTAGTTGAATCGACTCCCATCTTATTGTGCTGTTTACCAGTGCTGCAATTTTCCGCTTCATTCTTAGGTGTGGTGATTTTGGCAAGAGCTTTGATGGCATCTTCTTGGCCTCTTTCAGCTGCCAAATGAAGCAACCGTTCAGCAGCAAACCTGTCACGTTTGAGACCGCCGCGACCTTGTCCGTAGAATATTGCCAGGTTGTACATTGCCGTGGGGTGATCCTTACTGGCAGCGACACAGTAAAGTTCCATGGCCTATGAATATAAATGATTATTAAAATATTTGAATTCAACAAACGTGCAACAGTCAGATATTGCAAGGTTGCAATCTTTTATTTATACTCAGTAAATATTGATAACTATCATTCTGAGAGTGTTCTAATCCCGATATGGACAGTTTCATAAATTGATTTTTCAATAGGTTTATGGATTTCTGTTTGTAGGCATGGATGTTTGTGATGTCTAGAATTCCTTCTCCTAGAGAGAGCGATTAGTTAACAACTAGTCCTGTCTTAGACCTATCGTTCTATCCCTACTCTCTCGGAAAAAGAGAGGTTGATCAACTGAGTAACAAGCAGTTCTGGTAGAAACTGTTGAGAACCCTCCATATGGAGTCTATATGCTCCACATTGGGAGCAAATATGGTAAAAAAAAATTAGATCATTGGACCAAAAATGAACATCCATATATTACTGAATGATAAGTATATTTTTAGGTTACATAAATACAGAAGTTGTAAAGCGCACAGAGTGTGATGCAATTCGCACATTTTATTTACACAAGACACCAGTGATATAGCACACAGAGTATAAAGGGATGAGACTCGTACGGGATGGCGTACACGATTTATCAGAAATAATCCCTTCTCTATCACTGTCTTTACACATACACACTATCTCGTCAAGCACATCACCTTAGTGCGCAGAAAAACGCCTGGATGTAAGCCGGCTAATGGAAAAGCATTAATTTTTAAAAGACTTGTGAATTAACATAAACACTCAGAAAACGTTACATTGGCAGAGTTACTGTTGAAATTTTTTATTTGCGGTCGTCATTGTGAGCAAATAAAGTTAAAATAAAAGAAAAACATATAACAATCAATAAAACAACAAGGAAGATTTCAGCTCACCATTTTGTCATCCTGTTTGAGGCCCAATCCCTTTTCATAACAAATGCCTAGATTGAACAGCGCGGGAGCATGATTCCTATGTGCCGCTGATTGTAACATGGCTAGACCTTCTTTTACATCACCCCTATCGATAGAAGCCAAAGCTAATTTGTTCTCAATGGAACTTAAAACGTCAGTAAAGTCGGATGCGGCCTTGTCCAACCGCAAACTCTGATCGTGACTGTTTGTGGTGCTGTCCGATATCGTGTCATTAGAAACGTTGACTGCGAAACTACTGTTACGGTGTTTATAGTCATTAACATTACTTGAATCTATTATTTGGCGAGACGCACAGTCTGTGATCCTTGACGGAGGTTGTGCGTGTGCATAATGCGAAAGCAGTGCAGAATGTAGAGCTTTCGAATTGGAAATAACAAAGTTGTAGCACGGCTGTTTATTATCAATGTTATTCCATCCGCGGCGTTTTTGCGTCAAGCACATCAGTTGGCTCGCGTACCATCCTAACACCAGAGCGCCACTCTGTAATAATAAAGAAGTGTCAATAATTTTATTTTATTAGGTAAAGACAACATACTTCTCTTTTTCTACTCAATAATTTATCACATACCGCAAAAAAATACAATTCTCTAAGCAAGCATGAGCTTGAATACCGAGATATTTGTGATGTCATCAACTCATTCTTTTCTCATTAGAATTTAGGAAATGGCTAGCAGTCTTTATCCCTTCTCATTCTGTGTATCAAAATAATACAGCTTAGAAATATATAAATATAAGGTAAATATGTTTTACAACATACTATTCTTTTTCAACTTGAAAATTTACTAAATGCCACACAAAACAATGCAGTTCTGTAAGATTTGCGAATTGGAAAATACTAAAAAACCAAATATTTTAATCAAGGAAACCGATAATTTACGACATATCTCAAATTTGCACTATGGATTGTTCTAAGAAGGAACTACTTGACAAATTTTTCATAGATTATATTCGTATTTAGTTAATTATCAATTTCCCTGATTCTCATCTTGTTAATTTGGCATTTTCCTATTCCTTATTAAATATCCCACGGAACTAAGTTGTTATTAGCGGCATTTAGTAACTTTTCGGATAGAAAAGGAGAAGCATATCTACCCAAAATAATTAAGCTTTGTTAACTTATGGGAATAATAAATGCAAAAATATATTCAGAGAAGGTATTTAGATTACAATATGGCTTGATTGTATGTGAAAGGTAGATAGTCATTACTGACCCATGTGAAGGCGTTTATCCAGGATTTACATGCATATTCCTGGTACCACTGGTCATTTTTTTTGGTGTTACAATCATCTGCACTGCCGCTGCAGCGATGTTTTTCTTGAAATTCTTTGATAGCGTTGTCGCTTCTAGGTACGACTGAGGTATTTTGATTTGACGAGAGTCCAGCTCCGCATCTTATATCGAAATAACTGACACTGCGCTGCAATGTTTCTCTGACACAGCCCGTGACATATTTCCACATTTTAAATCAACTTAAAAAGTATAAATTATACCCCGTTGCCTAAAATTTTGACATGTCAATTGATAACAAGGCAGTATGGCGAACATCTATTTTTATCAATTAATTCTTAGAATTATCAGCACTACCACCTAAAGGATTTAAATTTAGTATTGTCAGTGCCTGAAATATTATTTTTCTAAATAAAAACTATTTGTCTGTTATATAATATAGGTAGGTAGTTTATTATAGTAATGATATTTGAAAACATATGTTAAAAAAAAAATAAAAAACGATTACCTACAGCTATTTTAGTATGTCGTCAGTTTCAAGATATGTTTTGCAACGTAGCAAATATTATAAATTGAATAGCGGAGTATTTAAAATAATAATATATACGTACATAATTATTCAAATAAAATTATTATATTGTTATGTATTGCTATCGATCATCTATAGATGCATAGTCTATGATATAACCCGCCATTTTTTAAAGGTGCCATACATGTATTGTTAGCATAAAGTAATATACTATTAATTGTTAGTAAACAGTTCATTTTTGACAGTTATTTGAATATAATATTAAGTTATACAGTATAAAGGCAATACACATACAAAGCAACAACATGTGTGGCCGAACTGGCCTGTAAGAAGCACTTTAATTCTTGATTTACATGTTGAAATATGAAATTACATTTCTTTTATTTAAAAAATATTTTTTGTTTTGTAGTACCTTGTGCGCAGCAGATGTTCAAGGTGCCTGCGCCTATAAGCGTAATAATGGAAATGGCTATGAAAAACCGACTTGGAGGGATGAATTCAATCTTGGAAAAGAATATTCACCGTCGTATAATATAGCTCCTACTGAAATCACCCCAGTCTTAGTATCCGCTTATAATTTTGGCATTGGTGAAACTTCTGAAAGAATCATCAAACCTATGATGTGGGGTATGATACCCCCTTGGCACAAGGTATCTCACTAAGTGAAGTTTTATTCTTTTGGTGTTGTCTTTCATCGAAGGTTGGCAACCAAATTGCACTACTTCTCAATACCCTGGGCCTGTCATATTGGACATTCAGCCATTTACACAGATTATATGGTCAAAGGAATATTTTTATACATCTGCTGCCCTCTTTAAGAGTTGAAGTAATTCTTGTGTGTCATTGCGGTTATTGAGATCGAAGTATGCATCTTTCCTGTATTTAATTGTTTCTATTAGAGAGCAATCGGATCTTACATCATATCCATATTGTATAATTTAAGAGTAAATATATTAAGTCAGTTCGAGTTCATTCATGCGCTCGAATGCCTGAAGATGCCGAAAGGCGAAACCCGTGTCGTTAGTGACAAAATACATGCAAGTGTACAAAATCTCAATAACTCAAATTTTATATGTATATTGGTTTACAGAGTTGAAGCTTGGGTGTAAAAGAAAAAGTGAGATCTATTCATATAAATTATTTTTAGGGAAGCTACAAATCTCATGGCCTATCAACAAATAACTGTAGGCTCGAAAATATAGTAGCATCAAAACTGTATGGCAGCTCATTAAAAGATGGAAACAGATGTGTAATATTAGTGGAAGGGTTCTACGAATGGCAGACTACCAATTCAACGAAACAACCATATTATATTTACTCCCCGCAAGATGAAGACATTAAGGTAAAACGTACAAAAAATTAAGGGTAATTCATTGTGTGCTAACTATTTAGTTAGAAATATCCGTGAAATCAAATATTTTATTTTAAATTAAGCATTATTTATTAATTCTTCATCTTTCAATAAAGTTTACATTGTGTGTCAAGAGCAAAGATATCTATTTCATTGCTATTTCGATGGTAGGTTTTTTTCTATTCTTCTTATCTTATTATCTCATGACTTTATAATAGTATATACTAGTAAGTACCCGGCATGCGTTGCAATGCCACTCAAAGAAAGAAAGGGTTTGTGTTTTAATTCTGTTTATTGCACTGCTTTTGGATTAGAGGTCTGCACAGGCCGAACTTTCATAGACTTACCTGGTTCGAGCCCATCATCTTCAGGTTTGACCCGACCCGAACCCGAGTTTCAATATCACACTTGTTATAACACAATATTTTTGTTTTTCGTCTGGTGCGTACACAAATAAATCAGAAGGTTTTTCTTAGATGTCGCTGTATGTACGTATTTGATTCTTTTTTTTCAATTTTAGATTTTCAATTTTTTTTCTTCAGAACCCTTCACGGGTGTGTGCACAGCAACTCACCGAAGTTTCATCGAACTCGTATGAATGGTAAAGGAACGCGTAAAGGACAAACAAACATTTATTTTATATAATATTTCTCGGCATGATTACAATAAGTCCTTCCTAAAAGTTTCGTCGCGATCGATTGAGTAGTTTAGGAGCCTATAAGATCCGGACAAACCAACAAACAGACATGTATTTTTATATATATAGATTATAGTAATCATTTTGTCAGTAACATAGTGTTCACTCTATCCGTATGTTCAATCTTAGTTTTCTCATCTGTTTATTAAGAATCACATATTTATTCTAACAATATTATGTCAAATATGTAATTTTATCAAAATAAAATTAATAGGATAATAATTTACTTTAAAACAAAAATGCATTTATTTATAAAATTTATGTTAAGTATGCTTGCTGGATTGTGTTAAATATTGTAGATGGACGATGCAACATCATGGAAAAATAAATTCCTGGAATCAGAAGGATGGAATGGAATAAATTTACTGAAAATGGCCGGAGTATACAACTCATGGAACTGTGGAGAAAGCACAATCTACAGCTATTCTGTTATAACGATGGAGTCCAACGATACAATGAATTGGTTACATCATAGGATGCCAGCCATATTAGAAACAGATGAACAAGTTGCAGTGAGTTTATAATGATTGAGATTATTCTAAATTACTAATTGCAATGATAAAGAACAACTTTGTATTAACTTTTGTATTGGTGAGATTTTGTACATTTCCATGTTTTTTGTCACTAACAAGTTACTGTTACTGTCACTGTCACCAACAAGTAACTTCTGGTGACAAAATACATGAAAATGTACAAAATCTCAACAATTCAAATTTGATATTGAAATTCCTTCAAGCATCCTCAGTTGATGTCTTGAATTAAATTATTTGTATTAACTCTTCAATTAGCTTACACAATATGGATCAATTGTTTGGTCAGATTAATATTTTATGTTTTTTCCTGAATATTTTTTTCTCTAACATTTAAAATCATTTTTGTTGTATCATAGCAGTGATGCACAAATTGTGGTCCGTACCAAACTGGCATTTTTTGGCCCAAAATTTATAAATTTAAAAAAAACTTATAAATAGTAAAATTATGTAACTAATAAATAATAAAATGCATAAATCGTCTACTATATTTTCGAACACTTTTATTCTCTGTGGCCTGTGAAAAATTAGAAAATGGATAAACTGACCCTTCTTTCAAATAAGTTGTGCACCACTGTATTATAGTATAATATCTTATCCCAATTAATTTTCGACTTTAAATTGAGTTTTGGGAAATACAGAAATATTGGTTGGGGAAGACATCGAAGACATTGTAATTGATGGTAATCAGCCAGTATTTTGAAACCATTACAGGTTTTATTCTTAAGATTTGTAATGTACCACTTAGAAATGATAGGTATAGAACATCTGCTAATTATCACTAATATGTAACATGAAAATAATGTCTAATGTGAAAAATTAAGCGGCCGTTACCGACAGGTTAATGTGCGGTCCGTCGATGCCTCGGTGTTCACGGGATCGATTCCCAGTATGGACAACTTCATAAATTGATTTATGGATTCTGTTAAAAGAGCATAGAAGCCTAAATTCTCTGTCTCATTTGATGACAAAATGAAATTTATATTTTGGTAAAAAAAAATTACATCTTAGCTTTGAAAAAAGAAATGCCCATTTATATGGTAAAAGTTGTTCCTTACATAAATACAATACTATTTGCAGAACTGGTTGGATGCCGATCAGATACCTTATCAAACTGCGATATCAATTTTGAAGCCCGTCAAAAAACTCTCTTGGCACCCTGTATCAACCTCTGTGAACAACGCCCGCAACAAATCCGTAGACTGTAACAAGAGAGTTACGCCTGACGATCTACTCGCAACACAAAAAGCTAAAGCCTCGAAGTTTGGTTCTAGAAGCGTTATGGATTCCTGGCTGAAGAAAAAATCTAACGACAGTGGAGCAAATTCAGAATCAAAGAGATTAAAGCCAAACGAGTAGGTTATGCATCGACTTTTTCTATTTGGCGATGGTGATGTAAGAAGATAAATTTATTTTTATTTTAAATACCTGTTTTCCAAACTCATTTTTTCGGATTTGATCAAACGATTAGTATCCTATTGTGAATAATTGAAAAATTAAACATTAAAATGAAAAACAACAATACATTTCTATGTTTTTAATATTTTTTACTAAATTTAACTGACAAAAGTTATAATACTAGAGAGAAAGGAAAAAAAGCGAAATAGTGACTAAAAGTAAAACTCAATTCACCACTGTTAATCGAAAATTTCGATGACCCCAGAAGCATTTCGATAATTAACAGTATTGAAAGAAATAAAGCAATTACAAAAATAGGAAAGTCACTTGAAAGTATTTACAGATTATCAAATAATGATCATAAAAGTATTATTTCTCTTTAGATTATTTTATTCTTTGGTTTTCACTACACATTTTTATTTTAAATGAGATAACTTTATAGAAAAGCAGACAGTTAATAAACTATTTTAGAAAATAATAAAAAATAATTCTACAAAAAAAAGTTTCATGTACAATATTTACATTATTTTTAAAGTAAATAAAACTGATTTATTAGCGTTGTATGTTTAGATTGAGAATATTAATTGTATCAA
Organism: Himalopsyche phryganea; assembly: GCA_022494535.1. Classification (NCBI taxonomy): domain Eukaryota; kingdom Metazoa; phylum Arthropoda; class Insecta; order Trichoptera; family Rhyacophilidae; genus Himalopsyche; species Himalopsyche phryganea. The sequence continues at coordinate 424,049 of JAGVSL010000080.1, read as the reverse complement.
TAAAAGGACAAAAAGAATAGTGATACAGTAAAATATAATATTATATCAGTAAAAATTACAAACAAATCTTAAACATATATCTCAGAATTATGGCAAACCACAGTATAATACTGGGTATGTGCTCATATGCCTATATAGAATCTCATGTTCTTAAAAATAAAGTGAATTTAAATATAAACTGTAATAATTCAACGATAAGTTGCCTTGGCAGTCAATAAATTATTGTTACAGATTGGGAATATTAAATACTTAAATATCATATTGAGCTTCTGAATATGAATGTTGCGCTTGTGTTTATCATACATTTGGGGGGTTTGGGATTAAAAGTTTGAAAGAACAAAATACCGTTTAGAGATTAAGAGAGCGAAAAATATATTTCGTCAGCTCATAAATTTATCAATATTATTTGTCTCCAGAACTAATAAGTATTTAAACTATCGACTGAGGGTACTTGATGGAACTTCAATATCACATTTGAATTATTCAAATTTTTGTACAATTCCATATGTTTACGTTACTAACGGTTCTGGTTTCACCTTTTGGTATTTATAAATTTTTTTTTTTGATAATATCAAAGGCTACATTATTGTCGTTTCTAACGTATGAATTCAAAACCCCCAAAATATAATTAGATAACTAACAGGCCTGAGACTTAAAACAGTTTCGGTTATATTGTGTTTCACTGAACTCTTTCCTATTTGTAATTTATATGTATGTTATATTATATTGTTGTTTGTTGAATAATATAACTTTTTGTTTTTTTCATCATAAAATTTATTATTTTAAAGGTATCGATTTCTAATATAAAACTAAAATTGATAAAATTGTTATTTCCCTGGTTGTGTTACTAATTGTGACTCGTGTTTCGCCTCTTTGAGAAACATCTTCAGACTGTGTTACAATTAGTGACAATCAGTGGAATAATAAAGTTATCGATATTAATTTAATATTAAAAATGAATTTCCACACCGAAAAATAAAGCTGCAATCTGCACTACCAATCCGTAGAATCAGTCATTCAAATGAGTATGCAAAGGGAAAAGGGATTAAATCTATATTGTGGCAGACGCCACAAAAACAACTTTAAAAAATATCACATAATCATAGCACAGATTTTTTTATCGATGAGACATTATTTATGCTATTAATTTTTAGATCAGTATCAGACTAAGCATAGAAAAACTAACCAACTCTGAAGATCTATTTTTTAAACTGAGATTTATTTTTGCGCCTGTGGAGTCGAAGTTGTAGTTTATGGTATTTTAAGTGAAGCCATAGTTGGCAGAAATCGCTCAACTCGGACTCCCTTTTCTATTTATTTTGTTGACGTACAAGTGTTTATCACTTTTTTAACCACATCTACATCATCATCCTGATCCATCAATATATATGTATAGACATGACAGGTGAACTGAAAAATTTTCCCAATTGTGGTTTGTAAAAAATTACATCTGTATGAATGCATATAAAAAAGAATGGAGTCAGAGAAATGAAAAAGTTGCTTATTCCTATCTTATACTATTGCTCTCCATTGTTACAAGACTATTAAACATAATGTGTCTATCAGGTACTTAAATGATTGCATTGTACATATCTGTGTTGTGCGAAAGGAAAAGAGCGTTAAGTCCAAAATCAGTACTTTTCAGAGGGAAGAGAGCCAAAACAAGATTTGCGTTTGTATGAACATTGTTGAAAAATGCGATGCTTCAACATGGAATTTACTAATTTAGTAATATTGTTTTTCGACTGGTTCCTTTTATGCATATCCTCTTTTATGCATACATGCATTGTAGTTATTTTGGCATATTCAACTCATTTTTCAATTTTTAAGACTTAACGCCTTTTTAATTTCACACACAGATATATTATTTACTATGCATCTGACATAGTCAAATAATATTATTGTTAATGCACTAAGAATTTAATGTACACATTTTAATCTTATATATAGCTATTTTGTTGTTATTCATGCAATAATAACATAATTGAGTATCTTTCAACAGAGAAACTTAGATAATAATTAAATATACTTGTACAGTCAATGGTATTAGTATTAATAAGGTAAAAACAGCGAAATATTTAGTTTATGGAATTATTATATTTATTTGATAGCTATTTTAGCATCTCACCATTGTTAGAACTGTCTAGTTCTCAGCTATCAACTATATTTTATAATTCTTGTGGAACTTGATATTTTACTATTTTGACTTAGTGTAGTGGAGTTCTATCGAGTACATGATAATTTAATCATAGAAACCTGACGGTTGTTTCAGAAATTATGTAACAATAACTTGTTCACGGCTCATTCTGCATATATACGGGATCAAGAGTTGAACCCTGCATGCTTAGCCTGTATATAAATACACATCCGATGTTGGGCATATAAATCAATATTCAAATAATATTATTTTCGTCCTTCGTGTTATCATTGTAAAATTAATTATTGACATTTCGGGCGTGAGAGCATAAATCGTGTTTGGCTGCTGGACAGGGAATGGGTTAGAATACTTAATTTTAACATTATGCTGACAATTAATCTTAAAACTTAATTCATTGTTAAGAAAAAATATTAATAATATTGTACCACTCTTTCAAAGATATGATAGGTATCACTTTCACTTGGAAGAAAATATTTGTAAAATCCAAAATTGACAACAAATCATACAATTACTATTTAATAGTTTAAACAGGATCTGTATATACCAGCAATGTGGAAGGAAAAAAACCGGTCTTAAAACAAAACATATTTGAATATATCGGCAAACAGAATAATTATTAGAGAAATTTGGACTGACAATTATTTACAAGGGCAGGAGGACAATAATAATGCTGACCCCATTTAGTTATGTATTTGGGATAAATGTTATACTGTATATAGCCACCGTGTCAACTATAGATATAATGCATCTTGTACATTCTTTTCTCTAGACTGGAGGTAATATCGATGGTAACAAAGTTTAATGGTAGAAATTAAACTTGCTTAAATGTTACAATACTTATACTGTATGTTTTATATGACAACCGATGTTTAAAAATCAGCTTGACATCGTATGCGTGAATGATTTTTGAAGTATTGTCGTAGGTAGACGTAAACTGCATAATCATCTGTAAAAGATATAATAATATGTACAAAAAAAATAAATAGGTAAGCAAAATTTGGAAGAATTAATGGGTTACAACCAATGTTCCTTCTAAGACTAAAGTTTCTCTGCGTAGAAAATCTAAAGGCTTCGTTTGAACTATTAGGTAGGTAAATAAAAATAGATTGAAAATAGTATAATTCTCTAATTTTTTACGTACAATAAAATTATAAATCAACATATTGCTCTAATATGTACAACTCTCAACACATGTTTCAACAACATGAGAGAGTTTCGTTTCTGGATTATGTATATTTATTCAAAAATTAAATTTGAATAGTTTGTTTTGGAGTGCACGCTAACCCAATATGAGTGTGCGAGGGGTTCTATAAAATTCTGCGTGGCCGTGCATGCTCGCGGCTTAGAGAGAACACTGGTCTCGGCATTTTGCTGCTTGTGGAATGATATATAAATAATAATTACATAAATCTGTTAAAACTTTATCATTACACTTAACTCTTTGCATTTGAGTGCCACCATAGCGGCGGCATTGAAAGTTGTTTATCGTATAACTTGAGTGCCGGCGGCATGTGTCAATAAAGCGTTTTTTTTAATATTGTCAGCTATTTTTTTATTGCGATTTCAACAAGTTAGAATGAATAATTATAGTTTATTACATTTATCTGAGAAAGATGTCGCCAAATGAAGACGTCGTGCGTTATTTCAGCATGTGTTTTTGTGCTTTCGGTGCAAGTGATATTTTTTTGTCGCATAAGGTAATACATCTTATTTATTGAACGTGGTAGTGACTGGAGGGTGAACAATGTTATGCATGATCTGAAGTGTTTATTTCTCAAATTATTACTCGCTTTTATTTGTTTAAAAATCAAGGGCGTCTCGTATAGTTTACAGTTTTTTATTTGAATAGATTGTCTTTGTTGACAATACTTACTAGTTATATTATACCGATTCAGAAGCTTACAAATGTAATGTGAAGTACTCTAATGAGTCCTATGAAATTATTGGTTGACCAATTAGGAGATTTTTAGCAAGGTGGATCCCAAAGGTGCACTTCAAGTGTTCCTACAGAAGACCGACTTGCGGATAAGTTACATGTCCTGCTTTCCGGGACTAAGGAAGACAGCAGTATGTTCAAATAGAAAAATCCCAGGTGGTAAATCAGAAACACGATTATTTTGCGAGTCCTGCATCAATAAGCCAGGATTACACATAGGAGCTATTTGAAATACCACATAATGAAGAATTATAAATAATATCAAAATAAGTGCAGTATATTCATTATAAATCTATTTTACGGAAATAATAACAAAACAGTTTTTTTTTTGTTTACATGTTTTTCACCAATTGACTTTTTGTATTGAAAATATGCTTTTCATTGAAAAACGTCTCGAGTAGGCGGTAGGCATATACAAAAAAGGCTCGAGTGGTAAAGGTCAAACAATACTTAGACTTAGATCATTCAAATTGTACATGTAAAATGAAATCATATTTAATGAAATAATATTAATTATAACATTAACAAATTGTGCAGTTATATTTACCTGGATATTCATTACTTTCAATAAGTTTGTAGAGCAGATATCGTGCCAGCGGCTTAAACAAGTGCTTTTGTATTCTCATTTTGGAAAAATATGAGCGAAGATGTCGCACCAAGAAAGGTGCGGCCCTCTGCCGGCAGCTCCTGAGGAAATCTGTAGATGTGTTAGGAGATTGTAGAGCCTGTTCGTCGTCACTGTCGTACCCAAATAGTTCTACGAATCTGTACTTCACCTGAAATGATGACGATCATCTTTAAAATTCATTAATTTTCTTTTATTTATAAAACTCATCAAATGTATGCCTATTATTTAATAATAGGCTAATCGAGCATATAAATTTGTTTAGTAAAAATTCATAACTTTGTTATTGCACTATTTGTGTTACTTACTAACTGTAACACGTGTTTCAGATGCGGTTAGATACTTCTCAAACAGGCGAAACATGTGTCAGAGTTAGTACCACAAGCAGTGGAATAACAAAGTTATCAATTTAAATTTTAGATAGTAATAGTTTTGCATAAAATTTTCAGCAACTCAGACTTGTCCACAAAACAATATTATATCATTTCGGTAATACTTATACAGAAGGCAATGGATATGTCACATTCATGGTTAATATCTGTATGAATATTAAGTTAGGAAGACTCCACATTCGGTAATTACCCCCAATCACAATAATGCGTCTTCCCAAGGTCAGTGGCGGTTCAAGCAATTGGTAGGCCCGAGGCTCAATATAATTTAAAGGCTCTGTTGGATAGCAAAAAAAGTATCGGAAGATTTATTCGAGGTTTAAACAAACAAAATAAAATCTATTTGTAATCTCTTTAAATAAAAAATATTTCATATTCAACTAATGTTGAAGACGTTTCAATGAAAGAATAAATTAAAAAACATTGCATTAATTATTTTTTCATCAAAAAAAATTGTTTCGATATTATTAGAATTTCATGTAAAGAAATATTGAAAACTGAATTAAAAATATGTGGGTTTTGTATAAGTTATTTCTGAGGTCCCTAAAATTTGGAAGCCCCAAGCGCGCACCTCATGTGCCTTTGGGATAATACACCACTGCCTAAAATAATACTTATACATCAAAAATTCCGTTTCAACAATATACAAAACTTTTTTATTTTTTTTAAAAACACAATTCATTTGTACTACTTCCATTTATTTATGATGATCAGGATGAGCGAAACCGGTCCTGATCATTATACATATGTGGAGGTAGTACAAATGAATTGTTTTATTTTTTAAAATGTCTTTCCAACAACAATTGACAGTTAACACCTTAAAAGTGAATATACAATACGAGAAATAAATGTTTACCTTCACATGTAATTTATAACTTTTTTCACACAGATTATCTAAAGCTTCACGCAGGATCTTTTTCTGATAATAAACCTCACACGGCCATTTCGAGTAGAAATATTTTTGTGACTGGTTATTTTGAACCTTTACATTTGCAATGGAAGATAATCTTTCATCTAACGACTGAGCAACAGCTGGATAAGTCTGATTAGGCGGATTACTCATAACATATTCTCCGCCATCTGACGATACCGATGGATACTGAGTTCTCAGATTTGAGCTGTCATTTTTTACACTGGTATCTGTTGCCAGCATAGTTTTATTTCCTTCCATTTCTACTGAATGGTCTCCAAACAACTCCTCCATCTCTTTTAAGATCTCATCTTCGGGAGAAAGATCCATCATCTGCGTCAAATCGAATACCGTCTCCGAGAACGCGCCCTTCTCAGCAAATATATCATCTTCTCTCTTAATTGTAGTGGCATTAGATAGGTTATTACTCATAATTTTATCACTATTTTCAGAACAAACCAAGCTTTTTAAAAAATTGTGTGCGTCGTTGGAAGATCGTTTAACATTTTTAGAGCTTTTGATCAATTCTGGAATTATTAGATCCTCAGTCTGTGTTGCTTTGGGTTGAGATTTAACACAATATTCCTGGAACATTGGGAATATTTCTTTTTCGGCTGTATATTTCTTCAAAGAGTTTATCTGAAATGAATTGGTTTACATTAGCTGCAAAATTGGGTACAGTTTTAAACATATTCTTTTTTAACCCTATGAGTTATTTTTTATGAAATTAGGTTTATTTGTATATTTTGATTATTTTTACTATTGTCAAACCGAAATGAATTTTTACGCTCAATTTATATGGCTACAGATTTGTTTCCAAATATTAATCTTTTTACAGAATTCTTTTTTACATTTAAAACAAATAATGTGTGTAATGTGACAAAAATCATTGATAAATATGTGCAGTATTCATATCTGAAGAAATAATACACTCAAAGAGTTAAAGACTGAGGAATCCTTGATAAAGGAAATAGGAAATTTGTTATCAATATGCAGTGTATTCATTCCATTAGGAAAAAATAGACAATGGGATTTTTTATATTGTGAGCAATGAAATAATAATCTTCAACCAAATCAATACATTCAATTTCAATTAGAAGATGTTTCATTGCTAAGGATATAAATTTTCCTACTGCCTCTCTCCTTATGAGGGCAAAATAGATATTATCGGTTGTAAGTTATACGAGATTTAAGATTGCAGATTAGTAGAAATGTCTCAATATCTTACCATTGTGATAATTGATTTTCTATAGAGTGTTACAGCCATTGCTTCGGAGGCTGCTTGAAGCTCTATTTCACGTGCTGCTGCCCATAAAGTATCCGGAGGAGCCTCTCGACACCAAGTGACATAATTCTCATTTAAGAGTTTAACCAAAAACGTCAGGTATTTTTTACGCACCTACAAAGGAATAATAAAATATTAAATAGACAGATCAGATTCAAACTTAATTAAATAACAAACATTGATATCAAAACGACACTGAAATTTCATTTGAACTCGGTGGAGTAGGTGCACTAGGCAATAGCAAGGTGATAAATGATCCGATACAGTTGATTCTTTTGTCACAAGAGTTTCTTTTACAACAAACAAATTATTTTTTTTAAATGATTTTTTGTTGAATCATTGTCATAAAAAATTATCATGTATTTTTATAGTCAGAAGGAGACACATAAAAATATAATTATGCAAAACTAAAATATGTTTATTTTATGAAATTGTAATTAAGTTATTTAAGGTAATAGAAACTATCTCTTATTTTTCCATGTTCACTATATCTCTTACTTGGTACTTGGCATAATAACATATACCTAATGCAAAACGTGACTTGGGTGTACATTCGTTTTCATTAGATTATTGACAAAAGTTTTTTTTTAAGATAAAGCCTACATGCAATATTATTTTACAAATACTTACAGATGAAACAAGAATGTGCGGAGACATATCTATCGTAGGTGTCTTAATATCATAATCTTCCTTAGAATCTTCATCAGAAAGCATTTTGATTTTTTTCTCAATAATGTGCGCAATTTATGGAATAAGTCACATTTTCAAATTTATCTGCAAAAAGGGAATCAAACAAACAATGCTATATTGAAGTTTCTCAAAGGTTGCAGGAAGCTTGGGAAAGTTATATAGCTTTTGATGACTGTATTTCACATATTTATTCGGAGTATAGACTGTACTGTATATGTTTATATAACCCGACCACTAGTGTAAGTATAATTAAGGCTATGTTTTCATTCCTGAATGTATTTAAAGATAAAGTGATTCTCCATTATGCAAAAGTTTTGGCTTATAAAGCAAAAAAAAAAAAAAAACAAATGAATGTGTTATTTACTACAAAATATGTACATGTAAAAACAAAAATTAAAATCACTTTTATAACAATCTGCTATGGTACCAGTCACAACTAAAGCTCATAGCAATTTATACAGTACTAGGGATATGATATAAACGCTTAGTTATAGTTTCGTTTTATTTAAACTTTTACTGTAGAGAAGGAATTTTTAGTCTTCATTTAGTAATTATATTTTGACTGTTTTTGATGAAATGCAAAATATTACAAAATAATAGAATTTTTACATCCATAGTCACATTACTAAATTGCATGAAAGACATACATAACAGTGCATGTACACAACAATAGTACTTCAAGAGCTTTAAAAAGCCATTGATTGATGATGGTGGTTGATTGGTTTCAGAGAAATGAAATAATTCTGTAGCTATGCATTTTTTATCAATACTATATATTGTATTTCTTAGATAGTAATGCTATTTTGTAAATAAATTGTTATGTATTCAACGTCTTACATTACTAGATGTCATTGGCATATTATTTACCATGTGATCATGTTACGGAGAACTGAGAAGTCGGTTTGCTTTTATAAAATAATCATAAAAACTTTATTTTGAAACATGTATGGAGGTAATTCTTTTTTTAGACAAATATATCGGGACCCGACAAGGACAAAATGAGGGAAAATACCTGTAATTGTTCAGATTGGAAATATTCATGTATCACAGCTACATTTTAGACATGAAATTGGACACTATTCGATTAATAACACATTCAAATTGATTTCGATAACCATCCCGCCCCGCGGTTTACATAAAATCTATAGACAAAAGTGTCAGATTTCAAAATTTGTAAACAAAATGAAGAATTGTGTTTATGGCTGTTTAATATGGCGTAATACCTAAGGCATACTTGACACTATGAAAGTATGAATAACAAGGGTTTAAGTTTAATTTTACTATAAATATTTAATTGAGTATCTTCTAGCGAAAAGGTTAAAGTTCAAAATTTTTTTAGTAGATACAAGTACTACTTAAGTCTTATATGCGTACATATTATGCTTTCATAAACTCAAATATATTATAATATCGAAGCAAAGAGAAATTATAATTAGAAAATATGACTTTCTTTGTTTTCAACTTTTTTCTTCTAAGCTATGGCAACTAATAAATAAATGTAAACAAATATAATTGAGGTTATGTAGAAAATATATCAAACGTCAGATTGAATTACTTGCGAATGTAGTATTACATTAGTTGTATAATTATAATATCATATTTTACAATCAAATACTATTAACTTATATCCTTTAAATATGGCGGCCATAGAACACGTGGAATGTGCTAACATTATAAAAAATACTCATTCTTCCTTGAGGAAATTAGCATCCGAAATTGGCTTTGAATCTGCTTGGCAAGAGCATTGCTCTGAACGAGAGGGTCTTAAAATGTATGCTAATGCGATGAAACGTTTGGGTACCAAATATTGGGAAGAGAACTCTGCGGATCCAACAAAGTTAGCAACATCAAGAATAAAGTGGATAGCTGATCAGTGCTTTGCATATTATTTTTCCGGTGGTATTGCCGAGCAACATGCGAAAGAAGCAATAATTGTCAAGAAACTGTGCCTCAGCATAGATGTGTACAATAAACAAATTCATGGCTTAGTTGGCAACGACAAATTAAATGTTATTGACGTGGGAAGTTGTTATAATCCCTTTGAATCTTATGATTTTATGCACGTTTTACCTGTGGACTTGTTTCCTGCTGATAAAAATGTTTTTCAATGTGACTTTACTAATGTAAAAATAAGTGACAGGAATCTAATCGAAAATCAAGCATTAACAGAAGTAAAAGAAAACTGTTACGATTTGGTTATTTTTTGTTTGCTATTAGAGTATCTCCCATCATCAAGCCAAAGAAAGACTGTTTGTGAAAATGCGTACAAAGTTTTGAAAACTGAAGGCTTATTAGCAATTGTAACTCCAGACTCTAAACATGTAGGGGCCAATGCAAAAGTAATAAAAAACTGGAGATATACTTTAGCGCTTATGGGATATTCACGAATTAAATATGAAAAATTGCAATATTTACATTGTATGATGTTTAGGAAATCGTTACATTTAGATATTGCTAACAGATGGGCTACACTTTATAAAGAACCGTACATGAAAAATGAAATAAATATTCCACAAGATTTCTTAAAAGTCAACATAGAAACTAATCAACATCAGAAAATTGAGAGTTCAATATTTGAAAATGAAACAACTGTTAACTTCTTTGAAGAATTGCCCAATTTGGATATGATTGATCTATCTTATAAATAAAACTATTATTAAGACTTTCATGAAATGTTATCCACTGTATTTTCACATATTTTGTATGTGGAATGAGCTCTGTATATTTAAATTGTAATGATATATATATATATATATATATAATCAGTGGAGACTCATGGATAAGATATCTAGTGGTGCTGCGGTTGATTAAAAATAAAGACAATGTTTATTTGGATTATGTTTTACTATTAACATAAATATTATTAAAATTAAACATTACATGTATTTTTATTTCATTATAAAATTGATTCTTCTGTCTTTTTTCCTTGAAAAAAGGTCTATCAAGTTTTCGTTAAATTTTCATTATTCATAATCATTTTTTTCAATTGATAGTATAGACAAAGCCATCAATCTTACCTGAACCATTGTGTTTCTTATAATGTCTAATACTTTTTATTGGCGAAAACAACCGTTCTGGCGTAGCGGTAGTCATTGGAGTTTTGTTATTTCCTCAAGAACTTTGCATAAATTGCTTGCAGAAATAATTTAAATACAGTTAGAGCCATGATTCCGTTCCTAAAATACGGGCAAATATCGCTTTTATTTAGACGGCTGTTGCGCGCGTTCTCATCATTAGGATATTATCTATGACCCGCACGCAGAACAGGAAACACTGCTGGTTTGGCGGTTACAGAACACGCTTCTAGCTGCAAGCCCCCCTCCCCACGCCCCTCTTCGCAACTTGAGATATTCGATCGAAAATTATACTGCTAAAATTCATAAAGATGTGTCACTTTCTGATATTAGTACCGCAGTGTATGATAATTATTGGATATATCGTGCGCGGACAAACTTAATATACGCTTAAATAATACTGTTATTTTGATAGAATATACATAAATTTATGTATAATATAATATTATATTTTTCTCAACTTGCTTGTAGGTGCTGCATTTCCGCAGTGCGTATGGACGAGTCGCGCCTGTATATAATACTAGTGAGTACCCGGCATGTGTTGCAATAGCACTCAAAGAAAGAAAGTGTGTTTTAATTCTGTTTATTGAAATGCTTTTGGATTAGAGGTCTGCACGGACCGAAAATTTATAAAATTACCCCGTCCGAGCCCGACATCTTCAGGCTCAGCCCGGTCCGAGCCCGAGCCTCAATATCACACTTGTTACCCGAACCCGACCCGAAAACCAGATTTGTTTTCTTCAACCCGAAAAAAGACCAATTTTTTCAATATAGAAATTCATTTATAATTTTCAAACAATATATCTTATTGTTACCATATTTCCACCGAAATTCATTAACACATGTAAAATAAATTATTTCAGTTATGAATAGTATTGCCTTATGGCTGACTCATGACCTGAACATAGTCCGAAATATTTTTCTGAAAATTAAATGCCTGCAGTATAAAGTCTGCACGGACCAAGCCCGGGCCCGTGCAGACCTCTATCTTGGATACACAATAATTTTCATATTATGCTGGGAAAAGAATATTTTCGATGATCATGAATCAAGCACCAAAAATAAGCATATAATTGACTGTTTTCATAACCTGCATCAGACCAGGGTTCAAAATGGAAAAAAATATTATATCATTTTTTTAAATTTACACCAACATCTTCAGCGATTTTGATTAATAAAATACTCTATTTTGAATATGAATATATCTTCAACATTGCCTATTGGCATACTATTATTGAATGCACTATTTAGTATTTTTGGATAATTTACAGACGGAACGGAAATTTTGATTTTTTTAGAGACTTCGCACTTCTCCACATATTTCACGAACCGGAGCGCCGCGCTGATGAGTGAAGTTTTTTTTATTTCATTTACATGCACAAGCCAGTGCTGCACAATATTGTTTATTTATGTAATAGATACTTATGGTATTTCATCAAATAAACAGAAATCTATAATTTCCTTCAAATTAACAGAGTGTGCCCACCTAATGTTGTCTTTGAATAAATAACACGTTATATTTTATAATTAGCAGTAAACCATATTATTAATCAGGGTCGGCGATAGGCAGGTTTAGCCTGTTTCCTGGAACTCTACCAGCGCCTCAATTTTTAGTTGACACAAAAAATTGTGACGACTATCTTCAAAATTATATTTTTAACCGACCTAACAAAATTTAAAAAGTTGAATTCTGATTTAGGAAAAAATCTGTCACTGATATTGATTTCGTCAGTAAGCAACTTGCAGCTATCCGTCTTCCTATTTATTCTACAGATAGCGAAAAATGTATGATTATGCTAAAATTTAGTGTATTATATTAATTTAGAATATTTTTATGTTTAATTTGTTTATATCGTGACATTCTAATATGATTCTTATTAGATTTACACAAAATGCAAATTCAAACAAAAAGCAGGTTTTCAACCTAGAAAGGTTGGGAAGCATACCGACGGTGTTTTGGCCAATTGATGTAACCCTCAAAATTGAAATTGTTCTGCAGAGACTAAAAACTGTTTTTATCGAAAACATTATATGGTGAGTTGCGTTATGAATCTTTGAAATGCACTCCTGTAAATTCCCATGTTTGCGGATACAGGATTAAACGTAGGGAGTGTCGATATAATAGTGGTTTACATTAAGAGGCAGGGGGGGGAGGGTCAGAATTTTTAAGCTTAAAACCAATGTAAAATAAGGTTACCCTTCCAAAAAGCGGTTAATTTATTTTTTTAATTTACATCATTTGGCCGAGACCTGCTCCGTCGTCTTTAAAATGAGATCCAATCATTATTTTATTTCGTATTTTTTGATTGTTTTATCAATAGGCCAATACACTATCGATATAATAGAAAAAAGACGTTTATTATAAAATAAGTTCACGCCGCTCTTAACATTAATTTTATTTTGTTTATTGAATTCGCATTTACTCATTACTGAAAGAAACTCCATTATAATACAGTGAAAAAGAAAAAATAATTAAGTGATATAGTCGGCATCACGCCATCATTACATAGATATAACGATGGTGTGAAATAACTATCAAATATATTACAAAACTTTTGTTGAACTTACTATTTTTTACACAATTATTTAATGGCTTACAACTAATTGCACTTTTGTTTAGGTCATGTTCACTTTCATAAAAAATAGTTTTCACTTATAACAAATACATTCAACAAAAAACAAATTCTTTCACTAAAAGTAAAGTGATCCCACATAATAAAATATATTTTAACATTGATAAAATAGTTTTCACTCAATATAAATACTCACACTTTGAAATCGATAGTGGCACGAAGCTGTAATGAAATGTCACTTATTCTTCTATTTTATTTTAGGCCGCCTATATTGTCTTTGCTCCACGCATTAGAATACTTTACACAAACCAAACCAGACAAACCCTAACATAACCTACTACAACTTAACTCACTTTGTTAAAAGAATCCGTGACTAAGTGGAAAAAATCAAAGTTTGATTGTACGAAGTTAATACTATCCAATCCAAAGTGCGAATTATCGAAATAAAAGTTCAAGTCTACCAAGTGAATACTATCTAACACAGAGTGCAATTATTTATAACCCTTATTTAATTTCGCTTATTGAATTTTATTTTATGATAACCATTTTAAGTCGGCTCAATTTAAAACCGGAATTTCTATGACTTTATTCATAGATTGAGAAAAATATTTTACCAACCATATTACCAAAACTTATTTTATTTTGAACCAGAGCATGCATAGAAATTATTATGGCGTAGATATGTGTCAAATCGTTTTTAAAGCCTGTTCCGAATGTGAAAAATATGATTTATACATTTAAAAAGTATTTGTACCAAGATTTTGATGTCGGAAATTAGTCTTTACTGTTTGATTAATTCATCCCTTTGTAACATGATATTGAAAAAGCATCTGTACGTAAAAGGATCTAAGAACTTTCCTTGCTTAGATATACCCACAGATTTAAACTCCTTGATTGAATTTGTTACGCCAATACCTTCAACTAAAAACAGAAGTATTCAACCTTTTCTTCTAGATCGTTTATATAAAATATAGTTTCTTTGGAAAATTTCTTTATAGTGAAATATTCAATGAAATTTTCAATTTTTATATGATTTATTGTTTGTGAGTTAGTTGTGATAAACATACAATTTAATTAATTTGAAAAGCAGAATGTTGTACGTATTTTCATTTTGCTGTAATTTCATGTAAAACGTCGCATGCTGGAAAGGAGATAGGAAAATTGTAGTAAATGTGAGATCTTAAAACCAACAACAAATAAAGTTATTTATTTAATAATAATATATGTCGTGGGAACACGAATATGTTTATGGAATCCTCCCCACTTCTGAATCTCAATATTCTTAGGTACTACATGTTTTGACTTCAATTAATAGAAACAGGAAAAAAATGCTTTTCAGAGGCATCGCACATTTGACTCTCGATATCCTTTTCGCAATTGAGAAAAACTGCGGCCGACATGCTTGTGTAAATCTATTTAAATCTTAAGGTACCACATCCAATTAACCGAGTCCGTATTTTATTTTCATAGTTATCAGTGACGGTTAGTACCAATATCGTGTTTCTGAAACGAGTACAGCCCTGACCGTGGGTAATCGAATTCGACTTGCCTTTCAGTTATCACCGTTAATCTGCTTAACACTTTAGTTTAGTGGCGAAGTCACTTTGAATGGTAGGATTTGCAGATGATAAACTCGCCTAATACAAATTTCCACAACTCGTAATTATATCTATTAAGAAAACGTTTAAAAGGCCCAGGCGGCGCTGAGAATCATAATATCGAGGGTATACTGACAGAAGCCAAGTCATAGAAAGAAGTTCTAAGATAATCATCGTATTTAAAGCATTTTTTTTTAAAAGAGTTTTTGTATATTATAAAAGAATAATACTTTTGGCATACACATCATAAGATTTGGTATCGATGTGCTATATTCATATAATGCTTTACAATATTTATTACAATACGACTTGCACCTTTTTTTTCCAAGCCACTTATATTCTATAACTTCATACGTTCTACCACTACGTTGAGCATACATTTTGACATTTAAAACAGAAAATCAACCAAAACTGACTTAATGCGTTCTGTCAGTATAACCCCGATATTACGAGTATCTAGAGTCTTGTTTATTGTAGTGCTTGTCAACTGATTTCGCTACTCCCGAGTCATTAGATCTTTTATTACATAAATCGCTTATATCTGTGATAGTGTATATTAGTGTTTCTCAAACTTTTTCATAACACGGTCCCCTCCCAAAAAAAAAACGACCTGAATTTATTTTTTATTACGAGTGATGCTGAAATGCTGTCGTAAAAAAAATAATAAACATAGGTGCTGTTAATGTTAATGCTGTATATTTAAATATATTAAAAGTATACATTGATTTTTGTGTTTCTTACTCATGAGAAATATAGTTACAAAGTTTTTAGAATAAACAGGTTTTCTGCAGTGAATAATTTTAAATGATTCTGTTCATAGACAATTTCTCATGATTCACTTCGACAGATATCGATGCACTGAATCCAAATCCTACATCATGTCTGGACCCAATGTTTTTAAAGACCTCTGTGATGATAGATGATGATATTAATTTTGTAATAGGGTAGACATATTTTTTTTATTTATTATAAGGATAGACCATTTTTACACCTAACTAATGGTCTAATGATGTCAGAAATAATAAAAAAGAATTGGAATAAACTCAACCGCCGCATGACACAGGGTTGATAAAATATGCTTGAAGAAAAGTATTCATTTAATATTTAATTTTATGATATTATGAGTTTGGGATCATTCGATGGTTTTCTAGAAATGATTGAAAAGTACATAAAATATAAATGGAATTAATAAATTAATGTGGAAAGTGTTCTGGAAGCGTAAAATTGCTTCATGGTTCAAATGTGATAGTCGATATTATTAGAAAAATTAAAAATGTATGATATAAATAATCCGAATGGGGAATTGATTTTTTTGTTGGGCGGATGTCAAACGCCTCATTCATGTGTAACTTTTTGTTGATATTTATGTTTATAATACAGAGCCCGAAATTATTTGTAGACAGTTTTAGTGCGTAAAAAATAACAATTCGAGCACTGAAAGTTTAACATATTTTATTGTTTTGACATTTTAGTTTAATTTTAATTTTCGCTCAATGCCTAGTTAATGAAGTTTTTTAAAACCAAATCCAATAAAAAAAAAAATTATAAATATTATGGCTATAATGTTCAACCCTGATTGCTTTGTGATTCATGTATGCTTTGTTTGTTTTTTTTTTTTATTTCTAGTTTGTAAGATGTATAAACATTTTTGTGGTAATAATTCGGTATAAAAAAATAAATTATTTGATTCAATTGATCAGTATAAATTAAAAATTAATTAACATTCAAAATTATGGCACCATTAAATATAATTTACTCGATTTCTTTTGCCACACACCAATTGAATATTAACGTATCAGTATTGAGAGTATGTTAATTTTTGTCATAGTATTTGTGTTAAAAACTCGATATTAATTTTACAACCTCAAAGTTATTTTCCAATGTAAATATTTATTTTTGGAAAATGTATGCGAATGTGGGTTCTGATTAGATTCATAGAATTTATACCAGTATTCGAAGATTTTTTCCAGTTCAGCAACATTCTTTCATATACGGATAGGAACTAATATTGTCGATGAAACGATTCACCGCGAGTTAAGTAAAAAATTTTCCATTTTTGGACGAACCAAAAGCAATTAAAAACTAGAAAATAACATTACATGAAATTTGTAGTTGCTTAAGTTTTACAAATTCATTCATCTGTTACATTCCTAAGAAGTGGTTTAATTTTCGAATAAGCGATGTTGAAGGAAATTGATTACTCGAATTTATATAGCAAGTGAATATGCAAGTTAAAATGTTTTGAATGTAGTAAGGTTAAGAGAAGTTAAAAAATAGATTGTGCACGAAACCTTCTGGTAGAAGGTTCATGCGGTTGTACTTGAGCTACTCTCAAAAGTTAGTTAAACTCAAAGAGTCATCTGATTACGTAAGTTAAAGTAAATTCTTCAAGCTTAATTACCAATAATTCCTGATAATAATTGAACGCTTTTGTTTACCCCATTCAAGAAGTCTGAAGGTTGACAGAATCTTTAATAATACAGTACTCATCTATAATACTTGCGGGAAGGGGATAAAAAAACTCAGTCAGTAACCACCCTATAAATAATAATATTTAGAAAACAGAGACCACTTCAGAGGCTCCACATAGTTTCAATTGGAAAGAATATATCTCGAATCGACAGAAATACAGAAATTGCATCCCTGAAAAAATCTCAGATAGTATCTTAACCATTGTAGTAAAGTGCCCAAGCAATAATAATGCATCTACCCAGATTCACTTCGATTGGGTGTACGGATGCGACCATTAAAGCGATGCGTGTCTAAGGCATGCTTCTTTATTGTGGCCATTGTCCGAAAATGAGGCCATTACACTATTATGTGGGGATGATTTGGGATGAATTGTTGACTATTGACTTTTTTCCCCTGGACCGGCATTCAATGGCCACTCAGCCCTTGCGTTTAACAACAATGCAACTATCTGCATAATATATTTAACATTAAGTTCGTGTTTATCTCAGTGAATAATAGACAGAGGAAATACCACAGGAACAGGGGTTAACATTGAAATACTGCACCGGATTTATTTTTCTTCTTCGTGCTTAACAAAATTCTACTAAAAACTATCAGTTCACAAAAGTTTCCACTGAATTAAAACATGAATAATTGGAGTGACTTGTAGGTTATATTGGAAATTAACACCACTTTGAGGTTATAAATTCGGTTTTTTTTTTACCTTCTTCATGTTGTCTTACAAGACAACATTTTTGATTTCAATTAGTTCACAAACACTCTTATGGGACTCAGGTACTTTCTCCTCTCCCTTTGCCTTTCAGTGGTTCCTCTAGTATTCTAGTGCCGACATGAGAATGGTAGCACGCTTTTTGTGAACCACTGATCTAGTCAGAGCTCGAATTTGATTGACGTGTACCGTCACGGCAATCCGGTTCGTAAAACCCACAAAGAGTAGCGTACTGTTTTTTTATAATTCAAATTTCCGTTCTGGTGTCTTAATAATTATCAAAAAAACTCAAAATTGCATTCAATAATCATTGCCGAAAAAAATATGGGCTATTATATTGATGACAAAACATCTTCACGTATTACGTACATTTTCGAGCATTCCGGTTTCGTAGAATTTCCCGTTTCGAACCCAGGATCTAGTTTATTTTAATTTATGTACATTGTATTAATATTCAGATTTTGAGAACATAAAGTACTTTTTTTATTAAAGATCAAGACTGGTTTTCCTCATAGTAAATATAATACTTTTCCACGCAGAATTCACAGTTGGCACCTTAAAAGTGAACATATTGTACCCTTATGAAATAGCTCTAATAATATCACAACGAATCGACATGACATTTCTTCTTGCTGTGGTAGACTGTTAACTATAAAAATACGATGTGTCGCATTGTACCAAAAAGTCTTATCATATTGTTGTGTACCTGTTTTTCTATTTTAAAATAATGTTAAATTAAGACCCCGAGTTGGTTATTTCGAATTCCTGGCAGGAATTATACCACAGCTAGTGTATTTTTATTGTTGGTATCTTTTAAACTGCGATAAAAAATATTTGGTGTTTACTCGAAAACGATGAAGTGTATGTTTCTAACAATGCATTGTTTACGAGCCGAGGATTTGAATACAATAAAAATATATAACCATTTTAATATGAAACATTATATTTAAAAAAAAATAAAAACAGATCGGATGTCATATAAAATTTAAAAATATAAGGAATGCGAGTGCTTAAAACATCCTGATTCCTCAAACTGTCACAATATGGAATTTAAATTGTTTATTGTATCGTCTAAATCAGTATTGTTCTTCTTTGTAATTGCTTTATTCATATGAATCCTTCCATCCATCCAAAAATTTATAGCTAATTAAATGTAGAAGTTGGTACATGAATTTTAGAAAAAAAAATTGGTTTGTTAAAATTTAAGCACGTCACTGGCATCCAATCAGTAATATAAACAGGGCCAAAACTGGAAAATCTCACGAACCGGAACGCTCGATAACATAAAAAAAAATGTTTTTTTCATCAGGGCGATAAATTACTAAATCAATTACTAAATGTAATATAAAGATTTTTTCATAATTTAAGCCACTTACGGAATGGAACGGAAATTTGGCCTGCTGATTTGGAACTGGTACGCCGCTTCGGTGCACTTCGGTCATATTCGAGCTCTGATTATACGGAGATGTTTTCAAAGTTATAGTAAAATTTTATTTATTAAAAATTAAAAGAATGTTTGTAAAAGAGTTTTCACAATTTTTCTTCGCTTATAGATGTCAGGTTCGTGGTACAGTGGTCAACGTCGTTGGCGTCGTTTACGGATGTCTCGGGTTCAGGCCCCAGTACGAACAGTTTCATATTTTGAATTTATCAATCGGTTGATGGATTTCTGTTAGTAGGCATGGATGTTTGTGGTGTCTAGAATTTTTTCCCACCCATCCGATCCTAAAAACCAGGCGCAGCGAGAGCGATTAGTCAAATACTAGTTCTGTCTTAGTCCTATTCTTCTATCTATCCCTAATCTATTCGAAAAAGAGAGGTTGAGCAACTGAGTATCAAACAGTTCTGAAATTCTGTTGACATAATTCCATTACAGGTCCATGTGCTCATTAAAAAAATAAAAATATATTTCACTGTTAAGAAATATGAAGGTTCTCACGGATCCTTAAGCTGCTTTGTATTAATAATTATAATCAAACGAAATTCATTCACAATTTTATGATATCAAACATAAATCAAAGACTATCTCTATTTAAGTGTTATTTGTAAAAGTTAACGCGTGAAGAAGTTACTGTGAAGTCTTCACGTTTATCACATCCAAAGTATGATTAAAAAGTATTTCAGACTGAATTATATGTCTCCGATGCCAAAACAATGAGATTTGTGAAAAGTCTCCTCTATTGGGATAAATCATTTGCATGGGATAAGAAATCTTTCATCAACATTGAAACATTTTTGACATATCTATATCTTTAATCATTTAAAACTTCTTTAGAGTCTGGGTAGATAAAAGTTCTCTGAAATATTGCCGTTACTTTACTACATGATATAGTACAAAAGTTTCCTACCCAATATGTTAAAAAAGTAGTCTTTAAAGATAACAACATCAAGTTTTTTTAATTGCACAGAGAATTTTTTTAAGCGATATCCGCTCCCAATGTGGTGCATATGGTCCTCTAATGTAGTTTATCTCGACAGAAATTTTCTACGAGAATTACTTTTTATTCAGTTGCTCAACCTCTCTTTTTCGAAGAGAATAGAAATAGAACGATAGAGCTAGGACAAGACTAGTGGTTAGCTTATAGCTCTTGCTACGCACCGTTTATTAGAACTGAACGAGTAGGAGAGAATTCCATACATCCATGCCTTCGAACAGAAATTCATAAATGAACAAAAAAAACAATTTATGAAACTGTTCGTACATGTATTTGAGGCATTTGAGCCCACGAGCACCGCAAACGAAGCTAACGACATTGATCACTCGACCATAAGCCCAAAGTGTATTAATATCTGATAAAGAGTCATAGACATAATATTCGAAGAATATCTGCAGCACTCGAAAGACATTAAGATTAAGATCTCTTAGTATTTTTGAAGAAAAATAGCTCATATGTAAAAAACGAAAAGACTTTGAATCACTAGTTAACGGTAATTCATTTAAATATGAAATTTAAACTTAACCGAAATAGTTAACACATTGTGGTGTAATCATATTTATTAAAATTTTAAAAGTGATTTAAATCATTCCAATGGCAAATTAAAAAACCATCAGTCGATAGTTAATTTAACGTGTCTATTGGTTAAGCAATTGTTTGTATTAAATGAAACATTTGAATATTGATTTTAATTCGGATTAATATTTCGTTTTAACGGATGGGTATATAGTTTACGTTATTTTAGTTTACGTTATTTTAACTTAGTAGTCATAGATATGGAATTGAAGCCTAAGCCAGGAACGGACCATCTGCATGCATAGTTTCCCTGGAGGAATTCATCTCCCTGTGAGACATTTCTTCTGGTGCCCTGTGATTGTTATGTTGTGCTATGATATGTTTGCAAAGTACTGTATACAGCTGGTTTTCACTATAAGAATATATATATCCGAAGACTGAAGGCCTTGAAGAGATGTAGCTGTATTGGCATATACACATTGAAGAGAATTATTCCTGGGTTGATAATATCATCAATGACGAGGCTATAAGGCAACCTTAAAAGCCAAAACACTTTGTAGAGACCATCAAACTTGGTACGAATTACTCCAATGTCACGAAAAGTAACATATACCGCAAGTGCTTTGGTAGGAATATATTCTTTTGGATACGTATATACTGTAAATTAACCTATGTCTGTTGCACTGGTGGGCAATAAGGTTGCCAATCTTTAAAATAAGACGACACCAAGATAAGAAGAAGTCACATTTTATATAAAATATTTTTATTAATATAAGTTTTTGTTTCTTTTTACTCACTAAATAATCAAATTTACCTATTTAAGTTGTATGAAATAATAAATTACTTAGATAGTTTTATTTGTAAGGGATAAATTTCCTTCAGAGGTTGCAATTTTTTACTATCAACAATAAAGAAATGCGGTTTTTCATTTATGTCGACATCTTAAATCATCGAAACTGCATGCGAAAGTGTTGTTTTTGGCAACATGGAGTGACAACTATAATTTATGATGTCAGGATCACGCAGAGAGAATAATTGCATCGTATATTATGCCAAATAATAAAAATTAATCGGATAAAAGCGTTTCAAATGATGAAGAGTGTTTGCTATAAATAAAATGAAAAAATCTGCTGTAAATTGAATAAAATTCTACTAACAGTAATAAAGACACTAAAACTGAGACTTTAGCTTCCATGAATTTCTGTTTTTATTTCTTATACAAACTTGCGAGAAAAGGTTTTATACCAAGGCTAAGATGTTAGTCTCTAGATATTTGGTTATTCTGTTTTTTACTGGACTTATATGAGAAGAGAAACATTGAAAACACTCATATCCTTTATTCCAGAGCCCATGTACAGATTTAGCTAATCATTCTTCACTTTGTTTCAGTTGCAAAAATGTAGGAAAATCAAACAGAAAAATGTCGATTCTATTCTCCTCTTTTGAAACATAATGTCGTTATGTCATATTGTTTCCACGAATGGAGGATTTCATCAGATGAAATTTATTGTTGCGACTTTTGCCGATCTACCGGTTTCAGATATAATGATAAGATAGTGGATGAGTCTTTAATGATTTCTACGTTAAATAAACAATGTAGAAGTATTAAATAAAAAAGTCATTCATACATAAAGCAAAGAAGGGTTATTTATTTTATAAAGTTTGCTAGATATGTTCAAAATACAATAATTATCATATTGTAAAATCTTACATCGTAATGTAAATGCTATATACGTGTTTATATTACGATATTAGATACACCTTTACTAGTTGTAAATTAATAACTGGATATTTTTTATGGATTTATAGCCCTTAATTTTATCATTATTTAATTCGAGGGACCTAATTAAAAAATGCCGAAGGCATTGCAAAACGTTTTAAATTTTACGTTTATGGTAGTAACACGCGTTATTTATGTGGCAAAAAAGACGTTCGACGGCAAACGGTTTTGAAGTTTTACGTCTCCATAATTGATAGTTTTATAATATACCCTATTTGAAGGCTTTTTGATTTTTTTATTGACTTGTTTTATTGAACAGCAAAGTATCGACTGAGTAATTGAATTGATTTTTGAATACAACTTTGCTTTCAAGCGAATTGTTTCATGCAGAGATATATATTGTTTGGAAAGTATAAATGAATTTCTGTATTGACAAAAAAAATGACTTTTTTCGAGTTGAGGAAAATAAATCTGGGCTTCGGGTCGGGTTCAGATAATAAACGTGATATTAAGACTCGGACTAGGGCCAGTCCATGTCTGAAGATGTCGGATTTGGACGGGGTAATTTTTGAAAGTTTCGGCCCGTGTCTACCTCCGACCTCTAATTTGTAGATATACCGAGAGTTGCACATCCGATGTTTTAAAGAGGCTCTGTGTTAAGTCAGTCTCCCATTTCAAAAAATAAGAGGAAAGAATTATTAGGCCAGGAGAAGATTGGTAGTTGTTCTATGTCCTGTTCCAGTAGTAGGTTGAATAGCAAGTAAATACTTATTGGCCTATGTAAATACACGCAAGGCCTTACAGAATTATTATCAAATCAGTCTTAAGTATGTTTTTTTAAAACTTAATATTATATGGGTGATGAATTAATTGTACTGCTTTACTTTAAGTGGAATTTGTAAGGAATTCAAACAAAAATAATCTGAATATTCAGCCGCTAAAATGTGATTAACGGTCCTGGCTTAGGTATGAGTTGAGGATTTCTAAGGAGAGTCTTGATCCTGCCTGTCTCTGTTTCCAACTAATCTGATTCCGTCGTTTTGGAAAGTCGCTGACGTTCATTTATAACATATATTCAGTGGAGTGTAGGCATAATTTGGGAGAGTGCAAAGATGTTAATGTTAATATTAATTACATATTTAATATTTCATTATTTTCAAACGGTTCACCAATTTCTTTAAAAAAATCCTTATTTCTATTCTGGTTAATGAATATTTAAGATTTATTTAAAATCGTTATATTTTGCTCAGATAATCGAGTTTTAATGTGGCTTCATTTTTAATTTCGGATTAGTATTTATTGATTTGTAAGAGGTCCTTAACATTTCAATTGTACACCATTTAATTTCGTGTATATATAATTTGTTTGAATACCTGTGAATTCTTGTCATTGTTCATGAACCAACTGTTTCATATACCTTGTGTTTGTTAACATATAATTTTATATAAATAGCTCTGTTATGTTTTCATTTTTATCAGATGATAATGCTCGTGATTAGCGAAACCGGTCCTGATCAGTATAAGCACGTGAAAGTAGTACAAAAAATTGTGTTTTATTTAAAAAAAAAAAATAGAGTGCAAAGAGATTGGCGGGAGACGTAGAATCTATGTGGCACCGTGTGGTGACCACAGGCTCTGAATAAGGAGCGGACAAGATCAAATAGAGTGAGAATTTTGATATCATTAAATGTAATAGAAACTCATATTGAATAAATTAGGACACATGTGTATAACTAATCTTTGAAAGGCAAGTTTTTTTCTTTATTCGAACAATTGTTGTGGATTGGTAATCTAATACACATCATCGCTTGTGTGAAATTCATATTTTAATTAGAGCATTCATTACACCGAGAAAGCAACGCTCGCATAAAAAAGTGATTTAACACTTTGCCCCCGGCTCAATTCTCCATTAACGGCAATGAGTCGATCTTCTGCAACGTCCCTGTTTTAGTTAAATTATTAGCCCGGGGACTGCTAATAACGTATGAGGTCTCAATCTAATACGAAGAGTTATTGATATTCTCTATGGCTTAATTATACCTACTTCTTTGTATGCTGGAATTCAAATTAAAATATATGTGAAAATAAGAGACTAAAATATTCAAATAAAGAACCTTCAATTTATGGGGTTGCCATTTATCATTGAAATTTCATTTCGTATCGGTATATTTGTCTGAAATTTATATGTGAATGAATCACGAACATTACATAATATTTAAAATATTGGAACGATCGCATTTGGTAATTCTACTAAAAGTGCAACCGAATAATTAATTAAATATTTTCTTCCTATTTATTTTGATCATTATTAAAATATGTTTTACCCAAAGAATATCTTCTGTCGGCAGAATATTTTAGCAAGAAATTAATTAATCACTTTTAAGGTGTCAACTCTCAATTATTGGTAAAAAGGCATTATATTTTAAAATTAAAACACAATTTGTTGTACTGCTTCATTCATTTATTTGGCGAGTACTTAATTCGATAAACTATATGAGTTTTCAGTAACACTTAAAAAGAATCACGAAGTATTATTGATGGTTAATGTGTATCTATAGCTAGTAACTAAATAATAAAATGTGCATTGATTTAAATAAATCGGTTTGTATTTCAGTTGAGTAGTCAGACATTTAAAAAAGCTTTATTTCGACAGACCGCCTAGCCTACCTTGACATTACTTAACCTAACCTAACTTAAACTATCATCATCTAATCTAACCAGAACCATTATGTACTGGTCGCTTTAATAAATGAGTTTTTAAGTTGGTTATTAAGATGTTTATAAATTTACTATAGATGTATCAATTTAACATGGCCGTTAGTGAGGGTGCCACCGTTTTCTTAAGAATGTTGCCATACTCAACCAGAACTGAAATTTCAGTAAATTATAAAACTGATATTTTAGCGACGGTTATTAAAAGTAGTCAAGATATTTATTTAGCATAAAATGGCAGCTAGAGAAATTTCTTCTAGACTGACAAATCTAATTCCAAATTCGGCAGCAGCCAAGTAATGTTGGTAATGCTATACGTGTCAAATACTTTTTCTCTTAACAGTTTACGTCATATTGAAGAAATAAATTATTTTTCGTTTTCCAATAATAAGTTGTTATTATAATCTTAATCGATATATATATATAAATGAATGAATATATTTTTTTTTTGTCCTCTATGCGATCCTTTACCATTTTTCCGATTTCGATGAAACTTTGCTGAGTGGTTGTGTGCACACCCGTGAAGGTTTCTGAAGAAAAATTTTTAAAATCTAAATTCTAAAAAAAAAAGAATCAAATACGTACAACTAGTGACATCTCTGAACCAGATGGAAAAACAAAAACTATGGAAACAATAACACATATTGTTTGAAAAGTATAAATGAATTACTATATTTAAAACATTTTCGGGCTGATAAAAATAAATCTGGGCTTCGGGTAACAAGTGCGATATTGAGGCTCGGGCCGGGCCTGAAGATGAAGGGCTCAGACCGGGAAATTTTAAGAAATTTCAGTCCGTGAAATCCTCTAATCCTAAAGCACTTCAATTAACAGAATTAAAAGTCAAACCCTTTCTTTCTTTTATTGACATTGCAACGCATACCGGGTACTTACTAGTAAAATATAAAAAAAAATTCCAAACGAAACGCCCTAGAGATAAATCTTTAGAGGAAATTTATTGAAAAGGGTTCATCCACCACTTGCCGAAGATCATAAACATTTTTACGACTCATTTTCACTCTCGTACAATTCGCGTGATACTTCGTTCTCTTTCCACGGTGAATATTCTAAGTAATATTGGCATGAGAGATGAATATAGCAAATATCAGTTGTAGAAAATCATCAGGGCTACCGACATAAATATATTATTTCACTCCTTGGTCCGCTTCGAATACCAAGGTTAGGGGGCTATAATTCGTTGATATAATTTGTGTTTTACACACAAAAAAAATGAATGGTATTGAAATTTTGAATTAATTAAATAATCTCCATCTATCATGGGAGGAAGTGAAAGTTTTCTCGATCATGGGCACCCTACTGTAATTGAAGCAATGTTCTGTCAGATAATTATTTTTTTAAATTTGTGTTTATACCAGTATTTACCGTTATATATGGAAAAAAAATATTGACGAAATTATGTCAGCGCATTTACGACTTCCCACCTCGCATCACAGTTTAGCATGGCAATCAAATTTATTATTTTTAATAACACCTCATTTTTATTATCAAGCAAATAACGAGAATTGATAAAAGAAAATATGAGATTGTAAAATGCCAATCGCTTCTCCCTAATTATGCATAATTTTCTCTCATCTGAGATGTAATTAAAATATTATACAATTGCATATGGGTGCTAACAATAATAACAACCTTTAGTTGATAATACGCCCACCAAAATACTGAAAGTACCACAAGCAAGAAGTGAAATTGAAATCTACTGATACACCTATATTCTATATATATAAAATGAATGTTTGTTTATTTGTCTTTTATGCGTTCCTTTATTATTCATTCAATTTCGATGAAAATTTTGTGAGTTGTTGTGCGCACACCCTTAAAGGTTGCTGAATAAAAAAATCCAAAGTCAAAAAAATAAAATCTAAAAAAAGAATGAAATAGTACATACAGTGACATCTCGGAAAAACCTTCTGAATTATTCATGTACGCATCAGATAGAAAAACAAAAAATATTATTTATCTAAAATAGATGGCTGCATGGTTCCGGACGGGTAATGAAAATTCAGATTCGGGCTCGGGCCGGGCCCGGGTAAGGAATTCAAATTTATGAAAAATATTTCCTACTATGTTCGGGTTACGAATCAGTCATAAGTCAATCGTATTCATAACTTAAATAATTTATTTCACATGTGCTATGAATATCGTTGGAAATATGGAAACAATAACATAAATTGTTTGAAAAGTATAATTGAATTACTATATTAAAAAAAAGTGGGCTGAGAGAAATAAATCCGAGCTTAGGGTCGGGCTCGGATAACAAGTGCGATATTGAGACTCGAGCTATGCCGGGCCGGGCTTGAGGATAACGGGCTTAGATCGGGTAATTTTATGAACTTTCGACCCGTGCAGACCGCTAATCCAAAAGCACTTCAATGTACCGAATTAAAACACAAACCCTTTCTTTCTTTGAGTGGCATTGCAACGCATGCCGGGTACTCACTATCTAATTATAAAATACGTGTGAACTAAGGCATTAAATCGCGGATTCTTTTTACGATCTCGGGATTTCGGGATTCAGAATTTCTCAATCCCAGTATCCCGGGATTGGTCATTAAGTGTAATTTCATGTGTTAATTTGTACATTTAAAATTTTATTTGTGTTCATCATTGCTTGAATTGAAATGTATATATGACTTGAATCGAAATATAAAATCAGACAGCCATTTACGAAAAAACAGAAACATATTTAAAAAAAATGAATGATGTACATAAACAAACTGATGTACACGTTGTAGTTAATCAGAAAGTTTTGATTTGATATATGAGCTATATTTTAGCATTTATAGTGAATCCCAAATACCCGGGATTGTCTGAATATCAATCCTCGGATTACGGGATTGAATAATTGACCGAGATCCCGGGATCGGAAGCCTTAATGTTGACATTTAATCATATTCCATCAATTATTTGACATCTTTTGTATTCCAATCAATGAAAAAATATTAATTCATTTCTACCACCAATCCCAGTGTATGGAAAAACAACATATTTCTAATATTTTTTCGATTATTCATTTAGATCATTGTATATTAATTATAAATTACTCAGCTTTACAACATCTTGATATATTTAAATTTTGTAATGTAATACTGAAGGGCATTGCGTATTAAAGTTATATAAAAGTTATTAAGTTGACAATATAAAGCTCGCAATCTCCCAGTTGCGAAAAACCATCGCAAGAAGTAGGTACATAATATATCATATTTGACTCACATTGTAAAATAAACGATAAAGTTCCGAAATAGGAATGGGAACTTCAGCCAGACAATATAACTAAAATTTTAACATTGTATAATGATATTATTGTGAACAAATAACGTATGGGTTACTCTGAAAAGTTTGAAAGGAGTATATAATAATACCCTAATATTTAAATTACTGTTAACCAGACATGCTGGATATTTTTACATATATGAAGATTGACGAAGCGAAGTTTTGCAAAAAAAATCAAATTAGAATATTATATTTTAACTTTTTTAAATTTAAAATTTGGTCAACAGGGGTCAGACAAGGCTGTGTTCTGGCTCCGTTTCTTTTCATAATAATCTTCGACTTCATCCTGAGGAAGTCAATTCCACCCGACCGAGGTGTGGTCGTTGCCCCCAATCTGAGGCTATGTGACCTCGAGTATGCTGACGACGCTGTCATATTTGACAAATCTGTATTCAGGAAACAATGGACAGGCTGCAGAGCAACTCGTATCGCATTGGCCTCAAAGTCAATGCGAGTAAAACCAATGTGCTCTACAACAGTTTCTGTCCAGACCCAGACTACCCTCTGACGAGCGCGGGGCAAGACATTGAGTCGACAGCTTCAGGTACTTGGGGGTACACATCACGGAAGATGGCAATCCGCGTAAAGAGCTCGAAATCCGATTAGGGATATCTGGAGCGAACTCTAACTTAATGCGGAAAGTCTGGGACTCACGGTTGAACTCGGTCAGAACCAAGTGCCACTTATTCAACGCATGTATTCTGACGTTGCTGGTTTACAGGCACAGGGTAACCGTATATTGTGCTTTGAACACAGATGTTTGCAGCGAATACTAGGGGTACGGTGGTTTGATTTTGTCAGGAACTCAGAGGTAAAAGAGCGGACGGACCAGCCTCTTATTACGTCCAAAATAAAAAAGCGACGATGGACCTGGCTTGGACACGTGCTGCGGATGCCCCAGGAGAGCTTGAATCTTGCCTGTTTCTTCTACCAACCAGATTGATTTCGTTGCCCTGGAAGGCCGCTGATGACCATCCATAAGATGTATTTGTCGGAGCTACGGGACGCTTTATGAAGCAGTGAAACTGATGGGGGACAGAGGATTTTGGAGGAACCGCGTGATGGCCATATATTCCGAATATGGTTTAAAAAAATATTTGATAAAACTCAACGTCTTTTTTGGGCCGGATTTATATCACGCATAGATAAGAGGAAGCCCACAAAACGCTGCACATTTTGTACTCCTGAGGGACGACACTGGTAGACCGCGATTCTGGATAGAGGCTTTCACAGGGCTTAAGAGCGCTGGAGATTGGCGATTGGCGTAGGAAGGCGGAGGAGCGAGCGGAGTGGAGAAGGCGGTCAAGGTTCACAATGGATTGTAGAGCCGAAAAAGGGGAAGAATATTTTAACATATATTAAAAAATAATCCGCAAATCTGAAAACGGTTCGTTCCTATAATAGTATGAATAGCGCATAACAAATTGTCGATTTTTCTGAATCAAAGCATTTACAGACAAATTTGTCATACTTTGGTATTGAGTAAAGAATAGTACCAATGGCAGAATAGTTTTAACATTTCGCCACCGTTTGATGCTTCGTCCGTTGGTATTGGACTTTTATTACTTTTTTAAATTTGGAAATTTACCATTTTGAATCTAGTCGAATCTAAATAGAGCATTTCATCAGAATGCGGATAACTGAATTTTTTGTAAGTACTACTTCCACCTGTTTATAATGATCAGGACCGGTTTCGCTCATTTCAAGAATTATCAACTGATAAAAATAAAATTATAACAGAGCTATTTATACAAAATTGAATGTCAACAATTACATGTAATATAAAATAGTTAAGAACTATGACAAGAAATTATAGGTGGTCAAAAAAATTATATATATACGAAATTAAATAGTCTACAATTAAAATTCTCACTAAATATTAATTACATACTTAATATTTGATTTTTTTTAAATGGTTGACTATTTTTTTTTCTTATAATTTTCCTGATTCACTATTGCTTATTGCATTAGTAATGTCATTAAATTTTTTTGCTCAGCTAATGGACTTTTAATGTAGCTAAATTTGTGTTTTCAGATTAGTATTTATTGATTTGTAGAGGTCCATAACATTTCAATTGTAGACGCTTTTATTTGATTTATTTTATGTTAGTATTTTCTTGTCTTAGTTCATGAACCATCAGTTTTATATACCTTCATTTTTACTCTCAATTTTATATAAATAAGCCTGTTATGTTTGTATTTTTATCAGTTGATAATGCTCGTGATGAGCGAAACCGGTCCTGATCATTATAAATATGTGGAAGTAGTACAAATGAATTGTATTTTAATTTTTTGTAAATAAATTTCTTTCATAGTTTGTATAGACGAAGAGCCTATACTTGAATTGAGATGTTTAATTTAAGCATAAACTTTCTTTCCAGCCAGTACTTACTGACAAGAAAAGCAATGAGTCGATCAAACTTTAATCAAAATACGTACATAAATTACTAGTTAGTAATTGGTCAAAAGAGGTGAGTTTTACACTTAACCTGTCGAGTAAAATGAGTTTGGCCGTGCATCTAATTAAAGTCGTTTGACAAGCCTACACATTTCAAGACCTGGCTACCCTGCAGTGAGTATTTAACTATTCTCTAGTAAGTACTAACTAGTAACACCTTATAAAATAACTGTATGGAATAGTCAATCAAGAGTCGCATTATATATCAGAAATATTAAATGTTGATCAATAAACATGGCCTGTAAAGGGTAAATTCTTCTAGGAATGGTGTGCTAAAATAGTGCGTAGTCACCGTCCAATTTATATTGATCCTTCCCCCATTTCTCCTAAATAGTTCTTTTTAAAAATTTCAAAAGATCAAATTTATCACGTTACGTAGAATTGGCAGTAAATTTTTCCATAATCACTAAGAAATTGGTTTTGCTAATTGTTTCACTAGCATTTTTACTCCCGGATACGAATATATTATAATATAATCTTAATGAGAACCGTTTGAAGAATTGCTGGAGTGCGCTTCGACCCTCATTGAATTATTGCAGTTAGCGAAGTCTTATTATATAAAATATAAAATTGAAAACTTAGTTATTCCACTGACTGTGTAGTAAGCACACATTACATTTAGTAATGTAACGCGTTTCGCTTTATTAAGAAGCATGTTCAGACTAACTATGCCGTAAAGTTATTTATTACAGTTAGTAACAAATTTTAATTTTCCACAAAGTTACTGCCGAATCGATCGAAAATATTGAAGTCCTATCACATCTAACTTTTTCACAGCAGCTCCATCGTTAGACATATGTAATGTTGAAGTAGTTATTAATGTTAAATAATATTTTCGATGGATTCGGTGGATTTGACGGTTGGTTACCTTGTAAAAAAGTATTTCCGAACATTGTTTTTTTGCATTGGTGCGTGACAATTTAGATTTTTAGAGATGCATCTTCACAGTGAATTTGAATTCATTCTTTTTTCAAAGTTAAGATAAAACAATGAATGTATAGAATTATTTTAATATTAAGTTTTAATATTAAAATCCAAAACGATGAAGAAGCTGTATAACATATTATACAAATCAACTTAACTCAGGGTGTTAAGTCAAATTTGGTGTCTCTCATTAATATATTTTCCGTATATTTAATATACTAACCATTAATATCCCTGCTTACCTTATTCTGTTTAAATAATTATGGTATCTTGGAAACTCTTCACGAGTCTGTGTTTATACTATCACCGGTCACAATTAATTAACGAAGACAGTGTTCTTGGACACGATAATAGGGCTAATATAACAGTAACTATCAGCAGGGGTGTCCTCAGGCTCCATCGCTATTGGGAACGTAGCCCCAATAATGTTTTTCTATGTATAAGAATATTGTATAGATTTCGCATTCAATGTCACCTTTCAGTATTTTTAAGCGATGCTTGCTTCTAGTGTACATAATATAGTTGGCTTAGTTGTAAAAGACTAGATTATACTGTTTATTATATTATAAACCTTTTGAATTTGATTCAATGTTGATGATTTAGTAATGATGGGCAAAACTGGTATTTTTTTCCAAATCGAATCGAACGATTTTTTATTTCAAGAAAGTTTATAACATCAAATAAGATATAAAGGGTTATATCAAATGCACAAAGTTCATATGAAAATTAAATAATCAATTTAAACGAATTTCCTGTTGGGTATCGAACCTCAGAACGAAGAACGGAAGCAGATATAGTTTTCGTTAATATACTTTTTGCTAATTTCGGTTGTTATTCAGATTTTAAGATTTCATTGGATTGATCCATTAGAAGAAGCAAAAATAAATGAGATGTTTTAATTTTATCCCAACGACGTTTTTTTCGATCGATGGGTACACCACTGACTAAAAGGTTTAAAAAAATTGAAAGCCGCTAGAAGATTGGAAGTTATGTTGACAAGCATTTAGCTGACCATCAAAATGTCTTATTTTTCACCCTTGTTTTTGATAAATGTATTATTATAATTACTATAGTCATAATTTAAAAATAAAAATAAAATACAGTTTGAAAACAATAATAAAATTTACTCTGATAGGTTTTTAATATTGTTGTATTTATCTGCATAATATATCGTACATAAAATAAATAGTTTGAAAAAATCCGTTGGCATATTGGTTACTTACGTTCTTAATGTGATTGTATTAAAATTATATTATTTATTTAGTAATTTTAATGTGGAATTAAAGTATAACAATACAATTTTATTACTATTGTGTAATTGAAAGAACTCAGCTTTCCCCTAGTTAGCGGGGTATTGCATATTATAATCATAAATCTAGTCATAGATCTTTGATGAGAGATAAATTCGATGGCATAATGAGATAACTTTGACTGGGTTACACATGTATTTTTTTAATATTTTTGCATATAAAGTATATTTCATAATATTTACCGTACCGTGCCGGTCGTAAATAACAGATTATTTTACAATAAATTCAAAAAGGTGCAAGGGAATTTTATTTCTACAAATATCATGTACAAACGATTATATCGAGAGATGGGACTACAGAAACAGAGTGGAATATTAAATATACAGATTATAAATCAAGTTTTCTACTTTTAAATGTATCTGTCTACCTAACTCATTGTACATAGCTCATTTATGTTGTTATGATCCGGAAAATTTTTTGCTGACACGTGTAATACATCTTTGAATTCAGAATTAAGCCTTCTGTCATTTATTTACCTTACATCAGTACTTTTCGACCGGGGAGGCACCCCGTATTGTAAAATTTTGTAACAAAAAGTAATTTTCATACCATAATATCTACAAATAAATAAAACTTCATATCGTAACATAATAGTAGAAATTCAGCGAATGAATATTTATTTTACTCATTTACAAAATATGCTTTTGGAGGCACCATTTTAGAACAGAAAATTTCGTATGTAATAAACAAATAAAAATAATCTCAGGATAATCATGAAGCCTCAATGTCGACGCAGAAAGAAAAAATTGTGTTTTTGACATATTTCAAGAACAAGCCTGCGGGACTCTACTGTATTAAATATTAAATATAGTACACAATTTTCAAGAAATTGTATTTATACATAAAATTTTTGCGCCTGTGGCGCTATGTTCTGTGCCATGATGGTTTAATATTTAAAATAAACAGTAATTAATTTTAAAAATACCCTTAATCCAACACAATCTTTTTCGGAGGAACAATAGTGGGGGGACGGCAAAACTCCTAGCCACGCAACAAAATCTAGTTTTAATTCTGTTAATTATGTTTTTTATTTTATTAAGTTTTTATTATTTAAAATGTGCCTATATTATATATCGATGAAAAAAATTAAAGGTAGAGTGGCGCTGAACAAAAATATTTTCAAAGTAAATTGAAGAAAAGACAAAACTGCAGATATTTATATCGCAAGTTGGTTCATTTAAAAATACTTTTAATAGATTTGAAATGTGACATTAACATTACCTTGAGTATGGTGATAACGCTGAAATAAGTGTAATATTGTGGCGTTATATCTTTGACATTTTATCACATATATATATATATATATATATATATATATATATATATATGAAAAAGGTATCATATTGCTTACTATTGTAAAAAAATATTGGCTAAGCAAAACCAGCTTTAAAATATAAATGAAACGTGGGATATGTTTCATAAATACTTTTTCATTAAATTAAAAAAAAATACCTCTCTTATGTTGGTTGTAAAGTATATAACTACAAATTACAAGCAACGTAATATAACCAAATCGAGCGATCAAAAATGGTAATTTTTTATATTAGCTCTGTTATATAATAGTAATCGATATTAAAACCTATATTCACTATTTTACTAGCCATTAATCGTTGATAAATAGTTGCAGGTGATGGCATATAGACGTAACACACCTCAACACATTTTCCTCGTAAGACTTGACTGATTTATGGTTTAATCAAAATTGATGATCTCCTGATCTGACATTGGACAAGAAAGTGTGAATAGCGTCAGACAATCCGTGACCAAATTCCTGATTACAATCTTCGAAGTTATGACCTACAAAAGGTTTTGATGTTTCGTATAGTAACAGGTCAAGGATACCATACGCAGGTTACAGTTATATTTTATAAGATTATATCGTTTTGTATAAGGATGTATAAATATTCAAATCCTTTTATCGCTATTCACGATCAGATTTATAGGGAACAAAACCATTTTTTTGTCATTTGAAATAGTCAGTTGTAATAGATCAACGCACAACAGGTATATTGTATTTACCATCAAGAAATAATGTTCAACAGGTATACAATGATTATTTACACACCTCCGGCAAAAGCAGACGAGCCAGTTGTTGTCGGTTTTTAGATTTAACGAACAATATGTCCATAAATTTTTCTTCAATAAAAAAGTGTTCATAGTATTTAAACATTTTTTTATAAAACTGCCTTACGAAATTCCCTGGGGACATTCCCTATTCCCTATTCAACGTTATACCCACCACCTACCCGCTGCGGCTTGACATCTTTACAAGATGTTAAGACCCAAACCTAGTCCACGGGCAGGGTCGAGTTTGGATGGATTTTGGATACACAATATTTTTTGTTTCCGTCTGGTGCGTACACGAATAAATGAAGAGGTCGTTCCGAGATATCGCTGTTTGTACGTAGTTGATTCTATTTTTTAGATGTTAGATTTTATTTTTTTTCTTCAAAAACCTTCACGGATGTGCGCATAGCAACTCACCAAAGTTTCATCGAAATCGGATGAATGGTAAAGGGGCGCATAGAGGACAAACAAACAAACATTCATTTTTATATAATATATAGATTGCCCAAGTTATTTGAATTTTTTTACGTCACTCTCATTTTAACTTTTATTTTTGTAAATAAATACGTTTTTCATCATCATGTCTATTTACAAGAGATCTGAGGTAGGAGAAAATTTTAACCATGTCAAACATGTAAGTATACCGATATCTAATTTTGGTAAGATTTTCGTTGGTGATATTTTTTTAGACTGTGTACATAACCTATCAAGTGTTTAAATAATTACAGAAAGCTATGGGATATTTTACTCATTAGATATTAAACAATATTGTATGCCATACATGGTATCATATTAACTGATTCTGCCTGTAAAAGTTATCTACGCATTCAAATAAAGATGATACCTGACATGCAATAAATATAGTTTTAGTTGAAAAGTTGATATGTAAATTTTTATGAATTGACTTAAGCAAGTTGTGTATACCTAATAAATATGAATAAAATTTTCTTGCGCATGATAAACACAAGCTATTGAAGGACTTAAGTTCCATAATGGCTAATCAACGTCACAAGTGACAGTCGTATATTGATAGACGTTGCGGTAGCCCTTGGCACGAATTTATATCTAAGATAAACGATAATTATTGGTTGCAGGTTGTAACTTTCATTTGAATACATGTATATATTTAATTGCCTATTAAGAATAATCAGGTAAGTGACCTAAGTGATTTAATATCTTTTCGCAACTTGTATCTTACAGTTTTAACAGCTTCAATACGTTATTGGTCAAAATGTTTTTAAGTTGATTAATATTCCCACGAAACTTCGCCAAATTTTATTTGATACTAAAATTTCTGTATACTACGTTAAAAAATTGTCGTCTTCTTTCTTCAACGCTAAATTGTTTCATCCGCTTCTAAGAATCCCAATATTCCGACAGCATATATTCAGTTTTAAATTCATATTTTTCTCAGGCTAGGCTCGAAATTGTATATTTGTTTTCTGAGTGGCCGGATAAAATTCTTTCTGGTTTATGGTACTATAATCATAATAATCAACTTCTGTTCGTCGATTACAATTTACTGTTAGATTTTCACACTTTCACTTTTTTATAATCAAGATAAATAAATGATTATTTATGTTAAATTGATTGATCGATTAGTTTGGAAGTATTGGATAAAGTTAATTTGAACGTTCCATTCTACTGAGCAGTTCTTCTTGTAGTATGCTTTTCACTGAATGTTAGATGTTATAATTCCTGTTCTTCGGATAGAATGTATATTTAAAAGTCAAAAAAATACACATATCTCCAAATTACTGTTTATGATGGTTGCCATCGATCATGATTTTTAACAAAAAAAATTAACTGCTTAGTATAAGTTCATAAATTAAGTTTCTTATACTTTTTCAAATGAACAATAAAAATTATGGTGATCTTACTAAAATTAACCTTCCAAAGCAAAATCATACAAAATTCACGACTGATGAGTTCTTTAATGGTGACTTTCCGTACAACAATACATTATGTGTGCATTTGTAATATGATTTAAAAAAAATCGTATTTCTCATATTAACTTATTTAAGCAAAATTTTTCATTATACACTACCTGATGTAATAAAATATGCACCATGGGCTAGTGTGGATCCGCCGTCTGCATCAGCTCCTGTTCAGCAATGAGGTATATCTTACTAAATCAAGTTAGGTCAGCCACATCATCCTGCCAGTGTACGTTGAGTCTACTTCGTCTCCTGCAGGACTTCAATAGAATACTAGACAGGAATCTTCTCGCTGACTCCTGGTTCTTCTGCTGTAGATGGTTCATCCAACGGAATATTCCGACTTCTATTATAACGAACTATTGAGAGCCTGCGGCATTCTAGGACCGTCAAGTGCGGCATTTTGACTAAATTCAAATGTTTCATTACATACCTTTCATTTATTTATTAAATGATCTGATTTTTAGGTATTGTATATCCAATTGAAGTTTTTTGAATACAACCTTACGACATGATAATTTGTCCCACCCTGTTCCTTGCAGTGAAGCATTAATCGTGATTTCATACATGCTATAACTGCATTTGATTATTTTTCAATGATAATATCGTTAGCCAAAGCAAGTGATTAAGTTTTGTAAAAAAATATGTAATACGTTTGAAACCACAGTTAAGGTGTCATTGCTCAGAATATGCCGTTTGACTTTGGCTGTATTTTTACTTCTGACGGCAATATATTATTGCATATGGAAAATTTTGACGAGTGAAGAATAAAATGATCATGCATAATTAGAAATTTTAAAACTACTGATCATCCATCAATGCCATGTTTTATAATGACGATTATCACAGTTGGCACCCATTCTTTTAAAATGTTTGTGGATTTATTTATCCCTAAAAAGCAGGGAAAGAAAGCCCTCTTTGAGAGTAAGATACGTAGTTAAAAAATCGTGACTGAATTTTCACGTTTCTCTGTAAGGGGATCTACATAAATGAGCTTAAAGTGTAATTTGCTGAATCTCTTTGTTGAAACAATGCGCCTGAGAAAAGAAAACAATTTAGTGGTATTGTAGAAGTGCGGAGGGAGATTTGGAATTGTAGTGAGACGGAAGCAGAAGCCATTATCACACGACGTTGTACATACATTAAATGCAGGGTTGTCACAATACATATAGCCAGTGGCGCACACATTTTAAAGGCAGTGCGAACATTTCAATATTGGAAAGTAAATGACAGTAGCATACGGTAGATAATTTTATACCGATAAAGTAACAATTTTCTTAACCCATTGACCCCTAATAGCAGCAAACTGACGAGGGTGCTAGTCTTCTTTAATAGACATCATTCATATTGATTTGTATTTTTTATAAAATAAATAAAATTAAAATATCTTAATAAACACACTTTCAATAAAAGTGTAGTTTTCACTAAGTCAAATAAATAAATAAAACTGACTAAAAATAGTTTTTCGAAAAAAATTCTGCTTTAAATTAGTAAGAAAAAATATAATTTTAACTTCAATTTGAGGTGTTATGTATTAATTATATTTGTGTATCATGTGTTTTTATTCAAAGAAAATTTAACTTTTATAAGTATCTTGTGTATTCATTTGTCACCCACTGTATATTTATGTGTCGTTAAATGAAAAATAACTTATATTCGGAAAGTCAAAAGAAAAACAAACCCAAAACACCTAAGATCTCGTACAAGACTGATGGATAGTGTTGAGTTCAATCTAAAGATCTTGTGAGTCTAAAGCAGGATGAAGTCTGCTCTGGATAGAGTGAGTTGGATCACCAAGCAATGGATTGTTATGTTCGTTGAAATAGACATTCTTATTTTCTGCTTTTAAATATGGAATAAATACGATATACGACATATTGGCGCTTTTTTTTTGGGTACCATGACGCTTGGGGTGTCATTACAATCATTCAAAATAATAATATAAATTAAAACACTTTTTCAACATAGAATTATCATTTTTTGTGAGAAAATGAACTACTTTTTTTTTTTTTTAATAAAACAATTCGTTTGTACTACTTCCACATATGTATAATGATCAGGACCGGTTTCGCTCATCACGAGCATTATCAACTGAGTTGAGTTTCATCAGTTGATAATGCTCGTGATGAGCGAAACCGGTCCTGATCATTATAAATATGTGGAAGTAGTACAAACGAATTGTGTTTTATTTTTTAAAATATAATGTCTTTCCACCAAGAATTGACAGTTTACACCTTAAAAGTAAAATGAATTACATTATTATGAACAGTCAATAATCATTTGGAGATACAATATAAACTCATAAAAATCAGAAATATTTATATTCACTTCAATAAATCAATTGTCAAACATTAAAATAACTAATCAACGTCAAAATGCAGAAGTAAATAATTTATATACTTCACTATATCTGTATTTCTTGTTGCCAACCATAAACAAAAGTCATCAGTGAAATTATTTGAAAAGTGTTTGCTGTCAGTCGCTGCCAAAATCTGCCTACAAAAATACACTCTTCCGCCTTGCAGCAAAAATAATATTAACTTGTCCTTAGCAAGTACACGGTATGTACGTACTCAAATAAATTACACCAAGCACAACATTTTTGTTGAGGAATTATGTATATGAGAAACCGACTAATGAATTCACTAAAGTGCTACACATCTCGGCAAAGAGGCAGAATCTAACGATTTTAATCTAAAATAATTTCATTTTTACAATTTTTATCAGTGAACACATAAATAATTTGTCATCAACTCTTCGCGCTTCCAAAATTTAAACTTAAGTTAATGAAACTATTATCAAGAAGTCTACTTAAATTCAAATCATTATTTTGTTTTATAAATATGATAAGCAAAAAGCAAAATATGTATTAAGTTTACAACCTGTAAGTTGTCAAAATCGCAGTTATATATTACTTATATATATTTATGTAACTATAGTAAGTCATCGATTATTTATCAAGAATGAATGTATTTATGATAAGAATGAAATTGCCAAGAAAGACATGTGATGAAAAAAAATTGTATCTGTTTTTAACGTGTGAAAATAGCTTTCAGTATAATGTATTTAGAAATCAAAATATGCTCCAAAAATTACTTTATATTTCACTAATATAACTGAATTTCGTGTTAGTATTTAATAAACCCAAGTTGTTCAAATTAGTTGTGTCAAAATTGTTTTATCAGTAGATTCACGTACAATAAACTTTGGTAAACTAGATATATTATATACAAATGATCTGAAAAAAAAACCTTGCATCTCTAGTAAATAATACGAAATAAGTATGCAAGCATGCTCGAAACTAGTTTCTTAAATTGAAACACTTACATTTACAGTCAGTTCGAGTCCATTCGTGAGCTCGAATGCCTGAAGATGCCGAAAGGCGAAACCCGGGTCGTTAGTGACAAAATACATGGAAGTGTACAAAATCTCAATAATCCAAACTTACATTTACGTTAATATGGCGTTAAAAAAATAATTAATC
Source organism: Himalopsyche phryganea (assembly GCA_022494535.1). Classification (NCBI taxonomy): domain Eukaryota; kingdom Metazoa; phylum Arthropoda; class Insecta; order Trichoptera; family Rhyacophilidae; genus Himalopsyche; species Himalopsyche phryganea. The sequence goes on along the minus strand of JAGVSL010000080.1, from coordinate 382,777 downwards.
TTGTACCCTCTTTGTAATTATTTTGTCAAATATTGACATCGAAAGAATCACTATTAATACCATATATAACATACAATTGCTTTACTGCAGTTGAATATATGAAATTTTGCTTCCGACCATAAAGGAAACCGCAGTGTAGACCTAACACCATTACGCATGGCAGTCAGCATAAGAAAACTTTTTTTAAGGGAGATAGTGGGGTTATCATAGCATTGTGCTAAAAGTCATGACCCATAAATGCATCAAAGAACGGTCGATTAAACTAGACATATTGCCACCCCGTTGCAGAGCGTACGCGGGGCGGTAATTTTGTGGCTGAAGACACAGAAAAAAAACAAAAAGATGTACATACAATATAAAAATATTATTAAATATAACCAGCGGCGTTCTTGTAGCCTCAGTAGGGAAACGGTTTGTGGTACACAAATTTGACAGCTATTAGTAAGTAAGTATATTAATAAGTATATTCGAATGGATCACTAGGTTTCTATGGAGAAACGGTAGTGAGGCAGTCACTCAACCTCCTGTTAGATTAAAGTCTGTTTAGAAGAATAAAGGTATGAGAGCTGGTAAGTCGTCTATTAATCTAGGGCGTGTTTGTAATGTCTTCTTCTTGAGTGACTTTGCTTGAATATTAAAATTGGCAAACTGCTGTAATAACTGATTAAATATTTTTCGTTTTGATTTTAACATATTTATATGTCAATATTGAAATAGAAATCTACATATTTGAGAAATGAAACGTTATATTTTTAGACATAAAATATACACTTTCGAATATATTTTGTGTACACATATATCAGTTGTCACTTTTAAATTGTTTTTAAAATAATTTTATTTTGGAGCAATGTGTTCGCTATTCTTCTTCTTCTTCCATATTCACTCCCTAATTGGAGCATACGGCGTCTCCATGAATCCCTGTCACTTGCCAATCGTTTTAGTTTTAGTCCTTCACCTCCGCAGAGTACATCCTATGGGTCTTTCAGGACGCCGGAATACCACAGATCGGAAGAAGAGGCAAGCAGAATTGAAGCTTTCCGGAGGCATCCGCAGCACGTGAACCAGCCAGTACCAACCAGGTTGTTGCCCGGTCACTTCTCTAATTTCCGAATTCCTCACTCGTTATAGGAACAGAATATTTTACAGATTTAGAAATTTACTCCAACAGTAATCAAACAAAGCAATGCATGTAATGATAATATTAACGTTATTAAATGATACTGTTAATCTGCATATTAAAAATAAGTGAAGTATGCAAATACAGAGCAGAACATTTAATTAATGAACCGTACGTCAAAGCTATAATATTGCCTCGGTTTTAATGGCTGCAGTTACCAAAGATGTACAAAATGTTATTATTAATATGTAAATTAATTTGTCGTTTAGTTTGACTAAATTATACATTATTTCTTACGCTCTCGGAAACTTTGTGATAACTTAAAAGTGTTCAAAGTGGTCGCCCTTGTAAAGCTATTATTTTCTATTTTCTAACTCAAAGCTTATCAGTTTTTTTCTCAATGATTTCGCGTACATATACTATTTCATTAAAGTCTCTTATGCTGACATGCAGTGTTTAACCTTCGTGTGATAGAGTTTTGAATTTTAGGGAAGTTTAAGATGGGGGACATGCATGCAGATCTAGTTAATATTTCAAAATAAAACTCAATAAAAAATATAATATAAGTGTATTAATATTATATATGAACGATGTTTTGGCCAATTAACGTAACCGTCAAAATTGAAATTGTTCAGGAGAGAGTAAAAACTGTCTTTATCGAAAACATTATATGGTGAGTTGCGTTATGAGTCTTTGAAATGCACTCCTGTAAAATTGTTTGCAGATTCAAGGTTATACGCAAGGAGTGTCGATATAATAGTGGCTTACATCAAGTGGACGGGTCAAAATGTAAAAGGATGCTTCGCTTTCGAAAGTGGTGAATTTATTTTTCTAATTTCTGTGGCGCAGTTGGTAGCGTCGCTGGCTACGGTTACGGATGTCTCGGGTTCAATTCCCGATGCGGACGGTTTTCATTCATTGACCTTTCAATCGATTTATGGATTTCTCTTCGTAGTCTGAGTCCTCCCTTCCACCTATCCCATCCTCACGGGTAGTAGCGAGAGCGATTAGTCCTGTCCTAGCCCTATCCTTCTATCCCTACTCTCTTTGAAAAAAAAAGAGAGGTTGAGCAAACCTCCATTAGGAGACCATATGCTTCACATTGGGAGCGGACATGGAAAAAAAATTTACATCGCTTGGCCGAGACCTGCTCTGTCGTCTGCATCCAATCGTTAACTCGTCTTCGTATTTTTTGAGGGCTAAATCAATTGGCCAAAACACAGTCGATATGGTCATTACTTTATGTACAGAAGACATATTTCAATTTAACCATTTATTTTTGCGTAGAAATTAGCCATACAACTATTTAAAAAAAACTTTTTAAATCACACAATACAAAATTTGGTTAATCTTGAAAAAATTAAGTATATTCTATTTATTCTGAAGCTGAGTTTTGAACCGTTTGTAGAGCTTATTTTTGTATGAATTTTGACACAAAATATAAATGACAGTGACGTAGTCAAATTTTTTCCCCCTTTCCCCAATAAATCCCCGCGCTACAAACATACATTGTTTAAAGGCCATCAATCATATTATGTTGCCTTAGCCTACCTCTTTTTTTTCAAAATGGTGGGAGCAATTAGTCAACGAACATTAATTAAATACAAAATAATTTTAAAATTTAGTCACCACAAACATCGAACATCACATTCAAACACAAATCTATACTTTGATTAACAAAACAATGATACTGTTTGTACTGCGAACGTAACCAGGTCCTGCAGGTTCGATATTTCTCTTTTAGACTTTCAATTATCATAGGATTCGAGTCAGTTGCTGGTTAAAAATAGTGCCGTCGTCTATATGTCCATATACCTTAATTATTGTTTAACTTTCTGTATTTATTTTGCTATTGCTATATTTTGAATCATTTTAATAAGGCATTGAATTTAAATTTGTTTCAGATGTAGGTTCAGGTGTTGGTAGGCATTGTATAATTTTAAATTTATTTTGAAATTGATCCAACGACCAATTGAACCAATATTTCGTGATTGCTCTCTTGGTACCAAATAGTATGGTATACCAGGACAGGAAGAAGAGAACAAAATACCTCAAATCCTAGAAATTCTCCCTATAAAATACGGTCATATTTTCAAAAAAATGAAATTTTTTGTGGATTTCGATTTGTATTTATCACCATTGAACAAGAAGACTACTGCGGTAACAAGCAGTTTATACTTTTACTTACTAATTTGAATTTTTGAGATTTTGCACATTTCCATGTATTTCGTGACTAACGAACCGGACTTAGAGCACACGAATGAACTCAAACTGACAGTTCAGTTCGACAAAAATGTACATGGAAATGTACAAAGTCTCAACAATTCAAATTTGATATTGAAATTCCACGCAGCATCCTCAGTCGATATCTTAAATTATATAATTTTTCTGACTAGATACATTTTATAATTTTAATTAAATTATTATGTACTCGGTCACTAATTAATACATATATTGTCAACAGAGTATTATAAAAAGAATCCTCTAATCTTCCTCGCCATGTCTATTTATTTAATCATATACAATATCAATCAATTATTCAAAATAGATTCATTTATACAAACATTTTATGTACACTCCCTGGAAATTCACCTCAAAACAATTATTCATCCCCAAGAAATTTCATTATCTCATTAAACGTGCGCCTTTAAAAGGCAAAGCTTTTTTTAAATTTCAAGACGAGTTTAAATAATATTTCTATTGAAGAGAATAATTGTGATCTATGGATTGAAGACGGAACAAAATGTATTTACTGTAAATTAACCTTGATCAGCAGTACGCACAACAAGAGTAATCTTAAAAAACGAATATCCATAAACCGTAAGACGCCTATATTTTCTAGAATTGTGATAATGTTTATAAAGTAAAAGCAGTATAGAGGCGCCATGCGACTCAAATTATTCGCCAAGTTTCTAGCCACTAAAATTGTCTGGTATTTAACGATGCCAAAGTATTGTGATATTGAGTGGAAACTAGTTAGCGGGTCTTACAAACAGACAACTATTATGAGGGCTCGAATGAACTTTTGGCAGGGTGGCTGCGACGTCTGGAGACACTTATTAAAAACTGCGGTTAGGGTTGCTTGATTAGTTATTGTGTTAATGAGCATATCATGAACAGTGGCGAAGCTTTTTCCCATATACCAGGGACTGTGTTGCTTCCGAGAGTAAACTTTGAATACTAATTTTTCGATTACTTCATATTAAAAACTGTTTAAACATATTTAAAATACATGCCTATTTTCCATCTGCTCTCTGCTATACGAACTGCTTGTTACGGGAGTAGTCCTTTTTGTGAAATGGAAGGTTATATTAATCGAAACAAATAAAATTTTCATTTTTTGAAAACATCACACTGACAGTTTCTATGATTTGGGATATCTTGCTATCTTCCTCCTGCCCTGGATGCGTTGGATTAAGTTGCGTAGAAGTTCAAAATATAGTTCACCTGAAGCAAAAAAACAAACAGCTGTTATTTACTAAGTTTTATATAACCACCAAAAAAAATCTGAAATAAATGAACAATCGATTAGTAATCAATTAACAAAACTCTAAATTCGAAAGTTGGCAGAGGTTACGCAAAACTTTCTTTATAACTTATTTTATACTTACTAATTATACCGTACTTTACAGCTCGAAGTGTCCAGCCCACTGTTAATCAGTTAATATCTCGTCTAAAAAATAGTCGAAAACCAGCAATATTTTCATTTATAATGGTAAATATATTAATACTTAACCATCTTTATTATATGCTGAAATACATTTCTTCGTAACGTATCTAAGTCTTAAAATAACATTTAATTGGATTTTGCTGAAATGCACTTTGAATAAAGGACATCCAACTATTTTTTAAAAATTATGGGTTAGTGATTTTTTTGTTAATTGCGGATGAAGATTCAAATTTTAAAAGAACCTATCGCGCATTTTTTGTTTTAGAGGTAATAAGTAAAAATAGTGATCGGGTCGACCTCCGTTTAAATTACAAGTTTTGCGTTAGCTATGTTTATACATTAAGTTTAATTGATTCGTTTTTTGAATATAAAATTAATAATGAACTGTAGAATTTGGTCACAGATGCCATGTGCTCTTTAACAGCGATAATCACAGATGGCAGTATAAGCTATAGTAAATTATTGCATCGTTTCCTGGCTTTATAAAAAAAAATGTTTTATTTTTCATACAGTAAAACTCCGCAAATTTTCCCACCTCGTAGAATTTCCTTTTATTGATAGTCATGTTAGTTTTACATTTTATTTTTCCGCGATTCAATTACAATATATATAAAATATGTTTTTAGTTTTATTTCAATCATTTTTGTTCTGCAGAAATAAGTGAATTTATTATATCTACATATTCTGTGTAGATGAATTTAAGTGATTATTTCAGCGGAAAAGTCTGTAAATCCTAGAGTAGAAATTCATGTAGATCAACTGGGTGTTCCTAATCAATCAGTCCAATTACACACATCCGATTAGTTTATGTTAGATTTATTCCAGAAGCCTTAAGAAGTCTACATAATTTCCTATCCTTCCATTGAGTCATGATCTGTTTTCGATCATGCCTTTCATTTAGCACCCCATGTTGTCAGTACTCTTTTATTAAATAACAATTAAGGGTGAGGTAGGAAATGACAATTAGTCAATTTAGCGTTCTCTGCAAGTCTTGTTTTCATGATCAGATAGTTTTGAGCAAAAAGAATGAAAACATCACAAACATCCATGCCTTTGGATATAAATCCTTAAATGTATGTATGACACAAAATATTTACGAGTTTTAACCGTTGACGAGACTTGCAATTCTTAATTCCATGTAGGTATACATATTTTGTTTTATTTTTATATATAAGGTAAACGTTCGAGTAGTTGACAGCGTAAGAGAAAAATTCAACAAAAATAACGATTAACGTTTAGCATAAGATCGAATGATGACAAAGCAAGTATGTTCACAATAAATCAAATTTCTTAATTAATATGATAAGATGAATTAGGAAAGGGTATATAACAAAAAAAATGTGTTCAATTTTTAACAACCATGTTAATGTGTCAGCAGCCGACCATCAAAAAATTTGAAAGTTTCAGTAGTTGACCACTTTTGTTTTCAGTAGTTGACCTTATATATCTACACAGAGGGTTTCATGACAAACTTTTATCAGAGTTACCTCAGAGCTTCTTGTAAGACCACTCTTAGTTGAATCAAGTAGCATATGCTTAACATCACTGATATCCTTAAAAATTATCTTAAGAAATTCAAAATAAAATACATACTGAATAAGGTGTTGTTTTCAAATGACCGCTATGATACCACAATGACATATTTATATGGTGATGTGCTAGTTCCTCAATCCGACAATTCACTTCTCTAACTCTACAATTTAGATCAATCAATGTTTCTTATTTTGAGCACTTTTATCGAAAAAAGGTCAACTACTGGTAAATTTACCTTAATATCTTTTCACCACAATTAACAGATTTTTTAGAATATTAACCGTATATATTTGTTGTATTGTATCCAAAAATGTTACTCCACCAAGGATTGACAGTATACAATTTTAAATTAACCATTTAATTTGACAATAATTAACATCAGTACCATAAGAAAAAAAAATGATGAAAAAATGTAGAATAACTACTACAAAGGTATTGCCGCAGAAAACATAGTTAGAATATAGAATTTCTTGGTATCATATTTTGAATTATAGCGTTCTTATCTGATTTTTAATTGACATAAACTGTACAGTAGTCTATTTTTATAACGCATATTTTGGTATTTTTTCATATTTATTTATCCGTCGAAGCCCAGTGTTTAGGACGGCAAATAAGAGGTCGGCATATTATTTCCATATAAAAACAATAAAATCTAATTGCCGAAAATTTCCAATGCTTTCATAATATAGTGGTTTTAAAAAGTAGCGGATATAAATACTTGTGACACTATGTTTATAAAAACTGTATTTATTAATATTAATGCCTAAAGGAATTCGTGAAGCTACCTAGTATACGGATTTTTACGTATGTAATTAATCTTTTTTATTCGGCATTAGCCAAAAGATAAACATAGATCGTGTTTGGATAATATTAAAATTTAACATTTTTTATCAATTATTATAGTAATTTCAATCTCAAATAAGGAAAAATGCATAAAATCAGTAGATATTTAATTCCAACTAAATAATTTCCTGGGAAATGTTGGAATCACGTATCTCAGACTTTTTTACCATGTCCGAACCCAACGTGGAGCATATGGCCTCCTTATGGAGGTATCTCAAAATAATTTTTTCTACGAGACTACTTGTTACTCAGTTACTCAACCTCTCTTATTTAGAAGAGAGTAGGAACAGAAGGATAGGGCAGGACTAATGGTTGGCTAACCGCTCTCACTACTCCCCGTTTTTGAGGATCGGATGGACGGTAGGAAGTTTTTAGACATCACAAACATTCATGAATACGAACAGAAATCCATAAATCGATTGAAAGATCAATTTATGAAAATGTCCACAACAGAAACATCAGTAACCGTAGCCAACGACGCTACCAACTGCGCCACGGACGTCGTATCTTCCTAGGAAACCATAATCGGAATAAACTAAAGTATTGCATTAATACACTGAGTTAACCGAAATTTGGCCGAGTAGTAAACTCTATTAAACTCAAATCCCCGAATTGACTCTGTGATGAATTGATTCATGGATTTGTGTGTAAAGGCAAGAATTTTTGTGATGTGAGTATGTAAATGCGTCGTAGATAGATCGATTATATCCTTACTAGTATTTTTTTAACTCAACGTCTCTTGCGTTAATGTCCCTAAGCAACTGATATACGACCAATTCCTCTAGTTAGTTAGTTATAATCTTTTGAGATGCTTCATTAGGTATAGTCTATGATACATATTGTAAAACTCGAAAATAATTGAAATAGTATGTTTTCCTTCCTTCTTGACGTTCATCAGACGCATTATGTTGATATTATATATTTGTCTTTATTTATATGTATATTTATAATACACGCGCAGAAGCAGACAAACACGCGTTCGTTCTCTCTGTTGCCTCATCGTGAGTATTAACCCTTTGCTCCTGGTTTATTTAAAATCGTATCAAATGGGGCCGACGGATCAACCCCGTAAGAACCAAAGGGTTACACGAATGCTGAAAGGTGACACTGCCATATGTTATTTATAATACTAATTAATATCATATATTTTACGATTATAATATTAAGTAGGTTAAAACCTCACAGCCGTTTAGAGCGTGTTTCGGAATTTTATTATTGTTACTATTCTGCAGTAACACCAGCGAGAGCATTATGGAAGTATTTCATTGGTTCAGACATGGAAGGTTGCAGCAGATCGAAGGAAGTGGCGGGACCTGGTGCTTGCCTCTCATTGGATTGTACAGGCATAAGCCTAAAAATAGGACACACGTGAATATAATTATAAAAGATATGACACACATAATTAAAAAAATATATATTTCGGCCAAAGGCTTTTGGATATAAGCTGAAATTAATTATTGTTTCTTTAAAATGATGAAAGGAAAAACGTAAATAACAATTATATATCTAACAGGTGTAGAAAGCCTCAGATTGTCTAGATTGCAATGGATAGGTCAGCAACAAGAATTTTTTTATCTCATTGTGAGAATCTAACGTAATTTATTAATGATATTATAATAAATGTGCAACTCGCTTATAAATTCCGATATGTTACAACATTATCTGAAAAAGGAAAATGAATAATAATACAACACAAAAATAGTTATAAATTTAAGTTCTGAAGAAAGAATTTTAAATACACTCTCCATAAAATATATCAAAGGCTTTCGTTTTTTATTTATTGTATAGAGCAGAGGTGGGGAAACTTTTCATGTCGGAATTCTGCATTCATATATTTGTAATATAATAAAAACGTAATTAGGAAACATCGATTTAAAATGATTGAAAACAGAAAGATGAAAATTTTCGATTTATTCAAAAGGTCACAGGTCCCACCCCCCTCATGTTGCAGATGAGAATTTTTTTACAAAGTTCACTTCAATTATGTTGCATGTCGACTCTTAATATAAAATACATATTATGATAATAAAGGTCTAATCCTACTTTAAGAATATCACCCATCTCCCATGTCCGTTTTTTAACCATGTTCATTTCCAATCTGAAGCATATGGCCTCCTTATGGAAGAGCCTCAACGTTTTTCTACGAAAATTGGTTGTTCGATAATAAATCCATAAATCGACTAAAAAATCAATATTTGAAACTGACCGTCCCGGTTTTGAGCCAGTGAGATTCGTAAATAAAGCCGACGACGTTGACCACTGCACCACGGACCCGGTTAATCATATTTTATTATTTTTTAAATACAACAAGAATAAAGGTAAACGCCCCTCTCTCTCTAGTAATATTACATTTTAATTGTGGATTCTTATTTACTCTTTTTTTAAATTTAATTACTAAGCTTAATTTACAAATCATTTGAACTGAAGAACTTTCTGAAAGAAACGAAACATGTGTAACTCGTCAAAATGCAAACGGTTTAATGTCATGTGGTTTTCGTAAAAGCTAATATACTGATTGATCTTAGCTTCTGCTTTAGATCAAGGATAATTTACTTATTTATTGAAATGGGGTTGAATTATTTATTTCATATAAAACCGAATTGTGTTCAGAAACCGATAGTAAAGAGAAAGACAGAGAGAGAGAGAGATTGACAACTATCATTTATCTTATTTCAGTGCATTCTCTGAAAATTAAGGAGTTACACGATGCTTAAATTTTAATTCAATGGTAATTGCACAACTCTATTGATTTTGTGCATTCTGTCAAAAGCTTTTTGAAGCGAGAAAAACATCTACGATGTTGGGATTCGGCATACCAAAGAAAATTTACTGGTTACTGTGTTTTGGCCAATTGATGTAATTCTTAAAAGATACAAAAATGAGTTAATGATTGGATCTCATTAGATGAAGAGAATAACGATGGTAAATTAGAAAAATGAATTGACTTTTTGGAAGGGAAACATGAGTTTACATCGGTTTTAAGTTTAAAGATTCTGACTCGGCCACTTGATGTAAGCCACTATTATATCGACATTCCCTAAGTATAATCTCGTATCTGCAAACATGAGAATTTACAGGAGTGCATTTCAAAGATTCATAACGCAACTCACCATATAATGCTTTCGATAAAAACAGTTTTTACCCTCTCCTGAACAATTTCAATTTTGTGGGTTACATCAATTAGCCAAAACACTGTCGATATTATTATAAATACATACCAAATACAAAAGTCAAATAAAATTAACTGACCAGAATTGATTGTTCTGTAAAAAATGGAAGACACAAGTATAACATATAAGGAAAAAATATATTTTCGGTTTATTTTCAATAAATCACTATTGTAAAAATAAATACATTGTTTTTCGAAATATATTTAATACATCATACCTCAGACAGAATATCAGATTTATTAAATGGTGACATATAATACCAAATATAATAAATATTTCTTAGTAATACATGAAACAAGACTAAAATATTATTAAACGTTGTTTTAATAGTGACACGCATTTTTATGTTAGTAATTAAAAATATTTGTGTATGAATCGTTGACACGCAAGTATTTTAAAATAAATGATGAAATAATACTAGACTTATTTATCAACACAAAAAATGATATGTAAAGTGTAAAAAACTAACCGTGGTTTGGTTTAGTCAAAAAGTTGAAAATAGAGAAATAGCAGTTTTGACCCGACAGGGACAGGTTATGGGTTACCGGTTTCGTTATGATATTGATTATGCTAATAAAGCTTAATATTTTGTGTTAACGGCAATACTATTCATAATTATGTGATGATCATGAGTTGATTGTCAATATGACATATTTCATGTACCTACCACTCGCCTCATTAATATGTAAATAAAAAGCTATATTTAAAATGGTATACTCGAAAATCAGTAGCACGTTGTAGTTAAGAAATTCCGACTTTTTATTTTTACCAACGGTACATTGCTGAAATAAAATATTTTTTTATATATCTTGCTAATTATCTACATACCCACCTGTTAAATAAAATTTTCCATAATTGCAAAAAATGTGTCCGGCCCTTTCCCATCTAACTGTAAAATATATTCGAACAGTTTATTAAAAGTTAATTATTTAGAAAAAACTGACATAAAGAATATACATGAGAAATTTTAATTGCATTGAATGAATTGCCTTCATTTAATTAAATTAATATTTTTCACTACAACATTTAATACGTAAAACAGAAAAAATGTAGAGATGAATATTTTTATTTTGGTACCGTAGCTGAGTAATAAAGCTGTAGGCATTCAATCTCTGATCTGAGGGTCAAGTCTCCAAATGGAAAAGTTTTAATATTTTAGTCGAAATGTTCTTTTAAATATAAAGGTAATATATTAATGTTATGTTTAACCTTACAGCATTACCCACTCTTAAACAGTACGGAGAGCGATAGACAGAAATGGAAATTCGTCGGCGTCCGTGGCGCAGTTGGTAGCGTCGCTGGCTACGGCTTCGGATGTCTCGGGTTCAATTCCCGATGCAGACGGTTTTCATAGATTGACCTTTCAATCGATTTATGGATTTCTGTTCGTAGTCTGAGTCCTCTCTTCAACCCATCACATCCTCAGCAAGAGCGATTAGCTAACCTCTAGTCTTGTCCTAGTCTTATCCTTCTATCCCTACTCTCTTCGAAAAAAGAGAGGTTGAGCAAGTGAGTAACAAGCAGTTCTCGTAGAAAAATTCTGTTAAGATACCTCCATTAGGAGACCATATGCTCCACATTGGGAGCGGACATGGGAAAAAAATTAATGTGTTACGTTTACTCTTACAGCACTACCCACCCTTAAAACAGTACGAAGAGCGATAGACAAACATTTATGCTGAATATTGAGGAGAAATAGAATTAAATACATATTCATAATAATAACACATTTTCTTTTTTTTATATGGTATGCGGAATACCTATATTGCCCTGCTAACCCTTTATAGGGCAAATTAGTTTTTTTCCGAAATCAATTGCGAACTATATTATTTAGAAATATATATAGTGTATTAAACATAATTTTGCCATAAAAATAAAAAATACTTATACATATAAATAGATTTTTCCTCAACACACAACACACAATATAATCATCAAAAATATGACTTGCGAAATCAAATGTTATATACAAATCCTGTTCCAGCTGTGACCGTGAATGCGCAATGGTCGATTTATAAACCTCTTACGTATTATATTTTTTTACTAGTGATTGGTGCACACTTCAAGTTAGATAGTCGATAAATATACTAAAAAACTTTATCGATATCGTTTTCAGGTTGACATTTCTATTGACAACATTTGAATTATAGCCCTTAAAGAAGGTGTTCGATATATCGACCGTTTTCGCGTTTTACCCGGCTTAAATTTACATACACAATAACTGTGCTTAAAGTGGTAGCAAAGTCCACACCGGGTATTATAGTCGTTGGGTAATATTGTTCACAAATTATTTTGTTATTCAAGATCAATATATGTGAGACTAGACCTTAAAGTTATACTAACTAACTTAACTGTGAATAATCATGTTGACTCGTTTAATAGTTCAGTTACTGCATCTCCCAGATGAATTACGATATTTGAAAATAAAATATGCATTATTTTGTTCAATGCTGTCGAAAGCATGTTAATTATTTAATATTTTTTTAAATGTATCAACAAATGTTGAACTACTGTAAAAAAATATATTTTATAAAAACAGTCACAGATACAGGTTTGACATGATTATTATACCCGATTTCATTTTACTCAAGACCAGTTTCGCTTAGCATTTTATCTAATTTCCACTTTTTTTAGTTTCTAAAATTAAAGCAACTAATTATTTCGTTAGTAACTAATTGCATAAATGGTCATTTATTAATTATATTTGGTCAGTAACTAATTGCCTAATAAATAAAGGTTAGTTTAGGTTAGGTTTGATGAAAAAACTGAAAACGCTTTATATAAAAATCTGACAGTTGAATTTAATAACTGACCATTTTATATAAATTGCTAACTAACTGAGCAAGCCTATACTGACTATTTATTAAATTAGATACTGACCAATCATTATTTCTTATTGATTAAAAATTGAAATAGTTACAATAAGTACAGACCTAATATTAGTGTCATCATTATTGTACAGAATTGTGGAATACATACTGTGTTTTATTTTCAATCATATTATTCTTTCAAATAATTCTATTATATCGACGGTGTTTTGGCCAATCGAAATTGAAATTGTTCAGGAGAGAGTAAAAACTGTTTTTATCGAAAACATTATACGGTGAGTTCCTTTATGAATCTTTGAAATTAGTGCACTCCTGTAAATTCTTATGTTTGCAGATGCGGGATTATACTTAGGGAGTGTCTATTTCGACTGTGGAAAGAAAAATAAACGTGTATAAAATTTTATACATTGTGATTATGAAAAAAAAAATATTTTGAAAAGATGAAGGAATACGTTCTTTTGCCTTTCTACAGTCGATATATTTTGTATATAAATGTAGTGTATTAATACGTGTTTTGTGAGTTATACACAATGTTGCTTAGTGTGGGTTACATCCTTTTTTTTCCGGCTTATATCAAATATCAAATAAAACCAATGTAAAATGATGTTTCTCTAGTCAATTTATATTTCTAGTATACTTCATTTGGCCGACACCTTCTCTATCGTCTTATGAGATGCTATCATTAATTCATTTCGTATTTTTTGAGGGTTACATCAATTGACCAAAACACAATCGATATGATACTTTCACGGTAATTTTAATTGTGCCACTGCTTGAAAATTTTAAGTTTAAATCCTAGAAAATGTAATTTACATAAATTTGTATGTAGAAAATATGGAATGTAAATGTATGCAAGATGATATTTGTTTGAAACAAGTTGAAATTGAATAATTTTACGTTTATGAAATTCCTGCCAGTTTCAAAATAAATAATGAAATAATTACTTTTACCCATACAGTGACACTAGATACGTATATCACTTACACATAAAGTTTTGAAGTAAGCTTTCCGATCTTTTCGAGTAATTTGATATTAATTTAATTTTCACGTGAAGTTTTCTTAAACCACTAGTATAACCATAACTTCATTGAAATTAAGATACTGAATGTCTAAAGAAGCTAGTACGTCGGAACTGTGTGTGCATTGTTTAGGCCGCAAACGCTTACGTCATTAGAAAAATTCATACCTACATGTGATATGTTATAATAATAAAATGTCTACAGAGCAGTCTGTGCTATTATATCTAAGATATTCAACTATAAATATGGATATAATGAGTTCGTAAATTGATAGTTTTAAGAAAACTACTTCGATTAAAGTAATTACTTTAGTAAAAGCAAATTAAGGACACCTTGATTTACAGTAAATGATATTATGTGATTTTTTGTTTTTTAAATGTAATTAACGTGACTCGCAGCAGATATTTTGCTATACAATTTGCTTGTATTTGAAAATACAAAAATGCAGTAAAAAAAAAAAATCAATTTATTATAATTCATTCATTTTAGTTACTTTTTGAATAACTTACAATACAATGCAACCGAACTTTCAAATTATGGCTGGCATTTTTCTGGTCAAAATTTTAATTTAGGTTCGGTCATAAGTTTTAATACATTTATCAGAATTTATATTAAATGGTCATAATGGTCATAATGAAAATAAAAAAATAAATGTTTTTTTTTCATTATTGTTTTTATTAGTAGTACTGTTTTTAATAATTATTATTATTATTGTTTTTACTGTTATTATGTTTGTGGAATGCATGGCGCATTGGCGTCAGCTGTAATGCCATGCATTTCAATTTTTTAAATTTACAATAAATAAATAAATAAATAAATAATGTATCGGCCAGCATTACAAAGGGCAGAATAAATAATTTTCGGTCAGTATTTCTAACAAAATCTAACCTAACCTAACCTCTTATTCTGACCAAAAATTTAATTTTATTCTGTTGATTCGAATTCTGACCAAAAATTGATTTAAATTCTAACCATTTAGTTTGTTGCCTTAAATTATTAGTTGGCCTCCGTGGTCTAGTGCTTTCTCTATTGATAAGGTGGATCCTGGCTTAAGTCCCAGCGAGGTTGATATCAAATTTAGATTTTTTCAACTTGTGATCTTGGAAATTAGTGGCTTTCTGTTCTCATCAAGGTTATCTTGTATGATTTCCTAATTTTTCAAATATTTATCGGATCAGGGGTCAGCTGCAATTCCAGATATTTTTTTTTAAATATTAATATAAAAATTTATAATTTAAATATGTTGAAAAAGGGAACAATAGAAAACGAAATTTGAGTTCGTTATTTTTCCGTTATCGAGTGTACGCCACATGATTAAAAACAGTCAGTGTAGACTCAGCGTAAACTCAATTAAACGTTACACAAAAAGTTCATCATCATCGTCTTAAAATAAATATTTCATTGGCTGATCATGTCACTAATGAAGACTATAAATTAGAGCCAATTAGTCGAAAATCATCGAACTAAGAAAATCATGTGAAGAATAAGAAAAAGTAAACTACAGAAAGTAAGAAAAAGTACAGGCAGTGGAGATAAAATAAGATTTCGGTATTGGTCTTAATATAACGCTATCGGTTCATTTGAAGCAAACAAATTGTTGTTTCGTCTTCTTCCGTAACTACCACTTAAAAGTTCACATCGTAAGTTCACATAGTAAGTGAATCATTTCTTTTGTACCTGATTTTGTTTTATTAAGTATGTCAATCATTTTCCTGTTATCGAGAGACGGTTGCAGAAAAAAACTCTAAATACAAATGACGACAAAGAAGTGGCTCGTCACTTAACACAAACGCTCCAGACAGGTCTCGCTATAACTACAATAACATTTTAGGAGAGAATCAAAGTATTTACAAAAAATCGGTACTGCGTATCTTTTTCGTGTAACGTGTATACCTTTACATTAATCATTTACGTTAATACGTCGTTTTGAATAATATGTATCCTAAAAAAATCGAAAAGGATTGTGATCAAGTTTAATACGAATGGCTCAGGCGTGTGTAGGAATTTGGTTACATATTCTGACTTAACCCAGCATTTATTAGACACCAAACGACTGCGCGAAGAGAAAAAGGTTTGTTCCAAACTTGATTATATTATTTAATATATTTCCAATAATTACTTGAGTACATAATTTGAAAATTTAAATAATATTATAAAATAAATATCAAATTGTTTATTTTTAATATTTTTAGTTGACCATTAATAAAAAAATGTAATGTTACTTCGCATCGGATACATGGCATTTTTTTCATAGAATGCACAGATAATTTGAATAATTGATTAATACAATATTTTTATATTGATTCCTTAGTAGAATAACATCATAATATATAATTAAAACTATTTATGTTGTAATATATTCCACATTTTGATATTTCATAGTAATGATTCGTTATGAGAAATTGATCGTGATTCGTGATGCTTGAATATCTGAAATATTTAAATACTTCTTATAATACAAAAGAAATGTGGTATTTTTTGTGATGCTTTCCGTTGAATATTATAAAATTAGAAATCAGGAAAAACGTAGAAGATTAAGGTAAAAAATATATCTATCGTAACATAATAATGTTATATGAGAATTCGATTGGAGCTGCAGTATCAACAAATATATATATTTTTAAATACTGTTAGACAAATACATGGCACCTCAGTTACTAAAACAACCATCATAAATTTCTTCTCATAAATACAATAATTTAGTTATGAAACAATATTTAAAAAAAAATAATTTCAGAATAGCGAAGATATGCTTAAAATTGTATATTTATGTAAGTATTTTCACAAAATTTAACCATTATAAATAGCTGTTTTAAGTTGAAATAAAGAATTAATAAGGTACACCATCGTCAGAAATATATTCTCAGTTCTATATAAGTATATAAGAAAGTACTAACTAACGTTGGCGTGATGCTAAAATAGCCGTTTCATATATTACGTAAAACTTATGTAACTAAATAAACTATTGATCGAATTGGCATTTACTTGGTAGAACATTATTTGTATTAATTTTTAAAATGTAAATGCCTATTCAATCAACCAACAGAGTAAATATTATGTGTTAAGAAATGAATCTCTGAGTCGCTAAACACGCACCTGACAATTTTTCAATAAAATAAGTTTTTAATGTATTTACGTATGTGCTCTATCGATGGATCTATCAATTTTTCCAGTTGCAAGTCGAAATTTCTTCCTATTTCGTCCTCTGTTTGAAATTAAAAAAATTTCCAAATACATAAATGTTTTTCTTTTACACGATCTCGATCCTCGTGTTACACGGTCGACGCATTCCGAAAAAACGACAGTGTAAAAGAATATTTTATTTTTTCTTGTTCACCGAAAGACACAAAATAAATTAAATTATACTTAAAACTATCATACTGCCCATAACAGTTTTTCATGATTTTCTCAAAACTTTAAAAAAGTTCGGGAGCGTGTTTAGCGACTCAGCAACTCAAATATATGATGAAATCTCGATTATGTCTATGCATCGCGATAAAAGTTTCTTTAAAAGATCAGAAAGGTTCTAAGTTGAATTTCTGTCAAAGTCTATATAACTATTTTCAATGTGGCATTTGAAATCATCGGTGTGAATGTTTGTGATGCGTTTTTTCCTCAAGTTGATATCACCTCATTAAAAAAATATATCGTAATTAGCTGTTGATTATATACAAAACGATATGGTAAGTCTATGTAGTGGTTATTCTCTGCCAATTGGTCAGTGCATGTTTGATAACAGTATAGAATCGAGCCGATAAAGTGAAAATTTTCTCTCATCGCTAATCACCGGGCACTTATGTAATGTCATCTGCGAGAATCGTATAAGCGCCGACTATTTCTTTGCGTCCGACCCGTCGAACTGAATGTTCACAGGGCAACGAAACGATTCTACTCAGTCTGTCTTGAGCAGTCGTCGCGTGTACACATCGCAGCGCTCACTTCGACGAGTGCACCGACCGCGTTCCACCTTCGTACATCCCCGAGAAAATTTCAAAAAAAAGTAAAAACTTACTATCAACATTTCATCGAAACCAATATTTACGTAAAAATCGGTCAAATTTAAAAATAGAAAAAAAAAACAATTCAAAAAAATAGTTTTTAAAAATAAAGTTTACCAAAGGGAAACTGACGTGAAAATTCTATAAAGTAAAAAAAAAAACTACCGGCAAGAGATTTTCTATGTGTCAAAATAATTTTAATTTAAATGTGTAAACGAATTAACAACATTGTGAAAAAATATCTGATTCTGACTAGTTTTCAGTGATGGACATATTAATACTAAAACTAAGGGATGTTAATTTGAAAGAATTGTAATCTTAAATCATTGGATGGGAAAGTGTCAGCGTGCGATAACATTTTTTTAGGAAAAGTATGATAAGGGGAGGATTTCAAATATAGAAAAAGAAAAGAGGAGGGAGCAATCTTATTATACTCACAATTTTGTGCCCTAATTAATTAAAAGAATTGACATTTTGAAGAAATTGTTTGATGTGTACTTAAAGAGTGACCGATACTATTTTAAAAGTGCAGACATATGATATTTTGACTCCACATTAACAGAATTTTATAGTTGTCTAAAATTAGACTTGCAGATTTTTTTTTCTAATTTGTATAAGTCAACACTTGTAGTAAAGACTTATAAAAAAATTAAATTCTGTATTTCACAATTTTAATTATTTTTATTACCAGCTTCTCCTAGAGAATTCGTTTACATATCTGATCCCGAAGAATAAAATATGAGGAATACTTACTGCATATATCGTTTTACTTGAATAAGTAAATACAATTTTTGAGCTGATAGTATTGCCGGTATTTTGTGAAACGATAAAATTTAAGGAAAAAATAAGACGGATTTATTTCCCTTAAATCTTAATAATGTAAAAGTGATTTAATCACACTAAATTTTATATATGGCATTACTAAAATAAGTTGCGTTCTTTTTTCAAAAACATAATATATATTGTAAGAGCGGTTTCAATTGACAAACTTAATGCAAGTTTAACCCGACGTCATACCTTGAAGTTGTAATTTGTTTGAACGTAAAAAAATTTAAATGTGCGTATGGTTGGCGGCCAATGTCGCGTTTTTTCCGTTAATATCATCCCGTCCGTCACAATTGGCGGCTGAAATTTTCTCCGTAAAAGTCACGTAGGCATATCGCAACAAGTCTGTTTTTTAATGCCTCAACAAAATGTGCCGGTGTGTTTTTTCGATACTACCGCTTCACGTTTTTTTGCACTTACGCGAATTTGAATCACTATGTTACACCGCGGACACCATTTTTTTAATCGAATGCCTCAATGGACTTTTTCCATAGACAAATATCAAGACCCGAAACCTACTCCTAAGAATTGAGTGAAAATGAGATTATGATTTTATCTTGTGGTCTTTTTAAAAGAATCCCGATAAAATGATCTGATAAATGCAAATCTCGGAACATGTTTCATTTATAACAATATAAATATAATGACACCACTACAAGAAAAAACTTTTAAACTATTACTGCCCAATAAAAAACCAGATCGTTTTGTTCTTGCCGTTATAGAGTATATTTATGCTAGTATACTAGCAGTGCTAGGCTCGATTCCTTCAACTTTTATATATATTTTTGTAATTGTTTCTGATCTACTAAATATACAAATACATCACTTTTAAGGTGTTAACTGTCAGTTCTTGGTGGAAAGACATTATATTTAAAAAAAATAAAGCACAATTCATTTGTACTACTTCCACATATTTATAATGATCAGGACCGGTTTCGCTCATCACGAGCATTTCAGTTTATAATGCTCGTGATGAGCGAAACCGGTCCTGATCATTATAAATATGTGGAAGTAGTACAAATGTATTGTGTTTTATTTTTTTTAAATACAAAAACATGTTGTAAATGCATTACAACCAGTCATATGAAATTTAAAAATGTACTAAAGACGACTACAAAGATACAATTCGAAATCGCATTGTTAATATATCTATATTAAATAAACTACATATTTTTTTACATGACACAAAAGCTTTATATTTATTTTTCTTCTAAAATATTGTAATTTAAATTAATAATCTTACTAATTACATTAATTAATTAAATTAAATCAGCTGAGGAGAACATTTTCTTACATACCTGTAAAGAGCGCATTTTATTGTAGTTTGGCCAGAAGCCAATTTGTTACATATCACTGCATTTTTAACTAGTTCGCACAATAAATAGATTCTATTTTATTACTATGGCAATAAAAAAACACCTTTTCATTTTTTTCTTTGCACGCCACGAATATTATAGCGATATAATATGTAACTGCTTCGAATATCGTATAGTTTATCTGTTATCTATTGGCTTAAAATGCGTGTCTTTATTTAACGAAAACTTCAGGGTCATATTTTTCACCTGATCAAAATAAAAAAAAAACAGAAAAATGTTTTAAAATTGTGGCGAATATATTCAAACACAACTGTCAGCTGTTATTATGATTATTAAAATTAATCTCTCAATAATTTTTTGCCTGCTTACAGTTCTGTGTATTTTTCTTTTAGATTTCGATGGGTATTGTAGTGAAAAATCATAGTTCGACTGTTTGTACGAAAAGTGTTCATAGTGTTCTATACATGATGGCGATTGGCTGATTGACTTGGTCAAAATGGTGTGATCTTGACGGTGATTGGTGGAAAATAAGTGATCGATTACTTCACTGGTGCTTTATTGGATAACATACATACTATGTCAGAGGATTTGAATTTGGACTGATTTTCAAAAATCGATGCAGTCTTCATAATCGAAGTAAGTATTCTCAAACTAATAAACATATTATATTAACTATATAAGAACAATGATCCAAGGGCAAGGTTGTATTTAATCGTTTTGATCATCACTTTTTTGTGTTTCAAGTTAAAAAAATATGATTTTCGAGATCGGCTTAATCATTTTATCGTGGATTGAAAACAATGTGTTGGTCCATTCCTTGTAGTCATGCGACAACTCACATCTTGCGTTATGAATTTCTTTTATTATTATTTATAAATTAATGTAAATCAAGACTAAAATAAGCTTTGATTTGAATGAATTATTCCACACTACTAATATTTAATTGAAATTCGTTCTTAAGAACTGTTTAATCTCCAACATGGCTTTATATTAAATTTGGATTATTGAGATTTTGTACACTTCCATGTATTTTGTCACTAACGACCCGGGTTTCGCCTTTCGGCATCTTCAGGCATTCGAGCACACGAATGGACTCGAACTGAGAGACAGTAAACAGTGTCTAACGCTTATATAGAAGATACAAATGCGACAAATATCATATACGGGAAACCCGGGTCGTTAGTGACAAAATACATGGAAGTGTACAAAATCTCAATAATCCAAATTTAATATTGAAATTCCATCAAGCACCCTCAGTCGATGTCTTAAATTATATAAAAAAAAAAAAAATGGCTTTATATCTTCAAAGTCCGTGACACTCTGGGTCTTAGAAGTTTAGTACAGTTGTGTTTTTCATTTTTGTACTGAAGTAGTAGCGTGGTGCGAATGATGCCATTGTGTGAAAAAGAATACTTGACGTGACGTCAGTTAAACCTGGTGTGTCGCAAACCTAACTTAATCCTAATTTTTATATTGTATCTGAAAGGTGAGGTGGAGTGATTTTATTCTTGAATGCAATGTGAGGACAGGAACCATCGATTGCTTATTGTATATGCCACAATAGTGGCCAAAATCTTTTTTGTTCGTAGGACATATGGACTTTGGACCCTTGATTATTTTATATGGTAATGATTATTACTGGCTGTATAAAACATATCGAGTGTGAAAAGGCAAAGAGATGTAACCCATACATATTGCGTATAACCCACACAAAACGTGTATTAAATTTTAGGTATACATTGTGGTTATTGAAAAGAAGGAGGGCTACGTCCTTTTGCCTTTCTACGGTCGATATGGATACTATTTTAGCTGTACCAGTTTTATTAATTAGTGGTTTTAGTATTTAATGGTGACAACTTAAATGTGGACTATTTTCTAGTCGCATTTAACAGGTAAGGTTTTTTTTTATGCATTGTAAAACAAATATAATATTTATTTGAATCCATAAAAAGTATCACTTTTTCAGAAACCCTAACTTTGCATAACTGCATACGGCAAACAAACACAAATCATCGATCGCGCTATAGAACCCAGTTGTAATAGATCTCTCTAATGTATTCAAAAAAACTATAGTCCGGCAAATTATAATAAATTTTATTTAAATGTTTATGCATGTCATTTGTTTGGCGGTTTATAAATATAATCTGTCAAAATTTTAGATCGTATCTTAAAACACTCTTCTGATTGCGTGATACTGTTAAAATTGATGTTATATTTGTTTTATAAAAATCCCAAAACATCATTTTGGATACCTTAGAGTCGGTGCAGCATGCAAGATTCTATCAAAATAAATCTAATTTTGCAAGCACGAGCGATAAACAGTTTTATTTGTATATGTTCAGTTTAATACAATTGAAACCACAAGTGGATGATGGAGTGTGATTTTTCAGATGAGTGGCATAAAATGATCAAACAATTTTACAAACTAATTTAAATATTTGAAATTTTTCACACTTAAGTTTTGTCACTAACGAGCCAATATTCACCTTTCAGTATATTCAGGCATTCAAGTTCACGAATGAACTAGAACATATCCGAAGATGTCGAAACATGAAAACCGGGTCGTTAGTGACCAAATTTATGAAAGTGCGTCAAATTTGAACGATTCAAATTAAATATTGAAATTAAATTAACCATCCTCAGTCGATATCTTAAATTAAAATTATGAAAGCCAATTTGTAAAAAACTTTAAATGTGTCATTTATATATAAAAAAATAACAATGTGACGATTATTATGGATGAAAGTATTAACAGCCCATGATACCTTCTTCATCTATTTTCAAATAAAACATAAAGTATCATAGCCTCTTGATTTATTGCAGCAATGACAGACCATTGAAATTTCAAGATGTCTGTAACGTATATATGGAAAATGGACATAACACCTTCATCCACGCAAAAAAACAGTTTTTTTTATAAATTCAAACATAAAATATCCATACACTTATATCTTTAATTATATTTAGTTTATATTTATAGTTGAAAACTTTTACATTAAAATGTATTGCAAATTTACATTTAATTGGAACCACAAAGTAATTCTTTATTTAAAATTGTGAAAGATGTACAAAAAAGTGCCATTCATCGCTCAACTGTCTCAAACGTTTTGCATTCCCGACAGGTCCAGACCTATGTCGGCATGCATGGATGATTTGCAATATAAACAAAAACCGACATATCACTAACAGGCGTTAGGTTGCTTAAAAAAGGCTGTTCTTGGTCTAAAATATTGAGTTCAATTACCTTCAATGTCATACGGCAACATTTTTTTTCGATAGTTTTTTGGGTTGCATCAGATTTGTTCGCTAATGATGGAATAAAAAGGTTTGCAAAAAAACGGACTGGAATTCTCGATAAAAAGGGCCTTTATTATTATAAGATTGTTTTGTATAAATATTTATACAGTGGGCAAAACCAAAATAGAAAACTACGCATGCGACAGATTATTTATATTACGTCCAAATTTTGCATGAAATTATGTTAATCTCCAAATAAATGAGTTGGTATTTATTTGGTGGAATTCATTAAAATAAAATAAGAAGTTATAATGTATGTAATCAATTATACACGATTTAATGGATAGTCTTCACTAATGTTTGAAATCAAAAAATATTGTAATGAAGTAAATATAGATTTTATCCTACAAATAACACGACTTATTTACGAGACCTGCAAAATAAATTAACATCGAAAGATTCCTTGCAGAATTACACATTAAAAAATTAAATTGATATTGATCCAAAATTTTAGGCTATTTTTAAATTTAAATTACCGGAATCTCTATTTTCCAAGTGTACTCAACATTGTATCCGCCACCATCTTCAACGGAAAATAAAATTACTGCATTACAGTCTAAAGGTAAGGTAAACGTTTTTTCGAAAACGAAAAGTTGAGCGAATGGATAAAAATCGGTTTTCGTAAAACAACTCTAGCTTAGACAATCCATATTGTGATCGAACATGGCTAAAAAATATAAAACCAATTCGTTTTCATCATTTAATTTGATTATTTCTCATATTATTTTGCTTCCGAAAAAATGTATATGTGTCTGTGTATTGACAATCTAAAATGATAATAAATTAATGCATATTTTACAATAGTGTGAAAGGCTACTTTCATAAAAATATTAAGGCTTATATTCGTTCTTATATTGAAATTTGTGCCAGTCAGTATGCTTAATTTTACGTAATAACTATTTATGATAAGAAACAAAACGCTTTAAATTCGTTTTTAACAGTGTTAGACATTCGCCTGCTTTATTGAAGCATGTAATGGCAATAGCCATAATATATAATAATAAAATAAAAGGCGATACTACCAGTGGTGCGTAGAGAAAGGGTGCCGGATCTTGTGCTGCATAGTAACAGCAGAAACTGACCACAAATAATCGGTTTCATAGGATCATATGGGCGATATAAATGAGTCACAATTTCGATACAAAAATATTTGCGGACGTTAATGGAAAATATTTTTTTATTCCCATTTTACCATTATGGAGATACATGATTTTCAATAATATTGTTGAACTGAAAAAGAATATCAGTGTGCGAAAGGAAAAGAGTGTTAAGTGTAAAATTGATACTTTTCGTGTGATTTATCGTAATTTTTCTAAAACATGTAATATTTCAACGTCAAATTTACTCACTTCGATTAGCCTCTTTTCTCTTTTACACAAATCGTGTTTCCATTTTTAAATCTTAACGCAGTTTTCTTGTTTCACACATCCGTGTGTTTTATGGTTTCAAACATATTATTCTAAATTTTCAACACAATCATAAGTTTTATCTTAAGAGAGAATAGTAGGTTTTTTTCACAATTTCGCGAAAATCCTTAATCGTATACCGACGTCGAAATCTATTGTACTTTTATTTTATTACTAAAAAATTCGACGTTTCATGAGATTTAGGCAACGGTAAACGATTAACTATACTTACGAAACAGAAAAAAACCCAACTATACTCTTATAATTTAAGACATAGACCGAGGGTGCTTTTGAGTTATCGGGTCGTTAGTGAAAAAATACATGGAAGTGTACAAAATCTCAATAACTCAAATTCAACAATACTGTTTTATGGACTTTGTAGAAATTTTGAATGAATTAGCATTCTTAAAGGGAAATGCAGCCAGTCATTTGAAAGAAACTTTATCGGACGTAAACTTAAACTGGGCTTTTCCTGATTTGTCTCATGTGTCAGAATGATGAAATCATTTTATTTAACTATAATACAGTGATAAGAAAATGTTAAAAATTCTATTGATTTCCTAAATTTCGATAGAGTAATAAATACTAAATATTTTTTCAGCTTTTTTTCAATTTATTTAGTTATTGAAGTAAGAATTTAATACAGCTAATATTAAAGGTACACTTTACAAAAAAAATATTAAATAACTAAAATTAATGATCTTTTGAGTTGTTTAGTGACTTGTTAAAACTATATTTTTTGAGCAATATGAAGGTCATATTTTAAAATCGTATTATTTTGTACCTATATAATTTAAAAATGTGTTTAAATTTAAATGATTGGTTAGGTTAGGCTAGAAAATAATAGCTTATTAATAAACAATTATGAGTATTGTTGAGTCCGTCTCGCCGGTTTTTTTGAGCTTATAAAGGTATCAATGAAAAAAGTTTCGCCCATATCATTGATAGCCGATGGCCATTTTAACGACAGCTTACAGTGTGCGACAAAAAGATCAATATATGCCGTAGCAGTATTATATCGATTTTGTTGTCGTTTGGCAAGTTATTATCAATTATAAGTAAAAATTAATATGGCAATAATAAAATTTTTTGGATTAAATTATTTCAATAACTGTATTTTTTTTATAATGGAAAAATGGTTACTAAATAAAGACAATGTTTAATATTAGATAAAATACTGGCCTATAATCATTATTATAAGTTGGATAATATTATATTAAAGGTGGTATAGCTGCAAATAAAAATTAAGCACAGGCAAAAAAACTTATTTATCTTTAATCAGTACAAATTTAATTTCAATGTTATGTCCCTTTGCTTTCATTGTGTTTAACTGAATGAGTAAAAAAAAAGACAATTACCTAAATTCCTATTTTCGTTCTTAAACTATCGGCTTAGTTAATTAATTTGCCATGGTAATTAAAGTAAATGCACGATATTGCTAAGCGATCAAAATGTTTCAGGCTGAAATGCTGGCAAAGTTGATACTAAAATCGTTTTTTAAATTAAATGTTTAAAATCTTACGCATAAATTTCTCTCCAGCAACGTTACTAAATCCTCTTTGAGTTGATTTGAAAATTATTTTTAAATGTTTGGGTATTCAGTATTAAATGTAAACATACTTTTTTAAAGCATTCTATAAAGAAAATATCTTAAGCTTGTTGAGAATATTTTCAAACATGGTTCGTTTTGTATAATGAAAAAGTGTTATTGGCTATAAACCCATCAATAAAATTTAAGTCTTTCGACATATATTATATTTTTTACGCCAGTCTGTACATAAAACGCATTATTATCAGATACGCACGTCATGCTTCTAATTTTAAGCACCTAATATTAAATTTAAAAAAATCTTTTTGTTATCAAGATGTGTTATTTCGCATCAGTTTATATCCTATTGTAGCTAGGCAGCAGATAAAGGTAAAAAAGCACATGTTAAAAAATCAATCAGCCGCAGTGATTGTCTTGTATTCCACCGAAGAATTAGTATACTGATTCATATTTTGGTCTGATTTTTTGAAATAATCAAAGTTAATTAAGCATGATTTTTAACATATAATACACATACATAATAGTCTAACTCTTTCAAATTAAAAAGTCGAAAGACATCAGCAATGTGAACTGTTATACAATTGAAACCACATATAGAAATATATGTTTACATAAGCATATTATTTTTGTAGTAAATCCATCATTTATTAGATATTAGGACCGGTAAGGACAATTGTCAATACACTGTTTTATGTTATATTATATTATTAGATTAAAAAATTTCACTCAATATGTAAAATAAGTACATCGTCTTTTAAATTTTATTTTTGAATACAGCTTATCACAAGTTTTAATTTGCCAGATATTTTAAATCACTATAATAATTCAGTCGGCGTCCATGGCAGAGTTTGGTAGCGTTGCTGGCTACGGTTATGGATATCTCGGGCTCAATTCCCGGTGCGGACGGTTTTCATAAATTGATCTTTCAATCGATTTACGGATTTCTGTTCGTAGTCTGAGTCCTCCCTTCCACCCATTCAATCCTCACGGGGCGTAACGAGAGCGATTAGCTAACCACTAGTCCTGTCTAAGCCGTATCCTTCTATCCCTACTCTCTTCGAAAAAAGAGATATTGAGCAGCTGAGTAAAAAGCAGATCTCATAGAAAAATTCTGTTAAGATACCTCCATTAGGAGACCATATGCTCCATATTCGGGGTGGACATGAAAAAAATAATAACTCAAAGAGAGTTGTGAAACTACGTCACAAACACGAAATTTTAAAAAAATTAACATTTGATTTTGACCTTGACAGGACTTAAATCTGAAACAGTTTGTTTGTTAATTGGATTTCTTACAACTAGGTTACAGCGGAAAATATTGAATATGAGCAACCCTTTAATATATATTTTTCATCCATAACGGCACTGGAAATGAAGAATTTATAACTGCTTATTATAAATATGACAGTATTGGCTAGTGATTTTGAGTAATTTCATTTACTACACTTTTTACTGGATTTAGTACAAAATGATCAGAATTCTATGACTACTGTTACCTAAACAATTGTTAAATTAGGAGTGGATAGAATAGTTTAAGCTATATAGTTTAGACCTTGGTAAAGCACCGCCAAATGTTAATATTGGTTCCGAAATCCACTTACTTAGAGAAGAATAACTGGTTTCAGCAACCAGGTTGATATGAATTGTTTAATAGTTGTATAAAAACTGTAAAGTATACACGAAAACCTCGTGAAATTACCTCTGAATAGAAATGTTGCATCGATGCACCTAAATATTATTAAATTTTAGTACTTAATATTTATATCTGATATATCTAATTGTGGGTGTTTCGAAAGAATGAAATTTATTAACAAATGTAAAAACATACTTGCATTATAAATAATGATTCAGCAGCATATTTTTTCTTGTATTCCCAATGAAACTCCTCTCAACAAGATTTTTTTACGATAATTTCTAATTACACAGTTGCTCAACCTCTCTCTTTTCGAAGAGAGTAAGAATCGAAAGATAGGGCTAGGGCAGGACTAGTGTTTCGTTAATCGCTTCCGCTACTCTTCGTCCTTCAGTCAGATCGATGAGAGGTGAATTCGAGACATCACCTTGAGAACCGTAACCGAAGCCAACGACGTTGACTAGTCGGCTAATGACCGGCAATAAACAATTAATTAATTTAAAATGCGATATTTTTCTATGCTGTTGAATATTTGACTACTTCCGGTATAATGGTAATTATCAATCAATTGAAAATGTAAATTGATTTTTTTATTTCTTAAATTTACACCAACCTAAATTTTATCTGAAGAAAATGATTTGTATAATAGAAATTCCGTTGCGATTTGGGTGTGTTTCGAACACATGACTTTTTACATATTTAAAAGTTATGATTTTCCTATGTAAATTTATTAATTAAAGATTCACTACGATTTTCAAGAATATGTCAGAGGTCATTGATATATTTATGTAAATTCAACATGATTTGAGCCCATTATCTATTATTTATGTCATTGATCGAAAACCACTATTATTGTGAAATAAATTTTGATTAAGTAATTACAAACGTACACTTTTTATGGTTACATAATATAATGATATAGTTAACCTAAAAATATATGTTAAACAAATTGTATTTTAAGTTTAATCGAATGAAGTATTTTTATGTACTATACAACGTAGGATAAAGATTTCACAATGCCTAGATAAGGGTGTAACTTTCCTCTTTTGGTGAAAGAATATCATTGCCACTATATTTGTGAAAAGTTAATTTATTAATGAAAAAGTTTCATTTTCCAGAGAAACAATTTATTTTTAATTTTTTTTGTAGTTTATCTCATATTTTTTTAAGAAACAACAGAACCCAAAATGTTGGTAGAATGGAAAATGAAAAGGTAATTTCATGTTTATAACGTCGTGTTTTCATTGGCTGTAGTATCCCATTGGTGATAATTGCAACCAATCAAAACACGGTGATATCCTAAAATAGTATTTTTTAAATATATAAAACCAACTAAAATCTTAGGACTTAGAATTTATAATGAAACCGATTATTCGTTCATTTTTAATTATAAATTCATTTTAGAATATTCAAACGTTACCACAAAACTAAAGTTGCATAACTTGTATGTCAAAAATTATTTATGGTATCTATTTCATAAATACATACGTAAATGAATCAATCTACTACCACACTGTAATGAAACTACTAGATTTACATTTAGAGAAAATTAATGTTTATTTATTTAACGTAATGAATATTACTACGGTGAATTTTTTGATTCAGAATGCATGAATATTTTAACAATAAATAATCGACATTTAATTTTGAAACGAATGCAAAAAATCTCCATTTTTTTAGACATATGTTAATTCTATCGCAGTGTAATTGCTTAGTTAATAGTTTTTGAGCTAATAGCACTACTATATTTTAATTAGACTGCATTTGGTAGACATTTTAGTTCTTATAATCAGTTTTTAGTAGTCAAAATTTGTGGTATTTATTTTTTGGATATTTTATAAATAAAATTTATTATTATTCAATATTTTATCTCAATGTTGAATCATAAATAAATAAGCTTGTGCGAAAACAACGTATAAGGCGGAGAAATAAAATGAATCGATAGCAAGTGGTCGTAAAAACTTTAAGAATTAGGTTTTCATCATTTCGATCAGTGGTTCTCAAACTTATTATGCCCATTGACCTCTTCTTGAAGCAAACACCTGACCATGAATCCCCCAAGTAAAATAACTCTACGTAACTGCATAATTAAAAATATATAAATTTGATTTTGATTTCTTGAATGCTAAATAACATGTTTATATTTAAAGTATGATGAGGTTAAGAAATGCACGAAATCCACGAAATCCACGTTCTACTAAATAGGAAGACGGGACAGCAATTAACAGCCTCTGTTCAATGATTCATTATGGAAGATATAAAATTGGTATCTGTTTTTGAAACCATAATTTAAGGTATTCTTGTACAAACATTGGTTTCCGCTCCTCATTTGTGGATTATTCAATAAATTGCTTCCATATTAGTACGGATACATCTATGTTTGTGGATCTGTTTGCAAAAGGGTCCAGCACCCAACAAATCGCAATAAATTTATTTATTGCTACTTATTTCAACTTTCATAATAATGAAAATGTGTCACAAATTTTTTTATAAATTAAATTTTTCGCGGACCCTCCGACCTCCAAAAATGTCCACGAAGGTGGAAAATTATTTTTGATTTGTCACTGACCCCCTCAGCGGTCGTAAGAACCTCTGCGGGTCCGCAGGAACCACTTTGGGAATCACTGATCTATAAATAACCAATGCTTGATGATATAATTATTTGTTTTCTAAGTTTGCAATTGTAATTGTAATAAATCTATATATTGACTAATCAAAAGCGTAGACACATTTTAAATGGGATTTTGCAATATCTTTTATTCAAAAAATGAATAAGGATTTAAAAAAAGAAAAATAGATTAATGAACGGCTACTTTATATATGCAATACATAATAAGATTCTGCGTGATTAATAAAAAAACCATGCATAAATAAACAAAATTTCATACCAGCCCATTCATAACTGAGAACGTTAATATTGCATATAAATGTGGTGGTAACTTACATGAGACCACATCCTTTGGGATTATTTGGAGATGTACAATGACAATATTTAAATCAGTCTAACCCACAATGGCTACATGGGAGAATTTTATTGCATTTTATAAATTTGAGAATAAATCGAGACAAAAAAAATTTTTTTTGCTCATTTTTCCAGAATAAATTCTGCATTTACTTTGGCTATGTCCGCTTCCTGTTAGAAGCAAATGGCCTCCATACCGTGTTTCCAAGATTCTGTGCCCCCCAGTAATGTCGTTGCTTCTTACCAAATTATGCCAGAGTCCAATAGCTCCACGGAGTACATCCTGTGTATATGCGTCAGCGGCCATTCGAAGAAATCCACCTGGTGCACAGAAACATTGTCTCCTGAAACATTCCTAGTATTTTTATGAAAATTCGTAAAGCGTAAAAGTTAAACGTAGAACTATTGGGATGAAAGAAGTTTGGAAGTAAATAAATTTCAATATATTTTGAAGAAATATAAATTATTTACTTTTTAAGTATTTATTGATTTGTAAGACGTCCTTACCATTTTAATTATAGGCTATTTTAATTAGTTTATATATAATTTTTTTGGTGATCAATAATATCTTGTCTTAGTTCATGAACCAACTGTTTCATATACCTTAATTTTTAACATTCAATTTTATATAAATAGCACTATTATGTTTGTATTTTTATCAGTTGATAATGCTCGTGATTAGCGAAATCGGCCTGGTTTATAAAGAAACATGTGGAAGTAGTACAAACAAATTGTTGTTTTATTTTTTTAAATATAAAGTCTTTCCACCAAGGATTGACAGTTAACACCTTAGAAGTGATAAATTATTTACTGTTGAAACCTTGTGGAGAATATGTAGGGGATGAATTTGTAATGCGGGAATGTAATTCCATGACTGTTGTATAAAAATAAAGCGTTTAAAATTGTATTGAACCGAATCGGTAGTGAATTGGGTTGGTTTTGCAACAAAACGTCTCTGCGCATATTTTCGTGTATTTCAGGAAACGGTTTGTTGTCAAACCGAATACATATGACTGGAAAAGTGGACTTGGAAAATGCACGTGGTCGTTGGGTCGGCGGGCAGTTTGACGAGCCGGTGAGTGAACGAGCGATATGTGCGGATGAGGGCGATCACTTGGTTCATTAACCTAGTCACAAATAGCGCAACTTGGGACGGCAACCCACAATGGATGGGTGAACGCAAATTAGTCGACATCGTATAGAGTCTCGCGAGCATTATTATGGCTACATTCGCCAATGATTGTTTTGCAGTTATAAATTTGCCAGAGCACCGCCGTTAGAATTCCTGTGACGGCTATTACTGCTATCGGATCTTAAATATACACAAATGATCATTTTAATAGCCTGTAATTATGTTTCAACGTCATTGGGTTTGATGCTCGAAAATTCATTCAAAGCTATAAGGAAAATTTACAATACAGGCTGATTTTTCCTTGTAGTCAAAATTGTACTAACCTATACTCTAATACTAATTAGGATATTATGAATATGACACTATCGATTTATTAGAAATGTTTTAGTACATTCTGTATATATATAATAGCCCAGACCGGTCTGTAGGCGTTTTTTTAGTATCACATATCATGTGTATGTAGGTATACATTTTGATTATAATAAAAAATACAACCAGCTGCTTTAGACATTCAATATTTCAATTTCAATACCGTCATCTATGACGGGCGTCCCACTAGTATGAAAATAAAACATGATTTGTAAGACTTATTCCACAATTTATTAAATATTGAAATATAGATAAACAATATATACCTCTTAAATTTATTTGTCTATTTTTGTCACTTTTTGAGCGGTATGATCGCAATTTTATTTCAGTAAAATATTGTTTAATATTGAAATTATTGATTTCAATTATACTGTCGTTGAATGGTCAAAGATTATTTTTGATTTCTGTTTGATAAAAAGCGTTTTGATAGTTTATTCTACATAATTTAATATTATTTTAACGTTATATGTATCAAGGTATTTTTTTATTGCTTTCTTATTTTTTTTAAATACACATATGCATTTTTTTCACAGTTGCTAGTATTTACGATCACGTAATGGCCAACAATCTGACATTGACCGGCGAGAAGCGGTTTTTTTTGCGATTAAAAAAAACTGAAATCATAGATAAATCTAACCAAATATATTTTCTCTAAAAATACAATAATGTACAAACCGGTGGTAGCATCTAAATCTTTGAACTTGCTCATACATTTATTAAAATGGCACAGTATCGTAAAATCTGAGTGGCATATCGGAATCATTATCACAGTTAGTTACAACACGGTTATCGATAACACGTAATACACCGGTGCAATACGTCATACGTATCGGAAAGTGCTACACTTAACAAATCACGTACTAGGTTTCGTACAGATATGACTAACGCAATTGCTGGGTCTACAACTAACTTTGAGCATAGACCTCTAGGCAATAAAAAGTCATATCGCGGCTTGTTTAATGGTTTATAATACGGGGATTATCGTATTTCTTTTTAATTGATGTGTTATTTGTCATGTTAAGTCATATCTTACACACGAAAATTGCGGTTACCAAGCTAATAAAAACAATGCATTTAATTATTATTTTTTTGACATTATAAGCTCTTAGATACAATACGCTTGTGCATTATGTATTTTGTACTGTTGTTACTTAGATAAAGTGACAGTATAATAAACAACTCTCGTTGAAGGTGTGTTTGTTGGGTTGATAAAATTATCAAGTTTTATATCAGTGAATGACTAGAAACATTTGAAGATTTAGTTGCGTATTGCTAAATGATATCTTGCTGATTTATGATGGTTTTGCAAAGTGAAACTGTTGTTTTCTGAATTATTTGATTTCATGCCATTAATACTTTAAAGTAAGCTTGATTGACATCTTAAATCGGAAAAGATTCATATAGGCCAGTGGTCGGCAACCTACTACCCGCGGGTAATTGAATTACCCGCAACAACATTTTGAGTTGCCCGCCAAGATAATATGAAAAAATTTTTTTTTATGAAATTATTTATTCATAGAAAAGACTGTTAAATAAAAAAAGTTAAAATGAACAAATAATATTATTTTTATCACTTATTGACGTGTAATGTTCTCTATTTGTTCGGATAATTAACTGCTAGAACTCACAATGCTGAACAACATTATTCATCCAAACATTGCACTTCACTAAGCAAAATGGCATTCAAATTCAAAATCTAGGAAGCCACTAATAAAAATATTATATATTATTATATGTATGTTTTAATAAAAAAAAATGTATTTACACAAACGTATGCAAATATGCATATTATATATAAACTTATCTTTGTTTCTGAATTAGTATCAAATACAATTTTAAAAGAATTCAATCCTTATAATATACAATTTTTTTTTTGAGGAATTTATTGATGAGTAAAATATATTCTTTCATATAATAAGATTTTGTAACGATCATGAATAGTCAAGATCTCCTGTTTACATAAATGTAAATTTTAATAAACTTCCTCGTATTTTTCTGCTGAATTTTTTAACTAGTATTCTTCTTAGATGTTGTAAATATACATGATATTTCATCATACATCATAAACTAATAATATATTATTAATACAACATTGATATAATATCAATATTGCACTTAAGATTTATCAGCTTTTATAATCATAAGATATGGCGTAGTCATTTCGCATGCTATCAGTTGAATAAAAAAAGCAGATCAACTGTAAGAAATTCCAATTTAAATCAATTAAAAACATATTCTTACCGCAAAGTACTTATATCCAGACAAAAGATATTAAAAATTACCTTCTATAAACAATTATTACATTATTGAAATATATTACAGTTTAGCTTTTTACGATAGCAGAACACATTTCACTGAAAGCTGTTCTTCGTCTCAAAGTGTCATCTAATATCGCAGTATATATGGTTGCTCTATATTTTGTTACAACAAGGGAATCTGACTTCCCGTTGCTACTGTCACTGCAGTGTTGTAGCATTTTACTTGATCTAACTCCACTTGTTTTGCCTTCAGCCAATCTCATATATCTTCGGCCTCAAGCCAGTATTTTTCAAACAACACCAAATGTAAACAGGGCCACATCGAATAGGATGTAGCAACATTGTTTTTTAGTATTCAAAAAATAATTTATTATTTTTTTTATCTGTTTAAGGATAGAATGTGTACTATTGTTGATGCATTATTTAAAATTTTGACAGTCGATTAAAATAAATCAAAAGCATTAAAAGATACGAATCTTTTCATTCAGTGAAAGTAGATTCCTTTAATTATGAAACAAATACACATTCGCTTATCTTATCTCTAGGTGAAAATCGATTGGTTGAGAATTATAAAACTGACAGATTAATCTTTCTTAATGCAGGTGTCATAGCCACACATAAAACTTGCAGTTACATATAAAATTAATAACAAATTACAACGTTACACGTTATACACTGGTTAAGTATATATATTAAAAGGAATTTTATTGTTCGTACAGTGCAACCGTGTAATAACTGTTAACCTTTTATGTTAATTTATTTTAAATACAAATTATAAACAAAGAACTTTATATAACGCATTGAAAACTTGCTGTGAACATCGCATTATGGAAGCATACCTGAACAAAACTTTGAAAAATTAGTTATGTTGTTATTAAAACTTGTAAATAAGGATTTTTTATATTGACATGCGTTGTATCTTCAGATCGCTGACAACCTATATTGCAATACGTCCTTTAGTTTTGACGCTAGTTTGTCGACGACTGATGACACTAAAGCGTCGTTCATAAAAACATTTAGACTTTAAATGTATGCCATTTCCCGCTTTTAATTGTGCAACTTTTTTAAGCCTCGGTCGCTCACAATGTGAAGTAGATTTAAATTTATGTTAAATGGGAAACGGTTGTAATGAAGTGGCTAAACCTATCGTTTAAGGAAAAATATAAGAAAGGATTACACAATTAGTAATAAGCTAATATTTTTTTCTGCGTTCCATTCTAAGTATTGGAAAATATGGATGATAATGAATGATAGTTACAAAAAAATATATAATGTATGCTTTTGGGGACTCAAACTCGTCTGCGCGTAACGAAGAATAATGAAAGCTCATTAATCGGATTCGTTAATTAACCACAATGCAATATTTATGAAACCATTGTAACACGTATTGTTTCATTAAATTAAATTTTAGTATTTCTGAAATCGGTGTTTAAATTAAAGAATTATTCATATTACATTATTAACCCACTCGTGTATTTTCCGGAGAAAATTCTAAAGTAATGAAAATTTATCGAGAAGATGAAATAACAACCGGCAGAGGCGTTTATGTCCTAATGTGTTGACAGACTGTGACGGTCTGTTAATGTCAAAAGATGCCATCCCGATGCCAAGACGCTGAACTGTTTATCATTATTCATTTGTAGAGATAGTAAGCGTATCGAACACAAACTATAACCATTGTAGTTAGAATTCAGTTATTATCCATCAAAGCGGCATATAATCTCCAATTTGAAAGACAGTTC
Organism: Himalopsyche phryganea; assembly: GCA_022494535.1. Lineage (NCBI taxonomy): Eukaryota > Metazoa > Arthropoda > Insecta > Trichoptera > Rhyacophilidae > Himalopsyche > Himalopsyche phryganea. The sequence goes on along the minus strand of JAGVSL010000080.1, from coordinate 346,110 downwards.
AAAATATCGTAGAAAAGCTGTATATCGGATAAACTACTATTTTTGAAAATATTATATGATTCCAATTTATACTGATGGGGTTTGTTTGTAAACACGAATAATAATATGCTTTTAAATCATGATTAAAGTTGATATTTTAGAGCTATTTTCATTTTTATTGACACTGTTGTGAATTTAACAACAATGTTCATTACAATAATTAATAAATAATGAATATTGTCAATAGTCTGTGAAATATTACAATTATTGACGGGGAAAGAAAATACCGTGTGTCTATGTAAAAAAATATTCAAAAGCAGGTAAACGAAGATAATTTTGACACGCCCGGTGTACGGCTTGAGTCTATGAGTTTTTTAGTATGTTACAAATTAATAGCTGAATATGATTTTTAAAAACGCGAAAAATGTGTCACACCTAGTAACACAGCCAGTATAATAACATAAATAACAGCTTAACTTAATTCAAAAAAAATCTTAACAAAGTAATCGTCGAACCTATCGACTATATTAATTTAAAAATATTGTTTAAATTTGGTATTTTATATTATACTTTATAATGATCGCTTGATATTTATTTATTCGCACTCTGAGAGAGATACAAGCTTACATTTACTTATCACATATTTTTCTCTTAACTCTCTTCGAAGAGACAGGTCGACTAATTCTCGTTAAGTATCCACTGATGATTTTCTCCATTTGTCTCCACCTTTGAAACGGACACGGCTCAACAAAATTTTGTACATTTATAATAATTATTTGACTAAAAACTAATCTTTATTTACTTGCAATTATTTATTGTGAAATAAATGAAAATACGCATTGGACGTAAAATATTACAAATAATAATAATAATAAATAAAAAATTGTTTTCTTTCTGTAAATTTCCAAATATTTATTCAAAATTTTCTTTAGTTGTGACGGTTAATTTACGGTTATTATTTTTCAGCATTCTTGAATATGAAATAGCGCAGTTCAAAGACATTTGCATGCATTTTACGTAAAGGCAAAAAGTTTTTGTACATATATTCTAACAAAGCATTGCAATCAATGCACCTCAACAATGCTTACGTCTATTTTTTTGCATTCATAATAATCGTCTTCACCTGCATTAAAATTAGTGAAATATATTGAAATACATGAAAATCATAGTTTACTTGGCTTGCTACCCTGGTTAGGCATAGTTATGGAGTCTGAATTATTTGACTCTAAAATTGAATATTTTTTTATAAAAGTAAAATACAATTCTACATTGTTTTGTTTTTAGCCGAGCTGAGATCGCTGCATCGTTTTCATTATATATCATGTAATTATGTAATGAAACACCATTGAATTGAGGCATAATTTTTCGAAACAGTGTAAAAGAATTCGTGTGAAAAAGAAATTTAATTATGTGTATTTGATATTAGAAATTATTCTATCATTCAAATGAAATTCAATATTTTGATCTGTATCTTACCCTTTTCTATTATTCAATAGTATATTAAGTATTCTTGGTTTATGGATATTGTATTAATATTTATAAGAAGTTAAAAGTCCAATTTAAATTATTGCAGCTGCAATATTTCTCATTTAAAGTTAAATGCGTTATTATTGGTATAAAGTGCTACCTAGTTGAGTTTTATTATGATTGCTCAATAAAAATACCCATTTTGTTATTCCAATAAATGTTTTCACTCTCCATTTCAATGGATTATTTGTTTTACATTTACTACTATTCAAACATGTATTCCATTTAGTATCCGTAATAATATTATTATACGAGTATAATATTATTTCAATTTATTTCAGTATTACAAACAATTTTGTTGTGGGTAACATATTGTAGGTAGGGTTCGGGAAAACATTGTAGTTCATTCCTAGTATTATAAACAATTATTCATAAATAAGCATCCTGGAATTGTGAATGATTCTTTTGATGTTATTCTATTACATACTAAATAATTTGCAATCGAATAAAATTAGATTGACTCTCTTTTGGAGCGTGTAGTAATTTAAATCATAGTAACCTAAGATTTGTTTCCTATTTACTGTTTTTATGGGACAAAATCTTCAATTTAATTATATACTTCTGACAAGCCAAGAAGTTGAATTTTAATAACCTATCATATTTATTCGTCACAATCTTATTTATCTCCTATTGTACATTAGAAATCATCGCGGTTATTTTTACTATCGCTGCATACGTAGATATTATTGTGAATAGGTAAGAGAATTGTTTGCCAATATTCGTAAACGACCCATTATTGAAGAAATCATATTTAAAAAGAACCATTTTCCCGATCGCGGACAAAATGAAAGATATTCTAAAAACCTTATGAATATCAAATTTGGATTATTGAGATTTTGTACACTTCCATGTATTTTGTCACTAACGACCCGGGTTTCACCTTTCGGCATCTTCAGGCATTCGAGCACACGAATGGACTCGAACTGACATTGTGGGTTTCGACGGGATGCAATTCGACGAAAGGGTAAATATATACAATCATTCCACGTTTAGTGACATCTGTTAGGTGTTTTAACGTATAGGATATAATAACGGAGAATTAGGAAGGTTCAGCTGCTCATTCAGAATTGGCAGGGTATTTAACTGGGCTCTATTGATTTCCAAAATTTCTTGGTAAAATAATTTATGATCCCCCATGTTTTTATGCAACAGTTTAACCCCATCATCCGCATTAAAAATCTCAATAATCCAAATTTGATATTGAAATTTCATCAAGCACCCTCAGTCAATGTCTTAAACCTTATGAATATATTTTCACATTTGCAATGTTTATTGTTAAATTTCGAATCAACTTCCCCATCGCATACCAGTTGTGAAGCTGTCCTTGACACTCAGGTGAAAAATCACTGCATATTTTTTGTTGATAAAACATTGACCATAGACAACGATTTTTTACGAATTATTTAACAATTCGTATACAAAAAAAAATACATGTTTTATTGGATGTAGTTTGACTGGTTAGGAATGCATACGGGTTTATTGCTTCGGTGAGTAGGCTTTTGTAGACTGCCTTTACTCACCTGAATACTATGTCCACTGTCCCAGTCGTAGAACAAAGTTCCTCGGGCTAAATTTAGTTCTCTGTCTGCCACAACCGCCATTCTTCGCTATTCACGTCTGTCACTCTCCACCTGAGCTGTGCTAGACATTCAGTAAAGTAGTTTTGTTTGCGGAACAAATAACACGACGACTGTTGCTACATTATCCAACAGTGTCACCACATCTCTCGTCTATTCTTCACTCGCCATCTTTATTCATTATTGGAAATTTCTTTTTCCAAAAAAATTTGATTGTCATCGGACTCGCACGCGTAAAAAAAAAAGCTATCCACACGCGATTCTATGATGTAGGTACTAATTTATATGGATTGAAGTGTAAACATTAAAATAGTATATGTAAACAAATACTTTATACAAATAATATACTTCAAACAGAAAAATATGCATAAATTATAACTTAACAAGTAAGTCAGACGTTTTGCTCGCAGACGAGATCCATCGAAATTTTACGATATGAAGTTATTCAATTAACAGATTCACACCACGAATTATGCATTTTTTTTTAATATACACATGTTTTTGCATTAATGTTACAATTTTATAGTATCGCATCGATGTGAATTGCTGTAAAGTCCAAATGCAAACTGACTTATTGTAGTCGTTACGTAAAGGTTTTATTGTTTGATTGATCAATGTTAGTATATGTGGTAGTATAAAACATATTGGAATTAGTCGAAATCTCAACAGTATTGATATTGAGGTAGAACAGCGATTTAGAAAATAAATAAGAATTCATACTATTGATTGAAGCAACAATAAGACTTTACTGTTCAAAATGGGTGCACGGAAAAACTCACAAATAGTCAGCTTGCGTTCCGAAGAAATGTGCGAGTAAAAATAAATCGCTAAATCACGCCGAAGATGACGAGTTTGTGACACCTCTCGCATGCGTGCCTCGGACATTAAATCTAACTATACTACTTACTTATTTACACATTATAATACGGATATTGAGCGGCAAGCCATCTTGAAATGGTCGTAAAAAGTCTTTTTCATAATGTTGGCGCTTCGTTCATAATCTCTATTCACAGCAGTAATATTGGTTCCACTTATGGATGAAGATCGAGTTTGTCGGTGTGTTGTAGAACTGCAAATTTCCGCATACATACTTAACAATCTTGAATTGCAACAAATTCAATTGAAAATTAAAATTTAACTGTATTTTATGACGTATAAATATTTTTTTATTCTACTACTGATTCACATTATATTTTGCTTACAATAAAACAGTGTATGGTAAAAGAAAACTACAGATTCAAGAAAAATAAGATACATTTTTTCAACCTCAAAATATTCATCTACCAAACCAATAAAAACATCAATTAAAAATTGTATTATTAAAATAAAAGAATATTCTTTGTGGTCAGTTTTTTCTTTATTTAATGGGTTTGAGGTCACCCTCGGTTTCTTCAAAAAATTTTTATCACAGAACGTTTCTTCAATCTTAATACCCTGCGCTGATTTTTTAATAGTTCTTATAATAGCGTGATGATGAAATGGGTATCGATAATATTTGACAGTTACTCAATGCCGCTAAAGACAGTCAACAATGCCGCTAGCATACTTAACTTTTAGAACAAATGATTAAAAATACGTCTTTCTGTCAATATTTTTATAATATAATTTTATTTTATCTCCAAAATTATCTTCCCGATATTTAAATACACATATCATTCATAGTTGGGATCTAGAGTGGTATTGATATTTCTACGAATTTTCATTTCGAAAAATGGTCAATCCTTGAATCGAAACAAAATTTGAAACAAAATCGTCTCATTGTTTAAGGGAGCGGATTGGTCGCGGGATAGATATTAATGCGACTCAATAAGCTACTAAGAAATCTTCAAGCTAGGTTGTGTATGACGAGAATATTGTTCAACATTTACGGATTCCTACTTTACCTTAAACTAAGACTCCAACTTCAAAGTTGAAAAGAAAAATGGTCGCGTAACGAATATCGCTAGCTCACTTTTCACAAACGAGCTAGCCAACTTTTCTTTTTAGCGTCAGTTAGAGTGAGATAGATCGCGTGACGTGATTTACGTTTTTATACGTGTGCGACAATTTTGCTACATCTAGCGAATCCTTTTGGCAAATTTCCAAACGGATACCAATTGAGACAGGTATGCATAAACTTTATGCACATTATTCATATGTATTGTTATTTTATTATTATCTCCCAAGTGATTCTATTTTCAAATTTTGAAGATCCGCGAGAAATTTCCGTTTATAAACGTAAAAATAATTTTTAAAATATGAAATGTTGCCAACCATCCTATATTTTCCTGTATATAGTTTCCGTGTGCCAGAAACACTGCGGTCTCTTACCTTTGTTTTTTATGATGAATAAACATGTCACAAAATTTCTATCCATTTCAATGTGAACGAACGGTATACGAAGTCTATAAATTAGTATAAGAAGATAAAGTAACATTTGTTTACTATTTTTGATTACCGTCTTTAAGCAAATGTCAATTGTGATAAAATATTTTTTAATTGCCATAATGATGTAGATACTGTTTAATAAATCGTAAGATTAAACCAGATTTTTAGTAGATATTTTTGTTCAAGGACTGTGACTTAGCTCAATTTTATATTTTAGTTCACTTTTAATCCCTAATGTGAAGACTTTATTGTATGTGATATAATGCAAACAACTATTATTAAATGTGATGTTAAAATTGACAGAAGAAAAATAAATAAAAATATTCTTATAATTAACCTAATAATAGAAAAAAAAATTCAAGAGGTCAAAGAATGTCATTCATTTTCAGCCGGGGTCAATCCACTGCTGGATGAAGGACTCCCCCAGCTCTCTTCACTCTTCTCGGTTCCTAGCTTTACGCTTCCACGTAATTCCACCAAACCTGACAAGTTCGTCAATCCAGCGGGTTTTGGGGCGTCCCTGAGGTCACTTAGTGCCCATCGGGTACCACTGCGGTTGTCCGTTCGTCGTGCGACATGTCCGGTCCCCCGCCAATTCAATTTGATGACCTCTATCACATCTCTCACTCTTGTTTGCTTCCTTAGCATCCATTGGTTTCTTCTGTGGTCCTTACGCGTTATACCCAACATGCACCTATCCATGCCACATTGCGACACTCTCGATTTTTGGACCTCTCGTGTATTGAGAGTCCATGTTTCGCAAGCATACGTTAACACTTTTAGCACACATTGGTTGAATACTTTAGGCTTCAGGCACAATGGAAGGTCGCTCTTGAAGATATTACTTAAGCGCCCGAATGCACTCCATGCTAGCTTGGCTCTACGAGCGATCTCGTCATCTACTCCTCCATCTACAGTCATTTGCTGTCCGAGGTAGACATAGCTGTTGACCCTCTCGATTTGATTGCCGTTGATGAAGATCGCCTTTGGGTTTATCATAACTTTAATCTTTGAGACATTAATCTTAAAACCTACTTTCAAGCTTTCATTTGCAAATTTTTGCAAAGCGCAGGTAACTGAGGTATTCCCCGTTTATGAGAATTCCTCTTCTAACCCAGTTGATGTGTCTACATATATCTTCTAGAGTGGATGTGAATAGCTTGGGTGAGATTGTGTCACCTTGGCGGACACCCTTGCTAATTAGGGATTTACAGGATGTTTTATGAAGCTTTACACTTGCTGTTGCATTACTATAAATGTAAGCATGTATTTACGAAAAAATCGAAAAGAATTAAGTACCAATTTGAAGCTTTCTTTATTAATATGCATTCAATTTTGGAAAAAAACATTCTCAAACTAAATATTCAATCTTTCAATACCTTAGAGACCACGATACGCTAACTACTTACTAGGTATGTACTAACCTAATCTTTCTTTCCTTCGCAGAACAGAAATGTTGAACGATTGACATATATACTTCCAGATCCTGTTAAAATACTTTCTATTAATGTGCTCTAAATCAAGAACGAAGAATGTCCAAAAAAACAACGTGTAATACAATAATATAGATTTGAATATTACATTACTAGTAGCGCTCTTTTTATTTTCCTGGTGAAAATAATAAGAATTTATAATTTAAGCCGGTGATCTAAGTTGACAAATATTCGAATGGGTGTCTGCAGTTGCAGATTTGTGACAGGAAGTAAAAAATAACAGAAAGGTCATCCAAGTCTTAATTAGATGCTCGTATTTTATTGAAATAGTCGGAACATCGTAGCTGTCGCAAATGCGTCCTTGGGAAACCGAGCAGTCTTGCCAGATCAAAAAAATGTGAACCGCAAATAAATCTCCCGCTGCAATACAACTCTCATACAAAAGAAAAACTATTTTGACACTGGAAAAAACAGTTGCATAATGTTTTCCTAGTTCGCTATACACCAGAGCAACGAGCACCCGCACGTCGTGTTGATAGAAATGTAACACATATTAATAAAAATGCTCCGAGCAAATTCATTGCAAGTCTCCAACCTTGACGCTGTTTTTTTTTTGTATTTAAATTACGCCTGATTTAATAGTGACAATTATTTATCATATTTTCACCGATATAATAGAGGAGAGTGAAAGTTTTACTACAATGATAAACATAGACAAATATTTGTGCTAAATGAATTCATCTAGTTGAGAATTACGTATTTATAAAATAATATTAAACAAAGGTCATATGATAACCTTTTTTTGCATAAAATATATACTGATTAATACTAGTCATATATTTAGACTGTACTTTTTCCTCGATATAATTAAATAATTAATATTGAAGTTAGTTAGTCACAATTACTTATGCTCTGTCACGTCAGCGGTCTTGGATAAACGTTGGAAATGACTGAGTGACTCGTGCTGCGGTTGACGTTGGAAAGCCTCAACTCTGCTTGCCTCGTTTTTCGACCAGTGGTATTCTGGCGTCCTTGCAGCCAATGTTTCACACAGGGAGCAGATATGGTCCAAGACTTAACGACAAAAGTAGAGTTTTTTTCCGATCTGGCAGCTGAGTAGTCAAAGCCTTGGGCGTTCGACCGGAAGAGTTCTACGAAAATAACGACAAGATTTCAAGATTGAGTATAATATGACATAGTAACAGGTTATCAAAAAACGCGATTTCCAATATGAATATAGTAAAATATTTGCCTTATTATTTACATACTATTCACAAACAATTAACAGTAGTCTAAATTCCAGTCATTGATCGGTGTATTATGTAATATAATTTACAATTATAAGAAGCGTCTATTTTCTTTGGTATTTTTTAATTACGACACATATAATTCATTAATCGATAAATTTAACGATCTGACATTCAATACATTTTATGTGAGATAGTAATATGGTAGAACATCGTTACCCAAACGGTGTTCCGTAAAGAAATAAGAGGTCTAAAAACTTATACATTGCAGTTACAAATATTGTTGGTACGTTTTATCTGTCGAAATTGATCGTATTTATGGTATATTGTACAGTGAGACGAGAAACACTCTACTTTTCCATAATTATAAATTTATTAATGGGAACATAAATATTACTATTTTCCGTAATATGTATACATCTGTGGTAGTGCAGAAGTTGATATGTCAGTTTTATCTAAGCTTAAAGGAGAAGAAATATGAACCATGGTAAGCGATTAAAAATTCAAATTAAATGGATAATACAGTTATTCTTCATGGATAATGATTAGCATTCCGAATTTTTCCACCGGATGCTGAAAAATATTTTATTGTGAGATATGACAAAAACGGACAAATTAACTTTTGCAATACGCCACAAAAATATGAGATTGTAGATTTATTTACTCGCCATCTAAGAGCGAAACTGGTTATGATCATTATGTTTTTACGATTTTTGAATGAACATTTTTTCTATGAACTACGATATAAGTAAGTAAGAGCTTCCATTTTGGTTTTACAGGTTACATTTACGTTCTGCAGCTTAAATTAATGCGGAAACGTGATAGAAAATAGTGTGACTTAGCACGGATTTTTTCAATCCGACAACGAATATTTACGATTTCAAAGAGTTTGAAATGACAGCTGTTTATGTTCGCAGACGAGTATATTCCGTTGTAATAAAATAATAAACAGAGTGTCGACAGCTTAATATGTCTTGTACTTCACAAATAAAGTAATTCTTTACGTAGGCTTTTGCTGGCTGAAAATGATTTTTGCTCATTGGAGTCACGGAAAACTTCAGTTCGTGTATTTTTAAATGGTTTACATAAAAATAAATGGCTGAAGACGTAAGAGTTGGACAGCGCTTGTAATAAGAGTGTTGTGAATTTCATAAATTTGACTGGCAAATTTGCGTGGTATTTTCACCAACAAGTAGCAGAGCCAGACAGACTGTCAGCTTAGCACGATAAACTCGTAGACTGCATAAGAATCGGCTTGGTTTTCATCTCTTACTCGTTGACTATAAAAAAAATTCTTTTTACAATATTTACACATCTTCATGATATGCTTTTAATGTTTAAGATTCAGCGGCTTCTTTGCCGCAAATTCAATACAAAATTAAAAGCTTTGATTATTCCACCTGTGTTATTGAAATAGTTTCCTACTATAACCATTTAAACTAACTTCCTTTCATAAAGGTGAGTGTCATCCTTTTTTGTAACTTCCATCTCCAATGTGAATCATATGGACTACACATGAGTTGAACAGGAGTTGTTCTACAAGTTGTAACTGAGTAGTTGAACCACCACTTTTCAGTTAGAGTAAAGAAAGATGGATAGGGCTTGGAAAGAGTAGCTTATTTGGGTGGGGAGGAATTTAGACATCACAGATATCCATGCGTTCGATCGCAAATCTATAAATCAATAAGTGAAAGTGGGATTCTAACCCGTGGCCTACAAGATGTAATGACTAGCATATCGTTCATATTTTTTACCATTCTCAACATATAAAAGATTCAGCTAAATGAAAATCTTTATGAAGTAATTATTGGTTTAATATAGAACACAATTTGGAATATTTACTTCAGACATGTTTGCTTTACACAACATTTTTCAATAGCTCGATATTTTCTCATATTTTTTAATCAAATCTTCAGATTATTATTACATATCGATGGTGTTTTGGTCAATTGACATAAATCTTGTAAATTCTCATGTTTGCAGATACGGAAATATATGTAGAGAGTGCCGATATAACAGTGGCTTACATCAAGTGGGAGGGAGGAGGTCAGAATTTTTAAATCTCGAACCAATGTAAAATGATGTTTACCTTCCAAAAAGTAGTCAATTTATTTTTCTAATTTACTAGGCCTGCTCTGTCGTCTTTAAAATGCGATCAAATCATTAACTCTTTTTCTTATTTTTTGCGGGTTACATCAATTGGCCAAAACACAGTCAATATTTAATATATTATCTTCTTCGAATGAAACTTTGTTATAAAAGAGTTTTATGGTATATAATATAAATAAAACAATATAAATATACAATATAAATATAGATAAAACGAACTTAACTTTGTCATACGCACGACGTGTTACGTAGTGTATCAGCTACCGAAAGAAAATCCTCTTCTATTAGGTACATTTAATTTATGAGTGTACGTAAATAAAAATAAAACAAACACGAAGGCGTAACATTATTATTTTGTACGTGGGATTTGCAAAACTCAGTTGGATTTGTCCCAACAATCTTTCCGATAATTTTTATTGTCCTCTATACTATACAACGACAAACTTTTGCTTCACAAATATATTTGTCCACAAAGACCCAAACATTAGAAATTTGAAGTAAATAATGCATTTATTAATGAATAAAATGAATGTTGAAATCAGCGAAGATTTTAGAAAAACATTAGTGAAGTAAGAAGTAAAAAACGTTTGTATGTATATAGTTTCTCTGTTCTCGGAAATTAGAATATTGACATAATAAAATAAATAATAATCTTGCCTTTTCGGTCATTGACCCAAAGAAAACCGTATGCACATTTTATTGAAACAAAACTTATCTTTTATGATATTTTTTTATCAAAGCATTAATTAACCAAATACAAATATCTTTTTTGCGTTTCTTAGATATTATTTGCTCTGTACGATATATGTGCAATCTTCACATTTTTGTCTAAAAAAATAGCTTCAAACGAAAACATTTGTAGGTTATGATAATAATAAATGAACGAATATCATGTCTGTGTAAACATACAATAAATTCAATGTTTCACTAAAGTCGTCTGGAAACAAGCGGCAAAACACTAATTTTTTTCTGTTATGCATCTTTATGTAAATATGTACCACCTCATAAGTATCAAACTAGGTTTTATAAATATTAAATTACTTAAAACAGCATATTGTTTGCTTAACTAGCAAACTACTTATCTACTTTTAAGCAAAATAATTCAATTAAGCCAATATTATTCTATGAATTTCACATAAATAATGTTCATTAAACATATGCGAAATTCATAGAATAACATTGGTTAAAACTCAATTTACTCAGTTTTTATGATCTCGTATTGCTAAAATTAAATAAGCAGTTTACTAGTTTAGCCGACGATATGAAAATGCTATATTAAGAAAATGTATATATGTGTTGCATCAAAGGCAATTTACGTTACATTTATTTTATAACGCATCGAAGATTGGTGTTTACGAATCGTAATCTTTCAGTACATTAGCTCATTACAACCAAATTTTCGTTGACTGCTTCTAAGACACTCGTGGCAATTATTTGAAAGATAAACGTCACTATGTTACAGCGTGTGCTAAGATAGGGCTGTACGTGATTGTTTTTTTTTATAACTGGACGACTTTAAAGATTCCCTCATAATTCACTTTTCTATTTAATGGATTATATAGTTAGAAAAGATTTTCAATTTAAATTTAATAAAATAGCAAAATGTGGAAAAAGTCGAATTATTAATAATCTAAAATTAAACATACGCACACCGAATGACCAATTACGTGTTACAGTAAGAAAATTATGAAATATTGAATATGTTATAATATATGGCATATGTACTGGAATACTGATTAAAATAATAATTATTAATACACGATAAAAGAATATTTTTCTTCAACTGATTGAAAATATTAACAAGGAAAGTAAATATCCATATTAATATATACTAAAATATATTTCAAATTGAACATATAATTTAATTGGTTATATTTCTTTTATGTTATATGTGTATTGTCGATTTATAAACATGAATGAATTTTTGTTTTGTTTTTTTTCATTCATAATTTAAATTAATTTTCAAGTCATAATTAATTAATTAAAAACAGTATAAATGGACTGTGACTAAGTGCTTTTATCAAGAAGAATATTTTTTTTATATTTGTGATTACTTTAAATAATTTATATATTACTCATGTACGCCAAATTAAAAATAATTTTCCCTTTCATCCGGAGTCTGCGATTTTTATACATTTTTTTAGAACGTAATGAAACTATCGTTCATCAATAATATATTTATTGACTTTTTAATTTTATTCGATATAATTATTAATAATTCTATTCTCAAAAATATAAGATTTCAAAACATTTTTTTTGTCTGACATCATTAGATATTTTTTCTAAAAAACTACTAATTTCTACAACTAATGTAAAATTCAGCAACAAATTATAAAAGTATTGACCCTTTTACTGTCTGACAATGTTGGCATACAAACGGCAAAAATTTTTTTTTTGTGTATTTTCATTGATGTGTTAATGAATAATATTTTAATATTTCATCAACAAACTAAAAGCAAATATTGTAAATTTGACTTGAAAAGTGTCGAACTGAATTTTAACCCATGGGAGCTTTAACATTAGTTGGGTGGGCCGACATTTCCGCACTGTGGGAGTAAAAGGGTTAAGTTACTTAGTTATCAAACATACCACAAATAAAAATAAACGTAATAAAAACTAGGTTTAAATAATATTTTTTACTTCTTATAATGCAATGTGATTTTCGAAAAACGTCTAGGCTAGTTAGACTATAATTTATAAATTTTACCAGTGTGAGTATTGTTGAACAACCAGAGTGATGAAGAGGAATTGAAAGAATCAAATTAAATTATTCGGCTTTGCTAGTGGATATGCATTTGTTTATCTAAAACTGGATAGCTACGATATGTATTTCTATGAGGTGGTGAACGTCTATGTCGGGAATGGCAAACCTGTGACATGCGGAGAATTTTTGTTGACAAAATTTTCAATTTTGTGTGAAATTTTTTTTTTTCAAGTTCGATGTTTATACGTTTTGTGAATCTGTTGGATGAAATAAAATGTTTTTTAAATAAAAAGAAGAAAACTAATCAGAACTTCACAATTTGGATTTATTCAACGTCTTGATGTTATTTTTATACATTTTAACTAGTTCAATAAAAAACTTCACGGCCGAGGTAAAAAATTGTAACTACACGATCATTTCAGTGCATTAATAATGAAAACTGTCATTTTTGGAAAATATTTTCCATCTTACCAACGTCGTATTATTCCAAAAAGGATAAAGTAATTATATCTGGACTTAAACTTAATGAAGTATGTCACTATAATTATTGAAGACATGAAGAATATAATTTTCGATTCTTTAAAAGTCTTGAACAAATTTTCAACATCTTGCAGTTTTTAACTTCACCACATTGCATAAATTATCAACATATTCAATTATCATTTTTTAATACACCTAACTATGAAAGATCATTTTTTGATTTCAACTTTAATTTTTACTCATTTTATTCATCTAACATGTAAAGTGTTTTGAAGAATTAGTCATAATTTTTGGCACACCAGAAGAAAAAGGTTCGGCATCCCTGGTCTCTATCTTATTTTAGTATATAAACTAGTCTCGTAAATGTCTACCCGATAGCATGCCAGTCGTGGTCGTGCAATTTTTTCAATATTACGGTGCTCCAAGCAATTATTTCAGCCGGGATGTTTTTTTATCTCATGGTCACTGAGAGCATTACTGGGTCATTATTGATATATCGCCTCGACTGTTTTGAATTTAACTTCGCTTATCGTTGCTATTATCGAAAAATATCGTGTTGTAGAAATTGTTATAACCACTCGCTGTGTATACACGTTTATTTATTGTAATTTTCAAGTTCATTTGTCTGTCTTTATTTTGCGAATCTATTTTATTTTCTATTCAATTTTGTTTTCCGTATATAATCACAAATTTATATTGGTACTCTGTTGAATGATTTCCAAAGTTTTTTTGATATATTTTTCAAAATCATATCGGCGTTTTCTTTGTAAATTGAGATTGATAAAAAAATAATTGACACTATTAGATTCAGCGAGTTCATGAATTAAATTTTGCTTTGAAATTTGTCTTATTTTGCTGAATATAGTATTTTTTATAAATTTAAAATCGCTCTTTTTATGGCCCATTTTCAAGACCTAATAAATTGTTGGTTAGCAGATGTAAAAACATCACTACTAGCCATGCGTTTTAAATACTCCATAAACAAATTGAAAAAATAATATATGTGTGTCTCCATTTTGAGGATTTTGACAGCGCAATTGAGTGGGCGAAAGCCCAACAGCGTTAACCACTCGGCTACAAAACCAGGAAGGAAGCTTACAGATATTAATGTAGTAAACATTATGTATCTTCAATGTTTATAAAAATATACGTTGCAATTTTATTACATTATTTTTATCGATTTATTTCATGTATGCAAAAATCCCGCTAGTTAAAGTACATGTTTGAAAGGCAAAATCACGGTTAAATTTACAAGAAAATGAAAACAATGACTATATCACAGTAAAGTTTCATAATGCTGTGTTTTTTTTTCTCATATTTTAAATGCTTAATTATCTACATAGATTCACAAACTGCATTTTATTGTTTACGATAATTGAAAGTTATAGTAATAAAATTACGCAGCAAACCTCTATAAGCGATTTCAAATTCTACTGTATTTTTAGTAGCATAGAGTTTCTGTGCCCCATAGGATATGCGTTTGTTTCTTCAAAGTCATCCACGAGCGAACAATTGAATTGAAAATATGGATATGTAAAGAGTTGTACAATATGATAATATGTCAATTAATAAGTTGAATGGTTATTGTATTGCCATTCGAGAAAAAATGCTTACTGTATATCACCGGTAAAGTACAAACTTTATACTTGAGGCCATCGACCGCATGCACGAGCATTATTTCCAGTATAGGGGTTGCCAATGAAAGAATTCACGAGATTTTTTAATGATATCTGTATTAGTTGGTCAGTATCAAGCTCAATTTTATGGTTAGTAAATTAAATATTTTGCCATTCATATATTGAAATAGTCGAAATATTTTTCGGACTTATTTATTTTTATAAACAGTCAGTATTGAAATAAAATAGTCCTAACCTAACCTTATCAATATTTTGATAGAAGTAATCATTTTTTTACCAGTTTTTATTTTAAAATGCCTTTTTTGTTTTATATAGATCATAAAGAATCCCTTATTTATATGAATTTGTTTTAGAGATAATTTAAGTGAAGTCGGGTCGGAAAGGTAACCTCACTCCGTCCAAAATCCAAATTCTATTACTTTGTTTGATGTAATACATATTAATTTTATAATGTGCTGTACACAACCAACTCACGAGAAAAATAATTGAGTATGATAACTGAGAGTTTCAAAACTTTGGGCAAAACATTGAATTCCCTGTGTTTGATGTTATAACAAATTCCTTAAACACGTAATAAATTTAACGTTGGTTATTCGACGTATCAATATTATCTAAAATCGTGATTTGATAAAACTAAATATTATATATTTATTAATTTCAACAAAATATAATATAAACGTTGGCATTTTATACCGAAAAAAAATATACACATTTAATTACAATAAAGTTGCAATTTGAAAATCTGTTTATAGTGTGGCATCTATTGTCCTGGTTCGTTGCACTCTGATTAGCTCATAGGTAGATATAATTTTAAATTTGCAGAAAACAAAAGTCGCAAATCTAATACTAGATCTTATCTCGAGCTGCATGGTCCGGTTTCTCTAGGAATATACACTTGTATAAGTAATATTTTACATATATGTGTGTTTTAATCCAACAGCATGCACCCATACTATTCAATTTTGGCAAGCCGTGTCCGATACTGTTATATTGTTTCGAATTACATTGCTATTGATATCGTTACAAGACTAAACCAGAAATATTACATAATTTTTATCCGAAACGGGGAGTAGAGAGATTTGCTAATGATTAGTCATTTATTGACCCCATCTTCCTATTGGAGGTTAAACGACTGAATTATAACCAATTTTGTTGATGAATATAGATCGATGTCTTATGCTTTAGAAATAGTACCTGATGATACTAAATTTAAACCGACTACAATTATTTGATAAGCATACATCTATGATTTCGTTTTCTTAGCAATTAAAAATCCTAAAGAAATACTTCTAAAAAAAATTCTTGTAAATTTCAGTAAATACAGTTACTGAGCCATTGATAATAAAAAAAGACGACTTTGATTGAAATTGATTATACACAGAATTTGAGGTGTTTATAAAAGAGACGAAATACATATCACACATTTAAACAGTATTAACAAAAGTAGTGAAATAACGAAGTTATCAATTTTAATATTATATTTAAGTATCTAAATTTACCAACCACTACAGTTGGACACATTTAATACATAAACCATTGATATTGTCGTCATATGACATCCATTAAAAAGAACAGAAGATTTAAGTATCAAAAATAATCTGTCAATATTCATTATGGTATAAAAAATAACTGCTACGTTACTTTACAAAATTAATTGAAGTTAAGATTATATATTAAATAAGAGCCCAGTCTGATTCGTGTTAACATACAATTATCGTTGGACCATTACTAAGGCCAGTGAGCCTTTACTCGGTGCAGCTGGGAAAAAAGTTCTTAGTAGGTTTTGGAATGAAGCGGAAGTGTAACGAGTGGTACATGTGTCCATAAAGTATATAGCCTCTCCATATAAGAATGCAGTGCACCTTTTATCAAGGTCGTAAATCTTTGATGGGCAGACCGTGTAGCCCGAATGGACAGCGCCCGGCCAGAGTCGCATATCGTAGACAGCAGATCTGACTGTCGTAGGTCAATTGGCAGGACCAAATTTCCGTGACTGGACGATGTCAATAGGAATTCCAGAGCTGCCTGTAAAATTATATGGAGAATGTGGTCTTGTTTAGATAAAAATGGAAACTAGTCTCGGAGGTGGCTAAAATCTACTCTGAGTTGTCAGATCAACAAAGATGATGAAACAGTATCAATAGCCGTATATTAGAAAACATTTTAATTGAGATTTATTAGTATCGTTCTAAGATTCAACTGGGATACTGAAAATGTTGCAGCAAGTAACAATATGCATATTTCATTATATAGTATCGTATGTCGTATAGAACGCTATTTGCGAATTATAGGTTTTACTTCACAAAAATGTAATGATATTTAAATCTGTATTATTAATAATATCATTTATTTAAATACCAACTACGTTTTATTTGATATTTGCAGTCTCAAAAAATCTTTGGTCGTTTAATAAAAACAAACATATAAAACGTTACACAACTATATATTTTTGTCTTTGTCACTAATTTATATACAGCAGAAAAGTAAAAAGCAAAATTGCACTATTAAAACAGCATAACTACTGAAACGCTGCAAACATTTTAGTAAGTTTGGATTAGAGCAATTACACTCAACATATAAATTTCAATTACTATTCTAGCCGACACCAATACCCAGCGTTACCTACTCTTCCCATAACTCATTGACAGATGTCTTCATTGAATTGATATTTACTCACTTATTCCACAAACATATTAGGTAAGCAAGAGTAATTCTTGTGGAATTAAGTGAATGGCCTATTTTCACTGTATTGTGCATGTGTTAATAGAATGAATATAAATAAGAGAGAATTAAAATATTGCACGGTTTTTTTTTTGAAAAAGTCAATAATTTGTAAGATTTTTCGCTTGATTATCAGAATTCATAATAATTAACATGCAATATGGCGTACATTGTGACCCCTCAATAAATGAAAGACGATAATAATAATTATTGCAGATTTGCAACAATATTTTACTACGTGTGCGGCGTGTGATAGATTATCGTTTTTACGATCTACTGGTTGGTCGCTCCTGGGCTATAATGTCAGCTTTCAATTTCGCAGGCAATAATAATTGGCATCGCTTCTGTAGCCGGCAACGAGTGAGTACCAAAGGTACCATCGAACGGTACCAACTCTGACCCTAATACCGCAAGCGGTGTGCACTTGTCTCCGGCCTTGCGGTTCGTTCACATTGCACATTTTGTTAACATACAATTCATAACGCGACCAACTATCCGTCACTACAAGCAATAAGGAACTAAATGCACAATAATATTATGAGATAAACGGTAGTTTATCTGTAATTTTGTCAGGACGTTATATCTCAGTGCGGTAATCCAAAACGTATATAACTGAAATCAATCCATAATATTTATATTCATGGAAATCTATAGACAATATATATATTAATAATTTACACCTTTAATATTCAACATCAAGTAACATATTAAAGTCATTCGTAATTCTTGAAGAATTCAGTTGTCGTAGTTGAGTGGCAACATAGAGTTGCAGCGGAGAACTCTAATCCCAGGATAGACACTTTTATAAATTGATTTTTCATTAAATATGTATATCAATCACCTGTTCCCACCATATTCAATTCTGGAAACATGGGATATTTACCCTCTCTATAAGGGGAGTTGGAGTGACTGACTTGCAACATACTCTCGATAAATACATTTGGTTGAAACGTTACTTTTACAGTTCATAAGTATACTCGCAGAATATATGGGCTTAAAAAAGGCCATAAAAATAGATAAAAGTATTTTCTGAAAAAGTATGGAACCAAAAGATTTTTGCAAGGCTGGAAGACATTAAATGTAGGTATAACTATTAAAAGGAAAAAAAATAGCTCAACTTCTTATACGATCTTACATTCCAGATGATCTACTGACTAATAACCGTCTCCTTTTACATGCTTTTCAAGCTTTCCCTCTTCCATAACACGCTGAAAGTTCCATTACTCTGGAGTCACAATTTGGCTAATATAGTACAATCCCGTTTAAATGAATGACCAATGATCAAAAATAATAATTCATAGAAAAAAATTTATAATTATTACCAATAATTGTGTTTACTTTTGAAGGCCTTTTAGGCAACAACATTATGAACGTGGGCCCTCTCAAGTTCACAGCGCTAATCTTTCCTATCCTCTGGCATTTTCTCAATGCATCCCACACATTGCAATATTTTGCAACGGATCTTTAAATAGTTTGCTGATAAATATATTTTCCCAGATTATGGTTAGTAATCATTGGGTTTTTTATGACGACAGGTACATAACAATGCTAATGATTTTAAAATATTTCATCGTGGCTTTTACTTCTTCTTCGGTCTGATTGTTCCTTTTTCCAAGCTGTTATTTATTAGGCGATCATGGCTCTTCACTTTGATTTTTTTTCATTTCTGCTTCGCTTAGGGAAGAAAGAAGATTGTTCAATCGCTCGTTTAAGTGAAACCACTTTTTCAGATTTTCAGTTCTACGCTATGACGTCCTGTTGCCAGCAATTTGTTTATTTAAAGTCTCTGCATACCTAATAATGATGGTTGACTGGAGTATAATATGAGAATTCCCCGGATCGAAGAGAGGCGAGCGGCTGGTTATCCGGAGTCCTGGAAGGGCTGATCTCAGACAAACACCATTTCAGATCCGGTTTAGAAACTTATTTATTATCCATTCAAGATGCAGTGGTTTCACATTACACAAATATATAAATCTTAACACATAAAATTGATTCTACATTTACATTTACTCAGCAACTGAATTTACTTTAAGTTTTAATACAAATGACACAACGAATTTAAATTAAATCCAATGCAAATCAAAACACAAAAACAACAAACAGTTCACATCGTCACATCAACTTCGTCGCGACGAGACCTCGTCCGTCCGACTCGGCAGCTCGTCATCGACTGTCTACCAAAAATTCAAAAAAACTCCGTGCCAAGTTGGAGCTACCCTTTTCCGTAAAAATGGACTCGTCCAGCGGCCGAAGCCCGGGGGCTTCTTAAATGCCTGACAACAAGAAAGAGCGTATTCTGCGAATTATTGCTCTTTGCCGCAGGCCGATTTCAGTTCGGGACACTAATGACACTTATACTTAAGAAAAACCAGGGTGTGTCAAACCCCCATACTTCTAGTGTCCATGAACTGAGTTCGGACAGCGTAGCAATAATCACACAAAAACAAGATACAATATACAATAAAGAACACAAAAAATCAAGTCTTAAAAACACACGCGTGGCAGCGCGTCGGTCGTCACACACGAGGCCACAACACAGGTCATGTCGCGATCGGCATCACAACGGGCGGTGGTGCAAATTTTCCTACGCCAACAGGCGTCCTGTTCCTATCCCAGGAAGGCATCCGCAGCGTCCTCGTTCGGCGGGGCAGGTGTGTCGGCAGCATCTCCTCTTCACAGGCAGACGGCCTCATCTTCTCCCGAGAAGGCATCCGCAGCGTCCTCGCTCGGCGGGGCCGGTGTGTCGGCAGCATCTCCTCTTCACAGGCAGACGGCCTCATCTTCTCCCGAGAAGGCATCCGCAGCGTCCTCGCTCGGCGGGGCAGGTGTGTCGGCAGCATCTCCTCTTCACAGGCAGACGGCCTCATCTTCTCCCGAGAAGGCATCCGCAGCGTCCTCGCTCGGCGGGGCAGGTGTGTCGGCAGCATCTCCTCTTCACAGGCAGACGGCCTCATCTTCTCCCGAGAAGGCATCCGCAGCATCCTCGCTCGGCAGGGCAGGTGTGTCGGCGGCATCTCCTCTTCACAGGCAGACGGCCTCATCTTCTCCCGAGAAGGCATCCGCAGCGTCCTCGCTCGGCAGGGCAGGTTTATTAGCGTCTTCTCGTCTTAACAGGCAGCTTGGCAGGCAAAACGGCCTCCCGGGTCGCAAATCTACCAGCCACAGTAGGCCTCACTCGTTGAAGACAAAACAGGCACAGCAGGCCTCACAGGTTGCAAATATAACAGGCACAGCGGGCCTCACGGATTGCAAACAAACAGCCACAGTAGGCGTCACTCGTTGACAACAAAACAGACACAGCAGGCCTCACAGGCTGCAACTCTAACAGGCACAGCGGGCCTCACGGATTGCAAACAAACAGCCACAGTAGGCCTCACTGGTTGAAAACACAACAGGCCCAGCAGGCCTCCTAGATCAGCGCGAACGACTTCAAGAGCGGCTAGTCGAGAAGTAGGGCTTCGTGAAAAGTAACAGAGGCCAGGCACCTTTCACCGACGACTCCCGCCAGTTTCGCTTTTGAAGCTGGGGTTTCGTAGTAAGACGCCGGGAAGCTGACTGGTTGTCTGGTCCCGATCTTGAACTCCACCTTCAGGGCAGGGTCCGGATTCTTAGTGTGCGTTCGGCGATTTGAAATTCTTGAAGTTACGTTAAAATTCGGTTGGGCGCCATGAACCACAGTTCAAAGCCACTGCATCTTCAGAGCATGAGTCCTCAGGGGTGAATCCTGAGGTGTCACAAACCATCAATGGCCACTAAGTTGGGCGACAAATGAGAATTCCCCGGATCGAAGAGAGGCGAGCGGCTGGTTATCCGGAGTCCTGGAAGGGCTGATCTCAGACAAACACCATTTCAGATCCGGTTTAGAAACTTATTTATTATCCATTCAAGATGCAGTGGTTTCACATTACACAAATATATAAATCTTAACACATAAAATTGATTCTACATTTACATTTACTCAGCAACTGAATTTACTTTAAGTTTTAATACAAATGACACAACGAATTTAAATTAAATCCAATGCAAATCAAAACACAAAAACAACAAACAGTTCACATCGTCACATCAACTTCGTCGCGACGAGACCTCGTCCGTCCGACTCGGCAGCTCGTCATCGACTGTCTACCAAAAATTCAAAAAAACTCCGTGCCAAGTTGGAGCTACCCTTTTCCGTAAAAATGGACTCGTCCAGCGGCCGAAGCCCGGGGGCTTCTTAAATGCCTGACAACAAGAAAGAGCGTATTCTGCGAATTATTGCTCTTTGCCGCAGGCCGATTTCAGTTCGGGACACTAATGACACTTATACTTAAGAAAAACCAGGGTGTGTCAAATAGTTGTGATAAAAATAAACATGCTACATATTTTTCGAGTATTTACAAACAGTAGATAAATATACATGTAATTATAACTGTTCTTAATCTCAGTACAATGTATCAAAAAATCCCCTTATCAATTCATTCAAGGGTGGCTCCGTCATACAAGAGAAAGTGCATTTACATCACAAAAATGGACTTAGTTTACTATTTGACGTATACGAACATTATTGTTGTTTGGAAAAATGTCCAACATAATATCCTTTACCCACAAATATTTCATTGAACGTTTTACTGTTTTACACTTTGTCACTTTGTCACGTATGACGGCAATATATGCGATTTCATAAAATTGAAAAGCAAACGATGACAATCAAATTGTTAAAACAAGTTAATAAATTTTGTTGTCAAAAATTTTCAGTTGGTTTCAGATTGTATGGTGTATGAGAATATTTTAAAATGTTAATTTTCACTTTATATTCATGATGAAAGTTAATACTCTTCATTTATTTAAGGCGAAACCGATATTATTACACTTTCTGCCATAATTAAACAGGTGTATTTACTCTTGTGTAACTGAAGCTTTAAAACAAGCTTCTTATATTTTATAAGCATCTTGTAAGAAGTATTAAGGATCGAAAATATGCAGGAAATTGATCTTGAAGGAAATTAATACTGAGACCGACATCTTGTCACTCCGAATTGTGATTTTGATTTATAAATGAGCGACGTCCTGCGTTTTTCGAGATGCGAGCTGCAGACAATTTAGACGATGCAGATTATTTATTTTGGCAACACTGATTGACATTAATTGATAAATCATATTCTTAATGTGAGCGTCATTACAGTCAATCTTGTAATGAGCTAGTGAAGCAATTGATACGTATGCAAAATGAAAATTAGAATTCAGTTACCAAGTATTAGACCAAGGGTTTTTACCTACCATATATTGGGAACGCCAAAAAACAAATAAATCGTAATAATAAAACTGGTAAGCGCAGTTACTGGTAAAGAAATTAAACAGCCTATCAGGAAACTGAAATTAATTGTACGTTCCCTTACATGGGGACTTTCATTACGAGCATGGACTCTCAATAAAATTTTATATGTGGTTATTTTACGATGACTGCTTAGGGTCAGTGGATTAAGAAATTTGACTGACTGTAAATTGTTTGTAATGAATGAAAAAGTAGTTGACGGGTTCAGTATGTAACAGAAATTCATTTAATTTGATCAAAATCTACGTAACTAAATTAAATAAATCCAAATGTCTCAGTTTTGGTTTGAACATTCAATCGATAATAAATGTAGGATGTTACCAGTGGTATTTTTCGCCGGAAACCCGCCCAATGAAAATTAATATTTAATGATATTGTGTGTGCGTTTTTTTAAACCGCCATTATAATACATGAATGTCATTATCCCTTCATTGTTTTAAATCAGCGGTGTTCAAGCCGCCACTCACAAGTTAGCGATAGGACGTGGCGACATTTTTGAGTAGGTCGTGTATGAAATTTATAAATGTTGTAAACACAGACCAAAAACTGAAAAACTACAAATTAATCGTGAAATTCATTTTTTAAACAAATTTTAGTCGTACTTGAAATAAAATTCCACTCCAAAGAAAATATGAAAAATGCTGCCTGATAATAATAAAAATAACAATGAAATAATAAAAACACTGCTTTAGGAACCTATATAATATTTGTATAGTTCACTAAAAAATTTACTGGATAAGTTAAAGTAAACTTTACGAACAATCCTTGATAAGGATTCCGCAATCAGTATTCGTAAGGAGCTTTTTTCAATTGTTTTATCCGCCACCGTCAATTCTTTCAGCTGGCAGAATCTTTAATAATAAACACTATACTATACGCACCCTAGAAATAAAAATAGCCAATAAACTGAGAGCCTGCTTTGAAGGCTCCACATTGTTTCACTGTGTAGAAATATAGGTAGGGAAAAAAATCAAGGAATTGAGATTGGAAAAAGTATTTTCCATACTTGTTGAGCTTAGAAACAATTGTTTGAAATAAATTCATATGTTAGTTAGCATGATATTTGAACAAGTCAAGTCATGAGACTTACTTTATTACAATATATGCATCTATACTTCAGATACTAGTAAAACGAAGGCGACAATGTTATCCTATTACTAAAGCTTTATATTACACGATAGTACATTTTTTTACTTTTGCAATAAATAAACAGTAATAATTGCGTAAACTTCCGTGAACGCCATCTACTTAATCGAAGCAAATGACATAATTTATTATGATTTCAGAAAAAAACATTATCAATACTATCAGGGAACAACAATGTTTGTAGCAGTGAATGAATTTAGTATAGACGTAATCTATATATTGTTATCAAAGTGTGTAATTAAAGACACATCCCCCTTTGACCTATCTATGGAGATATCTGTAAACAAAGTAATACTTTGAAACTTGTTGTCATACCGTCACGCATAATTAATTTGTAATTGAATCTTATCTCTTAACCTTTTAAGTATCTATGAAAAATTTTCAAAATGTCTAGCGTAAATTACAAATTTCAATACATTTTTTATTGTTCTGATTAATTGATAATAATGAAAGTATTCATTCATCGTACACGCAAATTAGGTTAAATAAAAATACGTTTTATCTATAATAACCCAGTTGTGGTTTTTAAATTATTATTAATAATTACTCAAATCTTAT
This sequence comes from Himalopsyche phryganea, assembly GCA_022494535.1. Taxonomy (NCBI): domain Eukaryota; kingdom Metazoa; phylum Arthropoda; class Insecta; order Trichoptera; family Rhyacophilidae; genus Himalopsyche; species Himalopsyche phryganea. The sequence continues at coordinate 321,311 of JAGVSL010000080.1, read as the reverse complement.
AATACATTTAATAATATGTTGAACCATATTTAAATTTTTAATTTCCATCAAATACTGTCTATTATTAGTGCATATTATAAAAGTATTTAAAAAAGTAACTTATGTTTCGCAAATAGTGTTTTTATTTAAAAAAAAAACTTCTAACATTAAATTAAGTTTGAATTATTGAGATTTTGTACACTTCCATGTATTTTGTCAGTAACGACCCGGGTTTCGCCTTTCGAATTCGTGCGCTCCATTCGTGCGCTCGAATGCCTGAAGATGCCGAAAAGCGAAACCAGGGTCGTTAGTGACAAAATACATGGAAGTGTACAAAATCTCAATAATTCAAATTTAATATTGAAATTCCATCAAGCACCCTCAGTCGATGTCTTAAATTATATTAAATTAAGTCTTTGAAAGAGATTCATTTTTGATAGGAGTTCCAAACAGAGTGTTGAAACATGAAAAATGAGTAATGTAGACGCTAATCAAACACGTCAATTGCTGTTCTCAGATTCGTTCATTCAAATCGTATCAAAGTGAGTCATTTGTTTTCTTACTCTGCCTTCATTTGAAAAAGTAGTGTTTAGGCGCAAAAACAAATGACCTATGGTTCAATTATTATTTGAATATCCGCTATTCATTTGTTATCTCAATCTTCTTTCTGTAAACAAAGAAGTATTAGAGTGAGAAGAAAAGTAATTTAAAATGATTCTAATATTTAATTTTATGCGATCGAGTTATTCTGGCTCACTATAAAGATTATGTAGATTCGAATCTTTCATTCGTGAACAAAAAATGTTAACAATATATATTGAATCCTTTAATTGTCGGTGGAATGCTCACGAGAAAAAAGCTGGACGAAGGGTAGTATAATGTATGTGAACGTGAGAGAAGGACACTAGAATAGATTATTTGTCCTTCCCGTGCGAGTCTTTTCACGGTGGTCAGGGTTTACTTTATACCACTTTCAAAGTGATGTATGAAAAATTCTGGCTTTCTGTTAAGAATTATAAGTCTTGATTATCAAATAAATGAATGTTTCATTCAAACTCAAATCTATGCGTGTTACTTCTACATTAATAATGAAAATAAAATATGTGTTTTTCTTGTTTTCAGATCTGCTACAAGAAGTCATCATTAATTTGAACAAGTCTAAAGCAATCAAAGAAGCGAGAGGTGAAAGCAAATAAATGCGGAGAAAACGAAAATTTAGTAAAATTATTAATAATACGTTACATTAACTAAAATTTCAAATTAAAATATAATATTTAAGAAGCCTAACAAACACATTATTATATAATCAAATGTGTTTCTATTTTAAGTAAACGTATCTAGTAAAAAATGCAAATCAATTTTAATTTATTAATAAATTAATCGTGTCAGTTAACTCATTTAATATAAATTGTGTATTGTGTTCTCGTGAAAAGTATCCATGTGCAAAATCGAGTGTTAGTGTGTAACAGTGGATTAAGCCCACGATCCCTGGAAAAACTGTGACCTTATTCCATAAGAAGTGCTTTTTAATCTACAATTAGTGTCCCAGTTGTTTTAATCTCTGATTATTACGCTGGAATAAACAGTGGCGCTAATATTGGGCTTAACAATTATCTAGTACGACCATCAAAAGATGAAAGTGAAAATACTGTAGTGCTGTGAAATTCATGTGGAAAATTTACAAGCATATTAAATATATTTAAATAATAATTCTTAAGAGTAACGTTAATCTTCATTAATACATAAACGTTTTCTTCGTTTTAACCTAATATTAATCGTAATATTGAAATACAAATAAGCTTTCTCGCACGAAAATCCTCTACGATTCTAACTGTAAACGAAGCGCAGAATCATTAAGATTGACAAACTGTGTTCTGAAATCACAAAATCCTCTGGAAGAAGCTTTAATTATCAGAGAAGCTAAGTGAATTGAATATACCGATACAACTAATCTGTAAACCAATTTATTGCTTGATTCTAGTGTCCTGCTGGCAGCTTGATAAGCATATGGTTTGACGTTGTCGATAAGGGTATTTCAAAGTTCTGAGACAGTCCAATTTTCGAGCGAGCAGTCCTCCGCGGTCCAGGTGTCTCTTGGCTCCCGCGGCGAAGACCTGTGATGCCTCTGCTGCTGAATCGTAGGGCATTGCTGGCGTCGTGACGGCGTGGGCGCTGCGCTCGGGGGCGGGGCTGCTAGTGGCGCTGTTGGCGCTTTTCGCGCTGGCGGGGGCCGCACCCAGGCCTCCGCCCGCGCCGCGCGCCCAGCGCTCCGCCAACCTTAGTCACATCACGGGGACTTCCCGGAAAATCCATCTCTTCATCAAGAACCGGCACCTGCAGCTGTTACCTGACGGCACAGTCAACGGAACCACCGACGACACCAGCGATTACAGTAAGTACTCGTTTCATCCATACTACAAAAAGGTGATCAACTTGGGGGCATATATCTGTGATATATACCTTTTTTAAATTGATCAAGTTAAAGATTTCTACTATTTTTATGCCCATAAAACCGTTTTCGGAATCGATGACTGTCTACCAGATATGAGCAAATCTCTTTCCCTTTTCTACTTACGCCCATGCTGTCCTCTATATTTCCTGGCATTTTGAATTAAAGTTATTCGAATTTTCACATTGGCAAATGTGACTTAAGTATGAAGCTTTTCTGCGTTTGTTGGCTATAAGATCTTAAAGCCTCCTTTATAGAGATATGATCGGCCAAGGAAATCTTCATTCCACACTAATAAAGCTACACCTTGAAAACCTTATTAACCACAATTACTTTTCTCAATAACATACCTACTTTCTAACATGTCAAAAAACTTTCGCGTAAATTAAATGAAATCCTTCTAACGTTATTAGGTATATTATTTTATTTGAGGAAAAGCTCCAGCTCGTAAAGAATAATTTTTAACTCAACACCTCCTACTTCTAAGTCGAAAGATATTCTTCTTTAATACTAAATTTAGTTATTTGATAACCATGAATACTCCATTGTATGTTGTTGGAAGCGATGTGGGATTCCCCGCGTGGGATCAAATGGCGGACACTTCATTAATGTGGTCGTCAAACAGGTGTTCAGCTTTGAACGACCTCGCTGCTGTTTTTAGCTTAGTGCTTCGTTTCAAAGCTGCAATATAAATTAGATGCATTCGACATATTTTTATATTAAACAGAAATTAAATCTTAACAACATCATTCCCATTATTTTTATTTAATCTATTATACTATCTAATTAATAATAAATTACATATATTGGTGCACAAAATCATGAAAAAACATTTATAGATTTAAAGTGAAAACCATAAATCATGTTGCTTGCTATTAGTATAAATACTATAAATTATTACCGAGAACTTCACCAGTTAGCTTGATGTGAACGATGTGTAGAAAAAGAGTGAGTGCATGCTGAGCGGTAAAAATTCACCAACCTGTGAAAAATCACTGACACTCATACTCTCTCCCTGCGCATGCTCTGATAGAGAGAGAGACTGTGTGTGTGCTGCATTATAGATCTACAGATATATACGGTAATTGGTGTGTAAAATATAAATATTGAAAGAATAAATTATTCACCGTATTAAGCATATTATCGTCAGATTAGATTATAAGTAACACCACAAATGACTTCGCAAAAGTGGGTAAAAATGTAATGAATTTATTAGTTTTCTATAAGAAATTCTTAATATTTTCGACATTGTATTCCCGTAAATCTATTTTTTAATTAAATACTATTGGAAATTGTATTTAATATCCTGATGACATCGATGTATAGATTTTGCAAAAAAGATTTTTTTTCTCTTTACTGACGTATACTTTGCATTCACTACAGAATCAATTCCACATGATGTAAACGCCATTCTTCTATAAATAAATGAATCTTTGAAATATGAAAGCCATCAGCTTCTTTAATCCGACTCTTAATTGTAATAATATTAACTAATAAATAAAAATAAACAAAATAATGTTTCCGTGTAATTATTTTATTACTGTACTGTCAAGTAAGTAGGTATGGAGTCTATTGTATAAAAATAAAACCCACTAACTTGATACCACCAAGTGGCATAGAGAATTATTGAATATATTCTCATAATTCACACACGATTTGCTATAATCAATGAGCTTATCGATAAAATATATTTAACAAAAGGCTTTTGTTGTCAATTAGTTATTTAAATATATTTTTTCACTTTAACATGAAACTAGTTGTGTAAATTTATTACGTATAATGTAAGTTTTCTAATAAATAATGGATTTTTATCCTTTTTTTTATATAAATATAATATATTTATTTTTTTGCAGACCTCTAATCCAAAAGCACTTCAATAAACAGAATGAAAACACAAACCATGTTTTTCTTTGAGTTGCATTACAACGTATGCCGGGTACTCGCTAGTATATATATATATTAGTATAGTTTAAGCGCATGAATAAATATTAACAATATTATTTTTTGCTACATTTATGTATGCACATTAATTGTATCTTTCGCTTGCAGTTAATGTAACCTCTGGGCTCTGGGTTAAGCCTGGTTTTCATGAGTAATTAAGTTTTATTACATCCTGTATTTTTAATTAGTTCATTATGAAAAAAGTAAATTTTTTGGTTATCATTTATAACACAAATTGTCAGAACTATGCATTAAGTACATTAATAGACGTTCAAAATAATTTCATTTATTTTAGTTTAATATTGCATTCCTTTTTAATTTAAGATTTTTGAATTTAAGATGTTCATGACGAGAACCAATATCAAAATTATTATTACTGGCAAGTGGCACTGTACATCTAAATAAATTCTATTTTTTATCGTCATTTTAAAATGTGTTTAATTTACGTATTTGGTATCCATTTCTCTCACTAACTCAAAATGTAGACACGGTTTTTTTAATAATATAAATGCATGGGTATATTTTTTGTACCTAATAACCCTAAGTAAAAATAGCAAATTTTGTTTCAATTACATAAATGAAAATATCTCTTTATAAATTCTATATGCGCGAATCTTTCCATGCAGTCAGGACAAGTTCTCACCTCTATCAACTGTCCTATAAAAACGTGGACCGAAAGCGGCTAATGGATACACAAATGATATTTTATACTGACCGTAATAATTTAGAAACTAATTAAGATAATTTGTCGGCTATATTCTGGTTTCAGCAATCGTAAAATTCTACAGATTTTCATTGGCTATTGATCGTTATGAACAATGTATCGAAATTATCGATTAAAAAGAATGTGAGGCCTGGAGACGACTACGCCAGTTTTTGTTCGCCAGACAGACACGTTATGTTATTATGAAGCCTGATCCTGTTCATAATATTGACGGTTATTTATGTCTGGACAATGATTGCTTTTTTGCAAGTTTTGAATTCACGCCACGGACCGGTTGCCAAAATTATCCAGAGCCATCTGCCGATGACGAGTAATACAGTCAAAAAAACTTTTTACGGATATACTTTATGAATAATGAGACCAAAATTCAGGTATTGTGTTTACCAACCAAAAAGTTTACATTTATAAACAACTTCTTTTCACAAAAATCGCCAGTAACTTGTACTGTTACTCAATGTATGGATATCGTGTATAGGATAAATAAATAAGCGCAAAAATAGTACTTTGAGATAGTAAACAAACTTTGTATTTAATCAAAATATGGTGTTTCTCGCTTTGGTAAGAAAAACTAGTATATTTCTCAATTTGCAAGGCAAATTTGTTCCTCAAAAGACACCATGCAATTTACAATTTGTAATTGGGCCCATCATTCGTGTCTAATAATTAAGATTTCATTTATCTGTATCATCAAAAAAAATTACAAAAGAAATCTGAAAAATTTAAAACACAATAAATGCGTTGTGAAAACTATTAGCATAGTTTTATACCAACTGACTTTAATGCTTAGTACATTTTTTAAAATATATGTATGCAACGGTAAGTCCTAAATCGAAAACTACATTTTTATTGCCACTTATAAAGCTTAGCACAAGTTTTTTTAACCATCATGCAACAATTTGAATAGCTACAAAAACCATGCTTTGTGTATCTCCTGTAAAAGTTACGACATTACTTAATACACGGGGGTATTGAACTTGTCTTTTATTATAAAGTTTATTTTAATACTGCTTGAAAAATATGGCAATATGAGTTTTTTGATATGATGGGATTAATTTTTATTCGATTCTGGGTCAAACATGTTTCGTTGAAGCCCACGCGAGATAAATATTCATTAAAAGTTTCATGTCGAACAAGAGGGAGTAACAGCTTTCAATAATTAATATTATTTATTCCTTTTACATTATCATTTTTTAATAATTCCTCCCTGACAACTGACAAGTCGTTGTCGTTATTTATCTCTCAATCCTGTCGGAACATGGGTACTCGTGCCCTTTTTACAGTTACATGTATTATATTACCATACAATTCCTTCAGTTTCGAACATTAAATAAGAAACCACGACTTGCGTTTTACTTATCCGCATTTTGTTATGATACGTGCAGCATAATAATTGCCAGTCGTTATCAAAATACAGTACATTGTGTGTTTTAAAGAATATAGAAAGTTTTTTTAATATACAGATAATATAGATATGAAGATATTTTATACGAATAATTAAAAATGTATGTGTATTGATTGACATGACATCTGCTGACATCTGCAAAATAATTGTAAAATGTTGGATTAAATTGGTTTATTAATGGCTTAAAATTTACCCCGACCATGTGATTATTTTTTGCAGTCATCGCCGTTGATGAATAAAAATGTAACCACAGAAATACTCACTTTTTCATAATAATAAAACATAAAGTGACTAAAAATTCTATGAAATCTACGATTAGTTTATTGAGAAAAACCGACATTTTTTTGTGAGTAATAACGAAAAAAGATCGCTTTCTTGTTAATAATTTACTGAAAAATTTATCGATGTATGTAAAATTGTTCAATATTCTAATAATTGCAGTTATTTTAATCGTTTATGACCTTAAAAATACAATATTTCTCACAAAAGCCTAAGTAATAGATGATAAAAGATAATAACAATTCAATTAAACCATTCAATTAGTTATGAACGATATTAACATTATATCCCAACAAATTTTCGTGAAATAACGTAAGATTGTTTGATTGCAAGTTTAAATTTTGTACTGATATAAAGAAATCTAATCATTATTTGTTAAAAAAAACTCTATATCTTTCAATAAATAATCAAGCGTTTCGTTCGCTGTTTTCACGGAAAAGTCCGAACTAAATTCGACATTCAAATTAAAATTGTGTGTTTTCACCTCTTACTGTGTTTATAATAAAATCAGTTATTTTAATGTTGGGCTGACTACAAGCTTAAGAATTCAAGTAATCAGAATAAAATCCTCTTAAAACCTCATTTAGCAAGTTGCAAAAATATATACATCTTATCTTAATATGATAAAACCCAACACGGTAACCGTTTTAATATGTTAAGTATGTCCGAAATTCTGCTGTGCGTGGTATTTTAACGTACCCAATTATTTTGATTCGATATTGCCGGTTCGCCAATAAAAATAGTGGATGGATTTTTTTCCGAAATGAAAGGGGCAACCATTCAGATGCTTGTGACACTAACTACGTTTATCAGGATCAATGTGGTATGAAGCCTCGGTGAAGTATATTCAGAACATCCATTCGTTGTTGATACTTTTAATATTTTTTTTCGTTGCAAAGTCCATTATTAAATATTATTTAAAATTAAAATTGATGTCTTTATTATTCCACTGTTATATTAGATTTTTATGAATGTACCATTATATTTATAAATATGTCCATTATTATATACTTCAATTAGTTTTTTTAGACAAAAGGTTTGAAACAGCAATAAAATAACGCCAAGCCAATTTTCTGTAGCGAAAATAATGTAGTAGTAAAGTAAAAATGGTCTAGTTGGAATTATTTTCTATCAAATGCCATTTACTATAGATTTTCATGTACTAAAAATACTCACAATCTAACTGTTATAATAATAAATTATAATTGATAAACATACAAACTATGTTTGCAAACACATTTTTTTGAAATAACTTTTTACCAAGACCGATTTCTCCCATAGCATTATCAGTGCCTTTCCAGTCTTTTCACCCAAAGTTGTTTAGGTGGAAAGTTATCCAGCTTAAAGTGATCATAAAATGTCACTCTCAAAGAAAATAAAACGAGTATAATCTAGAAGTGGAAATAATATCTGATTCGATTAAATACTTTTTAAACGGATTTAATTTTTTATTTTTTCTATAAGACGGTAAAAAATTCAGGGTTTACTTGAGGAAGCCAGGTTCACTCCAGTAAGTAAAGCGTTGCCAGTGATAGTTATTTAATACATAATCTATAAGGTTATTTTATTGCAATCGATTTTAAATTAACTGGAAATCACTAAAGCACTAGAAATTTATAGCGACAGTAAGTCAGCATATGAATCTCAATTTTTAGACAGGGTAAGGTTATATCAAGTTATGATTGTTAGCTGGTCACTCCCTGTACTCCATTTCCAAGAATGGCTAAGGCAGGAAGAATAGAAAATTTGAATATGACTAGTCGGATATTCAAATATTGCAGTAAAGTACCCATTCGGATACGGCGATCACCAAACTAGACAGTTAGATAGTATTAAAACGGTATATAGAACAAGAGCACATTCTACGAGATAGCAATACTAAATAGATGTTTCAATGTATCAGGTAGACATTTTTATTCATTTTACCGGTAGCATTCATCGACAGTTAAGTATGTAACAAATATACGATAAAAGTGAAGTTATTTTCCCGTAATAATATGTTGCATGCACTGTTTGTTGAAAACAAACTCGCGCACGTGTACTTCGGTACTGAAAGATAAACGAAACACCTTTCTTGAACTCAACAACCAACAGGTAAATAATCTCAACAAACAAACTTTTTCGCTTTGTCATACATTTTATATCAACCGATCCATGGGTGTTCAACGCAATGCAACATTATTTTATTACAAAAAATAAATTTTAAGGTGTTGACTGTCAATTCTTGGTGGAAAGGCGGTATACTTTAAAAAATAAAACACAATTTGTTTGTACTACTTCCACGTGTTTATAATGATCAGGACCGATTTCACTCATCACGAGCATTATCTGTAAAGTAGTACAAACAAATTTTGTTTTCTTTTTTAAAATATAAAAAATAGAAGGTTTATTTATTATTTTTTTTGCTCCCAGTCATAGCTCGAGATAAAACAGGTGTAGCGAGCTGAAGATAGTCTACTCATTTGTATGAGCATTGTTTTGTGTAAGATAGTCCATTATACAATAACAAAAGTCTGCCTAAATATGTATTTTATTAAATATGTGAAGAATAGCATAATAGTACTCGCTAGTATAGCGGTAAGTGTTGGGCATATCCATCGTACAGCTCGCACTGGTAATTTTAAGGCCTTGTAGCCTTAAGACCACATGTGGCCTCTTGGGGTCTCAAGTACTGCCTTTTGACTGAAGCGAAACTTTCTAAAATTGAAAATAAATTTCATTGTTTTCCTTCATTTACAAAAAAGTACATACATTTTTATGAATGTTTCTTAAATGCGGCCTTTATTTGACTTAATACAAATGAATGCGGCCTACCAACAGGAAAGGATTTGCCACCCCTGGTTTTGGAAGATTTTGTAAAAAGTCCATATGTTATATATAATGATCAATAAAACAAATAATGTAAAAAATACCAAGAAATAAACAATTAACTTAACAAATAGAAATCTAGTTTTAGTGCAGTATTAACAACAAGTTGTTTTGAAAATTATGAGTAAGCGCAATCAACAAGAAGTAGAAAATTTATGTTATTGTAGTTAAAAATGTAGTTAAATTTTTCAGTTATTTGGAAGAACGAAATTGTTTTTAAAAATAAAAATATATGGATCATAAAATATCTATTGTGCCTTTAAAATAATTATTTATTTCATCGTATTGTTACTTGAGTTTAAAAGCAATGTATTTCTATCAGTAAAGCGAATGAATCTTGGTATAGCTTGCGTCGCGTTCTGTCTGGCTATTAGCTTTGAAAAGAATTCGACAAAATACAATTTTTCGCTTCGTCCCACCCAGTCAATGGTAACATTGTCGTTGTGTAACGTTTTTTTACCAAGTACGGAAGTCATATTCAACTATAAGCATGAAATCAATATTTCTGAGAATAAATATTTCTTAAGGTCACATCCTTAACATTCAGTTAACCTGAATCAAGGAGAGTAATTATCTCTTCGATTTCTTGTTTCGTAATTGTCTAGTAACTAAATTTATATCGTTGATGAATTACTTTTGGAAATAATTTTTAATACTAAATTTAAATTTATAGCTTTGTATTTCACTTGTAATACCTTTTGATTGACTTTGCTTTTGTATTACATTATTATTATGTTGACAAATTAAAGAGTTATTGTGATCAATGAATTTTAAACGGTATACGATTGATTTTAGAAATTTACACGGTAGTAATGTTTGAATATTTCATACGCTTCATACATTTCAACATAGTCTTCCTTTTTTTCATCTGAAAGTATTAGAAAACACATTGTATTTTATCTTTTAAATGTTTTTCCACCAAGAGTTGACAGTTGACACCTTGAACTAAAAGTCTTTCATATTACATTATTTTGTATATACACTAGGGCCTCGTATAATACGGTCATATGGTTCCACAAAAACGTCGTGTAATACAAATCCGTGTTATATGAGGTTTCAAGTTCGTGCAAAATTAGGGTATCCAAAAAAGTATTGAAGTTTGCTAATATCCTTTAATTTCTTGGAAAAAAATTAATAACATATAATAGATCATTCATTCACCATCGCTCTCACTTACAATTCTATATATTCGACTCTTTTTCAAGATCGGTTGTGAGTTTTCATTATCAGAGGACTTTGGCGTATTTTTTAATTTAGGCTTTAAAAATTCTTTAATATGCGATTGTTTATTTTTAGCGTATAAATATTTACGTATATCCTGATAATGGGCCAAGATCTGCTGTGAATACCTCTTGAACTTCAAACTTGTTTCCATTATAGGATCATTTTCTATAAAAAAAAATGCTGAAACAGTGTTATATAAGACGTGTTGTACAGAATATGTCACATTTCATCAACTGTGTTATATAAAAATCGTGTTGTTGTGTTATACGAAGCTCGAGTGTATTTTAAAACTTTTTGCAGATAAACTATTACCAGTCAACCTAATTCCTCTAGAGAACATTAAAAATAAAATTACATTCAAATTGACAAGTTGATAAAACGCTTAGGACGTCAAATAAAAATACTATGAATGTATTGAAAAAATGCATGAAATAATATGAAGACATGAATACCGCTTTATTTATGGGTTATAAATAATTACACTTTGTATTAGATAGTTACACATAAACTTTTGTTTTGATAGTTTGCACTTTAGATTAGACAGTATTAACTTAGTACACTCAAACTTTGATTTTAATAGTTTCCACTTAGTCATGGGTTCTTTTAACAAAGTGAGTTAAGTTGTAGTAGGTTATCTTAGAGTTTGTCTGGTTTGGTTTGTGTAAAGTATTTTAATGTGTGGAGCAAAAACAATAAGGTTGTCAAATATAGGGTAGACGAATAAGTGACATTTCATTGCAGCTTCGTGCAACCATCGATTTCAAAGTGTGGGTATTTATATTGTTTGAAAATTATTTTATCTATGTGAACATATTTTTTCGTAGTATAATATATCTCTTCAATGTTAAAATATATATTATTACGTGGGATCACTTTATTTTTAGTGAAAGAATTTATTTTTTGTGAAATGCATTTGGTATAAGTGAAAACTATTTTTATGGAAGTGAATATGATCTAAACAAATACGCATTTAATTGTAAGCCTTTATTTATTGTCGCAGTAAGGGCAATCTTTATTATACGAATCAAATCATTCGTATCTTGTATTAAGCGTGTGTTGTAGTTTAAATCGGTTCGGTAAATATACTTATTTATTATCTCTTTTACTTTACACAAGTTAATAGAATCGGTTTAAGGTAAACTTCTTTTCAAATTGCATCCATTGAAAACAGTGCTGTAAAGTAGTCATATTATCGTAATCAGTAAAAGGAATCTATTATCGTCAAAATTTCACTTTGCGCCTAACAATAATAAGCAATAACACACGTTAACTTCAGTGTACATATGTTTTCTGAAGAGTCTATTATGAAACTTTAACCACTGCACTTTACTTACATCAAATTTAATTTGAAAAGAAATGATGAAAGGAATACACTAAAATTACTCGGTAAGGTTGGGTAGGTTTAGGGTGGGGCTTATTTTTTGACAACTGTTTTCTTAGAAAGTTTCTGTGATTCGTTACTCGAAATAATCAATATCCATGGTTATGCGTACTTTATTCAGAATATCGTCGGTTTTCAGGAAGAAAACACTTTAGCCAACATGTCTCTTATTCCAAAACTATACCGTATGGAAGAGCACAGTTATTTTTATAAATTATACTTTTACTTAAAAACAGTTTTGTACAAACAAACAAACTGAAAAAGGTATAGCATTTCAAACATTTGACAAACTTCAAAGACCGATCACTCAAAACTTTTTTTTTCAGTTGTTGTATTCTTCCAGAACAATGACGATATGTTAAATACAATTTACTAAAAAAACAAGTAACTTACTATACGCACAGTTTTCTTTGCGACTACTTTAAAATATGATTTTTTGATTCGATGATACAAGTCTATTTTTAATATTAATAATACAAGAATAATATTAGTGACAGTATTTTTTTATTCGGTTTGGTACTAAATTTATCACTGTATTTTTATTTAATGATATGCTTATACGATTTGATATCTTATACAATTTATCTTTTGCGTCTATCTCAGACTTTTCACAAATTGTTCTCACGGTGCCATCGTCTATAGAAAGTTGAGGGATTAATTGCTAAATATTTATTTGATTTACGGAGTTTAACGTTACCTTTTATCAATGCAGTCTGTAGTTTTTTATTTAACCAGCTACTTTTGCAGCTGGATTATCTTAAGGCTATTAGTCTACAGGCTAAATGCTACAGTATTGCTATTAGCAAGGATTTTTATTGTCTTATCGGTCATAAATAATGAACAAAACTATGTCATCTTGACTAAATCCTTAAAGGCTTTTCCCATGTTTAAATATAGACTCTGGACTCCTTATGAAACATTTGAACAAAAAGCGTACAGCGAAAACTGATCGCTACTCAGTTACGCTTAAATTGTCTTTTGAGAAAAGTTTAGGGCATAAGGATGGAATCGTTATTTTTATATAACCTGATTGGTTGAATGAGCAGAGATGAATTCATCAGAAAACTCATAATTTTGTGTAGAAATCCAAAAAATATTTTTTAAAAAAATCATGAAAGTATCAATTAGGGGGATTTGAACCCTTGACCGCGCACTCAAGAAAGTTGAAAGCCATAGCTCAGCTATAAGACTGTCAAAAATTACGATTACTGCACTTTTTAACCACTCACTGGGTATTTTTTGAGATTTATACGGCGCCACTGCAAAAAATGAATTTTATCACTTGATGGCATGTTTAAATATTCGCATATCTCAAAACAATCATGAATTTGCCTCCGAGCCTAATTAATTCATGGGCGTAGAGGGTATTGTTTGCAAAGATTATTTCTTTTTTGTATCATCCCATAAACATGATGAATTGCAGCGTCGATAATGTATTTTGGGGATGATGGGAGGGCTACGCAAGTGAAAATATGAATAATGTTTGCCCTGTGCGTATTGTTTTACTCATAAATATCTTTGCGCATTTATGAATATAAATAAGACACTAAATATTCAAAAATATCATAAATTAAAACGTCCGCTCCCAACATAAAGCATAGTATATACTTCTTATGGAATGTTTGAACAAAGAGAATTTGCCGAGAACTGTTAAGAAATAAGTATTTTTAATCAGTTTTCAGTATAAGTAAGGATAAGAGTGTGGTTATAAAATGATGAGATGTTGTGTAGCTCTCAATACACCCCGGCTTAAGTAAATCGGTTAGAAAGAGATAATATTATCAAAGACATCCATAACTTTAGGCTCAAGCCCTTACATCTATTGGAAAATTAATGTATGAAAGTATCCATACTGGGAAAAACAAGACCCTATTATTTAAAATTGATCAATTGTCAAACTGTCGTGGTTTTAGCTTTTTGTGATAACGTTTTACCATGGAATAATATTCGATTTGATTGTAAAAAAAGTCAGTAAAAAAGTAAAAATCGTGTTATTTTTAAAATAGAATGACTTTCCACCAATAATTATCAGTTACTACTTTAAAACTGTTAAGAAGTCTTTTTCAGAGTATAATATTGGATTGATTGACGAAGGAAAATTTATGATAGTATCGCAAAATACCTATTGTTCTCAATTATACTAATGAGAAATGTCATAAATCGTCTCTTAATATAATCAATCTATATTCTGCGGTTCTTTGAGTGGTCATTTATGCACTAAAAGTGTAATATTATCTCGAATTTCCTAGATTACAAAATAATTTGCTATGAATTGTTTTTTTTTTTTTAATTTTAAGAGATGATAGAGAGACGATAGCAGTTCGTATTACACAATTACTTAATCCACTGTCAAGTATTACAAGTTGGCGTCAGCGAAACAAACTCATTTAAATAATATGCATCAGTCATAGGCACGAATAATTTAAATACGGTTGGCGCAATATTGCTGGCTAGGGTGCATACAATCTTGACAGTGCCACGCTGATCGATTGGCAAAAATAAAAAAGCGTTAAGTGATATTCGGTTTTTCTTCACTTTGGAATTTCGAAAAATCTACTTAACATTAATAAATTTACTGCACAAATTCTATTGCAATATTTGCGATACAATGTTATACTCTCCTTCTAAAGAGGTATTTGTATAAAAAGGGTGTTTCTTAATTCAAATTTCTGAAATTCACGATTAATATTTTAGTATCATTCCATTTATTAATTCTTTCTGTATGTATTTATTATCTATATATATATATATATAAATGAATGTTTGCTTGTTTGTCCGGTATGCGTTCCTATACCATTCATCCGTTTGCGGTGAAACTTTGATGAATTGTTGTGAGCACATCCGCAAAAGTTTCTGAAAAAAAATCTGAATTGGGTAAAGTATTCCAATATACTAAGGCGCTCAAAGAAGCACTGGAAGCGCACGCCCTAGATTTCTGAATTAGTACAACCATTTTACAAGCGCGCGAGTTGTTTCAATTGTATTTTCTTTGAGTGGCATTGCAAGGCATCCCGGGTACTCGCTAGTTCTATAAAATCTAAACACTTTTTTTAAGAGTTCGAATAAATATTGTGACAGTAGAAAACATAAAATATGTGGGGCTTTGCATTGTGGATGGTACTTAACCTATAAAACAACAATCTATAAAACAGAGATTTACTTACATTAATTATATAAAATGAATTATATATTTAAAAAAAAATACATTATGTTCTGATTTCAAATTTGCAAATCTCAATGACTGCAACCCCTCAAAAATTAGTTTGAAGAAACGTGAAAATGGCTTCACGCATTGATTGGTTTTAATGACAATTTTCAATTGAGATTATAATGAAATTTTGGAGGAAAAAACAGGATGTTATGTACGGGAAATGTTTTAAAACTGCATATTAAGATATGATAATAAGGTTTGTTATACCAGCACAGCTTGTATGTTGAATTATAATTAATGTTTTAACAATAACACGCCAGACACCCAATTCCTATTTTACACGGGAGATACGTTACAAAGACCACCGTGCAAAAAATAATTCACCAAATATACAATAGAATGATAGAAATGTTACATTAATTTAAAAAAATACTGAATCAAAATACTTATCAATAAATACATAATTACAATCTGGTAGGTAACTTTAAGTATATGAAATTACAAATAAAATAAAGTCTGAATTCGATGTCAGCTAATAAATTTACATGAAAAAGATTTTCATGTGGAAAGAAACCAATCAGTATAAAAAATAATTTAATCGTGGTGTTTCAAAACCGTGTAATTTTTAAGAAAATGGTAATTTTGATTTCTAAAATTATCAAAAATTGTATGTGATAGGTTATTGCGAAGCATTCACTGTAGTTTGATTTGTACTAAATAAAAATTTTGTGCGTTATACATAATAATAGACGGTTTTCGATTTCAAATATATAACGCATTAATAACACATTTATTCGATTTCCTCTCCGATTAATAGTAGACAATGGAAATAGTTTTCTTTGCTGATTATAGTGTTAAAATAAAAGGATACATAACACAATGTAATAATGGTTTTGATTTATGATTTTATCGATAATTTGATACGATTATTGCTTAATTATATCAACTGTTTGATGTAATAGATTATTGTGCGGCACTGTAGGAATTAGATTTGTATGAATGAATAATGTAATGCAATGACAGACGGTTGCGTTGACCTGCACTTTATTTTATGCAAGCATCGTCTGCTGCATTTTGCATTAATGTGACGCGTGCTGACAGAAACCATTACGAACAATTTGATTTAAAACTGTAATCATTCATTGTTTTTTTTTCAAAATGATTAACACTGCACTGAAATAAGGACATTTAAAAATAAGAGAACTGTATGGTTTTGCTGATATAAATCATCAGTGTTAACTGTCGACTTATTTTATAATCTGTTTTTTTTTAAAATAAGACAAGGTTAGGCAAAAATATTGCATTTAAAGTAGCGAATTTCATGATAAGATGAAGGCATATATATTTAAATCAAATGCGAAAGTTGACAGTTAACAGCTTAAAAGTGATGAATGTCATTTTGTTTGAATATCTGATGTCATTTAAGCATTTATTTAAAAAAAAAGAAAAGATATTCTTGGGTTAAAAGCCTTTCTGCCTTTTATATAAAAGTATTGTTTAAAATTTATGATTATGTATTTCAATATACAAACTGATTGATGTTGATTTGTTTTCTTCTTTTAACTAGTATTATGTATAGAACACAAAAGAAAATTTGATTAGAGATGCGCAGAATTTATTCATTATTGTATAGCCTTTTACGAGAGCTGCACAATTTGCTGCACAAATTTTCACGAATGAATTTTCACTTGACGAATATCATAAAAGTAAGTTTGTTTGACTTCTGAAAATTTAAACCAATTGATGTTCCAAAAAAAAACAACATACTCTTATTTATTGGTATATCTATTGCATTATGCATATTCAGATATGTGTAATAAATATTGAAATGATTTCTAGACAGTACACATGTATTTATGAGTAAATCGCAACGTTATTATAATACTTATCAACCAATAAAGTAGCCGCATGTTAAAAAACGTTAAGAAACTCTGCCTTATACAAGATACTTCCGGGAAAATAAGTATACAATTTCACTTTCTTTCTCAGTTTTGTGTTTTGATTAACTTTGGATCACTGCAATTGAATAATAATTATCTAAATACATAATTATTACAATTTGTACACTGTAACGTTTTTTTATCGTGACTTGAACGGCACCTCAACGATTAATAACCGTGCATAAAATAAGCATCAATGATTGATTGACGATTGAAGTTTTGTAGCAAGATGTAGATTTTAATTGAGTTTATTTCAAACCGCATGCCGTAAGCACACCTGGCACTTGGGCAATTTTTGGCTCTTAAAATGGTAATCTACAATTTTGTTATATGACTTATTCACATTTTGGGTGTTTTCTAATTCTAGCTATCAATTTATAAGTATTCCCTATAACGTTCTATGAATAAAAAAAAAACATATTGATGGATATATTATAAGCATACGTGAAAAACGTTTATAATTATGTCTCTAAAAAGCACTAATTTATGATACATTTTATAGGTAAATATACTATTCGACACTCCATACGTATAATGCTGTATTTGAAAACATGAGATTTTCCAGGAGAGCATTTCAAAGATATTTTTGACACTTACGTAGGTAGTGTCAAAGTGTGATTATAATATCAAGTTTAAAACCTTTTATAAATTTTAATTATTGCCATGTATCATTATATACTACACTTAACGTTTTTTTTTGGTGATTTTGGAATACAAATATATGTTTGGTCGGGTCCGTGGTGTAACGGTCAACGTCGTTGGCTACGGTTACGGATGTCTCGGGTTCATGTCCCATTACGGACAGTTACATGAATTGATTTTTAAATCGATTTAAGAGTTTCTGTTCGTAAGCATGGATGATTATGATATCTATTATGATCTGATTAGCTAACCACTAGTCCTGTCCTAGCCCAATCTTTCTATCTCTACTCTCTTCGGAAAAGAGAGGTTGAGCAACTGAGTAACAAGCAGCTCTCGTAGAAAATCTGTTAATATACCTCTATTAGAAGTCCATATGCTCCACATTGGGAGCGGACATGGTTAAAAAAATACACTTAACTAAATTTCCTTGTAATCGTTATTCCTTGGCGGTTTTTTAAAATAATATTGTAAAAACTTTTTTTTCTTCTTAGTTTGTCGAAAAATAAATAATAGTTAATTTCTTGTACATAGAAGTTGCTATAATAACTGTAATTTTTTATGCATTAAAATATATGTATATTTTGTTTGATAATTGACGGCATATAAAAAATATATCAACTTATAATAATTGACTTTTAATTGCAATGAAATTATTAATGTAAGCATACAACAGGTATCAATTCTTCACGTCGAAAAGTTATCGCTTATTCCTGTTGGAAAGATAAAGCCACCTGTCTCTTGGTGAGCAGAAAGTGGAGAGTCTTGTCAATTAAAAGCTTATAACGTGCGCAGCTTTTTGCTGGTGGGTCCGAGGAGCTTTTTAGCAGTGGGACAATCACTTGATTTGGAAGGCGTGATCGATAGACAGGTTTTACACAATAAACGGAAGCAACCCTGCAATGTTCATTTATGCTGCCGGTCAAAATAAAATTGTTTTGTTGACGTGTTACATATATTACAGTTCTTGAATCTGACACTTGAATATCCATGTGAATAAATGCATAATATTCCGCGTTTTAATGTTTCGATAACGAATATTAAAACAAAGATTTTAAGTATTTTACAATTTTGTTTTAAGATATATATTATGAAGCTTTCCTTGTTAGCTAATTTTTTAAAAAATAAACGAATACTGATAGAAACCATAAAACAAAGTTAGCTCTACTGAAATTTTATTTTTGACTGGAGTTTTTAGTTGCTGTGTTTTATGATTATTATTTCGTATCCAGTTTTTCTGAAAGGCACCGACTTTATGTTATAATTTATTGGTACATTATAAATTCTAAAGAACTCAATCTGGGAAGGATTGGGAAGTTTAAAAAATAAATAAATAGCCCAGTAGTGTACCCTTTGAAAATGTCAAAATTAATAAAATAATATTCATGTTATGACTTTCTTTTAATGAATAAATACTTTCTTTGTTAAACTAATCTTAATTTTAGTTAGGTTAGTCATTTTTATCAATATCACGCTTATCGTAAAAAATGAAGATATACATAATATTGATTTGAATAACGATGTTATATACTGCCATAGCGCTATATAATTTATGACTATCGCACTATCTCTGCGTTAGTTATAAGCAATACATATTAAAGATATTTTTATGTGTGAAAAAGTACTGCACACAGACCTCACACCTAATAAAAGTTTATAACCTGAGAGGAATTACAATAATTATGAACAACTTTCACATGGGAGTCTCTCCGAAATGCTTTAAAATTACCGAAATAAAATATTTTGATTTCAATATAAATAAAATCAATATTTAAAGAGCACTTTGCATTCGCTGTGAAACTGCACCAGTTTCACTAGTTTTTTTCAGTGATTAAAAATTAATTGAACTGCATTCCAGTTTGGTTGTCCGGTAACGGAAATTATAATGATCGACTTAATAGTGACACAGTTTTTTTAGCAAATAAAATACCAATTTGGATACATACTATCATTAGATGTGTTGTTGTTAATAGCTACGTTTATTTATTTTGTTATTATTATTGACTTATGAGACCACTTAGGAAAGAATTCATTTTGTTTTATTTATGTATACCATGCACGTTTTTTTTCACTTTGTGTATAACTAAATAGTGTGTTTATTTAAAAGCATGGGCTTAAAACCACTGTTAAGAAAGCTAACTGAAAGAACATTAATACAGATATAACTAGTTAATCGTTTTATACCCCGATTTGTAAGAAAGAATCACTTCATGTCCTTAGATGATATATGTGATCTAAAAAATAAAAATGTACAATTATCAACAACTGGATATTGTAACAATAGCCAGTAAAACACTGACGTCGGCTTATATTGAAATAATCACTTACTTGGATAAAGAAATACACTTTTTTAAAGTAAGAAAAGTACTGCCATTTGATAATATATTGTATTGTACAATTTATACTATTACTCAATATCTGTATATTATCTAGTACAGTTATGATATTATTGTAAAGAGACCTAGTTACCTAAATATCTAAACACTATTTTTTCTCAATAAAAAATATTAACAACTCTCTGTTAATATTTTATGAATAATTACTAAATTGTAGCAAGTAGTTTTAAACGTATGTCTTTATGAGTGTGATTTATAATAAATATAATGCTTCACGCTAAAAAAGCGCGAATTGGTTCGGTAAGCACTGTAAGCAGTCGTGATTAATGATACAAAAGTGCATCTAACGAAATGTTTTGGACAAAATCCAAGTACCACGAGACTTATTCGCCATGTGACATTGAAGGTTACATTGAAAATAAATTTTATCCCATAAAAAACGTCAGGTTATTTTTGGTTTCATTTATTCATTTACATGATAGTTTGAAATGTCTCTTGACTATAAAAATCAGGATTTTTTAAAATACTACTCTTCATATATGTATTTAAATACTCATATAACATTATAAACATCTTAAATATATTTAAAAATCAATTTAATTTAATATTTGTGGTGATATCTTATCAAATTATAGTCGCAATGTTTATATCATTGATATTGATATAATAATATTATTCAAACTTCTTTGAAATATGTCTATAGTTATAATAAATAAAAGTACATTTTTTGTTTCGTTTAAAATATGCTTAACTATGCTTTACTTAGTTTTTACTTTATCATATCAAACTTTTAGTTTCGATTCAAAATGATATTTTCAAAGTGATTCAAAGTGAGCATATAATGTTAACTTTTGCTTTAGAAATCACCGTTCGGCTCATTATCGTTGATGCGACTTCGGTTGCTCGATCGTTTAATATTTACAAAAAAAATGTATATATATGATTATGACAGTGCCACTCAAAATACTATATTTTTTAATATGGTAACTTGTAAGAATCTAAAAATACCTTGGTGTATAGCTATTTAGCAATACTTTCAAAAGTACGGATCACAGAAAATAATTCAGGAGTTTTCTTTACAATTAATATCCGTTCACACCTATTTGTAAAAATGTGTTTTTTTTTACAGGAAAGACTTCTATCAGTGTCAGATGATTATTATAATAAAAAGAGAATTTTTTGAGCCTAAAATCAAGCAAATCTCTAAATCAAGCAAAGCGGATATGTTTTGTTTCTCTGAATATGTAAGAATACGTCTATTGTGAGATGTTGGATAAGCCCAAGGATGGCGAACGTTTTCATGTCAAAAACATTATTTATATGAAATTTATGCCCATTCAAAAAAGCGTCAATTAAATAAACTTAAAATTGTTGTACTTTATTTTCTTATTGGTTGAATACAATGAAAAGAAAAATTTGAATTCAGTTAAAAAGCTTGAGTACTTAGAAGGTTGCAGGTTTCTCACCTCTGACATAATCTAAAGAGAGTAAAGACTCACAGTTCGTACCATATAAAACATGTCTTATTAAGAATGAATCCAACATAAAATACTGATTTGTTTGTACTACTTACACATTTTTATCCACGAGCATTGTCAACTGAGCTTTGATTATCAATGCACGTGATGAGTGAAACCGGTCCTGATCATTATAAACACGAGGAAGCAGTAAAAACAAATTGTTTTTTATTTTTAAAATATTTTGTCTTTCCACTGCGAATTGACAGTTAACACATTAAAAGTGATAAAATACTGAATCGAAAAATTGTTATTGGGACTTCTTAAGCTATGAATCTTGAATTGTGAATATTGATATTATGAGCATGAAAAAGACTAAATTATAATATTATTCGTTATATCTTATTCTCGGGTGTTAAATGTTTTTCTCAGCACTAAAGTGTCCTTATTTTGAAATCGTCCAATCAATTGACATACCATGTATTATTATATTCCTTTTCATCAAAGTCAATACAGTATCAAGTCTCGAAGCATTTATGTCGTTGACCCACTATCGATAAGACTCTTTCTTCTATACAAATTGCACTTTTGACTTCAACTTAAAAGTTATCACAATATGAAATGTATTCTACCGCTAAAAATGTATTTTTAATCGTTTTTATCAGTCAAGTGGCCAGATAAACCGAGGAATACAATTCAATTGATAAGTTATTCAATTACGTGAAAATTGGTTTTTCCGAGAGTTTTGTAACAAAATAGTATTAACAATAAAACATGTAATAATTTGCTAAAAAAACGATAAATTACATTTGTATTCATTTAACTGAGCTGAGTGCTCTGTGCCGTCATCTTTGATTGCAGTGCCGACGGGTTTGGATCATAGTTTACTAATTTGTGGTCGAAGGCATGGATGTACCTAGAAGAGGCGAAGCGAGAGCGCCTAGCTATCTAATAATTGTCCTGCTCCAACCCCATCCTTATATTCTAACTCTCTTCGAAAAGGAGAGAGTAGGCAATTGGATTACACACAGTTCTTGTAGAACAACTTTTGTTGAGATAAGCTCGATTAGAAATTCATTTACGCCACTCTGGGAGCATACATGGGAGTGGTGATTAAAAAAGTATTTATAGTAATATAATTGATATTTTTAATGAAACCGGCATGAGTTTCACCGCTTTAGGGGCCACCGATTGACTTAATCAAATAATATATAAATATGTAATCCATATAAAACGAGTAAAAAAAAATATCTAACATCGTTGGCTAGAGAATACTCGGCCCAATAAATCCTAAAACTAAAGATTAAACTAAAAAGTAAACTCCTTTTAACTTAGCGGAGTTTTTACAGTATTTAAAAATACACTGTGAAAAGCACAAGACCAAGCACGTGAGACGATAAATTCTTTTTTTTTATTTAACTTTATTACATTGTACGAGGCATCAAGGAAATCAGAGTGCTTAAAATTCATCGAATATCTAAGAAGCTACCGCCAAATCCATCGAAAAAATTAAAGTAAGCAAAATGGCGCTTTTGTGTCATAAATTATTTATATTACGATAAAGATAGTCCGAAGATGCTTCTTTCTTCTTAATTTTAAACAAAAAATAAATTTCTACAAACTTACCACCGAATTCATCGAAAATATGAAACGGATGGCAATGTGACAATCAACTTGTGGCCCTCGCACCTGCTTCGTATTTTGTAAATGGATACATAAGTGAATATCAAATCTTGATTTGTCATTGCCAGCCCGGGTTAAGGATTGTAATACCGGTACTACCGAAACCGGGATCCCGGTATTTTGAATTAAAAATATACCGCAGTATATTACGGTGCAATTTATTATTGACAATTCCAACGAACGTTGAATATGAGAAAGATTGTTCTACAGCTGGTCTTATTCGAGCGAAAATTGTCAGATTCTAGCGTTGAGGAACTAACATTTAAAGATAATGTTTTAATTAAAAGAAATAATAAATTTGTGGTACTACTGAAAATCAACCTAGTGTGCTTAATTTAATATGGAGTATTGAATAATCATTATTGATTTATTCGCCAAAAATCAACAAAAATGTTTGTTTTCTTTGTGATATTGATATTTTTATTTGTTACTAGCATGCGTTGCAACGCCACTTAAAGAAAGAAAGTGTTAGTGTTTTCAGTGATTTTGGACACACAATATTTTTTGTTTTCTGTCTGGTGCATACACAAATAAATCAGAAGATTTTCCGAGATGTCGCTTTTTGTACGAATTTGATTCTTTACTTTAGATTCTAGATATATCTGGATTGTGATATTGATTTTTAGAGATAAGACCTGCAGTAAGTTAAAAGTTAAAAAGTTGTGAGTCGGGCTAGGGCCTGACCGGGCCTGATTGTACTATCCCTATATCATTTCCGCAAGTGCAAGCAATAACCTGACAAAGTTTTATCGGAATCGGATGAACGGTTACGGCAGTGCATAAGATACGAACAAACCCACATTGATTTTTATATATTAGATTGCTATCCCTACTCCGGATAGCAATCCTTGTAATTTTACGTGCTCTAGTGTTAAATGAATCATCCAAATAAAGGTTTCGGTTCAATTTTTCTTTGTCTTCCTGACTAATTAGCATAACCAATTAGTTATACAATGTCGTTTTGTCGAACTTACGTCTTCTTCTGCATAACAAGAGGTATTTAGCATATTCGAAAACAATTACAGACCTTCAGACAATAGACAAACCTAGGAAGAAATTATCACACGGGTTGCATATTAATTATTCATGAATAGCACACAAGAGCAAGTAACCGATGTAAAGTGAAATGATTCACTTAAAATTATATTAGACAGATATTTTAAGTGACTAGTTAAAAATATTCTCATAAATAATACTCGACTCACGTTTAGTCGTTAAAAGTTTCTTAAATTCTTTACAGCGTCGTCGTTCTGTCAAAAAATGTTACATTGGGTATAACAGTTATGAATAAATTAATTTTGAATTATTTGTGCTCAGTCACAATATGCAATCCGACAATGTATTGTAACTACTTTAAAAATTAAAATCTTGAGAAATAACACCTTTTTAGTATAGTTATAGAATATGCAATTCGTGTATTGCCAAACGATAGATCTTTAAGAAAGGTAATTTTCGATCTAGTCCAGTGGTTTTTTTCGGGAAGGTTTTTATATTTTTAGTATTTGGGCGAAGAAAATCCGAGTATGCGATTAGATTTTTACACATTGCGTTTATGCAATTAGCCATGTCTGTCAATACTTTTAATGCGGGTTCGTTCATTTCTTAAAGTAAGTTTTTCCAAGTTGTTGTGCATTACAATCTTTTCAATATAAATTTAACATTTTAATGAATCTGTCGTATAAAACTTTGTGTAATTTTGAAAATTTTGTTTCAACAATTTTGTGATATAGGATATTCCCAATAAGGTTAAGAAGCATTGGTTTATTTCAAATAACTCAAAACACTATATTTTCCACTAAACTTACTACGTATTAAATTAAATATGCTATATTACCTCTATCGCGTTGTTTATCAAAGATCAGACTTGTCAATTATCAATTCTTGGTGGATATATATATTATTTAAAAATAACAATTTTAATTGCAGTTTTCATAAATTTAGATGATTGGAAATGGTCCTGGCCATACCAAAGAAGTGTGAAATACGTTATACAAATTCATTCATTTTCTTTTTTGAGATAAATACTGATTGCTGATTGACCGTCTTCAGTACATTTTTATTAACTATGACAGAAACATAAACATTCGCGCACAAATAATAATGATATTTATCACACTAAATGTTATTAGTGACAGAAATTTATAATCTATTTTCTAAACAGTGACATGTAACATTATAATAGACTGTCTTTAAAAATGCATTGTTTCATATGTTACCAGCAGATTCGTTTGAATGAAAATAATTATTTATAATTAGCACTAACGAGACACTTTATATTGCATAATAATCACTACAAGCTCATCTTGAATTATATAATGTTTCATAAATGAAAACGATTTACCTTAACAAGACACAAATACGATATTTTTTTTATATGGTATGCTTTTAATTTTATTGTCGGGATATAGGTGTTAGAGGTTAGAAAAAATATGATTGAATTATTAGTTTTCAGTGTCTTTTATGGCACGTTGGAGATCTTTAAACGCAGAACGACGACCCGAAGATTCCAGGACGTTGATTTAAAGTTAACACCAATCCTGGAATATAATTGTTATTTCTCGTGTATTAACTTCCATCGTTAATAGCTACGGAAACGTAGACTGAAATTGACATTCTAGCTATCCCTACATTATTAATTTATAAGTATTACAGTAATTAGGTAGGTGCGTAAAAAAACAAGTATGAAATATATTTCTATTTGGCAACAAATTAAATGATCAGAATTTAAATCAATTTTTAGTCAGAGGAAAAATATTAACGGTTTGAATAAAATTATTATACAGTCAGAATAAAAGGTTAGGTTAGGTTAGGTTATCAATACTGACCATAAATCATTTATCCTGCCCTACTGACCAATGCACTATGACCATTTAATAAAAATTCTGACCAGAAAAATGGAAACCTTCCTATTAACCTGATCAAAATATTATTGCAGTTTTAAGTTAATTATTAATATTAAAGCTTACATTCTGAAAATATTGAATACACTTTCGTGCGATAACTTTAATTTGTTATTAAATTAATGATATAAAAACAATAATTATTTTTTTCTGTTGTTCGTGTTTGTCAATGAAAAGATCAAAACTAATTAAGAGCAAAAAAAAAACGTAAATTTTATTTAAATATATTGAATAATAAAAAAGACCACCAAGGTTGTGCCATTGGTTCAGTGAAAGTATTGATAAGAAAAATAACCCGATAAGACGTCTTCCCAACAATTTTATGATAACACAATGCACGTCGCACTAAAATGAGTATTTTTCGCGTTACGTCAGATTACATATAGTTTGATTAAATTTAAATCTATATCAGCTGATCATGTGTCAGTGAACTCTATGCTTTATCAGATTTTTGACAAATTTTTAATGTGTGCCAATTGATTATATCTGACAACTAATTTTCCGTTTAGAATATAATATCGTAATATTCAATCATTTTCAGGCTGGAATAGTTACTTAATTCACTGTTATATATTTTATTATAGGATAAATAACTTAATAACTGATTAATGAGTCTAGATGATTTGATCCAATCATGATTTAATCCTACCTCGATGACGTAGATTATAAAATCAGTAATTATTAGTAATGATAATATATGCGGCAACGAGTAGGGACATAGAACTTTTTTTATGTCGGAAGAGTGCAATGAAGAAACGTCTATGCAGTGTAGAATAAAATTTAAAAAAATTACCAATAAACGACAATAATGAAATGAAAAATTTTGGGGTTTTAACTGTCAATTCTTGATGGAAAGGTATTACATTTTATAAATAAAACACAATTTATTTGCACTACTTCCAGATTTTTATGTTGATCAATACCGGTTTCGTTCATCACGAGCATTATCAACTGATCATCAGGTCCTGATCATTATAAACCTGTGGTAATAGCACAATCAAATTGTGTTTTATTTAAAAAAAAAAGGAAAATTTTAGTTTAGTCAAAGTGTCATAGGTTGCTTACTTCTGTCTTCTGTCCTACGGTGTCTTTCCGTAAGGTTTACATCATTTTTTTTCGATAGGTTTAATACGAAAAATATATTTCAACCATATATTTTGTCACTAACGACCCGGGTTTCGCCTTTCGTTAGCCTGGGTTTGTTAGTGACAAATACTTGGAAATGTACAAATCTCAACAATTCAAATTTGATATTAAAATTCCATAAAACACCCTCAGTCGATGTCTTAAATTATATTTCAACCATTTAACGAGTATATATCATTTAAATCTAATATGACAACATATAAGTCTGATACATTCTGTAATATTTTAGAATGCGTAATATAACATTAGATAATTATTTGAAAATATTTAGTATGAAAAATGTATCTAATACTTTGTAACTGTTGTTTGAAAGTTCGATTAAACTATCATTGATTTATTTTGGTTATTTTCGATCGATTATTATTTATCTCTTGTGTTTTGACGTAATAATCAAAATGCACCTTTCGCGAGATAAATCTTAATGACAGTTGATTTTATTCCTAAAAATATTTTTATCTTCTATAAATACCTCTAGATTCTCTAGAAGAAGTAAACGAATGATTTATTTAAAACATAGCATGCATTACATAAATCAGAATGTAATATAATCTAATAAAATAAAATTCGCTGGTCACGAATAACGCTTGAGTACGAGACAAATATATTAATACAAAAATCGTACTGTGCTTACTTCTCATTCACGTTTGGAATCATGTCTGCCGTATGTTTATTTGAATCATTGATTTTTTCACCTGAATTCAAAAGTTGCTTGTATAACCAATTAGTATGTCTTATTTGGATAAACTACTTCGCAAAATAATCTGAACAGCGATATATCAGCTTTCAACATTATCAGTCATAATTGTGCGTATCTGCATTAAAATGCTTTGATGAGCTATGATATTATATTTTCTTTCACTTTACGACTTATTCAGAAAATTAATATGTAATATTATAAAATCAAGTTAATTTGACAAATGTACTTAGTCTCAAATCGTTCAATGACTGAGACAGCGTGCTTTGGTTTTTCTACTGTCTTACTTTTCTATATAAACCAATGGATACTTTTACCATTAAAATATCATTCTTTACATTAGATGCTTTATTGCAATATTTTTTGTCAGATAAAATATAATTCTTTTCATTGTGTAAATCACAATCTATAAAGTTTTGTACTGGTGAATTTAAAAAAAAATTCATATAAAATACCATATTTTTAATCAAAAACACACCACTGTACGAGTCGATAGATACACTAAACATTCACTCTTTTATTACAACGTCAGATTCGATCCAATTATAACAGTGATTCCCAAAGTGGTTTCTACCGACCCCCAGGGGTACTTGTGACTGCTGAGGGGGTCTGCGGCAAATTAGAAATAATTTGGGGGTGGGTCCGCGAAAGGTTTAATTTAAAAAAATATTTGTGACACATTTTCATTATTATGAAAGTTTAGATAAATAAATTGGTAGCGATTTGTTGGGTGTTAGACCCTTTTGCAAGCAGACCACAAACTATATGCTAATACTAATATAACATGGTCATAATATACTAATACGGAAGTAATTTGTTGAATAATCCACAAATGAGGAGCGGAAACCAATGTTTGAACAAGATACCACAAATTCTGGTTACAGAAACAAATACCAATTTTTTATTCCGCATTATCGGTCACTGTACAGAGGCTGTTGATTGATTTCCCTTCTTCCTATTTAATAGAACCTGGATTTAGTGCAGTTATGAACCTCATCGCACTTTAAATATCAAAATATTTTATTTATATTTTATATTTACATCACCATTTACCATTCATGACATCAAAATAAAATTTATATTTTTTCCATTAACCAGTTACGTAGAGTTACTTTACTTAGGGGGTTCATGGTCAGGTGTTTGCTTTAAGAAAGGGTCCATGGGCATAATAAGCTTGGGAAACCACTGAGTTATAACTATAGAACATAAAAGCATAAAAGAATGGGAGATCCAGTACGACACACACAGAAGAAAACCCATTTCCTCGATTAATTGTATGTACTCGTATTTATCATTATTTTATAATATCTCGTTAAGAATGAAGACATTACTCGAAGACTCCCATTGTTCATTCACCTCAGTTAATGAATGAAACATGTAATGATTAATTATGCCAAAGGTAACTTCTCACTTGCTATTCATCTCAAATTAGCTCAGACATTTTCCTGCACGGACGTAATACTGGGAACCGATTGTCTATTGTCTTTTTGTCATAATAAAAATTAAAATAAAATCAACATTCGCGCGAAAAGGTGCGAAAGGAAAACCACACACGCGCCTCCATTGTTTTCCAATTTCAGAGACGAGGCTGGCAGCATCGTCAGCCAAATTGACCGCTTCCGCCCGCATTTTTGATTTCACCTATTGGGAAAATGACACCTCTTCGCATACAATGCGTAAAAATTTAAATCAATGAAACTATTCTTAGTATGGCTATTAAATGTATTCAACGATAGTGGTTTAACCCATGCATTTAACAAAGACAAAGAAGCAATGTGTTTATCATTTATCCTGTGGTTATTAAGAGAAATAATTGATTACGTGTAAATTTAAAGGTAAACCCAATAGAATATTTAAAATTCAATTGACGTAATTTAATCAATAGTGATTAATTTTACATAGCATACTTAAAATCACAATCGATCATTGTAAGCCTTTAAAATATAATGATAATAGTTACTCAATCCATTGCGTAGTCGTTTGATTCACACCCATTACTTAATATAAAATGCACATTAAGAATATGATTATTTTTAACAAATTCCAGATAATATAATATATACACAAATCATTTAATAAATTAGTTTGATAATTTGATATTAACATTGTAATTGTTATTTGAGTTGTCTATTGTATTCACTTTCCCTTTAACTTATTTAAAGACTAGTCAGAACGCCCATCATAGATGACGGTATTAAAATTGAAATACTGAATGTCTAAAGTAGCTGTTCTCTAGTTTCCTTCTCTAGTTCTAGTACTGACGGACTGATTGCTGTTTGTTTGCCTCGTAGTTTGCGTCACGTCATTGTTTATAATTCACCACGGATGCTTAGTTCATGAGAAAATTTCACACCTACATGTGTTTTTGATAATAATAAAACTTCTACATCTACGCCTACAGACTGGTCTGGGCTAATATGTATAAAATACTTGATCATCCATTCGATAGACAATAATTTTTCTTTTAAATTATTTAAATAATAATATCTTAACTGGTCTGCACGGTTATATTGCTTTTTTTTATATCGATCGTTATCTTTATGTAATAATACAAATTTATCTTATAAATTATTTGCACCGATTATGTCTTATACTGTACTTTTTTATTTTCATTTAAAGTGTAACAAAAACAATCTTTTTGAATATTTTCCATAAATAGTTTTGTTCACTTTAAATCGATATATTAATAAACACTATTGCTCACTTTTAATGTGTTAACGGTCAATTCTTGGTGGAAAGGCGTTATATTTATAAAAAAACACTAAGTTTTGTACTAATACCACACATTTTTGTTATGATCAAGACAGAACATTTTCAACTGACGATAATTCTCGCGATAAGCGAAACCTAATACCGTGTCTGGTCTCAACGTGAAGCATATGGCCTTCTAATGGAGGTATCTTAACAGAAGTTTTCAGCGAGAGTTGCATCTATGACATCACAAACATTCATGAATACGAACAGAAATCCATAAATCGATTGAAAATTAATTTTTGAAACTGTCCACCCCGGTACCTTAACCCGAGACATCCGTAACCGTTACGACGAACGACGCTACCAACTGCGCTTCGGAGCCGAGTATTAGTAAAAAAAAATTGTATTTTTATATACACCGTATATTTTTTTACTATACACGGTTACGATAAAAAAAAAACTCATGCATTTTTACCAAAGGATTATATTATTATACAATAACACGACGCATAATTTTGACATCTTTGCCGTAATTGCACTATGAAAAGCAGTCGTTAAATTATCAAACCAACTGTGCGATGGTGGATAAAATGATAAATTATCGATAAAGGATAAAATAAATTTGCAGCGAAGACAAATTGATAGGCTATAAGAATATTTATAAAAATATGACATCTTATTACTACTGAATTTAGATATAAATAAAGCTAACGTTCAACCATAATATTTTACAACAAAATAATGTTAATTTAATTCGATAATAACGCAAAAAGAATATTAAAAACAGTAATTCAATATATCTTTAAAAGTATTATTGACTAAATGAAGTATTTTAATGAAAAAAGTTCTTTGTAACTATTTTTTTTTTTGGTATTAGAATTTTTGTTAAAAATACGCAATGATAATAAAGTGTTTTTTTTATTTAATTAGTTAATACGTCTACATCATTTAATTTTAAAACTTTTCTTTCCCCTAATAATAGTGACAGTAACTATTAGGGATAATATTTGACACCTCCACGTTACGCCAACGTGCTCAGAATCTCCCTCAAACCACCTTTCACTGCACAATTAGTGGGAAAGTGCAGTGGAAAAGCAAGGATTCATTCACTCCGTGAATTAATTGTTATTAATAATTATAAATAATTCACAGCACCTTAGTATGTTTACAGTTCATAAAAAATTGGCCTGGTCCATTTGGGTATCTTGATTTTCCCCCTTTACCGTTATCTGGTGGGATCCTTTGCGGATAAAAAGGCCGCGTTTTTACCTAAATTTGTCAATTGTATCATGGCGTTGGAGCAGGTCACACTTACAGGCTGAGGGCTGGAATTCCAGCCACCAGCTTAAGTGTCGGTCGTCAAAATCACTTGTTGTGTTTTTAAATTCGAAATTGTGTTTTTTCTGACTGTTGGTATCTTTGATAACTGTATTCAGCTTTTTACAACCAAATGCAATAAACGATATTGACTTGGATCGAGCTGGTGTGTTTGATTGATTGAACCACCGTGTAAGCTGAAATTTGTGAATAATGTTTCATCTATTTCTGCACCCCCCGCCCGAGAGAGAATATCGTATTATAATTTAATTTGAATTATGTTTTTTTCTAAATTAAAACACAATAATACATTTTAAATTCTTGCGTTTCCGTAATCATTTATTCATTCGAATATAAATATCAGTGAATGAAAACATTTACGACTTATTATTTTAAATTGCCACATAATTGTTATCTTTGGTTCATTAAACAGCATTAACCTGTAAGCGTACTCACTGCGTAAATAACACGAGAAAAACCTGAGTTCTGAAAACGATCCTTAGAGTTAATTACTAACATTAAATCTTGTCCCAAGAATATCAGCACGCATAAACCAACGAACAACCGGCAAAATAAGTGTACTACAGTATCACGCTGAACTCTTTTCATTCGATTTTGCGAATTAACTGGATTTTTTTGGACTGGATAAATAACTGTACATATCGTGTTCGTTAAAAGGTAAAATTCATTAAGAGACATATCGTGACGCACCTACATACTGTTATAAACACTAAATATTTAATCAATGGAACTTTGTCACCCTAACATAGAAAATTTTAAGCGATGCAATAAAGAAACTCTACAAGAGAGTAAAGACTATGTTTTTTCTGTTACGAACATTTCTAAGCTTAATGTAAAATTTTAATTAACACCTTTGTTATTTTTTTGATTTTTTTGCGTTTCCCCCCTTTGATAAGTATCTTCTGACTAACTTTATCTAAAGGTTACTTATTTGTAAGATACATCTAGATTCTAATTCTTAACTTATAAATTACAAAAATTAAGTGTGGATTTTTTTCCTACTGTATATAAGGAGGAGATTCAACACGAGCAATAAAAATGTCATAGTAACACAAACAGTGTAATAACAAAGTTATCAATTTTAATTTTATGTTTAATTGAACTTTCAGAAAGTTACTCCGAATCACCGAAAATATTAATATCTAAGCTTCTTTGATATAAATCAGGTATATTGTTGTTGAGTTTACTTTTATATTTTAACTCGTAAAACATATTTGGTGTAACAGTGTATTTGCTAAAACTAGGTATTGCGGGTGGGGTATGGATCGGAGTAACTTTTCGAAAATTCAATTCAATTTAAAATTAATATTGATAACTTCGTTATTTCACTGGTTTTGTTACTATGGCATTTTCATTGTTTGTGCCTAATCCCCTCCTCACACACAACAGAAAGAAAAAATCACACACTTAATTTTTGTAATTTATAAGTTTAGAATTAGAATCAATGCATAGAGTTAGTCTCAATGTGCTTCTCAAACATGACTTCTAAAGGAGGGGGGCTGCGTTAAATGTTCCAGTACAAAGAGCTTCAAGTATTTATTTTTACATTTCTCCCTTTTAGATATGTTTTTATTTGTTTAAATGAGAACACGTTATTTTATTAAATTTTTGTCTTTGATGTGATTTAAGAATGTATACATACATATACATATAATGCCAAATAAAGTTTTTGCTAACTAAATTAATTTAACCACTGTGGATTAAGAAACTTTATAATATATTAAATCTGTACTGAAATAACGTTATAATTAATCATCTATCTTTTAAACGTGCATATTAAAAAAAATATTTTCACACTAAGAATGGTTCCACTTAGTAAAAAGGAATCAATTTAAATTGCTCATTTGATAATCAAAATTGGTCTTGTGTTTTCTCTGAATATAAATAAATTGAGAAAAAAATAGCAATTGTTCCTGGTCGATGTTTTTTCACTAAAAAAAATCAACTTTCTAATTCAAGTATGTGTTGAGAAATTGTATGTAAATTTTGATATTACAGTGCAGATCGTTCTGCATAATAAAACCAGTTACATCAATAATACATAAATCAAATATGCTAAATTCATCAATAGTGCATCTTAAGATATAGATAACGAATTGTCAACTGTTTTTTAGAAATAGTTGAGTAATTCAAAACCAGAATATTCCTTAATGATCAAATATGAGAAAATTATTTTCAATTGAAATATCATTGGCATTCAAGCGAAGACTTTTGGTAAATACTACCAAACAATGCTGGTCTTGTGGTAATCACTCTTGGACGTTCATATTCCTGTACGGACAGCTTTTTTCAATAGATTTACTAATTTGTGGATAATGGCTTGGATGTCTATAATGTCTCCAAAAAAGGGAGTTTGAGTGACTGAATAACAACCATTTCACCTAAAACAACCTTTATTCAGATGCTACGTAATGAGTCTATATGCTCCTCATTTGGGGTGGACATGGTTATAAAAAACACTTTTATTTAGCATCAATATGAATGGTCATAACAGTCGATTTTTGGTGAAAAACATTACATTTATACAAACATAAAACACAATTTTTTGCATCTTTTCCACAATTTTATCAATGCAAGATTTCAAACGGCGAGTCAGCATCTTCAACGGTAAAAAAAATAAAGTTGAGTTACTTGTGACTACCTTGCCCTCCTCCACCCACCACTGCTTTTCCATCCGTTAATTTTATAGGGCAGTGTCCAGTGGCGTAACAAACGTTAAGCGTATCTACAGTTTTTTCCCCCCTTTATTGGGATTATTTTTGGAGCAACTGCCCAATACTTGGTGGCGTGCACTTAAGTCTACAGAAAATCAATCTCACCGGATAACTAGAAAGCTTCTATGAGTTGAGGTATACTCGTTATCCTAATTTGCCTTATTTACCACCAAGTCAGCGTGGCCGATCGGTCCAATGTAAGGTTGCACCGACATGCTCAGCTCTTCTCTTTCTTCATGCATTAAATGACACTCCCATAGGATGCGTTACTTGTAAGTGTCATAAATAGTAGTAATTGATTTATATACATTTTATGAATATAATGCGGTTAAAGTTGTTTATGCATCAATAGGAATGCTACCAACATCAAGATGTACCACACAATATGCTTTATAATATTCTTTTAAATACACTTTTTATTATTAAACTGATATTTCGTGATGTCTTTTTTGCAATGACTATTTTCTAGATTTGGATTAACAAATAAAATCGTTTATACACGAGCTCAACCTATGAAATAACGAATTTATTAATTTTTATTTGATAATAAAAGCTCTCATATTTAGGTATAGCTAGCAATTTTATCAAGAAAATTTATTTTAAATCAGAATTAAATAAATGTTCCCATAATCACTAAAGATAATGATATTTCAGTCGTGAATATTGATTGCTATATATTTACAAAGAATCAGTAAGAAAAGATGTTTATTTATATGTACTGCTTAAAGATTTATGAGTATTTATATCAATAATAACTTACTGATTTTCTAACTAATGTTTAACAGTACTTTGAGAATTTTTATGAATTTCTTTTTAATTAAAAGTCCTTGATTAATAAAATCAATATAAATGCAAATTGTCATCGCGAGAATTTGCATCAATGCAAGATTATTAAAATGCTAATTGTAATTAGCGAAACTCTAAAAAACGTTTCTTACTAGGTATTTAGATTTTTAAATGAGCAAATAAAATTATTTAATGTGAAATGTCTAGTCTAAACAGGATTTTATACAGTCACTTCATCTCGGAATGACACTACATACACAATTTTGAATGTGACAAGATATACCTAGTAATTATATAATATTTATTATTAAAAAATTTGATTTAGTGTAAAAATAATTAAAAAGTAAAATCAAACTGTAAAAACAGCTAGCTATTTTTTTAGTTATTAAAAAATTATCAATGCCAATACATTATAAACGGCAATTTGAAGATTCTTGTATAACTGAATAAATTGATATTTTTCTTTTTATATATTTAACAAAAAGAACATAATTATAACAAAAAGAGGCTTTATGACGTTTACAGAGTGTTAAAATGCAATTCAATGTTTAAAAAATATCAAGCATTTTGAATAAGTAATCAAAATCGATATTTCCTTGGATCCTTCAATCTTCCGTGAACTGTCACTACTAGGGCTTCCGATCCCGGCATCCCAGTCAATGTGTCAATTCCGTAATTCCGGGATTGATCAAATTTTAATTTAAATACTTCCTGATGAACCACCTCGATTTATGTGGGTACATATTTTTTATAATGGCTACGTAATTACTACATCTTTTTCAATTTTTTTTCAATTTTTAAAAATATCTGGCATTACTGCAATGTCATTGCACCAAATATTCTGAAAATTGTAAAATCATCTTAGATAAATTCGATGAGTCACTCATGTCTATGATAACAAATTTTAAATTGAAAAAATGTAAATTTGATATTGACTTCGATGGGATTTGAACTAGGACCTACCTGATTGCTTTGCTAAAGTTCTTACCACTAACACCACAGAGGCCGACTGATTTTGATAACAATGTGTTTTTCTGTTTTTTTTTTACATTATTTTATAAAAAAATAAAGTCTGAATTTTAATACATAATAATAAATAAACATTCCCATGCCCAAAAAAATTTTTATAGCATAATATGACTAAAATTCATCGTAATTGAAACAATAATGGACAAAAATTTCATTTTAAATTTACAATTTAAAGCATGAAATTACGCTTAAATCCCGGGATTAAGGAAATTGTGAATCCTGAAATTCCCGGTCACAAAAAGGGTACGGGATTGGATGCCCTAGTCACTACATTTTACAAAAAAATAATAATAGATGAAATAACGTCCTAAGTAAGAAAATATTTCTTTTAAGGTAAAAATATTTATTTACAAAAAACTCATGTTATCTAGTTGATAGGTATTTCGGTATTACGTCATCGATATAACTATGCAAATTAAATAGTTTTTATATTTTTCATTACAAATTAATTATTGATAATTGAAATATTTTTTATCATATATACATATTTTTTGAAAATATTAGAATCTGACTTTAAAAAATAGTTTGGAATTTATTTGAATTTCCCTATCCAAAAGTTCATTGCCTTTTTTTTAAACATTTTTTCTCATGAAATATCTTTAAATCATGCAATTGATTATAAATTCATCTTTACGTCATAGAAATTTCCACCTGCTAACGTTTTGAAACTAGGAAACAACTAATTTACATCCAAATATAATGATTTCTGATAAAAAAAATTATAAAACACTTGTCTCATGAATATTTTCATAATTTTCAATGTTTATTTTAATTTTAACGTGAAATCATCAAAGGAAATTGACAAATATGTATACGTAAATTGCTCATAAAGAAAAAAAAACTTCTTCACGTTATTTTTATAAAAATATTATTTCAGTTAAATTTTTTTTTACTCAGAATTAAAAACAATGTGTTGATCCAGCAGATTAACACTAAACTTACTGCTGTTAATTTTTCTAACTGACAACGAAAGCAGTAGTAAGTTTATGAAATTTGTATCTACATTTTCACCTTATTTACTTATTACAATGTGACAGATTTATTTTTTGTTATCTTTGTAGGTCTATATCTTTATTTGCATTGTCGATAAGATTTTGAGTTCAAGATAAACTGAGATTTGTATTTGATAATCTAGGTCACTATTCCTATACAATTTAATTGTAAGTTTTTAAAGAAACACTCTGTTATACAAGGTAACAAAGTCCTACACCCACAACGAATAAAACAGTAACTCAAGTTTGATCATTTTGAAGGAGTGAATTTTTTTTCAAATTTTCAACCATCCCTCTAAAAATGTCACATTTCGCCAGAAAATCTTTTACACGTCTGAAAAATAGCATAAAATGTTTGAACACTACCGGTTTAGTAAATTATTACTGTTATAAAGTTTTCACGAAAAATTTTATTATAAAAATATGATTTAACATCGTCATGGTTTTGGCAATCGTCAAATGTTTTTGTAATGTTCTTTTTGTGATTGAAATCTCTCTGTTGGTCGCGGCGTTCTTAATTTATAGAGCTAGTATTTCATGATTTATTATTAGCGTTTGATAATATTTCATAATTATAGAAACGTAAAACCCGGTTATAATGTAAATGAGAAGAAAAAATATATTTTATTAATTGCATACTTCAGTTGACATCCTACAATCAAGTTTTTACAATATGGTAATAATTTTCATGACACAAATAAATATCAATATATATTTTAACTTGCTTAATACTTGTCTTGCGAGTATGTGAATTGCGTAATTTGTTTACTTCGATGGTAATAACTGCAGTTGGAATTAAATAATTATTAGTAAAATTAAAATATTAAAATTAAGTTTACATTCACGAGATTTCATCGAGAATGCGGTTTCAGTCCTACACGTTTACGTAAATATTCAAAATATGGAGATAAGCAAAAACATAAATTCGCATTAATTAATTAGGTATCATAATTAAATGTTTTGAAAAATTCAATAATGTTAGTAAAATATTTGCGTAATTTAAATATTTTATTAAAAATATAAATCGATTAAATTGGAATTTGCTTACATCCATTAAAATAATGTAAAAACAAGTAACGTCTTTCTTTTTATAAGAATTTTCAGTTATTTTGCCATCGTCAGAAAGATGATTGAGAGGATGTTTCTTCTCTTTAATCTACTGATTTAAAACATAATACAGGATACTAAAGGTTCGACATGTTATTTCCTTCCAAGAGTTCTATAAATTACATATTTATTTATTCTGTCTATCTGTAACGAAGCACATTCAATCTCTCTCTCTTAGCTCTAGAAAGAGAGACAGATTGTTTGTATTGAACGATTTTTACAGATGAGTGAATTTTTAACAAACATTTCAAACACACATGCTGACAGGTGGTGTTGCGTTATCACCTGGTAATAATTTCTAGTATTAAACCAATAATCACTTTTTATTTGAAAGTGAATTTCTACAAGCGAGCTTCTGAATTCGTTTTTTATGAACATTTTTGTGTTTAGTAATGGAATATTTTCTATGATGATAACAGCATTCAAAGGACTAGCTAATTTACAGAATTTGTTTGAATGATGTTTAAGATAGTTTTATTACGAAAAAGAAGACACAATTTTATTACCAAGACTAGAAAAAAGGTATTGAATGATTATCTAAGTATGTCAAGCTGGCGCCATTGCATTTGTATGCTGTGCACTTTAATAATTGTGCATACACAACTACTGGTATTTCAATACGGCACCACTAATGGTCGTATTCAAAATGATTCAAATGACAGCAATCGGAAAATGGTCGCGGGTATATCATATTTCTCATTGAGTTTTTCTTCAGTTGTCAATGGTGGACGTGTGAGAATGCAATGTAATCGGTGGCGAAAAATATAATTACTTATTTAATGAAGTGACCCGAAGAAACCTGTTTCGAGTCAAAATATATGTGATGACAGTAATCTCGTGAAATTTTCGCTGAATCGTAAGGGATTCGAATGAATTTGTTTTCAAATGGCTCTCAATGATTTGGGAGCAATTTATGAACACGTCTTATTCGCTTGTTTGGAAATGAAAACAATATCAACCAAATGTTGAACTAAGGTAGAAATTTTGCTGTCTTTCTATGCATATACAATTTAATACTATCACAATATTCTTAGAGATACAGAGCGATCCACAAACATTATACTTCAACTTAAAAATCATTAAAGCTTACATTGTTATAGGTACATGCAATTTTATTAATAATTTATGTTAAATGGATATCAATTACTATTTTAATAGTACGGGTTTGTAAAAGTTGTCGTTTGGTAGTTCCACCAAAGCATAGTTGTAGCATTTACCTGGTTCGATGTCAACCATACGCCAGCTAATGAGTTTACATAATATATTATACAGAGATTTTCAAAATGAATATACGAAGCATACGAAACGAAAATGGCTATTTGAAACTGTTGGTAATAAAAAAATAACGGATATCAACGTTATTGTCTATTAGAGTAGTGTTGTCCAACATTTTTACACTTGTGGACAGGTAAAAATCTTATATATAATACCCCATATTGCTTTGTAGACGTTTTATTATTATCGAATATCACATCTAGGTACGAAATTTTCTCATAACGTAAGCGTTAGCGGTGAAACAATGCACAGATCCGACGTACTAGCTACTTTAGACATTCAGTATTTCAATTTAAATACTGTAATCTATGACGGGTAAGGTTATACTAGTAAAAGAAATATTTTTTGAACAGCTCACGCAAAAATAAAAACTACTATATATTGTATTTTATTTACTGGTTTGTCAAATTTATATTGTTTAAATACATATAATACATAATATAACAATCTGATTGAAAATTTTTTTGTGTAACGACAGAAAATTTCTGTCGACCGGAATAGGTCTGCGAACAAAATTTGTAAAAATGTATTTTTGAATTCATGTTTTTCATTCATTTTAATTTTATTGAAGAAAACTGAAAAAAGTTGCATTGCTGGACACTGCTTTTTTCTTTACATGCATTTAATGAATTTAAATCTGATTATTCTCAAAATGTGGTACGGTCTGGACTCCTGCAACCTATTCCCAAACTTCCATTATACTCCATTGCGACTTCTTTATTACAAGAACTGAATACAACTTTTTATTTTTATATTTTGTCTCACTACAAAAGTTAACCATACTAATTTTCTCAATATTTGTTGATTGCCAGTCTTTTCAATTCTTCATAGAGAGCCCCATTGCAAACATCTCGTAACTTCACTAAATATACCGTTTGTATTATAGTAAGGTTCATTATGACAAACTGGAATGTCAGTAGACTGGAACTTATCTCTTGAAGCTACAAACAGTCATTTGATAAAATACTGAATAATAAATCTCTGCAAGAACAATTTGTAAAATAAAGAATGAATTAAAATTTAATGTTGAGAATATCTTGCGTCACTTTAAAGTGCGTGACGTCTTTATTCGTTATTGTATTGAATAAATAATCGAGTTTAATGAATAAATGATCATAAAAGAAATCATAATAATAAAGTCATCAATTTTTAACACTCGTAGTTATCTAGCGTTGAAATAGAACATAGCAAATTTATTCTAATAAGTGTCCTTAATTTTTTGGTGGAATATTTACTGACGCCGCAAAGGCGTCTGCGCCTGATTAATTTGCATGCCAATAATATACGTAACGTATATTTAAGCATTTTATTAGCAAATTGTGACTGCGTAAAGGTAATCATGTACTGTGAGATCTTGCCCTTAATTGATAGCGTTTCGTAACATCTAGTTATTCATTCCACGACGCAAATGCACCGTAATGTAACTATTTGCAACGCGTTTGTTGTTAGCGCTAAAAGCACTTCTAAGTGAGTAATTTTCTAACTCGTTATGAACTTTTGACAGAAAATTCTAGAATGATTAAAATTTTTTGGAAAATTATACGATTATATTTATATTAACCTATATTGGTGACAATATTTTAATATATTAATAAAGTGTTCGTCGCTACCGATTGGTAATTATGTAAAGTTGCTGTCCTATTTGTTTTCGTATTAATGAACTCGAGTTCACGAATGGTCAGTTTTATTCGTTGGATTTTCAATCGATTTATGAATTTCTGTAGACAGAACTATGAGATTAAAAATAGTTCTCTTTTAATTAAATACATATTTCAGAAATTTTCAATAAGAGTAAAGCTCTCTACTAAAAATCACGTTATTCAGAATAATTGTAGCACACGGTTCATGACAAATGAATAAAATCAACTTTATTTTTACATATATGATGAAGTTTCTTAATAAACGAATGCAATATGCAGTTTTATATTATTCATCATAACACACCATCTTTAATATAGCTAATCGATAGTTTTATGAAAGAAAAATAAAATCTACAATTATACTTAAGAAACACAAATAATTTTAAATAAAATACATTTCCTGATCTTCTTAATAAAAGTTTGCTTTGCAAATATTTTATGATGTAGTTTTCCTATATAATATAGTTCTCATGACAACACATAATTAAAAAATACTCTGTAATATGATAGAAATCCAGATGGTGTAAATACAGGTACGTTTTTTTCCGTTTACATAAATGTATTTTGCATATTAAAGAAATATCTCGAAATGGATGCCAATCACGTGTAGAGGAAATGCAAAAATTATGCAAACTTCTTGAACTGCACCGAAATCTTAAAATTTTACAACAAATAACGACCCATAAATGCTGTTTCTATGTCTGTGCATAGAAGTTTAGCATAGAATATTAATTTGGAAGCTTTAATTATGTTATTTTTTATTCAATTATATTTTGTTTTTAAAAATGACTGCAAAACAACAAAGTAATAAAAATAACTAGCTAAATCTGCAGTTTATCAAACCATAATATGAGTAGTAATTAAAAATAATAATTTGCATTAAATTTATACACGGCCATGTTTCACATCTTTTTCATATATTATAAATGTAAATAATCGTCCAAAAAACAACCATAAAACAACGTGGAAAATGCGTTTTCCGCGTAAATATAAAAGTAATTTCCTAGCTAAATTAAAACATGTTTGCGGTGTTATTTTAATTACAGGTTAACTACATACTGCAAAAACGTTTTACTTTAAACCTTAAAATTACACAGCGGAGTCGTAAAGACATAAAAACACGGTTCATGTCGTTAATTTTCCGACATTCTGGAGCATTTTGCATAACTTTATTGGAATTAATCTTCGCTATACTGTTTTTTAAGTACTAGAAAAAGTGGATAAGACATTAATTATGAGAGTCGGACGCTGGCACAGATTTACTTGGCGGATTAATTAAAGTAAGAAAAAAATCACTTTGGTATGTCCGTTCATGTTTTTCCATTCATGATGCCCACTTACGGTGATGAAAGTAAAATTGATTGGCCTCGTGGATTGTAGTCCTCATTTCATACGCAACTACTATCAGATCTATTAACAAGTAATTCTTGTCATTAACATTTATATAACAGTTTATGTATACAATTAATTCAATTAGATAAAAAATCATATTAATGATTTTTTAAGGACACAAATTATCTTACCAAGCCAATACATTGTTATGTGACTTGGCCGATAGATATAGACAAATGATATTCATTATTTTTCAATTAATACGATATAATAG
This sequence comes from Himalopsyche phryganea, assembly GCA_022494535.1. Classification (NCBI taxonomy): domain Eukaryota; kingdom Metazoa; phylum Arthropoda; class Insecta; order Trichoptera; family Rhyacophilidae; genus Himalopsyche; species Himalopsyche phryganea. Next base: position 277,937 of record JAGVSL010000080.1, on the reverse strand, counting down.
CACTTAATGAATTTCCGGGTCCGTGGTGCAGTAGTCAACATACATACGTGGCTGCGGTTACGGGCGTCTCGGGTTCAAGTCCCAATACGGACAGTCTCATAAATTGATTTTTCAATCAATTTATGTATTTCTGTTTGTAGGTATGTATATTTGTGTTAACTGAAATTCCCTCCTGCTGATCCCTAAAACGGGACGTAGCTAGAGCGATTATCTAAAAACTATTCCTTTCCTAGCCCTATCTGTATATACTTACTCTCTTACAAAAAGAAAGGTTGAGCGACTGAGTAACAAGTAGTTGTCGTAGAGAATATCTGTTGGTATCTCCATTAGAAGGCCATATGCTGCGCTTTGAGAGTGGACATGGTGATATAACAATGATAATGGTGAGCATGATACATTGGCTGCTAACACACGAGGTATGATGGTGGGAAACCAATTTGTTATACAATACTTTTTGGTTTTGTCTTTTGCTTTAATTAAAATTATTCAATATACATAGTTGGATACATTTTGCTTGTTTTTAAATTCTGTACTGGTCTTGTCATAGCTGACGATTAAATTAATCAACTGAAATAATATCAATATGTTTAAAACATTAAGTACTTACACCCTTCCTAGCTGTTACTTCGGAGTGTTGAAACCGGTGAGAGGATTGCCATACAAAATTTGAGGACAGAGCAAGATTGCGGCACGTTATTCAGTAGTTAAAATTCAATACGTCATATTTAACCCAATTGAGACGCTTTTAATGGATAAGCAACGTTATATGAATAGAGAAAGAGAGATTATGATTCTAGATTCGCGAGAAAATGGAATACTTAATGCTGGAAAAAAAATCAACATCAGATTATAAAGTTAAAGATGATTATAAATATTACACGTTGTCCTCCACTTACGACCGAGATATTATAAAATATTAAAATTAAATGTTTTTTTGTTCAGGTCAGTTTTTTTGTGGAAATAAAGCAGCTGCAACCAAAAATTGTACGGATACATTTTGACACATCAGAGCGCGCTTTTCAAATCTTATATTGTAGCTGTCAAATGACAATTACAATATGATCACAAACTAGCCCGCCGATTCTCTGTTTTTAATAAATAAATGAACACAGTTTTATTATTTGCCTTGTAAAACAAGTGGTTGGCTGCAAGAATTGCGTTGAAAATTAAAATTTACTTTAGATAATGCAAGTGGATGAAGTAATGTTATGCCTGCAAGAATTGCGTTAAAATACCTTTCTGATCAGAAAATTGTTTTACTTCAGAAATTAATAAATTCAAAAACCAATACAATGCATATTTATATAAATAAATGTCCAAATTTGAAAATACCGTTACTGATCATTCTTCCCGTACGCATCAAACCGTTGGCAAATGGTGCTTCGTGGTGCAATAGAAAGAAAGTTTTTTTTTTTTAATTTTGTTTGTAAAAAGTATTTTTGAAGAATAACAAATGTATTAAGTCACAAAATAAATTTGAGTCAGTATTATTTGGACTATTTGTGGAAAAAATGTAGAATTGAAAGAGATTTATTATCTTAAACGCTGCGTCTTTGTTAAATGGACAATAAATAATACTGATAATGGAAAAAAACTTCTTTTCCAAAAGGAAAAGTGAAATTTGAGCTATGCACTCACATATTTCATCGGCGTCAAAGATAAAAGGAAATCGAAAGCCACAGAATACAGGACGTGCAGAAACTTTTGTTATGCGAGCGAAATCTTTCTGGACCACTTTAACTTTTTCGTTTGTTCCAATTAATCACATTTGGTTCTGCTACTTACATAACATATATTTTATGCTGTCAGTTGGTGTTTTATAACTTTTTGGTTTTTTTCCTACAATTCTTGTCTGGGGTACATAATTCGTTATATACAAATAACCAGATTTAATTAAAAAGTTTTATTTATGTATCATAAATAGCTTTTAGATAATGTAATACTCTATAATGAACATTATATTACATCGTAATGCAATAATTCTTGTGATTATCTGTGTTTTTTTTCATTTATATACCTACATATAAAATATACATTATTTTTGAGACGAAGTAGCAACACTTAAAAATTAAGAATTTTCCAGGTTAGTGGTAATATCGGTATCAAAATACATAATGTTGATCTTTGAAATATACCGTTTAACTTAAGACTGCTGTACGGATATTGGTAATGTGTTTTCACGTCAGAGTTTATCTTTCGTATGTTTTTTAGTTACCATCTCAACTGTGACATCATATACCCGATTCCGATATAAATGATCTTTCTCAAGTTATCTCTCATGATGTTTTCTTTCTGTAATCAAATATTATATTTAATTATATACAATTTTTGGAATTATATTTAGTTATTCAGTATTGAGCTGTCATATTTAATTGTTCGACTAGTCATACATTAAATGTGTATTTCCTTTGTTATATACTCATTGATTCATACATGTAACAAATAATATATCTGATTTAAATGATACAGTGATATCAAATAAAAAATAATTATACCTCAAATCGAATATTTTCAAATAAATATATGTTGATTTAAAAATTTTAAATAAAGATTAAGCAAGATGTGATGTAGTATATCTTGATCATTATAAGAGTAAATCGGTACTAATCGGTCCCCGGAACCTTATAAATAGTATATTCTTCACTGATTAGAGAAATCTTTCGTACTATGATGTCAATGACCTGCCGAGAAAATTTTAAAGAAAACCATTTGAATTTTTAAATTCGAAAAAATCTTTCATATGCAAATTTTACTGGTGACGATTTTGACTAAATGACGGCTTTTGATAATTTGAATGTTGCCGTGTTTTTAATTTTTGAATATTTTTATGTAATTATGATGTTAATTCGGCCCTGTGGTTAATAAAAATGCCGATTTTCTCATTGATCACATCAGTAATTGAGGATATTATAGAAATGAAATGTTGTAAAAATCTATTTGTATCGAGACTAATGTTCGTTTAAAACTATTAGGAATCAAGCTGCAGATTGCACAGCCATTATGGGACATACTCTGTTGTCTTTATATTATACGTAATTATTGTTGCCTGCGAATTACTAATTATAAAAAGTGTTTTGACAACGATGTGTTCATGGGGGGTTATTTAATAGTATAAATATATCTATATTTAATTTTCGAAAACACTATGGAATAATTAATTATTAAACACGATGCACCTGGTGGCAATCTATAATATTTATTTTCATACAATTATTAATATGTATTTCAAAATGAATTGAAATATATTCCAGGCAAGTTCATACGGTATTACGTTAGTAAAGAAAATTAAAATGTCACAAATATCAATTAAAAATATTTATTTTTAATTTTAAAAAGCACAAAACCTTTTTTAAGCTTGTACATATTAAAAATCGTATATTATCGGTCATAATGGAACCTTTAATATACAACGTTACTCTTTTGAAATACAACCAAACATTTATAATTGCATTAAAATTGGTAGAACTATATTAAGTAGGAAGTTTCACAAGAATTATGTAGTAAAGTAATAACTATTTCAGCGTTATGCCATAATTAGAACTTTTATTCTGTGATACTTTTATATACTGTCATACTTTTGTGGAACTAAAGACATTGTTTTGTTTCCTTATAATAATTGAAAAATAGTATATTGAAAAGGTTTGGCACATCCTGGTTAAGCTTAAACTATAGTTTCCTACTTATTTTCGCCATTATTTAGACATTCAAACATTGGATGATTAAAATAACTTCTAATGACGCTATTTATACAAACCTATAATTTTTATCAAGTTTCCGGAAAGTTAAAGATCTTTCTCAATAATATAGGAATTTGGATACTAAAACCTATTTACTAAATTAAATGCCATCATATATTACCACTAGAGTTAATATTATGATTTTATTTATGATAATGAATGATATTATATAACATTCTTGATTTCCAGGCATATCAGTGTAATTCGATGGAATCCAAGATACGAACTAACTTGGACATTGGTATTTTAATTGATTAACCAAATTGATATACACAGCCGCGCATTATTATATTTATATATTTTTCACAAATCACCCATCGCTAATTGGATTTATTTATTGTATTTTTCAATCTTCAAATTAGCTACAATTCTTTTTTTTTGTAATTATTTAACCCACTGACTGCCAACTTCTCAACTGTTGAGACAGCAGATATCAGTGTATTGATAGCTGATACCCAAAAATGTTAGTGAGTTAGTGTTGAAGTCGAGTGTTAACAGTGTTAAAACTTTTGTGAACAAACTAATTATTGTATTAAGATATAACCTGATTTGTCTTGATAATTTCCATAAGTTTGGTTAACACCAAAACAATACTGAATCAACTTTTTAAATATTTGGTATCGGAATATTCTTTCAACAAAATTTATGTCACACGATACACAAAAAACCTGTTATTTCTGTATCAAATGAATGAATCGTACTAAAAAAACATTATTGTTTTATATATCAACCATTGAATACACCATCATATTTTGATTGGATTTTTATAAATATCTATATTTTGAAACAATTTCATACATAAATATGTAGTTTAAGTACTGCAGGTTGGTAGTAAAGAGCTCCACTTACCGAGCAGTTACCGGGCTTAAGTTCAAGCAAGATGTGAACTAAAAATTTCTGGCGCATTGGGAATCAGCTGTAATGGTAAATATTTCTTTCTTTAATAACGGTGATTCTACATCTAAATGATAATTACAGTAATTAACTATCACCCTTTATGGTTTTAAATTGATAATAGGGGCTTAATTCGTCCAGCACAAAATCACTGCAACCGACATCGTTAAAAATATTTTACTGAAACAAAGCAGTAATGTTCTCATTTTGAATATCTTAAAATAAGTATTGTAAAAATAGTGTAGTTTCAGAAAAAAACAGACACGGAAATGTGTATTTAAAAATAGCTCGCATATAAAGAATTACGTTGCCAAAAACTACAAAGAAACAATAAAAAAACCCGTTCACAATATTGCTTTTAATTTTTAAGCCAGTAAGATATAGAAGTATATTTTTAATTGATTCATTTTGATGTATAACCGTCGTCTTGTCGTTATGATGTAACGTCAAATCTCACTGTTGACGGTTTATTTGCATATATATCATTCAAACCATACTTGATTGATTGAGTTAAATGAAACAATTATTTAGAGCTGCAAACTATGTCCGCTCTCAATGTGAATAAAATAAACTCATAATGGAGCATTACAACTTACAACAAAAGTCATTCAAACAAGAATTTTGGTTGATTTCAGTTACTCAAGGATAATGTATGAAAGTATATATTTTAAGATTCAAATATTTGACAGTGTTTCGACAGAGTAAGCCGAAAGCTTAAAAGCGTTTACTGTCGGATGCGAGCGGGATGGAAAATAAATACTAGAAAAAGTTAGTAAAACATAACATAAAAACGGTTTTCGTGCCTGCTGTAAAAACTTGATTTGCTGACAAGAGATAGAGTTAGAACTAGTGCGTAATTCAATAGAGGTGTATAAATTGTACATGGAAATAATTACGAAGTCATAAAACTAGTTTCTCACGAATGGTAATGAGAATTTATAAATTTTTGAGGACACTTAAATAATATCTTTATATTCCATTAAAATTCGAATGATTTTAATTATTGTACAGTTTAAATAGTACTACTCAATACGGGATAACGAAGAGGGATAATACTGATTGTCTATTTAAATTCTAGTAGAAAGATTTTATCTTAATTTTAAATAAAGATAGGAAAAATTAAATAGCTCTCTTTGAAGATAACATTTCAATCAAATTGGTTTGATAAAACTTTCTAAATTCAAGCGGTGTTTTGTTACTTCATTTGAAATTGAATAAATAATATACATCCATAAAGTATGGTCAAATAAAGCTATAACATTTTTAAGAATTTTGGATGCCACAGTTGTTATTTTGATTACTTAATCATAGCCGTAATTGCGCATTACAGGATTGTTTTAGGTTATTCAAAACATTGAATACTTTTTTCTCATAATAACAACTGAACTTTTACAACAGGTTCCAAAACAAAAAATATGAAGTTACAAAGAAATTATAGTACAGTATTTTTAGTTTTCTTGTAGTATTGGGACGTATTTTTAATCTATATATTGGACCTGCATCCTTAATATAAAAAATATAAATGTTACACAATTTATTTATGGATATTACAATACGTGAAATCATCGAAAAAAAGCACAATGACTACCAAACCCTGACAGACTAATTGATGATAAACATGCAGTTTTAATTATCAAATAATAAGTAAAACAATGACAACATAAATAAACTTTCAATTATTACCACCTATCGTGTCTGTCACATTGTTTTACCCAAAAATTACTTATAAAATAAGAGTATATTGATTTTCATTCGAAGTAAAAATGGACTTTAACAGTGTAGTTACAGAATATGTGCTCTATTAATCGTACTCCATATTTGAATTCAAAACGGATATTTTTTAGTCCGACTTTTTAAAACTAATAACCATGTTGAAAAATAGTTTTAAGAAAAACATTCTGCTAATATTATGTGAAAAATTTTCTGAAAATTTACATTACTCTTTTGAAACTAACAAAATATAGTTATAGCAAATCAAGACATTTCCATGTCATTACTAATAAATAAATACCATTTGTTTATGTTATTCTTTCCCGCGAGTTTAATTTATGAAAATAAACTTTGATAAATGGAAGACGAAAAAAACCTGGATTAAACTTCAGGCATAACTAATTTCGGTGTTCTGCGGCTGGGTGGTAAATTTCAGGTCTGTCAAACTATAAATCAATGTTAAAATTATGAAATAAAAACAATTTGTAAAATATTATACAAATCTAATTTTAAATTAACCAATATTTGTATGTGATAATGGATGTACATATTTATAAATCTGTATGCAATTGTTATTTAAAAAAATCGATTGATAAATAACTTATTTATCAAACAGTGGCGGCTCGTAGATAAAATATCTGGGGGTGCTGTATTTTTTGCACGTATTTTTATTTCATTATAAAATTGATTCTTCAGTCTTTTTTCCGTGAAAAATATCGCTTTTATTTAGACAGATGTCGCGTGTGTGGTCAGACCGCTGCACACTCACGCGCGCGCAGAACACGAAATACTGTCAAATTTGCAGTTCAGATCAAGCTTCTAACGGCGATCCCCCCAAAATTTGCATATTTGATGATGATAAGATGCCTCACTTTCTGATATTAGTACCGCGGCGTCTGATAATTATTTCATCGATGCACGGGCGAGCATATTAAAAGCTTAAATAATAGTGATATTTTCATATAATATACATAAATTTATGTATATTATAATATTACATTTTTTTTACTTGCTTGGGGGTGCTACGATTCCGCAGTGCGTATGGACGAGCCGCGCCTGTAATTAAGTCAGTCCTCTAGCCGAGTGAACAACGCTCTTGTGCGGTTATCCTATTCGGTTTTGGCAAGCACGGGCCCGAATGGCCCATTTGGACAACTTCATATAACTATTCTTTTCAATCTTTCTATCATTATCCTCTCCGAAAAAGATGGATTTAAAAACTGAATAACACACAATACTATTAATATAACTTATATTGAGATTTTCCGATAAGGATCAATTTGCTCTACATTGTTCTTTCTTTCACATTTAAATCTTTCCATAAATGGCAAATACAAATTGAATGCACACAATGAAAAAATCCAAAATTCATGTGTAAGGAGTCAAATTTGTCATCTGGTAGAATCATGCAATTGATTTATTTGGATGGATACTTAAAATAATTTAAGTGATATATAAAACTTTTTAACTATGCCCAATAAATACTTCTCTAGAAAAGCTCTTCACATCATTTTTCAATACTGAGTACGCTAAAAGTATTGAAAACTTCACAAGTAACGTGATTTAAAGGTAGAACTTACACTAATTAATAAAAAACTGAATGCGTGAAAATACTTGTGCGTTTCCATTGGCAGCAGTAGAAAATATTTAAACTTATATTCAAAAGCACCGGTAATACATTTTCGTTAATCTGTATTTCAAAGTTATCTCTTTTATTTCATAGCTTTTTTTAAACTGCCATTTTTTATCTTTAAATCTTGGCAGTTGTTCTGAATAATATTTCATTTCGAAAGCTCACCAATTCATGTGACACACGTTATACAGAACATCTGTTAAATCCGACCAAACTATTTAAAACCACTGCCACCGAAACATTTACTTATTATCGATTACAGCTCGAGGGCACAATATATTCAAATGCGAATTATTTCAAATATCAGATATTGTGATAACATTGACTTATTCAAGTGTTGGTATCAAATGTTTATTTTCTTAAGAACTCGACAGGCTGTTATTTGAAAAGATGTTAGCATAAGTGTATGGCACCTGTTTATTTATGGCGAGTACGATTTGATTTATTTGTGAAGTTTTAACACGTCTGATTACTATCAAATTAATAATATGTGGTAAAATTTAGTATGCATCTCTAACCCATTAGATACGAACACATTTTTCTTCTTTCGACTTCAAAAGACGAATGATTTTATCTTATTATATTGAAGTACAGAAAAAATCAGAATTCAGTAAATAAAATGAATACTATTTGTTAATATTATTTGTCGAAACAATGATCATATAATGTTAATTATATTTATCATATTCGGCTTACATATTTGGAGCAGGGTTGAAAGTAAAAATTCAAATACATGATAACTGTTGATCAAAAAATGTTAGCACTGTCAGAGGGTGCAGGAAAACAATACATTCAAATGATATCAAGAAGGCAACTTTAAGTTGTCAGCTTACTCAAACGCGCCAAACATGTCTTGCAATAAATAGAATACGACATGTGGGGGATAAACAGTATATTTGAGTCGTATAGTATCAAAAGTAGAACTAACCCATATTTGTCGAAATTAAACTAATACGGCCACACTATGCATGACTAGAAATAAAATTTTGGTATCAAAATCATGTACATGTGGTATAAAAACGTAAAAGAAAATGATGCTTGCTACCAAAATCAGAACGAGTAACAGCTTTGGAAACAGAAGTGAACGGTTTGGTAAATCATACTTTCGATCAATCACAGAGTTGCCCTAAGTGATTTCACAATATGGCCGCTCATACAAATTTAAAACATTAAAAAACTCAAAAAATAAAAAACGCCAAAAATTTATTACTTTTGATATTATACGACTCATTTATGACACACGATTCATTCAAAATTCTATATTGAAATTCTAGACTAGATTTTTACTATTCAACCAACAATTGGCATAGTTCTTAATGGCAAAAATACGTTAAAATGTGTTTTATTTACTAGATTTCAAATTAAATTCGAAAACGTACACTAATTGTGTTAGGTATATATTATATGATTTAAAACAGAACAAATATAGGAAAATGCTTACAGCAATCAATCTGCGTGCTGTGTGCCGTTTGTACTTAAAGGGCTAATAATTCAAAATATGAACATTATATTTTGTAAAACTGTAAAATCATACTATACTCAAATATGCTTTAATAAAAGCTCTTTAATGTTAGTATTCTTTAAACTTAAATAGCTACAGTCTAAGCTCTGAGAGCTATTTTATTTCTATACAGTAGAGTGAACATTTGTGTTAAGTTTACGAAGATGTAATGGTTTACTATGTAATTCTTCGACATTGTATGATTTATAGTTTATTTAGAATCGTTTTAATACCTATCGAAGAAGCTTGAAAACAAATAAGTCTAAACAAAAGTAAACATAATTTATTTCACACTGCGAGTAATAATACTAATAAACAAATATTATTGAAAACAGGATTAGTAATTTGTTGAAAAATCTCACGAATACGTACCTCTTTATCAAACTCACTAACCTACCAATGTGATTATTGTACGTAAACACTCAATATTTGCTTGTAAACCTGTTTATTTGCTTGCAAAATATGTATATTTGAAATACTTTTAATGGATAGTAACTAACTAATAAACAGAATAAATAAATATTCATGCGAAATAATATGTATTGAGGACTTTTATTGCATGTTGTTAAATTTAAGCCAATCAATACTGACGTGTCAATTGTTTATTAAATATTTACAACAAGCTTAGTACATTGGCTTAGGTCACTTCAGTGTGACATCTACAGTATTAAAAATATATATATTTGCTGTCTCTAAAAATGTAAATATATTTACCTTTTAAAGAATAAATCGTATAAAAGGTATATTGAATAGCCAGTTAACTGAACGAACACAAGTCATGTCTTTAAATTGAACTTAACTTAAAATGAAACATCCGATCCTAAAAAACGCAGCGCAGCGAGAACGATTAGCTAACCACTAGTCCTGTCCTAGCAATATCCTTTTATCCCTACTTTCTTCGAAAAAAAAAAGGTTGAGCAACTGAGTAACAAGCAGGTCTCGTAGAAAACTTCCGTTAAGAATAATCCATTAGGAGACCATATGCTCCACATTGAGACTGGACATGGTAAAAAAAATGTATCAGGAAACCTAAGTTATCAACATCTCTTTAATTAAATTGAAACTGGAATTGTTGAGATTTTATACATTTCCATGTATTTCGTCACTAAAGTCTTGTCTGTCAGTTCGAGTTCATTCGTGTACTCGAATGCCTAAAGATGCCGAAAGACGAACAGTGCACACATTTTGGAGATTACTTTCTTTTACTCATTCAGGCAAAATTCTGGCATGATAGATTGTAGATTACAATATGTTATGCAGTATCTATGGTTAAATTAATTGATATTAAGATAGAGTGTGTTGGATTTATATTCATGCTTGATCAATTTGGTTGTGTAATTTATAGATAGTGTTATTTTTAAAACAGTGAATGAAGAGGAATAATTTGAGCCAAGAAATATTTGTGTCAACGGACGAACTCTCGTCTAGGTCCGCCTATAATTCGCAAAATTTGTCTCGCAAAACAAGATCTATTTACACACCGAAAAGTCAACTTTAATTATTATCACGACACGGTAACTATTTTCTTCTAAGTTTATTTAATGTTACAACATTTTTTCACATTGTTTAGAAATAAAATCAATTCTATCGAGAAAACATACGAATTTCTTTCTTAAATTATTGGGACATCAAAATTCGACAATTATGGTCTTTAAATCTAAGTCTAAAGTCTAAAGTTTAAACACAACAATGAATTTCCGCTGCCACTTCGAATGAACTATTTCAGCATTATACAATGTTGATACCAGGGCATCGTATCTATTTTCATGATCCCTAGATTTCGGGATTAAGAATTTCTCAATCCCGTGCTTGGTCATTAAGTGTAATTTCATGCGTTAAATTATACATTTAAAATTTAATTTTGTGTCTATTATTCCTTTAATTGGAATGTATATGATTTAACATTTGTTTTTGGGCATTCGAATGGTTTTTTTTATTGATTGACTGCCAGTTACCAAAAGAGAAAAAAAAATTAAAAACACAATGATTAAGATAGTTTTATGTTTTGTTTTATTTATTGCATTATTAATGTATTTTTTACCAGATGATATCCAAAAAGGGGACATGTTCTTCAATTCGACTTTAAAATATTGTCCTCCATTTCAATTTGGTTAAGAATGTGGTGTTAAGAATTGTGAGAATGGGTGAGATCACAATACATTCAATTTATATTAATTATGAACAAGCTGAAGTACACGTTGTAGTTTATCAGGAAGTCTTAATTTGATATATGAATTAATTTTTAGCATTTAAAGCGAATCCCGAAATCCCGTGATTAATATTTAAGTAATAAGGATTGAATAATTGTCCGGGATCCCGGGGTTTCGCGATTCCGGATCACGGGATTGAAAGCCCTAGTTCATACTATAATATATGAAATATTCAACGGAGTTCGATGATTAATCTATTAAAATATTTATAAAACCGCCCAATTTCAATGTATTCGCAAGTGTTAAAATCATCAAAGAAACCAATGGTCTTCCATTAAAATTTATGTGCTAATTAAATATATATATATATATTCAAATGGCCCGGCTGTGATTTGACATCAGTTAGTACATCTATGGTGGAAAAACTATTCTAAGATAGTTTACCACATTAATTATTAGTACGTAGTTTATAGCTTTACCTAAGTATGTGATAATTCGAATTTTTTCGTAAATCATAAATAAAATGAGTACTATTAAAAATTAAATGATTTTAAAATGTTAAATCGTGCCTATAGGCCATTATTATTAACAAATTTATATTTCTCAAGGATCTTATTCATATACACTCGCTATAACATGAATAAATTAATAATTGTTATTGAAGTAAAAAATTGATAAAAATTGTAGTATTTTAAAACTCAAATTTAATTTTATGAAAGACAAATTATAGTTTACAATACCGTCACAATATCATGGGATAAGTTTCTCATATTATTAATTCACCATTCTGATTATCGTACATGTTATAAAAAATCGACTAAATTCAACAACACATATTGCCCTGAAGCGCGCGCCATAATGATAAAATATAAATATTTTATTTTTATATTTACCAACGTTATAATGAAGTGTTGAAAAGGCAATATTCACGGGAGAAGATTTCTAATTCCACTGTCACTTAGTCTGGTTAGATTTTTGTATTTTGTCTGGTTTTTAGTAAGCCGAGAGAATATTTTTCAAATTAATCGCTTATGTAATACATATATATAGTGACAGTGTGCGTTGCGAATGTTCGTGTGTACATAATACTTATCAGAATAAGCGTCTAAGCTTACATTTGTTAATGTTAAAGCATCGTTTTATTTAATAAAAAACCTGAAATCGTGCATAATACAGATTAATCGTAAAGTTATTTACCTTTAATCGTTTTTTAAGTTTGCTTATAGCTTAAATACACAAGTTTTTTAAAAGCTCGCTTATTTTTCTAAATTGCTTCTTACAAAAACAAACAGACGATATCACTTTCATTCTATTTACACAGAGACTGGAAATAATCGGTTGTATTTTAATGGACGATGTTTTAAATGTATATTTCTTTTTGTTTTCCACTCCATTGATTAGTATCCCTAAGATCCGCGTTGCGGTTTCTCTGCAAAGCGTGTGACCACGCATTATAATAAATCTAACAGGTACTGCATTGTTTCTTGAAGCTTTTTGATTGTCTAAATACTGTTTCAAATTCCTGACAAATGCGTGGGTACTGAGGACTGGGCAAAGAGACTCTGTTGCACAATTCGACAAATTTTAGTCGGATGGGGGCGTCGTTTTGTTTGCCAGGCCAATTAATCAACTTTGCAACGCATCCATCATGTTCAGATCGTTTAATGGACTTGGCGTACAATAGGGAGCGGTTTTCAACTGTACGCAATTTCTAAACAGGGGTTTGTCTCTATTTGAAAAACAATCTAAAAGTCGTTAAAATTGAGTGAAATACGATTCCAATTAAGCGTTACTAATTTACTATTTTAAGATAACAAGCTAAAAAGTTGGTGAAGTTTTACAAATATTGAATAATTTTATTTGTTTTTTTTAACATGCTTGCTTTAACGACCTCTATTGAAATAACTATTTGTTTTTGTATGTATGAAATGATATGAAGCGTCTTCTGACTCACTTTGCCAATGGTTATTATAATAAACCTTTAATAATTGAAAAAAAAAACGTTTTGCCTAAAATTATTATCGCTCACCAAACAAGGCCAATCCTGATATTAAACCTTATATTGATCTACAGCAAATACGCGATTAACACCAATAATGTCACGTTGTCTTTTCACAATAATAATTTTATAATAATAAAGTCCTTGCCGCAAAATGAAGAAATTACAAATACAATTAACTGTGCTATATCGAGATAAAACTATCATCCGGTGTATTTTAGTATTTACTAAAACAATATGTGACCAACGATAATTTATCTCACGGAAAAACGGTTTTTGTCATCATATTGTACGGTTGCACGTAAACAATTAGACTGTTTGTAATTAGTGTAATATGTATTAAAGTTTTATAATATGGGCAACCCTACATAGCCCAAATGCTACATGAGATTTACAAGATTACAGTCCAGTGCATATGCAAAGGTTATACTGTATGATTCACATTCTTTCATGCTCGTAGCCCATTAATTAATTTTTCAGCCCTACGGTTTCAACGCGATAAATAATTGCTACTTATATTCGAATATGTTTTTAGTAGCTGTAATAAAGTGTTCAGTACGACGCTTAGTGTTATAATACGTCTTAATATTTTATGAGTTCTTAACAATTGCATAGACATTGAAGATATAATTCGGAAAGAAATATAAAATAAAATTTGATAACTTTTTTTAATCCATTTGCTGTGTAACCAAATATGACACACGGTTCGCTTTTCAACGCGTATTTTTTTTTACTTAATCATAGCTTTCGATCATAATCTTATACTAATGACTGAATATAATATAAATTAAGTATGGGAATGATTTAACTATTCGCCAGGTGTGGAGAAGGTAATGACTACAAGAGTTAATAGAAACTTGTGCTAGCGGAAAATCCCATTAAATCAAATAAGGAGGTATGTTAAAACGTTATCGAATAAGAATATGAGACTTTTAATATGTAACTAAATCTCTTATTTATTATAATCAAGCAAAGCTTATAATTGAGAAAAAGGATTTTTTATAGTTAAAATATCAGTTTGATGATTCGAATCTGAGATCGTAGAACGAGAAGCGTATAACGGTGATAACCGTCTATGGGGGTAATTAAAAAGTAGAGAAACTACTTTTCATTGATGTGATTGTGACTTATAATGCTCAAGAGCACATCGAAGGTGTTTTCTCCAATTGACGATACTATCAAAAAATACGAAAATGAGCTAATGATTGGATAACATTTTAAAGACGACAGACCAGTAAATTATAAAAATAAATTGAACACTTTTTGGAAGGGAAACATCATTTTACATTGGTTTTAGGTTTCAAAACTTTGACCCCCCCACTTGATGTAAGCCACTATTATATAGACACTCTCTACGTATAATCCCGTATCTGAAAGCATGCGAATTTACAAAGTACATTTTGAAGATTCATAACACAAATCACCATATAATGTTTTCGATAAAAGCAGTTTTTACTCTTTTCCGAACAATTTCAATTTTGAGGGTTACATCAATTTGCCAAAACACCGTCGATATAAACGTTACAAATTTTACACCTACCCATATTTGGCTACAACTAAGGAATAAAGAAGAAACTTGCTTGATGATTGATTTAGCACTTTAACTGTGACAGTGGCTTACAATGAAAATTGTTGTCATAAATTCAATAATTATTATACCTTGTTAATAATTATGACTCGATTAAATTAATCCAACATCAGTTTGAATTACAAATGCGTAAATATTTTGCCATCCGTATAGTACAAAAGTGCGGCGCTCAAACATCGCGAGTTTTTATCGAACCTTCATAAATCGGCAGTTCTGATTGGAGACCACCTGCAGCTAGTGTCAGACCGCTCACAGCAGCCTTGCTGGGCGGTCTGAAGTCAGCTCCTGAAACCGAATATTAGAAAATGGAGGTTGGCGTTTGGCGGTCATTTTGCATTTAAAAGTTATTACTGTTTGAACGTTATGCAGATAATAAGGTTCGGTGAAATACAGCTGAGCCAAACCAATAAACATCGACTTAATGATAATAATGTATGCTGTTTTAAAAACTTAGAATATCGACTATATTTATTGTTAATATTAGAAAGACTTTTTTACTTAATTTGGGGTAACTGTACATACACGTATCAAACAAAATTTCATCAAAGAGTTCTTTAAAACATCTAAATCGCGTTTTTTCAATATTTTTTAACGTTTATATAATTTCAGACTAATTCAAATCCAGACAAAATAAAAATCATTCCTAAAATAAAGTCTATTATACTGTGTAAAACCCTCTCATTATGTTTTATATTGTTACCATTTTGTCAACTGAATGTTTTGTTAAAGTTTAAGAAATAAGTATGAAAAAGTTTTCTTATTGAAAATGAATCTTGAAACTGAATATTTAGAAAACAATTATGTGTGCGAAAGGAAAAGGAAGTTAAGACGAGTTAATTTAAAAACGATTTAAATATTTTAAAATAACTAGAACACATACATGCATGTAATATAAAAAGGATGAGTCCAATCAATGTTGTTGAATTGGTATAATTCATTTTAAACATCACATTTTTCATCAAATTTCATAAAAATGTTAATCTTGTTTTTGCTTTCGTGAAAAGTACCAATTTTAGACTTGATGCGCTGTTCCTTTTGCACACAGAATTGACTGTTGATTTTGATATAATCTGACCATCCACCGTATTGGAAAATGATGACACAAATTACGATGTCGTATATTTGCCGCAAACAAAAACGATCTTTTTTTTCATATACAAACAAAAAAAAAACCTTTAATAGCGTCCATAACACAAACATTCGGGTATTATTTGGATACGTCCACCGAGTTCCATATTTCATGCAATAAACTGATTATTTTATCACGATTGTTGTTTCGGACTAAAGACCTAGTCACAATGATTGCTATTTTGTATTATGGTCTTCGGAGTTGAATAGTTAGCAGTAACATTGGCGGCGCTGGGATTATAGAAGGCGACCGCATTCTTATTTTACGACCGCTCATTTTATATTCTCAATAAAAGTCTTACAAGCATGAATATAATCGTGACCAGAATCCGAAGAAGGGATTATTATTGTCTTTTACAATCGCCAAAAATCGCAACTTTACGAGCAATTATGGCGTTGTAAATAAGCTTGCCAACTTCAAAGATTAGCCGTAACTTATATAAAATGCTGGATTATGATTATATTATAGATTCTCTTTAAAATTATCGGTCCCGTAGTCGGGCGCTCAACGCTGGTGGACTTTTTCTCAAGCGGTTAAGGATACAAATGCTTTATGGATTTGTATCAAAAGATTTCTGTCATGTTTTCATTCCTTCCCAAAGACTTCCTCCCCTATCTCTGATCCTGTAAAACAGGCGTAGTGTGGGCGCTTACGTATCTATAAGTCATTTCATAATCCAATCCTTAAATAGTTGTGTGCTGTCAATTATAATTTCCCGCAATTTTACAAAGGAACAAAAAAAGTGAAGCGTTCAGTTCCACAACAATTACATTTACTCTATCGTCATCGCGTTACTTTCGTAGATACAATATAAAGCCGTTAGTGTGATACCGAAACAGCTATGAGCTATATATCGTTCCATTCATTCATTCTCTGAAAAGAGGATTTGAGTTACTAAGTAACAACCAGGTCTCGTCTAACAAAATCTATCGAGATAAGCTCAATCAGGGAGTTCATATGCTCTTTATTGGAAGCTTACATGGTAAAAAAATATTTTAAACTTACGGTATGTAAGGTTTAAATAATTTAAATACACACATAATAGAAATAACTTTGTGGAACAGAGCAGGCTAAGACGTTTCAATTGATACTATTATAGCTAGGTAAATCAAGAGTGATAAAGAAATCTCCGTAAGACAAATCTAGATGAAAATTCGCCCGTCCCTCAATTTGATAGATTTAACCAGGTGTAGAATTTTCACCGAACAACTCAGTAGCGTACAATTGTATAGGTAAAACGTAACATAATTGTTATAGGCTCAGTGTTATTTTGCTATAAGTTCGGAAAAGTGTCCGCGGGAAATTTTCGGCTTAAATTATTGAATAATATTTCAATCAAAATTTTATTACTGCAACATTTGACGATTTTGTAGTATTATATAATTTCTAATGCAGTATTTCAAGGCGCTTTGGTCCTTGACGACTTGCGTTCAAATTATTGCACAATATTGTATGTAGTTTGTGAAAATTCTTATCTTGATGTTGAATATATTATATATTTTAAAAAAATAGCTTCATTGATTTGAATTGTCGATTTGCATATTAAATGTTGTAATGATTGCGAAATAACGTGTGATTACAGAAAATTCTTTGCTGAAGTGAGAAGATGTATATTGAATATGTTTATTATATTCTGTTCTCTTCTCCTTCGTTTTATTGAAATAAGCAAGTAAGCCAGTGGGCTGGGTTTAATGTGAATGATAGAAATGTTGTGTGTACTCTTGGCAAGGGAAATAAATGGGTTAAATTATTTAGATTTCAGCAAATGACAAAGTGCACCAGACGTTCCAAACAAAACAATGTGTTATGAAATTGCACTTACGGAAATATGCAATTAAATGGGTCATTAGCTTAAATAGACATCTACCAAAATAAAACGATTTATCCCAGAATTGTTTCTCACACTATCGTCCATAATAATTCAATGACAATGTAGCTTATATATTCTCTATGACCAAATTGTATTTATAGAATCGTTAGTAATTACTTCTTGACGTTTTTTGTTAAAATGAATTGGACATTAACAGTAGAACTAATAATTTTCTGATCGATACATTATCTTACGATAAGAATATTAATTTAATAACCACATAGAAGTAACGTTCAAAATGTTGGCGAGACTGTTGTAATAGATATTTCAATTATGATTCAACGGTTTTATGTGCTATTTTTAGCACTACTTTTGTCAATCGAATTGAATCACACCGAAGCTATCTCAACAATTTTCGTATACGCATTTGTTAAATAATATTGTTTCATCGGCTGTGGGAATGGCCGGTCGATCTTGTTACCAACAGATGAGAATAATATATATCACAATATATTCGTGTTTTATAGTTTCATTTGTTGGTACGCTTACAGTGCTTAACATGCAATTTTATTAAGATTTATTGTACATACTGAAAGAAATATTTATTCCTTCTCTTTTGTTGGCTGCAGGTTTTAAAAACAATTTATAATTAGTCATTTAAAGTTCAACCATTTTAAATGTTTACTATTATCTCCGACAGAGAGCTTTTTTTATGGACCGGTCTTATACGAGTCAAACTCCAGCATTCGAGAAAAGTGGAGGTACTTAAACTTTAATTGAACAGATACATTAGAGGGGCACTTAAAAAATGTTTGCAGTCTTTAAGTAACCATGGGGGAACACCATCAGGACCCACTGAAGATTTTGGGTAGAGACGTGAGAAAGCATAACGCATATCGGACTCATCAAAATAGTTGATAGTAAGAGTGTGCCAGGAAGAATGCGAGTACTCGGATTGTGACTGGATAAGGTTTGGGGAATTTTTGAGTTAACCGACCTGAAATGTTACTCGAATCCCTCAGCAATAGATTATTATTACTTATTACAGCAATAGATTATAATACTATTATCTTGAGCATCGCGCTTTGTAATTTAATGATACATGTATTTGAAACACATATTTCATTGCTATAAAATTTATCAATTTAACAACTAGCTAATATATAAGTTTACAGTATTTACAAAGATTTCACGTATGATACAGATATAATAAAGTGCGAGATACGAATTAGTTGTCTATTTAAAAACTTTTTCACTCATGAAAAAACTCGTTTATTGCTATGTTGATACGAAAGTGAATTTTAAATACGCAACTAACTAATTTAACCACTTACGTGAAGATTAGCGAACCATTCGTAAAAATGACAGGTGTTAATTGTTAAGCCGATGCGTAATTTA
This sequence comes from Himalopsyche phryganea, assembly GCA_022494535.1. Classification (NCBI taxonomy): domain Eukaryota; kingdom Metazoa; phylum Arthropoda; class Insecta; order Trichoptera; family Rhyacophilidae; genus Himalopsyche; species Himalopsyche phryganea. Next base: position 258,388 of record JAGVSL010000080.1, on the reverse strand, counting down.
TTCGAAATTGTCAAAATAAAATTAGAATTATAGCACGTTTGTAATTTTGATTGATTTCTTAACATGTAGTATCGATTGAGTTAACCTACATGACCTACATAATATTAAAGATATTAGAATATTTTTCTGCACTTAATTATTATAGCCAATGGCACTGACATCACCAAGCAAAGTTTGTTGCATTATTATTCTACATAACATATATTTTATATTATGTGTATTATCTCTGGTTTCTATGGTCGCAGTTGTTTGAAAGTCAGATAAAGTAATATCTGTATTATGTCATAATAATGAGACGTATAAAAATGTTGAAATTTTTAACCTTATTGTAATTTGATTTCTTGTAACAGGCGAGGCATTTAAGTTTTACTATTATCATAAAAAAAATTGATCTGGTCATATATGTTGGTAAATTAAATCAATATAAGTTATCTTATAAATGTATCGATTCTTTAATATAAATTGAGTGAAAATACTTAGCTACATATCTTTTTTTTTTTATAAAACTCAATTATTATCAATATGAAATATTATGATTGAACAAATCACCGACTACCACACATTCTGGACAAAATTATTCAAAATACATTTTTGTATTTAAAAACCAATCTTCTAACTGAAATCCTGCAATAACTTTAAAATCCTTAATACGCAAGTACCACGAGTAGAAATAAACATTTTCAGACATGTTAAAAACTTAAAACATACCATTTAAAATCTAAATTTATAAATACCATTTTATATAATAAATTGTAAGACGTCTGCCTCTGTAGGTTACAGTTAATAGTAATAGCTTCCAAAATGTTTTAAAGGATTTAATTCATGTCTAAGTCAAATATAGCATGTTGATATTTCAGTTGAGATATAGGGACTAGATTTAAGTGACGTCTTTTCTCCTAGAGTTCATCAAATGTGGCTTGAGTTTATATTAAAATTTGCCATAATTTCACGTAAATGTATTTTTTATTCAAAAATTCTACCAATGTTTTGGAATAAAAATATTACATGACAGATATTAATCAGTTTTCTTCTGAACGCAGTCTTTAAAACATCATTATTAAAGACATTTTTTATCTAATCATTATTTTCAAGTAATGATATACAACATAGACGATGTTAGAAATATGTTAGATATATAAATATTATAAAATTATCTGTTGGCAAAGAGAATGACAAATTTTAATACTGTTGTGACCTTGGATATTAAATCGGTAATCAATTGATCTACGCAAAGAAACTATTTCACATAAGATGAAAGCTGCTGAGTTTTAAACATATTTATTTATCAATTTTTTATTTCATGTGATAAATATTCTTTTTCCACAAGCGTTCTAATCACCATTAATCAATCGGCGTCTCTACATGCTTTTTCTCGTGTTTAATAATTGGAAGGTGTGGACATATTTAAACGTTGATTAATACGAATATATTAAATGAAAAACAAAATAGTTAAATCTTCAAAAGATTATTTTCAGTAATATCTCATGTAGTAGCATAAGTTTAAATAATAGTATTAATCGCGAATTAAATAAAATCGCATTCCTTAAACTTTTATTTTATACACGCAAGAAAATTCTCGTGTTAACTATTTTATTAACAACGTCGATTTATTTATTAGTGTAGCACTGTTACTAAACATTTAATAAAATTCTCGTAAATGAATTCACGCATTCGTAAAAATTTTAAATTAAATTAATTATCAAAGGTTTCTATTATATTACATATATTCTGATAAAAATGAAACAAATCAACATATATGGAATCGATAATAAAATTTATCACTGGCGCACAATTTAACTCGATTAGATAGAATTTTTGCATGTTAATATGGACTTTATAGTCATCGTTAACAGTGAAATCATTTTGTAATAGATGATAATCACTTTTTGTCCAGCTTTAATTATTTGGATCTCTGATGTAGAAATAACAAAAAATATGACTAGATGATGGCTTTCTCTTAACCGTTTTATATTAAAAATAATAACTGTTTTAAAAAGAAGAAATTGTCTATAGAGTTTCTAATAATCAAAAGTAAATTTATAAAGCAATAACAGAATATGGATCTAAAAATTTAGTTAATATACGCAGGAACAAAAATTCATATATTTGTGTATTTTTATTTAAGTTGCGTCGACGTAAACATGCTCTTTTATTTTTCTATTTAAGCGTCTTCTTATTTTGCAGCCCATAATATCTGTTCGTTATCGAGTAGTTCAAAAAAATAAATGTGTTTTTGTACATATTACGCTCTGTGTAAACTTAGTATGTGTATTATTCGATTCAATTATCTGTGCTGTTATTAGCACTACTCCGTTCGCTCACTAACATAGTTATGTCTTATAAATGGCAAATAGTGCAAAACTTAAAACAGCTTTGCCGACACATGAAAACAGAAGTTGTGAAACTTACTGAATATTACCTTGCCTTTATACGCATATGAATACAAATGATTTTTGTATTATTCCGTGCAATCCGGTTTTGAAATTAAAATCTACCGATATTTCGGTAAGACAATATATCACATTCTAGTTATTAAATGACTTGAGTCTGAGAGAGATAAATCAGTATTATTTTTGTGAAGTTCATATCAAGATTTACATACTCTACCGAGAGTATCTTTTATCCAAAAGACGAAAATTTTTAAGTATTTATTAAAAACGACCTCATATACTAATGATTTTTGTTACGTTCCATAGTTTTCCCAACGTTGTTCACACAAGTAACTGCCACGGCGACACACTCAACGTACTGGGTGTGTTTCACAGCGTAACAATGCTATGCGTGTTTAATTTTTTTGTCAGGAATATTCAAGGAGAAATTCTTCAAGACTTATGCTTATGGCATAGATACATCTATAATAATAAATATAATGAATATGCCCTATCAAAATGCCTGTCGATTTGTTCGTACGGTATTGCCGTAACAATGAGAGGCTTTTTTCCCCATTTCAATCATTTTTGTAATACCGGTATTGATATTAGCAAAACCGATATTCAATACGAAATACCGGTATTGGATTATTCGTCCGGTATTGCAATCGCTGCGCGCAATAGACGGGCGACCACCCGACCTGCCTCAACAGGAGGTACATTTTAGTTCTGATGTAACAACCCACGGTGATGTTTAAAAAAATGAATTATAACACTTTGGTGCAGCCGTATCGTGTTGTTTTGCGTCAATAAAATGCTCGATAAAATTTCAGCGATGCATGTCGTCTCTGAGTTTTAATGACTTTAAGATGAGATGTCAGTCTATTTACGATACACTTTACAAGCGAAATTGATGCTTTCTTGGGTAATAAAATGACAAAAGGTACGCGAAAACTGCATTTGCACTTTACAGAGCAAATGATTTAAATACCTCGAATCATATTTGGCACACGATGGCGTATTTATATTCGTGTTGGTGTTGAATTACTTTAATATTTATTAACGCATTCTAATTAATTAGTAAAGTTAGACTACTGTGACAATTAATAATTAATTAATTCGGTTTTCAAAAATAAAATGGTAAAAAACACGCACGCTCGCCTTAACTCAATTCTATTAAATTAATATTTCATTTCAATATAGAGCATATGGGTCACACGTGTGAAAAATAAATTGGTTAATTAACAATAATTGCTTGCCAGTCAGTCACACAACCCCTCATTTTATAGAGGGTTAGAATAAACGGATGGGATTAGAAAAAGGTAATCGCTCTCTATACGCCGCGTTTTCAGGTTTGAATTTCATATTCTGGTGCGTTACCACCCAGTTACAGCGACCGGCAATCGTAATTGTGATAAACAACAATATAAATAGTATGCTTTATTTATTTAACCTTTCATATAAATGTTATTGTGTTTACTCTAAATGTTGCTTTTGTTACTTATAAATATTTAAATACAACTTTCATATGTATGTATTTTAAGAATACTAAAATATCTGCTTTAAAACTGCAGTTCTTTGTATTACAAATGCTCACAGAAAGTACGTGACGTTCATGATAGATTTAAATTTACAAAAAGTACAATACTTCTTTGTTACTTAGATTTAAAATAATAACTCATAGTCTGTTTATTGTTATGCTTGTGAAATTCTTATAAATATTCTTTCTTTCCGTAGTTTTAAGTTTCTTTAAATAATTGCAGGAAACTCATTAAAATAACAAAATTTACAATGCTGTATATTTTGAGAGTAGTAAGTGCTAATTTTCTTAGAATTGACTCATATCCAGAAACAACATGCTTTGCTGCAATGGAATATAACGAATCCACATCAATATATTGTTTTATTTATTTTAAAATTTCAACACGTTTATTATCAAGTATACAATGCTTTGAATTCTAAATACAATATATCTAGCCAATTCTAGATCAGATTTATTTGTCTTAGCATTTCCGTTCTTAGAAATCCTATTTGCGCTGACTGCTCGTAAGTAAAAATAGTTTAAACATCTTTAGACCGAATGAAATCATAGTATTTATTAATTAATGAATAATATTTGTATTCAATTTTGTGGTCTTGAATAAAGTTTTCTAAATATTGTATCCAAATTCTCTTTAAATTAAAATGTACCTATATTTTAATTCATTGTTATTTCCCACGTATTGTATACTTCTTATATAATCCTCACGATTAAGAATAGTTAACTTTCTGAACTACTGCAGAGTTAGTCCATGGTGTAAGAAGTATAGGTGAGCTGAATAAAAAAAATCAGTATCCGTTTTTGCATTTTGTTGTTGTCATCCTGTTCTTATTGTATTGCATTCTACTACGTCTACACCAGTTTTTGGTGACATCAAAAACTTGGTTCGTCAAAGTGACACTACATATTTTACAAAAACAACGATCCAGCTCACCTATACATCTTACACCGTGGAACTAGCTCTGCAGTAGTCCAGAATGTTAACTATTCTTAATCGTGAGGATTATATAAGAAGTATACAACACGTGGGAAATAACAATGAATCACATTTTAATCTTCTGAAGACTATGATAAGTACAAATGACTATTAGCCTTTCAAGGATTTCCGATTTTTAACAATCGTTCAAAATATTGCATAAGCCTGCATTATTTACCGCCAATATCACATTTAAAAGATAAACTTCTTCTACGAGACACTAACCATAATTGTTTTGGTCACCCATTAACGAAGTTATGTTATTTTATTAGATGCATCGTTAATATAATAATTTTCATTCTAAATGAATGGTTGCCTTTGGTTATTAGGCGTAGGTTTATATTATATTTAATTAGCTAAACAAGCTCGGTGAATGTGTGTCAGTAAGAACTCCTATTTTGCAGGTGCAGATGCATCGTCAATTAAAATCAAAGAATCGATGATTTAAATATAGATAAACTTTACTCACGCAACCGTTTATTAATAATGACATGTATAATCGTATAATTACTGTCTCTTAATTATAGAATAAAATTAATAAATATCGAGTTCATAGGGCATTTTGGCTTAAATATTAGAATAATTGAAAAATGTCTTCATGTGGCTTTTAATTGTATGCAAATTGAGAATTTATAAATTATTTGCTACAAACAATTATAAAAATAAAATTTGTCACGCAATACGTTTAAAAAAGAATCATGCGAGCTATAAGAGAATTAATAAGTGCCTTAATAGCAAATAAATAAATATGTTTGTAAATATCATCAGTTGATAATGTCGATCCTGACCATTATATACATGTGGAAGTAATACAAACAAGTTGTGTTTTATTTTTAAAATATAATATCTTTCCACCAACAATTGACATGTAACACTTTAAAAGTGATTATGTAAATAACGTTTTAAATAAATCCGATGGTTCTCCAACTAATCTTTATAGGGATTCTTCCCCTGCATGTAAGTAGTTAATAATGTGTTCGACCCATCTCCACGTTGTGTCTAAAATGTACCCCACCCCCTGGCACATTCATTTCTAGTAAATTCAGTTGTTAAAGAAAAACTATCAATCCCCATTACGTTTGAGTATGATTCTGAAACCGAACGCTCGATCACACAACAGGTGGAAAAACAAAGTAGTCAATTTCAATCCAATAATTTATTTTGATAACGAATATCTTGAATGATTCACCTGAAATTGTGTCTTTATTATTTAATAGGGAAATATGTATGAAGTAACGTGGTAAAGTGTGTACTATATACGTTGCAATACACAACAAAGTTCATTTATATTTATAAAAATGTATTGTGCATAGCTTTTCATTTATATGTTTAAAAGAATAAAGATATTAATCGCAATAATCAAATTCACTATTACATTTTTCCATAATGTATCGACTACAGTAATTTTATAACCGGTATGTTTCCTCATATGAAAATAAAATAACTTAAAATTGACATAAAATGCCGTTCAGATGTTTTTCTTGCCACTCTAATGTTTATGTAATACTATGTTCATTGAAATCTGATATTCCGCAAGCGATGCAAAGCGCTTCAAGTAATTAAATTGACACTAGGTATTTACACAGCATACAATATTTTTATTTTTTTATATGAGAACACCGAGACATTTAAAATCGTGTTTGGTTATTAGAAAATTGGTTTTGCGTGGAATAATAAAATGTCAGTATGACTTTGTTACGCATAATCGTGGATGCTAACGGGTTTCGCGATTGCTGAGATATTAGTTTATAGATATGTGGATAAAAACGAAACACTAACATGTTTTACTACATTTAAAGTACATTGTATGCGTTATAAATTTCTTTAAACATACAACTAAATTAGCTCAGTTATAGCTAAAATACAAGGGTTTGCTGTATATAAAGTAATTTCATCAGCTAAGTGGCCACTAAAAATACGAAAATTAATTCGCTGATCACAGAAGGCTAGTGACGAAACATTCAGCCTCCTTCGTGGGATCCAGAAGTTCAATTTATTAACTGGATATTTGTATATATTGATTTTTGTACTATAACTAATACTTATCTCCACACGAAAGTGTGTAAATATTGTTATCAGCAGTTTCTGACTAACAAAACTAATGACATATGTAAGTCGATATCATCATCCATTCGCTGGTGTATGAAGGCTTTACCAGTAACTCTAATATAATCGATCATGTGCCTCGTGTTCCCACATATGCCGTAAAAACATCTTTTTTTATCTATCAATCAAGTCCTAGACCTATAAGTCATTTTTATAGATTTTTCTACGCCTTAGTTTGGTAAGTGCTTCTTAAAATATTGGAATTACCACACACTATCTGTAAATATTTTTGTATATATAGGAATTTATTTTCATGATTAGAAATTGACAGCATTCATTACGGCAAATATTCTCATCATTAATCAAAAAAAAACTGATTATACAATACCTCAGACACATTGCTTAGTATTAATATAGTGTGAATCACGTATTCCAAATATCTCTCAAAGAGCTTTCGGCGTAGACTTGTTATTTTAAAGCTTTTGGAGCTTTCATCGTAGCTGTATCCGTAATCTCTGGCAAGTGAACCAAGTGAACTGATTGTTGCAAATGTTGGAGTGAGATGAGCAGTGTCGGCGCCGACGTCGTCGGGACGACCTTGGAGCGTCGCAGCGCTTTCACTCCTTCCCGATAATTACGCAACCCCGACGTCTATTTACGTTCACACAATCAGGGTACATCGCACTCGCGGCACTCGATTCTAGCTCAATTATTCAAACGTGAGTCACTTATAAATCATTCATATTTACACGATATAGATCGCATTAGGGTGAAGTGTTTAGTGCAAACATCCAAGCGTTAGATTGCCATCTAGCAATAAATCTAACCCAACAAACGAAACGACTTTATTGTTTTTTTGGTGTCTCGAGTGTTTTTGTGTCGTATCTTCCATGCATGATTAAACTATAGGATTGCGAGTTTGTACTGAGTTTATTCATTTGGAAAAGTCTCAAAATATTTCAATTTAGAACGGCGTTAGTTGTTTTTAATATGTCTGCTTCCCATGTCAAATGTAGTATTTGTACAGAAGGTAAAATTTTAGCTTGCCCCTTAACCTTAAGGAATGAATAATGGGTTAATCTTTACATCCTGTTTTCATGATCGGATAAGGTCCGTAAGATATAATGAAACAATTACAGATAAATATTCCTTTAGAATATGTATGTATGATATGGTTTGTTGGGATGTATACCTTGTAGGACATAAAATGATGCGTTCCCAGTCGACCACGGGACAGAGTTTCACTGCTTGAGTAATTTTAATAATGGACTTGTGATTATAATATAAATTTATAACGAACACTTGATTCGTTTATAGAAAACAGTTAAATTACAATATGCATTTAATACTGTTTCCCGTAATTCTTGAGGGGAACATTATAAGGTGTACAGTTAGCCTAAAGATATTTTACTAGTTTCATAAGAAGTGGAATAACAGATTAATCGATTTTACTTATACAATATATTTTAAATTGATGAAACTGGTCCTTATTTTAATATAAAATAGTGTAATTTGTACTGTATATCATTTTTTCACAATACATTCTTTTCATAATGAAGGACATATGTTAATAGGATAAAATAACAAAGTATTTAGTTCTACAAATTTTTTTTATTAGGTAGTTGATTAATTTAATCAACTACCTAATAAAAAAAAATTGTAGAACTAAATGCTTTGTTATTTTATCTTATTATAATGAAGCTCTACCAAGTAAATGCCGATTCAATCAATAAGGACATATTTATTAATAAGAACATCTATTTCCCTTTAATAGTAAAACTTTTTTCCTGTTGATTTTGTTATCTCGCATAAACAAAGCAATTTCGAAAGACAGTTTATGAAAAAATTTCAAAATGATTTACTTTCAGAAAGATTCACAGGAAACCTTGTGAAAAAATATTTTTTCTTTTAAATAACATATTGAATGAAACACAACAGATATCTTTCATCCATTTTAATTTGGTGTATTTTGTGAAATCGACTGGTACAGAAAATACCGCAGATTCTCAAATATCTCAAACATCTGTTATGATGTTTACTTAGTAAAATGTATATTAAACCACTCAGTTGGAACGTGGAGTTTATTTAATTTTAAATTGTGCTTAACACGTTTCTTCAATATGACAAATTAAAAAACTTAATGAAGTTTTAAAGCATAGTTGTTACCTGAATTTATTTGTATAACTATTATTTAAAAACATTGTGTAGTGCTTGGTGTTCGTAACCAATGGTTTTAAAAATACTACAAATGTCTTTTAAAAGGCATTGATTGAATTGACATTTACTTGGTAGAACTCCATTATATGTTATTTTATTATTTCCCTATTATTCAATTATGAATAAAATTATTCATCCTATTATTTCTTTTTAAAGGGTTTAAACTATAACATATATTTACGTTTCCCTGCACTTATTTTTCACAATAACTTGGAAATTAAAATAGTTTTATTACAATTGTTCACCATCAAATATTAACTTGAAAATACACTTTTAAAAATAATTACTGTCTTATGAGCCATTTAGTGCCAATAATTTTGGCAACTAATTATTTGGTCAGTATCTAATTCAATTAACGGTCAGTAAATATTAAAGAAACGGTCAGTAACAAATGCATAAAACGGTCAGTAGAAAAATAAAAATGGTAAGTAAATATTAAAGATACGGTCAGTAAATATTAAAGTAAGGTTAGGTTAGGTAACTAAGTAAAAAAGATAAACCAATAAATCTGATTAGGGCTATATAAGTGCGAGTTTCATTAAACCATTTTGAGTGGTAAACAATTAAACTGTTTTAAAATTGTACATTAAGAAATGTTTATTTTATTTATGATTTCAATAAACATGCACCAATGGTCAAGTAAATAAAGTTTTGGTTGGGTTTAATTTAATAACTAACCATTTTATATAAATTACTGACTGTTTATTTTATAAACTGATCACTGAATTTTTGATTAATTACTGACCCAATAAATACAGGCCAATAATTTTTATATAAATGTATAATTATCCTTGTAGATTTATAATTTTGAATTGGTTTACTGTTCATCTTTGGTGTAAAGTTTATAAGATTTAAATATAATATATTTGATACATATTCTACTGATAACCTTAATAAATATATCAAAGAATCGTTCAATCAAGTAATGAAAAACTGCTTCTTTTAGGATCAGTGAAAAGATAATCGTTGATACTGGATTACATATGCTTTGATAATTAAAATTAAGTTATTAATCAAACAACTATATATAAGAGACGATCGTCAACATCTGAATCATATTAAAAAATACATTGTACTATCCTACAAAAAAATTAATTAAATTCTGAAAGAAACTTTCTGAAAAACAGAGCTTTTATTAATGATCTAAAATGTTCTTAAAAGATCATGTTTAGATAATTCATTCCAATGCCAACATATTTTAAAAAATAAACAGACAATACAGTTAGGCTCGCGTAGCAGAAATAATAATGTAAAGTACCATTTCCCATTTGCAATACTCGTTTAGAAAAACCATTATTAAGCACGTGAGGAAAATTGGAATTGAAAACATAGAGTAATTATTACAAGATATCCGAAAGTGTGCGACAGCCACCCAAGTCGAGCGTTAAGAATAACTATCGCGCGGTCAGTAAGAGATTCTTCGACGCAGATACATTTAGACTTCAATAGAAAACAATCGGCCGATTATGACGTTGTCCTACAACAGCTGTGCACAACTATTCTATTTTCGTAGCTAAAACGGTAAACAAAATATTTTTTCTTCTTAAAACTTGTTCTTCTCGTAGGTCATATATTATGAGAAGCTAGTTTCAACGGCTCTCCTGCTGATCAATACATTACCGGGAGATGTAGAAATATTCAGCAATGATCTTGGTATTTTCTTTTTTTAATACTATATCCGCTCCTATTGTGAATCATATTAACTCCTAATGGAGTGACAGAAGTGGTTTTATTGTGAGAGTTGGTTGTTATTCAATAGCTCAACTTCTCTTTTTTTAGAGAGATTTTTCACAATTATTTTTTATGGATGACTATATATTATATATTTAGTTTAAGTGCAAGATGCATTGGGGTCACGTGTAATGCCATATATTGTCATTTTTTCAATAAAATACTTTAATCGCTCATATATAGACTGTCATAAATTTAGACATTTTGAGAATTGGTAAATAAAATTCGATATAGTACTCTTGGGATTAAAAAAATCTTTTGCTACATCGTAGGTTTTTCTTTCCGTTCAGAAGTTGAGTAGTCTATTAAATTATGCTTTCATTCTACTCAGTTATAAGCTCTAGGCTCAAACATGCCAATGACAAGTTTTATGCATTGATTTAAAAAGAATGGGCACGGGTGTCTGTGGTATTTTAATTCCTAACGCCATATCTTGATCCTTGAGGTAGCGATTTACCAACTATTAATTCGATTCTAAAACAATCCATTTTTAATATACTTTATACGCTGTTCATATGCTCCATATTGGATGTTACATAAAAAAAATACATTGACAGCTATTCTTTTCGATATAGCACTTTTTAGAGAATAATAAATTCTATTTCTTGTATAATCACTTCCAATGATGTTAACGATATCAAAAAAGTAGTAAACTATAAAAAAATATATTTCTGTTGAGCGGTGTTGTAAAAACTTTTAGCATCATATTTTATTTAAAAATATATATTTCTTTATGCTGATGGTTAACAGTAACTGCTCTAAATGCGTTACAACGAATGCGGATACTTCTCCACAGATTTACGGCGCTCTTTTGGCATCATCAATGATGACTGTAAATATTAAAAAAATGAGAATAAGCACCACTTTAATAATTTAATTTAAAGACAGTGATAAAATTATTAATATTACACAACTCTCATAATGAGAAAGTGATGCGACAAATCTTTTTACATTCTTTGATAATAAATCAATTTAAATTTATGTTACTCTTTTTAGGTTAATTTTAATACTTTTTCATACTACTTTTTAATGTACATACAAACAAATATTGTTTAATAAAGCGTGTGTAATGATTTTAAGCGGAGTATTTTACAAAATTTCTTATCACCGTAGTCTTGCAGTTCCTCATTAGCTGCCTTTTCAGAGTTCTTGTTCAATCAAATACCTTAATGCATACTTTCATACAAATATTTTTCTCTCGATATATGTGGATATAAAGGCAAAGATGTTTTCACTCATTCTACCAATCCTACAAATGGGTGGTAGAAAGTCGTCATATTTCTTTCCCAACTCTATTTCCGTATTTCTTAGCCGTATCTGAAGGGAAAAATTGAGTGAATGATTTTTAACATCTTTTTGTTTTCAACATCCGTTGAAATGTTTCGTTGTGAATGTTTTACGCGTAATGTTTTAGAAGTATACCGTATGAAGTTTTATACTATAAATCATTTGATAAGTAACTAAAATTTCATCCCCATTCTGGCAAAGTCAAAAAGGTCGAGTTTTCAGTTATGTCTAAAGAAACCTTGTATTTTTTCTTTGAGAATCTTTTAGAACCATCTAATTATGACAAAAAACAAGCATCAATCCAAAAATATTGAATGTAAAACAAAAAATATTATATTTGAACTTTATAACTAGATTCATACACAGTAATTACTCCAGAGTCATTATTTTTACAATACATTCTTTAATTCCGTGTTATTCAGGTAAAAAATGTTCAATATCAATCAACGATAATTTTTACGGTTTTTTTTCTGGTCACGACACTTATAAAATCAGATTATAAAATGCATTATAAATCAGACATCAATAATATATTCACACCTCTATAAAAGGAAAGACGCAATCAAAATAATTTTCGCCACTAGATTACGCAAGAGCCTCGAAAAGATAACGGAGACTGTTTGATAAACGATCATAATGTTCGACGTTGAAGGAATAATTACATCCCGATGGAATCTCATCTCCATAAAGAATATTCAAACAAACGGGCTTTTCCGATCGGTCGGAGCTTTTATCGAGCTTTTGATCCGGCCGGGTGTAAATTGATCGACCCCGGTGTAAATCGATCCAGTCAGGTGTAAATTGATCCACGCGAATTCCTTTCAACACCTGAGAAATTATGTCCCCCGATTAGCATACTGGACTTGCGACAAAAGGATCTTTAAAACTCAGGGGTGGATAGAAAAATCGATTATGGGATCACGTTGTAGTATATATTAATATAATATAACGAACACAAAATTCTACCAATAATATTTTTTTCTGACAAATATTTTTGAAGCATTATTTTTATTTGAGAATATTGAATTAATTACTATTTCAAAGCAATTTTCAGTATACATATTTTTATTGTAGATGTTATCTAACAGTTTTGAGAACTTTTGTAAACATTACTTATTATTTAAAACGATAATTTTGTAGGTTGCTAAATACTGAAAAATTTGGAAGTAATTTTAATGACTAAAAATGCACGATATTTTATAATTTAAAACGTTTCTTAAATATTTTCCAAATATTGCAACCCAGTAGCAAGCACTATGTGCTGACATATTGCTGTTGCCCAGCGCCCTAAAACCCCTGTATTTATATTTATATTAATTAATTAGATATTTATGCCAATATTTGTATAAAAAATCACAGGTGTTTTATTTTATTTTTCAAACCTTTCCTATCCAAGTCACTTATTCCGTGTTAAGTGATTAGATTACAACGACGTTTTTTCAAAATTCCTACTGCTAAAATAGATAAATGAAATTTGAATTATTGAGATTTTGTACATTTCCATGTATTTTGTCACTAACGACCTGGGTTTCGCCTTTCGGCATCTTCAGGTATTCGAGCACATTTCTTAGACACAGCGATAAGATTTGTCTTATTTAATTTTGTACATAATCGTTATAAACTGTCTGTTTGAATTAGTTTGAGTCCACTCGTGTGCTTGAATACCTGAAGACAAAATACATGGAAATGTACAAAATCTCAATAATTCAAATTTGATATTGAAATTCAATCAAGCACCCTCAGTCGATGTCTTAAATTATAGATAAATGAACATGTTTTTTTTAAATATCAATAAGTTCTGTTACATTTATGGTGTAGCAATATTCAAAATGATCGTTGCACCACTGGTCAACTGTCAGGGTCCAGTCTAATGCGACAAAATATGGAAGGACTGTTGTTGCATCGAGATCTCGGAGCCGAAAATGTTTTCGGCATTTTTTGACCAACAAAGAGCGGATTATCCACAGGTTGGAAACATTTCAATAAACAGCTGCGACAATATTTGTTTAAGCCAAGAAACAAATTAAAATACTGTGTATCTTTTTGAGAAATAAATAAGAACGATGACAAATTACATGAAATAATTATTTGTGGTTAAATAACTAACATTAAGAACTTATTTGATGTTTATTATTATGGGTGTCGGATTGACAATTAAAAAAAAAGTATTTATGCTCTCATTGTTGAGAATATGGACTCTTCTTAATGGAGTATTTACACCGAAGATGTTTGTAAATCACTCGGAAATCTCCCTTTTTCAGAAAGGGTCAGGATATATCACGAGGCCAAGGAAAGATCTAGTAGATACATAGAGGCTCCTCCTGCTCCTAGTTTTTTGTTCTCTGATTGAAATTCTATCAGTCGTTTGAACAATGATTGCAAGAAGATAATAAACAAAAAAAAGCGATTTATTATACATATTTGTCGGATTATTAAAGTATTTTTTTAACTATCAAATACTTTTATTATCGTTATGTTTAGAACATCTGAAATCTTATCCGTGCATTGGGTTATTTATCGTTCAATGTTTTTTGCTTTCGAGATGGGATTCTAATATAGCAATAATAATAAACCAATTTTTTGCTGCGGTATCATATTACTGTTGCTTTTTTTTTGATCAGCCCTTGATAGCATCAATCATTAAAGCTATTTATATTTTTAAATGTGCGCATAGACTACTATAGTAATAAAATATTTTGGAACCTTACGTAATATATTCAGTAATTCTTCACCGACCAATCTACTCACTCATTCGTTCGTTAACACTACTAGTAACTTCCTAGCACTATTTTTATCTGTAAAAAGAGGTTGTGCGACTAGATGTTTCATTAGGAGTATATATGCTGTACATTCGGCGATTTCATGATATTTTTTTTTAATTATAAAGGTGATGTGTCCACTTAGCTAATTTAATAAGAATAGTATAAATACCTGGCGCCTATCAGACGTGGAGTATCCAACGTCGTTGCTGTTTGGTGCCAATGAGGTGTGCGGGGCGAATTGAGACCGCAGGGCTGAGAGGATTTCTATTTACGACACTTGCCTTACAATCATTCACTCTACTCTACCGTTAGCAGGTTCAACGGATCTGAGTCAAAACATTTCCACATTTAACTGTCGCAGTATTCATATCCAGGATCTCTTGTAGGATTGTAATATTCAATTGTGTCACTTGATGTTTTTTTTTATTTGAAGAAGCCATGTCAGTTCTCAATGTGGAGCACATGAACTGTTTGTTACTCAGTTGTTCACTCTCTCTTTTTTTTAAGACAGTAGAGATAGAAGGATATGGCTAGGACAGGACTAGTGATTAGCTACTCACTCTCACTATGACTCGTTATTAAGATTGGGTGGGTAGGAGGGAATTTTAGATATGACAAACAACCATGCCTTCAAACAGAAATCCATGAATCGATTGAAAAGACAATTTATGTAACCGTCCGTACTGGGACTCGATCTCGTGAGCACAGCAACCGAAAGAACCGACGCTAACGAGGTTGACCATTCAACCATGGACTCGACGGCTCATATACTGTACAAAAAAAATATTTTATCGACTCACCTTTCTTGATGGTAGTTATATGCTTTAAGAATAGGTTATGTTATGTAATACATATTGTTTATTTATTTTTCGTTACTAGAAAAGCAATGGCATCAAATATTTGTTGCTTCGCCAATTTTATATGTTTTTATATTTACGTTACTTCACCCAATATTGCTATGTTAAATACACCAAACACCAAAAAAAAAAATCCCGGAATTAACAGTTTTCCATCATAAGCGTGTGATATTAAATGAACATTTTTTTAAAATCATTTATAAATCGTTTGTTCACAGCTTGCGTTAGATATCTATATAAAATGTTTGAAGAAATATGGTTCAGAAATGTAATTAAATGTAGGTATTTGTAGTATATGACGTCATTCTGAATTTCGGACTTCATGATACAAACTGAAACCTTACTATTTTATGTTTTCAAATATTTCTCGATTACGATTTATGTAATTGAAAGAGATTAACATAAAGATGTAAGACAATACGATTTAATTTCTAATGCCGATTTTGCTGGACATATGGAGACAAGTGATCATATACTAGCCACCATAAACATGAATAACATAATAAAGCTATCGTAAGAACTGTTTCTTTTTATTAGAAGCGTATAAAATATTTGTCATGAAAATATTTCCGAAAATATTTAAATGGGATAGCTGGATAGTAAAAACAGTAACACAAAGAAGTAATAAAATTTAAATAACCATTTAAAAGCGAAAACAGCCAAATGATCGAATTAAGATCGACCACTGTCTACGTCTGAACAAAAAAAAAAACAACAACAACATTAAAAAGGAGCTAAAAACCGTTTTTCACTAAACTGTAAGTATAAATGAAAAAAAAAAATACTGAATCAAGATGCATTTAAATAACAGGTTTGATTACATATAGATTTTAGACAAAAACTTAATTTGCATTTGAAAATGATGTCTAAGCCAGACAATGACCGTTGTGCATATAAAAAAAGAAATACTACAAAAAACAGGTCTACCTGCATATCGATTTTAAATAACATATTACGTTTTCATAATATATATTATAATATTTAATTCATTTATGTGACAACCTTTTAAAATCTATTCTGAATGTATACCCAAACTGCATACATAATTTCGTATCCACGCTTCATTCACTAAAAAACTTTATTGTGAACGTGTGTTTACTTTTCAAACTATATCTCTCCCAATTTAAATTATATGTATTAATGGTTATAAATAATTGCATTTTGTGTCAGATAGTATTCACTTGGTACACTTGAACTTTTCTTTCGATAGTTTTCACTTTCGATTAGATAGTATTAACTGAGTACATTCAAACTTTGATTTTAATAGTTTCCACTTAGTTACGAATTCTTTTAACAAAGTGAGTTAAGTTGTAGTAGGTTATGATAGGGTTGGTCTGGTTTGGTTTGTGTAATGTATTCTAATGCGTGGAGCAAAGACAATATAGGCAAGTAGTAAAGAATAAGTGACATTTCATTACAGCTTCGTGCAACTATCGATTTCAAAGTGTGAGTATTTATATTGAGTGAAATCTATTTTATCTATGTGAAAATATTTTTTCGTAAGTGTAATATTTTTCTTCAGTGTTGAAATATATTTTATTATGTGGGATCACTTTATTTTTAGTGAAAGAATTTGTTTTTTTTGGAACGTATTTGTTATAAATGAAAACTATTTTTATGAAAGTGAACATGATCTAAACAAAGGTGCATTTAATTGGAAGTCATTCCTAGCATCTCAGCTGAAATTGTGTAATTAAATTTAAAAAAAAGTGTTTAGTTGGGAATTCGAGCCGTTGACCACCCAACCGAGTAAGACTAAGGCCCATCAGCTTTAACCATTTGAATACGAGATTGTTTTAATAATAATTATAATATTAATGTTAATGTAAAAGTTGATGTAAAAAGTAAAAAACATGCGTTATGTGCAAACCGAGTGAAAATGTAACTGCTGTTTATTGTTGCAGGCTGTATAATTATATTAAATCACCAATACACTCGATCTTAAATGCATACAAAACGTTATTATTAGATGTGGCAATAGAATATTTCCCAACGGAAGCGTAGAACGTGTTCGTAAAACATCAATAATAAAACAGTAACCATGTCAATATTTTTATTTAACAAATGAATTTTCGAACAGCAGTGAAAGTTATTTAATGAACACGCTCGAATATAAAAGCGTTTAATCTCAATTGAATACATTCCTAACATCAATCTTCGATAATTGAATTGGTGCATCCACTGACCATAGGCTGTCATAAAATAATATTTTTTCCCTTCGTTTAATAATTGATTAGTCAATAAATATACAAACGTGATTAATTACGTTGATAGTGCGATAATATACTTCTAGTAAACACGATAATATCATTTTATTTGTTGATTTAATCACTATTAACAAAATATGACTCACTTTTTTATAGATTTGTTAATATTCACCATATTTTATCTAAAATGAATCCACTGATTATTGTTGTTTTATGAAAATATTTATAATGACTGATTGTGCTTGGTGGAATTTCAATATCAAATTTGAATTGTTGAGATTTTGTACATTTCATTGTATTGTGTCACTAACGACCCGGGTTTTACCTTTCAGCATTTACAGGCATTCGAGCACACAAGTGAATTAGAACTGACTGTTTAACAAACAAGTTAAATTTGAAAATCTTTATATAGAATCATATAAATGTTTTATACAAGAATAAAACTTTTTTTATTAAAATTGAATTGGAAAAATAGTTTTACTAAACTGCTCCTGATTTTGATCGAGCAATAAATAGCATGTGATTTTTCAATACAGAATAAATATTCTCGATATTATTCAATTCAATTTAAAACATCTGAAAGTACTATTTAGTTGTACTACTCGGCTTTAAAAGTTGAATACAAACAGAATTACAGAGACAAGTTTATTTTTCAAGACAAGACATTATTCGACAATGAAATAATTTTCGGGGTTGTTGTCGAGTGTTTAATGTCGTTCTCTGGTATCAGTGGTGGTATCTGCGGGCTCGAGTTTCATTGTCTATAATGTCTATATTGTCTTTCACCAGTCTGATCCTTAAAATAAGACATAGCGGGAGCGATTAGCTATACACCGAACAGTAAGACCGACTGAATAACAAGGTGTTGAACAACGTCTGTTGAAATAAACTCCGATAGGATTCAATATGCTACACATTAAAAGCGGACATGTTATTAAAAAATCTTAGAAATCATTGAACAAGTCATAAAGTCTTCTGTGTTAAGCCAATGAGTAGCTAAGTTTATACTTCTAATCTTAAACAATATATTCATACAAAAAAACTAGATTTATTCTTTGAAACCCATAAGCATACGAAGAATATTCTGTAATTGTTTATTTTCGAAGAAGGGTACCAGAATACTATTAATATCCAATGGATGGGTGATTGACAAAAGACCGGAATGATACGATTACAATAATATTCCGTCTTGAATTATAAATGAAAACGAAAATAAATCGAACACTATCTCCTAACCATTGGTTCTCGACTACTGAATGAATATTTTATGATATAAAACATTCATAATGCCATTCATAATAAAGTCTAATTATATTTTTAGCGATCTTAACCAGCCTGTCTATCAAACTTGGATTGCATCGATGCAAATATTTTCATAGAACCTGTCTTCTTCACGACAGCGTTGTAAATTATTGTTCAAACAAGGCAATTAATATTACGTTTCGCTGACAAGACTATCTACAGCGCTTAAGTGAGGTAGGAGAAGAAATTATTCAAACGCCATCGTCTTATATCAACCGTAAATCAGAAAAGCTAAATGTAATTAACATAAATCATTAAGATAAAGCCTATTTTTAAAGTATATATTGTCTAGTTGTAATTGATTATTTAAATTCATCGTAGTATACCTAATAAATTCTGAATGATATTTCATTCGGAAACCACAATCATCAACTTTTGTTAGGTCACTTCTCTATAAATATTGTCTATTTACAAAACGGCGCGGATATTGGTTTTCAATTTCAAAGAAGGAAGGAAGTACTGTTTGTTTCTTGTTGTTTAGTACGTCAATACATTTACCTCTTCATCTTCTTGCACGGTATCTGCATCTAATATGGATCATGTTGCCACTGTACGACTCCTCTGGAGTTTTCTATTTATCCCCCTTATTATTTTTGTGACAATTGCAGCTATTCTGGTGAATATAATACATAGTTGAATAAGTTTAGATCAATACAATTGATAGAATCCATATGAAATCGGGAATATAAATAATATAAAAAATGACTTCGGGAGTATCTCAATAAAAAAAATGTTGTAAATAGATGAACTATTTTTGCAAGAAAAGAAATACATTAGAGTCTTCACGTTGGAAAATCTGATATAATATGTCTATGATTTAAAATGATGACATAATTTCAATTGAAAAACGATTGTCTATAACCGCTAATAAATTATTTGGCTAAATTCAGTATTCATATTTCCACAATATGATATAAATAAAAAGACTTTAACAAAATTTAATTTCTCAGCTCACATATTTTTTAGTCAAATATACTGGATACAAGGAGATTACACTATTTTGACAGTTTCTTGATATTTATTTAATTATATATACACAACTGTTCACATCAACATACAGTATTTTTTGTATAATAATTATCTAATAAAATATCTAAAAGAATATGTTAATATATTGAGAAAATTAACACATGAATACACCAAGACAGATCTT
Source organism: Himalopsyche phryganea (assembly GCA_022494535.1). Taxonomy (NCBI): domain Eukaryota; kingdom Metazoa; phylum Arthropoda; class Insecta; order Trichoptera; family Rhyacophilidae; genus Himalopsyche; species Himalopsyche phryganea. The sequence goes on along the minus strand of JAGVSL010000080.1, from coordinate 237,941 downwards.
GACAGAAAACCTACTTCTAAAATACAAAATTTCTCTATCGTAGAATATCAATAAAAGTTCACTTAATGACATTAACGAACATTAAATCTTAATTTTACGAAAGAGTATCCATCTGTTTAGAAACCATGTAATAATTTATTAATCTATCAACATTTTGAATCTGACAGTCAGACGTTTCGATTAAATAATAATTACCCATCCTCAAGGCGTACGTTATAAATCTTCGGCGCGCGCTACTCAAAAAGTATGCTTAATAAAATAAAATAATCTCCACTCGATTAACATGTATCTTTCCCTAAAAATAAACTTATAAGTAAACGCTGCAAAGTGATGAGTGGACGTCTCAATCATATGGTTTCAGATTGCTTTCCAACCAAGGTAAATTATACGTTTTCCATTAACTCGGATCTATAAGAAACATGAGTTGTGAAACAAAAATTCTGCACACTGTCCTGAAAAATATTCATTAATTGCAGAAAATAAGCTCTTTAAAAAATTATCGCTACTCCGCACCTTTATTTGCAGTCTTCATCCAATAGACATAATAATTGTACAAAATATAAATCTACAAGGCTTTGCTCATGAAAGTTACTAATTGTCGGTATATATAATATATATTATACATTTTCCTGTATAGCATGTATATGCTATTTGAAAAATGTCTATAATTTTGTGTGTGAAACGAAAAGGGCGTTATAAATAAAACTGTTACTTTTCAGGAGAGTCAAAATAAGATTATGAAATTTTATGACAAATATGATGTTTAAGCATGAATTTTACTAATTCATCAGCATTGATTCAAACCCTCCTTTTTATATTATATGCATGTATATATTGTAGTTATTTTAGAATATTTATCTCGTTTTTTAATTAACTCTTTTTTCTTTTCGCAAAAATTCTTAACGATTTTCAATAATTTATTTCTTCTTTTATAGTTTGCAATATTACAATAATTATAGATCAAACCAATAGAAGCTATTGAACAATTCAAATTTAATATAAGAAGCTGGATTATTTGTTTTGTTTTTTGTTAAATCTATATTTCGTATTAAACAAACTTTCCATAAAGACCGATTTCTGTTTTATTCTTCATATAAGCAGATTCTTCTATTTTAACAAAGTATGCAACATTTTTTGTATGTAATAAAATATTACTGTAAATGTTTAAAAAAATAAAACATGACTTATTTTTATTATATGATTACTACTAGTTTCGCTTAGCGAGGAAACGTTTTCAATCATTCCTGATCAAAATGTAGAATTGTGGAATAAAACTAAATATTTAATAATATTTTTATAAATGTAATGTATTTGTACCAAGTATTGATGGTTGAATTTATCGTGTGACTATTCTACAGTGAATAGGTAAACAGGTACATTTGTTGGCTTTTGAATCGTAAATGGGTATTAAATTAACTTACTGTTGCTAAGAAAGTTGACATGAATCAAATTCGATTTGCATAATCCTATTATTTGTGGATATAATATGTCTGCAATTAATGCATGGACGCCTGGTGGCTGGGGATTTTAAGATAAATGCCAAGTGTTTGAGGGTATTAGTCAATTAAATGGAGAAATGTAAGCTCCGTATTAGCATATGTAGGTATTTGGAATAGAGCCAACACTGAAAGTCTGTTCTCTGCGTAAAATGTGGATAAAAACGTTAAACTTGACCGTCAGAATGTATTTCTAATTAGGAATTTTCTCCGCAAACTTTGTCATTTTGGCTGTAACTTTTACGACCGTTTCCGAATTTAAGAGATAATAGTTTATGCGAGAGATTTTTTGTTTATTTTTCCCAATTCATAATTTTTAAATGTTATATGAAAACAATTTGGGGTTTCACTTTTCTATCGCATTTTATTTGGTGTGTTTAAGAAGGTAGAAGAATACATGATTTAGTCGTTATTTTAAAAGTAACTGTAGAATATAATTTCATTATTGCAAATTTATCTTGTTCTCAAATCGATGTGTTAAAAGTTTTTTGACGTCACATTGTCTAAAACCCACATAGTCTAGATATTTTTTCCAGACGAGTAACTTTATTGACGTTAAGTATTCCTTTTTACGACAAAGGATTAGTATGTGATATCCAGAACATGTGGTATCATTTACAAAGTTCATGTATAAATTACATTTAAAATGTCATTCAAAAACATTTTATACGATATTTATTTCACATAGGATTAACCTCAATAAATACTATATATTAAACTAAATACGAAATGAATCTATTTCATCATATATATATAATATATATATATTTACGAAGAGCCCAATGAAAATGCTAATAAGATGATTTATATTTCGTTTGACCTCGTTAATAATACATAATATATTAATGTAAATGTGTACTTTGATTGCAAGCAATATAAAGTCATTTAGAGTGGTGTTTTGAGATGGTTTCGGCGATAACTTTGTGGAAATTCATTTGTTTTATATTAAATTAAAAGTGACAAGAAAATGTGTATATTTATATTTTATTCAAGTTCTCACTTTCTGTACTTAATAATGTTTTCTTTTAATACAATGTCATTCTCAAGATGCTTCTCAAAGAGACGATTCTTGTAATTTTAAGTTACATATTCAGTGGAATAACTAATTTATTGATTTTGATGTGAATTATAATTTTTTGTAACCTTTCAAAAATAAAAATATTTAATTTTACAATTCAAACTAATTTTTAATTGATATTTCTTCAAAGACTTTGAACATTCACTTATTCAAGAAAAACAATAACCGGAAAAACAGTCATGAACTTTTTCAGCAGTCCACAAGAAGTAACGGACAAATCCATCAACGATCATGGAAGTATTATTAATTACAAAATGAGTATTATTTTATTTCAAATACTGACGAGACTACATTTCTGGAATGTCATTCACACATTCGTGGATTTAAAAAATGTTAAGACTCTTAGCTGCTTTTAAACCTCTTGCTTTTTTGTGGCATAAAAATGTGAATGCAAATCAAGCAAAATTAGCTCGACATGGCGAGAAGATGGATCGCTTTCGTTTTAAAAATACGCCAATTTGCCGGCGCGACGTCTTTGCATGGAAAATTGAATTAAGATGCAAGTGACACAACTCCAAAGAGGCGTTGAGATGTTTATTTGACAAATCTGCAGTCAGATTTTTGAATAATTATTATTTTGTGTCAAACGAATTTTAATATAACTGGTTCTCTAGTCACCATATTTGGCGGAAAGTTGTTTTGCAGTTTTGAAAATTTGTTTCCGAACAATGATTTAAAATATAACAATAACATATAGTATTGTAAAGTTGATTTATTGCAAAGATCTTTTCCGACACTTATTAATAATGAGACAAGCAATTCTTGGGTTATTTATTTTTCTTTGCAAAATCTTAATGAAATATCATCATCTGATAATGTAACTCACTTAGCTCTGTGAATAAACACTTTGCAAAGTAACTTAAAACATTATTTCCATTGTAATTTTTTGTCTTTCGTTAACTGTGTGTTTCTTTTAATCATTCCAATGCGAAGTGGTAATATCATAATCAAATATTTTACATGCGATTAGATTATTCTCATTTAAATTATAATATTGAATAATTAGTGAGATTTTATAATTGAAACGATGTATTACTCATTCACATACGCATATTAATAGAATATCAAATTCAGTAAGTTCTCTAATGATGTGCAGTATAAGTCCACTTGTATTCAATAAAATAATGCGTTATTTATGTGAAGATTACGCTTGATTTAGTAACATATTAAGTCTACCAGTCCTTGGGAAAATCATTAATAAATCATAATAATAACCCTTTCACGGTTTTAATTGCTTTTAAAATGAACTTTATGCCGAATTTTTCGTATAATACGAAAATAAATCACACATATTGAAAATATGTCTCTGATGTTTTTACATACTGGTACTTCGTTTAATACAAATTTTAGTAAGCATTTCAACCTGTTTATTTGGGAGAATATATAAAAAAATATCTAACATGCACGTTTAAGTTATAAAATAACACACGCATATTACCAAAAGAGTGTTTCGTTTAAAACGGTGTCATACTTTAAATACTCACACGAAATTTGTTTGAATGATTTATTGATAAACCTTGTTAGATTTACTGACAGTTGAACATCATAGAAGTTACCGCTGATATTAATGGGCATATATTTATATCGTATAAATACCAGCTGTAGGGCTAACTGTGCTGATTTCTAATTCAAGTTTCTGATTTCGTGAACAACATGCATCGTTTTCAAACCTTCCCATCCTACGCATACCTTGAAAATTAAGTTTGCAATAGTTAACGTAAAGAGAGACCATTTAGGAAATATTTAAAAATTGAAATATTTCGTATTGATTTTATTTGCTGGATATAATAAAAGAAATACAACATTAATCAAATTTTGACGAAGAGGTAAGATCTATATAATCTTAAAAATCTAATACACATATTTTTATTCTTCGTCAGTCCGTTATAAAATACAGTTATCGTTTGAATAACCAGAAGTCTTCACTTCTAACGTTTCTATGCTAATCTCAGAACAAAATGATGGCTATTTCTATAAAATACTTTAATAATAGGATGAAATATCAAAATTTTATTAGATAGTTTACTTTAATGTGTCTTTTTAGAGTCCTGCTAGTAATCCTTCACTTTCCCTAAACGCTATCAAAACCGGTATTTTCCTCCAATGACAAATGATATATCTAATCATTATAAAATAGTACAACACTGTCAACTTTTACAATTTTACAGTTGCAAATATTTTATCCTTACACACAGAATTCACGTTATACATTCTTGAAATGGAACGTGTTTAACCGCAGAATTCCAGTAAACCAACATTCGCGAAAATATCGATGGATTTATGGTCCATCACAAATGTATTGCTTACAATTCTCTTTAATCAAACACATAAGTTTATCTTTAAAATGTCTTACGCTAAAGTTAAACAAAATGATTTTTGTTGAATATATGTAATCTGCATTTAAATATCTTAAATATTGACTGAAAATTGAGTATTACGTTTCTGATTTTTAACCTAAAAATACACATCATTATATGGTTTTTAATAATTATTATTCAAAATAATTTTCTTTATTCGAGAATTCATTAACTCGACAATATTTATGATTTTATGAATCAATTTATTATGTGTAAATTATTGTATGCAGAAAAGATGAAAAGATTATAATCATATTCAAATTATCATAATATCTTCGAGCCGAATCGCTTCCATTAGGCAGTATAGAAAGAACTATAAATTCCCTGCCTTGGATATTGGTAGAACAGATAATTTTATTTTCATTGACCGAAAAATACCTATGGAGGAGAATTCGATATTATAATATTACAAAATATCTTGTTGGCTTATCTTTATTCTCGCTTTTAAGCTAAGATAAGATTTATAAAAGAAATAGCTTTAAATCTATCGCACGTGATATCAATAATTATTAGAATATTTTATCGATGGAGGAAAAAGAATATCGTCGCTTATATTTTTTTAAATCTGAATAATAAACATTGGTATTTCAATGATCAAGATTCGTATCATCATTTGAATTGATTTTATTGTGAATAAAATACTAATGTAAAATATGGAATTCATATAAATATTAAAACATATGTTGGATTCATTATGCAATATTAAAATTATGATGAGTCAAGTTATTCATCGATGCTAAAATTTCATTTTCATAAAAAGCCTCTTGTCCAGTGACTAAATTATCTAAAAAAAATAATTTATCTACACAATTTTAATCAATGTCCTCATTTAATATAATAAACAAAAAAAAATACTAATTGACCACACTATCAGTGGAGTAATGGTATCAATTGTAATTAGAAATTGTAAATCTAACTGAAGTTTCACGGAGTAACCGCTGCATCCATAGAAAATATTATATTAATCGAAACTCTTCCTAATTTTTAAATAAAAGTGGAACATTTACAACACTTGTGTTTTCATCATACCATATAATGCTATTGGACATTATTGTATTTTAACGTATTAATATTGCTGTATATTTTTTTGCTAACAATTATGTAAAATTTGAAAAGATAATTAGTAATGTAACATCTCATCTCTAATTACCACGCGTAAGAGTTTAAAGATTACAAGTTTCGGGCTAAACGTTTTATAATTAGGCGCCTTTTTAAGAACTTATGAATAAAATACATTTCAGATGAATTCCTTTCAGCAATTAATCAAGGGATCAGATGACTTGATAATTTCCCTCATTCTCGAATGCACTAAGCCTGTTTCGGTTTCGTTTATCTTCTCAATTTAAACTTCTTCTGATGTGGTGAGCTTTGGTAGCCAAAAAATTTACAGTGCGAAAGAACTTTATTATGAATTCATACTGAGAGCTTTCTTGGTTTAATTAATTAATAAACTTAATTGAAATGAAAGTTTATTTATGTATTTACAAAAAATATTATATATCATTTTGTAAAAGAATGTGTATGATACGACACAAGCACTGTTGAATTATTTCAATATTATTTATGGAATAAATGTTATAGAAATTAGTCCCCGACAATATTAACGCGCTTGTTTCACACAATGCATATACGGAGAGACAGGTAGATAGTTTGTGTGTCGTGTTGTGCCGTACGTTACAGACAGTCAGATAAATCAAAAGGAATTTTAAAATATTGTAACATATTCAAGTACTTTTTAAAAATAAGTCTATTTTTCACACACCCTAACTTATTTATTTCGTAGTATTTTGAATACGTTACTATTTTATCCGATATTATGGGTGACATTTCTATAGTTCCTTGCAAATCTTCTGTGTGAGCAATGGACTATTTTGTTCTTGTTTCATTTAGTGTAATTACGATTACATCTGCATTTATTATTAATTTGTTTAATGATCATTTGATTAAGAATGATAATTGCTTTGGGATTTATATTTATACTTAGATAATTATTACTAGATAAAACTAATAATTTTTAATGCAGAAATGAAATGACTAGTTAAGATTAGAGTCGTTTCTTTTTGTACTTACAATTTAGTTTATCTTTATATGATGTATGCCTACAATGTTTTTTACTAAGAGAAAAAGTACTTAAACATTAAATTAACATTCTTTACATTCTCTTATTGAATGTTTCAGGAATTAAAAAGTTATTCACTTAATTTCCCATTTTTTATGAGTTGTCTTTTCAAGATTGATACAGGAAGGAAGGGATGACACCACCGTTGAAAGCCCAATCTTCTGGAAACATATATTTTGAATTTAAATTGTTTAAACGTTGTATATTTTCATATATTTCGTCACTAACGACCCGGGTTTCTCCTTTCGGCATCTTCAGGCATTCTATCACACGAATAAACTCGAGTTGACTCATTCATGTGCTCGAATACTTGATGATGCCGGAAAGCGAAACTCGAGTCGTTAGTGACGAAATACAAGGAAATGTACAAAATTTCAACAATTCAAACTTTATATTGAAATTATATCAAGCACCCTGAGTCGATATCTTAAATTACATTTATTTTGGTCAATGTCTTTTCTCTTGTCCACCACCCAGCAATCGGATAAAACCACTAATCTGTGAATACATCATCCCTGTACAAATTTCAATCACTATACCATATTTTTAAATTAACTGAATTATTACAGTTCATTTTTATGAATATTATCTTTAAGACTGATTAGCATGAAACTTCTTTTTAATGCAAAGTTTTTTTCTCAACAAAAATTAAGCCAAAGATAACTAATTACAATAGTAATACGTGGGATAGTATCTAATAAAAGTGCTACAAAAGCTTCATGCGTAAACACGGCCTTTTAAGAGGTCCAGAGCTGTTATTTTCGCGCATCACCTTCCAGTTATTATATGCGCATCAGTTCTGACCGGGAGGCTGTAGCTAAGTGATTTTCAGACTCCACGGGCATAAATTAACGGCATGCCGTTAAATTCCGTCAGTTTGATAGTTGCCTCTCATTGGCCAGCCATTATGCAGGATAATCAAAAAGTTTCGTTATAGAGCTTTTAGGTAGTAAAAGCTCATTTATTAGACGGGCATTAAATACACGCATCAAATGTATTTTCATTGTGATCTTGAGCTAAAATATTTCAGAGGCTAAGTAAACATATAATATGTATAGATTCAATGGGAATTATTAAAAATAATATAACAAATCAGTTCAATATTGATGTATTTTGACAGCATCAATGGAAACTGATCCTTTTCACAATGGTTTACCACTATCGGTAGATATTTAAAGTTCGGATAATATTAATATTCAGTTAATTATCATATTTGTACTGAAATACTTCACGAATGAGATCGCCAAATTTATTATTATTCTGTAATAATTCACTTGACGAATTTGCAATTTAAAAAAATTATGATAAATGCCTATCATAAGTTTAAGCTTTTCGGATTAAGAGCTGGGCATTCTAAGCTCGTGACGTTTTCAGGAAATTAATTAATTTAATGTTCACCAAGACTTAAAAATTATTTAACTTTTATCCAAAATAAGAGAAAAGTAATTTTGATGGTTATGGAACCGATTCTCCGTTCCTTTCTCTTTCAAAAAACAGTAAATGGTTAAAAGATTAATCATTTGCAGTTCTATAATAAATCATGCTTATATCACAAGACTACAAACGCACTTTTTAATTATGTAATGGAATCATTAGTTGCATACTTGGTGAAGTGATATGTAATAAACTAATTTTCTTAATTATAAATACACAAAATTTCAACAAGAAAATCTTCATTTAAATGTAATTTATATATTTACCTGATTTTATGGTATTATTTTATGGTAGCCACGGGCTCTGATCCTACATCGGATAATTTAATAAATTTATTTTTCACTTGATTCATTTGATGTAAGGATCTCTATGATGTTTACATTTCCACCCATCCAATTTCTTTATAATCATTTTTTTATCCTTACCCTTTACGAAAAATATTAACATGAGCAGCTGAATAACAAGAAATCTGCAAAAAAAATTAGAAACCCGTAAGGTGCTTACATTTCTTGAAAACGTTATAACATATTATTTTCAAATAGTTTGTAGACATACAATATCTCCTCGCACAAGAAGCTAACCACAAATAAGCTACTTTAAAAGCGCTTCCCGCTAAATTATTACGAACCATCTTCTCACTTTTATCAATCAATATCTTCCTCGCACCGCTTTGTTTATTTTTTTACTGGTGTTCGCCGTCATAATGACACTACTTGAGCTTTAAAGCACGCAGGCTAAGTGTGCAAGTAAACGGGGAAGAAATTACAGCCTTCACTCGATAATATTACGCACTGATTTCCAGCATAAAGCGGGATGAGAGTGAATCTATAGCTATAAAATCATGCTTTTTTCAATTATTAACAAATCAAAATTATATTCTTGACAAACCCGTTTTTAATTTTTGTACGGGTTTGTTGAATATTCATTAAAAGCCGTTTCGCCTTGTTGATAAAACACATTTTCAAATTATTACATACTAGTTGTTAATAAAAAATAAATTCACAACTTTTAAAATAAGTCAGATTATACAAAATAAAAGACGCAGGGCAGGTATTTCAATTAAATACTTTAATAAAACAAAATTTGTAACGTTGGTTCCTCGAATATTCGTTTTGTCGAAAGCGATTTAGTTATTTAGTCTTAATCGCATATGCTTTATATGTAAATTAATATAAAAATATTTAAAGTACGCAACGTATGTAAAATATTCTTTTATCTCATCTTCAATTATATTATTAACATTTTTCCCATAAAACTGAGAATTAACCGTTTGGAAAAACCAATATAAGAGTGAACATTTATTTTATACGATTGTACATCAACAAAAAATAATCATCATTATGTGAGGTAGATTAATGAGTATAATTCATATTTGTAAGAAAATAAATATATTGGATCCTTTTTTGGTGAAAAAGTTTCGTTTCGAGTTTTTAATACGAAACTGAAAACAAGCAAATTCAATGAAACAAAAATTCTTTAAAATAACAAAAAAATCGAAACATGCACAAATAAAATATACATATTTAATTTCAATTATACAACTAAAATCACGTGATATCATTGCAAATCAATTAATATGGTATTTTAATTTTATATCTTTTTACTCAATCGGACTTGTTTGCCAGAACGAATTTAATTTTATATTACCAATGAAAATTTCATTGGTAATTATATAATGGTATTACCTAAGAAGTTGAATTAAAGAATTCATAATTAAAACCACTTTGTAGATTTAAAACCTAATTAATGAAAAAAGTAAAACTCCTTTACACATGCGATGCCAAAATTTCTGACTGAATCAAGATACTACTATCGCATACTTATTAAGTTTCCAGATGAAATCGCCATCAACTGATAAAATAAAATTCGCAGAAAACGAACCACACCATTTAAATGTCTCGAAAGAAATCGGCAAATACACCCACTGGTCAGTTATAAAGTGAATCATTCTATTATATTCCTTCCTCTTTCTTTGCGACACGAAGAGTACTTTGAAAGTCTTAACGATGAAAAATCTCATGTGCTTCGAGTGCTCTCTACCGGGAATCAATGGATAATTTGGTACCGGTTCATTTGTTACATGTGTATCACTTTTTTCTTCACACGGTAGTAATTTGCGGTGCATTTATCAGTAGCGAAAATCGACAGAATGCTTGAGGCGTTATCACGCATTTTGTTCGACAAATTTATTCCTGCATTCTTTTTTTCGCGCGATGTCACATGCTTATTATTTTACATTTTTATAGAGCAAACAAGTTTGTAGTACGTGTGCTGAAATTATGGATTGGCTTTGGTATTTTATCTTTACCATATTTTTATTTCGGCTTTCTTAGTTGCAAACTACGTAGTATAATATTTATAACTAGTGAGTACCCGGCATGCGTTGCAATGCCACTCAAAGAAAGAAAGTGTTTGTGTTTTAATTCTGTGAATTACCCGGTCTGAGTCCGCCATTTTCAGTCCCCAGCCCGGCCCGAGCCCAAGTCTCAATATCACACTTGTTACCCGAACCCGACCCGGAGCCCAGATTTATTTTTCGCAGCCCGAAAAAAACCCGATTTATTTTTTAATATAGTAATTCGTTTATACTTTTCAAACAATATAATATGTTATTGTTTCCATATTTCCAACGATATTCATAGCACATGTGAAATAAACTATTTAAATTATGAAAACTGTTGCCTTATAGCTGACTCATGACCCAAACATAGTACGGAATGTTTTTCTTAAATTTTAATTCCATACACGGGCCAGGCCCGAACCTGAATCTGAATTGTCTTTATCCACCAAATATATAGTGATTTTTGTTTTTCCATCTGGTACAGAGATGTTGCTAGTTGTACGTATTTGATTCATTTTTTAGATTTAAGATTTCATTTATTTTTTCTTTAGAAACCTTCACGGGTGTGTGCATAACAACTCACCAAAGTTTGATCTAAATCGGATGAATGGTTAAGTAATACATAGAGGACAAACAAACAAACAAATCTTCATTTTTATATATATAGATTGAGCTGCTACTTTTCAGTACTCAAATGACTTAGTGTTCATGAATTTAACTCGAAAATCGTTGAGGTTATTTTATTATTATTATTTTCCATGTCCGCTCCCAATGTGGAGCATATGGTCTCCTAATGGAGGTATCTTGACAGAATTTTTTTCTACGAAAACTGCTTGTCACTCAGTTGCTCAACCTCTCTTTTCTTTTTCGAAGAGAGTAGGGATAGAAGGATAGGGCTATGACAGGACTAGTGGTTAGCTAATCGCTCTCGTTACGCCCCGTGAGGATGGGATTGGTGGGAGGGAGGACTCAGACGACGAACAGAAATCCATAAATCGATTGAAAGATCAATCTATGAAAACCGTCCTCACCGGGAATTGAACCCGAGACATCCGTAACCGTAGCCAGCGACGCTACCAACTGCGCCACGGACGCCGACAAGAGGTTATTCAACCTAGATTTAATGTTATTGGGTATGATTTAAAGTTATAACGCGATGATATGCGAAAATCTACCTAGGGATTCAAGCAACGGATCGTAAGTAAAATAAATAAACTGTATTTTAATAAATATAATGTACTATAAATAAATGAACTATGTTATCGATAAACTTTGTGGGAATTCATTTCTACCTCACAGTTACAATTTCTATTTCAAGTTATATCAAATAGTGTTAGGTTAAATTAAGCCTAAATATACTTCTTAAAAAAGAAATATATGTGTCACACTTAAATTATAATTAATAATTTCATATTAGAGACGTACAGACTTTGAATAATACCATCTCATCAACTTATATGTAATTCAACGCTATTCAAATAATCTATGTAGATCATATACAATTATATTGTGTAATATCTTAATTCAAATTTGGATTATTGAGATTTTGTACACTTCCATCTATTTTATCACTAACGACCCGGGTTTCGCCTTTCGGCATCTTCAGGCATTCGAGCACACGAATGGACTCGAACTGACAGACAGTAAACAGTGTCTAACGTTTATAAATTGCATCCCGTCGAAGCCCACAATGCTATTATAATTGTAAAATCACTGGTAATTCCAAAAGAAGTTGGAAAGCGGCAATTCGCTACTCTGTTAATGTGGTGTTCACAAAATAAGGATTAAGGCGATTCTCGAAATTTTAACTCAGGTATCAGTGTGGCTCTCAGACGTATAATATCTTACCTCGTAAATAATATTTGTCGTATTTGTATCTTCTATATAAACGTTAGACACTGTTTACTGTCTGTCAGTTCGAGTCCATTCGTGTGCTCGAATGCCTGAAGATGCCGAAAGGCGAAACCCGGGTCGTTAGTGACAAAATACATGGAAGTGTACAAAATCTCAATAATCCAAATTTGATATTGAAATTCCATCAAGCAACCTCAGTCGATGTCTTAAATTATAAATAATATCTTAATTATTTTGTAAGGTATTTAAAAATAAACAAAAAATTTAAATAATTTACGCACAGTGTCATTATGGCAGTGTGAGAAATTGAGTAATTATTTATACATTTGATACCAGTGCCTTCGAAACTTTTTTGAAAATTTCGCATCAGCCGATTTATGTTTATAATATATAATAATTATTCGATACTGATCTTTACTCTTATGTAGTAAATTCAATATAATCTATTATATGTTTATTAACAACAATTATAAATAACTGTAGACATTAATATTTTTGTATGTATTAAATTGTGAGGTTACATGAAAAAGAAAAGACTGCTATTTTAGTTGATAAAGGTTTTATTTAAGTAACACTATTTATTGTAGCATAAGTATGCCACGCTTTAAATAATCAGCATAAACAATCCTAATTTAAGTAATACAGTTTGTACATTGAATTCAGAATGACGAGGTGTAATCATTTTTAGCATACGAACTCGCGTGGTTGATGTTTTGATTAAAAAAATATACTACGCAAGACTACATATTAAAACGTCGGCATTCCGATGCGATGGGCACCTGTTACATTAAAAGCTACATTGATAAAGCCAGTACCGCAGCTGGAGAGAGTAGTGAATTCATATTTACTTAATAAATCGTAACATTTTCTCGTTTCTTTATATGCCGCAATAATTTTACATCACTTGGCATATTGTCGGCATTAATGTCGTCGCGGCCGAAACATTTTTAAAAGCTCTGTCAACCGAAGTACTACTAAATGTACTTCAGCAATTTGCTCCGGTCTTTAGGCGGCATTCCGGAAATCGTTTTTAATTCTTCTTTTGAAACTCGTGCGTTATAATAAATGCTTGAATAGTGCATTTTTTATGTGAGAAATAAACAGTGTATTCGTGTACCGACTACGTGTAAATATTTTACTGCTAAGAGATTGGTGAATATTACGTAAAAAATTTACTGAACACTTTTAATGAATCACAATATTTTTTTGGTGGATGTTCCTAGGTATAGAATGTATATCTTACCTCTACGACTTGAAAAAAGGTGAGAAGTAGTGAGCGGTTGGAGGCGGATAGTATAGTGAGGGAACCTGCCCTTTTCCTAGACTTCTTCTTCATTGATCCTTTAATGATAGGTAAATATAGATCACTGATTCCCAAACTCATTATGCCCATAGAGCCCTTCTTAAAGCAAAAACCTGACCTTGTAACTGCATAATAGAAAAAATAGAAATTTATTTTTCATGTCTTGAATGGTAAATGGTGATGTAAAAATTAAATGTAAATACAATATTTTGATGTTTAAAGTACTATGGTTCATAACTGCGTTAAATCCACGTTATACTAAATAGTAGGATGGGATAGCAATCAGTAGCCTCTGAACAGTGGACCCATAATGGAGGATATAAAATTTGTATCTGTTTTTGTAACCAGAATTTGTGGTATCCTTATTCAAACATTGGTTTCCGCTCACCATTTGTGGATTATTCGATAAATTTATCGCATATTAGTAAGGATATATCTGAGCTTTATGAGTCTGCTTGAAAAGGGGTCAAACACCCAACAAATCGCTACCAATTTATCTATTGCTATTTATTTCAACATTCATAATAGTGAAAATGTGTCACAAATATTTTTTTATATAAAATCTTTCACGGACCCCTTGCCGTTGCCCACGCGCCCCTGAATTATTTTTAATTTGCCACAGACCCTCTCAGCGATCACAAAGACCCCTGGGGGCCCTTAGAAACCGCCTTGGGAATCAATAATATATATCATTTATTGACTGAATTTATTGGAGATTTGTCATGAAATCATATAAATTAAATACTGTACCGGTTTTAAGTTTCCTTATTTCATTATACTCATTGAAACACTGCTTTGCATAGAATATAATAAAAGAAACATTAATAAGTAATTCAGTAATGGAATAAAACAGTGTACTTTAAATATTGTATTGCAGTGACGTCGAAGGATATATGGTTGAGTTTGATAGAATTCAATGATATTTTTCACTATATATTATGTTGAAAGGTCACAGACTATAAGGTAAAAGATAATTCAAAAATCTTCGATTAATTTTTTAAATTAAGATAAGCGTGCTGGAAGATAGAACGAAAGAGAGAAGCTGTGCCACTTAACCATGGCCATGGGCATTCGTTTATAATTATCATAAAAAATATTATATAAAAAATAATAACTGCTGAAGTTAATTGTGTTTATGCAACATAATAAAGTTAATAATAAAATGATAATTAATATTTTTTAAATGAGAATTTTTCTGATTCGGTAGTAGATTTGAGAAAGTCCAGGAGGAATACGTTTAAATATTTGTTTGTTATTCAATAAAAACGTCATGATATTTTGATTTATTTATTCAGATATATATAATAGAGCTCATAAAGTTAAATGCTACCTCAATAAATAAATTAATCCGTCGTTAAGGAAGCTTTATGCTAACGACCCTCAAAATTCTTTAATAATATATTGGACATCGATATCATGCGTGAATTAATAATTTTAATATACACTGACGCATTTTTGTTGGGGTTTTACATACAGCTCTAGTCCGATAGTTTGGACATCTATCAAAAAAGTGTTATGTTTTGTCTGAATAATAAATAATATTGATTAATACAATTTCAATTGAAGCGTTTACTCAATTATTGCAATCGATCTTGAATTTAAAATGATAAATTGTTGAATAACATCGACCACTATCTTATATATTAATTATTGAATACAAAAATTAAAAATCTGTCATATTGTTTGCTTATTTGTCTATATTAATTAGGTAGTTATGATATGTTTATTTATTTTAAATGACTTTTAATAAACCGTTTTATTATTGATTAGTAAAACAATGTCAAAACGATGTTATAATTACATTATAATTCAAAAATAAGCCATCTCTTTATGGAAAACAGAATGAGACTTTGTATCGCCAATATAGCAGATATTAATTTTTTCACCCCTCGGTATCTTATTCAAAGGAACAGTTCTCATCCATTACTTTTGACCAAGTTGCATTCCACTACAGTATTTAGAATGTAAATTGCATTCATAGAAGCGTTGGTTACCGAATCGGTAGTTACAGCACAAAGGAACAATGTGTGGCACTTTCGGTTGTCATTCTGATGACATCTAGTAGTTGGGCTTCTGGCTTGTCTGTAGCATGGTATAGTTTCGATCAATAGAATTATCACCGATCAGTTTATATCAATGTTGTATTTAAATGCATTATATTCCTTGATATTTTCATTCTTCTCTGCCTACTTTCTATTCGATCATAAAAACATGCGTACATACACCGATTGACTAAATAGTTAACTGCCTCTTCTAAGAGAAATTTTGAGTGACTGGATTTAAATCAGGTGTCTTTCAATAACTTATGTTGAGATATTACATTGAGAGTCCACCCACTCTCTGTATTGCTAGTATCAATGGTAAAGAAATGTTTTTATAGGCCCTTGCGAAAATCTTACGGTGTATCGATATTTAGAAACAATATAAAATTGTCTCACCCACGTGTGAACGCCGTTTTCGCGTTCTGGCATCGATCCAGCTTTGTAAGTCTCGGAGTGTGATGACCTGTTGACCGTAATCATTCTTAGATTAATCATTTGAGGACTTTTCAAAGCTTTTCGTGCTTCGTTATATGGTTAATTCAATATGGCCAGATGCCAAAGCATTGGATTATTTTTTAATTACCACAGTTTTAGAACGGATCATTCATTATAATATTTTTCTTTAAGAAAAATATTTTATTCGAATTAAATCATTCCAGAAACTACAATTCGACCTTAAACGAAAAACTGTTTTAGAATCATGGAGATAAAGGAGCTTAAACAGTCGTTTAAACGAAAACTGTTTTAACCTGTATAATTTATTGCGGAGAATACTTGCCTTCAAATCGTAGTAATACAACGTTAATGTATTTTCTAATATGTTTTGAAATTAAAAAAAATCTTTTAATACCACTGACAGCCAATGCGCCAAACATTTAAAAAATTAGAAAACTATGCAACATAGCTCGATGAGAATTTTTATACGTCACTCATGTCCAAGATCACAAATTTAAATTGAAAAATCAAAATTTGATATTGACCTTGCTGGGACCTAAACCACAAGACCCACATTATCACTAAGGCAAAGCCCGTAGCACTAGACCACAGAGGCCGAAATATCTGATATAATATATAAATAAAGGAAATTTTTAATATGGAAAATTTTAATTTTGTAGTTATTGATACTACGATGTTGGACAATTATAAATAATCTTTCAATGAAATACAATAATGATTTTTTTGTTGTTTCATTACACGTCATATTAATTAAATATAATTTTCCAATTTATTTAAAATCTTTTATAATTGTAGCATAATATATAAAATAAACATGTTGGAAGTCATATTCAAAACCAGAATTCTATATGATTATAATTATTCAAGATGTTTATTTTGTGTTTTTCATGGGAAACAAGTTATTTTTGTTACATAATCGAATAAATATTACTAAGGTCGTCGTTCTTTTACAGTTTTCCAGGCTTGTATGAATAGCATAAATAAATTATGTATACGTTGCAAAGAATTAATTAAATTTTCCAATCCGTTATTTATGATGTATTATTTTAAAAAAAAGCTATTAACTTATAAAGTAAACCGATTGTAATATTATTTCTATTGAACCTTTTCTACTGCGAATAAATTCTTCAATAACAAACAATTTTTATTACATTTAATTATAAGTAAAATAAAAACTAATTAAACATGCTTGTGGTTGCAGAATACGTCCAGGTAATGCAACCACTGGTGTCACTCGTGATTTCAGTGAAAGGAGTTTAACTATTAATAGGTTTTTTAACGAATATTTTCAATTAATTTAAATAAAGCAGATTATATGAATTTTTTACCGGTTAAATTTAGCCAATCTTTCTCAAGATCTTCCCTATTTTATGACGACACCTAGAATTAAATCGGCTACAAGTTTTTGGCTTAGTTTTCACGGACAGTTTTTATTCATTCATTTCTTGTAGAGGTCCATTCACGATGCATAATATATATATAAACAGGGACGGCTTTTGCAAAGGAGCAAATTGTGCACTGCACTCCAATGAGTCCCATGTACATATTCTATTAATAAATAATATTCAAACATAATAATTATACTAATTCACTCATTTTAAATTTCCCGCGTGTTCCCGATAGGAAAATATGGCAAAAAAGGAATTATTCCGCGCCAATTCAGAATACGCATGAAAGTCGGTTGATGACGCGTAAGGAGAGCATAACACGCTGTGCACCCCCAACCGAGACACAGACGGTTAAATTTAGTATGGTATTTGTGACGTCATGCCAGTATGAACCACGTGACACATAATTTTTGTATGCAAAAGTTGGTCGACGTTGGAGCATTGCACTCCCTATAAGCTAAAATTTTGGGACCGAAAGAACGAATGAAATTAACGAAACGAGCGTTACGATGAGTTATCGACATACTTGCAATAGGTAGTTGTACGGATTTTTACCTTTGATTTCAATATAATTCCCTAACTACACGTACAATAATAATAATATATACCTACAATGATAACTTTCTGATTGATCAATAATATTTATAACATAATAGCTATGATTGTGTTTCACAGTTAAGGAGTTTTTTTTTCAATATTTAAGATAAGATAGCTTAAAATGTTTTTAAGGGCTAGCTACAGGTATTTCATAATGTTCAACTGTGTATTCGGCTCGGTCTTATAATATACATTCTTCTAATATTTATATACTTCAATAATGAATTCTACAAATTACTTACCCCATTATATTATCCACTATGTAATATAGTAAGCGATAATATATTGAATCAAACGAAAAACCATTTCATTTGCCAAGGTCATTTAATTACAGTTAAATTGACTTTCAGTGAAAAATTTCCGGGTTAACACAGAATTTTTCCAATTGCAGACTTTAATGTCAACTTAAAAATACGATTTCATGGTAGAATTAATCTTTCACGAATAAAATCGTACAATCCAATGTCGGAATTTAAGGTTAGCAACATCCAAGAAGAGGAGGATGGATTTCTTACACAAATAGATGAATCTTTTTTTGCACCCCCTTAAATTCTTGTCACCGGCCGCCACTGTATATAAATATGTGTTCGCGTTTTATAATCTGTATAATATTTTAACATTGTTATTAAATAATATAAATATGAGTATTTGAAATCGACTAATGATCATTCTTTTCATCTAAAACTTATTCGTACAATAACTTACAGCAGTGCTCCGAAACCTTTTCTCATCCACAACACACCAAAGCACTCATTAATATTTTGCGGCACACCATAAGCAGAAATGTGTAAATTTCGTATACAAAACTTATTATAATTTAAGACATCGACTGAGGGTGCTTGATGGAATTTCAATATCAAATTTGGATTATTGAGATTTTGTACACTTCCATGTATTTTGTCACTAACGACCCGGGTTTCGCCTTTCGGCATCTTCAGGCATTCGAGTACACGAATGGACTCGAACTGACAGACAGTAAACAGTGTCTAACGTTTATATAGAAGATAAAAATACGACAAACATTATTTACGAGGTAAGATATTATACGTCTGAGAGCCACACTGATACCTGAGTTAAAATTTCGAGAATCGCCTTAATCCTTATTTTGTGAACACCACATTAACAGAGTAGCGAAATGCCGTTTTCCAACTTATTTTGGAATTACCAGTGATTTTACAATTATAATAGCATTGTGGGTTTCGACGGGATGCAATTTATAAACGTTAGACACTGTTTACTGTCTGTCAGTTCAAGTCCATTCGTGTGCTCGAATGCCTGAAGATTGCGAAAGGCGAAACCCGGGTCGTTAGTGACAAAATACATGGAAGTGTACAAAATCTCAATAATCCAAACAAAACATATTGTTTATTTATTTGTTTATATTTGATGAATTTTAAATCTTTATTAATACTTTTTAATAAAACCCAATTAAAACCTTTGACATTTATAAAGTGATGGAACACTTAACACGAGAAGAAAAAATTGCATATTCATGCAGTCTCATGATTTGATAATTTGCATTAATACATTCGTTCATTGTTTGTAATCATTTCACAGGGAAATTTCGCCAACTCGCTATCAATCCTTCTCCCAACTAATTCAACACTGTGTAATTTTTGTGTTTTACACACGAGACAAGCCGCATTATATTTCTCATCATTACAGTTCCACTATATTAATACAATTATTATTCCGTTGAATACCGAAATAACATAATATTTGTTTCAAATATAATAATTTAATCGGATATCTTAGCAAACAAATGGCTTTAATTTTTTTTAATATAAATTACTCGAATTTTTCTCATTTTGGATGCACTGCGTCGCGGCACACCTGGGATCGTCTCGTGGCACACTGGTTGCGGAGCACTGATTTACAGTATGCCATTCGACATTTGAATACATATATCGATGGCCTAATGTTATAATCCCGTAAGAGACTTTTCAAAAATTTTGCAGGAGGCTAACATAAACTGAATAATTACGTTAATATGTATATTAGACTTTTTTCTCTTCTAAGTATTAAATGGATATAATGTTTGGGTACTTTTAAATCATTAAAAAGTTTAAATACTTAATACAAGGCCGTTTTCCTCAAAATATAATTATAATTAGGTTTAATGACATTAGGCCGTTGTTATATTGAAAACTTGACAAAACAATGATTAGAACATTTGATATTGAGCATGTAATTGTTTCTAAGCGCCGGGTGACACGCACCAATTATATAACTGTATCTTCCCAAAGCAATAACTCACCAATTCATTTATTTATAAAAATATAACATACTTACAATTTAATGTAATATCAAATTTAACACTCTTGAAGTGATTTGCAATACATACTGCGTTTTATTTTTATAATAATATAAACATCGTAAAATCATTGATAATTATGGCTTTTAACAAAAGATAAACAAATATGCTTACAATGCTTGGCATGTGGACCTGGGCAGTTAATCAACATCGCGCCTTCCTTAGAGGCAAAAGTTATTTTCAGCTTTTTTTGCGCAGCCTCGATAATCGTCAACAGGTGAATATTTTTTTTATTCTTTCTTAAAGCACATCGCCGTCTCATTATGGGAGACCCGTTTTGTCAATTTAATTCACATGCCAATATTGCGTGTTCAACTCTGCTCATCTTGCCTGCTCTACCTCGGCTAGGGTTGTCAACTCACATTTTTTAAAAAGGAGGACATCCTCCCTAATTGTGTATCAGTGCCATAAAAACGTTTCTTTATTTTAAGCAAGTAAAAAACCGTCCTTAATATATTTGGACACATTAGATTATATTTTTTGCTTTAAATATTTTACACATAATGGAAAACGGCATACATTCTGAGAGCTTAACTTAAGAGATAAAAATTCTTCAATCTATTTTTTACGAGAATATAAAAGTTATAAAACGCCTAAAAATGTCGGCGTCCATGCCGCAGTTGGTAGCGTCACTGGCTTACGTCATGGTTACGGAAGTCTCGGATTCAATTCCAGATGCGGACGGTTTTCATAAATTGATCTTTTAGTCGATTTATGGATTTCTGTTCGTAGTCTGAGGCCTTTCTCCTACCCATCCAATACTCACAGGGCGTAGCGAGAGCGATTAGCTAACCATTAAGCCTGTCCTAGCCCTATCCTTCTATACCTACTCTCTTCGAAAAAAGAGAGATTTAGCAACTGAGTAACAAGCAGTTCTATTAGAAAAATTCTGTTGAGATACGTCCATTAGGAAGCAAGAAAACTGTCAAATACCATAACTGTAGTAGCATAGATAGGACTCAAAAAATAAAATATGCTCAGTTTCAATAGTTATATAATATTATTTTAATTTTAAACACTTTCGTAATAGCGTAAACACAATTTCATAATTTCCAGAAACTGAGATTCAGATTGTAATTTTTTTTTTATTGGTATGTTTAATTTAATTACATAATGAAAGATAGCACAGATTTCATTTGATTAAAATAATTATACTGTTAAAAAAAAAATAGCATTTGAGAACCGCAGTCAGAATGAGGATTGTCCTCTCATATCCAGAACAGTTGGCAGCCCTAACCTCAGCTGACTATAATTTATTCTTGCGATTAAAAAAATATGATAAATGCCTATTGATTTGGAAGCTTTTCGCGCCATAAAATTATTGAACAATGCTTAACCAAGCGCTTAAAAAGACACTGAAACATTTTTTCAACGCAATAATCAGTAGCGTGAATAATTGATTAAATTATTTCATTAGTTTAGTCACTAGAAATCACCTTCCATAAATCAACTATTACTTCCGCATCAAAAAGTGGGTCCAATTTTTTTTAAAAGAATGGCGAACAAATATTTTATACATGAACTCATCCTAATAATACTATGTCTAATAGCACTTTTTGATGTAACTTAATGCAAGTTGTTGATATTATTTTAAAAATCATGTAACTATAAATATGTTTGTTATATGAAACACATTGTAAATTGTGACGTATAATCGGAGATATCAGTTCTGAGAGTTAAAATATTCAATTGTTTTAGTAAAAATACTTACGACAGATTAATCATTATTTATCAATTTAAGACTTCGCATAAAGTACTGAAAGTTGAAATCAATAAAATAAAAAAAGGTCTCTCCGATTCTTGAAATTATACTTGTGAAGAGATATGCAAGATTTGCGCTATTCCTATTCTCTGAGTATTTTTCTAAATGTTTTTTTTCAACTTCTTCCAACTTATGAAGTACACATTTATTTGTATATAGATCGAGACCAGGACCAGTTGTATACCGTGGATTTCTCTCTTTCTCGCTCAATCACATGTTAAGTGAAAGGTGCGAGTGAAATACTATAATATTGTATCTGATAATATTTTAAATAAATGTACAATAATTTTTCATTACTCATCGAGAAAACCTAATTTTGAATTTAATGTAGGCATTTTTGACAATTTTGAATAATTCAATTACTCATTCGTAGAATAATACTATGAGAACATAATGGAATTTATGTAAACAGCAGACATATGAAGTAATACTAACCATTTTCAAACTATTTGGTCAAGGAGACTATAGTTGTGTGAGAAAAAGAACATCTGAGAGAGACAAAGAAGAATAAAAGTAAAATGTGTTCTATTTTTATGTTAAAGGCATTTTATTTCATTTAATCAATTTGATATATTCAAATATACCGATTGATTTATTAATAAAGAAGATTGCACGTTTTAACTTATTCTACATTTCGTTGTTATCAATATTGCAGTTCATTTTCTTAAGTTCATGTTAAAACCCGTCACAAAAGCTTTCCAAAGTAAATGACCGTAATCGATATTTCTTGGCGTAAGCGTTATTATTTTCTCAAAATAGTTACAATCCAGATAGTGTTTGGCTCCATAAGGTCTTGCACTTAAAAACAATCCGATAATTTTAATATTATACTTAACAAGGTGTGACATAATACGTTCACCTTGCAGAGCAAAATGATGAAATTTAACCGGAATAGCTAGAGATGTCATTAACATAATGTTTGGAAGAGTTGTCCGCTCATATGCCATGAGGTGTAAAGATTTTATCGCTGGCCGTTTTTAAAACACGCTGTGAAAAACAGTAACAACAAACAAATAATATTGTAAATAATGTTAAAATTGAATTCAATTGTTAAATTTCTCTGGTTACTTTAAAATAAGTATGTAAAAATACCAGGTCTGTGGAATCGGTATAGAAATTGAAAATATATTCCATTTTCGGAGTTTCTGTCGTTGCACTGGTTGGAGAAATATCAATTGTCTATAACTTGGCAATAAGATTACGATAAAAGAATAAGGTAGAATAAGTATCAGTTAATT
This sequence comes from Himalopsyche phryganea, assembly GCA_022494535.1. Taxonomy (NCBI): domain Eukaryota; kingdom Metazoa; phylum Arthropoda; class Insecta; order Trichoptera; family Rhyacophilidae; genus Himalopsyche; species Himalopsyche phryganea. The sequence goes on along the minus strand of JAGVSL010000080.1, from coordinate 214,162 downwards.
TTTAAACGAGCCCACTACCCTGAAAACAGCGATGCTGAAATTTTTCCGTTACAATTTATTGGATTCTGATCAAATAATTCTCGTATAACAAATTATTTAAAAAGTCTCTCTGATGTAGGTAAAATTATTCATTCATAACATAAAAAAAAACAAACCGGTAAAGCACGCATTTAACACGCAGAAAGAAATAGCCAACACAATAATTTACGTATTTTTATAAAAGTAAAAAAGAATTCGTTGTTTGTAATGCCTTTCTATCTATAATTCGACATTAAAAAGTGAACCAGCTCAGCGAAATCTTACATGTGTAAAGATAAATTACATATTTGTCAATATTTTTCCGTGACTTTATTAGCAGATAGTGAGTAACGTGAGTAACTAAAAAAACAGAACACAAGTATCGACCGTCAAAAAATACGCAAGATATGCAATGTTAGTACATATAATGTGGTCATTTAAAAGAGTAAACCACAGTTTCATTTTAATTTATGTTATGCTTTCATTATACTTAAATTCAATAGTAAATAGTAATAAAGTTATATAATATGCTTCTATAATTTTCTGACTTAAGACTCTCCAGTGACGAGCGTGACCATATGGTCACAGTAAACACCACCGCCCATCTATCCCAATAGTTTCCTTATCTCTTGCTGAATATCGTTGCCTTCACTCAATTTCTAAAAAATCGTGCTTGCTTTTAGTGCGAAAATAGGTGGTGTAAAACTGACGTAAATATCCTTTTTAACAGAAGTTGAGCAAAGGCAACGATATCCAGCAAGAGATATGACGAATATTGGGATAGATTGGCGATGGTGTTAATGTAACCATACGGTCACGCTCGTCTCTGGAGGGCTAAGAAACAGTTTCTTTAATATATTTAATATTCTTCATTTATATCTAAATGTTCAATAAGACGTCAACACAGCATATCACATAGAAACAGTATTAAGCTAGTAATATCAATATAATATGTAATTGCGTATGGTCGAAATTTTATAACTCAATTCTAATCGAAAAATAGTAATTCTTACCTTAGAATGGACTTCTTGGTTATTTTAGTCGTCGATTTGAGTAATTTTTCAAACATTTCTTAAGATAAGATGTTTTTAATGCGTACGCAGGGAATCAAGTTCCAATCAATTTATGCGAATCTTCATTATGCGTTAGTTAACGTTCAGTCACATTTTCAAATTTCAATAAAAAAATAATAAAAATACCACCTGCGGTCGTGTAGGGAATAATTACGAAAATATTTAAATAATATTAAGATTACAGTTAAAAACGCACGTCATTTTGAGAGTTTTTATAAACAAATTTTTGTGATTCGCATGAAATTGGTACACGTTTACAATACATTAATACTTAATCATTTTTAATGTTCACAAAAAGCAACTATTTTATCGCCATCCACATCAGTTTCTGGCAATGTTATTCTGCAGCAGTGGTACATAACCTATTCGAAATAAGGGCTAATCTATTAATTTTCTAATTTTTCACGGGCCACAGAGGGTAAAAGGGCCAGGAAATATTTATATATTATACTAGACGAAATATCGTCGGTTTAACTAGCGAATTGCGTACCTACATTTCAGCAAATTGTTGAAGAGATAATATTGGTTAAAACTCAATAAATTCAGTTTTAACCGATGATATTTTCGAATTTCACATATTTTATAAGAATAATTATTTAACATTAAAAACTGCACCTGCATCGTAGACACTGTGACTCATTATAAAAAGTTGAAAATATAATCGTATTAAATAATAAAAAATAGCATAATGTTTTCTATCAATGACGATTAAGATTGTATTCCTTTACTACTGCATAATTTGTTCACAACATATCAAACACCGATTTTTTAATACTCGATGAAAGATTTGATGATGAAGTACTTGTTATTTTGGGCCGCGGGTTGTACATAACTGTTCTACAGCATCCGTCTTCAGTAGCATATGTCCAGTGGTTAACTCTTAAAATTATCAATTAGAAGCTAAAAATTGAAATTCCGTCCACCATAAATTTTAAATTCGTATTTTTTTTGTTGTGGAAATTCTATTGAAAAAAAATATCAAATGCCGGTATATACAATATTAAATGGCACTCTGGTTATTGAATCGAAATCCGTGTTTACTTTATGTCTTATAAAAATGCTATGGCGAGATGCATAAATAGTTGTCAAATTAGCACATTTTAGAATTAAATGCACTAATGGATTTTTACTTAGCAAACGCTCAACAGTTTTTATTTATTTTTTGCTAAGCCGAAACTGAAAAATAAAATTGTTTAACGAGTCACCTGAATTTTCGGCGAACATATCGGCCACGTTCTGACAGGTAAATCGCGTTTTAAATCACACACAGAAATTCATTTAAATTGAAATAACTTATATATAGAAATCTACCAATAATTTTAAATTTAAATCATATCGATACCTCAGATTCATAGTGTAATAAGTCAAAAAAAATAGTTTTGAGTTATTTATGAGGAAATGCTTACAATACCGATATCTACCAGTCCCAAAATGTAACAAGTGGTAATCTGTGGTTATTTTAGATTGACAGTGGTTATAGTACTTTGAATTCAAAATGTTATTACTACGTAAAATTATGTTTTTGTAAAATTATGTAGAATTTTATTAAAATCTACAAAAATAAATGTTTGTAAAATAAAAGATTGAGCCTGCCCAAAATCTTGTTACTTTCTTATCTCAGAACTATGCGTTTTGAGTTGTTTAACTATGGAACATTCATTGATATATTTTTGAATGTATAAAAATACATTATTTAATTTATGTGATGGTTATGAGATGAATATGAATAGACATAAAAAACTCGATTTGGACCAAATAAACGTTTTTTTTGCAATATATGATAAATTTTTCTGCAAATAAAAGGCCAGACATGATTGTGATATAACTTATAGCCATGCTGTGGTTTCAGAGATATATTTTTCCCTTAGGATAAATGAAGCAACCAACCAAAAGCTGCTAGTGCTTAAATATTCATAATTGAAACATTTCATGTGCTACATTTACCGATCTGACATAATCGGAAAAATTAAGAAGTAACCAATCCATTAACGAAGGTTTATGTGTAGGAGTATTATCACCAACATCTCAGCGACATGTTGCAATTTTAAGAAGTGATACCGTGTTGTCGTCTAGACGCAAGTCACTCTTCAATATATTATATACAGATAAATGAATCGATGATTGTAAAACCGCCCGATAAGGATTTTATAAATGAGTTAAAGTTGTTTTTCAATTTACATTCAAAATTTTACATAAACCCTATTACTTTTATATGGAAAACACTCAAAAATAACAAGAATTCATTTATTAACGAATCGATTTAGTCAAAAATACGATCATACTTTATTCAATCTTAGCACGCACACTCATTTGAATTTATATGATTGAAATATAAAATATACGTGCATATATCAGTATTCAGAGAATCATAGTTATTTTCAAAATGTAAGAGATAATGTTTGAAAGTAGAAATAATCTGTATCCTGAAAAATAAACACAAATAGCTTATATTACTGTTAAAAAATCTCATTTCCAATATTTTTGATAATTGTTTATAAAACAAAATATTTTTTTATGTATAATGCTTTTCTAATAAGGCATTCAATCTCTGACACCGGTATTGGTCATTAAGCGGAATTTAATATTTTAAGTTGTACATTTAAAATTAAATGTGCGTCCATTATTGCTTCAATTGGAATGAATATATAATTTTGTGCTCATTTTTAGGCGTGAGAATGGTTTTATTTATAGATTATTTTTTTTATAAAACAATACGAAATAAAAATAATGAAATATTTTTTGTCAAAATTATTTGTTCCTGTATACGGAAGTTTCGAAAAATGAAACGGAGGGAGACCACAATACATAAATATGTATTAATTATATAGGTACTATAAAAAGTATGCACATAAACAAACTGAAGTTCTCATTGTAGTTAATCAGAAAGTATTTAATTTGAAATATAATTTTTGTAAACATTTACACTGAATCCAGAAATTCCAGGATTACGGGATTAACTAATTGAGCGGGACAGCGGATTCCGGAATCAGAAGCCCTAGTTTCTAATATAATGAAGTAGGATAGTTGTTATTGATTTCCATACACTTTTAGTAATTACTATTGGTCGTTTTAACAATCATCGATTCAAATATTTGCTGCACTCAATATAATTATAATCATAATAACCAACCACTTGATTTTGTCATCGAAGAATTGACAGGCACTCTCTCCTTTCTCAATGTACGATCGAATATTATTATACATCTGACCTAAAAAATTGAATACGTATTATTTTGCATCCGTCGCCAATATTTCAATCACGTTATGCTTTTCTATCATTAAAATTCAGTTTTTTTGTTCCTGTATCGGAACATATTTTATTAGATTGATTACATTTCTATTCAAATTTATTTTTATTGTATAATATGCAATGCATAACCAATAATATTTGAGTAATTCAGCCTGACAATAGTCAAAATGCATTATAAATAAATTGATGTTGGGATAAAAAGTACTTTTATAAGAATAAAATGACCATAGATGCACATCAAAGTAATCACGTTATAATTATATGGATTGCCAATAATAAAATTATTTTTTTAATATTGTGGTTAATAATTTATATACATTTTTTTCAGTTAGGATAATGTTTAAATGTATGTTATTAACGCGCATTGAAGTAACTGCATTATTTTTTTTATAGGGCAGTCAGTTTAAACGTTTTTTTTTTTGAAAACATTTAAATTGTAAGCCTAAGGGATTTAATTGGTTTTAACTAGGTTTATCGTTATATAGACTGTATTGAGCACGCCCAGTTTACTTATAAAGGTGTTATCTAAAAATTATACGTTTAAAATTACACGAGCGAATAACGTATACTTCAAAATAATTTGGATATTTTACTTTTATGTTTGTAGCTGCGATGTAAAATTAATATATTTTTTTTATAATTTAATTAATTACATCAAATTTGGATTATTGAGATTTTGTACACTTCCATGTAATTTGTCACTAACGACCCGGGTTTCGCCTTTCGGCATCTTCAGGCATTCGAGCACACGAATGGACTCGAACTGAGAGACAGTAAACAGTGTCTAACGTTTATATAGAAGATACAAATGCGACAAATATTATTTACGAGGTAAGATATTATACGTCTGAGAGCCACACTGATACCTAATTTCGGGAATCTCCCTAATCCTTATTTTGTAAACACCATATTAACAGAGTGGCGAATTGCCGCTTTTCAACTTCTTTTAGAAATACCAGTGATTTTACAATTATAATAGTCTTGTGGGTTTTGACGAGATGTAATTCGACGAATGGGTAAATATATACAATCATTCCACATTTAGTGACATCTGTTAGGTGTTTCAACGTATAGGATATAATAGCGGAGAATTTGGAAGGTTCAGCTGCTCATTCAAAATTGGCAAGGAATTTAACTGCGCTCTATTAATTTCCAAAATTTCTTGATAAAATAATTTATGATCCCCCATGTTTTTATGCAACAGTTTAACCCCATCATCCACATTAAACGTATGGTTCTCCATTAGCAAGTTAATAATTAACTGAATTCATAGTAGCACTCACTTGCTGTTCATGTTTTGATTAATATATGAATAATTCTCTCTCCATGGCTGTTTCCTGAAAAACACTTAGATAATTTTATCGAACCACCTGCTCTTCAGATACCCTCTTTAATATTTTATAAGATGCTGCAGAATAACCGTGCGTAAACGCTTTCTTATCTGAATTATACGAAAAACTCTCAAGGGAAAAATTAAATCTTTTGAGCAGCGGAGCAAAACCAAAGTGATAAAATTATCTTTGCAATGATCTAATTGTTAAACTTACAATATTATTTGTTATTCAAGGTATTTGATTGGTTTTGATACTCATTTTTCCAGAACATTTGCGGATTGTATTCTTAAATGTGAATGCAGTAAAACTATTACGATTCTGTTCTAGCATAGCATACGTAAAATCTAGCACAAAAAATCAATTGTCATTAGGCACGTATAAAAATATAAAACAATATTTTGCAGCTATCATTTAACAATTTTATAATTGAAACGGCACTTATATTGTTCATTGATTGAGAATTTAAAAACGATAAAATTGAACAAATCTTGATTAATGATTTAATATAGATAACAAATGTTATAGTACCAAGGTACATGCATCATTTTCAATTAATAAACCATAATAATAATATACAATTGTAAATAACTCATTGACAACATTTAAGATTAAACGTATGCCAATAATGCGATTTTCACTCTTTGATAAAATCGCTTTACCCATCTGAATTAATTCACACATATAATAATAATACTTCTGATTAATTAATAGACCTGTAAAACCGCAAGCATCTTATTAATTTATTTCTAGAATTTGTAGCCGATTATAGTAAAATGTTTTACGACTTGCGATGTATTAATGTTACATATTCTGCAAACGAGGATGCAAATAATAATATAAACTCGCAGATGCTGAAAATGGCGAAGCCTGTTCGATCGAATCGTAAATTTTGAAGTTTGGACTTGAATGAAAATAAGCGTATCGACCCATAAAATTGAATTTGATCAGTCAACTGGTATTTATGCTCAAAAAAGTCTATTGAACTCTACTGTCAATAATTACTCATTCATCTTTATAGTATTTTACTTCCTTAAGACCAGTAATGCAAATGACATATTGCGCAACAATATTTTAAATAAAATTCTAGAGATGACATTGAACACATTTCAAGGTGTCTCTACTATATCTATATTAAGAATTACTTTTATTCAAGACATGCCAGTTTTGAATGCTTTAATTTGCATTAACCACTATTTAAACTATACTATAGTTTTATTTGTCAGAGTCCGTGACGCAGTTGGTAGCATCGTCGGCTGCGGCTACGGATGTCTCGCGTTCAATTCCTGGTTAGGACAGTTTCATAAATTGATCTTTCAATCGAATTGTGGATTTCTGTTCTTAGTCATGCATGTTTGTGATGTCTAAAACTCCTCCCTCCCACCCATCGGATCCTCAAAAACGGGGCGTAGCGAGATCGATTAGCTAACCACTAGTCCTGCTCTAGCCGTATCCTTCTATCCCTACTCTCTTCGAAAAAGAGAGGTTTAGTAACTGTGTGACTAGCAGTTCTCGTATACAATTCCTTTTGAGATACCTCCATTAGGATGCCATATGCTCCACATTGGGATCGGACATGGTAAAAATAATAGTTTTATTTAATGAAATTCATTTATATTTATTATGACTACTCCATGAAATAAGTCGTGTAATTTATAAATAATATCATCTCACTTTTGATGGCAGTGATAGTGACTTTGAACAATTCGTTTTGATGTGTGAAAGAATGGATAGTGCAAAATATTTACAAATAATAGTTACATCACTCTTGTGAGAGTAGCACAATGCTTAAATATGTACACGTTAACATATCACGAATCTCATCGATCCAATTCAATCCATTTGGATACGATGTAGAAGATTCTCAATATTTGAGTCAGTATATGCGTCAATGATATCGGGTGACCTGGTGAAGAAAGTCACTTGATTACGGCTGGTATCTTCCTCAAGGTTGGAAAATAGTAGAATAAAAAGAAGGATCTAATAAAGACAACACTGATTTGATATTTGTTTATTTTTACTTCCCATAATTCTTTACAAATAACAAACAAAGATATTAATAATTTAAATTTTCGCAAACTATTTGGGAAGTTCTTTTATACAAATTTACTGTTTCAATACGTTTTAATCAACGTATATTCCATTTATAGGTCATGAGTCATGATTTCATAATTTCATTCATAAACATAACTTTCCCATCCCCCACGGTGTGTTGATCCAAAGTATCATAATTTAAATTCATACCAATTAATAACATTAAAGTAAGTTTATGAGATGTGATAAATCAGTGAATGTTGACAGTGTGTATTATCGAACCAGATGCAAGAACTTTTTTCGGGTCTGCTTTATTTCACATTGTGTAGTTTGTTTTTAAAAACCCGTTGTTGCGTAATACTCTTAAATGAGTAATTAGCTTCAAAGTCTTCGGATTATTTCATTAACGCCAGCGATGAAAAACAATTTACACTCAAGTGTGCTTAAATAAGAAATTCTAAATTCTTGGTACCTTGACCAAAATTTCCATAGATATTTTTCAATTCGTTAAAATTCACCTGAAATTAATGATACAATATTTATTTATTTTTCGTGCAGCTTACGCATGAGGAATATTGAATTATGATATTTTCAATTGATTTTTCGGAATTCTTTTGCTTTACTAAGGATGACAAAAAAATGTCATTTAATCAAATTTTTTAGTAAATTTCAATCATATAAGTAGTCATATAAGAAATTCCGTCGCCCTGGAAGCCCGCTGATGACCATCCATAGGATGTACTCGGCAGAGTTACGGGATGCTGGGAACCGTCTGATGGCCGAGTAGGAAGCGGATATGATTTTGATTTGAAAACATAAGTTATTGGTACATTTAAACGGCTATAAATATGCTATCATTATGGTGGGTGTCTCTATGTTAACGGTAATAACTCAGCTCAACAAATAGAAAATTCTGTACTCAGTTTCATGCGAGGATTGATTTTTTCAGTTTTACATCTAAGATCTCGACAATGTATCTTTGTAATGTCTTTTCTTCTCTAGTGTTAAAATTTCTTGGGCTTGTCTCATGTGAAAGCCTCCTATTTATCTTTATGTTATTTCAAATCTCTTGTATTTATAACAAACTGCAAAATAAATCAGTTAAGAAAAATCTAAATAATTTAAAACATACAGACAAATATAAATAAAAACGTAATTAAACGATATTACATTGTTTATAACATATACAGTACATTTTCGACAAAACGATCAGTCATAGAGGTGTCTTCGCAAGTTAACAGTTTTCAGACTGTCATAAAATAATTACTGATTCCATCTCACTTATTAAATCAAAATATTATCTCAACATACCAAAACGCCAACGTTAGCATTGTAAATTTGTTGTTAATATTTTTAATAATTCTATGTTTAGTTTCACTTGATGGGCGCTTAGAGATTGCTCCATATACTTTTTAATCCGCTCAAATATATTACAAAGACATGCTTCTGTAATAACACTGTCACCTATTGATTCATCACGCGTCATGTCTGGATTGATAAATTCCTCATTAAAGACAACCAACCGCATTTATTTGGTCAGGTTTGTGGTCTACTTTCTCTAATAAGACATCACCAATGCTCTTTATACGCTCCTGCTTGTTTTACATGTAATTTGATAGCTTAATCAAAGAAATACAACCAACTCATAAAACTTATTTTTATTATAACAGGTGTATCCCCATTTAGTAAGAAATTAAAGACACATTTTTAATTAATCAAATTCCCAATAAAATGACGCTGGGCTACCGGTTTTATCTTTTCCGTATCACGCTCAATTAAATATTTGTTCTTGATTTTTTAATTAGAAAACGGTACCCGATCTCTTATTGGGTAAATCAATAAAATTAAATTAATTGAATAAAGCAATACATCTGCATTTCTAATTATATTAATTTGATTGCGACTTACGCAATATTTTCTACTTATAAACACCAACATGACGAAAATTACTCGATTAGTCATTCCTTTACTATCAACACTAATGTAGGAAAAGTAGCAAACATTTAAATAAACATATTATAATAATAAAAAAATACTCCATTCCATAAATAATAATGATTTGAAAATAAATAACTTGGAATTCTTGGAAATTAATTAGAACTTTAAAAGCAGTAAATTCTTGATAAAATCCCCGATCCCTACCTCAGAAGTAATTATGAATTCATAATTGGTCGATCCTCCCTCTCTCGACACCCGATTACCCTCTAACTTACTATCTAATACGTTCAATTAATAATAAATTATATCAATACCTAGAATTTAGATATTTTAATGATACGTTTAGTCGGAAATTACTTCTCAAAGAATTAAAAGGCGTGTCACACTATAATAACAAAGTTATTGACTGCAATTTTATGTTATTAATATAATTAAACTAGTGACATATTATTTTAGTAAGTTAGTACTAATACCTTATTTAATTTATTGATTAAATAAATTCTGTACTTACTTTTGAAGGTTTTCACAGTGTTCGTATAAAATATGTCTTCATAATAAGCGTTCGTTATCAAGGATTAAACACCGGCTTACAAAAACTCGGTCTTAAAATATGTGGAGTCTGATTAGTTATGTTGTGTTGATGTGCTCTCCTTGTAAATGCATCGATCAAGTTTCCTATAATAAATAATCGTTAAGAACTTGGCCGGCCTATCTTTCAAAAACTACCAGAGCTGAAAATGGTTTTAAGATAACACTAAATAAATTGAACCTGTTTGCATTATAGCTGGATTTTTAATACATGTCGTGTATTTGAAACCTAAGTTAGGTATTTAAAATAAACAAAACAAGTTTTAAATCCACATCCGTACATGTTTATTGTATTATTTTCTGGCAACAAATATTATAATGTCCAACTGATTGTTTTACTAACAATTTTATTTTTATTGATATAAAATATTCTTTTTGATTAAAGGAGAAGCAGAAGAAAATTAAACGTTATTTTTACTAAATTTGAATCTTAAATTTGGATTATTGAGATTTTGTACACTTCCATGTATTTTGTCACTAACGACCCGGGTTTCGCCTTTCGGCATCATCGCCCGGGTCGTTAGTGACAAAATATATGAAGTAAATCGGGTTTAATATTGAAATTCCATCAAGCACCCTCAGTCGATGTCTTAAATTAAATTAAATTTGAATCGTTGAAATTTTGTGAATTTTGATGTGTTTCGTCACTAACGACCCGGGTATTTGTATTCTTTGATAAAAGAGTAAGTTTGACTTCAAGTAATGTCAACTTACATAGCAATACATTTTTTCTCCTCGTACTACAAGCTGCAATATACCTATTACTTATCAATTTGATAATAATGTACAATAATAATGAAAAAGTTTATTGAGATATCAGATTTTTTTGTAATTTAATTAAGATATTAAGTTATCGACTGAGGTTGCTTAATGGAATTTCAATGTCAAATTTGAATTTTTGAGATTTTGTACATCTCTATGTATTTCATCACTAACGACCCGGGTTTCGCCTTTCGGCATCTTCAAGCATTCGTGTATACGAATTCCTGAAGGTGCCGAAAGGTGAAACCCGGGTCGTTAGTGACGAAATACACGGAGATATCAGAAGTGAACTTAAATTTTGAAAGATGAATTTATTAATTAAATTTTATTAAATGTAAAAGAATCACACCGTACCAGTGAAGAAATGGGTTATTTATTTTTATAAAATTAATTATATTGATAGAAGAAACAGTGAAATTGTTTAATAATGACTTAATTGTATCATAATATTAGATTTTACATTCAATTATTTCATAAATGTCACTATATTTTAGTAATATCTACCGATCGTCATACCACACCACGACTAAACAATAACTACATGAGGTTCAGCGCTTTAATACTGAGGCTACAATTTTTCTATTATAAATTTTATTCAGTCTAATTTTATATTCAAGGGTAAATTAAGAATTTTTAAACATGTATGGTCAATCCAACTCCGCTCATTCATTGCAAACCAAATACTAAAATTGAAATAAAATAATAATGTCAATAACGAAGACGTAGATAAGTGGTTACCGTTCAATATATTTGCCATTTTTTTTGTGCTTATTCTTCACTTTTCACCAGCCACTCACCTTATCTAATTCTACTATCAATATCAAAAATGTTGATCATAGTAAAATTTTAGCATAAATTTACACTGTTTTCTCTTTTTACTGCAATTGTATATGCTATCGTCGCTGTTTTAGAAGAAAACACTAAATCGAAAAAAATACATTTTAAGTTGGTGATACCAAAAGATTTCTTATTTCAAACTCTTCCGTATGAAACAACAAAATTATAATTTATAAGTTTTACAAACAGTACAAAACAAACAGAATGAAAAAGGTATGGCATTTCAAACACTTGACAAGCTTGAAAGTCCAATTACTCAAAACTAGTATCTTTCAGTTAGTGTCTTCTTCAGTTCAACAACGACGATATATCAAAATTTCCGCTATAAATTCAGTTGTCCTATCTATTTTAAATTACGTATCAAACCGTCATTCGTATTAAACGACTTCATCAAAAGTTTAAATGAAAACTCATAGATCTCACACGTCGCATCGTAATAGTTAGACAAAATTTTTAATGACGGAAAAAATTAAATGTCAATTTAGGTCATTACCAACGTTATAAAAAAGCTTAGCTTAATTTAGTCAATGAACTAATGCTTGGGTGGTGAACTTTAATGGAGAGGAAAGCTCACGAGGATTTGATGTCGTCGTGAAAATAAAGTACTGATGGACACGTGCATGACACTAGTTTTTTTTAACTAGACGAAAAACGGTGTATTACATGGGGTCAATGCTATTGTGACACTCTCAAATATTATGGTTATGGTGATAATAATGCTTTACCAGACACAGCGGCTTTGCTACATATTAAAAAACAAGTGTTTTATTCTCACAACTGTTTTTCATAGATTGCTTTAAGATTTGTTTTCACATACATATTTATTTTAAATCAATTCCATGTATACTTTACAAATCTTCGTCCCGATTGATATACCTAATAAATGCGTCATTATTTTTCTTTTCTTAATATATTTATATGTTTACCATTGTTTTTTTTTGTTTCAGGTGAGTACTTCATTCCGTAATACTAAACCTCAATGTGAACCTACTTCCAAGTAAGTAATATAAATAAAATCTTTTCTAAGGAATGTGTCATTGTTATCTATAAAGCTTTTTACCAGCCATATCTCAACTTATTTTAGTGTATTATTATATAATACTAACGAGTACCCGGCATGCGTTGCAATACCACTCAAAGAAAGAAAGAGTCTGTGTTTTAATTCTATTTATTGAAGTGCTTTTGGATACACAATATTTTTTGATCCGTCTGATGCGTACTCGAATAATACAGAAGGTTTACTGAAATGTCGCTGTTTGCACGTATTTGATTCTTTATTTCAGAAACCTTCACGGGTGTGAGCACAACAACGCACCAACTCCACTTAGTTTCATCGAAATCGGATGAATGGTATAGGAACGCATAAGGGACAAACAAACATACATTTATATATATATATATGTTACGCTGAAGTCCATCATTTTAAAATGTAAGTGATATAAGCCAAGTTATTTGTAGAACGAACCTACGAATGAAATGCTTTTACAATTTACCACCAATGAAAACTTGCTTGTTGACAATGTACTAGTCAATTCAATTAAACATTTTAACTTAATCATAAAAAAACATTAAAAAGTTATTAGGATATGTGGATATGCCACAGAAGTCCAAAAATGAACTTATGCAAAATGAGTGTACAATACTTTAGATAAGCAGTGACATATTCTATAGTCATCTTTAAAAGAATCGGTATAAGAATACAGACATAAAACAACTAGGTCAATCTGGGTAACTTTGGCCCAGTTCTGAAGGAATGAACTAATTTCTTAAGATGAAATTGAATTAACATAAATAGATTTTTTGTTATAATTGATATATAAATATAGATAAAACAAGGTGGGCAAAATTTTCATCCAACTCGGATAACTTTGGCCTAGGATAAAAATTATTACTCTAATTACTATAAATTCAGTGATTTTAAAGTCTTGTCAACTTGTATTAATGCTTTTATATATTCTGTACAAAATTGAGATGGGAAAAATATACAGAATTTGATTTACAGATTAGTAATACAAATTAAAAATATAGCTAATCTAATTTATTGCAAGATAAGTTTTTAAATTGTCTTTTATCATTTCAAGCTGACTGCTTACACGTTTAACAATAAAACAAATTATGTTGCACATTAATTTATATTTTTACCACCAGGGGCTACTCAATACCATCGCTTAACTAAAAAATATTCATATGGCATTAGCATTATCATAGTATTATAACAGTACCTTTTTCCATGTAGTGGGCCGATGGGTAAACTTACCCAAGTTGATGGTATCATATTAAAATTAATATTATCAATAAAAGACTTTTATTATTTTTGCTTTTAAGTTATATTATAATCTAATAATGTAGCACTTTTTTAATGAAGACGACTAATTCTCAACTGCTATAAGGAGTCTGTAATACTTGATAAATTCTCATGCGAATGTAACACCACAGACAATTCGGCTATTTGGTTTCCTGGTCTAGACATAATATTAAATAACGGTGGTTGACATCTGTGTGCTATTCTGTTTTCAGACAAATTGCGTATGTCAACTAAGTTGCGTGACAAATCATCTCGGCTGTCATTTTTTCTACACCATTTTCTAAATTCAAAATGGCAATAAATTAATTAAATTTAATTTATATCTTACGTTGAACAAATTGAATCTGTTTGAAAATGCGAAGAACATTAAAACGATATCTTGGGATTAGTTTCACGACTTTGAAAAAATATACATTACACAAGGGGCATGTTCCATTATCATAGAGTGCAGTGGCGACTGGTGACAATAGAAACAGGTGGGGCCAAGAGATAAAAAATACGATAGGTGTATAAAAAAAAGATAAAGTTATGATCATATTCATTTGACGGAGAACTCATGGCAACATATAATACTGAGTCAACGGTTTCATCATAATTTCTCTAATTAATGTTGACAGATGTTGTTTGAGAATTATATAACACAAATAATAATTGTATATAAAAAAGACACAATTGGCTTATACTTATTTCACAATTTCATACGACGATCATGTCCGGATGCGCTCATAGTGAGAATTTTCTTTACCAGGGTTAAATTAACAGGATTAATTTTATAATATATTGCGTATTGTTTATACAGGTAAACATATAATTTGTTTTGTACTCTCTTACATCTTTGCAATACTATCGTTCACTAATAGAATCTAGGGATAAAAACGTTCCATATATTTTTAATAGTCTGTCGATTCATATTGTAACTTTTGCAAAATGTACTAACGTGCCAATAATAATTATTAATGCTGATAATAAACATAACCATGATTTTTTTAATAATAAGCAAACATTAAATAATATATTAAATGTTAATTGATTTAACGCAGTATAAATCCGTTCAAATTGAATAAAAAATGGTAATATATTTAGTTTTTTACGAATTATGTATGCCCCAAAGTTGGTTTTGAGGAATGCTTGTTGTGGTATATTAATAGTTAACTATGATTGCATAATTATTGTGGAACGAAACTATATTCAAACGTGTAATCCTCCTTTAATCACAGTTGTGCCGGAAACTTTTTTAATGTTGTAGCTAAAATTGATTCGTCTTTTTTGCAAAAAAATACTAAGCATACACATTACCAAGCAACATGATTTCAAATCATATGAAACAGAATGAATTTTTCTCAATAGATTGAGTAATCAACAAGTGAATGCGTTTTCATCGAAAAAAACTTAATAACTTATCATCTATGTGACAGCAAGCGCCAATCGCAAGCAACAAGTGTAAAGTAAATCAAATGGAAAAAAACGAACATGTCTGTTCGCCTGGATGCCTAGAAACTGGTTCTAGGTGACATGGATATTAACTTCATTTAACACCGGTAGACGATTGACAATATAATATCTGTAAAGTGTCTACATTGACCACTACTCAGTTCACCTATAATAGTTTGTTTTATACTAAATAGAAAGGTATTTAATAAAAATTGCGTTATATAGAGTCAAATTTATCTAATGCAAGGAGTAGGGAACCACTTCGAGTTGGAACATTTATCCGTAACCAGATAAGGCCGCATACAATAAACTTCGATTTGATGTACAAACTTAAAAACATACGTACATATTATTGTGTAAATTAATAAAAACAATGAAATGAATAATTTTAATTTTGTCAAAATGGGAACTAGATTCATCATCACATTTTGTCGCAGAATATCTCCCTACCCCTGTTTAAATAACACATCTTTTATAAGCTTTATAACATGTCGTGTTTTATAGTACAACTACATTATCATTTATACGCGAATTATAGCATTATAGTAGACCTTACTTGTAAACAGTTATATTATTCTTTTAAGATTTAAGAATACGAAACATGGTGGCGAGCAGACGCGATGAAATAATGTGAGCCATGGTTGCGCTCGTTGCTCGTTTTCAAGAAATGTTTATGCCATCTTCACTTACAGAACGTTGTGTCTGGTGGACGTAGTGGGACAATAATAATATTTGATTGATTCTCACTAAAAACGTATAATGATTGATAATATTAAAATAATAATGCTTAAACTAATGTCGGTATAAGAAGCACAAATTATTCGATATGGGAATATTGTATTGCAATCAGAGATAAAACACGTTATGCATATATGCAAACAGATATTTCGGGACTACATATAATATATTTATACATACAACAATGTGTAGTAAGTATTAAAGTAAGTCTTGTGGTCTGACCAGAAATTCTTGTCCGCACGGAGAGCAGTTTTTGTCCGGGTCAATTGGACGCGACAGAAATTTCATGTCACTGTTAATTAAGGCGAAGACTTTCTTTGCGAATCTCCGCTGTATGAATTTGACTTATTTTGATACCGAAATCAAGGCTTCGTTTTGTACATGCATATCTACATGAGACTACCGCCATATTTCTCTGGTATTTTACTGTGCAAAATATTATTTTTGATGCTACCATACTCTTATGACTTATACGTCTTACTACCGGTTGTTCTTTAAACCAGAAATAACGAACCTATGGCACAGGCGACAGAGACGGCATGTGCGTTTTTTTCTGGCTTATTAAAAATAATTTATAGGTGATACAATTATACATTCATATATACAATATATTTTGTATCGTTAAATTTGTATTTCACATCGAATGTATAATAAAACAGCAAACGCTTATTAATTCATTTGATTCCTTATGATACAATATTCATCATTAAATCGTGGTAGTTCTCAAAGCCAGAAATGGCGAACCTATACCAAGCGCTTAAATTGTTAAATTTACATGTAGGAACCATTTTATAATACAGCAGTAATGGTCTCATTAATTTACATAGATTTTTTCTTTCAGTTTTTGAGTTCATTCAATTCTGCAATAAATACATTTTCCTAAAAATTATTGGGAACGTCAGCAATTCGATAAATACTTTTAAATTTTTTTTGGAAAATGATTCGTCATTACTGCAAAATTTTGATTAAATCGGCACTTCATCATGTACAGTTAAACACTATAATAGATAGTATGTGATTGAATATTGAATCCAAATATAAAAATAATAATTGTTGGCCAGTGAATCAGTATCAAGTGATAAGATATATTTTTCTACGAAATACAAATTACCACCAATAAAACCACTTCAATATACTTATGTACAAGACAGTCAATTGTTTGACTTATATCGAAAAAATATATTTGGTGTATATTCTTGATGGAATTATGTATATTTTGTTGGAATAAGATCTACACTTTTAAATGATGTTTTAAGTCTTAGACTGGTTTTTAAAAACAGTTAAATACTAAATTGATTAAGTTATCTGTCCTGTTCTTAAGATATTAAATATGGAATTACTGCTATTAAACTCGTCTTCGCCAAGCGATTGAAATATTTACGAATATTAAATTATAACTTTTGTTTTATTCCATAATCGTAAATGTCATAATAATATTTTTATTTGTATTTATTAATGTGTTTTTATTTCGTGAATTCTATCGTAAAGTTTAGTTTAGTCAAAGACATTATATTAACGACTAGTTTTACATTTTTCCAGATTGGCCCTAAAAGATCTGTTTATCTAGTATAACAATCTTCATTTAGATATAAATATTGAAATGTTAACATCAAAAAATGCGCACATGAGTAAGAGTATATCATACACACAAAAATGTTTATGATTTGAAGATTACGATATGTTTTATGAGCATAATAATATTATAAACCATTGGTCTATTTTGAGACTTATTTAAATTAGACGTAGTGAAAATAATCTAATAAATGTTTTCTTTTAATTTCTCGAAATTATCAGTGAAAATGGTCGGTAAGAAATTCAATATCTAACATTCCATCGTCAATTCTGTAATATTAAAATTTATTGCACGGCACATCTCAGGAGTTTGGCATAACTCTATATGCGGCCTCTTTGATTCCAACGAGGAATCAAAACTAGTAATATTTATTTAATGTAGTCAAAAAAACATTGAGTTTTTTTCGAGTTTCTTGTTCAACGAATCGATTATTATGTAAATATGAATAAATATCTATACTTATGCCCCTGTGTATCTTCGTGACTTATTTAATAAACCTGCTAACAGAAATAATCACTGGGTAACTTGAATTGTAATAGAAAAAAAATGTACATCTAATTGAATAAGTTTATCGCTATATAACCGTGTTTACATATATCAAACCGCGTCATTGAGTTGTTTAGTTCAGCCTTTTTAATATTTTTTGCGTGTGGAAATGTGAAAAAATGTTTTTTTATTAAAGAGTCAATTCAATTTGAATCACATGGCCCAATTGCTTGAAAAAAAACCTTTTTTCAATTTGATTCTTATGACGTAGTCGTTTTTGATATAATTCTCTTGATTTCCAGTGACATTATAACATTTAAATTATTATTTATAAAAGCTTCTCAAACTTTTAGTACGTAACATTTTAGTTTCTTCAAATGGTACATGATTCGAGTCACGATTTATGGTGTTTTAGACTTAAGTATCTAACTAGTAATTAGACTATTGTAAGTCGATTATCTTCGGCACGTTTTTTTAATTAATATTGTATATTTGTTTATAAGTATAACCCAATATTGTAAATCGATAAATCGTATTAATGAGAGTAGGGATATTTAAAAAATAGCATATATATCGCAGTGCTTGAAAATGTTGACCGTACTAGCTGGCAATGGAAGTAAAGATAAGAAAAAATCAGTTAGATTTTTAAAAGATTCACAAACCTAGACTATCATAAAATGTAGGTTTGCCAGATTTAATACGATAATGTTTGTAGAGATTCATTTTTTTCTTAGTAATTAAGAAATAATTTCAATTCTTAAGTATTCATTGTGTATCAAACTTCTTTAAAAAATAAACAATGCTGGTTTTTTATGATAATGTGAAAAAATACTCATAAAGTAATCGCGTATAATCTCATATTTCAAAATGCACTTTGGATTAAATGTATTTTAACGTGTAATATACAAAATGCCGTTTTTATGATCAATAAAATTAATCCCAACAATTTTTTCATACCTTAGATCCAAACTATGACACTACTTATCTACAAATGATATGATCAGAATTTATGATACAGCTTAGTGCGTGTTTTGAGTAGAAACATTATTTAAATTATCAAAATTTATTACTTAGTTAAACTAGCATTAAATTATATCTTTTCCCATCTTAACTCATTTTCGTGATGTAAATATTTACAATGGAGTTGTATTTTTTTTATTATGTTTTTATGTACATTTCATTCTAGTTAGTTTCATTAAGAATTATTATTAAATTATCTTAAAAGTCTTTCAATACTCTTTACTCTTACTTAGTGCAGTTAGCTTCATGATAACAAATGCATTATATCAACGGTCTTTTTGGCCAATTATTAATGTAACTCTAACAAAAATTATTTATTTTGTCATATAAAACATGAATTGTGTTCAGCAACCGACACTAGAGAGAGAGAGAGAGAGATTGACAACTATCGTTCATCTTATTTCATTACGTTCTCTGAAAATTAAGGAGTTACACGATGCTTAAATTTTAATTCAATCGTAATTGCACAACCCTATTGATTTTGTGCGTTCTATCAAAAGCTTTTTGGGCGAGAAAAACATCTACGATAGTGGGATTCGGCATGCCGAAGAAGATTTACGTACTATATATCAACTGTGTTTTGGCCAATTGATGTAACCCTCAAAAAGTACGAAAATGTTTAATGATTGAATCTCATTTTAAAGACGACAGAGTAGATCTCGACCAAATGATAAAAAGAAAAGTGAATTGACCACTTTTTGGAAAGGAAACATCATTTTACAATGGTTTTAGGTTTAAAAGTTCTAACCCGTCCACTTTATGTAAACCACTATTATATCGACACTCCTTACGTATTACGACTAAATTAGTGTACCGTTAAATAATTTAATTTAAAACATAACTTAAATAGATAAACGTTTATTATTTTCTATGGATTCGGAGGTAACTTTGTGGAAGTTCATTTTTAATATAAAATTAAAACTGGTAACTTAGTTATTCCAGTTGGTTTATCACTAACGTGACGCGTTTCGCCTCTTTAAGAAGCATCCTCAGAAGCATCATCAGTCTGAGGATCCATCTTAAAGAGGTGAAACGTGTCACGTTAGTGATAAACCAAGTGGAATAACTAAGTTGTCAGTTTTAATTTTGTATTAGATAAACGTTTCATTATGAGCTGAATGGACATTTGCATTGATTTGTGACTTACTTTATGAAATGTCGACACTCCCTACGTATAATCCCGTATCTGCAAACATGACATTTTACAGGACAGCGTCTCAAAGATTCAAAACGTAGCTGCAAGGTAACGGCTGCATCTATCTTCTTCAAAAATGACACAGTGCTATTATTTTAAATCTAGTTTCTTATTTTATATAAAATTTTTGCTAAATAGTTTATAATTTTTGAAATATTACAAATACGACATTGGACTTCGAATTTATGTAAAGACTTTCGTACAAGTGGCTAGTTACGTGTTTATCCATTACGAAAAAATGACAAAATTTTTCCCAATTTTTTTGATGGCTACCTATAGAGCTGAGTGCGTAGACAACAAAAATGCAAAATACGTATAATCACGTATATGGCACTTACGTGATTATACGTAGGCAGTGGCAATGTGTAACCTATTCAGTAGTGAAATAGGTAATAAAAATAATGTGGGCTTTATTACTAGAAAGGCGTATCATCAACATGCTAATAATAATAATTCAAATTTGGTTCAGCATTGAACAATTACCACATATTATAAGTATGAGTAATTCTAAACCACTTTGTAAGATTATAAATGTAAAATAATAAATATAAAGGTCATGGAAAAAAATGCAATAATTAAATCTGTCTCTACTGTCACGTGAGATTTCCTAAGCTTACGTTCTAATGCTGAGGAGAAATGTACAGAAGGTTTTCTCAGTGTGTTTCTTTTAGTTGGTATATTAGGGTAATCTCTCACCCTTTTCAAGCGTTTGACAATAGATTGAAGTCGCTATTTCAAAATACAATATACGAAAGTGGAAATAGATCAGTGAGTGACAAAATTCAAATAGCTAACGGAAATACCAACGCTTTGAAATAACTTCCAGCTGTCGACCGGGTCGACCCCCAGCGTACAAAATTGCAAATATGTCAATCTTTAAAAGTAAATAAACACGTAATTTGCTTCAGTTCCGTTTCAGTAATACTCGTTCTCACGTCAGAACCTCTTCCAAGCACTTAAAGGATTTATAAGTTGCTTGAGTGGATTTGTGATTAAAGTAAACACAAACCAGTTAAACAGGCGAGAATGCATTAAAATATATATCATTGAATAGTACAAAAATATGCATAAAATGAGACTGTTATTTGCAACCATATATTTTTTATTTTTTACATATGGCATTAATGTAGAATAATTAGCATAAGATTGCATACGAAGCACTTGAGTGTTCAAAAAATGTCTTAAATATTATTCTGCTTTATCAATGATTTATTTACTTATTGGAAAATTGCGTACTGACGTCAAAATGATTAAATAAATTAAATTAAACAAAAAAACAGAATTAATCATTTTTGCAAGTAACACATATTCATAAATATAAGAAATATACTAAATAGTGCTCGTCTCAAAATGTGCAACTCTCCAGATAACACATTGCTCAAACGAATAGACCTAACACGGGTACCCTATCCTATGACTGACGCGAAGAACTAATTTTAAAGAAGATATGTCATGCGGAATATATTTATTACTTATATGTGTAAATTGTTAACAGGAAAACGAATTTTATAATGTTTAAAGAGCACTATTAACTAACCTCCTCGTTTCCATGCTAAAAAAATCCCTTCGAAACTCATGCAGTCACATTGCGTTGCCGTGTGGGTTTTCTCATATAAACGCATTTACAGAGCGAAATGACGATTTCAAAAAGTGAAATATGGTTTTATGTAGTATTAAGTAATTATTTTACGTCATATTTTGTGTGTAAAACCTGAAATACATATAAAACTATGCGAAATTAACGAACGACGCAAGAATCTAAATTTTTCATAGCAGAACAGGCTCGAGACCTCGAGACGTATCTTGGTGCTGTTTGAAACAAAATAACAGCGAGTAAAAAATTATACAATCATTCTTCCTAGTTTAATAAAGGTATTTCATTATAGTTGTGCATTTTTGTTTGATAATTAATTCTGAAATATTTCTTATGAAAAAAACATTTGAATGCTAGTATTGATTTATTTCGAAAAACCAACATTCAAATTATTTTGGTGTATGAGTTTTGCCGAAAACTTGCCTTTTCCAACGTATATTTAAAAAATAAAACCCCAACTTCATTTAATTTTACCAATATATTTTGTTTTTTCAATGTCATGCAAATTTAGAAAACGATTTTTGTACAATGCAAAGTTCAAATTC
Source organism: Himalopsyche phryganea (assembly GCA_022494535.1). Taxonomy (NCBI): domain Eukaryota; kingdom Metazoa; phylum Arthropoda; class Insecta; order Trichoptera; family Rhyacophilidae; genus Himalopsyche; species Himalopsyche phryganea. The sequence goes on along the minus strand of JAGVSL010000080.1, from coordinate 191,444 downwards.
ACACAAAGAATGAGTTAATATGGAATATTAAATTATAATTAAGAATTAAATGTTGTACATATTTCATAAACGATTGTCATTTAAGTATATAGTAAACATTAAATAATCTTTTACTATTGCGATACACCGACGCAACTACTTCTACACCATTTGGAATGTTTATGCGTGAAAACAGTGTTAAGCGCATCATTTGAATAAATACACAATTGAGCTTTGTTAACGTAACGCGTTAAACCAGATAAGACCTTAAAAAGCCCATTGTTAAAGATAACCCTTAGATTTAATTAAAATGTAGCTCTAGATAGGAATTCTAAAGTTCACATAAACGACTAAATATCCCGGCATTTAAATTTAAAAAAATTATACGAAATACTAGATATTAGAACATTGAAATGCTTTGAATTTTGGCAGGAAGTTAATATTACGTGAGATTTAATAAAGGAAATGCAGGAGTCAAAAGCTTTGAGGCGCCGTGTCATAAAATTGTGTTACTAAGTGCTCGCTCACGTGTGAATGGGTTGCTGGAATACTTGCACCACGTGTCGCATTGTTTACGTTGGCTTTTATTTCTTTACATAAACTTTCACGGAAGCAATCGCAAATGTGTGAAAAGAATCTCAACTCGTGATTGAGTGCAACGCAACTGAAATACCGAAGTGTAAAGCTAACGTTGCAATAAGCATAATCTGTTACTGTTTGTATGTTCTGACATGTTCTGATACGCTCGTTGTATATTTGCAACTCACATGATTATTGTGTGAAGTTTAATTTATTCGCATTACATTTTAGAAATATAATGTTTAATTTCAGATCATTATGAATGCTGACTTTATAACAACAGTTACTTATTTTTAATTGTTTACTCATTGAAATTCGTTTGTTGATAATGTTCTACCTTCTGCGATACTTATCCACTCTTCGCGATTCTCGGTCTTCCTATGCGCTCTACTTTACTCAATTCACTCAGCATCCTGCAGCGTTCGCCCTTTCCTTAATGTGCCTACACACTTATCCATGAATAATAAAGGAATGAAAGAAAGTCACGCTATATAAGATACTTTCAACATTGGATTTTTACATATTTTCTAAGCTGAGAGGAATATTATTTATTTTATAAAACACCAAAAAATTCATGACTACAAACAGACATCCATAAATCGATTGAAAATCTATTTATGAAACTGTCCGTACCGGCACTTGAACCTGAGACATCCGTAACCGTAAGCCAAAAACGTTACCAACTGCACCACGAGACCACCAAAAATCTCTCCCACCCATCCGATCCTTAAAAATGGGACGTAGCAATTGCGATAAACACTAACCCTATCCTTCTATCCCTTCTTTCGTCGAAAAAAGAGAGGTTGAACAACTGAGTTACAAGCAGTTTCATAGAAAGTTTCTGTTGAGATACCTCCATTACGAGGCCATTTACTTCACGTTGGGAGCGGACATGTTAATAAAAAAGCTTCTATAACACAGCCATATTTTTATAAAAAAAATAAATAATGTATCTATATACATAAAAATGAATGTTTGTTTGTTTATCCTCTACGCGTTCCTCTACCATTCATCAGATTTCGATGAAACTTTGGTGAGTTGTTGTGCGCACACCCGTGAAGGTTTCTAAATTAAAATCTAAAAACAAAATCAAATACGTGCAAACAGCGACATCTCCGAAAAACCTTCTGATTTATTCGTGTACGCACAAGACGGACAAAAAATATTGTGTATCCAAAAGCACTTTAATAAACAGAATTAAAATACAAACGCTTTCTTTCTTTGAGTGGCATTGCAACGCATGCCGGGTACCCACGAGTATTTCATAAAAATTGTGGCTCCATGTAACATATTAGTTCATAACCTATTATAAATAATGCAGTGGATGTTCTGATAAAGCTTTAACCCCGCCAGTGTCCTTCTTCCTAACGGTCAGATTCCAGTGTAGAAGAAAACCTCCAAAGAGTCCAAAGGATACTGACATAATTTGGCAGGAGTGAATTATATTAGTAGATGAATATCCATGTAGCAGTCTTTAACATTTCAGAGATCAAAAATACGTTCCGCGATATATTTATCTATTTATCGCGATACATTCCACAAGACTGGTTCTGTCATGATCATACATATCATGATTACTAAGGTTTCTATGAGAAAATATTTTCTGTTTTGTTTTAAATCATAGTCATTATTTCTAACGAGCGTCAACAACGCACAATTATTCAATTATTGTATCTACAGTAACACCGATACAATATTATGTAACGAAAACGCAAGTCATGGCAGATTCTCTATTACAAAAAGTCTTGTAATAATAATCATTGTAACGACCGTCTAATCACTCTACTGAAATACAATAAAACATTATTGTCAAAAGTTCTAAGTGCGTATATTTGGTATAATATTGTCAGTTTATCAGTTGTCTATGCTAAAACATTTTTTTTATCCATGACTCTATAGGTATCTCAAAAAAAATTTTCTCCGAGAACTGCTTGCTACTCAGATGCTCAACCTCTTTTTTTAGAATAAATTAGGGATAGAACGCTATGCCTAAGCCAGAATTACTGGTTAGATAAACGTTCTCGCTAGCCCTCTCTCCGTTTATAGTATCAGATAGGTAGAAGGGAAATTTTAGATTTTATAAACATCTATGCCTTTGAATAGAAGTGCATAAATCGATTGAAAATTCAGGTTGGAGTCCATAAGCACCCTAGCCGAATCCATCGACATTGACCACTGCAATGTGAACCCGAATATTCGAAACATTTTACAAAATCGACGAAAGATCACATCACAATTTCTCCAGATTCCAAGAACAATAATGAACACCCCAGGTAGTGGTATTTGTGTATTCACCCAGCACGGGCATTTTTAGTATCTTATCATAAACCATAATACTTGAGTTTGACGAATGAATCGGGGCTAAAAAAAACCCTTTAAACAAGTCGTAATTAATAATTGAAAACACCACAGGAGCAATTCGACCCAGTTGCAAATTTTAAATATTGTAATACAATACAACGGTATTGCATGTGTTGCATATTGTCAAAATCTGGGACTTAAGATATGTGGGAAAATTTTAGTTGTAAATTGTTATAAGAGGTAAATATCTCATCCTTAAGAAAATCAGTGATTTTTATTATAAATGAGCTCTTTTTCATACAAATTTTAATGTAATATTAAATTATTTTTTTAGTATATACAATAGTGTTATTAATTATTCAAATCGATTTTTTAAATATTTTTGTCATGCTTCAAAAACTATTCGTAGAGTTTCAGTTTTACTAGTCGATATCCGAATAGTTAATAATGATCAATAGCTCCTTACTATGGACCTGTGAAAAATTAAATACAACAAAAGTTTGTAAGAGCATCATCAAATGTACATAAATTTCTTCACTGCATTTAAATGTTAGAAGATATCATAAAACATTTTAATTGTATTTAATTTATTTTTATGTTTTAAGGAAGCAGTATTTTTTTTCAAATTTCCATTGTCATTTCCATCTAGATCTTTTACTTCACTACACTGTCAGCATTTTTAGTTATAAAAGCATTTTATTTATTCGGTGAAGTCTTGTATGTAATTCTTGTGTCTCCCACTGTTTACATTGACGTGTTAATCAGAAATAAAGACATGTAATGGCTTTTTTAACTGTTATGGTGTTAATGCGCTTGTACGCGAGTCAAACGTGGTTACAATAACTCACGCTGATGCTCACCTATTCATTAACGTAAGCAATTAAATTCTTTTGAATTTTTTTATTTATTCAAACAAAACACATAAAAACTTTCATTTCGTCGTGAGTATCAAAGAAAGAATGCTAAGAAGTATTGTAAAGGTAATAATTTTGAGTGTAATTTAAAAATAAAACTGACAAGCGCTTAAATAATCATAAAAGGATAATTATTTAAAAGTTTTTGTTTAATACAATTCTAATAACAAAAAAAAATCAATTTCCACGTAAATAGCTTACTTCAAAAAGAAAGTTGCTGTCGAAAATGAACATTTTTTCGAAGAGAGTAGAGATAGAATAATAGGGCTAAGACAGGACTAGTGGTTAACTAATCGCTCTCGCAACGGCCCGTTTTTGAGGATCGAGTGGGCGGGAGGGAGTGCTTGACATCACAAACATTCATGACTACCAACAGAAATCCAACAATCGATTAAAAGATCAATTTATGAAATTGACCGCACCGGGAATTGAGCCCTAAACATCCGTAACCGTAGCCAACGTTGCCACCAACTTTGCCACGTAGCCAACAAGGTTGGCAACCTGAAATAATTTAGTAGCTATATATCATTTTGCAGTTGGTATGGAAGAAGATGTTTCTCGTAAAAATAACAAGGGTTTTCGGATGAGAATAAACCGACATGGCCGAAAGTTACAAAAAAGTACATTACTCTGAAATACTTGAGGATACAAAAAACTCATTATGTCATACACAATGTCTGTGATGATAACCACACACCTATCAGATCTAGAAAACGCAGTTTAAAGAGAGTGATTAGCTTAAAAAAAACACTATCCGTTTCCTCACCGTATCATTCTATCTTTTCCCTCTTTGAAAGGAGATATTAAATGACTGACTTCAAACCTTTTCTGGTTAAACACATTCAATTGAAATGCTCCATTAGGTGATCGTATATGTTCACCATTGGCAGCGGACAAAGTTGATCATTCAAAATCGAAGTAAATCGTGTAAATTCGAGGTGATGAATTCCTGTCGGAAGACCGCATTCATTTATCTTAAAAACAAATTAGGCCGCATTTAAGAAAAACATATACAACTGTATATATATTATTTCGTAAATTAAGGAAAACAGCGATTTTTTTTTATTTGTTTATTTCCGTCAAAAGTCCGCACTTGAGACCTTATAAGGTCGCAGGTTCGTTACTCGTAGTCCTACATGAAAAAAAAAATACTGATTCGTCTGGCGATTTTAGCCCTATATGACTGACTGACTTACAAGCAGTTCTGGTTAAACACATTCTATTTAAGTGCCCCATTAACATTCTATACGATCTGGATAAGGTCGGAAAACAAAATATATGTTTAACGCCATATCACGTAATATATGACAATTACTTAAACATTATAAGCGGTTGCCCCCTGCTAAATCTGTCTCCCAAGCTAGAATTACTATTTGTAAAACACAATTATTATTAATAAGAATGAATCCCAGTTGTGCCCTAGCAAACATCTCATGTTTCGTAATAACCTGCCCGTTTAATTATTCAAATACATTATGTAGATATATCTTCAATGGTAAAGAAATAATTGAATACTTCCACAGGCATGCGTCCTGAAAGCGCATTGCCCTGACAAAAGCTTCCCAAAATATTACAAATCAAAAGCACCGTTGAAAAGGTATTACATAATCAAATATCTCCCTACTCAGTCATCGTGCGTGCTTAGCGATCATTTTAATTGATTTTTTGTATACAGAAGTTGTCAATAGTTTTGTTTGACAAATCGATATTGAATTTTAAGCGATCGTCTCGATTAAACATGTTTACATTTATTAAATCGTCATGGAACGTACAAAGGCAAATAAAAAATAGAAACGTGCATGTAATTTATGATTTATTATACATAAGTATATACAATAAATGTAAATATGTTGAAACATACAATAAATGTAAGGTGAAACAAACAAGTGATTGTCTCGATTATGTTTCTATTTATTGAATGTTGGTGGAATATAAATACACGCATAATTTAAAATAATGTCACATGGTGTGGCCATTTTTTTGTAAAACATAATAACAACTGTGTCACAAAGTATTTTTTATACTAAAACTGTGTCACCAACATACAAGAATTCTGCTATATGAAAATGACTGGTTTAACAAGTATTTATAAGAATGTGTCCAGTTTTTCAAGAAGCTTGTTTATTCTAAATTTAATCAAAGAAGATTGTATATTCTAGTCGTTAATTAATTTAAAAAAACATTAAATTCGTTTAAATTTTTGTTCTACGAATTAAATGAATTTGTCCGCTATTTATTTTTGATATTGACAATGATAATTATGATAAATTTATCGCTATAAGAAAAATCTTTTAATTTTAAAATTTTAGCATGACATTTACTATCATGCGTATTATTGAACGTAAAGAGACAAAGTATATTTCAATTCGTCCTGCTTGTCTCATACATCTATCCGCACCCTATCTCAAAGACCTATTGAGGGAAACAAAAAGACACTACTACTATTTGAAGGTAAACCTATAAGGTCGTAAGTGCGTCTTAGTAAAATCTGTTATGTAATTGAGAAATGGGACACTATTAGGCATTGTTTTCTCGATGATGAAGAATAAACGCAATGTAATATGCAATCGGGTATTTCTGGCAACTTTCTTTCATCACTTGCCGATCAATCTTCCAATCGTGATTTGTGAATGATGGTATCATTAAATCATCACAATCAAAAGATAAGCGGACCAACTTTATTACAATAGCTATTAACTGCAACGTCAATAATTTATTGTTCTGACCATCGAAATGAATACAACATATTTTAGGTTAAAGTAAACAAACGTCTAGTAATGGCTGGCATCCATGCATTATTATTTATCAGCGTTACAAAGTTTTCATATATAAAAATAAAACACAGCTTTTGGTACTTGTTTTGCTTTTTTATAAAATGACCATGACCGTTATCACTCGGTGAGTGGGCATCATCAACATTCGTCATTTAAAAGTTCTGGCTAGCTTTTTCAGAATTCGGCGGAATAATTACTGCAGGTTTACAGATAATGTAAAAGCCAATTAACGATGGTGAGATTTTAAAGTCGTTTTTAAATATCAATGCAATAAAGTTAATTGTTAGTAAAAGTACCAAGTATATTGTTATTATTATTGCACACTTACTTTTATTTTGATAAATATAGTTTTCCACAAAGTGTAGACCAGGGGTAACGAGCCTGCGGTCTTATAGGGTATTAAGTGTGGCCATTTGACTCACATAAACACAAACATAAATAAATAAATTTCATTGTTTTTCTTCATTTACAAAATAATATACTCACATTTATATATATATGTTTCTTAAATGCGGCCTTCCGATAGGAAAAGCTTCGTCATCTTGGTGTAGACGGTTAAATAATTAAGGTTTATATATGAAAAAATAATGATTGAATAACAATATTTTTTTTTTTTTTTTTTAACATACATACATTATACTTTGATAATAATAATAACTTCAATAAATCTTTATGCTTTAACACACGGCAGAGTTTTAAAAGGATTAATTTCTTAGAAACAACAATATAAAGGATGACATTTTCGACTTTTTATTTCATATAAATTGAATTTAAGTTGGCTTATTCTATATGGAAAATATTACAATATACCTAAGCATTTAAACGAAGCAAAATATCTTATTTCTTTTCCAAAATTTAAAAAATGAAAGTCTTCTTCACGTCTGTTGAATTCAAAAAAGGATTCAATGTAACACGCCTAGTCAAGGTACTGTACTGTCACCACACCAAGTCGAGATTTTATCATAATGGAGATTAATTAAATATGTCCATCTATTCTTCCCAGTAGTGGATCCTCGTAAGGTATGTTGACCTGGGTTGTATAATAATCATTCTATTTAATTGTATTGGGCTTAGATAAAACTGTTTAAAATTCCAAGACTTTTTTTAATTTAAAAATACAGTGACTGATTATAGTTTATTGGCAATCAGTGCTATTGCCGATGCAATCAAATAATCACATGAATTTAATAATTAAGTGAAAGATTTATAGCGTTCACTATATTTATGCATTTCCAGCAGATACTGATCTTTTTCAGTTGCAGTTTTATTGTGTAGATATAAATCACATCAATTTAAAGTCGTTTTGACACTACGTTCAGATCTATCGATTATAATTTAAATGTAACGGATGCCAAATATAAACTGTTGAAAATGGTCGGCTTATTTTAATAAAAACATGATGAATAAATAATTTGCCAGCTTGCATGGTGATGCAGCAGCTATTGATTTAAATCCAGATCATTAAATTTGCATACCTACATACATTGTATTTTTAATTGTGTATAATTAATGTTAATAGTCTCAATGCTTGGTATAAAATAAAATTTGTTACTCGTATATTATAATATGATAACAGCTAATTAGTTTCGGTCAGTGACAGTTTATTTTGAACTTAAAGTGTGCACGATTCTTTAAAGGTGGTTGATCAAACTGTAAGTTTGTTGAATAATCATAAATGTTATAAAAATACCATAAACTAAAACTTCACAAGAAAATTAGAAAATATGCCTATCATCATACTCGAAATAGCATGTAATTTTTAACGAGAGCTGGCCATTTTCATTCGATCAACTTTATTTCCAGAGATTAAGTAATTGGGTAAGGAAACAACTAATGGCTAATAATTTCTCTATGAAAGCCCCGTTTTCACGATTGGATAGGAAAGGTAGGAAGAGATAATCATTTATATTCATACTTTCGAATGAAATCTATCAATCGATTGACAAATGAACGCATAAAAGCGTCCATTCGGGTACGCATATCCCTTGACAGCGTAGCCTATTATGCTGAACAATATTGTATCCTCTTTTTCGTTATTAAAACTATTAAGGTCAGTATAATACTTTTGTCTCAGAATAAAAATTCTTTAGTTTGTTAGTTTTGTTATGTTATGTTTTCTATAACACCTCTTAACACATCGTGACAAATCACATTTTATTATAGAATAATTAATAATAATTGCCAATGCGTCAAATATTTTGCAATTTTAAATCACACGATATATACTCGATGTGAATTTTTACGTCACTCAACACCAGCTCGAGGATAATTGACACTACGTACACCAATGTCCAAGATCTCAAATTTAAATTGAACCAATCTATATTCGATATTGTCCTTGAACCCAGAACCATCCGGACATTTGGGTCTCTAACCACTATACCACAGAGATTGTTACTCTGTGTTGTCATAAATGGACCGCTACTTGTACTTTAAAAATTCTTTACTAAAATTGTCTATCGATATTGCGTCGAAGAAATAAAAATTCCTTTTTTAATCATCTGATTTATTGAGATCGCCCCCTTCTCCATGTTAACGATATGATTTAGTTAAACAGTGAAGTCGTATCTTCACCTTCCGCCTTGCAGGTGATCCTAAATAACATCTAGGAAGAACAGAGTGAGTAATGACCCGCATTATTGATACTTAACGATATCGTTAATTACTCCTACGAGGGTCTCTCGTAAGATAGATGAACGATCGTGCTCTAGTGGCCTACTATTTTGTCGGGTTAATCTGACTCGTCTTGGTTACCACATGGAATGAATATCATTCATATATTATGACAATGTTTACATATTAAATGAGGGTTTATTATGATTATGTGGATAAAAAATGCTGTTATTTTAATATTGCTATCTCACAATACTTACAATATATTTACAGCCTGACTTCTCTTATTTATTAACAGCTTATTTCTTTTTTAGAACACCTTACAATACCGTATTCAAAGATTGTATATCCTTTGAATGTGTTGATATAATATATTTGGTTTTTGTTTATATGGTTTGTAGTCATAAAATTACTATTGTATGTGTTTAAATTTGATTAATAAATTTTAAAAATATGCCATTAAAAGTAATAATAACCAAGTTGACAAATATTTTAATATCACATCTGAAATGACACAAGATCTGAAATGGAAAACTAAAAAAAATCATCTGATCGTCAGGGTGAAACGTTTTCCAATATACCACAAACAACAAGATAACTCATCGAAAACAAGTAATGTTTCAAAAGAATTGCGGGCATTATTTTCAAATGTTGATATAACAATTATTAGAAAATAATAAGAATGATGGAACATTATTAATATGATAAATAAATCTAATATAAACGTTCATTCCAGGAAGAAGGGGTGTCTTGTTGATATTATTATTTAATGACAACAAATCAAAATTCGAATAATGTAGGATAATAAAATATAAAATTTTATAATTTTGATAATAGTAGGTCGAAAGTTAAGTTCAAAAAATTAAGATGAACGTCAAACTCTGCACACATATTTCCAAATAGCTTAGCCAAAACCGAATCGATTTGTAATTTAAGAACAGCTTAAACGTACCCTCATCCTGGAGTTTTTATTTTTTTAAACGCATTGTATATTTTAAATTTTATTTTACTATTAATTAACAAATTTTAAATTAAAAAATAAATACACTATGACTTTTAAAATCAGCATACTGATTACATTAAATTTCACTGATGACTTTTGGCCTTTTACGCATATCACAAAATTGCCTTTATTAATTGAAAATATTTTGAATCCCATTAACGCATAAAGCTTCAACAAGTCGAATCTCGTAAATTCACTCACGATCATAAAGTTGCCTTTTAAGATGTTTCGTTCACGGTAATAAATCGATGGGCAGGCATTTCATTAATATTTACTATTTCAAATGAGGAGATTTATCTGATTATATATAGGAGACTTTTTATTATTTTATTATTTTTTATTATTTTGACACAGCCGGTATTCGATTACAGATTGTTTTTCGAGGATTTGGTAAACAAATTCAGCTTACAGAATAATTGATTATAGTCCATCCCAAATGTAAATATCTTTTGATAACGATTACAGATTAAAAGTATATATATAAATAAATACTATGAAACCTAAGTCAATATATTCTTCAGATACTGCCATCTAATACAAACAGTTTCAAAGTTAGGAACTATGCACATATATGTGATTAAGTATAAATTCAAAAAGACATCGCAGGAGAGCTAAATCTATGAAAAAGGGAGTGTGCACACTTAAACAAAGAGTAAAGATGAAGTGTAGAAGCTTCAATTATAAAATTAAGAAAGTGGTCATGTTTGTACGCTGATATTAAACGTATGATTATAAGGACAATTATACTTATAAGCACATCATATTTTTTCATGTATAAGTTAATATAAATGATACACCAACATTTGTCCTGATTATACCACTGAAATTTGCTTGTGCTTGGAAAAATCGAACATAGATACTGTAAAATTACCAAACATGCATTTTAACTCAACCTTTACATCATATATTTATTATGACGTCACTCACGCCCTAACGCCTTCGGGGTGAAGAGCATCAAATGTATTGTGATTATTTTGTGACACAAGGGGATATAAAGATATGACGCCAAAAAACTAAACAAAAGTTGTACTCTTTATTTTTAAAATACAAGAATAATGTTGACAAATTATTGAGAAGAATGAAATCATCACTCAAATGTATTGTGATGATGGGGAAAAGTAGGTTTTAAGAAAAACTGGGGTGTTTTTTTTTTAATTTTAAATTCTTTCATGAGAGTATGCATAATAAAGAATAATTTGTTCGTGAATTGATCATTTAATATCAATATCTTATTATAATAAATTATTTGATAATCATTTAATCGTTCTAACTATTTGCATAAGTTAATCACAAAACTATAGCTTAGAAAGTTTGTTCCTATTCTACCCTGCTCGTCAATTCGCGAGTCTTTATTGCATCATTGAAGGCAGTCATAAATCTGTCTGTGTTAATTCTCCTAGATTGTTTTCAATATAAAGAGAATTGAAAACAATGACTCTAGTGGATTGCATTGTTTGATTTTATGGACGTAACAATTCGCGCCCCCGCCCTTTTGAAGCCTTCCAAAGCAAAAGCTCCAACCGATAGCGTTATTGTATCTTTTAACCCATACGAGAGTGGAATGCCGGCGACTGATTGTCATGTAATTTAGATACACGTGTGTTGTTACTTGCTCCAACAAGATTATGTTACAATATTGTGTTATTACTGTTAAGATTAGAATGTGGTGATAGAAGGGCATGTGTTGAGTGGGGTTAAGTCGATTTTATCTAAACAACTTTACTTTGCAGGCGTGGAAGGTGACGCAGGGGAGAATACGCTTTACTTATATTGTTATTATTTTAAGTTTCGTCGGTTCTTTGAACGCAATCAAAACAAGACAATATTTATAATAACATATGTAAAGTTTCAAGCCTATTAATGACTTTGGTTTATGACCAAATATTATATATATAATAATGTGCTGTAATTATTTTGCAAAATTTAAATATTAATTAATAACGTTATAAAAAATATTAAATTGTGTGAATAAGTGTACTTTAAATGGAAATGACACAATAACCTTTATTTAAATCACAAATGGCTTATCATATAATATATTACCAGTTTATTTTTATTACCTTGGTACCGCAATAAAATAGCACAATAGGTCATTTTCCTACATGTCATTTCAATCGGCCATTCTAAGTAAGTTGAATGAATAGGATTCTGCGCTCCGCTCCATGCACACGATTTAAGGATCGGAAATAGACGAAGAAGAAGGAGAATGAATGGTGTAAGCTTACGACTAAGAGTGTTGGAAGGTTTTTATGTTAAAGTATGTGACAGAGAAATGAAAAAACAACGAAAATATTGTAATAAAATTAAAAGGTCATTTATTCAGTAATTGTCATGTCAATTAAAGTACTACTTTCAGCTAACGTAAATCTTCAAAAATAACAACACAATTTTACTGACCAAGTCTCAAAAACCGATAAATAAAACCGAACGTTTTAATAACGCTGACTTTTAAATCGATTTTTAAGTACATAAAACGTAATCTTCATAAATCAGAAACAAAAAATAAGAAAATTTCGTAATACAAATTATCTCAACCTGCTGTTGCCAATAGATAAATATCGTAGAGATGGTATTTTAAAACATGTAATAGCACCTAGCAACGCAGCATCAATAACAGTAAGTTTGAACAAATTATTTACTCAGGGAATTCAAACACACGTGAGTTATGGATTTTGAAAACACGCCAAGGGCCCACGATGGGCGTTTTAACTAAGTTTTAGACGACTTCTCTTGATGTGCCGGTGAGCTTGTTTGATCCAAACAACTGGAAATAATAATTAGGCATCATTGACTCCGTGTGTTCAATGAATGGCCTAAAGGTTATTAGTTATTAATGCTATAATGCACGGTGGTCATATACTTACTCGTAACATGCATGTACTGCGTATACATGTGATAAAAACCACGTGTGTCGACAGTGCAGCCAATATCAACTGAGATAAGTATTGATTTTTTAGCGGTAAATTAATTAACAGAGATTTTAAGTCATTACTAATTACCGCAAAAGCATCATTCATATAAATTACATGAGGTATAGCTTTTAAACAATCAATTAAAATTGGTTTCATATGCGTATTAACGTTATATAAATATTGCGACTATAACTCGTTACACCAATTTTAAACCTAGTTCTGTAACTGAGTGGTAAACGTTCTCCAGGCTTCTTCCTTTAATACAGTATTTCGTTTTGCAATTTCCCATAACATTGCAAATCATTATTGACTTAATACAGTGAAAATAATGAGTCAGCACATGCAGTGAACAAACTTAAATCCGTTCTATTTACAAGATGTTACTTCGTTTAAAACGTATTGCTGATTTTTTATTAGTGGCAACGCAATAATACTTTTGTGTAATGGATAACAAATTTTATCGACAAACTATTTAATCATTAAATTATAAAGAGAGAGTTTAAATATTTTGGCATAGCATAATAAACCACTTAATACCACATTTAATACTTCAGTTTATATAAAACACATTCCATAAAGAAGGGTAAACAACAAAGACTGAAGTAAAAAGGTCAGGTCAAATTTACTATGACTGGTCTCTATGGTTTCATTTTTCAATACACCCACACCCACATGTTACACGATCATTATTGTGCTAGTAATATAATTTTTTATGTGGCTTACAGCCCCCATAGTCATAAATTGTCATGTCTTCATTCCAGTAATAATGAAAATCATCGGAACGAAGGCTTTCAAATAAAAATAAAATAATATTAACTCGAGTTCAAGTCGGAAGGTGATACTGGGCTTAGATTTAAAACCTTTTTTGTTGAGGGATTACATGTTAAATGTTTAATATATTGCTCAGACGTAACAAGAGTACGATGAACTTTTAAAGTGAATACATACCAATCGTAATATAGTTATTTCGTGTAATATACTATGGATAAATGGTCATATCGACGGTTGATTTCAAAATCTTATTGAAAATTTCCGATAGCCAGTGCCATATTCTGCCAACTATTGCTGCAGTTTATTGAAAACTACAATATAATCAGAGTTGGAATCGTATAAATACCTTACTTACGTTTTTTTCAGACATTTTTGGAAGAGAAAGTTTTGGAGAAGATTAAAAAAATATTTAGTCAGCCTGTGGTCTAGTGGTAAGAGCGCTACTCTAAGATGCCATATAGATCTGGGTGCACGTCACGGCAGGGTTTATTTTAAATTGAGGCGTTTTCAATTTTATGCATTCTCTTCTCGAGTCGATTTCGAGTGACTTTAAAGAAATCACACCGAGTTAATATAGGGTTATTTAAAAAATCTACATATCCAGCACCTTGACTAATATTAGCTGAATTGTATGTTGGAAAATATTAATATTAATAGCTTTTATAATATTTGTCGACGAAATTTGAATACTGAAGCAATTATTTATTATTAAGTATGTTTAATTGTTAGCTAGAGTACATTATATTATAATATTATCTCAGTTTATTAATTTTATTTTTAATCTTTACTTAGATGATTAAAAGCGGAACCTGTACTGGTTTCAGCAACATTTTTGGAGCTTCCCTTTAAAAAAATCATAAAAGTATAGCTCAATAATTATCTACAAAAAAATTAGGTTTATCTTCCTTGCATCAATAATTACAAAAATGGATTTTAGATTATCAAATTCACAGTTTAAAGCATATCGAATTTTCCAATTATTTACAGTTTTTCAAAATCGTTACATATTGATGGCATATTTAATTATTGTCGCTCACCTTTTCTCAATACATTTCCACAATAATTCTAAGGATTTCATCGCCCACCAGATAAACTCGTCCTAGGTAATACAATTACTTTAAAGAATTTTAAGGATATGTAAAAATGTAATTAACTATAAGTATACTTGGACACCAAAGATCGTATCTAGTGTCAAACCTCAACGAAGTAAAAACTAAATCCTGTAAGACGAGTGATAAGAAATATTATGGAAAATGATTAAATGCGACCTTATTCTTTTACATTTTCACTCATAAGAAATTAGCTAAAAGAAAATTCAAAAAAAATGTTCATGATTAGCTGAAAAAACACATTAACAATACGCACAGGTGGGCAATGCTTCTAAAAATAATATTTTATTTCCTTTTCAGTCAGTTAATCACGGGTTTTGAAATAAAATGAGTAATCATTCCAATTCATTGTTGCACAGCTTATTGAAATCAAATTTGAATATGAGTCGGCAAGAAATCGTTTTTGTATTTTTTTGATTTGTTAAAAAACATAATTTTTCCTACCATTATATAAAGCCAAGACATCTGCAATGCAAATTTAAAAAAAATAATAATTTGATAATAATTCTCCTTGCCAATACTGCTATCTGGAACCTTTTGATTCTTACGTATATCTGTTACTGCCATTCTACAGAAACTGACAGTTAAAAAAAAAATTAAGGTGCATAATACAAAGTGTTAATTATACACTAATAAATCGTAATTAAAGGTATTTAAATTCGTAAAATACAGCGTGTAGTTTGAACTTCGTTTTAATTTAAAAAATCCTATAATATACAGATAAATATTCGAAATCTAATTGATATTATCGTCACATGAATAAAAAGCACTCATTCAATGGACAATTTTAATCCAATAACATAAATCATTTCGCAGCATCAGAATTATTTCACGTATTGAATAAAACATCTTTTAATGTGGCCCGTACGTTTTATTCCCGTCTGTTGGGAAGCGAATAATTTTAATTCCTCTGCCATACGGGTTTCAATTCAGTTCGTTCAAAATGTATTTATGAACAGTTTGCTTTACGGTTATTAAGCTGGGGGTAAATTATGCAAAGCTTTTGGCAAAGACCGAACTTTTGACTGCTTTCAATTCAACCCATTACGTAACAATTATACTTTTAAACTTTTATACTTACTATAATGCCCAATTTTTTTGTTTATATATATTATTAATTGATCTAAAACAAAATAAATAAAAGCTTAGTAACTAACTGAATAACTGAAGAACTATATTCTTTTACTTACTGTAAATTTTTAGTAGGTAACTTCCTTCGATCACTATTTTTTAAATTTTAATACTGAGCCTTTAATTAGGTAACTGATCTCATATCAACTAGTGGTTAATTATTGTTTATACAACTGACGTAAACGATATTATTATAATCACAAAGCTTTCTCTAAATAATTTACATACTAAATATTTTTCAACGTTTACCACTTTGAATTGATTAAGAACTTATTTAACTATTATTATAATGTAAATTTGTTGATTCTGTGTCTTAACTTTTACTAAAAACTCTTTCAAAAAAACCGTTAAGATTAAAATCATTCAATAAGACACGATTAGTGTATACAGATATTTTAAACACACTTCATAACCTCGTTTTTTTATCTTTTAACTGATCTATCTGTGCTTTCTTTATCTAGCCGACTATCAATTAATGATTAAAAAAATGTAAAGAATATTTATTTTTATAAAATTAAATCTATACTTACCATTTCGAGTTGTAACATTATTAGCATCCAAGAGTTAACAACTTGATGAAATTATGGATCATGCCTTTTGAAAACTTTGAAACCTTGCAATATTTTTGGTTTAAGACACTCATAAATAAGGACGATCCGGTCTGATCGGTTGTTGGCGACGCAATGTAAAATATTGAAATGATTTGTAAGAGAATAAATCAAATCTGATTTTTTCATTAATTTACAAAGTCCGTAAGCGTACTGAATTGCGAAGGCTCTCTCATGTTATCGATTTAGTTTATTCGAAACTTTTGTACGTTTAAAACTACAGTTCAATTTTTATTTGACGAGATTTATTTTTAATGTTATTTTTTGATTAATTTGAAACACATTTTCCTTTATCTTAAGCAGATTGATTTTATTTTATATTTTTTCATTATATTTAATACGTGTTTCATTACTTATCTTTAATTATAGTCTTAAAATTATATCGGCCAAGAATATTTAACAAGAAATTGAAACAATTAGATGATTGTAATTAATAAATAATAAATAATAGAAACGTTAAATATATTTTATATTCATTAAAAAATAGTCTTAACAACTTTAACTAAAACATATTTTCAACAAAGTATCAC
The DNA here is from genome assembly GCA_022494535.1 of Himalopsyche phryganea. Lineage (NCBI taxonomy): Eukaryota > Metazoa > Arthropoda > Insecta > Trichoptera > Rhyacophilidae > Himalopsyche > Himalopsyche phryganea. Next base: position 174,220 of record JAGVSL010000080.1, on the reverse strand, counting down.
TGACAGTGGCGGCCGGTGACAAGAATATTAGGGAGTGCAAGAAAATACTCATCTATTTATGCAAGAAATCCATTCTCCGATTCTTGGATTTTGAAAGCACTTCAATACCACAAACATTTAAGTCTGATATTGACGATACCAAGTGTTTCTCTACACTCAACGTCGCAAGAGCATTTAGTCTGTCTTGAGTCATGGTATTTCTCAAAAATGATTTAATCCTTTTTGATGTTTAGAAACAATGCTCACTTTCCACTGGAATCTGTAATAACTCACTTACGAACTATTTTTTTTTGTACAATTTCTACATTCAATTTCTGATTAAACACTTTATTATTAACCGTACACTAGGACGACCTGCTGCTTTAATTTCCAGCCTTTTCGAAAAATCCCGACGATTTTCTTTTAATGTATGAGACGGAATATGCACTATTCTTTACTGAAGCACGTAAATATTAGAATTACGTTATTAGAAAGTAAATACATTTGATGGTATGCGTTTCTTTGTGGACAGGTCAATATACTACAGGTCCTTTCGACGTACTTACTAAACATATGCGACAGGTCTCTGCTTGTTTGAATACTTTCGGGAACGGTCGTCATAATTCGGCGAGAGGTGCAATGCTCCTGAATAACTAAAAACTTCGTATTTAAATCGAATATGCGACACAGGCGACGTCACAAAAAACTAAAGTTTAGTACTAAATCCCTTCTACTCTGGGAGAGCTATACAGAAATTGAACCTCCTCGCCGCATGCAGCGTACACAAACAATAATTATTATTATTAGCATTTTGGTGCGGAATACGTTCGCTTAAGCATTGTTGTGAATAATCGCTTCGTGCAATATTTCCTTAAGGGGAACACGCGGGAAAATTTAAAATTAGTTTGTACAATATCGCCTATTACTTGAATAAATATGTTCATTGGAAGTGCACTGCACCCTTTGCTCCTTTATAAGAGCCGTCCCTGATCACTGACATATTTACATATTATATATATAATCATTTAAATTTTTAATACCATTTTGCAAGCTTGAGGATTGGAAGGAATGGAATCAAATCTGATTTGAACTTATTTCTGATGAATACAAATGCACCACGTTTGTAATGTAAACAGATTGAGACGTCACCATCAAAAGACGTCAATGTATTTTTCTTGCATGCGCAATACGTCGAAATGCAATTCAAATCGATTAAAAGGAATGACAAAATGTCTTTTTCTCCGAATTTACATTTTCTGCGCATTTTCATTGACGAATTGTACGATGGAATATTTTAATGAACTTATACCAGTGAATTGTTGAGAAGCAACGCAATTTACAAAAGGAGAGTATTATCTTCCAATAAATAAATCGTATTAACTTTCAACGGTATATGTCAACGGTAGATACAATTTTCCAACCATGTTCACTCCTCAAGAATGGAAGGATGCTTCGCTCCATTTTTAGTTACGGATAGGTCAGAGGAAATGCAGATATCACAGACATCCTTGCATTTAAAATCAGGTCCATAAATCGATTGAGAATTCGATCCCGTGGACAAAGCAAGTGAATAGGATGACTTTGACTACTCGTCTACTAGCCTTGTATTTTTTACTTCATCAAAAACATTCACATTTCATTTTGCGTATATAATAATACCTAATACACCAATTATTATTAAAACATTTTAAATCAATCAATTCGAGAAGAACGGAAAGTAACTTGACAAACATTCAAAACTAATACCTGGGCCTAGATCTCAATTGAATACTAAATAATCAAAAAAAAAAATGATATTAAATCTAGTCCTACATCGATTGCGAAACCTCCAATGACTTTTTTGACATTTATTATATTATACTACAGAGGCTGTCTAAAGTATTATATTATTATATGTTATAAACAGTAATAACTGTATTGTATAGGAATTTTAAATATCACCAATTCGAAGATCAAGGACATATTTACAATTATAAATTATCATTATCAAAAAGGTATCGTAAAAAAATATATATAGCTACATCAATGAAACAGTTGGACAATATGGAAATCTTACTTTTGAGATAATGGCTGTCATGTATTTCGGTAATTTCAAACATTTTGTATAACAAACAGTTTTATTAATTCCTGACACATATTTTTTGCCAAACTATAACAAAAAGAATACTTAAACTACTAAAAAATTAGGAATATATCTCCAATTGTTGTATGATTGACTCGATTAGACCGTAGGTATAGAATGGCGATGATGATGAAGACGATTGCGCAGTTCAGAGGAGATGTGTCCAGTTCGACGGGCCACGACAGAATGATCGTCTTTTTCTTTATTCTTCGCTCGTGTCCTCTTCGCTATTTGTATTCCACCTTAGCTGTAATATTGTGTTTTCCAAATATCGCATTTGATAAATCTCTTGTTTGCAGAATCTTTATTTATTTTTTCATTCAGGAATATCACGTTTCGTAACTCTACAGCGTCAAGTTGATGGTTTGACATATGTGTCATGTATCGAATCTTTTCCTTTTATAACTATTATTAATTTGCTGATAATAAAAAGTTTCATGAATACTCATTATTTGTCCATTTTGCTTCGTCTACCTTGCTAACGCGACATAATACTCGCGTACTAAGCGTCATGTATCGTGACACACACAATATGTGCACAACATGCATAGTGTTTTACGTAACTATTGTATACATAGTAAAAAAAGACGCACCTGTCTTTAAATATCTGCATATCTGTAACGCTGCACCCAACACAAATTCTATATCTCTCTGCCAGCACACGTTACTGAATATCATACCGTTGCATTCATGATGGTTTTTTTTTAAATGGATTTTATAGCTTCAAATAGTTTTCTTAGATTATTGTGCTATTGCAAAATTTAATATATTTGCATGATTTATTACTTCATTTATCTTCAGTTATTATGACGAACCTTACAAGTCATTCTTTTGACTGTCAAACATATATGCCCGGTTTGCCATTGCACGTTTCTTGAATTAACCTGTACACAGCACGTGTACAATGTAGAGTAAAAAGAGCATTTTGAGATGAATTATTACTTCCTCTTAAATGAAGAAGCAGGTCCGGCAATCTGACATACTTAAAATCAAAAGATCCTTATTCAATTGACTACATGTAAACTGATTTTTAAAGCAAATTAGTTTTTATCAACTATTTCCGCTTCCAATGTTAAGCATATCAATTCCTAATAGATCATCTCAACAGAAGATGTTTTTTTGAAGACAGGTTATTATTCAGTCGCTAAAGCTTGATGATACTCATATTTTTAGGATTTAATGGCTACATGTATTTTAATGTAAAATCATAAATCTACTGAAAACTCAATTTTTAAAAGAAATTGTCCATATTGAAATTTGAACTCTTGGCAACCGCATAAGACGAACTTCCATGCGCGTTCACCAGTCAACTACAAGGAACGGCGTTATTGCACTCTTATCGATAATTTGATTCTCTTCAAACAGTCAAATTATAAAAATGCAAATATTTATCAAACTTTTGAACCTTACTACAAATTCTTATAATGCGATAGCCACGTACATCTTGTTGATCTTCTTTTTTATTATTATTATGATTGTAAAAGCGGCAGGAATATTTATTAATTCCCAAAACCGTACCAGTTCTACCCTTGTCAGGTCCTCCATGACATTTCAATTCACTTTGATTGAACGAACAATAAAGTCATCAATCCAGTTGTTGCGGTTTATTGGCAATCAATTATTCCTCTGCATTTCAAAATGCACCGCTTTTTTATGCATTTCCTTAAGTAATGTATACTTCACATTAACCCTCTGCATGCCAGTTTTTTTATTCTGGTATATAAAGTATACATATTTTGATGTGAGATAATTTTGTAAAATTTCTATAAACACATTGTTAGATACACTTCTTCTTCTACTTCACCCAAACTTCTATAGCATATTTGAGAAAAGTCCTACAAAGTAAAATAAATAGATGATGATATTTATTCCACAATTCATTACATTTTACATTTAAAATATCTAAGTTTTCATTAACTTATATAAAAATCAATGAATGTTTGAGATACGATCATTTTAGTTGAATTAAATTATCTCCTTGTCATTTTTACCAAGCATAGATACGGATTCTCTATTGATATAATCATCATTCTGTCAGAAAGCTTAAAATTAAAAGAAACGAGGGAAAACATATTTAGGAACAATAACTTTGACTTTTTTGTTTTGTAGTCAGAATTTAATTACAGCTTATATATATATACAGAAATAGATACTAAGTCAGCCTCTATAGACTAGCGGTGAGAATTTCGCTTAGCATTCAGAAGGTTTTGGGTTTAATTCCTGAAGAAGTCAATTTATCAATTATCAATGAAGTTTTAATGTAGCATTTAGATCTTAGGAACGGGTGTTTGTAATATCAAATACATAACTGACATTCTTATGAAAATAAGTATATTTGTATCATTTCGATGATTGTGAACAATTAAATGAAAAAAAAAACATTTATCTCACTCTAAGAAGTTTAGCTTAATTATAAGTTATAAGGTTATGCCAGATGTTAACGAACTTAGCTATACTAAACTTACCTATACGCATTCTAAAAAGATGTAACTGTGTATATTTTCAGAAGGACTAATAGTGTTATATTTAACATAATACACTTTTGGAAGCAAAACAATTTGAGATAATATGGTAAGATACAATCTTGCTATAAGAAGTTTAATAAAATAATCATTTCAAACATTTTTTTGTTGCGAATATTTTCGAACAATCAACTACCATTAATATATCAATTTGTCGTATAAATTACTTAACATTTTGGGCACATTGTGTTGTAACTTATTTTATACAACTGGTTTTGAAATTATACGCGAAAGCCATTTTTTTAAGCTGGAGGAATTCACTTTTATTTTTAATTAAATTTTGAATTAACTTTCATAACTTCGATAGTAAAAAACATGAAGAATGTGGATTTCGTGTTTCTGGCAGAATGATACTAAAATTAATTCGTTGACTTTTACTACTTTGAAATAATAACTCATAAGAGGAAGACGGCGCTAATTGCCACAGATAAAATGTTTCGTTTTTTAATCTTTGACGCCAGAATTCAAGAAGATAAATCTTTAATATTTGTAACAATACATATTAACTAGTAATATGTGATACTACTGATGTGACAATATATTTTTATTAGCGAGTAAGTGATTCCTAAATATCGCATTTTTACTATTATAATATTATTATTTAAAACTATATTTTAACCTAGAATTACTTGGATTCAGCGCTTACTTAATGTTAATTCAATTTAAACTAAATATTATTTCAACTTGCCCACATGGATGGTTTGTTGCAAAGTATTTTTTTACTGAGAATAATATCAATCGCAATATTAAATTTTGATATACTAGAATAGGGAATATAAAAATACGCATTTCTTCCAGAATACTGTTCTTTGATAATATTGTTTTTATTTAAAGCGTTGTTTCTATTAAAAACTTGTCGGCGTCCGTGGCGCAGTTGGTTTCGTCGCTGGCTACGGTTACGGATGTCTCGGGTTCAATTCCCGGTGCGGACGGTTTTCATAGATTGATCATTCAATCGATTCATGGATTTCTGTTCGTAGTCTGAGTCCTCCCTTCCACCAATCCCATCCTCACGGGGCGTAACGAGAGCAATTAGCTAACCACTAGTCCTTTCATAGCCCTATCCTTCTATCCCTACTCTCTTCGAAAAAGAAAAGAGAGGTTGAGCAACTGAGTGACAAGCAGTTCTCGTAGAAAGAATTCTGTCAAGATACCTCCATTAGGAGACCATATGCTCCACATTGGGAGCGGACATGGAATTTTTTTTTTAAAGCTTAGCATATTAGTAAAGGGAACATTTATTTTCTCTGAATACGAGTGCCATATTTACATATATAAAAATGCATGCATGTTTGTTTGTTTGTTTGTTTGTCTCTTATGTGTTCCTTTGCCATTCATCCGATTTCGATGAAAATTTGATGAGGTGTTATGCACACACCCGTGAAGGTTTATGAATAAAAATCTAAATAAAAATAATCAAATAGTAAAATCAGCGACATCTTGGAAAATCTTCTGATTTATTCGTGTACGCACCAGAAGGAAAACAAAAATATTTTGTATTCATGAGTTTTCTTCCTTTCTTTGAATGGCATTGCAACGCATGCCGGGTACTCACTTGTATATTATATTTATTACCTCTTCCGTATAGCAACCAATATACAATTTTCTTTACACTGCATTGTACATTTTTAGCACTATCTTATAAATAATCTTTCACTGGTTCACTTACACTTTTTGTGAATATGTCCTTCATATCTATTGTGGACACTCCATTTAGTATAACATCATCAAGTAGCATAATAACTTTAAATCAAAATATTGATATTTCAACCCGAAAATCACCGGTGAACTTTCGTATCGTGTAGAATTACGAGCGTTTCCAGCATTTGGTATAAAAATATTCGACGATAGGTTAGCCAAGCAACCCGAAATTATATAAAATATTGCCAAATTCGCTTATCAACAAGAGATAAAAAATATTTTTTTCAACTCTAATTATCAACTACTATAAATTATTAATTAATTCATAAATGTGGAAAATATACATCAAAGAGAGAAATACCGAAGTTCATACAATAAAAAATGATTTCACGAAAAAAAAACTATGAATAGAATATTCACTCAGCATAATAAAAATAAAAATAAATACACAACATTCAAAGGGTTATGCTTATACTCTCTTTATTAATTTCAAAGTTTTCGTAACCTCAATACTGTAGTTGACCTATTATAAAAAACACAGATCTCGCATAAACCGATAGATATTTCTTTAATTGCCACCAATTCCTGTTAATTAATTGCGATTTTTTAACTTCACTTAACTGTCGGCTACTTAATTTAAAGACCATTAACATTATTTCATCCTCGCTCACCAATTAATTATAATTATAGTTGTATATAGCCATTTAACATATATTTTACTTTCATACAAATAGCCTAGTTTTTAATTGTCAGAAATTAGCTTAAAATCAACACTCTATAAATAAACCAAGAAATGGAATAGAAACATTATTTAAAAATATATGACATCACTTTGTTAAGAAATTTATTAATTAAAGACATCGACTGAGGGTGAGCGACGCGCTTAGATTAAAAAAAGATACATCAACATTTGCAAATCACTTGTTATTGGAGAACCATAAGTTCATTGCGGATGATGGGCTTAAAATTTTGCATGAACACATGAGCGATCATAAATTATTTTATCAAGAAATTTTGGAAATCAATATAGCCCAGTTAAATTCCTTACCAATTCTGAACGAACAGCTGAATCTTCCAATCTCTCTGTTGCTGTATCCTCTACGTGGATGATTTCGTAAAAAAAAATTCACAATCGGAAAATATTGATATTCTCATATTAATAATTTCATCTCATAGTCATCCAACAGAACTCACTAAATTTGGAATGATTGTATATATTTATCATTTCTTCGAATTGAATTTAAAACCCACAACGCTATTATAAGTGTGAAATCACTGGTAATTCTGATTTTGGTTACCCGCCGGTAATTTGCTACTTTGTTAATCCGTTTGTTTTCATAACAAAGATTAAGGCTATTCTCGTAATTTTCAACTCAGGTATCTATCAGTGTGGGTCCTAGACTTATAATATTTTTTTTCCTTGTCCGCTCCCAATGTTGATCATATGGTCTCCTAATGGAGATATCTTAACAGACTTTTTCTACGAGAACGGCTTGTTACTCAGTTGCTCAACCTCTCTTTTTTTTCCAAAGAGAGTAGGGATAGAAGGATAAGGTTATGAGAGAACTAGTGGTTATCTAATCGCTCTCGCTACGCCCCGTGAGGATGGGATGGATGGGAGGGAGGGAGAACTCAGACTACGAACAGAAATCCATAAATAGATTGAAAGATCAATCTATGAAAACCGTCCGCACCGGGAATCGAACCCGAGACATCCGTAACCGTAGCCAGCGACGCTACCAACTGCGCCACGGACGCCGACTATATAATATTTTATTTTAATATGTATATTATAATATTTTATGTTATAAATAATATTTTGTCGTATTTGTACCTTGTATATACGTTAATTTCTAGTCCATTCGTTTGCTCGAATGCCTGAAGATGCCGAAAGGCGAAACCCAGGTTGACAAAATACATGGAAATGTACAAAATCTCAATAATTCAAATATGTATCTTACCTTTTAAACATTTTATTTACCCATCTTCAATGTGCAGTTAAAGATATTATTTTAGAAGAGGAAAAAAACACTGTTACTGTTTTCGAATTGGGTGGACTGGACGTCGATACGTCAATTTGTCTCAGACATATGAATGCTGTTCGATGATTGATCGGCTTCTTTGGATCGGCCGGTCTCCAACGAATATGTATGACCAACGAATCATTACATCAGTGCCCAGGTACTGCCTCATAAATGAATTTCATTGTTGTAAAATCAATCGATAAAATTCTGAATATAAAATCACGCATGTTTGAATACAATGGCCTCATGATATCTATAAGAAATAGGCAGAGATAAATTATAAAAAAATGCTTCCATATCTTGAGCGTTATATATTTATTTTATAATTTTACAACTGCGTTTGATTCAGCCGTTCATTCAATATGATAGTTGGATAAACGGATCTGTAAATAATGACTTAGTGGAGAACCAATCAGGTACAATGATACCACTTGTATCATGTTTAAATTCTCTCCTTCATACAAGCCATGTCCAGCATATTCCAGAGTTACGGTTAGCAAAAAAGGTTCCCAAGTCGAAAGACCACTGATGCACTGAAAGAAGGGGGGCTACAGATTGATGCTGAGTGGGATAACAGATTTTGGTGATATCAAAAAAATGATAATATGTATGTATTACTAGTTAAATAAGAAAATAAATTATTTTAAACTCGTAATTTATTTCAAAAACATCCATGCCTACGAACAGAAACTGTCCGTAACCGTAACCAACGACGTTGACCACTGCACCACAGACCTGACATGTGAAGTCGAAAATATCCTTTGGGGCGTAGCGAGAGCGATTACCTTACCACTAGTCCTGTCCTAGCCACATCCTTCTACCCCTACTGTCTTCGAAAAAGTGAGATTGAGAAACTGAGAAGCATGCATTTAGTAGAAAAACTTCTGTTGAGATACCTGCATTAGGAGAACATATGCTCCACATTGGAAGCGGATATGTTAAAAAATAAGTATATTTCATGTCTTTTTCAATTGAGCGTGCATTTTTTCAGATATAATTAAATCTTAGTTTAATAATGAGTGTTTTGGAAACTTTTATTCTACTTGTGTAATTAGACATATTTTAACATTTTGGAATAGATCTGTCGCCAACCTTATGGTCGGCGGCTAGTGAGAAATTATTGTCGTCTGTTTCAGAGTGTGAGGTAGTCCGGCTTTTATGACGTTCGATAGCGTTCTGTCTATCACCCGTATCGGTATATGTTGTGATGCGTTCTGTTGGTGTCTTTTTCTCCAGTGTTGTCAATCGTATTTATTCCTTCCCCACAAGTGTATAGAATACATCTAGACTAGATTATTAAATTGCCAGTAGTCAGCGGTATTTGTCAACATTAGCTCAATAAGCTTGATTTACATGATGCGCATACGTATAGAGAGTGATGGCATTGCAAACATACAAATAAATATAATATATTGTAATAAATCGGTGTTCATAAATTCAGAAAAAAACATTAGCGTAAGTCGATAATTATAAACAGTACATTTAAGATACTATATGCTTGATATTCATTAAATAAATAAATATCAAATACTGATGACTGAAATTCGCCATTTTGCTGTTTGTCGTGTGTCGAAAGGTGTTGTGTTTGATATTCTAATATTGCCAGTAGCATCGTTATTGTCATGTAAAATTGACGGAAGTCATCGTTCTATTTTATTGTCTTTGCTTTTAATTAGTGTCTATGGATATCAAACAATCGCCGAGACGCAGCAGACGTCTCAGGACGCAGACTGAGGCGTTAATTAAATTAACACAGTCGCCATTCAAATGCCGCTACTATTATTGTAGCAAAAAAGTCTTCCTGGAATAGACATTCATATTTCTGGTATGATTCTTATTCATTATGAAAGCGAGTTAGTATATCCAGAAATTTTTCACCAAATGTTTTTAATAGGAATATTTTTAAAAGCTGTAAAACTCATTTTTGGGATAAAGAATTTTTATGTACTATTATTTTTATGAAACGATTTTAGCTAAATATTAAATATTTCTCTTACCTAGTTACCTGGTTAATGACTCGAATCCTCGAATGGAAATTTTTATCAAACTAGTTTTCAATCGATTTCTATCAAAAGGTATGTGATATTTTGATTAATTTTCACACGACGTATCAGATTCTGAAAATGGAAGTAGTGAGAGACATTATTAACTAGCTACTAGTAATTTTGAAACCAAAGTTCTTTACGTCCCCTTTCAGAAAAGACTTACTTACAATCGGGCTAAGGGTAACAATTTTTGCAACACTAAAAGAAGAACATAACAATTAAAAAGCAGTTTTTAGTAATTCGCTTAACACTGCGTATTTTAATAACTGGATATGTTAGAAAGAAGGAAGTTGAATGATAAAAAAAAACCAATTTTTTGGATCAAATTGCTTGTTCTTTTTACAGTTTTACATGCACGTTCTTTTCTTTCTGACATATATTATCTATGGTGAACGGACTTATCAGTATAAATCCATTGGTTGTCAATTTACGATAAGTACAAAAAACCATTCAAAATATAAGGATGATTCAGCGGGACTAACAGTGGGGCAGACAGATAATCTACAAAAATTATAATAAACTTATGCGTCTATTAGGCTAACTTATATCTAAAATAAATCTGATATAATTATAATTAATTTCTGGCCCTAATAGTATAAGTTTGCTTATTAAATAAATATTTTTATTGTCGTAGAAGTACAGGTCCAGTAATTCTTGTTTTAATCACATTTTTTTTATATATCTAAACACTGCTGATAAAGCAAGTAAAAATGATAACCTTGTGGAGAGTATAATCACTGTTGCTGAAAAAAGTACTTCAGAATATAACTTACAATAAAATTTGTCCTTTTTAACTAATACTCATACGTATGCCCATCATAAATATAATTAAAAATACCTCTCTAAAAAATGGGAATACAAACGTCTTATTCAAGATTTCCTTGTAATGTTTTCCGCATTTCGTAACTGAGGAAACTGATAATGAATACTCAAGTATCAACAACCAATAGTAAATTAATTAAAATCAATTAAAACCAATAGTAAAAATTTAATTCATTAAATCATTAGGTATTGGTATCCACTAATTTTACCCAAGAACATCTGAGCTATAAACATTATATGAAGCGAAAATAAATACTTACATCATTATCACAACATGCTGTGCGCAAAGTAAGGCATTTCCGATTTAATGGTGATACTAAATATAGTTACAAAACGTGATGAAATGAGAGATAGTTATTTATTATTGAGAAGATCAACACTACGAAGGCGTAGTCGAAGTTAACTTCGCCAGCAGATCAAGTCATAAATCAAGAGTTTATCTGTCAACAGGTGGAGGTTTTCGATCAATGAAGATTTATTGGCTTGCAATGTAACAGCTTCTTTCGAAGCGTGTATCATATCATACGCCCTTCCTTTTAATCTATTTGATAATGTTTTAATCACCTAGCTGAGAATAATTTAATGTTAATTATCTGGATAAAATGAAAAGATTATCTTGGATTTTATGAAACGTGTCACGCATCTTGTTTTTAATGGTGATTTTAACATGATCCAAAACCTTAAAACCGGTTTATTTTGCTAAAAACATTTGTAAGAATGTAATTAAAGTATTTTTGGTCCTTATGGTACTCAAAGTTGTACCTACATCACTCGATAAGGCTTGATAATCTTCGTAACATCGTTAGGATTCGTGTTTCAACTTTTTGTCTGAAATGAAGTTTGTAAAAGTAATAGAAGAACTTTTATGAGTTGAAATCACTTCACTCTCTATAGGACGCCGTATATCTTCTTCTTCTTTTACCTTACCGCTTAATATTCGTAATATAAAGCCACCAAGTGGCTTACTTAAAATTCTGTGTCTCGCCATTTCATTTTCACCTTCAAAAGTCATATCAGCGTCTTATGATTTTGCTGAGTACACCCAATGAATTATCATTACCGGCCTTCCAGGACTATCGAATCCACTTGGTTGAGATAAGAGACAGATGGGATTCGGGTTTACCTGGAGCATCCGCATCATGCTAGAAAGACAGATTCATTTCCGTCAAATAAGAGAACTACTTAGTCCGTTCTCTTAATAACTCTATGTACTCTATGAAATTCCATTATAAAAAGTGTGCCAACAAAATTTTGTAGGTCAAACGAGATATTTAATTTCGTTTAATTCGGGTAAAAGGTGGTAAATGTTCAGTTTCCGTTGATACATTATGTTTAATTTATTTTAGCGTGAAACGAAAAACGCGAAACATAATTCTGTCACCAACTTTTCGTGCTTTAATCGTGAAAAAGAACAGAAATTTATAATGTCCCATACTTCCGCGGTACGAGAATATGAAATAAATTTCTTTGTGATGAGTCATTAATGTAATGAAAGAAAAAAGGTATAAGACAGAGCATGTTCTATATTGATACAGAATAATCTGTACAGCATTCATAGCACAAACATTAAATGGGCCATATCGAAATGGGAACATTTCCGATGCCGACCTATCTTAATGCATTCATTACGGGCCAATGCTCCGCTTTTAAGTTATTTTGTGAGGTCAAGGATTAATTCAGAGGTCTAGAACTGTCGCCAATTGAACGGAACAAATATTACATAATATCTATCGCCGTCATGCGCTGCACAACAGATTGCATAAAGCTTTTTATAAAATCGCTATATTTTATCATTTGTTTTTATTCAATATTTGTGCTATTTTTAAATTAAATGGTGTTAATTCTAGACAGAAAAACATTAATTTCCTGGTATTATGTTACATGTTTTATTTTTATTGGAAAAATACGGTTTTATCTTAGGTTTTAACTTTAGTATATTTAATTTGGATTATTGAGATTTTGTACACTTCCATGTATTTTGTCACTAACGACCCGGGTTTCGCCTTTCGGCATCTTCAGGCATTCGAGCACACGGATGGACTCGAACTGAGGACTCAGTTCGAGTCCATTCGTGCGCTCGAATGCCTGAAGATGCCGAAAGGCGAAACCCGGGTCGTTAGTGACAAAATACATGGAAGTGTACAAAATCTCAATAATCCAAATTTGATATTGAAATTCCATCAAGCACCCTCAGTCGATGTCTTAAATTTAGTATATTTACTGAAATCAAATATTTTATACCTGTTTTTTTTTTTTATCGTTTCAAAATACTCATTGATGTGTTAATAGAATATGGAGTTAATTATTCCAATACTATTATTATGAATACAATGTATCAGTGCCATCCGTCAACACTCGCTCAGTACGCTCAACATACTTGATTCTCACAATCCTCGGACAGAGAGGCCGTGTGTATATTTTATTTTGCTCTACTTTAAATACAGACCGATATTTAAAAAAAAATACATGTATATCGCAATGTTACAAATTAATGTCAAATTTCGTCATTTTTCGCTAATTTATTTATCTCAAAGAAACGTTTAATAATACCAACGTTTTGGCTTTTTATCATTTTGTTTTGTGATAGCACTGATAAGTGTATCGAATTAATATGTGACGTGACTCAAATGATGACGACGTTATTTTCTATAATCATTATATTTACAAATGTAAACTTACTGCACTAATAATTCATAAAAAAATATGACATAAAATAATCATTAATTTTAATAAAAAAAGAATCATTCGATTTTTTCTTAAAATTTACTTTTTTTACCTAATGATGAAATAATATTACTTTTAATATTTAATCATCATTTCATACGGTAATTTGAAATAAAAATGTATACATATTTTTCAACTTAATCAAGATGGGAAAAAGTAGTTGAATGGTTTCAGATCCCTGGATGAAGCAATCAGTCAATATGATCGGAACACAATTTATCAATAAGTTGACTGTCATCATGTCATAACATTGACAAATGATATTCAATGTCACGTCGTGAAACTCCTTTATCATTAAACCTTACCTATCCCATAATGATTGCTTAGAATTTAAAGTGTTCCTTTATTGATACGAATCCTGGGTCAACCATGTGTGAGATAATTTGTTACAACCTGTATTTGTTTGGTCAGTATATCATAAAAAAGAATTGTTAGCAAATTGAATAAGCTCTCAATAATATATCGAAATGGGCGGTATGTATGTAAACATTATCAAAATTCACTAACCAAAAATTAAAAGAATACTAAATATAACATTAGCGGAAAAAAAACTAGACTTGTTTAAAAAATATATTAGTAACCGAGCATTGATAAAGTTGGTTATTAAATGTTGATTACTGTCCAAAAAACAGGTAAAAGGATATTAATGGTAAAATATTCATGTATTTAAATTTACTACAAACTTAAAAAAAAAAAATATTTTTTTTTATTTTTTAAAAATTGACTAAAATTAAATATTTTATGAATCATGAAGTTAACTTGTTTTCTTTGTTTTTTATATTATTACTCATATAAATTGTTTGAATTATGTTTATTCTAATAAATACAATATGAAACTAATAAATACTGTATTGTATCAGCAAGACCAAAATATTTAAAAAAAAAAAAAAACAAAGTGCAATAAATTAAAAGTTTTCCTATAAAATATTTTGTATACCAGCATACTTTAATTAAATCGAGCTTATTTGCACGAGAATTAAAAAAACGTTTAAGTGACAGTACTTATAACAATAATTTTCAAGTCCCGTTAACACACCATTTATTTATTACATCGATTATTTTTTAATTACAATTTTAAATCGGAAGTTTGTTTATTATGCCCGGTTCGATATTTATTGAAACATACTCCTTTGCCATTATGTAATTACGTTTTGAGAGTGCGGTATCCGCTTTTAGGCGATCATGAATATACGCGATTGAAATATACTAAAGAAATACATACAAGAAAAACGATGAACGGATGATTATTTAATAGTTTTCTTATACGCCAGTACTATAAAAAAATACGGTTTATGTGAAAAGAATTAATTAGAGTTGCACTGCATTGTATTGATGATATTTTATTCATAAATAATGTCGCAGTCAAATAGAAGTCATGGCAAAACTTACATATAATTTAAGAATTATAATATGTAAAGTGAAGGGCAAAAAAAAATTATTGAAAGTAGAAGACGTCCTCAATCAAATCTTTAATAGTATTGCTTAGTAGAGTCCGTATTGCAGAGGTAAACGTCGTTCGCTTCGGTTACAGATCTCACGGATTTGAATCCCAGTAAGGACAGTTTCATACAATTGATTTTTCAATCGATTTATGGATTTGTATTCGAAGGCATGAATGTTTGTGATGTCTCAAGTCCCCCCCATGTATTCAATCCTAAAAACTAAGCTAAGTTAGAGTGATAAGCTTACCATTAATCCATTCCTAGCCCTATCTTTCTATATCTACTCTCTTAGAGAGGGTGAACAACAGAGTAACAAGAAATTTTCGTAAAACATCTGTTCAGTTCATATCGCTACACATGCACATTAAAAACAACTCGATCAGTGTCTTTGGGCTAAGAATTCACAATAAATTCTGATCTAAGAAGAGTTTATAGTCTCAAATCATTCAAAATTAAATATCAAAAGAATATAATTAAAACTTTATTCTATTAATAGCTCCAAACTTTTTTATTATTGATTAATTTCATCTGATACTGAATAAATGTTTAAAAATAACCACATAAAATTAATCATAATTAAATCCAAATCAGTCATTTGAATATTTTTAAATGAAATTTTGCTCATCGTTAAAATTTTCAACGTATCCTGAATTTTTCCATCGCTCACGTAAAATCGTGAATTAGTCATGCATTTTAAATTATGAATAAAATCATAATATATTTATTGCAAAGGTTTTATATTAAAATATTTATGAAAACTATGCACAGTTTTTTTCTGTTTATTAATAGTTCTGTGAAAACCATTCTAACAATATGTGTACAAACGATATCTGTGAATGCGGATGGGCCTATAAAAAGTCCTTCAGATTCAAAAATATTATAATTTGTTCAAAATCTGATAAATTAATCAGCGTTTTGAATCAATATTGATAAATTATAAAGTAATTATCGATTTTAAATTGCCTGTATGTCCTTCAATTTTATTATTTTTATGTTCAATTAAAATAAATATGTTTACTGATAACGCATTATGATTTCATATTAGAAACATAATTAAGGTGTTAAAATTAGTAGTCACTATTTATCAAATTCCGAAATGCTTTTTAATACATTTTTTTAACCACGGCATTGGAAATTTATAAACGTAGAATGTCTCACGAAACGATGTGAATCGGAATCTACGCATTTTGTAAATAAATATTTTTTGACTTTTAACGATTAAAAAATAATATCCGTTCTCGTACCGAATACTGTCCATTCTGCCTATTGATAAATTCATTTAAAGGCAAATACACCTGTTTATTTGTGTCAAATTACAATTTATGCAAATATTGCCAAATTTTTGCGGTATAATTTCTAATAAAAATTTTATGCCTACGTGAATTTTACCACGCACGCACAATGAAAAAAACCTTTTTTTATGATGATTTCAATTCCAAAACATTTAATAAACCAGCGGCATGCGGGAAAATGCGTAAAATAATATTTTGCACCAAAATACGACATTTCCAACAATGTGAATTGCATAATATTCAACCATTTTATATTTCAAATTTGAATTATTGAGATTTTGTACATTTCCATGTATTTCGTCAGCAACGACCCGGGTTTCGCCTTTCGGCATCTTCGTTCATTCGTGTGCTCGAATGCCTGTCGAGGGTCGTTAGTGACGAAATACATGGAAATGTACAAAATCTCAACAATTCAAATTTGATATTGAAGTTCCATCAAGCACCCTCAGTCGATATCTTAAATTAAATTTTATATATTTTTAAACATCGATTACTTTTCAGATAAAAACTGTGGTAACCATTAAAATACAATAAATATCGAACTTATTCCCCATCTCTACTATATAGCACAAAATACATGTAGGAATATGTATGTTTGTATGTCTGTCGGTCACAACAACTCCTCTCAAACGGCGTACACTCGCGACGTGAAATTTTCACACGTCATTCTGTCTAAAATTGTTAGATCAACTGAGCTATTTTCAGCTTTCAACTCATAACGTTTAACTTAAAACTGAAAACGCGATATTTTTGACGTTTATTAATAAAATCAACAAACTCCGAGGAAGATTGCCTAGCAACCGCTCCATACCGAATAATCCGTGATTATCGCAACATGAGAACTGTAGTGTATGTATTATGTCAATATATATCATTTTTTAGTTAATAATGCATTTTTATTCGGCATTTTTTTGTTTATTTATTTCTTAAACGTAGTAACTCAAATACAGTGTGAAATGAGGTTGTAATTGAGTTACTTCACTAAAGTATTTTTAACATATTTTTAAAACTTTGATAGCCATACTATATTATTAAGATATAATATGATTATGTATCAAAGTGATGTAGGTATAGTAAATTATTTTTATACCTAGCAACCGATTTAAAAATCAATTTGTAAGTTTTAATTTTTAGTTTGAACTTATAAATTTTTTTTCAATATTTTATTTTTTTAATTTGGATTGATTATTAATTTTTAATATTTGAATTTTAACGTTTAATGTTTAATTTGTATTTCAAAACTACAACTCTTGGATTGCAGTAAAGTACTTATGGTGCGTTGTCATCAATATAGCGCCATGTTGCTTAGCGACTCTTGTTATAATAATGTTATAAATGTCACAAATAGACATAAAAAAACATAAAGTTATTAATTGGGAGAGGTTCATTTCACTACAGTTAAAAACAATGTATTGTAACCATCATGAGTTTTTTTTTATATGTTATGATTTATGGCTTAATTGACAATACAACATAGAAAAACTACAGAATTTTCCAAATCGTCATTATTAAGTATATAGTTTTCCTAAAATTGTATTTAAAAATATTGTGACATTCAGGAAATGTTGAAATGATTAAAAGGTTGCGGTCAACTGCATCGAGTTGCAAAAAAACACCTGTTCGTCTAAGATTACATTTGACCTGTATAATGAGAAGGCAGATACATTTCAACAAAAAATGTGAATGCGACGAAGATAATTGATTAGTCATACATTTTTCGATAGTATCGATTCGTTGTTAACTATTTTTACTGTTCACTTATTATATTCTTCTCCGGAGCATAGAGACGCACATTCTGACGGAGAATGGCACAGCATGTTATTTAAAAAGAACTGATTGTAATTCAATCACGGAGCCCGTCTTTCAGTGTAAGTAATTAAACTGATATTTACTTACCACAACTACAGTGGAACCTAGATCTATTGATATTACATTCACCGAACATTTGTCATCTCGCTCAGAAGTATGCACGACTTCTTTCATCCTCTTGTGCTCTTCTTCACAAATTGTATCTTAATTATTTTGTTTTTGTGGAACATTTGTAGTCCCGCTTTTATAAACATCACAGACACCCATTTCCTGAGATACTAAATAATAAATTTTAAATTTGAATTATTGAGATTTTGTACATTTTCATGTATTTTGTCACTAACGACCCGGGTTTCGCCTTTCGGCATCTTCAGGCATTCGAGCAACGAATGGACTCGAACTGAATGGAAGTGTACAAAATCTCAATAATCCAAATTTGATATTGAAGTTCCATCAAGCACCCTCAGTCGATGTCTTACATTAAATAAATTTTAATTTTAAAATATTAGGATTGGGGCTCAAATTACGAATTGCAAAACTGCCTTACCACTTGTTCACAGAGGTAGGTATCCTAACATAAAAATTAAAAAATAATAAATAAATTTAATTGATATTTTCTGACATTAATTTTATCTTAATTTCCGTTATCCAAAATAAACCAGTGTCAATTAATATTTATATTCAACGAATTTGAATTGTTGAGATTTTGTACATTTCAATGTATTTTGTCACTAACGATCCGGATTTCGCCTTTCGGCATCTTCAGGCATTCGAGCACACGAATGTACTCGAATTGACAATTCGAGTCGATGTCTTAAATTATATTCAACGACTTATTACTAAAAAAAATAAGTTTTGCTTATTTGTAATTAACCATAGTCAATAAATTGTATGAGAAATCAGAAAACGTCTTGGCGTAAAACCCAATAAATACAAATAAACTAACCACAGATAATTATGTATTTGCTGGAGTGCGTAAAATAACAGTCCATTCTTAACATAAATAAATAGCGTTATACGAATTAAGATAGCTATTTAAGTTTGTTGACATTGTGTATCAATTTGCCTAATTGATATCAAATCTATACGAATTTATTTACGCGAGTTTGCACTCATTTTCAAAGATTATTTCTTTGACAGATTCGTTAAATATTCACATTCTACGTATAAATAATGTCAATAGTCAATAATATAATGTAATGAATTATACTTAAGTGAAAAGCGATATCTGGTCGCTTCTTTTATCAATATTATAATAATATACATTCTTTACCAAGCCGGTGCGGACACAGCATGTGCAATCTACAACCATAAGATATTGCCGTACATGAAAGCTAGTGTTCAATCATATCGAGTTGAATATGTTAGCGAGCGTAGATAGAGTAATACATGCTTTCATGAAAAGCGGTATCGTACATTGCAGATTGCACTTGCTTTGTGGGAACCGAATTAATTTTAGAAGTTTTAATTGCTTAGAAATATATTTTTTAATTAAGATAGATACAATTTATATAAACCAATAACAATCTCAAAATAAAATAAATAATCGCTTCGACACAGCGAGCTAATTTTACACGAGGAAAAAAACAAAAAGTCGGTGAGTTTGTTAAGACTTTTATTGAGGCACTGCTATTAGTTAGCTAAAATACCAAAAATAATGCAATAATCTCACTCTTGACCAAGGCATGTTTTCACTCTAAGACGGCAATATTAATTTTTTTTCCATGAATTTGCAGTTTTGAATTGAGTATTCATCCAGAACGGTGTATGATGAAATTTGCTTTCAGGTAGAAGGAGTATTGAAATTGAATTGTCAAAGAAATTAATTTGCTGACGTCAGTTAAATTACAGGTATGTCTTAATCTGGCGACCACCCGGAACACAAAAAAATTCAGTGGACAGTTTCGCCATCATAGAAGCAGACATTATTCTACATTGCTGATTTCTAAATTTATTTTCTACTCTCTCTAGGTAAGCAAAGTTTGTGAGGATGTATTATATTAACAAATCACTTCATACCTTTTAGATAACCAATACTTCTAATGAAGACCGAAGAAAAAATCGAATTGAACGATAAATATCAATAGTGTGAAGTTTTGTTCTACAATATATCAATACAAAGCATCGTATAATAACTCTTGCTGACCCCTCAACACCCTCATTGGCCAGCCAAAGGTACAATCAAAATCAGAGCTGTGCAAAGTTATCGCCATAAAGTGTGTAATATAATTAAAAATGTCACACATGTTCGACATATTTTTTCTAATATATCTCAAAAAATGATACAATCTTCCCTCTATTAAAAAATACACCACACCCCTCCCATTCTGTGGCTAAATTATGTTTTTAAAATCATGCAGCACTGTTTTCAACAATAACATGACAAATTTAGATTATTGAGATTTTGTACACTTCCATGTATTTTGTCACTAACGACCCGGGTTTCGCCTTTCGGCATCTTGAGGCATTCAAGCACACGAATGGACTCGAACTGACAGTTGATGTCTCAAATCCCCCCCCCCCCCCCATGTATTTAATCCTAAAAATTAAGCTTAGTTAGAGTGATAAGCTTACCATTAATCCATTCCTAGCCCTATCTTTCTATATCTACTCTCTTAGAGAGGTTGAACTACAGAGTAACAAGAAATTTTCATAGAAAACATCTGTTCAGGTCATATGCTCCGCTACACATGCACATTAAAAACAACTCAATCAGTCTTCTTGGGCTAAGAATTCACAATAAATTCAGATCTAAGAAGAGTTTATAGGCTCAAATCATTCAAAATTAAATATCAAAAGAATGTAATTAAAACTTTATTCTATTAATAGCTTCAAACTTTTTTATTATTGAATAATTTCATCTGATACTGAATATCAAATTTGGATTATTGAGATTTTGTACACTTCCATGTATTTTGTCACTAACATCTTCAGGCATTCGAGCACACGAATGGACTCGAACTTCGAGTGAAGTGACAAAATACATGGAAGTGTACAAAATCTCAATAATCCAAATTTGATATTGAAATTCCATCAAGCACCCTCAGTCGATGTCTTAAATTAATAACATGACAACTTGTGACATAGTGAAACATTCAGGAAAATAAAAAAACGGAATAATAAACAATAATGAATTCAGAAGAAAGCAAAATAAATTTATAAAATAGCTAACCGTAATATTAAATTATGCAGTGTATCTAGTGATTTCATACCAAATATAAAACTCAATGGGCATATAAATATAACCCCAAATAACTTAATTTCATTACGTTCCTTCCAATTTCTGTTACGTGCTTTTGGCTTAACAATATCATCGATATTCGATGTACAGTAATAGTTACACAAAATTGTAAAGCGTCAAGTTAGCTATTTAATTAACTTATTTTGTATCTATCTTCTTAATTGAATCACAGTAGTGTAAAGTATTAATTGCTGATAATTGAATTGAAGAAAGGTCTTCTAATAGAATTTTAATCTTCCAAGGTGAGGCTGTGTCACAATTTTATCAAAATGCAGTACGAGCTACTTTTAAAATAAATAATTTAAATGTAGGACTAATGAGTTACTTTGCCATTACCTTTAAGTTATCTATCACCAGCTACTTCGGCAAGTTTATTTTATTGATAATTAAAAATAAACCATTAAAACTTTTTAAACGTGCCTCGGGCTATAGCCGGCGATAAATAGTAAATGCTGATAAATTTTATTAAAATATAAAAATTGCTTACTATTTTAAGTGCGTAATCGGATATGAAATAATTTATTTTTGTGCTGCATAAATGCAGCAAACTAGTTTTGATAATTTTATGATCAGTTGAAAGAAAATACTTCTAGGAAAAGTCGTTAAATATATCAAATTTATACTATCGTGCGATACAAGTAGGTATTTTCGGTCTTGAATTCGATTCCGTAGTCGAGTGGTTAACCCTGTTTGGTTTATGTATTTTTCGTTTGCGCGATCAAGGGTTCTAATACCTAAGCGGACAATTTTTTACGTTGATTTTTCATTCGATTAATCGAGCTATATCAGGGGCTCCCAACCTGTGGGGAATTCCTCCCAGGGAGGATTGCTGCGATTTATTTTCAATATTACATATACCTATTCATATTTGTAACTCACCTTTTGAGTATGAATCAAACTATTTTGGAAAGGGGGCGTTATATTCTAAACATCGGTGAAAGGGTGAATGGAAAAAAATGGCTTGGTAACTTACTTTTGCATTATTCTCTCTCTGAAAAAAGCGATTGAGCCACTGATTTACATCCAATTCTTGTTAAACACGGTTTGTTTTGAGTCTATTATAAGCTTCAAATTAGAGGTAGACATAAATTATTCGATATGAAGAGAAGGTAATTAATTACTAGTCGATTCTAAATCACATCATTTTTTTCTTACTATCTCTGAAGAGAGATTTTGAGTGACTGACTTAAAATCAATTATCTTTAAACAACATTTGCTGAGACACTCTGTTAGTATTCGAACATCTCCACATTAGAAGCGAATATAAACCAAATATAAGGTTTTTTTAATCTCATTATAACATATATTAATTTGATCGCAAACTCTTGGTTTATATCATGACTAACTGTGTTTTAATATTTACAAACGTGTGTTCAAATGTAGCCATTCGAAAACAAGCAATCGTCCTAAATGAAGACATGTTTATAGAGGGCGCTATAAATACGTTCAGCGAAAAGTTGCAAACCTGAAAACTTCTTGAGCACTTGTGTACTCGTATACCGATTTCTTTTTGAACAGTGAAAGCTTTTCCGTGTAAAATTGAAGCTGTAGTTCCAAGTTTAATCGCAAACCACGCTAACGAATTGACACATTCAAGTATAGCGAGTCAAGTAATCAGCTGTTTACCCTGAACGACTTAAACTACTTCACCGAAATTGAAAGGTATTTGCGGTTCACTTTGCATTTATTTTTTATTAAAAATCACGGTTCTTCGTGACTGATTTAATTAAATGATGTATCTAAATAATGAAATAATTACATCTATTATATTCTAAGTCCATCGGAAATTATGACTAATGTTACATATTTCGAGTGTCAGGATAAAATTATACACGCAATAAATTCCACATTCGTGGATAACAAACAATAACATTTGTGTGTAATTTTATTATGGGAAGACAATGTAATATGATTGGTTGCTTACAAGATGTTTCGCTATTCAACATCGTAGTTAATATGACATAACCTACAATGTTTTCAAAATGTCATTTGATTACCGCATCATAAATGCAAATCATTAAACAAAAAAAAAAGTAATATTTACGTGTCATAAAACTAAAAATATATATCTAAATACTTAAAAAATGTTATAAGAAAACATTGAATTCATATCTGATGAAACGAAAAATTCTAGTTATGGTCTAAAACAGGAGTTCCAAGCCAGTGAGGAATTTTTGAGTTCCAGGGGAGACAGGAATTACTACCGTTTTTTGAAAATTGCCAATAATAATATTATGCATATTTGCAAAGCACCCTTTGAGCTACAGTTAGATTATATATTAAAAAGAGAAATTAATTTCTGAACATTGTTAAACGGGGGAATGGAGCAAAAGAGGTTGGGAGTCCTTCCTTGGTCTACATATTTATTTTTTTACTTTGATTTCTTAGGCATCGGGTTATTACTAACTACCACCAATCACAAGAAGGTTTCTTCCCAAGATGCATGCACAATAAATTCATTTCTAAAAACAGAAAATACTTTATCCTTATCTTGCTCTATAAATTATTAATCAAATTGGTTCCTGTATTAAATAATACCCAAACAGTCTATTATAAATGTTAACAATACAAATAATTTCTTGATCTATGATTTATAAATAAATATATGCAAATATACCGTGAAGACTAAACGCATTGTGAAAGTAACTGACCATTATTTTAACGACCATTTCTTAATAAACGTGCTGGATGCTAAAATTAAATAATGAAATGAGAGTAAAACATTAAGTAAAGCTAGTACTCATTCATGGATAAGTTACCGCGTATATACGATTATAGTTTAGCCAATATTCATATCCAATAAATAAATACATTTCTTCTTTATTTAATTAATTATAAATTAATATCCGCTATTTTCGTATTTAAACAGAAAAGTTTTGGACTTCTGTATTTATCCGTGTTGTGAAGAATTGAATATTCATATATGAACAATTTCATATGTTGATTTCTCAGCCTCTATGCTATGTTCAAAATAAAGTGTCATTTTTTTTACAATGTCCGCTTCTAATGGGTAACATATGGACCCCTACTGAATGCATATACTTCGTTGACTACTACACCACTGACGGATTTTTTAAAATTATATTAAAGATACCACCATTAGGATACCATATGCTCCACATTGGGAGCGGACATGGAAAAAAATCTATAATTGAAAAGTTATATTTCAATACTTTTATTAAATTGTATGAATGAATGTAAGGGCCAGCCCTGCCATCTGTCAGTGATACTGAGCGAATCGTTGAATACCTCAATACTACAATAAAATTATTATTAGCATAATTGTGAAATGTAATGTGATCTTATGTCTAGACTCCTTAATAGCACGCCAGTAACTCGATAAGAATGCTCTGCCCGGATAAATGCATCTAAGCGCCCGATGCAGCGAATTGCATTGCAATAATTTAAATTCGTTCATTCACACGGGCTTTCGGCAATTGGCGACCTGTCAATGTACCACGGGACGCAATTGGAGCTCTTTGATGTGATCATCATCATTGTTATGCAGCCAAATTTCACGAGTCACTGTCCTGCGTATCGAGAGGTCGAGCCCTTGAACTACAGAGGCGCGTGAGCCGAATGATATTCGCAGGAAGTTCTCAAACGTTGATTATTGGTTATGTTACGACTTAAGGCACTACTGAATAATAGCTCATTACGTAATAATACGCGTGCATATTAATGCAAATTATATTAACAATGCATTTCAATCAACTGTAATTTTTGAAATTATTAAAAAAATATATTTATGAAATTAATAGAACTAGCATTTACTTTGTCAAGTGAGTGATTAACTTTCAACTAAATGATTAAATTATTTTGACTGTATTGCTTTTAAAAGTGCAAAATCATGTTAATTGATCATTAAAACATTGTTTTAACTAGGGCTGCGGAGTTGGAGTTGTAAAAAACGAGCGACTTGGAGTACTTTTTCTGTAAAGTACATTTTTGCATTTCTTCGTGTATTAATGTAATTGTTTAATTTTTGTTTATGCCTATATCATCTTCTTGTGCTGAAATATACATTTATTTGCTAGGTTTATTGGTTGTTGTTTCATTTTAAGACCAATTACACATAAATAGGAAAGGTAGGAAAAAACTTGACAAAATTAGACTTTTTTAGTCGTAATCTGAGTCGGAATTAGAGTTGGAGTCACAATCGATGTCGGATTCACGTTCTTTTAGAACAACTCCACACCCCTATCTTAAATAGTACTTTTACGTTATTTAAATCATATTTTTTTTCCAATTCGTCAAATCGAAAAGACAATTACAATTTTACCCGAAAGCTTTCCTGCATCTCTGATTCCCAAATCATATCCAACAATAAATCATTTGTAAGTGTATAAAATAAACATCCTGATTATGATTAAATATGTTGCTTGACTGATTAACAGCTCAGTCGATAAACAGACTTCATAAAAGTATAAGTCTAAATAGATTTTACATTGAAAATGTAGCGGAAATTTTACGATACGTGTAAGTATGCGACTCCCTTAACAGTTTTCATTCAACTTATGCTAAACACAGCAGAGGCGTTCATTCCATAAACAAAATCAGAAATACTCATTTCCTGGAAGCAAATATTTATTATAATATATATAAACATCCTAACCTGATACTATATGAATATGTATTGATCCGTTGGATCAGTCGCATCGATTTTAAATGTATAATCATTTGAAACTGACTTGCTATACATCGATAATTTACCCTATAATATACGTAATAGTGCTGAAATAACTATTTAAAATAACAAAATTTTATCTGCTAATCAGAATTCATTTTTCTTTTTTGAGTAAGTCGGATGCTTCAATTTCTGTCATTACCCTCATAAAATGCAGTATTATGATATATTACATTGGTCTCATCCTGCAATGTGTAATGTAATCCTTTATTAAGTACATTCACCTTTGTATTTAATGTTCTTGTTTTAATTACACTGTACATACATCGTGAAAGTTTTATTTCTCTGTATTTCTTGCTAAGTTAAGCGTTTTGGTATTTATCTGTTTAGAGTTCCTATGCATTTGATACAAGAAAAGTAGCATGCTTATTGATTATATTTTGCAACGCTATTATTTTTTATTATTATCTTCTATATTATAAGCCTTCTTGTGAAGCTTCTAATCATATCTAACTTCACTCTACTTTCTATTAATATTGCTAACCTCACTTTACCCTTTCCGATGTAAAATGTTTGCTAACTTAAAATACCTTGATTATACAGGATAAATGGAAGAATAAAATGTGTTATAAATAAGTATTGCTAAAACATACAACTTCATGCGACGCTGCTTAGTGGGAAATTTTAGCTGTCTTTACAAAAGCCGCCAAATCACGTCTTCTTTTGAAATAAATACAAAAGTAAAATTGTCCTAAACTTGTTTCGTCACTTTTTCAGAGTTGACACATCTTCAGAATTCCAACATTCTCCATCTATATAGCAACATAGCATCCTCTTTGAAACCAATTTTCACGTGGATACTGATAACAGTGTATTTACAATAATAGTCATTTATCAATCTGTTTTTGATAAAAGTACTTTAATGTTTCCGTAAAACCTGATCCATTATATGTATTACAAAGGTGGCATTAGGTGGAATCTGGTTAAATTACTCTATTGAAAGATGTGGAGAAAAACGGGAATAAAATAGTACGTATACTACGATATTAATCAAAATCAGAAATAGATCATGATTACCAAACCTTTTTAATGTTTAATGTTAGTACATTTAGTACGGCTACAGTGCTATGTTGCTATAATCTATTCTAGCCTAATTTAATTTGATCTGTAGTAAATGCTACATAATTATAGTTTGAATAATTAAGGCCAACAACAATGCATTCATTACGAAAAATTTAAAAAGCGGATGGTAGCATAAAACCGCATTTTAAAAAACCAATAATAATTTATCAAAAGATTAAATGAATCCATATATCATAGAGGATATAATATTATTCGGTGATGAAGTATATAGGTCACAGTAGTGTAATAAATGCCCCATAAATTGGCATTATCGCCCAATAAATAAGAATCAACCAAAGAGTGTTGCAATAAAGTCGACCTTTGTAAAGTAACTTTGTGAGAAGCGTTGCCGAAAAGTTTTTACTTAACGTCTTCTTTACAATTAATCTGATATTAGTATAAATCAAAACGCTCTAAGGAAATTTATTGCAATATTAACATTTGATTTGGATATTGTTCGCTCATTATCCCATGTTTGCAGAAGGAAATTGTACCAAATTTTATAGAATTATTTTTATTTATCTACTTTCAAATAAACCCAAATTTATGTAATAGCTTCTTAATCAAGCTATGAAATTATATATCAGAATATGCGGTTTTAATAAGCTACCGTTTGAAATTATAATACCGTTGTAAATATGTATAAACATCTTACAAAAATGTATTCAAGATTACTCGTCGCTTTATTTTGTAGTAAAAGTAAGAAGTCAATTGATTAAGGCAAGGGGCTTACTCTCTTGAACACGAATATTTACCAGTGTTTGAACGGACTCTGTTAAATCTTTGAATCGAACCAGTGAAGATATCGTGATGATGAAAATCAATTTCCCCGGGGAGCTATAAGAGTGTTTCAGGAATATTTTGCTTACTATGAGATGAGATCTATCCTTGATGCAGTAGAGGAGCGTCCTAGAAACCATGTCAGCGTGGTCAATTGGTTCAACAATGTGTAGAACCAACGTGCGTAACTTAAGCCTACCTTTGTCAGCCATTTGTCTATTTGCTCAATCTTACTAATATTTAAATATGCTTGGTGCTGTCATTAAAAAACTTAATTTGACTTTGATCGCCATAACGAATACAACGATAGTTCAAAACATTTGATTACTAATCCATGGAATCGAAGTAGACATAATTTATTGAAATCGTACATTTCTCACAGCAAATTTACATAACAGGAATAATATAAATTTTATTCGGATACAATAAAATTATGAAATGCATATCAACTTGCAACCAAAATGTTGTATTCTTTGAATTAGAATGTAAATCTCCTTGCTCCACAAACAACAAACAACTTAAGCTCAGTATTTTCAAAAATTACATGCAAAAATCCATACCGTTCTTTATTTATGTTTCGTGTTAAATTAAGGCTATAATATGACACGCCCTGCTATTTTTGCGAACATTTATTTGTTTCTTGGAAGGTTGGAATGATCCAGAACGGCATTCGAACAATTTTAATATCGTAATTCTTAGAATCATTTCTAAATAACGTTACCTGGCCTGACCGCGAGAGGGTCATTAAAGAGAAAGTGGCTGGTATCCGACCGACTAATTGCCTCGTTTGTCTGACAGCAGTGGTAGCTATTGACGAAAGGGAGGGGGGCCTGCAATTTTGAAGTTTTAATTTTTGAATTCTGTAGCAGTCTGTTTTCGGAGGCCTCTGCCGCATCATTATAAATTGTTTTGATTTGTTTTGAAATCAAATTGAATTTAAATTTAAAATCGTTTGTTGTGTCAATTGTATTGTACTTAAAGGTAAATTCATGTGTTAAGTAAACGTAAATGTAGACTCAATTTTATATTTTACTGGTAATTTTTGTATATTAAACCATTGCATCTTCAATAAATAAGATATTAACCGAACTGGAGCGGTATTCTGATTGAGTTCCTATACATTCTGGATGGTGATAACCAAGCATTCGCCGCTCTTCGACCGGGCATTCTCGAATAATATTTTTTTTAACATAAGACATAACCTAAGAGCGTTTATCACTTGGCTTCAGCGACCGATATTGAATAGTGATACATGACACTGCAAATTTACGAAACGTAATACTCGAGGAAAAGTTTTGTTTTGTACCAGAGCATTACTTTGCGTAAGCAACGAAGCAAAATTGATAAATGATAAGTATTCACTTCATTATTATTAACAACAAAATTGATAATAGTTATTGAAGAAAAATTTTCCATAGAAAAACAGTTATGTATTTATGAATGCAAAATAAATAAATATGTGATTGTAAAAGAAAACATTATGCAAATGTGATATTTGGAAAACACAATATGACAACAAAAGTGGAATACGATTAGAAAACAGGACACGAGTGAAGAATAAAGAAAAAGGACCATCATTCTGTCGCCACTCGCCGAACGAGAAACATTTCCCTTAAATTGCATAATCATCATCATTCGTACATACTGTTTAATCGCGTGAAGCATTCAACATAGGAAATATATTCCTAAAAATTTATATACTTTTCGTAATAAGAGTAATTAAGGTCTTATACTATCAAACTCTGCCTTATAAATATAATACTAAATATTTCTCATATATTATACAATCATTTCTCAATTAACCGACGTTAAATATCATTATAATTCATGTAGTATCTGTCTATTAAAGCTCTATTATTAATTTCGTTACCAAAATCTTTCCGACAATATGATTCTATTAACTAAAAAAACATGAATCATTATCAAGTAATAGATACTACAAGCAAATTAAGTGACTAATCTATGGACACAACCGCGAGTCATTCTTATACCACACAACACCATACTAATCAGACAACTGAGTTTATGGCTGTTGAATAAAAAAATACTAAAGCTCAATTAAAAACGACATACACATGCAATAAAGTGTTGTGTTTACAAATTGAAAAGTTTATTAGGATGTCATAGTTGACGGGAGCTTTTAATAAATTTAACTGCCGGTTTTACGCACTCCGTTAAAAGCTCAATGGTCGATCACAACTGTAGTTGCTGCAGCTAATGGACGGGCACTATTTAATTGCGGTAATATTTAAATAGGCGTCACTGAATTGCATATCATCATTTAAATACTATTCTTTGAAGCATTGAATTTATATTATTCTCACAGCAATAGGATTTATGTTGTGTGATTTAAGTGTTATCATTCATCGTTCCAAAGAATCTTAAAAAACTTCGTAACATTATCTGATGATGTCAAGAGCATTTATTACGTTTTTAGATATAAGAAACGTACAGAATGCTCTTATCTTCAAATTCAATTAAAAAAATATTTTATTTTGTTGTAATTCTACAAGTATTGTAGTCAATAACAAGAAAGCGATGAACATAATGTTAGTACACGAAAAGCAACAGTCTACATTTCACCTTTACTGTGTTAACTGCTAATTCTTGGTGAAAAGTATCATTTATAAAAATAAAATATATATTTTTACTAAATCCATAATTTTGTCAAAATACTGGCTTCGCTCATCGCTAGCAATTTCAACTGATTACAGTCTGAAGATGTTTCTTAAAGAAACAAAACCAGTGCCACCCTGAATTAAACAGCCACTATAAATTAAGTTATTATTAATATTAATTTTACATGTTATCTCTTAATCTGTTTTTAATCATAAAATTTTTAATCACCTCGCACATTCAAAGCAAAATATAATTTAACTGTAAATCTAAAGTTAAGTTGTGCTTTATAATATTTTTTAATCTCACATAAAAACACCCTTAAGCGCTTTGCAATCCACCTGCCATATCATAATTTTGCAATTCAACGCCTTGAAAATCATCCGTAGCATTTATTTTTAAAACTGTACACCCTATTTTCAAAAAGTTTGCAGTTAGAGGAGACACTTTCAGATACAACATTAAACAATCTTAATATTTTCAGATTCATCATAGTTTATTATAAAATTTTGTTGAACTAGAATAGAGCAAAGCATTTAAAGAAATTAAATATCGAAAAACAGAACTGCAACGTTGACAAATTATATGACGTCAATATCATATGAGCTTATTATTTTAATATGAAATTTCATTTAATACCTCATACTTGTACGAAATACTGTGCATGTCTGGGTTTTGATGTAATCTGATTTATATAAATAGTACAAGATAATTATTTCTCTGAAAAAAAACAAATAAATAAACGTATTTAAGTTAATTTATACCAAATAAGTATGCAAATTTATTTAAATGTATCTAGAGTTAATTTTAGTCTGGAAAAGAGCGAGTCGTTCAACTAATAATCTAACATCGGTAAATATATTTTGTATATTAATTAGTGGCCCAAATTTTAAACAACGGCAATATGTTTTCACGACAATCACGTGCTCAGCAATGGAAAAAATGTTATTATGCATTCACTTTGAACTTTGTTTGTTTTAAATCCAATGTATTTCATATGGTTTTTGACTTTGAACTATTGAGTATAACTATTTTTTTCTCGCGATAAGCATAATTATTTTTTCTAATTCTACTATGTCTGTTGCCTAGCTAATAATAAGTATGTCACGCATGAATTAATCCTACTTTAAAAACAATTGTCAGCTAAAGACTTAGTCCAAGGAAAAAGATAAAAAAACGTGATTTATGATTGCCTTTGAAAAAAATATATAATAAAAGTGTTCAATCAGGAATTTCTCGTTATGAGTTGTAATCTAAAAAAGTTTTTTTATTACTTTACCGAATAACTAAGATTCTATCGCCAGCTCTGGAATTTGGAATAAGGTTTTTATCTCTTTGGTATCTTGAAAGTTTTCAATGGCATTCGATGAGCTGGAATGGAAAATATTATCTAATAGTATATTCAATAATTTGAAGCGTTGAAAGACCAAGATGATGATTCTGATTGAATTAGTTGAACTATAATTTCGAACAACAATTATTTAAAATTGTAAATATATGTATGAAGTTTTTCATTTTACGTGCTATAATACATTTTT
This sequence comes from Himalopsyche phryganea, assembly GCA_022494535.1. Classification (NCBI taxonomy): domain Eukaryota; kingdom Metazoa; phylum Arthropoda; class Insecta; order Trichoptera; family Rhyacophilidae; genus Himalopsyche; species Himalopsyche phryganea. Next base: position 141,874 of record JAGVSL010000080.1, on the reverse strand, counting down.
TCTGTACAAAGTTGCAATTGAAACACTCTAAATCGTGAGTAAGAAATGCATGCACGTTGGATTCGTAGGATGGACATTGCGTGCGCGCAAATGAATGCAGTTTTAATGCAGTTGATGCATCCCACCGCCAATTATACTGACATCTCTAAAACACTGTGTTTAAATTCAATTTGAGCACTTTAGGAACGCAAAACGTTTGGATCTTTAACGATGTGACCACGTTTTAAACTAATAATACAATTAAAATAATCGAATATTTAAATCTTTGATGCAGTAAGAAAAAAATAACTTTTAACATAGAAACATTAGTCAGTTGAAAGTGCATGTCACGCGAGAAAGAACCAGTGGGCTATATATTATGTCGTACTATATTTGCATTGCCCGGTGGAAGGGTGGTAAGTACTTATGGAGTTTGGGCGTTGACTGTTGTACCGTGAGAGCTGTAATTTCTGAATGAACATACATTGATTCTTCCATTGAATGATGGATTCGTATCAAATGCATGGATGTTTATTTTAATTGTCTCTTATATGCCCCATTTTCGTGGAGAGAGCGAGTTTAACTATTCGTCTTTTCCTAACCCCATCTTTCTATACTTTTCCTTTCCTGACTTTTAATCATTCACGCTCTCTCTTAATGCGGATCATATTGACTTCTAATGAACATTTCACCATAAGTTTAATAATAAATTATTATAAGACATCTGCTTGTCACTTAAAAACTAAACGGATAACGGATGAGTGGATAATTATGAAAACATCAGAGGTAATCATACATTTAGATACAACTTCATAATTTGAAGACTATTGACCGCTCAGCTACAGAACCAACGAAATATTTTCATGAATAATAAAGCATATAAGATAAAATTATTTGCTAATTATAATGATGTTAAATAATTATCATATTTTGAGTAGAAATTATAAGTTTTGAATAATAAATGACTGCAACAAGCATATTTCATTTTCTGTGAAACGAATGAACTAACTAATATTTTACTTCTTAAATTCACACCCAACAGTTCAAAGTAATAATTCATTCATACACAACATTTAAATTATAATAAAATTTTGAAAATCGTTGTCCCTCCAAAATATTCTGGAAAATTTGTTTGGTCATGTTAAATAAAACAAAATGAATGCCTCGTTCTCAGTCGTGTAACTATTTTGAATAAACGTTCAAAATTGTGTGTCCCAATATATTTAAAATGTATTGTACTAACAGCGTGCAGGTGTCAATGAACATGGCTCCAAAATAAATAAGCAAAATAACATTTTTTTAATTTACGGCATTGTAAAGAGCTATTTGCGAAATCATATTTATTAACGTAGAATTATGGTCATGCATTGCAAACTATTCGATATCTGTTTTCATATTAGCTTAATTAGATATTCGGAATTCGATCGGGTACTGTGATTTGTATTTTATATTCTTATTCAGCCGTTTAGCTTTTATTTATTATTAATTAACTGAGATACCCACCCATGATCGGGATTGCGATTACGGCCCAGAAATATTAAAATTGTGGAAAAACACTACCGTAGCATCCTTTTAAAAATGATCCACACCTACATAGATATAACGCGAAACACGCAAAACGAAAAATATTTTTACTAATGAACTATCCATGGCGCTTTCAAGTATCCCGTTACATATACGGACAGATAGAACACGACAGGCCAAGATCAATCATTTGGTCAGTATCTGATTCAATTAACGGTCAGTAGAAAAATAAAAATGGTAAGTAAATATTAAAGATACGGTCAGTAAATATTAAAAGATGGTTAAGTTAGGTTAGCTAAGTAAAAAAGATAAAATAATGGATTAGGTTTAATTTAACAACTGACCATTTTCTACAAATTACTGGCCATTTATTTTATTAACAGACCTTTTTGATTAATTACTGACCCAATATATACAGGCCGTAGAATTAGTAAGAGAGTAATGTATAATTTAAGTTTTTTTTAAGCATGTCGCCTTCCAAAGCACTCTGGATCTAGACTTATAATAGAGGTATATCAACAAAAGTTTTTCTACAAGAACTCCTTGTTACTAAGTTGCTTAACATCTATTTTTCGAATAGAGTAGATATAATGATAGGGCTAGTACAGGACTAGTGGCTATCTTAACACTCTCGCTATGCCCCGTTTTTAGAGTAAGATGGATAGGAGGAAAATTTTAGATTTACCAAACATTCATGCCTTTGAACAGAAATCTATAAATCGATTGAAAAATTAATTTATGAAACTATCGTACTGGGATTCGAGCCTATGAGCACCATAACCAAAGCCAAAGACGTTGAGCACTGCACCAAGGACCCGGCATGTTACGTGTTCTGTAAATGTTAATCCAAGACAGTTTTTCAATGTATTTATTGATTTGTTTTCAAAGGCATCGAATGTATGTATTGTTTACATCCACTTCCACCTATTCGATCCTTAAAAGTGCATAGTGAGGGAGAGAGTATGATAAAACACCAGTTCTTTCTTAGCCCCATCAATCCATTCTTACCCTTTCCTAAAAGAGCTTAAGCGACGGAATACGAATCAAATTTGTAGACAACTTTTGTTGAGATACTTTTACTAGTCCATATTTTCCATATTAAAATCGAACATGGTTGACAAAAAAATGATAATCTTCCTAAGAGTCAATCAAGAAACGTCAAATAAACAGTCGTATTTTCTCATTCCGTTGTGCTAGAAAACTAAAGTTTCAGAATTACGATCTATCCAGTATATAGTATCTGTGTTCTCGAAAACCATCCTCTAATACTAGACTTACTAGACAGATTATAAAAATTAATATTCATCAGATGAAATTTCTTACACGCCAGCCGAGACCAGTTTAATTAACATTATCACTAAATGATATTAAATTACTGATAAATTACTTGATATTTTTCGAAAAACAGTATAGCTCTGTATACCATTTAAGTTTGAGCAAATTAACACAAGAAAGAGTCGTGTGTATCTAAATATATCTGACTTACACGGTCATTATCATCATTCATTTGGGCATCGCGTGTTATATCGACAATTGGCCATTATTCATTCCCAGCTCAATAAAGTATTTAACAATGCTGAAAGATCCGACCGAGTCAGGTCGGTCTTGCGATCCGAATATATCACTTCATTTTTTTACTACAACATTCCAACGATTTTCGATCATACTAAATATATCCAAGCTCCAAGATATAATTAAAACAATTAAATACCACAACTATTGTAAGAACTTAGTGTTAATCCGGGTAAAACATGATGTCAAACGAAAGGTCAGCCAATAGAGTTAATATTTAAAAAAATAAAACACAATTCGTTTGTACTACTTCCACATATTTATAAAATTGAGTGAAAAAATATATAAATACGCCTGTTATGTTTGTATTTTTATCAGTTGATAATGCTCGTGATGAGCGAAACCGGTCCTGATCATTATAAATATGTGGAAGTAGTACAAACGAATTGTGTTTTATTTTTTAAAATATAATGTCTTTCCACCAAGAATTGACAGTTAACACCTTAAGAGTAAATAGAGTTAATCCTCTCTAAGCGTAGTCAAGGATGAATTTAATATCACAACATTAGTAATGATTGCAAACGAAAATAACCGAACCCCATTTTATACAGAGGTTAAAACAATATTGAAGCTTATGAAAATATAAATAAATATAAGGGTGTTAAGTTCGAAACGCCGCGTAACCATAACCAGTGGCGGTCTGGCTCTAAAAATATTGATTGACAGGAGTCAATGGGGGGGGCATCCAAAAACAACTCCCCCCCCCGGTCATTACGTAACAAAACTTTCTTTTTTCCATCACGCTAAAAATCTAAGGTGCCTATTTTAGACTTTTAGACTAGAATCTACTGTTTATTTTTAATTTTAATAAAAAAAAAATTAGAAAAATCCAAAAATTTGTAAAAATCTACTCAGTATTACTTTTTATAAATATTTTTACAAAAACGATGCAACGTATTTTTATAACAAAATTTTGAAATCAGTTTTGAAAGCGAGGGCCTTTTGGGGAGGGGCCCCTACCCTATATACTAATTACCGTATCATAAAAAAGGTATCCGCTCTTTGGTATGCAAAAGTAGGTATTAATCATTATGTATATTGTAAGAAAACACATTTATTTATATTTATGAAATACCCAATGTGCTTTATTCCGTATATTTTTAAACTTGTAAAATGAAATAGCTAAAAAGTTGTTTGATTTTACTGAGGACCTCTAACATACAGAGGGGCCCACTTGCCATCGGGCAACCTGACTTGTATAGCCAGTCCGCCACTGACCATAACTTTATAGGAGTGAATGTTTATTAGCTAAATGCCAATCAATCAATATTATGATGTTAGTCAATTTAAAGCATAAGCCATTCCATTTGGTATCGACTGCTAAAAAAAGCATACGCAAATGATGAGTTTTCTAAAATGTTATTTTTAATTCATCAACGGATTCGAAACGCGTGAGAGAATATTTATAAATGGTTGAAAACAATGTTCACTCTGAAAAGTTTAAAATATTAACTGAAATAAACATGTTATTTCAACATACCAATATGAGAAATAAATTATAAATAACATGGAAATACACACCATTCTTCATATTCTTTCACTCATAACTTCAATTTTATAACTCACTGATTGACTATTATTGTATTTTGTGTCAATATTTTTCATAAATTCATGGCTGTAAAATATTCCTGTTTAGTCAAAAAATGCAGCTTAAATTTCGTATTTCATAAATCATGAACATTTAACATTTCAACACTTTTTATTTCAGATTTTTTGTTTTTTACGGCTTATGTGAAGGTCAAATATAATTATTATTGCAAGAGTTTTCAAATTTATGTTATTCCTATGTAAATCAATGTGTTTCTTGGACATGGGACCTACAACTTCATGCATTTAAAACACATTTTATACCAATCAGTGACGTCTTATAGACCCTCATATTAATTTTAATGATGGCTTTTAAATATTCATGATATTTTTTATCAATTAATAACCATATTTTTATTCCACTTCACTGTGACTTCTGTTCACAGTTGTCCACAGACGTGCAAAAATAATGATCATAAAAATATCATATTTTTTTAAACTTTTGTTTTATGCTAGTTTCATTTAGAAATTAATTAGAACTGAATTATGGATTGCAAAGGTTATTAACGTTTTCATAAAGCATAAATTAGTAAATAAGACTTTTTCTTCCACTACACTTCTCTCGTAATTTAAAAGTATAAATAATGTCAAATGAATGTTAATCGTATTGTTCTTTAAACAATACATTTTCGACACGGATTGATGTCTCAATTTAGAATCGAAAAACGTTTTAAGAAATCTATCGACCATGGAAATCGAATGATGGATATATATTCCATTTGATCAACAGTTGAAGTGAACCTGATGTTAATAATTTAAGTTTTACAATGAAATGTAATTTTGTTTAGATCATATTCACTTTCATAAAAATAGTTTTCACTGATAACAAATAAATTCCACAAAAAATAAAGTGAATATATCACACTTACGAAAAAATATTTTCACATAGATAAAATAGTTTTCACTTAATATAAATACTCACACTTTGAAATCGATAGTTGCACGAAATGTCACTTTTTCTTCTACCCTATATTGTCTTTGCTCTACGCATTAGAATACATTATACAAACCAAACCAGACCAACCCTAACATAACCCACTAAAACTTAACTCAATTTGTTAAAAGGATCCGTGACTAAGTGGAAACTATTAAAATCAAAGTTTGAGTGTTCTAAGTTAATACTGTCTAATCCAAAAAACAAACTATTGAAATAAAAGTTCAAGTGAATACTATCTATCAAAAAGTGCAATTATTTATAACTAATAATTTAATATAATTTAATAACCAAATGACCGTGATACCTGGAAAATATCTTTTAATTTGCGCTTAAAATCCATGAATATTTTTGAAAAATAAGTGTGAAATTGATATAGGGTAGCGGTTATAACTAATTTAGTCTTAAATTATTTATACAATGTAGTGATTAAATGATATTATGTTATATTAAAAGGAAAACTTTGAACATTAAAGGCTTCTCTGACAACTATATTTTAGAATAAACAACTTTTGAAGTTATCTTGATCAGTATCCTAACAACAGTTATCTTTTATAAGTGACATTGTTTATTTAGGAAAACTCATATTCAGATAATATCTGCATTTGTATAAGTATGAATAATAGAACTGCGAAGTAGACCATCGACTAAATAATTGTTAAGATGATTTACTATAACAAAATTTTTATATAATACAAATTCATAATGTTATTTAAACACCATTATCGATTTCACTCCGTTTTTAAGAATTTTTAACTGATACAAATTCGAATCAAATAAGAGTGCTTACTATGTATTCGACCGTATCTTCGTATAAATTCATTTGGTTCATATTAAACATTTTAAAATTACCAAAAAATAAAGTGTGTAAGTTTATTACTTTTCCAATGTGGCTTCAAGAAAGTTCCGACCCTACTTTAAAACTTAGAAAACAATATTCATCTGATCTCAAAAACTCTCATTGTAAAAAATGGTTTGATACAGCAAGTGGAATAACACAGTTATCAATTTCAAGCTGCTTACATTATATATAGATTTTTGGTCAATTGATGTAACCCTCATAATTGAAATTGTTCAGGAGAGAGTAAAAACTGTTTTTATAGAAAACATTATATTATGGTGAGTTGCGTTATGAATCTTTGAAATGCACTTTTGTAAATTCTCATGTTTGCAGATCCAGCATTATTTCAGTGGTCAGAATTTTTAAACATAAAATAGATGTTGTTTCCCTTAAAAAAGTCGTCAATTTATTTTTCTAATTTACATCATATGGCCGAGACCTGCTCTGTCGTCTTTAAATTGAAATCCAATCATTTTCGTATTTTTTGAGGGTTACATCAATTAGCCAAAACACAGTCGAATATTTGATTCGAATGTGTTTCACTCGAGTATGGTTACTAGCAAAGCCAACTCGGTCTTGATGTTTGATTGAAATGTTGAATATTTTATAAACAAATATTTTCTTTATAGTTGCTATAGATATGTAATTGCAACATGGGTTGATTCTAATATTTATTTTTTTCTTTCTGACGATAAATTCCGAGAAATCGAAAATGTGGCCGCCGCACTATTTTACTAAAATTTTCACTAACTGTAATTATTATTAATCATTACACGAATAATTTTGAAAAAACCCAATGATAGGGATTGAATAATTTTTCTCTTTTTTCTTTCCACCAGAATAATTTTATTGAATACTTCTAATGCCGTTTATATAATTGATATAATTTTTTTCCAGCTATTCTCCAACGGAGTACAGTAAACTTGGGGCAAATCAAGATCCAGGGTCTGGCCACCTGCCTATTCCTCTGCATGGATGCCTGTGGACTTCCTTACAGCTCTGTATGTACGATCACTCTAACTTATATTCTTAACTATCCTTTCAGATACCCTAATTTTATATTGTGAATACTAAATCACATCAAAATATTTTCGACAGAATAATAGAGATTATTTGAATTGTTTTTGTTGATAATGAATGGATATTTTGGATACCATTTTCAATTATTAGTGAGTACATATTTATCTCATTTTCTTATTGTGTTATCTTCACCTGGAAGTGTAATGTTCGTAAGTCTACAAATACTGAAATTTTACAAACAGAACAAGAATGTAAAAAGTAATTTGCTTTTCAAACAATTTCAAATGTAGATAAAATAAATAACAATGTCAAATATCAGTAACAGAACAAAAATAATAAGGTAAAAAAAAATGAAATATACTTTGCTTGTCAGTAGCAATTACAATATATATCATTTGTCTTGTTGTATCTGTCTATCTGTAACGCAGCACACACAGAGAGAGTGAGTGGGTGTGAGAGTTATGTTAAATTATCTTTTACAGGTGGGTAAATTGTCGGCGTCCGTGGCGCAGTTGGTTTCGTCGCTGGCTACGGTTACGGGTGTCTCGGGTTCAATTCCCGGTGCGGACGGTTTTCCATAGATTGATCTTTCAATCGATTTATGGATTTCTGTTCGTAGTCTGAGTCCTCCCTCCCACCAATCCCATCCTCACGGGGCGTAACGAGAGCGATTAGCTAACTATCCTATACTAGTCCTGTCATAGCCCTATCCTTCTATCCCTACTCTCTTCGAAAAAAAGAAAAGAGAGGTTGAGCAACTGAGTGACAAGCAGTTCTCGTAGAAAAAAATTCTGTCAAGATACCTCCATTAGGAGACCATATGCTCCACATTGGGAGCGGAGATGGAAATTTTTTTTTTACCCAAATGATGAACACACACGCACTCTTTCCGCGCATCGTTCGTATCAAGCGTATTGGGACATTGTTTTCCCTTTTAAATTACGTCTCTTCTTAGCATTGATATTGTCCATACAAATATTCTATAAATTAGTTTTCTACCTATTAAAAAACCAGTTCGTGAGTGAAATCATGATATTACTAGTTTTAAAAAATTAGTACAAAATATTGTCATTTGCCGGAGATAAATACTATCTAAACTATAAATCTAATCGGCTCTAAATAAAAATAAATTGAAAATCTGGTGTTTTTAAGTCGTTTAGATTGAAAAAAAAGTATTAGTTCATATTATGTACCACAGTCAATCTGGGTAACTTTGAGCCAGTTCTGAGGGTTTTTGTATTTTTATGGTTTACCATTGCATTTATGTGTGGTATTAGTTCTACATAGAAATTCATAAATAGATCTATTGTACTAATTAAAATAGAGATGTAATAATTAAAATTGTAATAATTGAGACGTTCGGTCCCTGGGGACCCTCGGCTTTGAAGACGGTGGCGGAAATTGGTCGAAGGATGACGGACAAGACGGGTGAGTGCCGCTCAAGTGAATACCTTAAACAGCGAATAAGCATAGAAATCCAACGAGGGAATGCTGTCGCCGTTATGGGTACGCTCGAGGTATCCAGGGGGATGGAAGAAATTTTTTTCATTCTGGGCGATTACTAAAAAAAAAAAGTACAAAAAATATTTTGAGTCAATTATGATAAATACATATTTTTTCGCTGTTATTCCATTAAACAGGGATTAAGTAATATAACCAACTAAAAATAAAATTGTAAATATTGTACCAAGCATAAAATAATAGAAGTTTACAAAAAAATGCCAACTCTCCCAGTGGTCGGCCCCCCAAATCCGCGACAAAAAAACGGTCGGCCTTTCGTTGCCCAGTGTTCGGCCATCACTATGAAACTTCATAAATATCGTGAATGAATTTAGTGAGAGTAGAAAGAACAATAAAAAACATAATGATGCAAAGAATGACAATATAAAGTATATTTTGTTAGCGATCCCCATACGACATGAATTTGTCGAAACTTTCGAAGTAAAAATGTGCTTTTTTTAATTGGGTATTGCATCATATAGGTCAGTATAGTGCAGATATACATTGGAAAGTGGCAAGACTACCTACATGAATTTTAAAAAATCTGTTTTGTCAAATGTATCCACTATTATTTAAGTTTTAAGCTCAAAAGGCCGACTACTAGTGACGGTTGACTTTAGGAACACTCGCCCTATTTTGTAAATTCTGTCGACAACAGTTGCAAAAAATCGAAAGACAATAAATATTAAGCTGAAAACTAATTTAATTCAAACCATTAAATAGGCCAACAGCGATAAGTACATATATTATAATATTGCTAATTAATTCAAGCATATTATTTGTAGGTTAGTAGAGTAGTCTTATTTCAGTCAGCTTGCTTATACTGTCTGGATATGTTGACTGACAATAAACTCAAAGTCCCATAAATCGTGATCGGAAAATAAATCTAAAATGAATAATTATCGTAAAACAATCACCGCACAATTCGAACATGGGTGGTGTGAAGTGTTTATCGTCTACTGAGAATATTTAATATCTTTTACACACTGGCTGAAATAATAAAATACAAAAGAGTACAGACGACTGTGTCTAGTCTATTGTATGATATCAATATTTTACAATAATTAGTTCCGTAGGAAAGAAATCTTCAATTCAATTAATTATTGTATAACGTTAATTATGCAATATTACACGAAAAGCTAGCTCTAAGTTACGAATCAATTAACACTGTAAATAATTATTTTCTCTGAACGGCATTTTAATCTTCTTTTGTGGGACAGAGCTTAATACCTTAATTTTAATGAATATAATCTTACGTGCTTCGATTTTCCATTTGTGAAGCTGATGCCATAATAGTGTTTTATGAAGCGTTATTCATTTTTCATATAAGTCGCCAGTTGCAAGAGCAGTCCGGCAAAACAATACATTGCTTAGAAACAAATTTACATTTAAAACGTAACTTAAATAATATTTCAAAATTAATTATTTGTTAAATTTAAATAATTTTTCCTTTGTTACTGTTTAATTTATAACATATCAATAAGGAATTCGTTGACAACTATAAAATAGTTTTTTTTAAAAAAAACTTCAATGCGTATTATAAAAATATGAGTAATGCTATAATACTATAAAAATATACGCTATATTTCATTTTAAAGGAGTGTCAATATTTTCAATTCATGTTTTACATATTTTAAGAGGAATAGATAGATAGATAGCTCGAGATAGCTTTTTGAGTATAAATATTCATCAAAGAAAGCTTTTATTTTTTGCAAGTCTCTAGGTAAAAGTTTCAGTTGAATAATTGTATATAGCATTAAAACTTTAATGTTATAAAATAGACAATGTAGACGCATTGAAACTCACTTTATTTCATCGATCGTAAAATTTTAAATAAGCGATAACACTCAGACAGCGGTTACCAATCATAACGAATTTAATATTGTTTTCTGCATTTCTCTTATAAAATATAAATAATAAACATATTTCACAATTTTACTTGAAAAACGAGGCTCGATTTGCTCAGCTAGTAGATGAGCATGTTAAAACATTTATTTTTTTTAGTTCAAGATAATTTTTTAAATGTAATAAAAAAACGCCTTCATATCATCACACAAAAACAAACTATCATAATATATCGACTACCGCATAGAATGACACAATCACTCTAAACTTTCAATGTCAGGATACCAAACTTTCACTTTCATTGTCAGGATACAAAAGAAAACCATTCATAAAAATGTGAAGCAAAAACCGTTTAATGTACGCAAATTAAATTTACATCTTTAAATAGGGAATCACATAAGCATATGCTAAACTTTCTCGTGAAATTAATTTCGGAAATAATAATGTAAATGTATATCCTTGTCACATTTGACTACTAAAGTGTAAGGTTTAGATTTGTTGTGATTTTCTATAAACACACTATTTTCACTAGCGTATTACTCCATTATTTATCCGATATATTGATAGTGTTTTGGCAAATTAGTGTAACCTTGAAAATTGAAATTGTTTAGGAAAGAGTAAAAACTCTTTTTATCGAAAACATCATATAGTGAGTTGCGTTATTAAACTTTGAAATCCACACCTGTAAATACTCATGTTTGCAGATTCGGGATTATACGTAGGGAGTGGCTTAAATCAAGTGGTAAAATCAGAATTTTTAAAACTAAAACCAATGTCAAATGATGTTTCCCTTCCAAAAAGTGATCAATTTATTTTTCTAATTTACATCATTTGGCCGAGACCTGCTCTGTCTTCTTTAAAATGTAATCCAATCATTAATTCGTTTTCGTATTTATTGAGAGTTACATCAATTGGCCAAAGCACAATCGATATGCTATAAAACGATGAATTGCATAATAAGTTAGTGATTCTGAAATATCGTAGAACATGACGTATCCGCGTATATCAATGTGTGATATTTTTAATCACAACACCTGGCATTCACATCTAATATTAACCTGTGGCTTTGTGAACTCTTCTTCAATACTCAATTCATAAAATTTGATTAATAATCAATAAATACAAGTGTAATATTCTCGTATATCCAATATATTACATGATATGCCTAACCAATCTTATGTGCGTGATTTATGTATAGATAATGTTGTTTAACTGTTTTATTCAAAGAATTTCAATTAACGATATTGCTCATTTTTTCATAAATCATTGCTTGAATTTCACAATGTTTACACATGTCTTCAAGAGAAAATAAAACTCAGCAATAAATTACTGCATCTCTCTTTGGAAATCGTTTTTATGTCATGTAATTAAGATTTGATTGTTTATTTACATTAAGTTCAATCCAGGCCAAGTTGTATCCAGGCTAATTTTTCTCCAGTCTCCATTCATTTACTATATATAACTCTTGTCACTGATATTCATAAGTTGTCCAGTGACAATCTTCATGAAAGAATATGCTATTCAAAAAATTATCGCTATTTCATGTATAGTGCAATCGAAACTAATTGATTAATTATTCACAGAAATACGGTACATTTCAGCTTGTTATATTACTGTGATTGAAACAAACATTATTCTAATACACGAACGTGTACATATAAAACTCTTGACTCTCGTAAGAGTTTAAGGGAAATCTTTTGCACAATATATATAACAGTTAATAAATACATTACGTCCTCATTCCGGCAAACATAAATAAACCAAAATATTTCCTTTATCAACGTCTATCCTATGGAAAAACACATACATTTATTGTGTTGGAAAATTTCTTTAAAAAAACTTTAAAAATTATCTATGATTTTTACTGTATTGGAACTATACAATGTTTAATTTTATGTGATTGAGCACATAAATATTCAACATAAAAACAAGTTTAAGACATCGATTGAGGGTGCATGATGGAATTCCAATATCAAATTTGGATTATTGAGATTTTGTACACTTCCATGTATTTTGTCACTAACGTTCCGGGTTTCGCCTTTCGGCATCTTCAGGCATCTGAATGAGCAGCTGAACCTTCCTAATTCTCCGTTATTATATCCTATACGTTGAAACACCTAACAGATGTCACTAAACGTGGAATGATTGTATATATTTACCCTTTCGTCGAATTGCATCCCGTCAAAACCCACAATACTATTACAATTGTAAAATCACTGGTAATTCTAAATGTAGTTGGAAAGCGGCAATTCGCCACTCTGTTAATGTGGTGTTTACAAAATAAGGATTAAGGCGATTCTCGAAATGTTAACTCAGGTATCAGTGTGGCTCTCAGACGTATAATATCTTACCTTATTTGTATCTTCTATATAAACGTTAGACACTGTTTACTGTCTGTCAGTTCGAGTCCATTCGTGTGCTCGAATGCCTGAAGATGCCGAAAGGCGAAACCCGGGTCGTTAGTGACAAAATACATGGAAGTGTACAAAATCTCAATAATCCAAATTTGATAAAAACAAGTATTTTAGACATTAAGTTATTTAGTTAAACGGGAGCTTGTGTTTTATTCGATGATAATTTTACAAGTAACGCAAAATACTAGTTGAAACTGTATAGACTTTGGACATGCAAACATTGTTTTGCCATAGCGACGAATATACAATATTGTGATAGGTACATGTAAATATACTTTAAAAAATATCCGCGCATCGAGACAATGGCAATTTAATAAAAATCGATCGAATTATCAAGGAATTGTGCATTAATTTTTAACTTTAACGTAATTCAATACAGGGAAACAGCCCGCATTTAGTTAAAGTATCGCTTCGCTCTGCATGACATGTGACCTAATGAAGGGAAGTGTTAACTACTAATTGGGTTAGGAGGGCTCTTGAAAAATATGTGACACGTATGTCACCAATTTCTCATCTCCCTTTGTAGGCGTGAAAGATATTTTGTAGATGCTCCTTCCTGATACATCCGACCTTCCAGAGAGCTTCCAGTCAATCAACGATCTTATTATAAAGGAGCCTTTTTATTGCAAATTGCACATATATATATTAAGTAGGAATACTATAGTAAACTTACAAAAAAAAAGATAATACTTAACTATTTGTGCTACCAAGAAAAAAACACATGGAATCCTACTGAATCTTTACATTAGAACGTGTTTAATTAAACTGTCCTTTTCAAATAAACTAGTAATAATTCAACCTGTTTTCAGGCACAACGCATAAATCAATTTAAAAAAACGTTCATTTGGGGAGTCGAACCCATGGGTACACACTCTAATAGGGCGGAAGCCCTGGAGCGTTACCACAACGACAACCGACAAATATATATAAAACAATTCAAAATTCAGAAGCACTTCTAAATTACCTCCGTATCACCGTTCACTTCAAATAAATATCAAATACAATAAACTAAATCAAAAAGAAACATCATCCGCCCCTACGTTTTATATGCAAGCTATTTGTTTTTAAGGGTTGTCCCCGCAGCTTACCTACCTGTGTGAGATGCATCCCTTCTCAATAATGGGCATTCGTTTCTTATCTATCAACATATTACTTTATTTATTAGGGGTATAATTTGTCTGTGAAACAAATAACAAAAAACCCCTACACAAAAGAATACCGTGGAATCAGCACCGAAAAGAAAATAAAGACATAAAATTGTGTAGTTACCTTATGAAGAATATCTTTTTTTAACTATACAGGGACTTCATATAAATTCTGAGTTAGGATAATTTATAAATGTATATTGAAACGTTTGAAGCGTGTATAACGATCTTGTTATTGAAATAAATATATTTTTTATGACTTTATCTCGTTGGACAGAATTTATTTTGTATGTCTACAATTCCTTTCTGATTTATCGAATAAATATTTTGACTTTCAACTAAACTCTTAATAGCATTCAATCTTCAAAAGTAAATTTTGACTTAATTGATATTTTAGTGCAGTTTAGCTATTTTAACCTATTAATCATTATTGTGAAATGATATTATTATTTAAAACTCACATTGCAAATTATGCTGTTCATCTTTTTGAAGAATTAAATCTTTGCCAACAGTCTATTTTAAACATTGATTAAATAATAATAAACGCTAGGGCAATAAATTTACTATATAAAGTAGGTTATTAGGTTTTAGTTGCACATGTGGAACAAGTCACGTTTGTATAGTTTGTCAAAATTATTCTTGAGCAAAATTTATTATTTAATTATATGCACCAAATATTCCATCGCTGTTGATCTGTCAAATCATATAAAAACATGATTTAAACCAAAGAAAAAATCTGTGCATTGTTTATTGTATTAAACTCATTTTTCAATACTAGATGTAATAATAGAGTTCTGCTTAATAAATGCCGTTTTCATCAATTTATTTATTCTTATTTTTATGATGTATTTTTGAATAAGTTATAATGAGCTACTTCAGCTGTTCGCCTTTCAATTATTAAAAGTTAGATCACTGAAATTAAAGACATATTAATTCTCATATGAAATGACTTAACTATTATAATTCGTCGCTTTTCTGGAAGAAAACGGTAAATCAAAAAAATTACATATTGAATTAGTTATACCAAAATGTTCCTTGGTTTAAACACTATCGTGTGAAAGAATATACTTGTTTTTGTAAATTATACTTCTACTTAAAAACATTTTTTTAGAAACAAACAAAACGAAAAAGTAAAGCATTTTGAACATTTGATAAACTTCAAAGTTCAATTCCCTAAAACTAGTATTTTTAGGTTCGTGTCTTCTTCCAGAACAACGACGATATAGTAATATAATCATTCTTATTTTATAATTCATAACAGAAAATATCTTTCTTTATTTTATTTTACAATTAAATTAAAAACAACCTCAATTTAAAGAACAATGGGTTTTATATTGTAAAAAATAATGTGCTGTAGATATTCTTCGTAAAAAGTGTCATTAAATCAACCCTTTAATTTCTATACAATACAGATTTCTCGGTAAGTTTTCGGTGAAGCATTCACATTTTTTTTTTCAATTCTTTTGTGTCGCAGACATGTTCCTTATCTTAATAGGAAGTCCCTATTTTATTCGGATAACGAACCAGAGATTTATTTATTTTTATAGTGGGCAATGACTTACGCGACTAAATGTGACTACAAATAAAATGCAATTCGGCGGGAACTGTATTTATTTTATACATCCTAGAAAAATGAAATACACTACAGAGTAACTAGTAAATTTCAACAGTGTTGTACAATATTATTTAAGTTATTTATATAAAAATGATATCACAATATTTTTCCAACACATCAATGTAGATATAATAATAAAAATAGTAATATATTGTGTCACACTTCGTTATACTGACAATCGGTAAAATAATAATCTGTTATTTTTTATGAATCAATCCAATTTTTACAATCGATTAATTTGTAACATTAATTTGTAATAAAACATGAGTGACGTGCGCACTATTTTCCTAAACAAAATACTAAACCCGTAAATGACAAATGATATTTATGGCTTTATTAAATATCCAGAACCAAATATCTTTGAAAAAAAAAATTCTATGGTTTCGTTGTTTTGATTGATTATCTATATCATGACACACTTCTATATTCTAGGGGCTAGCCACTAGTTGATGAAATTATTGATGGCTGTCAACTGATACCGCTTGTTTTAAATAGTGTGACATGAAAATACAATATATTTTGAAAACGGATATTTTATACATATAATAAAATAAAATGCACAATTTAGTACAGCGGTCGAACAGAAATAGCTTCGCGGGCGACTGGTAGAACGCGGTCGACACACTGGCAACCCAAGATCGATAGAATAAAAGAATTAATAGTAGGTAGCCATATATTGTATTGCAACATATAATCTCCTCAACTAAATATTTTAATGTACATATTTTAAACTATCCTTTCATGTTCGCAAGAGTAAAATGTAATAAACAGTAATAATTAGATAGGGCTAGAAAGAATAGCTTACAAAACCACATTTATATTTTCATAGTAAGAATTAAATTAATATTCATAGTAATTTTCTTCCATATAAGATTCCATATAAGATTCATATTTCATACGAAATTGATACTTCAATCCGATGTTAGCACTGTTAATGTGTTAACTATCAATTCTTGGTGGAAAGGCATTATATTGTTATTGTCAACTGATGCTCGTGACGAGCGAAACCGGTCCTGATCATTATAAACATGTGGGAGTAGCACAAACGAATTGTGTTTTATTCTTTTAAATCCAATATTAACATTTAAATTTCCTTACTTTCTCACTATATACACTGAAATATATGTGTTTCTTTGTGTACAGATACTCAATCGTGACGAAAATATTAATTAAACTCTTTATATAATTATGCTGACGAATATTAAAATATGTTAATAAGATTTTTCTCATCAAAATGTTCTTCAAACATACTAGTGTTTACTTTGGCTTTAAGTATGTTTCAAATAATTAATTTATATCGAAATGTTTTTTTCTGAATACCTTGTACATGACATACAGATTCTTCTGATGCTTTGGATATCAATAAAACGTTATATAGGGCATCTTTCGTTTTCTAAGTAAATTGGTAATGGCACGTCATCTGAGTTCTTTATTATAAGTAGGCTATTTTTGAAGCGCATGGGGTATTTTATGTTTTATTTTTGCTGAGTAAAAGCTTGCTTTCTGAAATATATACAGATTTTTCATTGCACTTTATAACATCTAGATTCAAGAACATAATTCATACGATAATAGCGACCTCATTCAATCGTATAAGATATATAAACGAGTATAATATTATGCTCAATATGTTTAAAACATTCATAATAATTATTGTATTTTTTTTTATTAAACTCACTTAAAAAGTATTTATTTAAATAATTTTTATTGATAATTTAACCAATATCCGTTTACTCTAAAATAATTTCATTTATGAATTTGAATCTAGAACCGTTTTTTTGGCGACAATTGTGATTGCTTCATTTTTAAGAAAAAGTAATTGTACAAATAACTGGTAAGGTAGGCTTTTTGTTAACTTATCTTTAGACGCATCGAATATGTATTCAAAAATCATATTCTAATGTTCAATGTACATGCCTCGGTTCGCAGCAGGAAGTACAGAATGATAATCAGTACACACTGCACCATTAATTTTGAAGTGTTCTCGTTTTTTTTCCTAATAACAAAACAATGTCATCGTGTAAATAGTTCATCTTCACTATGTATAAAATACGAATTCATTTGTTATATATAATCTTGATGAAAATAATAAAATAATTTATCAAAATTCGTTCGCCAGTAGTAGGGATTACAATACCGGACGAATTTATCAATACCGGTATTACAAAAATTGATAAAATTATATAAAAAAATAATTTAGGCCAATTCGAATCGGACGTCAAATTGGACGAATCGATGTATATCGGTATTTCGTTAATCCATATTCAAACCTGTATGAAAAAACATTTCTATATCAAAGCATGAAAGGCTGATAAAGGCATTAATTAAAATAGATATATATATATATATACAGTGGCGGCTCGTCTTTAGGGGCCACAGGGGCCGGGCCTCACCAATAATTTAAACGAAGTATTCGAAACGATTACGACTAAAAACTTTAAATTCAATATACAAATAATAATTATATGTATGCAAGTTTTTAAATTAATAGTTATCAATTAATTAGTTATTATTTATGTAAAGGCAATAATTTAACGTGAGAACATTAGTGACATACTTTTTGAGTTAATGACTAAATAAATAAGTTATCCCAAAATATAGAGATTGCGATAGGGACCTTCCGCATACGATTTCATAACTTTATTCCAGTCATCCTGGCCCCACCTGTTTTTATTATCACCACCCGCCACTATGAATATTATATATGACATTAAAAACGCTGGATTACAAATACTGGAATCTTTCAATCTTGATTGGATCTTCACGCAAGTAGTCAGGATTCGGAAGAGACCATGACATATTCACTGCTAATCGGATGAACACTCTTCGCTTGAATCTTAACATTGACCAATTTTCAAAACCGGTATTTTGATATTGGAAAAACAGTTAATATATCGACATCCTGGTTGCAATACTACCGGTATTGAAATCCCTAGACAGTACGCAACAAATAAAAATAATATGTCTAAAATTTGTATCGACTGCACAATAACTTGAAGTATAATAATACACAACGCATAAAATAGTGATTGAAAAATGTAGTTTCGGCTTATCAACGCGCCCTCTATCTTCGAGAGTGAATAGTAAAAACCCTCTGGAATAATTCAGTCAGTTCGGGACGACCTCCCGGCGAAACTATGGGTGGCATTGGAATCAAAACCATAAATCAAATATATAAAGCAATATTATCTATTTGTGTTTGATAACATACAGACTTTACTATTATGAGTGTTTTTCTCCCTATAATTGATCTTAATGGACGCATACCAAACGCAAATGAACCATAAAAAAGAATTCATAAATTATTCATATTTATTTTTTATAAAAAATGTTTTATTTATTAATAACTAGATAACAAGTCACATTAATTTTGTAATTTAGCCTAGAAAGTATATAATAATTCTTTCCTCTGAAGGATATAACTTATTTTGATATATAATTCTTAGTTTAACTATTTCGTCACGGATCAAAATGATAACTATACAATTACTTTTTAATTATCTATACTACTAGAAACCGTACCCGTCATGGATGACGGTATTTAAATTGAAATACTGAATGTCTAAAATATCTAGTGCGTCGGAACTGTGTGTGCATTGCATAACATTTTATTTTATGTATACACCGCGAACGCTTAGGTCATGACAAAAATTTCATACATGCATGTGATATGTGATAATAATAAAACGTCTACAGAGTGGTCTGGGCTATTATAGATAAGATGTAGTGAGGTGAAGTGGAATACTGGTCTTTTCAAATGTATCGAAATTGCTCTGTACAATAAGATGACACACCCTGGTTTTTTTGTTAAGTTTAAGTTTTATTAGGGTCCGTAACTGAGAACGCACAGTGTTAATGACAATGATTCGTGGAAGTCGACCCGACTCTTGTCGTGAAGGGCGATCGGCCAATCGCTGACGGACACGTTCGCTGGACGAATCCATTTTTGACGGAAAGGGGTGGATCCGACGGTGCGGGAGTCCGATTTTTGATTTTTGCGGAGAGTCGATTGCCAGCCTTTGAGCCAGGAGAGTCGCCAACCCCCGTGGCCGGCACCGTTGACGTTGTGGATTGTTTGTGTTTGTTTTGAAATTGGACTTAATTTAAAATCGTTTGTCGTACCACTTTCAATATAACTTAAAAGTAAATTCATGTGTTGAGTAAATGTAACTGTAGACTCAATTTTATGTTAGGAATATTTGTGTATTTTAAACCACTGCATCTTCGATTAAAATAAATAATAGTTGAACCGGATTTGAAATGGTGTTTTTGTTTGAAAACCCAGACCTTCCAGAACGTCGATAACCGACCATTCGCCTCGTTTCGATTCGGGTCTTCTCAAATAATCATTTAATTATATTCATATTCTGATTTCCTGTACCTGAAAGAGGTGAGGATCCGTCACTTAGTGTATTTTAGCATATAAATTTAAAGCAATAGTACTTTAATAATTAGGTAATATAATACAAGTTTGTTTTAGGGGTGGTTCATTTCCGGTATCACTTACAAAAACATCTGATTGTGATTTAATTCTATATTGAGCAGTAATAGAGATTTTCTAAACATTTTATCCCTCATTTAATACAATCGTAAACAATAAATTGTTGTGTAAGGCTATAATTGTCTATGAGTAGGCTAGACAAGAAATTAAATAGCGTATATTATGATGCGTACCAGTTTAGTTTTGAGGGGTAGATCACATAAAAGCTTTCATATTCTCAAACGTTATTTTATTTATTTATCAGTATTTTTAACATTCTTTATTCATAGAAATGTATTACCTTATATTGATCGGCACAGTTATTTGTTATGAAAAAAATTCAACAAATTTTACTGCTTTAAAATTATATTTTTGAAAGAGCATAACTAACAGTTGATATAGTTATTTTCGACCTTATACACTCTTCGAGTTAAGTGTATAAAGTATTACGGTACCAGGTTTTTTTCATTGGACTGGTGTTAGTTCTCTATTTAGGTAAGGCTTCTTTAGAAGCACATAGTTAAAAAACCAATTGACACATATTTAGATATGTACTACGTTAACCGGACTAAACAGAACATGACGAAACAGAACAATTTTAAGATAATATTTTTGTCGTATCTATTATTTATTGAATATATATGATTATAGACATGAGTTTCAAAATTTTTGGCGAATCTCATATTTTTTTCCAAACAAATTTTCAAATATTTAAAATAAAGTGCCTTCCTTGTATTATATGAAATAAACAGTATGATCATTTGCAAATATTTGTGTTTAATATCTACAATAAACACATTCTAATTGCATATTAGAGTTTATTATACTTTTTGTTTTTAAACATATTATTTATTTCTTATATGATGAGTAAGTAATAGATACGACAAAAAATATTATTTTCAAATTGTTCTGTTTTTTCCTGTTATTTTTATTCATAGAAGCATGTACTACGTACCACATACCCTTAAAATTACTTTCCGTTAGACCTTTTTACTTGCAGTTAATAAAATGAACTATTTTATTGGGTATTTAAAGGTTGCGACCGATGGCGTCCGTGTGTTTAACAAAATTTTATCTCGAAAGTTATCTCGAAAAATTTCGTGACAATGAGGGCAACACGATGTTTGAGATTCGCTGGACTTCATAAATATATCTTATCTTCTCAATAAAAAGAAAAATGTCTGAGGTTCCGCACCCTCTGCTGAAGACAAGGTTTATGACTCTGTATACATAAACTTTGAAATGTACACCAAACTTCTTACAAAGCGGCTCCATGTGTGTGTATTTATTATATCGTTTTTCATTGATAAAATTTACACGTGGAAATAATATCCAACGGATAGTAATCTCTAGCTGTCAACCTCTACAGCTTACAACTTAGCAGTAAAAACTTATCTGGACCATCATACGGATATAGTTTCTAACCTCAGCTGAAATAAATTAAACATTTTATTTCAATTTGACATATTTATATCACATCTTCAGAGTAATGAAAAATATAGAACACTTTCTTGATTCGAGATTGTTGTTATGATAAATGATTGCTTAGATTTTCATTAACTTAGACAGTTTCTCAACATGAACACTAATCTGCACCTTCTGCGAATTTACATTGGCCGTATGCCGTAACACTGTAGCACTAATCTCTATAAAGTTGATTGAACTGAAAGTGACAGTCTGCAATTGCATAGCTTCTGTGAATTAAGATATATTCGCTCTCCGTACGACGCCGCAAGATTATTAAATAAAATATAACTCAATATAATTGTAACCACATCGGCTTTTCTGACAGATCCAACTGTGGGGTTTGTCTGAATAAATTTATTCATCCTTTTCATTGTAAAACTCCGAACATTCCCACAGTATGTGATGATAGCTTCTGGCGATTATTTATATCACAATAAATATACATAATGTAAATCCGATTGTTTTCAGTCTGGCATTTTTTTTTTATAATTTATGTAAATTGCTTTACATATTGGCAGGCCAACTGACATCATTTATAAAATGAATTGTGTTTACCATTGTATCTTGATGGAATAACATTACAAGAATGAATCTTCGTTCATTAGAGTTTTTTCATGCTTTTATCGTAATATTTTATGACTTCATAAAAATCTGAATTAAGTATTTGTCATAGGTTCGATTACATATCGACTGTGGAAAGGAAAAAGGACGCAACCCATACACAAAAAATATTATGTATAGCCCAAACAAAATGTGTATTAAATTGTATACATTGTCATTATCGGAAAAAATATATTTTGAAAAGACAGAGGGATAAATCCTTTTGCCTTTTTAAAGTCGACATATTATATATTTTTATATAAATATAGTGTATTATCACGTTTTGTGTGAGTTATAGACAATATTTTTGGGTTGGGTCCTTTTTCCTTTTCACAGTCGACATGTTTTTGTATACTAAAACTCAAATCAAATTTGAATTGTTGAGATTTTGTACATCTCTATGAATTTCATCACTAACGACCCGAGTTTAGCCTTTCGGTATCTTAGGCAATCGTGCTCGAACTCAGTTCGAATTCATTCGTATGCTTGAATGCCTGAAGATGCCGAAAGGCTAAACCCGCGTCAGTAGTGACAAAATACATGGAAATGTACAAAATCTCAACAATTCAAATTTGATTTTGAAATTCCATCAAGTACTCTCATTCGATGTCTTAAATTATTAAAACTCAATCGGTGAGAGAAGCTGATGTTATATGTATAATGAAAGTAAAACAGTTTTAGTGTGCAAATGTAAACTTAACATGTCGTCTATCGTATAAATAAAAAATTGTGAATTTATTTTTATTTATTTATTTGGTATCGTGTGGCAGATATTTTTTAAGAGACACATTAGTGCTTTACAGCTTATTTTTATTTATCATAAAAGATTACTTATTGGATTGAAGGAGTAAACTTTTATATTTATGTGCGACATCTTCACCTTTAACATCTAAAGCTCCACATAATAATCAACCTAAAAGCTTCATTAGCATTTGACTTATTTTTCTTTTTATATAACAGTAATATATTATATATTCTTAATGGGTAGAAAAAATTATTGATTTAATGCTAAGGACATGTAATGGAATTCTATCAAGTAAATGCCAACACAACAAATTAATGTGTTACAGTATTGTTAAAACATGTATTTAATACATTGACAAGCAATATCAAATGAATTTCATTTCACTACTAACTATTTTATTATACTTGATCATTTAGTACAGTTTCACTATATGATTTTAATTAAATTTCACAAAATACATATTTTGAATTTGACTCGCGTATTATAATAAGAATTACGTTCACGAATACTTTATTAGTATCTTTTGAGACGGCCCCGAACTTACGGGGCGGACAGGGGTCTTCAAGAGATTCGAAAGGCCGTTTACATGCTCCCCCTATTAGTGCAAATGTCATGATGTGGGAGGCTTTTAACACAGCACTGAGAAAATTTAGTAGTCGTATAGTAACATCGCAGTAAGTATTACAAGTTTCGAATTGATCATCCATTGTTAATTTTTAAAAAATCAAGTTTGCCGCGTTTCGGTACGAGCGAGAATATTTGCGAAATTAATAGTAAACCTGAACGTGGGACAAAGTGACTACTAGTTTCGGACGAGGGATTCTGAGAGAACCAATTATCAGAACTGGAGTAGCATATAGGAAAAGCAATGATGGATAACATATTTGTATCCGATATGTTACTGAGCTTAAATTTTCGCGGGTTACCTTAGTTCTAATATCTTAGTTACGGTGGCGAAAGACGTCGCGACGTTCATTCGGAACATATAACAAAACGGGGGTGTCTCGCTTTACTTATAGTATTAGAATGTTAACTGTCAATTCTTTTTGTTTATGCATTAATGCATAAACAATTATTGTGGAATTAGTAAAACAAATGAGTTTTATTACATGTTTTAAAAGTAATTTTAGATGAGAACTATAAATAAATCAAAACATAATGTATCGATATACTTATTAATTCAATTTATTTCCATCAGTAAACGAGGCATGGCTACATAACATATCGAGTGGAGACTATTTCTGGTTTAGTTTGTAAGACTGAATAGATTAGAAACTCATTTACTAAGAAAATAGTAGAACTACGAATGAATATCAGTTCGAGTCCATTCGTGTGCTCGAATGCCTGAAGATGCCGAAAGGCGAAACCCGGGTCGTTAGTGACAAAATACATGGAAGTGTACAAAATCTCAATAATCCAAATTTAAAAAAATTGAATAAATAATAAGTTGAATAATACTTACCTTAATTTTTCCGGCATTATGCTCAACCTAAGACCACATTCGTCACAAGATTTTTTAAATTCATACAGTGATATCTTATAATATATTTTTTTTCTTGATTTTGTAGAATAAAAGAACATTTTTAACACCTATGAGAACTGCTGCACTGTGACTGAAAGAGTTTAATTCACGCCGTAAATAAAGTTCACCATAAATTATTTTTATCTGCAACCGCGTCAACATAATATAAAACTTAACACCGCGATCACTTAATATGTTTTCCTTTCCTTTTTATGAGAGTCGTTTGTGAATTTCACACTCCGTTTAGACTTCTGTAAATACTTGCGAGATTTAAAAATTGACGTTTTTATTACCAAACCTCACATCTGGCATGACGTCATTCTAGCAATATATCATTAAGAAAGCTTTATCGAGCTTCATATATGATATAAACATACAGTTTCTCTACCTTCATAGTTAAAAGATAGCTAAACGGCGTCTTCTGGGAAATGGAAAATTAACTGTGATTTCTTGATTGATTGGTAAAAATGTATCTCTAATTTTAGATTCACGAAAACATAGTTGAACGATGAATTAAAAAATACTTATTACATTTTTTAATCAATCTGAAAATTCGCTTAAAGTTTCTAATTTAGTTTTTTTAAATTTGTGAACAAACAATTTTCATAAAGGTCATTTTCATTGTCAGCGTCCGTGGCGCAGTTGGTAGCGACGTTGGCTACGGTTACGGATGCCACGGGTTCAATTACCGGTGCGGACGGTTAGCTGACCACTAGTCTTGTCCTAGCTCTACCCTCCAATCCCTACTCTCTTCGAAAAAAGTGAGGGTGAGCAACTGAGTAACAAGCAGTTTTCATAGAAAAATTGAGATATCTCCATACGGAGACCATATGCTCCATGTTGGGAGCGGACATGGAATTTTCTTTCTTCTTCTTCCATTTTCATGAAAGAATCACTTGATTACTTTCTCTTGTATGATGACATTGATGACAATATTTCTTTTGCTCCCTTGTAATAGTTTCAGGGGTACGAGGCTGAAAATATGGGGTAAAATCGTTAAACCAAGACTTATATTCCCAGCAGTTGTCCTTTCGGACTATGTTACCAATTCTTTCTTCAGAACTTAAAATACTGTTCGATTCATCATTTTTCTTGACAAACGTTAAACGAAAGATTTGTGGTAATGAATGAAATTTCTTTTTAAACGAGCTATGAGTACCAAATTTTAAAACCGATTTTTTCTTAATTAACCAATACATTTTCATTTTACCTGCTGTATCTATTTTCTAAAGGTGGTAATCTTTCGTGACACTAGGAAAAAATTCCTTTGATTCTTAGTGTGCTACTTCTCTCTGGATTATTTGTATCAGCTTCCTATGGGCGTATTGATTTAGTCGTTGACAAGTAGGCGACCCGCCTTCGAACCAATGTTGGCATTCTTCGCCTGGTGGCTATTTGCTCGTCCCGCATGATCTTCGGCATCAAACACATACCTTCTCTTATTCACATATTAAGAATACTTATATTTGAAGTAATATTTGGAAGCAGGAGTCTCCGGTTATTGTAATTTTAGATAAACCGTACGTAATAATGGAAATAAAATATTTCAAAAAATTAACATTGGTAAAATTAAAAAAAGAAGTTTTAAAAATATGTGAAAGATGTAATTAATCGCACTATTTGAGCACATCTCCGTTACCAACTGGTAGTGAACTAGGGCTTTTCGTACTATTCGGTTACACGGTCGACAAGGATCGCATCTTGTCTCGTTACCCAATAAATTCTGCGTGCGAAAGGAAAAGGAAGTTAAGTCGAGTTCATTGAAAAACGATTTACATATTCTAAAATAACTGCAATACATATATGCATATAACATAAAAAGGAGGAGTCGAATCAATGTTGCTGAATTGGTAAAATTCATGTTTAAACATCACATTTTTCATCAAATTTCATACAAATGCCAATCTTGTTTTGACTCTCCTGAAAATTACCAATTTTAGACTTAACTCCCTTTTCCTTCGCACACATAATTAATCCTGAAATTGTATTCTACATAAATCGATTATCTAACTAAAAGTCATTTTCTAATCATAGCTTACATCTCTGACAAGAAAGGCTGATAGTCTGACTTTCCTATTCAATGAGAATGCTCCAAATTGCAAGCCTAATTGACATGAATCGAATTCAGGCAACAAAAAATATATCTAATATGTTTAATGGTTGAGTTTTGTTTTTACTCAACTCTCGCCATTATCTATTAAATATTAAGTGATCGACGAAAGTGAAAACAAGTCATTGGTTGAGTTGATAGCACTTTCTTAATTCAATAGAGAAAAAAACCTTTGACGAAACGCACTAAGAAACTCTACGTTTCAATATTATCGTAACCAAATAAATAAGAAAAAGTCTTCCAGTAGTGCTCTATTTATTTTTACAATTCTTTAACCGTGCTGTCTAGACTTTAGACTGTTGCGAGAATTCCGATGATTTTGCTCCAAAAAAACGTTTGCGGCGAAAAGAAATATTTGTAAAAAAAAAAGCAAATCACGGTGGAATTGTCAATAACCAATTTATTTCAAGTTGCTTAATTATTTCAACTGTGTGAATAAATCAAGTCTCTTTTTATAAAGTTAATGTGAGAGATGAGTTTTGCCAGTGATATAATTAAGTTTCCATGATCGTAATATTTTTCAATAACTAACTATATGGAGGAGCATTTGGTTTCGCCATTAATTTTTGTTATAGAAACTATAAAACGACACTTAGTTTTAAAGAGCCATCAATAAATAGAATATAATTGCGTGTTTGTTTTTGTACACACTGAACTGTCATAAATTTGACAAGTAACGAGTTTAAAAAAATAAATAATGGGCTTTACTCAACAATAGATTTAAAAGCATAATACATAAATATAGTGAACTGTGGAATCGTAAAACCAAAAAATATTGAAAATACATTGTTACGAATATATTTATGATATATTACTATACAGAAAGCAGTTTTTCTCTACCGGCAGTAATTGATACTAAATAATTCACAACGCTTACTTACGACTTCACCTGTAACTGTACCAATAAGGTATTGTTAGACATTTAATAGACAGCGATTTCTAATGAATTAGAATAAACTAGGATTATATAGGATAATAGGAATTAAAAAATATATTTAGCTCATCTCCACCTATACAACAATCTTTTCTAAAAGTTGCCTTTTGTTTTTCTCAATCGTGGAATTCCGTTTCATTGTTTGACATTTTGATTAAAATTCAAAACTTCACAATGGCTGACTGAATGTTCGAATTTTAAACTATTCACGTCGGATCTGATAGACTGATTCTAATATCTATTCTCTTCTGTTTGTTTTTTAGTCGTCTTATTGACATTGCCAAGATGATTTTCGCTAATATGTGTATTCAAATGGTTAGTGAAGTAGTTTCCCTTTCATTATCAGGCCGCAGTGATTTACGTGCTCACAATAAATACTGAAAAGCTGCATTACTTAAAATTTAACGCCACGTTGCCAAAATTAAATCAAATATTTTTTATGAAAGTAAAATAATTTCAGGAATACCAACATTTAATCTTGAAACACCTTACAGTTTATATTTGAATAATAAATCTTAATAATTATGTTGATTAAATAACACTTTTTAAAATATCATCTGTCTCAATGTGCTTCGAAAAATCTTAACTAATTCAAACAAGACTCTCATCGAAACACATCGATGGATATTTTACCGCCAGAGGAGTTGTTTTAGGCGACATAAAATCACGTGCGGGCCGCTTAATTCTTGCCTGGCTTCGGAGTAATTGTAAAATATTTACGGGTCATTTAACAAGCAACACTTTTCCCGATTTGGTTATACACATTGCAGGTGGATAAAAGGAAACACCATCTTCTGAAAGGATATTTCAAAGGAGGGACACATTTTTCACACCATTATTTACAATGATTGATGAATTGCATTACGTTGAATTATTTTTTTTCCATGCCCGCTCCCAACGTGGAGCATATGGTCTCCTAATCTATCTAAGGAGGTATCTGGCCAGAATTTTTCTATGAGAATTTTTGTTAGTTAGTTGCTCAACCTCTCTTATTTCGAAGACAGTAGGGATGGAAGGATAAGGCTAGGACAAGACTAGTGGTTAGCGAATCGCTCTCGCCACGCCCCGTGAGGATCGTATAGGTGGGAGGGAGGTTTAGACATCACAAACACTCAGACTACGAACAGAAATCCGTAAATCGACTGAAAGATCAATTTATGAAAACCGGCCGCACCGAGAATTGAACCCGAGATATCCGTAACCGTAGCCAACGACGCTACCAACTGCGCCACGGACACTGACGTGATTTGTCAACGTACAAATTAATAAATCATTTTAGCAAATCAGGCAATTTTTCGAGCATTATTTATTATTCCATTGTACTTAACGTCGAGTCGATGCATGAAAATAGGAGGACAGTTGATTATTTAATAAATTCACATACTAAAAAAATGATTATTTTAAAAAATAAAACACAATTCATTTGTACTACTTCCACATATTTATAATGATCAGGACCGGTTTCGCTCATCACGAGCATTATCAACTGAGCCTTATCACGACATTATCACGAGCATTATCATCAGTTGATAATGCTCGTGATGAGCGAAGCCGGTCCTGATCATTATAAATATGTGGAAGTAGTACAAATGAATTGTGTTTTATTTTTTAAAATATAATGTTTTTCCACCAATAATTGACAGTTAACACCTTAAAAGTAAACAAAATGATTATGGTTACTTTCACCTATCCCAAATGTTTTAAATCATTGCTGATCATTATTTTAATGTTTGTTTTCTTTTTTGTTTCAGAGAGAGTTCACCGACGAGTGCGTGTTCAACGAGATGCTGGAGCAACATCATTACAACACATACTCATCAGCACGCCATTCCGGCGCGCGAAAAACCATGTACCTGGCCCTGGACGCGAGAGGAAGACCTCGACGAGTCCAGCTCCCTGCCAAGCGACCGCTGGGAAAACTATCCGGCTATGTCAGAGTACTCACGCGACCCGTGCATCGGGTCTACAAAGGACAATGCAAAAAAAAAAACAGCGGAGTCACGTTACCCACGCTGCAACCCCATCCGCATAGACCAAGACATGCATGTAAAAAGAAAAAAAGACGCTGTCGGCAAAATGAAAAACCAAATGAAAATTGTGAAGTATTTGTTCCGAAAAAAATGAAAAATAATAAAAAATGCCCGCCAGGAGGAGAGTGCGTAAAAGAACAAATAAATAACAAAAATACAAACAATGGACAAGGACACGTGAGACATAAAAGACCTTTGAAACCGAAAAAATTCCAGCACGGCAACAAAATGCTTGATTCTGAAGGTGTTGCAACAAATAATAAGAAAAAACGACCGAAACAAAAAGATCCGAAGAGTAGAAGAAAATCCAGTAGAGCAGTTGAAGACGTGACGCACGTGCCCATGACAACATTGCCCACAGTATCATATGAAAGTGATGATGAATCGTGGACCAGCAGCCCAGAAGACGACATGAGTAGTACGCAAGTCGAAGACGTGACATTCTGGGAGTACACGACCAGCTCAGCCTACGGCGGTGAGTTTTTTCGGACCGCTTCGACCGTGCAGGAGACGGTCGAGGAAGACGACGACTGAGATCAGAAACTTTATGCATGTCCTCGTTGCTAGTGTCCTTGTTTGGCTTCAGCATCATTAAAGGAATTTAAGACTTCTGCATACACCACATTGAAGGACGCATTCAACGAACGAACCGGACTTTCGACCGAGATCACTCCTACTCTCGAAAATGACTGATTAAATAGATTGGATTACCTTACTAATGGGTGAAAGAAAACTTTGTTTAATATAATAATTAAAAGATTGACTGTGACATCTTCAGAGTGGTTTAAAAAGGTTTTCATCGGTTTATTGTTTGATGAACAAGAAAAATGTTTATTAATGTTATAATTGTAGTTTCATAACATACCAATCGTTCTTCAAATCATTGGCGTATTTATTGCATCATGCAATATTTTTGGCATCGTAACTTTAATACCAGCTTTGAATTATAATATACTACACAGGTGTATGTGTAAAAATTAATAAATATATTTGAACTATTTAGACATCATAATCATTGTTAAAATTATATATTAATATAGAAATAAATTATTACACTTATTTTGGCTCTTAATTTTTGTGGAATGTTTAGTAGTGAAACAAGATTAAATCATACAATCAACTTTGTAAAACGTTTTTTTTTCAATGATAATGTTATATTCAAACAATATTCTGAACGAAAATAATGACATTTAAGCCGCATTACTAAATTGTGTCCATTTAATATAATTATCTAAGGCATTTACATAAACAGCCAAAATTAGATCGTCATTGATTTGTGTTTTATGCATAGTAAATGTAAATAATTTATGTAAATATGGATATTGTATGACAGTTGTATTTCGTTTAAATATTCTTTTTTAGCAAAGTAGACAATAACACTCTTTATTGTAGAGGACTCCTAAATGATACATTCGAATATTAGATTGTAGTAGTTAGACAGTAGTGAAAAACAGTCAAATAATTATTATGAAAAACACATTGAGATTTTTAAGACAATAGTGGTAAAAACAAAACACATTAAAACAACTTCAAAAACACTTCCTATGTAAAGATTTAGAATCATTGAATTGTTCTGAATAATAATGCTTAAAAATATATATATATATCAAGAGTGGGAAACTTCATATGTCAGAAGGCCTCATTAAAGAAACTTCAATAAGATATAC
This sequence comes from Himalopsyche phryganea, assembly GCA_022494535.1. Classification (NCBI taxonomy): domain Eukaryota; kingdom Metazoa; phylum Arthropoda; class Insecta; order Trichoptera; family Rhyacophilidae; genus Himalopsyche; species Himalopsyche phryganea. The sequence continues at coordinate 110,343 of JAGVSL010000080.1, read as the reverse complement.
TCTTATAAATGAATGAAAAAAATTAATTGAACATTTAGATTCAGTCAAAAGGCAGCAAATTTTCTACATCTGATATAAATTGTCGTAGCATGTGTAGCTATTTTACCGTCATTCAATCTTTATAAATTCTACAATAATAAAATAATTTGATTTCTTTTTCTTACTTAAAAAAAAACAAACTTAATTGATAAATCTGTTCAAAACATTTAATAGCAAATGAAACAAATTAATTCATCAAACAAGAATAGTGGAAGTAACTAATATCGTTTCACAACTTTTTAAATTATGTTATTTTATCTTATCCATAAAATAATATTCGGCATTAACGCGATAAGTTGAACTTTGTGATAACGTTTTCAATGCTTCAATGATAACACTACGGAAATAAATGTTGCAATCTCTCGCAATCTGTATCCTTAATTAATAATTCAAAATGGAAAATAGTCTTTAAATCAAAATACAAAATTCATTATATTATTCAAAGTGTAACTGTCCCATCTTTTTAATAATGAAAGATGCCGTTGAACTAGATTTACCTTTGCACTTACAAATACCAGTATCTATGGCAACTACAAATTAATTCTGACTTATATATTTTCCCATTGTTTCATATTTGGAAAAACGTTTACATGTAGCTCATGTAAGCATAAAATGATTGAACTGAGTTAAAAATTTAAATAATAATAAACCTTCAAATTTTAAAACAAAATAAACAGCGAAATTTATGACGTAATTGACATCTTTACCTTCCACTGTTTAAAATAATATTAATACTGTCAATTGTGTTTTATTTACCTTTGATGCTTTACGATATTCTATAATCTTTAATAACGGCGATTGAAAAAATTACAAAAATAGTCTACTTCATACTGCCAGTCTGAGAAATCTCAACATATTTTTAAAATGTATGTTTAAATGTATATGTGATTCATTTATTGTTAGTATTGTGACGTTTTGATGTGTTAACAAAAATAAATAAGGTAGTTTATATTTTATTCACCGTGCTACTAATTTATTTATCTAGCTACTTCATCCATTTGTGTTTTATTTATTTTAATGTCACAGAAATTCGTGCATATTTTTACACTGTCAACACCACTGCTAGAATTACGACTTTCTTCTGATTAATCTTCAGTAAGTAGCTGATGACAACAAAGATATAAATATGTTTGTATTATATTTTAAATTATGAACATTTAATACTACCAGTTTAAAAAAGATTAAAAGCATTTAAAGTAAATAACCCTATTAGGAAAAAAGGCGTTAATTGATTGATTCAAAATTTTGATATCATCAAGTAAAATGAGACTTATTAAAAACAATAATTGAATGTATAAATCGATACATATATTATACACTACCCTGTACCCAGTAAGTTGGTGAATTTCTCTTTAATATCGACGATATATTCTTTTGGCAAGCATCAGCTACCCATTTCCAAAAAAAGTAGACACTGTGTGCGGATATTTTTAGAATGAATGTGCGTAAGAATTTCTCCTCAATCTTGAACTAATTTAGTTGTTAGTAAATTATTTTGAGAGTATTTCAATATTTTTTTCTATCAATTCGACCATTTCCAGACAATTTTAAGTGGTCTTTCACGGTTCTAACTTTGGATGACGTATGAAAAAAAAAACAAAAAATTAACAATCACTTTTTGAATAATTGAACTTACTGTTCTTATTCTGAATTTCATAAACAAAATTTTACATGTTTAGTTAAAAGTACATTGATATCTTTATATGCAGCTAATGATTATACTAAAAGATGTAAAAAAAAAAACATTGACTTTTACATTCATAAGAAGCTGCTTTCATGAAAAATACTTCATGCCGTTTACACTTATACGAATTCATGTGCCATAATATGACTTTTACATACTATATTTATATGTGTACATTGTTTTTTAATAATGTTAATGGTAAATAATTGTATTTTTCTTGTAATATTAAAGACAGAACGCCGAAATTGTATGTAAGGAATTATCACAACCTTTTTCTAAAACTATTATACTTTTTTTTTTCTGAATGATTCGCAACCTAAATGGATAATTTTCATATGATTAATGTAACGAAAATAAACCACATGTATGCTAAAAACTAACATAAATACCCATCTATAAAATTGAATTTCCCCAACTTTTCTTAAAAAATAAAAATATGTTCAAATAAACATTTATTCAAATAATGTATTAAAATAACGGTTATATTAACCGACTTAAGTAGTATCGTGAAAGACTACTTTCAAGCTAAATAAAAAAATATTCTGTAGAAGTAAACATACATATTCCTACAAAATATTTTTTATAATAATAAATTAACCTCATAATTTAAATATAAATAATCTAATTAAGTCATGTTTCTTAATATTATATTCTTAATCTATTGAATAGTTATTAATTGGAAGACAATTGTAAATGGATATTTGGTTACAATGATAATGATAAAAAGTGCGAGAAAATCTGGTCGATAAAACTTTGAAGAAATAAATTGACATTTTAAATATTTAATAAGTAAAAATAGATCAGGTCCTTCACCTATATTTCGGTAGATAATTAACTTTGAATGTTGACTATATCAACAAGTTATCAACGTTCTTAGCGATTGCAAAACCATATAAATTCATAATTAATATCGGCAATACAAAAATTTCCAAAAAAAAATAACATCACAATAAAACATAACCAGTTTTTCGTTATTTCATAATATATTAAATACTGGCAAAATATCTATGTAATTATGGAAAGCTGATTTTCATAAACACGTTAAATTTATTGTGTATTTCAATTAAAATACGGCTTTAGTAGAGCCATCAATGCTGAAATCTGTCACTCTTGATAGGATATTCGTGAAAATAAGTCCGACAGAAAAACACCCCCCTCTCAAATTCTACGCTTGTTAAACTCAAGTCATTAAATAACGGTTTCTGTTTTACCGATTGCAATCGTACACTGAAAGCTCTGCATGTAAAGAAGGATTCTCGTGTCCCATGTTGAATGTACTATCTCTAAGATTTGGGGAATAATCTCTGATACTGTGTAATATTATGTATGACCTTTAATGTATTATATTTTACGATGCAATGTTTTTTGGTTTACCTTTTAAGAAAATATTAGTCTACATGTTGTAAATTATCTGTTTTTACGGCTTAAGTAAATGTTTATGTAGTAAATTATAGGAACATATTGATCAATACTCATTAATTAATGTATTCGAAAGTACAATATCAGTATTTTAGTAGGTAGTTTTTCAGTCGAACCTACAATTATAATGCTTCTCGGTAATTTTATACAAAAAATAATTCGTTTTTATATCTGAAAATTGAATGAACCATTTAAGTAAAGATATGAAACTTAAATATAGGTCAGTGATTGTATTCAACGGGCACACTCTCATTTCGTGTTATGTAAGAAAATATTACGAAATATAAGAGTATTCCTGTTACTACATCTTGTCCTGCAATGATGGCTATAATTTTTAAATCTTCATGAAGTATATACGTGTGAAAATACGATTTAAGTGTTAAACCATTTTTGAGACTCCAATTAATGATAAGAAGAAGCGAATCATTTAAAAAATTAAATAAACGTGATTAATTCCGAAAGATTCCTACTCTTTACTTTAAAAATTTCTTTAATAATTGATTTATAAACAAATTTCCGAAGACTTTCCCACACGTAGATATTTGATGATTAATGTTTTATAATTATCTTTACTTATTTCGTTAATATAAATACGCTTGATATTATAGAATTTTATTGTATTAGCAATATATTATTATATCCATTAATAAAATAGTATTTTATTTCTATATTTTGGCGAATTGATTTTTATCCATTTATCACTGCTAGAGTGTTTTAAATATTGTTCGGTTAAATCTTAGTATTTTCTGACGTGTATACATACTTCCATTTAAAATTGTTATTGGATTAAACATATTTAGTCACATTTCCCGTGAGAATAAAACAAACAATCAGTCAATCAAATACCTTATTTATGTAAATCTATGGTATATTTTGTATTTTTTAAATAATTTTACAAATGAAGAGTGCGCGGAAAGCTGTTTCAACTGTACGACTACCGGTGTTTTCTTGAAAATAATAATAATTGTAACCAAATATTTTTTCGTGACGAAGCGACGTGAATTAATAAAAGATTTTTCTGAGAAAGCTTATAAATTGTCATCATTTCCAAATCCAACTATATCCCAAACCCAAAACATCATCCATGAAAGTGTAAAATTCAGACAAGATTAATTGACTTATAAAAATAGACACGATTTCAATCCATTTTGACCAAACTTCAATAATTTAACATTGAACCAATGGCAAAGCATGATGTGACACCACTCTGCCAAAAAGCTCTTTTAGTCTGATACTGTGTTAAATTAAGTCAATGTGTGTTTGTTTTCATTTAATATAATAATTAGGGTTGAAGATCATTGAAACGAGTGACTTTTTCAATTTCCTTACACTGGTCTTCTGTACGTGCAGCCTATAACAAGATGTAGAAACACTGAATTGATCAGTAAAACTTTGAGAAATATACTAGTTAATAAAACATAATATCTGTAATACATGGTTCAACATCTTTCATCTAATTTCTACTGTAGATGTGTTCCATAACACTATTTAGTTTAAAAAATTTTCATGTATAGATTGTTTCGATATATATTTACTATTCTTGGAATATCCTATTTCGTCAAGCCTCTTTTAAATAGTTATGGTACTTTCTTATAAATATAATCAAGACGCATTTTGAAATATCAGAAAAAAAATTGTTGTGTTCTGCAACGAATAACATTCTTTTTTTTTTACTTGGAACGTCGTTCAATACATACTACAATACACATTTTTTTAATCTAGAGTCAATAAGTATTAGCAAAAGTCACTTCTACGCAAAATACGTAATCGCTATTACGTAGTGACAGAGTATCAAGAAGAAAAGTGTTGTGCGGAAAAGCTTGTGTAAGTACAGAAATAGCATTTAAAATAGAACACAGTCAGCTGATATTGCAGAAAAAAGTTGTGTCGTATTATTAGCCAGTCAGGCGACAAAATCAACCATACAGATTAGTTAGTAAGTACCAAAAAATCAACATTTAAAAAGTGAATGTAATTGTGATTTTAATCTACATAGATTAAGGTTCTTTTCGTTGTTGAATCAACTATTCTATTCAATTATTGAATACAATCCATCATTAGTTTTTTGACAATCGAGAGTCAGTTAAGACAATGCGCATTACTGTCACCGTTTTGAGAATATTTATAATGAAACATTGATTTCCATTAATAGAAGAAGCCATTGTCAAATCGCACTTGTTCTTAAACAAATTTCAATTTAAACTATATGCTTTCTATGCATAAAAAAATATACCTCGAATATAGATTTAATGTATCTTACTCCTTACGTATAATCCCGTATCTGTAAAGATGAAAATTCAAAGGAGTACATTTCAAAGATTCATAACGCAACTCACCATAATTTAATGTTTTCGATAAAAACAGTTTTTACTCTCTCCTGAACAATTTCAATTTTGAGAGTTACATCAATTGGCCAAAACACAATCGTTATATAAATTGAAAACAAGTAGTACAGAAGTAATATAAATAGTTGTATAACAAAGGTATCTCCTGAGGGACAGTGCATAAGGGGCCTTCGTGAGTAATTCTTTTTTTCCGGAGGTAAGGAAACAAACAAGCAGCTCTGTATTACGTCAGTAGGTGGAGAGAGGTGTAGGAAAGAGGTTTGGATACCTCCAGAGAGCCTCAACACTGCGTGTACTTTCTTCCAACTGGTGGAATTCTAGCCTTCTACAAATCTTCGAGTACTATTGCTAAGCGATAACTACTCGATAGAACTAAGGAATATTAATATGACCGGGAAGTAATCAAATCTATTAGCGTGTGACAAGAAATTCTGAAGGCGATGCAAAGAAGCCATTTGGTCTACATAGAATTTAAAATATAGGGCTTATTAATAGAAGAAAAGAACCATATCATAAAATCCCTGATCGTTGAAAGACACCCTGACAGCATGGTATAGATATCTTTATAAGTGGTCATGGAATATCACTTAATTCTGTTCTCAGTTCGGTTCGCTAATCAACATAAATGTGACTTAAGTACTGCACACTTCAGACTGAAAAGTTTAAATGCTATCGAATTCTGTCGAGTTATCTTTCTGCAAAGTATCTGATACTCTCTTAGTCAGATATTGATTAGTTAAACACTTCCATAACACTATAATTAAAACCCGGAACTTCTTGTAAATGTCAAGAACTAGTGCAGTGCATCGTTTCACATGTACGCTGCTAATTGATAGTAATCTAATCTGCGATAGCGGTAAAACATCCGCTCGTAACCAAGACCATAGCAGGAAAATGCTCGACCTACGATATATCACACCTAATGAAAAATAATGCATATGACACTTGTATTCATGTGACGTCATCATTGTACTCTTATCTGGCGTCGACAAGGTCGCTCTATCACGAGCAGGCCAGTGAACTGAGAGTTGAACGTTTGTGAACTACCGTCGCGAACTGTGTTGTTATTTTCATTACAAAAAAATGGATTAAATTAAACAGGGCTGTATAGTCGAAGTCGTGGTGTTTTTGAAAGAGTCGCTATCGTAAAACATTTAGAAACTGCAACTCTTTTTTTATAACACGTTTTTAAAATAGTGCACATTTGAGAGAAGTATTTTAATCTGTCTTTTTCTCATGTTTTTGTGAAATTCCTCACAATGTACTAAACATACAAGTGTATGCTTATCCATACCATTTTTTATCTGTCAATACATTATTCAAGTACGCCATGGACTTCTTAAAAAAGGAATTGGAAGAAGTTGTAAAGAAAAAAATCAATTTCACATTTTAAATCGGAGTAGGGATTTTTGAAATATTCCATAGTCTTACAAAAAACAAAGATTATATTCAAACGCATACAAATCAAATTCGACTCATCATTGGTGCGGCTCGTTGCAACATAATATTACGGTGACTCGTAATTTCCCGTGCACATTACTTTCCATCCAATAAAAATATCAAACTGATATCCCAGCATTTGAAACGTCTTCAATGATCTGTAACTTCCGAAGACTATAATAACGGAGATAAGGTTAGTTTATTATAATCACAACCCATTAAATCGCGCATATACAACTATGTACTTATCGGTGACTACATGATCGAATCTACGTCTGATACCTTTACTGTCGTTTCCCATACAAGCAGGTTTTTGGTGAAACAGGCATATATTTTTTTTTATTTGTTATAATATCCGCTCCAAATGTTTTGCATATAAGCTCCTAATGTAGCTGCTTGTTAAATCAGTCACTCAGTCTCTCTTTTTCGGTGAGAATAAGGAAATAGAACAAGAATAATTGTTAGTTAATCAAATTTTACCACTGTGAAAGAGTTAAGAAGTTAATGCACTCGTTTTGATAAACTGCAGCATTACGTTGAACTTAGATAGTATAATATGTAAAATTAGTAGCTATTAAAGCTCAAAAAGTCATACTTCGTATTGTTTAATGTTGTTCACTATGCACTATGTATTTTAAACCAAAATATGGAATAGTTCAACACAAAGCAGAAAACGTTGCATTCGTAATTGTTAAACGGATGGCTGCCAATTGCGTCTTAAGACGCGCAAATTTCCGTGAACGGAATGCCATTCATACAAAAATGACGTCTTTGGAGGTTACGCTTTAAACAAGATTTAAGTAATGAAAAACAATTATATAAAATATACAAATATGTTGAACACACAACGACACTACGACAACGATACAGCTAAAGCAACGAAGAGATGTGAAAAAAATTCGCGGCATGCAAGGTACCGCCATACATACACCTACCGGCAGTTAAAAGGTTAAAGAAAATGTAGTAAACCCAACTCAAAATTCTGTTGTGTAAAATATATGAGATTCCCTTAGGATAGCGGCTTGCTAAAACATCCCATATCAGTGAAATCTTCTCGTTCCGAGTGTTGTGAGAGCAGTATAAAGACAGGTAATAGTCAACACAATTGGAAAAGTGACAAAAAAAGATCACAAAAACTGGTGTCGACATATTTACACACAATAGCAGCCACCAGAATTCGTTTCGACATTATATCGATTTTATTATTGAACACATTTGATGCACTGGATAAATCCTTTTTTCGGTTATGGTAAGTATTCAATTTATTCACTCGCCAATGAAGATGGCTATGAATTATTGATATTTGATTGGAGTCAAATCGATGCTTGAGCGGTTCTGATGATAACTGAAGCATTCGTAATGTCTCGTTGTGCTATTAAAAGTACATAGTGGAATACGTTCGTCACACACAATTTCCCCGGGGGGGGCTTCCGCAATCTGGCATTTAATAATGTACCATTTGAAGCCCTAGTTCAGCAATGACGAACCTGTGACCCGCAAGATAATATTCTAGCTATCCGCACAATTGTTTATAAAACATACAATGTATTATTTATTTGTATCAGGGTGACCAACTTATTCGGTGTTTTCGTTTGAAAAGTATTTGCTATCAACCATTTTTAAATACGAAAAATTTGAAGACTTTTAGAATTTACAAATCATCCTATTGAAGGTAACCATGATTTTGATAGATTTATATTAAATCGTATAAATTCTAAATATTAAAGGTTTCAAAATTAAAAGTTAGCATTTTTAGAAATCTTAATAGCAGGGCCGAGAGACTTCACGTATTCATATTCTTTCAATATATATTTAATAATTAAGGAGAATCAGAATATATTGTCCGAAGACGATTCTCATCGAATCGAAAGACGTAATACGAGTGGAATAACAACATTACAATATCATATTGATTTTTTTTTTACTGTGTTTACTGTTTGATTCCAATTTCAAACTGACAAAAACAGATTTTAAATTAAATAATTTAGTCACCATTTGGTTTTGTAGTTATCAGTTTTGAGGTAAATATAAACTTGTACAATTAATTTTTATGACAACCGGTTTGCATCTCACCAAGGCCGTTATAACAGAAAGCGAGGAGGTATTTTTTCAGAAATTTTCAAATTATGATTTTAATTATTTAAATATTCAACTGAATTAAGAGAAGGACGGATACTCACATTATGCAAATGATCATTCTATGATTCAAATTATCTATTTTTATATACATATATAGAATTTATAATAAACTAATACCCGCTTTGATGCAGAAAAGTCAGAGACACTTTGGCGAATGTTCTGTCAGATTACTTAAAATGTCTTTTGCAATTTACCATCAGGAATCAGCAACAATAAATTGTTCTTTGACGAAGTAACGAAAGCAATATTTTCTTTTTCATTTCGATCTCCAAAAAAATTAACGAATACTATTATACGCACTTGTATAGGCCAAATACTTTTTTTTTTTTTAATGTAGCATTTGGACATTAATGATGTCGTTTATTCCCCTGTTGATCTCAAGTGACTTCGTTAAAATTCTCCTTGTCTGATATAAAAAAATCAAATAATAACTTTGCTTGGGCAATTATATTTTATGTAATTCTAAATAGATTGTTTTCTAATAATAATGTGTAAGAGTGTGTTTGTGTAACTTCAATTCAATGTTGGAATTGAAAATTAGCTACATTTAGATTGATGATTAAAACTGACTAAATTTTTTTTTAAAACCATACTCCCTTTTCATGTGGTCATCACTCGGTTCCTCCAAGGTTCTCTGTCCTCCGCCAGTCTCCTCGCTTCCTCCCAGGTCATCCCAGCGTCCCGTAGATCCGTCGAATACATTCTATGGATGGTCATCAGCGGCCTTTAAGGGCGACAGAATCTGGTTGTTAGAAGAGACAGGCAGGATTCAAGCTCCCCTGGGGCATCCGCAGCACGTGTTCAAGCCAGGCCCATCGTCGCTTTTTTATTTTGGACGTAATAAAAGGCTGATCCGTCCGCTCTCTTACCTCCGAGTTCCTGACAAAATCAAACCACCGTACCCCTAGTATTCGCCGCAAACGTCTGTTTTCAAAGCACAGTATACGATTACCCTGTGCCTTGGTGATGTGCCATGACCCGCAACCGTAAAGCAACACCGACAGGATGCATGCGTTGAATAAGAGGCACTTAGTTCTGACCATCTACAACCGTGAGTCCCAGACTTTCCGCATTGAGTTAAAGGTTGCTCCAGCTATCCGTGATCGGATTGCGAGCTGTTTACACGGATTACCTTCTCCCGTGATGTGTACTCCCAAACACCTGAAGCCGTCAACTCTATCGATGTCTTGCCCCGCGCTCGTCAGAGAGTAGTCTGGGTCTGGACAGAAACTGTTGCAGAGCACATTGGTTTTACTCGCATTGACTTTGAGGCCAATGCGATACGAGTTGCTCTGCAGCCTTTCCATTGTTTCCTGAATACCTTTGACAAATTTTGTCAAATATGACAGCGTCGTCGGCATACTCAAGGTCGCATAGCCTCAGATTGGCGGCAACGGTCACACCTCGTTCGGGTGGAATTGACTTCCTCAGGATGAAGTCGAAGATTATTATAAAGAGGAACGGAGCCAGAACACAGCCCTGTCTGACCCCGGTTGAGACCCCAAACCATTCTGTCGTTACGTCGCCGATTCTAACACAGCATTCACTGCCCTCGTGCATGCATTTGATGATGGCGATAATCTTGGTTGGAATTCCATACAGTTTTAATATGTCCCATAGGGAAGGCCGGTGCAGACTGTCAAAGGCCTTCTCGTAATCTACGAAGCAACACGCCAGCGAACTGTTGAATTCGTTGCTTTGCTGGAGAAGGCATCTGATATTATGAATTTGGTCCGCACAGGATCGGCCAGGTAAGAAACCGGCCTGGTTTTCCCTGAAAATACACGTTACTGGAATCCTTATTCTCGCCAACACTATCTGCGCCAAGACCTTGTCAGGCACGCTGAGCAGCGTTATGCCCCGGTAATTGTCGCAGCAGAGTGGGTGACCTTTTTTGTAAATTGTGATGACCTCACCGTTGACCCAGTCCCTCGGACAACGCTCCTGCTCCCACACCTTACTGAGAAATATGTGCAAGGGCTACAAGACCGCCTCCAGGCCGTACTTGAGGAACTCTGGCTGCATATCGTCCACGCTCAGCGCCTTCCCATTCTTTAACCGCTGCACAGCAGAGGTGATCTCAGCGTGCGTCGGTCCATGGTCGGGGATGTTTGGCGCTCGGACGATATCTACAAGTGTGGCTTCACTGAGAATGTCAAATTGGTTCGAGGGAGGAGAACGGTTTAGCAACCCGCAGAAATGATCTCTCCAAATCTTTTTTACACGCTCCGCGCTTGACTCTATTGCCCCACTGGGACTACGGATGGGCCCTGTCGCACTGCCCCTCAGTGCATTAAGCCTCGCTCTTTCTTCAATTTTCCCCCACGTGTCGTCGGACATCCACTTTGGCTGCCCACTCCTCCTGATTCCTAGCACCTCATGAGCGACTAACGCAACTGCAGCTTTGATACTGGACCATTTCGATTCGATGGTGTCGTGTCGGGGGTTTTGCCGGTCATACACACAGTTGGTGACGTTCTTTCTCACAGCGACGTCGAAATTCAGCCGCATTCGAGGAAATCGCAGTCTCTCGACGTCGATCCTCTTTTGAGTCAGGGGCCGTACTGTATGTCTAAGTCTGAGACAGATTTTGCCGACAAGCAGCTTATGATCGCTATATATGTCGGCACCCCTGTAGGTTTGAACATCGAGAAGTTCCCTTCGGTGGGTCGCGCTGGCGATGGTATTGCTCCTGACCTGAATATAGAATTGTAAATCCACCCACCAACAACTTTTTACCGGCGCCTTTCCAACGCACTTCGCTCAGTCCTAAAACATCAGGCTTATAGGTTTGCATGATGCGAGTGGCGTGTAGGCCTTAATAAACATATCTTATTCAACTGCAGTTCTACAACAATCTTATATCATATTAAATTTATATAATTTTGTATATATAAAGTTCCCGAAAGACAATCTGGGTCATAAATAATGAATTAAAAGAAAGCAAATTTGAAACAATTTAATTATTCACAATAATAATGCAAACTAATACGTACAGCCAAATTATGACAGTAATAAATGATTATGTTCATCATATCTCAAAATAGGTTCTACGATTACTCTACGTTACCGTAGCGTTAGTAGAATAATAATAAGTCATTATTTCTAGAATATTTCGTTCCATGAAATAATGTGCGAAATGTATGTATACATATTGAGCAATATTATAATATAATAGACCATTGTAAATTGTAAGAAATATTTCTTTTCACGGAAACCGTATTTCTTGCTAAACGTGATATTACTTTATTTAGCTCACGTCTATCTTTGTCTGGCAGCTCTCCGTTGCGCGCGCACGCGCGAAGAAATAGTACTACGCGTCTCGCTCACACTTCTCAGCTGTTGGGAATTTCAACATGGCCACCCTTGGCAGGCTGTCATTTGGAATTTCTCACAAAACAAGCAAATTTTTAGGCACAAGCCGTACAATAACAACATTTAAAAATGTGAGATCCTATAATTATGTGTCATCTACATTAAAGTGCATTGTTGGCGGTGGATTAGTGTTATATGCCGCTACAAAATGGAAAGAATACAACACAGTGTACGCTTTGAAGTCAAAGGTGAGTACGAACCAAATAAAAATAAGTTATTTTTGTTTCCCTCACTTATATGTAAGATATTTTTTCGTATTCTTTTTATCACATGCGGCGTCATTACACGTGGTTTTCTGATACAATTGCTGACATTGGCATTGAATTTACACATCCATTAATCTTGTGTGTATATTGTTTACCGGCAATCGTTTTTCGGCAAGAATTTTATCAGACGGCAGCACAGCCGCGTTCGGTCAATGTTTGTATTCCCAGAATATAAAGATGACGCACACTCACACATCTGAAATGCTATCTTTCTGATTATATAAGTTATTAATGTATCGTAAGTCAGATTTGCTTCAAAGAGAAATAACAAAAACATTCTTATCACTATCACAATATTATAATGTTACATACTTATGTTCAGTCGTCAGTAATAGGTACCAATATACAGATATTTTCAATGCTCAAGTAGAAAACTTCGTGTGATATTCCTACCTGAAATTTTAAATAGTGTGATTAGGTATTTGATATTCCGTAGCCTTGTCTCATATGCATGGATCAATAGTAAATACTTTAAATAGTGTTGTTATTTTAACGTTAATTTGAACTTCAATGAGTCGTAGTATAATTAATAATGATTGCATGGAGCACCTGGACAATACATAGTATAAGTCTAGTAAATATGCTTTACATCAGACTACTCATTGTCTGCCTGAAAAAATACTAAATGCTGCTAAAAAGGATGCCATTTTCTTTGAAATTTAATTGGAAATTGGCAAAAAATCAAAGATTATGCGAAATACGGAATATTATTCGTCAACAAATGTCAAATTTGCTCTATGAATTGTCCTAAGAAGTTCCATTTGACATCTTATGATGACTTTTTCATTCTGATATTATGATTCCCATGTATGATAATTTGACATTTTCTATTCGTTATTAAATTTCATACGTGATTTGTTGAAAAATAACAATTAGCGACATTTAGTAAATTTTCCAGCAGAAAGGGGGTAGCATGTATTATAATATTTAATAATGGTAAAGCATATTTATCTTGTCTTAATTGTCCCGAAATTATTCCAAAAGGTACGATAATTATAAAAAATCGCTACTAGCTGGCAACACTCCGTGTATGGCAACGGCCTACTTTCTCCGGGAGGTTGATAACGAAAGTGCAAAAAACATTGCGAGGTCACAATATCAAATAGATTATGCACATACAATACCTTGTTAACTAACTATATTTTCTAACGGTATAAATATGTATATATTTTATCTACGAAACCACACATTTTAGGAAACCGCAGATATATATAATGGTTTTCGAAGTTTTATATAATAGGTTGACCGCAACAGCACAGTGATAACATGACGAGTTAACACTAAAAAAGGATATAATTTGTATATCTAAGAATATTTATAACGTGAAATGCAAAAAACAAAAACCATTAAACTGTATTTTGGGAATTCAAATACCTATTTATAACATATTCAATAAATTTTTTTTTGAAAATTTTGTAAATGGAGACCTAATAATGATACTAATTCATAAGTAAGAATTTGCATCTACTAACTTTTCTATGTACCTATTTTTTTGTTTTTTATCGATTTATGAATATTTTTCATTGAATTCGCTCTGTTTTCGTTATTTCCAAATATATTTTATCATTTATAGTGATATAATATTTAATATAAAATTGATAACTTTGTTATTCTACTGGTTGCGTTACTAAATGTGACACGTGTTTCGCTAACAGAAGATACAGCAAAACTTTGATGAAACGGACAAAATGTTCGGTCAGTCGTGAAAATTTGTGAAAAAAGCCTCTCAAGGACCTACATTTTTGAATAAGAGTCGCTCGTAAACAAAATTCTGCATAATAAGAATATGTCTAGCACGAAACCATGCCAGTATTCATACTTGCGGATTTATGATTTGATATTCGCTAAGAGACATCAAACACACTCAGACATTGTACATCCCTTCATCATTTTTTTTAAATAATGTAATTTACATAGGTATATATTTAATTTATTCGCTACCCTTTGTATGTGTCGTTTATTTTCTCATTATAACACATTTGGAAAACCGACTCTATATTAATATTAAGTACTCTCTTTATCGGTCGCCCCCTCTTCCGCATTAGTTTGTTGTATCGAGGCTTAACTATACAACCGATTAATTATTTAAAACTTTTTGATTCATTTGTTTTAACGAATTCTATTTTATATTATGTATTAGTATTTCTGCGAGCTGTTGTAAGAACCACTTCTGTGAATACCAATAATTATTCTTCAATTTAAGCTGTATTCAATTTTACTTCGGCACTCGTTCTATCTTGTAATACTTGTCATTTTTTAAAAACCACTACTTGAGTCATCTCAACGGATATTTGGCAGTGTTGCCTGACTTGGGCAATTGGTAAAAGTTGAAAATTTACGACAACTGGCGCCATGTAACCTGATATGTGGTCATCCATTTGCACTGTCAATGATAAAGGACGATGCGCACCGACTGCACAACTTTCTCGGCCCTGGTGCGACGACACGCAAACACGCAAATAATTTCACGTGAAATATGATTTATAAATACGGTTATTGGAGTTCAACCAAGACGATGAGAATTCAATCGACATGTTGTTTATCATCCAAGTAATCCACATTATCATACTTATATTAGATTCGGGGCATGAAAGAGTGCTTATATTGTTGTCAACCCGCTACCTTCTTAAAAATAGGACATGGAAACAATGGCGGACAAACAGTCGTCACTCCCATTCCCTCTTCACCGTTAGCAAATAATCATAGAAAAATACTCGGTGCTTAAAAAATGAATTAAAACACAATACGAGTTTATTTCACTTTCGTTTTTTTACCGATCGAAATGACTTAGACGATTTAAGTTACGCGTTGCATTTTTTGCGCTAATGTAAATAAAAACGATCCCAGATCTTTTTTAGCAAAAAGTGTTCCTCGTTATGGATGATTTCGTGGGCGAAGTGGCAGAATTGTGTGAACGTATTTTCGCTATGCGCGGAAAAATCACGTAGATCCGCCACAGCTGACTAGTTAGTTGTCAGTTTCACGTGACGGCCACTACTCGCGCTAGATATCTTTTTTTTCGTTTGTTCACGATTATTATGCAAAACTGTCTTGCCAATTTGAAACATTAAACCGCAGTCAGCTGTTGTGTGCACTACGTGATTGATTCCGCGTTCGATTTTTGCGATGACTATCCTAAACTCTAATCAGCTGGTTAAACCATCGGCCATTTTGTGCAAAGGTCCAAATTGTTTTTGAAAAATCGTTTGAAATTGATGTAAAATGAAAACGTGGACATGACCGGTTAAGTCTTAAATTAAATAATTTAAATAACTAACTATCAACTTGATTCTCCTGTCATTGCTCAAATACCTACGTTTTCCTGTAAAGGTTATTGAACTACATATTATCGTGAACACATATGGATAACCTGTTGACTAGTATTATTTCCTCACCAGTGATTAATTGTCACTGAACCACTTAGCTTTCCTTTATAATTACCATTTTAAATATGACTGGAAACAACTGAAGTATTTTTCAGTTATTTCCATAGAGTGTACAGGTCAATTATTAACTTCTATTCAATGCTAATGACAATTTTAATTTAATTTAAGACATCGACTGAGGGTGCTTGATGGAATTTCAATATCAAATTTGGATTATTGAGATTTTGTACACTTCCATGTATTTTGTCACTAACGACCCGGGTTTCGCCTTTCGGCATCTTCAGGCATTCGAGCGCACGAATGGACTCGAACTGACAGACAGTAAACAGTGTCTAACGTTTATATAGAAGATCGGGTCGTTAGTGACAAAATACATGGAAGTGTACAAAATCTCAATAATCCAAATTAAATGACCATTATTTTTTCTATAAATGTACCAATGTATATGTAAATTATAGTATTTCAACAACAGTTCCTTTTTGATGACTTCAGTCGCTGAGTCGCTAAACACGGTCCTGGCGATTTTTCAATAAATGAGTTTTTAATATGTTCTCTATCGATAGATCTATCAATTTTTCCAGTTGCAAGTCTAAAATTTCTTCCTATTTCGTCCCATGTTCAAAATCATTCCAAATTTAAAAACACCTGAAGACACAAAACAACTTAAAACCATCATACTGCCGATAACAGTTTTTCGTGATTTACTCAAAACTCGAAAAATTTTCGGGAGCGTGTTTAGCGACCCAGCGACTCACTTATAATTATTTGTCAGTAGCCCGTTCTGTAGACGTAGGATTAAAAAGATGAGATTAAAAGGAACGATTGTTCACTACTCGCTCATACTTCTGTTTTCAGAAGTAAGTTGTGTAGGGATACCCTTGATAAATTATGAAAATAAAAATTCAGTTTGACTAAAATCTGATATAATCGTCCTCTGCCATAAGCTGGATTGATTTTTAAACCAAGTCCATGTATTGCTGATTGCTTCTTTATTTGGCATTGGGAATATTTTAAATTCCTCGCGTCAACGACCTTAGGGCATGTATGCGTATTGCATATCCTGCTTAACGAACAATGTCGCATTTTTAATTTGTGCAAGAGCCCTCCCGGAGGAGGAAGGAAAGTTGGCAGACGGGTTGGTCCGTATGAGGGGCAAAAGGCCGTATCGGGAAACCAGATCCAATTAAAATGGTTATCACCGAACCTGGGTCACATGTTTGGTGGCACGCGGCACTTGTCAGAGGACGTTTTACAGTGTTTTATCGCTGGTCTCTGCACAACGGATCTTCTTCGGTTTGTGTCTGATTCCGCATCCAGAACTTATCCACTTTTGTAACATAAATATGTATGACATAATTATGCCGATAGGAATATACATATCGACGGTGTTGTGGCCAATTGATGTAACCCTAATAAAATACGAAAATGAGTTAATGGTTGGATCTCATTTTAAAGACGACAGAGCAGGCCTAGGCCAAATGATGTAAATTAGAAAAATAAATTAACCACTTTTTGGAAGGGAAACATAATTTTACATTGGTTTTAGGTTTAAAAATTCCGAACCGGCCACTTGATGTAAGTCAGTATTATAAAGACACTCCCTACGTAATATCCCGTATCTACAAGCATGAGAATTTACAGGAGTGCAGTTCAAAGAATCAAGTTTTTTACAGAATCGATATTACCTATTATATCAAACAATGAATGCCTAACTCTTTCTTAGCCCTACCTTAGAGCATAAATATAGAATACCAATGCACCAAAGAGAGAGAGAGCAATGGCTTCTTGAAAATAAAGTCTATCGTGAAATCCATAATTAAAATTAAAAGACAATACTAGTTACCATGACTGATTAACAAACTCCAATTCTCTATTGTCTCTATTCTCCCCCAAACATTCTATTGACAACGTACAGCTGTGAAAGTGTTGGTTCATTTTTCAGTATTTAAAATTATTTCCGCAGAATTTCTTTATGTTAACCAAAGGTCAAAAATATATAGGGTGACCTTGTCTTGCGGTATTTCAAGTATCAATAATCTTGCATTGACATGCAGTGACTTACTTATTGATGCACATATCATAACTATGTACTGTACGAGGATGGTACTACGTGACTTTTTTGAAGTGCAAATTGTAACACACCTCTTCGCATAAGTCACCAAGTTAATCAAAAAGCAATGCTTTGCTTAGACGATATATAACTACTATATCTTGTTATTCACACACCATGAGGCTACAAATAAAGTTTTCACATTTCACCGTACGACCATGCAATTTCGGTATGCTTTATTTACTCCCAATTGCTAATGCAAAATATTATCCTAGTATCCAACGATCTTCGTCGCACCGGAAAGCAATTGACCGAAACGAAAGGCAACCAATGCTGAAGCTTTTCGAAGGTAACGTAACATGTGCCCTAGCCATGATTATCGTCTAGAAGAAAAATTGTTTACTTGGAAGTAAAATATTGCTTTAATTAATCATTAGATGACTTAAATAAATTTTAAATTGAATCAGATTTTCCGGATTAAAATTAAAGAACTGTACAAATATGGAAGTAGTGCAAAACAAATTGTGCTTTATTTTTTATTAAATATTGTACAATGTTTCAATATTTAACCAAGAATTGACAGTTAACATATTAAAAGGAAACTGTACATGTTTTAACCGGTGTGTTATTGCAAAAGATTACCTCCTCGTGCCTTGGTTTTGTAGCTGTAAAAAAACAATGTGATTTATTTATACTGTGAATTAATGATCGAGACTATATTAAAGCATCCTGAAATTTCTAGGTAAAACCGCAAAATGCACGGTTTTCCTACACTATAGTTTCGATATACGCTGTTTCCTTAATTCCATCATAGTAAACAATTTTTTTTCGACGTCTCATCCTTTTTTAATGAAACAAATTTATATTAAGTGGCGTCGTTTATTTTTATTGTTCCATTTAAGACGCTAATAGTGACCATATTCTCTTTTGACAGTTTTACACGTGACCGTAATGGTGACTGAAGAAAAGGTGTCTAATAATTGAATCACTCGCTAAACACCATTTTCCACAGGCCGTTCATTATATGCGTACCATTTTGTCCTAGCACAAAACGCAAAACCATGCACTTGTTGCAGTACGCGATTCAATTGTTGCTATGCGGCCACGTGCTACAGAGTACTGTACACTAGCCTACGTGAGGAAACTCGCGCAATAACAGGTGTTCGGTTACAATGCATAGCCTAATAAAGCAATACTGCAAAAATTCACTTGCCCGTTGCACTTGCTGATGTTCAGTCATCATATTACTTACTTACCTATCTCGCTTATGACGTACGGACGCGTCGTCCGTCAACCGACCTAGCTATTAAGCATGCAACACCTATTACATTTACACGGAATCAAATAATTACGATGCACTTTCCTCGTGCTGCATTATGCTTACTGGTGTTTCAATGGAGTCAAGGTGGCGCAGTATATTTATCATTTTATGTTTATTCTTTGATAAAAATGCATATAAATAAACACTTCGATTCAATAAAAGATATCAAATATTCACGTGATCACAAGTTTGTTTGCTTTTTGTTTGGGCACGAGTTTTATTAAAACTCCATTTAACATTAGCAAATATTTTGTGTGTATTTGCAAGATTGAATTGTTTCGACTTGTATGCAATAAAACTGTTGTATCTTTAACACATGGGAATACACGCTAATCACATCACAATACTACTAATCACCGTGAGCGAGTGATAACGCTCTAATTGGTTTACCAATACCGTTTATTTTAAATTTCAAATCGCCTAATTAAAATTCCCATACATTTATGTTTTTCATGAATATATTATGTAAAAACTATGTGATGTTTTCGTCTCTTTGGTGACGCGATTTCGAACAATTGTTAGCTAGATTTACCTTGGAAATGAAGCGATTAGCCATCAATGAGAGTCCTCTTCTCACCTCAAACTTCTATACTTCTTTTCTTTAGATTAAAAATGTATATCCTGGTAGAAATCGCGCCATTACACAAATCGACAGAATGGGTGCTTGAAATGTTATATGAATTCTGGTCACCTCTGGGTTTCTCTTTCAACAATATAGCTATGACTCTTGCATATTGCATTTTTATTATTTATTTTGGAATCGTTGAATTTTTTTAAATAATGAAACAACATACTATGTTAATAAGTCAGGAATGCATGTGGTTAATGAGACAAAATAGTAAAGGCCAACATGTTGAATTTAGCAATTAAAAAATACTAATTAAACATCACGCATATTCTATTTTCTATACAACATTCTGCCTTTACATATTTTTTTAAATAAGGAAACTCAAAATAATGAAAGATTCAACGAGAATCGCAACAAAATCACTCGAAATCAACTCGAAGAGGAATAAAAATCAATGCTTGTAGAGTCTCAACGCTTCAAATGTCAATTCTAAATTTTGTATTAACTTTTTAATGAGGAACCGGAACCATCTTGTCTCTTGGATATAGTACCGCTTGTCAACTAAGACCGGCAATATTTTGTCCGTATCGTCCTGTCGCCTACCAATCTGTATTATAGCGAAGTATAAGTGTTATCGATTATTATTTAACAGTGTTAAGATATAATTTCCCACCTATTGTGCCTGAAATAGATTCATTTCCGACAAAGCTTGCGAATTGCATAAATATGACCTATAAATGCAACACGACTAAGCGACTACGTGAAATGGGTCGCGTCAGCAACAATGAGCAGTTCTGGTTTTAGTCGGATATGCTCAATCCTACGTCATAGTAATTCGCAACCGTAAAAAACTTGTCTACGTGCGGAACTGTTTGCCCGCCACCTCGGATTTATTGTTGACTCAAGACACAATCGGGTGAATCGGCAATATTTGCACTTTTCTTAAATGATAATAATTTTTGATAATACAGTCAACCGTAAACCAAGCAGTGCTTCTAAACGCGCGGACCGTGGACATGCAGAATGGGAGCGTATCACTTTTGAATGTTCTCCACTGATTCGACGCTTTCACTGTGGAAATTAATTTTAACTATAAAACATACATATCTTTCAGAAAAACTATTAGACGATGAGCCTTTGCATTTTGACAAATACGACTGAATTTGACTAGTTTCAGCTCCCGACATTCTTCCAGTTCCTGAGCTAAGAATTGAGGCAGATATAATCAGGATCTTAATTCCAGATGAAACCGACTGTTAAAATTAGTAATTTAAAAATAAAAATATATATATTATATGATATAGTATATGCAGTGGTATGATCAATGTTGCCGATGCTGAACGCAAAGAATTGCTCAAAGCGATACGACCATCAGTCGAATACGAAGACTTCAAAATGGCATTCAAAATTTAAGTTGGCCTATTGAGAGCGAGTAGATCTCAATTCATAGAAGCTCTTCCAATATTAACGAAACGCTCAAATTTCACCAGCACACAGTGAAATACGTGCAACCAACTCTTGGGGAATATTTTAAAAACGATTGACATTACGCTGCGGAATAAACCTTCTGAGAAGAGTTTGAATCCGTAGTGCGTGATAGTGGATACGACTTTGAATACACCGATGCGAAATTGAAATTAATACACCACATTTTGGTTACCTATCTGACATAACCCGTTCCATTTTGATTTCTATGCTTTCTTATGACGTGCAATGTATCATGATTAACAATAGGTGGCTTTTTACCCTCCAACCAGCCAAAGTATTTTTTTACCATGTCCGCTCCCAACGTGGAGCATTTGGCGTCCGAATGGAGGTATCTCAACAGAAGTTTTCTATGAGAACTGCTTGTTACTCGGTTGTTGCTCAACCTCTCTTTTTTTCGAAGACAGTAGGGATAGAAGGATAGGGCGAGGAAAGTACTAGCGGTTAGCTAATCGCTCTCGCTACGCCCCGTTTTTGAGGATCAGATGGATGGGAATTGTAAGCATCACAAACATTAATGACTACGAACAGACATCGATTGAAAGATAAATTTATGAAACTTGAACCCGAGGCATCCGTAAACGTAGCCAACGCTTATATAATATTTGTATTACTAAAACATGAGACAGTTGTATAAAAGCGTTATACTTACAGATATATATTTTCGATAAAGATGTCGTATTTTAATATGAGTGAGAACGAAACACTCTTGTATTCGCTCTGAAAAAAAATCCTTTTTCTACAGGTGTGACTAATAGGATCGTGCGACCCAAGAATCAAATGCTTTGACAGCACCTTGATCAAACACTGCCACGGCTAAATGAATCAGCTGATAATAATGACGAAATGCCTGCTCGCAATCTTGACGGCAATTTGTGCAATAATCAGCATTAAATTTTGTATTAGTGCACTAGTTGCTAGGCGTGCGAAATGTGTATACGTGATGCACATCTCGCACTACAATCACCCGTAGTATCACACTCATAAATATATGCAATTCGTCGTTCGCCGTATAGTTTCCTGGCTAATTTCTCAAGAAATAGTTTAAGCATGCGTCATCATGATGCACTAAATTCTGCAGTTATTCGTGATGTTGAGCACGTCCGCTACCAACGTCTCCCATATGGAAATCCAAAGTAGCACTTAATCAGAATTCGAGTAGGGATGACTGATCGTAAATCTGTCGCTGAATCGTTATTTTCCATAAATATTAACTAACAATCGATTTCGTTAATGCATAGTTGCAAGTCTCTACAACGATCACATTGGTCGAGTATTAACGCAAGCCGAAAATCGACATCCAGACATAGTTCTCAGTGATGTTTACAACACTTGCTCCTTTTCCTATCGGTCAACAGCAGATCCTCACAATCGCATCATCACCTGCTTTATGTAATTACAAATCAATATATCGATGGCCGAGTTCCATGGGACGAAAAGTCAAAAAAATTATGTTGTTTAGTTAGCCATTATATTAGAACACCACTCTTCTACAGTTCCACAAAAGTACAGCTTGTAAAATGTAAAGATTTTCTCTCAAAAGGCATATACATACATATCGAAATATGTTTTGGTGAATCGTGGCGTTCTATAAAGAAATAACCTTTAATCCTAAAGCTGTAAACTATCGACCAGCTATTTGAATAAAAAAGTAATACAAATAATAAGCTATCATTTAAGACATCGACTGTGGGTGCTTGATGGAATTTCAATATCAAATTTGGATTATTGAGATTTTGTACACTTCCATGTATGTTGTCACTAACGACCCGGGTTTCGCCTTTCGGCATCTTCAGGCATTCGAGCGCACGAAAATCAGTTCGAGTCCATTCGTGCGCTCGAATGCCTGAAGATGCCGAAAGGCGAAACCCGGGTCGTTAGTGACAAAATTCATAGAAGTGTACAAAATCTCAATAATCCAAATAAGCTATCACTTTTTACGAGTCAGCTTAGATGAGCCAAAACTTTGATCGGCCATATCACAAAATTACCAATTTGTAGTTGTATGACTATGGAACTAAGCCATCGACATGTAAATGTCGAGATGGGGTTTCGGCCACACCGTTCAATAATTAAGCTAAAATCAATTGATTTTCACAAAATTAAAACATCAAACCACTTTTGGTATCAAATAATATATAATATTATGTAAATGTTCGATTCTTACAGAACAAATTCAACATTGTTCTGTATTATCTTTGGTCACATGTAAATATAAAATGCATTTACAGCACGTTTTATTTCACGGTTAGAATCGCTTTCACTTATTTGGTAACCATATTAAATAGAACATAATCATGTAAAATAAAATTTAAAAATATCCGAATATAATCCTCCCCCCGAAGACTTATTAATAGTAATATTATTCCCTTTTAGGTTACAATATTTCAAGTTTCCCTCCCACCCATTTCCCATCCCAAGAGTGGGGCGTAACGAGAGTGATTAGCTGACCACTAATCCTGTCCTAGTTCTATCCTTATATCCGTACTCTCTTCGAAGAAGAGAGTTTGAGTAACTGAGTAGCAAGCAGTTCGCGTAGAAAACTTTTTTTGAGATACCTCCATTAGGAGTCTATATTCTCCACATAGGGAGCGGACGCGGTAAAAAAATATGTGGAGTAAGAATGTATGTCGATCATTTCAAAGAATAATTTGAAAACTATAAAATAAAATGTGCTGTGCTGGGCTGGGATTTAGTAACCATATTTCTTTCGATCATTTTACCCCTCTCTACGACTACAAAAGAAGACTAACATTTGAAAATGTAATCGCTGTCGAAAATTCAATTTTTGCCGCAGTAATTATATAATTTTTTATGGAAGATAATCTTTCCACTCTCTCAAAGTATCTCCTTGTGAAGTAAATCTGTCACACTTATTATTCTACAAGGGGAGTGGAAGTAAAGGGGACGATTTGTTTCACCCCGCGATGTACTCATGCGTAGACCTAAGAAGCGGTAACTTGGTAACTCGGTATATAACTGGTGAAAAAACATATTATAAGACACCACAATTCTCTATTGCATTAATAATTAACCATGTTCGCTTCCGGTGTGGAGACATTGTTCAAACGAGAAATGGCGCATGTTGTATCCCACTATATGGATAACACCGGAAGCATAATGGCACAGGGAGTACCCGGAGCACCTTAGACATATGAAGACAATGGAAATATATAAATAATAAAGGCAAAAGGAAGTAACCCACACCTAAAAATATTGTGTATAGCCACACATAACGTGTATTAAATCGTATACATTGTGACAATAGAAAAGGAAATATTTTGAAAAAACGGGGGGCTACGTCCTTTTGTCTTTCTACATTCGGCATATAATATATATATACAAACAGTGTAATAACACGTTTTGCGTGAGTTGTACACAATATGTTTTGGTGTGATAAAATGTAAAAGTGTTTAGTTCTACAAAATTGTGTTAGTTGATAACTATTTCGGCTTAGCGCCATCATACAGCTAAGCTAAAATAAAAAACAAATTTATTAAAATTCATTAACGGGATTGTTTGTTAATTGTATTAGTTTCCTGTTGTGAATGGGTCGTGGGTTTTTTAATTTTAATAATCAACGTGCTTAAAAAAATACAAAAAAATAATTGAATCTGTTTCGAAACATGCAAGAGTAGGAATTATACGATTTGAGGAACGACTTCCTTAATGCAAATGTCAAAGCCATTCCATGGATCAAGGATGTCAAAACAAAATTCACTTCAATTCACGGCTGCATTAACTCGCTGGCACCAGACGCATGTTACATCCCTCATCCCTTCCTGAAGAAAATACGAAAAAAATATTAGGGGAGCACAAGAAACGGTTATGTCTATTTTGCTTGCTTAATCTTGATACGTGAATGCATTCGCGCAGCTATTTTTGTATTGGCCAAATCATATTCGTTTGCTATTTGAATAAAATATTTTGTATTCAGATATTCGTAAAAACAATATTATTTATTCCAACGAAAGAATGAATTTCTCCCATTCAGAATATTTCGTTTGTATCTTCGTGGTTTATTTAGGCATTGCTAAAAAAATAATTTTTCTTCAAGCATCTCGCATTTCTTTGAAGGATGATTTATTGTTTCTTTGAATCGACTGGGCTTTCTGTTTTTTCAATGTTAATTCTGAAATGTTTTCTTAAAAAAGTATATCCTTCATAAATATTTGCATTTATCAAGTTTAACCAAAACACCCACCGCTTGAAATAAATATTTTTTTCATTAGTTCATCTAAAGATTCTAAAATACACCATTTACTCACGACAATTTAATGTTGCAACTTCGACTACGACGTTAATTCATTTCAAAATCTTTTCCAGTGCATACATAGACAAGAACATACAATATTTACGCACACACGTATATTAACGACACCGGCACCGCGCCGTCAGAGAGTGTCGTTATATCTACGTGGGGCCCTGGATTGCGCGATAATTATCATTTTTATGTTTGAATTCACAAAATAAAAAAAAGCATGACCGTTTTATAAAATACCTAAATCTAAACGCCAGATCAATGAAATAGAATACTGCTATATTAAATAAAGGATACATGTCTTAGTCGCCACAGTAATAAAATATTTAATTCAAAATTCTTGACGTATTTTTAAAACAAAAGCATTAAAAATAAACCGATCAAAAAACAGCACGTTCGATGTATTGTGCAAGTAAGTCCTGGCTGCGGATCATGAACTTCATGCTGTGCAGCCCATATATCATCGTTGTGAGTTGTGATTTTGACACTTTCATTGCGTTATAAATGATTTTCTGACATGGCGTCTGGTCACCAATCCAATGTCACCTTTATTTTCGTCGTATATCAACCGGTTTTAAATTTATATTTTTACTATTGGCTCAAATAACATTTAAAAAATAAAACACAATTTGTTTTGTTCTACTTCCACATTTTTATAATGATCAGGACCGGTCAGGACCATTATGAAAATTTGGTAGTACCATAAAACAAATTGAGTTTTATTTTTAAAGTACTATGCCTTTCCACCAAGAATTGACAGTTAACACCTTAAAAATGATTAGAAAATATTGTTTTACGACCAGTGCAGCAGCCATTGGCCAGTAGATTTCGAGTTCGAACCCTGATTTTGATAATATAAGAGTATCGATATGTTGTTCGGTCTATATTCTGTGTTGGATAATATTCTCACCATTTTTTAAAATACTATTAGTGCTAATCATTGATGCAATGCGATACGAAACGCGAAGTTTTATACTAACTAAGAGCACTAATTATGCAGCTTATTGCTATATAATGAACATAATGAAACATAATCTGTTATTTCAACATTTTTATTTGTAAGTATGTAATAAAAATATACTTAAGCTCACATCACTCTTTAAACTTCGTTGTCTTAAAAAAATGCCGCTGAATTATACGTACTATCGATGATAAATTTCGAAAAATACTGAATTTATTTCTGCTTGCCACCACTTCTCCAATAGTTAAAGTCTTTCTATTCGTTATATGATCACGAGCTTTTTTGTCACGTAACTAATAGCATCATTTTTAATTTTAGTATGAATTTCAGCTATTGATTAAACCAGTTTATGATAACGATTGGATATTAAATTGTATAATGATTTGCATGCATTTTTTTATTTTATTAACTTAAATTATTTAATAAGTGTAATAAGATGACACAATTAAGAAGAATAAATGACATTAAAAACACTACTACGTGGTCTCTCAAATCGCCCCTTGCAGAAAACATGCCGAAAAAAGTTAAAAAAAAAAAAGAAAACTAAGTCAAACGCTTTTGAAGAATGCTCTTATTGCTTTGCTGCCTCAAATCGCTCGCGGTCTGGCGTCATCCCTTGTCATTGATCACGCTAATGCCCGTCCGCTGGCACTAATGCTTCCCAATTTCGCATCCGATGCACTTCGATCGGGTCTTAATGCAATGCTACAACTGTGTTTCGTGGAATAATTCTACAATATTTGTTCCACTTTAATATGAATCTTAACAGAGCTACCGTCACCATAGTGGCAGAAGGTGATAGGTCTAAAATCAGCTGTTGCGGGCTATGAATGCAGTACGATAGATTTTAGGACAGTCTATCGTCTGAAAAAAAACAAACTCAGAATTTTCCATGTATTATTTACGTAATTTGGAGAAATCTATATGAATTATGTCAATTTCCTTCACAGTATTAGTGTCAAAAAACTATAAAAAAGAATTACAAATACTTAAATTAAATTCGTAAATGATTAACGAATCTTATAAAGTGGTAAGTTTGATAAATTATGTTAAAGGTATATAAATAGGGAGGCATAAATTAATTTCATGATTTTCATAAAAGTCAATTATCTTAAAACAAGGTTTTTTGACTCAACGCCTTCTGTCACTAGACCGACGTTATATTATAATACATTATGACAATGTAGTTTTTTTTTCATCAATATACAATAATTTAATAAAGATAACTCTTGCATACTTATTTTTCTAACGTATCATTTATGACTTATTGTAAACGGTACCGTTGCATTGTAAAGATTGAGATGCTCTGATAATTTCGCGCTAAGTGGATAGACTTGGATTTTCAAGTTGACAAATATCTTCAATCGCATAGGAGACCCGGCCGCCGCATCTGTCATGCAAATGCGCTTCTCGCGGCTCCATGCCTTCGATGGGAATAAATCTGTGGGCGGGAAAACGAAGGGCGTTTGATTTAGGCGAGAATGAGGATTATCCAGGATGGACACGCGAACGCACGACAATTTTTCCGATGACAGCCATTGATATAGGGCTGATATTTGTTTTGGATTTTTTTGTATGCTTTAAAAATGAAGGATGCTACATTATCGATTATGCGAAACAACATTTATACTATATATCGACGGTGTTTCGGCCAATTGACATAACCCTTAAAAAATACGAAAATTAGTTGAATCTCATTTCAAAGACGACAAAGCAGGTCTCGGCCAAATGATGTAAATTAGAAAAATAAATTGACCACCTTTTGGAAGGGAAACATCAATTTACATTGGTTTAGGCTTAAAAATTCTGACCTCCCCCCCACTTTATGTAAGCTGCTATTATATCGACACTCCCTACGACCGAGTGCATTTTAAAGATTCATAACCCAACTCATATAATGTTTTCGATAAAATCAGTGTTTACTCTCTCCTGAATAATTTAAATTTTAAGGGTTATATCAATTGGTCAAAACACAATATATAAAATAAAGTCTATAAAATATATCGGTATTCTATAATTAAGCTTTTGTGAATATGTTTTTACTTTTATTATCCTTTTCGCCCTTGTTTATAATATTTAATAGTTACATTCGTCGGCCTCTAGTGGTAAGAACGGTATCCTAGCGATCAGATGGGTCTGTGCGTTCAAGTTCCGACAAGATATAGATTTTTTTCTGATGTTTCAGATGTTGGACATGGATGGTTGCGATGTCTTTTCTCTGAAGAGTTTTACAACCTATGATATTTATTGATTCAATTGACATGTAATCCATTATAATGAGCTAAAAATAGTTCCACAAGAACAGCTGATAACTATTTCGACAGCACGCCATCTTTAGAACTATCTTGAAGATGGCATGATGCCGAAATAGCTAGTTATCAATATTATAATTCTTTTATAATGAATTAATTTTCTCTTTTACACCTTACTACTTGTGATACATTATTGTTTTATTGTGTATACAAAACCGCTTTCTCCAAAGATCGGTAAAAATATGCTTAACGTAAAATAGCGGATAGTTTAAGATATTGTCATCATTTAAAAAAAGGCCCAATATTTATTCATAACTGTTATTCTCATAAAGTTAACTTTTAAAACATAACGTTAACTTTATACAACCGATCAAGCATTTTTTTATAATGTATCCATAAACCCACGCAATTTTCATATTACTATATATTAATAAGTCACCTAGTGCTTTCTATTCGAACTCGAGTATTATGATGATGAATCTAGTTTTATTTCAAAAGAAATTCAACCGAGCAGTAAATATCAGACAGTGAGAGCTTAAAATAACCGTAATCAATTTACTAAATTTGGATTTTCATGCATTATTTATTTTTTTGAATATCAAAAAAGGTTTGTACACAATTGGATTTAATAGACCCAAAATCAATCCTCTATAGCAGCACAATCCAGCGATATGAAATCGTCGGTTTTTGATCACCAATGATCTAAACCTGTGGCGATATTTTTCATAAATACGGTTTATTATTACTCCACTCTACAGGAATTTCTGCTTAATGAACTGAAAGATGTTTTTTAAATAATTTTAACCCTAATTCTAAAATACAATACATGCAGTAACATTTTTTTAAATGTCCGCTCTCGACGTGGAGCATATGGCCTCTTAATGGAGGTATCTCAACAAAAGTTTTCTATAAGAACTCCTTGTTACCCAGTTGCTCAACCTCTCTTTTTTCGAAGAAAGTAGGGATATAAGCATAGGGCTAAGACAGGTCTAGTGGTAAGCTAATCACTCTCGCTAAATCCCACTTTTGACATGGGAAATGGGTGGGAGGAAAATGTTTTTCTAAAGGGGAGTTTTTAAAAAAAAAAAACATCACAAACACTGAGACTACGAACAGAAATCCATAAATCGATTGAAAGATCAATTTATGAAAACCGTCCGCACCGGGAATTGAACCCGAGACATCCGTAACCGTAGCCAACTGCGCCACTGACGCCGACAGAAACATAACATATTACAATGAAAACAAAACACACTATTTACAAAAATATTTCCTTAAATTTGTCATTAATTCAACAATAGATTGGAATGATAATTAGTTGTTGGACAAAACCGCTTTATCCGATATAATGGCGAAGGAATATCGATCCCATTGCATTCAAATTAATAATAATTTATAAAAAATGGCCACATATTATTGACGATAGCTGTTATTTTTTTACAAGTGGCCGGTAACATCAAATAAAAATCGTCCAATTGAAATATAAATATTGGCTCGTCAGTATAAAATGTTGCTCACGACTTATTTTACCCCAATTCGTTGTACCACAAAGTACGCCGATTAGAAAGTATCCTGATGAACAATAAAACTGATTTCATTATACAAAAAAAGTCTTTGTGATATTTCAAAGAGTGGTGATACCCCTTTCTCCACGGACCTGTGTTCCGTTATGAAACATTTTCACAGTAATTTTATAACAGTCGACTGACGACAACTTTGCTAAGCATTAGATTAGGTAACATAAAACGGATTCGTATCTTGCTGTAATAACGACAAAGTCATCTTAGTATTTTTTGTCAAGCTATAATGTATGTTTATAGGCCAGGGTATATTCTATCAAATTTAATACTTATTCATAAAACCTTTTAAGGTGTTAACTGTCAATTCTTGTTGGAAAGACATTGTATTTTAAAAAATAAATTTGTAATAAAGTTAATTTAATATATCTCACGCTTTTTTTAAAGATTTGCAAGATATTTTGTGGAAATTCAAGACAGCTTTAATTAAATTCACAATTCTCATCTGCCGTTCAAATTATTGTATCTACACCAGTGGTTCTCATGTGCCGCCACGAGAGAATTTTTCTGTTGCCACCAACAGTTGTATAGTAATAAATAATGATATTAAAAAAATGAGGAATATAAAATGAATACGACATTTGTTTATTCGTATTGTGTACGTATGCGGCTCGAAAACACTTTTGTAATGAATGAATATTTTTAATAAAATAGGGATTCTTTTTTTTTGAAAAAAAATATTCGGGATCGGGGTGTACGATAGCCAACGCTGTTCTCTTGCAATCTTTTAATTATCATTAACGAGAAATTTTCCAAATACGTAAAGTGTAACAGTGATTATTTTCTGATTTTTTTTTATAAATATGAAAGCATCTGTATAACATAATGTTATTATTTATTTCTCTGATTATTTGAGAATTTGATATAATCCCAATGGATAAAATGGATATTAGAAATTATCTAAAAACAATAATTCAGAAGCATGGAAGTGTAAAAATCTGATGACCAATAGATTTGAAAAACAAAATGCTCTCTTTAATTAACATTTGTAAATGACAGGATTGTAAAAATATAGCACATATTTAAAAATATATATATTAATACATAAAACAAAATACAAGTAGGTAACGAGTCCCTTTTTTTAGTAAATGCATCGGCCTAATATTTAAAATCACGATTGAAAATTTTGGTGCGGCCACGAGACATTTTTAAAAGACCACTGTTGTTCGCTATGCGGCCACGGAGAAATTTTCGTGAAGAGCACTGAAATACACATAATAAATGATCGTTTGAAATATTACAATAACTTCTTCTGATTCCTCCTCATCATCCACCTATTAAATTTCAAGCGTTTCAGGGTCCAAAAAATAACCAACTCTCTCATATTTTCTACAAACAAAGGAATTTAAAAATATATATTAGTACATATTATTATTCTGGAAAGACCCTTTAATACAGAGGGACAAAATGTGTAACGTTTTGTAGCGTGCTATAATAATTTAATTGTCAAATGTACATTGTTTGCTTAACTCTCATGAAATTAAATTCTCGAGTGAATTTAGCATGGCAATAAAAGCCAGTCTGTTACATCTTCCACATCCCAACATAATTGCATATATATCGTACAAACAATAAAGTCAATAAAAATCTTTGAGAATATCAACGAATAACAATTGATATATCACAACATTGGCCCCAAGTTGGAGCCCTGAGGTATAATTAAAATGAAAATTATTATTCTTCCATTGGGTTTTAGTTACTTTTCATATGTTTATTAATACTCTCATGGACGACTATTTTACCAATTACATTAGTTATGGTTGCTATTATCTTTCAATGACAAATGGTTCGTGGCTGAACCTTTAGCCTCCTCTGCGTAGATGTTTGGGTTCGCGTCCGGTTTCACAATTTCGCTGTGACAAGAAACGCATTATATCCCCAGGCTTTACGATTGAATTTAAAATTTCAATTAGCTCATGTGTAGTATTCCGTGGCTGCGGTACTGCATTGTGACGAGTAAAAAAACCTATCGATTCAATGCCTTGCGCGGAAACGTGTCAAGAAGGAATTTATTTAATTTATACATGCACTGCCAATAATTTACACGACTTTAAATTTTATGCCCGGCTGTATGAATGT
This sequence comes from Himalopsyche phryganea, assembly GCA_022494535.1. Classification (NCBI taxonomy): domain Eukaryota; kingdom Metazoa; phylum Arthropoda; class Insecta; order Trichoptera; family Rhyacophilidae; genus Himalopsyche; species Himalopsyche phryganea. The sequence goes on along the minus strand of JAGVSL010000080.1, from coordinate 77,696 downwards.
TAATTTAAGAATTCATATTCTAATATCGTCTTCATTCAATTCGTCAATTCTATACTTTTTCGTGAGTAAAGAAGTAATCGTTTCAACGTCTATATGTTTCATGTATAATGTACATATAATTTAAGACATCGACTGAGGATGCTTGATGGAATTTCAATATCAAATTTGGATTATTGAGATTTTGTACACTTCCATGTATTTTGTCACTAACGACCCGGGTTTCGCCTTTCGGCATCTTCAGGCATTCGAGCGCACGAATTTACTTTAACTGACAGACAGTAAACAGTGTCTAACGTTTATATAGAAGATACAAATACGACAAATATTATTTACGAGATAAAATATTATAAAAATCAATAGAGCCCAGTTAAATTCCTTTGCCAATTCTGAACGAGCAGCTGAATCTTCCAAATTCTCCGTTACTGTATCCTATACGTTGAAACACTTAACAGATGTCGCTAAATGTGGAATGATTGTATATATATTTACCATTTCTTCGAATTGCATCCCGTCGAAACCCACAATGCTATTATAATTGTAAAATCACTGGTAATTCTAAATGTAGTTGGAAAGCGGCAATTCGCCACTCTGTTAATGTGTTGTTTACAAAATAAGGATTAAGGCGATTTCTTGAAATGTTAACTCAGGTACCAGTGTGGATCCCAGACGTATAATATTTTATCTAGTAAATAATATCTGTCGTATTTGTATCTTCTATATAAACGTTAGACACTGTTTACTGTCGTGTCAGTTCGAGTCCATCCGTGCGCTCGAATGCCTGAAGATGCCGAAAGGCGAAACCCGGGTCGTTAGTGACAAAATACATGGAAGTGTACAAAATCTCAATAATCCAAATTTGATTATGTACATAGTTATTGATGTGGTGAAATGACAATAACATATTCTTCAACAATCATCATTTTTTAACCTTATTCACTCTACGTGTATAACATGTCGTTTGTGTAGATCAATCTTTCAACCTCCCCGTTCACAGAGATAGTTGTCTACAAACTGTTTTAGCTCAAGGGTCACACTGAGTCCTCCACTAAGTCTCAAGGGTCAAGACCTAGCTAGCTCATCATACTAACATGCTGTAGTTTAAAATTACGCGCAAAAAGTGGAACTAGCCGGCGAGTGAGATATATTCGGCGCAAGGCGGGGGTGGACTCCGCTCATTGTAAATTTTACAATGTACAGTAAAACCCCCATTTACGCGGAAAGTCGGGAGCGCGTTATTGGGTGTAGTGTAATTGTTAACTGCCAAACCTAAGAATAAATGGAAATTATATACATATGTACGAAATATTTAGTTACTGTGTGTACAGCAACGACAATTGAATGTGACCGCGCAATTGAGGGATTTGCAGCGAATATTTCTAATCGGCGCATAATTCGGGGTAGCGTAATTGGGGTTTCCACTGTAATCAAAATAAACTATGGCTGGCTGGATTGGTGGTGCTCGTGGACCGTAGTTTCGATACCCCTGTATTAGAGTACAATTTTAAATTAAACGTATATAAATTTTATTTTTGACGATATATTTCTTTGAAATTTTGTAAATATTATTAACTACGTCCAAGAACAATAGCCAACCGATTTTTGTGTTCATCCGTGTTTCAAAAGACATGGCGAAAGGCGAAATATAATGACAAAATATATGTTAACAAACAACATTTTAACGATTCAAAATGCTTCCAACAGACATTACTAGGAAACTTCAGCACTACTAATCACTTGAACGGTTTTACCTGTCAATTCTGAATATTTATAAAAAATAAAATAACTTTTAGAGACAGTCAATCTGGGTGACTTTGGGCCATTTCTGAGGGTTTTTGTATTGTTGTGGTTCACCATTGCATATATGTGTGGTATTGTTCTACATAGAAATGAAGTAATGTCTTAAGATGAAATTTAATTAATATTAATAGATTTATTGCTATAATTGATGTACAAATATAGATAAAATAAGGTGGGCAAAATTTTCGTCCAAATCGGGTAAATTTGGCCCACGATACAAATAATCACTGCAATTACTATAAATTCAGTGATTTTAAAGTATTGGCAACTTTTCTTTATGCTTTCATATATTCTGTACATAATTGAGATGCCAATTTATTTCAAGAAAAGAATTTAAATTGTGTTTTATCATTAGAAACTGACAGCTTACAAATTCAACAATAAAACAAATTGTGTAGCATATTAATTCACATTTTTACGACCAGGGGCTACTCAATACCTTTGCTTAACTAAATGATATTCATATGGCATCAGTATTATCATGGTATTATAACATGCAGTGGGTCAATCTAAGACTGATGGGCAAACTTTCTCAAATTGATGGTATTTATTCCACAATTTTACAGTATAATCAAAACCTGATTCGCTAAGCTGAGGAGTGCAGTCAACTGATTCATTAAATAAACACGTTCGTTTATTTTATATTACGATCTCCTCACAAGCAGGTTAAAGTTTAAAAATATGTTCCTCCGTCAATAAATAAATTACTCATAATCTGCGATCGCATGGCATTTTAACGATTCTAAAACAATTCGACCTCCAACAGAAAAGTCATAAATTACCACCGCGTCGCACTTAAGAAGATTAATATTTTGTGTCAAAACATATGCAACGCGTTAACCCATAAACAAACTTTCATTAAAAATCCCAAAGCTTTTTTACAGCTTCTTATTTCCCCCGTTTGCGAGAAAGTTCGATCTTCAATTATAATATCATCTTGGCGCATTTCATATTATTAATAATGGTAAGTTATTGTGATTTATCTGTCTTAGAATTTGAACAAATAAATAGCGGATAACTTACATATTGGAAAGACAAATGATTTAAACATTCTTTACCTTAACTCTTTTAAAAGGTGAACTTTTCTGCGAAGGACCATAGATTCTTCACAAGATGTTTCTATCGAATAGGGCCAGCTAATTTTATAAACTTTCGCAAACACTCCGCCCAAGTCATAGGAGTTTCTTTTTAACTTTAAAAAAGACTTTTTTGTGACCATTTCCGCTACCGATATGGAGCATATGGACTTCTTATGAAGCTTATCTCAACAGAAGTTTTTCTGCGAGTTACTACTTGTTACTCAGTCGCTCAACCTCCCCTTTTCGGTGAGAGTAATCATAGGACTAGTTTTTATCCAATCGCTCTCGCTGCGCCCCGTTTTTAGGATCGGATAGGTGAGAGAGAACTTGGACATCACAGACACGGAGGCCTTCGAACCCGTCAACACTGCAACCGAATCCAGCGACAATGATCACACGGCTACAACTTCGGTTAAATAATTCTGGTTAGTTCTACCAAAGGCATCGACTGAGGGTGCTTGATGGAATTTCAATATCAAATTTGAATTGTTAAAATTTTGTACATTTCCATGTCACTAACGACCCTGATTCGTGTGCTCGAATTTATTCCATATTGTTTTCGGTATTTTTCAATTACTATGTATTTACTTTCATATCGTTCACACGATATAACCGAGCAATAATAGTCACCAGTAGTAAGGATGTACTATGTACAGTATTCATTCCTACCGTGGAATTTAAACATTATAATAATTGTGACTAAGTGCGTTTTGAAGATTTGAATAAATCGTGCCTTTAATACCGCATATGGCTGCTGGGTAGGGCAGGTCCTTGCCAGCAGAATTATAGCGTCAACAAGAATTCGGTACTAGTAATTTCGTTTGTACACAGATTTTTTATTTTTATTTTCTGCTATAGCCGATGAAATATCAAAATTGTCAGCGTTAAATTTATAATATACATTATAATTGAAATTGTTTTCAAAATTTTTGAAAGGAGTCGTATTTTAAAAGTCTCTTCATTCTAAAAAAAATAATCACATATAGTTCACTAATTATCCCTTTTAAGGTGTTAACTGTTAATTCTTAATAGAAAGGCATTATATTTTTAAAAATAAAACACAATATGTTTATAATGATCAGGACCGGTTTTGCTCATGACAGGGTTATTTATAGAAAATTGAATGATAAAAATTAAAAGATATGTAAAACAGTTGGTTCTTGAATTAAGTCAATCACTAATTATCAATTATTCACATTATTAATTTCGGCGGAGGTGCCTTTTAAGCCGTGATATTTATAGTCTTTTTGGAGACACATGTCAGCAATGGATTATTAAATTTAATTAAAAACTACGCACCAAATTACAAATCGTATACATGTATTCCTGTGGATTACATCGATTGGACTACTCTCCGAATTGAATGGCATATGAAAATATTAGTAAAAATATCTTTTATATTATAATATTAGCCTTTATGTGTGAATTATTTATTAAAATATATAAAATGCGTTCACATATTTGCAGTCGCATTTATTTTTTTCTATTTTTTTTTTTTGTTTTGACATTCACCGTAACCTAGTTCTTATTTGGACGAATATAGTAATAGATTTTTGTTTCTTTGCACTTGGAAAATATCACACACCGTCCCACATTGAGCTATTCACAATCGTTGTTATTAATTTAGTTGCAATTACGGCCAACAGACGGTCATCACGAGTAACCATATTGTTTTAAATCTTGCACAAAATCAAACAAGCGATTTTAATCGCAAGACATCTCCTCTAATTAGCAGCTCAATGCCTTATTATGTTATATTTGGTGATCTACTGTGTCCTTTATGCTGAACCGAAAATATCAACCCAAGCTTCATGGCTCACCTCTCCTGTCATATCACGGTGACGCTTCTTTATATTATTTACGCATTCATATTCAGGTCCTCTTTTTCGGCTTAGATATTATTGCTCTCTGCTCAAATGCTTAATATTAATGGCTTAGTCGTCTCCTCTGTTATTAATAAATTATCGTAGCAGCTGCTCCTTCTAAAATGATCCTTACGTTTTTTTTTTGTGCTATAAGATATCAGTATCACATCAAATAATTATATTTCTTGGTCAAAATCTAACAAATATGTTGACATTATTCTATGAATGGTTGTGTTTTAAGAAATTACCGAAGTGTTCATTTATTTCAAAACGAACAAATTCATTGAGCTTAAAATTTTCTTTAAAAACAAGCACGCCACAAAATCGTGCAGAAATAACTTAATTACAGAAATGATGAAAAACTTACGAATGTGCGTTCATGTTCTCTCAATCAAAGTTTAATCAAACGCCTGTTAAGCAGCTTTCATTTTCGTGTTCATATATCATGAACTGGAAATAGCATTTTTTTTATTAAAAAACACTAGTATATCTTTGATTATGTCGTGCTAATATTATAGAATTTATTCATTGTGTTGGTTTTGCTAAAACTTCATTTTTGTTTTTGTTGTATTCAATAATTTAATACCTGAAAACCGTAACGAAAACATTTTTTTAAATGCCAGTTTCGGCGTTACGCATAGACGCAGAAAGCGAATTAATGTAGTGAAAAAAAGAGCTGCCAGGCGCCTCCCTTGCAGACCGTGCTAACGAGGTGAATACGAAAAGTTTTATTTTTTTTAATAGTCTGGGACACTGAACATCATATTTGCCAAAATTTAATTTTAGCATTTTTTTTCAATGACCATTCAGTAATTTAATTTAAATAACATAAATCCCTTTTCTTAATTAATATGTGAACATTAAATGAACTATGTAAATTTTTATTATTCTACAATAATTGATATGGCGCGAAATAAAACACACATAAATAACTAACACTGGGTCAAATTGGACAACCATATTGTTCAAATATTTGCCTTTGTATTTCCCATCGAGAAAGGTTGCCGCAAGCACCTCGCTGTCAATCATAGAGTCATTTTTTGCTTCCATATCTCATTATATGATACTTCTCAGCAATAAAACAAATTCAGATGCAATTTTTGCACCCACCTTGTATGGTGCCGCCGTGGGAAGGAATCGTTAAATGTCGGAAGACAAATTTGTTTTTTTTTTTTCATGTCCGCTCCCAATGTGGAGCATATGGTCTCCTAATGGAGGTATCTTAACAGACTTTTCTACGAGACCTGCTTGTTACTCAGTTGCTCAACCTCTCTTTTTTTTCGAAGAGAGTAGGGATAGAAGAATAGGGCTTTGACAGGACTAGTGTTTAGCTAATCGCTCTCGCTACGCCCCGTGAGGATGGGATAGGTGGAAATGAGGACTCAGACTAGGAACAGAAATCCATAAATCGATTGAAAGATCAATCTATGAAAATCATCCGCACCGGGAATTGAACCTGAGATATCCGTAACCGTAGCCAGCGACGCTACCAACTGCGCCACGGACGCCGACATATTTGTTAAAGTTATTTTATTTTTTGATAAATAATAGTTCCCAATTCGTTATAATTCCAAAATAATTTAAGTTCCTGATGTCATCATCTATTCCCACGGATGTGCGTTGTATTGACTATCTTTCAAGGACAGTTTTTTATTTAAAATATTGCTTTTAAATGTCAACACTTCTGAATAATCCGCTAGCAAAAAAAATCGAACTAAAAGCTTGAAACGCATATTTGAAATTTCGATTCAAAAAAAGCAAGAACCAAACTGACAAGTTTACAAACGAAATGAAGTGATTTTAATTATATAAATTTCTATCCTTGATATTTGATACTGATATAATGAAATATGGATCTGTCTTAAAGCCGACTTCAGTTATTTAAGTTACCTTCAACGATCCCGGGCTCGAATCTCCACCAAAAGGTTTGCATAAAATGTACATGTATTATTTTCAATATGTATTTCAATTCTACCTAATCCTGCTAACAAGTAGAGCAGAGATAAGAAACCTGAGGTCTTATAGTTCCTCAAGGGCGACCATTGTACTGAATCCAATTTTTTTATTTCATAGTTTTCATTATTTTAAAAAACAATTGTACATATACCTATCTAATTGAATTTTCTTGAACGTGACCTTATCAGATTAAGGATAAATAAATGCGGTCTTCCGACATGAAAAAGGTCTCTACCTCTAACGTACGGCGATCGCCTTATAAATAATTCATTCTCCCATAGTTACGCAAATTTTTAACTATTATTCAGTACACTAGAACCGAACTGTATGAAGTCTCATATCTCAAACTTCTCAGGAAAGCCAGTCAGCGTTGAATTTTTTTTCGTTATGTATTAACGTTTTGACAGAAGTTATATCGTTAATTAATTAATGGACTTAATATCAACAAATAATAAAAAAAAATTGAAAACTGAAAAGTGTTAAAGAACCTAAGTATGCTTCCCATCATTCCAAAATCAAGATTCACTTATTTAAAACGGAATATCTCAGGAAATATTTAACATACAAATTAATTAAATTTGAATTGTTGAGATTTTGTACATTTCCATGTATTTCGTCACTAACGACCCAGGTTTCGTCTTTCGGTATCTTCAGTTTGAGTTCATTCGTCTGCTCGAATGCCTGAAGATGCCGAAAGGCAAATCCCGGGTCTTTAGTGACGAAACACAAGGAAATGTACAAAATCTCAACAATTCAAATTTGATATTGGAACTCCATCAAGCACCCTCAGTCGATATCTTAAATTATATGAGTTAATACTGTTTTCCATGTTATAAAAGTGGCACAAGTATGGCGCGTAACACAAAAAAATGAATTTTGGAGTTAATATTAAGTTCGGTTCTGGGGTACTCTTTTAGTTAACGTCTCAACACATTCAATCATTTACTAGTCTTTATCCAGTACAAAAAGTCCGTTAGAACTTTTTGGTGCAGCTTCACAAAATTACATATTACATTAACAGTATGAATTCGATTCGTCGATTGTCACGTAGTTTCGATTAATTTCCGATGATGTAAATTTGGTCACCGATGACACTTTATCGTTCCAAGTACGAGATTTTGACAAGAGTGACGCAGCGGACTATAAACTCAGAACAAAATACTTCTAGGAATATATTCGAGAACATTGTTGTGTGATGATTAGTTTTATCGATCATGTAAATCGACTGTGTTTTGGCCAATTGATGTAACCCGCCAAAAACTACGAAAATGAGTTAATGATTGAATCTTATTTTAAAGGTGACAGAGCAGGTCTCGGCAAAATTATGTAAATTAGAAAAATAAATTGACCACTTTTTGGAAGGGAAACATCACTTTACAATGGCGCTAAGTTTAAAAATTCGGCCACTTGATGTAAGCCGCTATTATATCGCCACTCCCTTCGTATAATACCGTATCTTCAAACATGAGAATTCATAGGAGTGCATTTCAAAAATTCGTAACGCAACTTACCATATAACGTTTTCGATAAAAACTGTTTTTACTCTCTCCTGAACAGTTTCAATTTTAAGGGTTACATCAGTCGACCAAAACACCGTCGATACAAACTATTAATTGTCATTTCCAGTTCATACGTGTACTTGAATGCCTGAAGATGTTGAATGGCGAAATTCTAATGGCTAGTAATAAAACTGATGGAAATGCACAAAACTTGCTATTGAAACTCCGTTAAGCACCCTTGATCCGAGAATTTTTTTCATCTTTCGAAGTTATTTTGGATAAACTCGTTAGATATCTACAAAATAGAGTGCGTTTTAAAAGTACATCTAATCGAATTTTGTTTGACGCGACCTTCCAAAACAAAAAGGTTCAACTCCCCTGTACTTAATATCATTGCTAACGATCATTTTGAGTTCTTCCGTGTTCTTAGACGACTAAAATCAAATATAATACAATTGGTTGAACCGAATTGTGTTTTTGTAGGTGTATTATATTCATATAGCAAACATATTTTGCATCTCATTAAGACTCCACGCGTTGATTTAAGCCGTGGATTAAGTTTATGCATATAAAGCAGTGACATGTCAACTTTGACAGTAATCTCCGCTAATGTTCAGTCTGCAACCGAAGCTTATTCGGCACCCAGTTGACATATTGGACACTTCAACAGGCACTGTTGTGAATTTAATATTCGCATATGGTTGAAACTGATTCAAAAGTTTCATTTATCAATCGACTGCGTTATATTTATTTTTTTTAATTTATTTTCATAGAGACTAACTTAGCGCAGCGCCAATCCGTTTTTAAATTTTTCTCTCACCTTTTTTAACGTGATCTTTTAAAATAATTTGTACACAGTACTACTGTAACATTCCCGTAATGCGCAAGATGCGGAGATATAGTGTGTGTGTGCTGTGATTTACGATGCAAGTACACTCAGATAAGTTAAGCCAAACATATTATATTTTAATAGTATTTTTTTTTGTACAAACAACGGCGGAAGAGAATAATTGAACCACATTATAAGTGTACATTTGTATACAAATAAGATCGTTTATATATTATGTCAGCGGTTTTATTATAAGTGAAAGAGTTAAATAAAATGCATATACGTATTTTTTACTGTATATTATAGAAAATGTATTTCTAAAAAAGGTCACATACAAAAAAGACAGAAAAAATTACATACAAAAAACACAGAAAAATTCAAATAAAAATATTGACATAACAAAATCACATAAAAGTTTACATATAAAAAAACCACATACTACTTTCCATACCAAACAGTTGGAGAAAATTATTGTAAGTTGGCTAAATTCTTTGAGTACTTTATCTCATCATCTGTCTGATCATACTCCCGCACAGCATTGAAAATTGAGATAATAACGTTATAATACTAATAATAACAAGATAAAATAAGAAAGTATTATACCTGAGTATCATAAGTATTCCTGATAAAAAATTTTGTAGAACTAAATACTTTGTTATTATAATGGAGTTCTACCAAGTAAATGCCAATTCAATCAACTAATAATAACCTATATAAATGTCTCGATACAATTTATCAACAACTCAACACTTTCAAACAAAGATAGAACGCAACAAATGAATCTTTCGTCGCCGGACTTCTGTTTCCGTAGTTTCTGAAAATTATTATTTAACGTTATTGAAAATTAAAAATCTGATTTTAACATTTTTTCAAGCTGAAAAACCTCATGAAACGATAGGAAGTATTTTAAATGTGAAACTCTTTCGACTCTGTCCGCTTTTTTCCTGTTCGGTTTTTTCCTGTGCGGTTTCATCCGTTCACCGCAATAGGCATAGCTAACCTATTGTGCCACGTACCAAAACTTTGATGGTAAGTGAATAATTCACTGATTTATTATAGATTTTTTAATTGCGTATTTCTAAAAATGTCGAAATATAACCTAATAGAATTAGGTATGTAGCATCCAATGTACACAACAAAAGTGCCATTGATTTGTTTTGATTCTGCATTAATTAAGCTTCTTGCTATAGTAAAACTGCCTTGCACGTCAGTTACTCGATAAATATTTTTATTAAATTATTGGCCCGCGCTCGTAAAACGGTTTACACAATGAATCTGAATCGAAACATTACACGAAAATACGCACAATATAAACTGTTTAAGAATATGCGTTAAGAGCAATCAATTCCATTGGCATTCCCATTAACATCTGGCTTCTACCAAAGCCAACTATGATATTTCCCCGAGATAGAATTTTCTTTGTTGGCTCTCAAATATTTAACGGTCTATAAATTTACAAACAAATACATTTCATGCCACGCGAATAAAGCAGATTCAGCTAGATAAATAATGCTTCTTCCACGATTTTACCAGCTTCCTAAACGCAGTTACAAGGTTTTGTAATCTATATTGATATTAGTAGAATTTCTTGCATTTAAAAATACCACTAATTTACGTGTGTTTAGTTTATACATTTTGATCTAAACCATTACGTAAATTTTCTAATCACTCTATGAACCGTTTGAAAATACCTGTCTTCTTTTTCGACCATATACGCTCCATATGTGGAACATATGGCCACCACGCGGCGCCTCCATGATTCCCTGTCACCCGTCAATCGCTTTAGCTAAGGGTCTCATACCAGAGTCCCTTAGCTACGCAGAGTACATCCTGCGTATAGTATCCGATGGTCATCTAGGACGCCAGATTCCCATCGGTCGGAAGAAGAAGCGAGAAGGATTGAAGTCCTTGATGGAATTTCAATATCAAATTTGAATTGTTGAGATTCTGTACATTTCCATATATTTTGTTACTGACGACCCGGGTTTCGCCTTTCGGCATCTTGAAGCATTCGTGTGCTCTGATGATGAGAGAAAATTTACACATTGAGTTAGTTTTACCAAAATGTTCCTTATTTCGAACTCTACCGTACAGAAGAACACACTAATTTTTATAAATTATACTTTTACTTAAAAAAAGTTTTGTACAAATAAGCAAACTGAAAAAGTTTAGCATTTCAAACATTTGACAAGCTTCAGCGTCCAATTACTCAAATCTAGTATTTTTCAGTTAGTGTCTTCTTCCAGAACAACGACGATATGTTATATTGGAAACCGCGTAGAATTAAATAAAAATACTTTTTATTATGTAAATATTACCAATTACTTTCACATTTATGTTCTATAAAATCAAGAAAGATTTACTGCAAAGTATATATTTATTTAGTAGACAGATGTCCGGCACAAAAACGTCACACTCAATACATGCATTATTTGTCTTGTTCGATCGTCCTACATCTCTTATTTATGTCGCCTTCACACGATCGTAAGGATTATGTTAACTAGATGTTTTTCCGTTTGTGATGGACGGTTTAAGGATGTTCTCTTCAGATTTACGGGTCGGGTTTGTTTTTCATTCCCGTAGAATACACTTATTGTTTGTAAAACACATAATTGACGCGTTAGCCTGCAACTTGGTTACTTTTTTATATTCAAGAAAGCGTGTTCTTAGATCTTACGCTTTGATTGTGTATTCGCAAATGTTGCTTCACTCTTATAAAATCTTTTCGATGGCAAAGTAAAATTATTGCTGTGGAATATTTACCATACATCTTTTTTCAGTATATTTTATAATGGCTTTCCACCAAGGGTTGACAGTACACATTAGTAAATTGATTTTATATGTTTTATATTCAAATATGTATGGCCAAATACTGTATATCCGTTGCCACGTATTTGCCCACGCGTATTTTTTTTTTTGACATATTTCCCAAATATATTTCATTCCACTTTTATGTTCCCTAATCCGATATACCATTGAAATTTCAGCAAGTTTTACGTTTCTTTGAGCAAACGAACCGACTAGTTGCCATTGAAAACGAAAAAGAAGAAATTGGAAAAAATATTTTAATTCAAAACGAAATCATTCAAAGCAAAATTATTAGCATTTAATATATAGATCATATGGAGCATATGGTCTCCTAATGGAGTTATCTCAACAAGATTTTTTCTATGAGAACTGTTTGCTACTCAGTTGCTCAAACTCTCTTTATCAAAGATAGTAGGGATTGAAGGATAGGGCTAGGACAGTACTAGTGGTTAGCTAATCGCTCTCGTTACGCCCTGTGAGGATGGGATGGGTGGGTGAGGAGGGAGTTTTAAACAACACAAACACTCAGACTACGAACAAAAATCCATAAATCGATTGAAATATCAACTTATGAAAACTGTCCACACTGGGAATTGAACCCGAGACGCTACCAACTGCGCCACGGATACAGACATCAACTTTCAACAAGTTAGCTGGCACGTAACAATTATTAACAGATTTTTCTAACCGTATATCTCGCCTATATTTTATCAGAGACTTAAGTGTTTCGTACACAAATATATTACTATGTTGGCAACACTGTTATTGACATGTGTAATCATTTGAGGTTACGTTTGTAATGTTCTATCAAGCTCAGCTGTGACGTTCGCCGAAAGAAGTCTCAATGTGGAGAAGTTCGTGTATTTTTAACATCTTTTTCATTGTAAAATGCACTTTGACAATTGATTATACGTGCATAATCATCTGTATCTAAAATAATATGCCGTTTCTTACACACACGAAAAAACAACTTAATATGATCAGCAAAAATCTCATTCGCTGAATAAACATGATGTAGTAGATTTTTACACAGCTTTGGTAGTGTTAAATAGTGATAAATATATATTTTGTCATTAAATTGATCACCTTGTATTAACCGTATTCAATACGTCGTAAACATGTTTTCAGGATGAGGACACTCGACAAAATACATCTACTCTTAAGCCCACCCTCAGCGAGTCTGTTCGACTCAAAGGTCAGTGGGTGACGAACGACACGCTTTGCAAATCAACAACTTTCGCTTTCGCAAGCTATAATAAATAGTGCATCCCTCATGAACGTTGAAAATTTAATACAGGAAATTAATCGAAGCTCACACATATCGAAGAATATCATCGAATTTGAATCGAAGAAGGTAAAACCGCCTAATTTACGGCGAGGAATCACAGTTATTTTGTATACTTCCCACAATTTTCTAATGCTATTATTGTATAAATATGATTTAATGTTGTCTGTCAAGATTCTTGAAATGAATTAGTTTAAAATACTGCTGCAAGTATCTCAACGTGGTGATGATGCTCAACTCAAATATGAGCTGAGCTGGAAGATTGGTATTTAGCATTTTTAGAGTTATAAAATTATACCAAACGCATTTATTTCCTATATGTGGTTTCACTTCGTAATTATTGACCAATCTTTTTATAATGGTACAGTCTCACATTTGTCGTAAATAATTGTTGTGTTTCAAGTGCTGTGAAATTGTCTTCCTTATTTAAAAACCAAAATATTTCGCATCACAGCCAATGCGCCAAGTATTTTGAAAATCGGAAAGTCATCCGAGATAAACTCGACGACAATTTTTATTAGTCACTCATGTCCAAGATCACAAATTTAAATTGGAAAAATTTGAATTTGATTTGGTGGTATTTGAACCGGGACCCACCTGATAGCTAAGGCAAAGCTCTTACCACTAGACCACAGAGGCCGACAGAGAACACAGAGGCTATTTTGAGAAGGAAAATTTCCGCATTAAAAATCCTTTATTACTAAAATTACCAAAATTTTGTTTAAAAATAATTATTAATAATCCAGCTAAAGTAAGATCTTTCTTTTTTTGAGTCCAAAACGAGTAACAACGACTCCTAGACTAAATATGAGGTAAATGTAACTATTGGTTCATAAATGAATTAACAACCTAATTAATATTTAGCCTTATCCTCAATTATTCAGAATTGAAAATTATCACCCATATCGCAAATGCATACAAATATTATCACTTAAATCAAATGTGTTCACTATAATATTAATAAAATTTAGTTCTGCTATCATCGGCTCGCATGAGATATTTCAATAAATCTTAATCTAATAACTTTTACCTTGCCATAATTAATTATGATAGGCGGCGTTGTCCTGACATCCTAGTATGCATCTGTGAAATGCCGAGTCTCATTTTGAAGAACTCCTTTTAAATATCTGATTTTCGTTTTTTTTTCTACTCACCACATATAATATTTGTGTAGATCACATCTTCATTGTGGTCGATATAAATATGTTCGAATAAATCCCCGCTATCTCGATCTTAATGCCCGCTCCTAATCGATGAAATGCGTTTTCATTTTTCGGTTAGTTTCTTGTTCTCCCGTGAAATGGCCTTCAACTTTTTCGACCCTGTGTGTCTTTTACGATATCATTGAATATACATATATCTTTTTAAACATTCCCAATCTTAATGAGACATGGAGTTTTTGGAGCAATTGATTTACGTGGCAATTGTATAGTCCTCTTCATTGCATAGTAGTTCTTGGAGAAGTCATCGTCGTAAAGCAATATTAAGGATAAAAAAGACACAAAACTTTTGAAGGTAGTGGCGAGTGCTTTACTGCTGACCGAACGTTTAGATTAGAAGGATACACTACAATAAAAGTAACTAGTGTGGAGGTGAAAATCCGAAGTGAAATAAATCAAATCTGGGCTCAAACAATATTTAACAAATTGATTTGCTTATTATAATTCTTCAGTTTTTGGATAGTAAAAGCGAAACCAAAAAGGCACACATGTTAGATTATTGAGGAGACATAGGTATTTATTATAATTCAGTTTTACGCAAGCGTATATTTACCAGTATTATTAAGATGCATGTAATGTAGATAAATATATATTTATAAATCATAAAAATAAAACAAAATATTATAATAAAATCACCTGGAAACTTTTCTATATTTGAGATTTATTTGGATTGTACATATTATATATGGACTTTTAATGGAATACTGAGTAAAAAAGACGGCGTTTAAAGAGGGTTGGTTATATTTTTTAACTCACTCAACCTCGTTCTTCAAAGAGGTTTCGGATAGATAAACAGTGGGTGTCGGACTATATAACACTAATGAATGAAAGATTGAAAATATCACAACCAGTATTGTCTCTAGTTACTACAATCATAATATGATACGATATATTAGATCGTTTGAATAAAAAATATTAGAGTTTTTCGTTGACTGGTATCTCACTAAGTATCTACATTCACACTATCTTTCTACAGCAAAATTGAATTAGTTATGATAGTAACTTACATCCTTTACTTGTTTCATTAGAATTGATATCCTTATTATCAATATGATTGACTATGGTCATTTATGATGTTAAATGTAAATTATGTTTAACCAACATTTCACTATTGCAAAAGCCTACATTCTGCCATTCAATATTACAAATATTCCCATTATGAAAAATAATAAATTACCTCACGTAATTATTATCGCTTAAATCCAACTGCACTGAAAGTGTTGACAATATTCATAAGGGGACAAAATTAATCCATTCCCACGCAAATGAAGATGTTACGAAATATTCTAGGAATACCTTTTCTATCCCAATCGCCGGTAAACACCTAGGACTTGAACAATAACCAAATATTTCAAATTTCTTTCAGCTTTTTTATCCCGTGTCGTACCAATTTATTTATTTTGTTATCTATTTGCCGCTCGTTCACCTTGAATATATCTAATGTCTTCCTGTGCAGGCTGAGTGTGTAATATTTTACCTTAAAAAGTGAACTTTTATGTTTAATATATAAATAAATTAACGGGTGATGTAATACTTACTAAATAAGCTGTTATGAAGAGCTTGTGCTCAGAGAGACTGAATTTCAATTCCATTCAGAGATTTAATTGGTATTTATTTGTTAAAAAAATCGTATAAGGTAAAAAATATCAAAGTAACCTACTATTTCCACATCACGTCTTCGTTATAACTATTAAGTTTGTGTACGAATTCATATATGTAGTTCTTTCTGAGTAGTTATATTACTTCCCATGATGGTTTTATACTGAAATTACAGTCAAATGTAGATACACAAGTCTTGTTAAACTATATAAGTACCTATGTTTTACCTTGTTGATTCTATTTAGTATTGAATGAACGAATTGTAGATGCCACACAAAGAAGCAGTCCTCAAATTCGTCATACATTAAATTGAGCTCACTCATAGATATGCCAGTATGAGAAGCAAGACAGACAAATAAACAATCACCTGGCTAGGAATTCTGATTCAAAAACAACGCGTAATTAATTCAAGACAGGGCCCTAATTCGGAATTCACTTTCGTTTGCCTACAACTGGTCCGATTCGTGGAACATGTCATTGGGACGCATTTGTGATGCTGCATCACACGCCGTAATGTCCTGCCGGGAATTCGATCGCTGCAATCGACGGTTTTGAAGAACTCGCTTGACCTTCGACTCTGCTCACACAAATTATCCTAGGGACACCGGAGCCACACGCGGTGCCAGGTCTGCTTAACCGGTGATCAAAAGCAATGATGACTATGTATGATGAACTAGAAGTTTCATTTTCTACAATTAAAATTATGGCAAACAGCTTATATGTTGTTATATACATTTATAAAAAATGATAGATTGGAATTGACTCTAAGTTTTCCGTGAAGTATAATCTCCCTTGTGCAGGAGGCAGTAAAATAGTAAATTAACTAACAAAAACGTTCGCACATGTGTACAATAAAATTCATTCACATTATTTATTGAATTCTCTTGGTAGTACTCTAGTGGTAAGAAATTGATGCCAAAACAGCTACCAACTGTATTTTATAATTCGTGTTGAAATAAACACATTGTTATTTTTCCGTACTTATAATTTTGTGGTACCAAATCAATCGATAGAAAAAAGCTATGTACATAATATTATTTAGTTATGAAAATATTGATACCGAAATAGCTATCGATAATATTTGAAAATCTTCGTTGAAGTAAATTCATCGGTAATTTTTATTTTTATCCATTCATTTTAAAAAAAAACACGTGAAACAGTAATTTCGTATTGTAATGACGCTTAATTAAATTTAACTTCGCTTTTGTTCTTTTGAACTAAATTTTAATTCTGCAATGGAGATATATTTTAAGATGTTGGTAGTTGTTTTAACGGTATTCAAATTGTATGTTCGCGCACATTGATTTAACTGCAGATTTTTCGATAGATTTTACATTAGTTATAAACTGTGCTTATATTGAATACAAATGACCCTCATAAAATATTCATCAATTCCTTCTCGTCTATATTTTCGAGTATATTTTGAGATTTCGATTAATATAATTTCCGAAAAAAATTTACATGTAATAAATAAAAAAATATGATTCGTATCTGTCATATTTCCATGTGGAAATTGTGTTATTGTTGCTGAATAATCAGTACTTACTTGATATGATTTCCTTATTATTTATAAAGACGAGTTCATTCACCAAAAAATAAGCTGAAAAAAGCACTTCTGATTTTGAAGGTAAGTATCCCCGTGTAGATAAAACATGGAAATAGTTGTAGTAAATATCCTATTTATTTGTGGACATACCGATGATTTAAAAAAAATCATACCTCTAGATGCAATGGCGATATTAAAATTTCTTAATACACTAAAGTTATGTATAACATAAGCCGTGTTAAAAGTAAAATTGTATTATGTAGTAAA
Source organism: Himalopsyche phryganea (assembly GCA_022494535.1). Lineage (NCBI taxonomy): Eukaryota > Metazoa > Arthropoda > Insecta > Trichoptera > Rhyacophilidae > Himalopsyche > Himalopsyche phryganea. The sequence continues at coordinate 59,946 of JAGVSL010000080.1, read as the reverse complement.
TTTTATTGGTGGACGGTCGCACCTTTATAAACTTCTGGATGAGATAAAAATCTTGTAGATCGCTAACAAGCGGCTTATGGACTGTTGCGGGGTTGTTATGCAAATGAGCCTGATCATTTGACGCTCGGTTCTTTGACGAGTGCCCTACTCGACCTCTCGACAGGGTACGTCCTGTGGGCAGGACGAAAGTAAAAGTGGCCTACTCGGATATTTAACTCCGTAAAAATGATTTCACTAATTTTTGGTTTCGTCCACGAGGTGTTATTATTTTTAGAGATGTTGTTGTTCTTCCCATATGACATTATTTTTTGTAACGAATAACTCACCTATATAACGTTTTTTAAATCGTCAATTAATCTATTCGCTTTATAGCATATCACATAGAAGGAACCGAGGAGATTGAAAACAACGTAATCACCATTACCCTGTATCCATATTGATTTATGGATGCTTTAATTTTTCAATCGATTTATGTACTTTTTTTACCATGTCCGCCGCCATTGTAGAGCATATGACCTCCTAATGGAGATATTTCAACAGATTTTTTTCTGCGAGAACTGCTTGTTACTCAGTTGCGTAACCTCTTTTTCAAAGAGAATAGGGATAGAAGGATTGGCCTAGAAAAATTCTAGTGGTTATCTAAGGAATTTTAGACATCGCAAACATTCATGACTGCAAACAGAAATCCGTAAATCGATTGAAAAATCAATTTATGAAACTGTCTGCACCGGGACTTGAACCCGAGACATCCGTAATTGTAGCCAACGATGTTAGGCACTGCACGACGATGCCGGTACTTTTATACCTAATCATATATTTATGTATCTAATGAACAGCCCTTCAGACCCGCACTATCCGATCCTGAAAGGCACACTGCCTGTTCTTTGCTCATCACATTTATATCCTCTCTGGTGAGAGAGGTTGACATACTGACTAAAACATAAAATGTTCTCGTTAATCACATTCAGCTGAAATTGTCTATTCGAAGCCAATAAAAAACTCCTCATTGAAAAGAGACATGGTTAAAAAATCTAAATAACACTGTCTTTTTCATCAAGGTTAATGCCAAAGTTGATTGAAGGATTATCACAGCTTGAATAGAGATTGCCTCGTAAATTTTATCATTTGAACCTTGACCCTTTCGCACTGAGTAGTAAGAAAACTTTTGAGAATTACTATTCAGCTACGAAGAAAAAAACTTTTATCGAAATGCTCCATTAGGATGTGAAATGATTATTATGAAATTCTACCAAATAAGAACTCGCAAAAAAAATATCGTTTTTTGTGAATTATAAAACACTGTGACTATACCAAAATAGCATATCTTTACAACAAAACTGTCTTATTCCCTTCACGTCGATCAGACTGGAGGACTACTAACGGTGTTTCGCATAGCGATCCTATCCAGCAGAGCAGTCACACTTCTTCCAGACTCAAAACAACAATGGGAATGTTTTTGTTTTTTGTTATTTTATAAATATCGTATAGCAGAGACCCCTCGCGATTCGTTTGATCGACCAAGCCGCAAAAAATATTACCAAACTCCTTGAATTATTATTATCGATGATTGTTAAGCATAGCGTCCTCCCAGAAGCGTTGTCTAAACTGTAAATGTATTCAGATATATTTTTTTATGAAATAATTAAATTAAATCTAGCTGTTGAGAAGCAAACCATCTTCTAGCAACTTTTTGTGCTGATTTGTCATGATTAACCGTATTCGCCGAACAAGTTTGCCCATAATTTAACCTTATCCAAAATAAAAATTATTGTATAAAACAGGGTTTCCCAAACTATGTTCTGCGAAACACTGGTGTTCCACGAAAACCTGGAATGGTTTTATTTGCTGCTAAAGCTGTAACAAATTCATACATGTTTGAATTCATATTGATAGTACCTACCTAACACAATAAATAAGGTGCTCCGTTAAAATGTCTGGATTTGCAAAGTGCTCCATCGCTTTAAAATTTTGGAAACCCTGATGTAAGACATCAGAATAATAAACCTTTTTTTTAAATAATTTAATCAATAAAACCTTTTCCTATTCGATATCAAAATAACGTTTCTAAACCAACATACAGCCATTAAGTTCGCAGACCCTTCAAAATTACGAAGCTGAAAATAATCAGTTGGTAAAACGGCAGCGTTAATAATTAAAATGTGAAAAATAAGATCTTTATCTCGTGCTTATTTTTTTATACTATAAGAAGTATATTAATATCAAAACCATTAGGAATTCTAAGATCTTAACTTAATGTATTAAAAAAAAACAGCATACCTCTACCGCATTAATGTCATAATATGTATTCAAATCTTAATGAATATTTCACGTTATATGTGTATGTAACGTTCTATTTCACATACTTTTTTGACAGTTGTATCACTGAAATTGAGCCCTTTTGCATTTTTCAATCCAAACGTATTCGACACCTTTTGAGCCGCGGCACATAGTAATTCGATGGAGTTATAACATTTATATAGAAAATGCGAAAATTTGAAAAATTAAAAACAAGTTAAAATCGATTTTTATTTGTGATTGAAACATAGGCGACATATTGACAACTAATAAATGAATAAATATTTCATTTTTAAACGCTAAATAGTGCCCCATTCAATGTCATATCTGCACCCATTGGAAGCGAAACTAGAAAGCTTATATGTCTGTACAGCACAGCACAACACTGTGCTTGCACACGATGCCACCTGGTGTATCATATTACTATTATTATGTTGGTTTTTCAACAGCACAATAATACCATTATACTTGTTTATAACTATCCAACGGTTTATATGATTGCATACTTGAACTTTACTTCGATAATATCTCGGTTATATTCATATAAAATGTATTTAATTTTTTTTCGAATCTGCTCAGATTTATTTTTAATAAACTTACTTGAGAAACGACCATCTATCTATTTATTGCCTTTGGGTAATATGTATAATACTTACGTCGTGTAGTCATATATCACAAAATCTCTACGAAAAAGTTACCACACAACAATTTTCATCGCAGTACTATTTCGTATTAGAAACACACCAAATGTGCAGTTGCATAGGTGCATTAAGAAGAGTTAGAAATCGATGATAATCATTCTTTTATCTCAGTGTAATAAAGACCTCCCGTGTACTGAAGCGTTTTACAAAATTGCTGTGTGATTTAAAGATTGGATAAGCATCTTTACTGTATGTACCTCGCGTATTCAGGTTAAATTAGAAATCGTTATTTTCGGAATCCAGAGGCACTATTCGATAATATGGATCGTTGTTAATTTAACATCGGACCTTAATCCGTAATACTTCACCGTCGAAATTTTAATGGACCGATTAGATAAGATATGCAGATTTTTTTTGTGACATAAATGTTCTTGGGACACTAGCGATGTAAATAAATTGTTAACTTAGTATGAAATTCTCCACGTCTTCAAAATGGTAATGGATAAAATTTGTCGTGGCGCCGTGACAGTTCTATCAGCTATCGCCATAGATTTTTGCAAACACATAAGTATATACACTATTTTACTGCGGTGTCAAAATATGGATCGAATTATTGTGTAGTATTTCTTCAACAGATGTTATGGTAACTAATTTTAGTCAATCAACGTAGCTTTGCGTTCGAATCTGTTTCTGTATCAAACGTTCAAATACTTGTAATAAATATAATTATGATTTGATTTTTCAATCGATGTACGAACTCATTATCTAAGGCTCATGTGTACATGGAACAAACTCCTCAACAACTAGTCTCACAACGTTAACCTCCTGTCTTTGCACTTTTTTTTACCATATCCGCTCACAATTTGGACTCTTAATGGAAGCATATCAGTTTTTCTACGAGAACTTCTTGTTACTCAGTTGATGAACCTCTCTTTGTCTCGAAGAGAATAAAGATAGAAGCATACGACTAGGACAGGACTAGTGGTTCGCTAATCGCTCTCGTTACACCCCGTTTTAAGGATCGAGTGAGTGGGAGGGAATTCTAGACATCACAACATCGATGTCTACGAACAGGAGTCCATAAATCTATTGAAAAATCAATTTATGAACCTGTCCGTATCGGGATTAATACCCGAGACATCCGTAACCGAAGCCAGCGACGTTGACTACTGCACCACAAAACAGCAATTACTGGAGAGTAAAGTAAAGCAAAGCAACTGACTCGTAAACAATTACCGTTAAACACCGAAAAGGACATAGCCTAAAATTATGCGAAATATTGTTTTTCGTAATCTTTCAAAGTGATTCGTATTGTCATTTTATTTATGGATACTTTTAAAAGGGTTCCACATCAATTACAAATTCAGTTAAAATCATCGCACAGTAGAGTATACGCTTTATAACTTGGCAATTTTTGCTACAGTCATACGATTTGTGTATAATGCACAGAGCGTGTCAGTGTATTAGTATGGACCATAGAACCCTGTATAAATCTCGTGATCCTTGATCCTAGAGCCGTAGTGCAAAGTTATAAAGTGATATCTCTACATCTGTCACAATAATTAATCAACTTTAACGCACTAAGATTGACAAAACACTAAAAATATCACTTTAAATGTGTTAACTATCAATCCTTGGTGGAAATGCATTAGTAATATGAAAATTAAATTAAAATTGATGACTTGGTTATTCCACTATGTTTATCACTAACGTAACGCGTTTCGCCTCTTTAAGAAGCATCTTCAGACTAACCGTATCGCAAGGTTATTTATTTCTAAGGTAAACGATGATTCTAATTCTTGATGAATGAATGAAACGAACTTCCACAAAGTTACCGCCGAATCCATAGAAATGCATTAAGTTTAAAAAAAACCGGTTTCACGACCCATCACGAGATGAGTGAAACCGGTCGTGATTATTATGAACATGTGGAAAAAGTACAAAGAAATTGTGTTTTATTTAAAAAAAAAACTGAAAAATCGTACTGGATGTATGCAACTACCAAGAAAATATGCAGCTTTGCATTGGCTCGGTAAAAGTGCAGTAAATATTATTACCATATTTCTACGTCGGCTAATATAATTACTACGATTTTCAATGAACGTTATTCTTTTACATAAATGCTCGTTCAATAAATTAGCCTATTATTTATTTGCTTTTACCAGACTTGAAGTTGACTTTATTCAATACTGTAAATCAATCGATTAGAGCAATGAATAATTTATAGCCTCGATTTAACCTGCGATATCGATTACAGGACAGGTGTATGTTTCCTCACGCCGTATCAACTTGACAAACTTTTGGTCCCCTTTTTAATTTTATCTGTTTTCATTAGACACCGGCCTAATACGAAATACCACCGACGGTGTCGTCAATTGAAAGTATTAATTACGAGAAGGTGAAGGGAGGGTGGGTAGACCGGTGTACCGAAACACGACGGCAAAAACTGAACCGATATCGGATCCTTATAAATATTGATGATAGTGCACAATGCTTAACCGCCAGATAATAAAAGCGGTCCGGAACCATTGGTGCGCGTATCATTTTCTCATTTATTTTGAGAAAAATAATTTTATTATACAATCAAAACTATGTAGCCCAGCAAATTGTTTTTCCTTTTGGTTGCGGTGTTCACTAGTTGAAATTTTCGTACTTTTTACCAATTAACTTTTCAATCGATTTGTCAACGACAACCTAATAACGGGTATGCCACGAGTTTGATTAGCTAAATATTAGATATGTCCAAGGATAATCCTCTCGTGAGAAATTGAGCAACTGCATAAGAATCAGTACTCATAAAACAACTTCACTTGAGATATTCCATTAAGAGTCGATATGCTCCATATTGTGAGCGGACATCATTGAAAAAAAGGAAAGTATCTGTAAACTAAATATATCATCAAAATATCCATATATTTAGTATAGATTCTACTTCGTTGTTTATTGTACCTACAAAAAACTAGGTAAATGGAGGGGATTATACCATTGATTGTACAAGAAATAATTTATAAAATTTCACGACAAAACTGTCAGACTGAATACATCGGCCAGAGAGTACCTACTTGTTACGATGAATGAATATATTTTAAGGTGTCTTATTTTGCAAGTAAACATATTTTTAATTAAACATTATTATATACTGATTAACTATCGCGTGCAAAAACTGTTTGTAAATTAATACTGTAGAATTATTAGAGACTAATCCAATAGCAGTTGTTCCTCAGTACTTATTTAGGATGCGCCCTATTAAATTAATTTCCAATGAGATGTATCCCACCACCCTCGCAAATAATTATTAATATGACCGGGGTGTTTCTCTCACTTCTTCTCATAATTAATTTTATACTAGGTTCCAACAACCAATGGTTATCGTAACCCTTTTCAAACCGTGGCACATCTTCGAACTGACAGCTGACCAATGATTTATCACTTCTCGATTATTGAAATGCCTAATATAAATCTTTACCCAATCAACTGAGGGGGTAGTTTTTTTACTCAGTCCACATGCAAAAAAACATATCACTGATTTGATTAAAATTAGTCTCTCACCGCATTGTTTTCGATACCGCCACATTTTTAATTAAATCGCAACCCAGTTTTATGATACTAAAAGATTAATGTGAATTTATTTTCAAATGAAGTAGTAGTGGTGTATTATATCACTATACCTTTTATATTATTCTTACAGACAAGCTTTGGCGGTGTTTTATAATTGTTTTTTTTATTGCTTTGTATCATGTGTCTTCCATTAAGATAATTTTACGACATTTACCTCTTTCCGATATTCCTCACTTCACGTAATTATTATACCTGGACGAAAATCCATCAGATACCATTTGTGATAACTCATGTATTTCTGTAGTTGCTGCGCTTCCCATAAAATTTCATTTACCATTTCAATAGAAAAATATTTTATTCCGTAAAGCCAAAAATAACGCGACGTTTAACTTAACCTTTAACCGCAGAGTGGTCTCGTACGGGACCGTTGATTATGACACATTTCGCTATCGGAATACATGGATTTATGATAAAATACATAAATAATGACTTTGAGATACCGAATCATAATTTTATTTTTGTCATAAAGTTGGTCTATGTACAGACAAATGTTTTAAAATTGGCTTACGAAAAAATATTTAATTTTCGTGTCATTAAGGTTTTAATTGTAATTTATTAGGTTTAATTTAATTTTTGTGTCATTTTTATGGTTTTAATTCTTTAACTTGAATGTACAGTTATATAAATTGTGAGAAATAGTGAATAGAGCTTTCTTAAAATTTAAACAATTCTTTTTCTTGATAATGCTTTTTATTTTACTCAAATAAGTTGACTAGTTTTTGAGATATCGTTATTTTAATGACAGTTAAGGGTCACGCAATAATTGCCTGAAAAATTGCTCGGGCAGTGGGGTACTCCTATTGCACACAGCGTACCGGCGTATAAAGGTTAAAATATGTTTTAAGCATTCACGTTATATTTTGGATCTAGAGGAAAAAAATAGCACATATTATTTAAATTGATGTCTATAATGTGCTTCTTTCCCTCACATGTCATGTTTTATTCATAACCTTATCTGTCTGTGCGTTTAAATTAAAGTGAAGACTCATAGTCTCTTCTTATCATAAGTTTAATGTATGGCTTTGGTACACTCTTCTCGCGAATGTGTAATAGAAAAGTAAGTGAAACGTATTTTTTTAATGGGAATCAGGCTGGAAAACAAGGTCGAAAAACACTCAAACCAACGAAGGTATTCTAAGAAGTTACGATACGAACTTCTAAGTGATCTTCTGAAACAATGAACAATAATATACCTTCTATCTATTGTATATCTATTTTTTCAGTCTGGAGATGCTTCTCAAAGAGGTGAAACACGTATCACATTTATTTACACGACCCGTGGAAAAAACAGTCTTCATAATTAATTCCTACAAAGCTAACACCGGATCTACTGAATCAATCGATAATATTGTCTCTTTTGTTTGATTTTTTCCTTTCAATTTTACTTCAAATGTTACGAGTATATAGATGGGTTTCATAATTGGCATTATATTCGGGTTAATACGGTATGACAGTTGCATAATATTCTCTTTACACTTTTAATGTATTGACTGCCATTTCGGTTGGAAAGGCATATTTTAAAAATAAACAACAATTTGTTTTGTACTACTTCCACATTTTTAGAATGATCAGGACCGTTTCGCTCATCGCGAGCATTATCAACTAGTAAAATATACATCTTAAAACGGTTATATATATGAATTTTTTTAAACCACAACCGCTCCCTATTCGGAGCATATGGCCATCACGTGGTTTCTCCAAGCTTCTCTGTCCCCAGCCAGTCTTTGTGTTTCCTCCCAGGTCATCCCAGCGTCCCGTGGCTCCGCCGAATACATCCTATGGATGGTCGTCAGCGGCCTTCCAGGGTGGCGGAATCCATCTACTTGGTAGAAGAGACAGGCGGGACTCAGGCTCCCCTGGGACATCCGAAGCACATGTCCAAGCCAGGTCCATCGTCCACTCAAAATTTGATTTTAATAGTTTCCACTTAGTCACGGATTCTTTTAACAAAGTGAGTTAAGTTGTAATATGTTAGGAATGGTCTGGTTTGGTTTGCGTAATTTATTCTAATGAGTGGAGCAAAGACTATATAGGGTAGAGTTGCGACAAGTATTTTCATTTCATCCCAGCTTCGTACAACTATCGATTTCAAAGTATTGAGTGAAAACTATTGTATCTATGTGAAAATATTTTTTCGTAAGTGTAATACATTTCTTCAATGTTAAAATATATGTGGGATCACTTTTTTTTACTGAAATAAATTGTTTTTTGTGGAATGTATTTTTTATAAGTGAAAATTATTTTTATGAAAGTGAATATGATCTAAACAAAAGTGCATTTAATTGTAAGCCTATTATTAATACTCAATTTCACATAAATAGTCATGCTAAGATTTATATTTTATCAGTTGATAATGCTCGCGATGCGTGAAACCGGTCTCGATCATTATAGAAATGTGGAAGTAGTACAAAATAAATTGTTTTTAATATACTCTCTTCCCTTTTATTTCTAATATTTTAAAAATCTCGTAGCACCTTTTTGGTATACTCAAACATTTAAAAGTGCTTCTAACCTGTCATTCATCTGCCTCAGGATCACTTAAAAAACCAAATGACATTGCTGCACGCACTGGATGAAGAATTTCGCATTAATCGATCCAGTTAGTTATCTATCCCCCGTTCCCTTCGCTCCCGATCTAACAGTAATTTTTAAACACTACTATCGTTAAAACAGAGATTTGCAAACTTTTCTCGCGTCGCTTATCATAAATACAATATTGATTTGGTAATACCTGTATTAAATTTTTCTTGTGTGGACTTCAATGCAATTACATGCAGTCGTATTCTACGGCTGAATGTCCCTCGCTAATTGCCGGGAATTAAAAGCCATCTTTCTCCATCTTGATTGTTTACTCAAAATCGTGAAGAGCCTGTTTGTTTCTTCGGATTTCTTGTTTCGCTCTTAATTCTTTTTTCGTTTACCATGACATGTTCTTGTAAGATCCTCTCAATTCATGTTTTATCACTTTTAATGAATCAAAGAATTAAATTGAAGCGTATTCTACGTATTTTATTTATTTTATAGGTTATGTATGTTAACTTTCCTTTTCTTCGTTAATCAAGCTGAAAAATACAATTTTCTTCATCACGAAGTATTAGCCTTTTTTCGACCATGTTCGCTTCTAATGTGGAACATATTGGAACATACCTACATAAGTAGTTATTAAGCCACTCGATCTCTCTTTTCCGGATTGGGTTAGGTTATAAGAATGGAACTAGAAAAGAACTACATAATTTTGGTGATTCTCGACACCTTGTATTTTTATGATAAAAAAATACTTGTAAATTAAATCGATAACATAATCACTGCCCAGCTGTGTTAACTGTCAAATATTGGTGGAGAGGCATTATATTTCAGTAAATAAAACACATTTTTATAGAATGATCAGGATCAGTTTCACTCATCGCGACTATTTTCAACTACCTACCACTAATGAGAAGTCAAGCAAATAACTCTTAAATATATGAATTACTGTGTTTCGAATTTATTTTTCATCGAATAAAAATGCTCACGATCGGCCAAACCGATCCAGATAATTAAATATTTTAAAAAAAATTGAAATTTGTACAAAAATAATTGTTGTTTTTTTATTAAAAAAAAAAAACAAATGGAAATACATATTTCACGGAATATTTTGCAAACCATTGTTACGAAATACCAAATCATCAGACGGGCTCTGTTTCTTGTTACGGTAAAAATTGCCTAAATGCCAAATCAATGATGACGCGACAACTAAAAAATAGTGAATCTCAGAGCATTATTATTTATCGAAAAAAAAAATCCCGATATATTATACGTAAAATCGAGTTTGAGAAATAGCTTTGGTGCCATTTACATACATTACATTAAAAGTAGTAAATTATAAATTTCTGGGTCCAAGAGCGTCTCTAATTTCTCAACACGGCAATATTATGATTTATCATGTCGATTTGCGAGCTTATAAATGAAATTAATTAAGTTCCCTAGGCAATGTAGATTTATCTCAATCAGTATGCAAGCACTGCCATCTTCCTGCAGCGCTACTTAATTAACTCGCAATAAATCAAGCGGGACCCTTCATTTTGTTACATCACACTGAATCTTATAAATAATTACGCCCGAATATAATTTATTCCTAAAACAAAATGAAAGATTAATTTCGCCGGGATTTTTAATGAAAGCTATTTAATAGCGTACGTAGAAAACGGTTCTTTATATAGATTAGTTTGAAAGTCTAAACCAATTAAGTTTTATTGGATTAGAATACACGTTGTCAGCACCGTAGTCAAGTGATCGACGCTGGTTTAATCCACTTGGTTGCGGGATCACTGTTTCGAATCCTGGATTAGAAACTCCAATACATTGATTTTTCAATCGATTTATAGACTGGTTTCCAAAGGTATAGATATCTCTAATGTTTTCATAAATCTCCACCGCTATTCGATTCTGAAAAACGTTGCATAAAGAAAGTTACTATAGTATTACTAACATTACTTGGCCGCCGCCGAATTTGGAACTACAATTGTCAGTCAGTCTAGAATAAATTTCTCCAATTGCCATTATTATGCAATATATCTTGTGTACTTTTCAGATTCAATGTCAGTTTTGGAATTTATTGAAATTTCAGTTTTGGTTGAGTATGGCAACATTTCTAACGCGACGGTGGCACCCTCACTAGCGGCCAAGTTAAATCGGTACATTTATAACTAGTTTTTTCTCCTTACCTTATTCTTCTTTCCCTCCACTCTTCGTATCGAGAGATTCAGCGACTGAATTTCACGACTGACAAATACTACTAAACTTCTGTAAATATGCTACATAAGGGTTCCATTTACTTCAAATTGAAAGCGTGCATAGCTTAAAAATGGGTTTTGATAACATAAGAATATAGCAGCAATAGGCCATATCACAACAATCGCTTACCATCAGTAACTTCAGAACTTTTAAAAGCTACCAAGACACCACTTTACGTACTCAAATGCGCAAGAGAATTATCTCCGCAGGCAAGTGTTGCCAAATAAGACGAATTTCTTCCTGTATGTACGCAACATGTACCTTCCTGTACATACTGAATGTAATAAATATTTTACAATACTGGTTTCCATATCGGTCCCGATCGGGATTCGGACCACTTTTGTTTTCAAGACGTTGCCACTTTCGATAGTGGTCGCCGAAGGTGCTTTACGACTCCTCAGAAGGGGTCAGCAACAATGTCGTTTGAATGTGAATCCGCAATAGAGGGTTATTTCGTGACGTTGAGTAATGGTTTCGCATAGATATCATCGGGTTCATTTACATTTAGTTTTTATTCAGTCGTAATTTTGTCGGGCATTTTTTATTTGCTATTTTCAACTTGCTTTTTCCTTATTCATTTCAATTTCTTCGGCAATCTGAAGCGTTGTGTCGGTCAATACACATTCTTTTTTTAAAGAGAAAGAAAACGGTAGAGTGGTTATTTATCAATCTCTTAGATACATTTACAACGACTGGGTAGGAAAAGTTGTCCGCTCCCATTCCCATATAAACAGCTGTTGATATAAAATGATGTATTTAAAATTAAAAAGGTCAAGATTGCAAACAATTGTATTTATTACTGACTTATTTAATACCCTTATAGTTACCTTTTATCGATTTAATAATATGCAATTTATTTGTTTGTAAAATAGTATTTTTTAAATTCTGAATCACTGATAGTTTTTAGTTTTCATCTTGTTATCTTATTCAAAACTTTCATACTTATTACTACTTGAAATTTACAGTTGTTTGACATGACCATATTATAGGCACGAAACAGATTTATTCATTTTTTTTATAGCCTTAGTCATTCTGTGAAACTCGTTATAATAAAAAAATATTTAAAACTCTAATACGTATCATTGATACCATGACATTTCACATACATATACATACTCACTAAAAATATGACACGTCTTTACTATCGTAATATCAATTATTTACTAGCTACATCAATATAAATAATTCTGTACCTGAGAGGCTAATAGTCACATGTCCATTTCGTAGATTAGTGACTTGGAGAGTTTCATTTACCGGTGAAAGCATGAGTTTTTTTTGAGGATCTAATGGACATAGGATTGTTTACCCCGTAAATGCAGTGTGATATAGGACTGTTTTTGGATAGGGATTATCGGTAACCAGTCCACACACGTCAAAGCTTTATTAACCTATCTATAGATCTTAAAATTACAAATAATGTGACATTTATAGCTCAATTTCGCTATTTTTGAACATAGGACTATTAGCCTCTGAGGTAAAGGTATATTTAATTTTGTCTATAACCTACCGACACCACTTTCTATAACAGAACGTATATAATCATTGACAAAATCGAATATTTATAACATGAAAATATGAGAAAGCCTTGATTTTTACAAATATCTTTCATCAAGCACAATTTGTCAAATCATTACCTTACTTTGAAAAGGTTCTAACTGACATTTTGGCCTAAAATGACCTTTTGATTGGAAAATGTTGTATTAGCCACATTCTACCATATGCATTGATTTCAGAGTCATATATTGTTCAATGAGAGAGTTAGCAGTATTTCGGAGTTTTATCCGCAGATTTTTTTCCATAAATTTGTTTTATACGGTTATATGAATCGATATAACTAATTATTGTAATCTCACAGAGAAAACATACACATCATAGTCTTTTTTGAAAAGGTTTTAACGTCATGTTGAAGACTCTTCGCTCGATGGTTGGTGTGTTTTTACCCTTTACTTTAAGTCATGATAATATATAATATTAATAAATATCTCAAAAATCAGAACACGTTGTTTGATAAAATTGAAATATCCGATAAAACCCTTTAAAACAAACTGTTGTTGTCAGTTCTAATTAAAGCTTTAGATACTCATTATTTTCTAATATAAGGGCTTCAGTTGAAGTTAATTATATGAAAAACAAGTAAAATATTAATATATATAAATATATGCCAACTCACTAATTAAGAATAGATTTTTTCCTTCGAAATACAAAATATGATCAGTCAAAACTTCAAACGCTCGTATCTCAAAACATGGTCAAATGCAGTTAGAACCTTTTCAAAGTAAGGTAACGAAATATTCTAAAGCGAAATCGATACAAAATGTTTCCAATCCCTGCTGTTCGGCCACCCAGCTAAAGGATAAGGTGTCAAGTTCACGAAAGCATGTACTTCATATTAGTTACTGAAAAAGTTACCCCGTGCTTGTTTATGCCGTAATCTTTTATTTTTATATGTATTTTCGGAGAGTACTACCTAATAATGAGTCGATATTTCATCGGTCCAAATTAACCCTGCGGCGCCGTTTACAATGTCGGTAGGGACATTGCGGATTGTGCGTAGTTGGTTATTTATCGCCTGTGAAAAGTAATGCAATATTTTATTTGTCCGGCCAAAAGCAAATTGTCGTAAATCATAATCAAAGATTTATTGATGTCTTCCCGAAAAGTCTTTTCAGCTATTTAAAATTATTTCTCCGACCGAAATGCGGCCGTATTAATTGCTGTTCGCCCAGTATGAACTGTGTTAAATTGTATATTTAATATTATAATTCATTTGAATAGTAATTATATTTAAAGACTGTAAATTATTATCAGGTGGTTAAAGTGTCGGTAAGCAGAGAGAGTGTGTGTATGTTGCGTTTACGGATAGACAAATACTATCACGCACATCTGGTGCAACAACTTCACAAGTGCTAAAAAATTTAAACGTAGATTTATCTGTCAAACCATGCTTAATAGGTTACCGCATCTGGTGCGTTAATTTCAAAAGTATAGTTCTTACAGTAACTTATAGCAATCATGAAACCATGTGAATACCAATCAGAATCTTTAAATATTTCTCCCGAAAAAAATATGTTTTGCACATATCAATGTTCCAGTTCCATACGACGATAAGTCAAATAATTATATTTTTTGTTAAGTTAGCCATTATCTTCTCCAACACCGACCGCTCTTCTGCAGTTTCACAAAAGTACAGCTTGTAAAATGTACAGGTTATCTCCCAAAAGGCAGATATTTGCATATGGAAATCAGCAAAATTAAATAATTTATTTGTTCAATATACATATATATCGAAATATTGTATTATGGAAATATATTTTTATAAATCGTGGCGCTCCATAAAGAAACAACCTTTAATCCTCAAACTATAAACTATTGACCACCTTCTACACTTTTGACAGCTACGACAGTTTTAACGCGTGCCGACCTATGACTTTTGCTTAGCCATATCTTACCCAAACTTTTTTAAAAAACACCTAAAAATTTAAATCCTTTTAAATAAACTTTCCTGGTCTTGTCTAAAAATGTATTGATACATTTACTATTCAATTAAGTTTGAATTAGTAACCACATAGGTATGTATAGTTATCTTTAATTTCTCCATGTGTCGTCTTTCTGTCCTATATCATACTTTTTGACAACGGAAGCTATTTACTTGATCCTACAATAAATAGTTGCTAAATTTAATACATTTATATCATTTGGAACGAACGTGACTTCAAATATCCCGTCAAAAAAATGCAATTTTATAATTCCTCATTGATTTACTCTACGTTAAGTGAATTTTGAAATCTCACACTAAATGAAACATTGTTTTCATTATATTTACATGAAGATGTGATCCACTTTAGATCAGGGCTCGGCAACCTTTTTTCGTAATGGGTCAGATCGTAAAAAAATAGTCTCAACGGGCCAGGAAGTGGGCTCAAGAATGTTTATTAGTTGATTCTTCAAAATAATATGTATTTTAAAAACATGTTTTACCGTTTTAATAGGTGGGGAAAATATTTTTACCTACAAAATTTGTACACGCTTATACGTATAAAATATTAACATGTAATAATTAAAGTACCTATTATGTAAAACTATTTTTTTCATATTATTGAACAATAAATGTAACATAATAATAAGGTTTACTAATGTGAAGAATTTAATTGTTTTTAATGATGGTACTTTTTGTGAATCGGGGGCTCGAAGTTACTACTTACTGCCTATCATCAAAATGATTTGTGACTCAAACAACTCATCATCTGGCCGGATTTGTTCACATGCTGTAGTTTAGCAACCCCTGGCTTAGACTATTATTAACGTCAATTTTAGCGTTAAATTTGATGATGTGCTTATTTCTTATAGGCATGCCAATCTTTATGGGCTATAAAGTTTTATATTTGGCAATATGTTCAATATAATATACAGCTTTTTAACAAGCTCATTGCTTTACGATCAATTGAAGTCTGCAAATGTCCATGTTCGATTATTGGCCGATATGTTTTCACTTAAAATGATTTACAACCCCATCCACATCTGGCTGCACCTATTTATTTTTGATTATTTTAATTATTCAATAAAAACTCACAAATTCTTGGACTCGAATGATGCAAAGTTCTATAGCAGAAATAATAATGTTATTTATTCGAAAGCGTCACTGAAATTCCAACATGATAAAATAGCATTAGTACTAGGCGTGCAAACCTATGTCAGAAATGCAATAAAAAATCATTCCTGGAATCTCATGTCCAAAAAGAACACCGCTAGAATTTTTATGAGGTATCTATTCATAATATTGTAGCGTCTTTTTATAAATAGACAATTTTTATGTCAAAATAAAATTCAATCACGGAATGTTTTAACACAGTTGCGTTTATATTTACAAATGTATATTACACAAATAAATCAAATACACATCAATATTAGCTTATAACCTCTCTGCGTCCGTGGCGCAGTTGGTAGCCTCGTTGGCTACGGCTACGGTCGTCTCTGGTTCAATTCCCGGTGCGGACAGTTTTCATAAATTGATCTCTCAATCGATTTATGGACTTCTGTTAGTAGTCTTGAGTGTTTGTGATGTCTAAAACCACGTCCTCACCCACCCATCCGATCCTCACGGGGCGTAGCGAGAGCGATTAACTAACCACTGGTCCTGTCCTTGCCCTATCCTTCTATCCCTACTCTCTTCGAAAAAAAAGAGGTTGAGCAACAGAGAAACAAACAGTTCTTATAGAAAAATTCTGTTTAGATACCTCCATTAGGAGATCATATGCTCCACGTTGGGAGCGGAGATACGAAAAAAATAATAATCTTACTCTTACTATTGAATACTGAAATAAATGGAAACAAATTCAGTTTCGCTGTTCAACTGTGTCGATTTTGCTTTTTTTCTAAATATGTGACGCAGTTAGCTTACACCTAGTCCTCCCCTAGACCCATACATATAAATGTTAGATTCTCCGTAAAGGGGAAGTTGAAAACAAAAATATAGCATGATCCTTTTTTTCTATCATTACAAATCCTTTGTAAACGTTCATCAGAAACAAAAATATACAGATTTCATTAAAAATAATATTTCACGTGACGCCAAGATAGTAATTTTTCTATTAGAATGAGAAACTATTACAATAAAAACAAGGGAATCATAGACGATGAAAGCCTTAGTTGAAAACAGTAGCACGTTTTTAGATGGACAAATTTTAGTTTTTTTCAAACCATATCCGCTCCCTATTCGGAGCATATGGCCATCACGCGGTTCGTCCTAGCTTCTCTGTCCCCCGCCAGTCTCCTCGGTTCCTCCCAGGGCATCCCAGCTTCCCGTAGCTCCGCCGAATACATCCTATGGATGGTCATCAGCGGCCTTCTAGGACGACGGAATACATCTGGTTCCTCCAAGAGACAGGTCCCCGCCAGTCCCCTGGGGCATCCCAGCAGCAGGTGTCTAAGCCAGGTCCATCGTCGCTTTTTTTATTTTGGACGTAATAAGAGGCTGGTCTGTCCGCTCTTTTACCTCCGAGTTCCTGACAAAATCAAACCAACGTACCCCTAGTATTCGCCGCAAACATCTGTTTTCAAAGCACAGTATACGGTTACCCTGTGCCTTGGTGGGGTGCCTCGCAATCGTAAAGCAACACCGTCAGGATGCATGCGTTGAATAAGTGGCACTTGGTTCTGACCAAGTACAACCGTGAGTCCCAGACTTTCCGCATTGAGTTAAAAGTTGCTCCAGTTATCCCTAATCGGATTGCGAGCTCTTTACGCGGATTGCCATCTCCCGTGATGTGTACCCCCAAGTACCTAAAGCCGTCGACTCTCTCGATGTCTTGCCCCGCGCTCGTCAGAGGGTAGTCTGGGTCTGGACAGAAACTGTTGCAGAGCACATTGGTTTTACTCGCATTGACTTTGAGGCCAATGCGATACGAGTTGCTCTGCAGCCTTTCCATTGTTTCCTGAATATCCTCGACAGATTTGTCATGAACAAATTACCAGCACACAAAGTAGCATTACAGAAAAATAGGCTTTTTTTTACTAATGGTAAAGAATCTATCGATTATATTAATGTATATCGTCGAATAGTATATTTCAAAATAAATCAATGAATTTGAATGAAAGAACAATAACCAAATACCGACCCCAGCAAATTGAGATAAACTAGCAATCTCAATTTTTTATTCGTCGATGTTCGCAACTTTTTAAAGTAAACCATTAGAAAAACCTGTCGTGTAAAAATTAATTAATTTCAACCATTAATTGTTGTTAGCGATATTCTGTATACGTAACGGTTTTGAGGAAAGGATCCCCATCTTCAACGAAGAATAATGGAGTTCATAAAAAATGGCAATTCAATCAAGACGCATTGTACTAAAACGCTATGTCTCCAAGATGTCTGCAGGAATTCATAACCGAAGCACTTCAGCAGCGAAACAATAACTGTTGATTTTTGCAGAATCTTTTGCGAAATCGAAAGTATTCTCATAGCAAACGATCGCGTGTTATAATGTTTATTCATTTATGTATTTATACATTCTTTGTCGTATTTGGAGTTATGATTTATGGCCCGCGTCGGAGGGAATGCTGTAATGGCATCGATGAAAATTTGTCTCACCGGTGCCATTTTGATTCCATTATACTTTCAAATCGAATTAACCATATTTTTTGCTTTAATAGCTCTGAACGTATTTTGAATGCGAATGTTATGTTTATTCGTATAAAAGCTTTATTAAAAGCTCTTTGTATGGACTCCTAATGGAGGTATCCCAACAGAAGTTTCTCTTCGAGAACTGCTTATTGAACGAGAACTCAGTTGCTCAACCTCTCTTTTTCGAAGAGTGTAGATATAGAATGGTAAGGCTAAGATAGGACTAGTGGTTAATTAATCGCTCTCGCTACGCTCCGTTTTTACAATTGGATGAGTGGGAGGGAGTTTTGAACAGAAATTCATAAATCGAATGAAAAATCGATTAAAATGTCTGTACCGGGATTGATATCCGAGAAATCCTTAACCAACCAACACTGCACCACGGACCCGACAAATTGAAGCTTAACTAAAGTGAATTGATAACGTGTTATAAGGTAAAGACGATTTACCGAAAACTAAATTGACTATTGCCTGTATATTGTAATATTGCTTACCACTTTGGACTTGAAAATGTATATATTTTTACATTTCGCACCCTTCCTCGCAAAATAGTGTAATCTGGAATTGTCATTTATAAGCTATAGATGAAATACTTGAAAATGATTGACTAATTTTCACAATCAATATTATTGAAGACCCGCACGCGGCACATTGCAGCCCTTGCATTTCAGCTACCTGTCATACGATTACATTATGTTTATCTTAAGTAAGCTTAAACAAACATCAGTAGTTACTAAGTGTAAAAAAAAATGAAAAGCAGAAGGTTTGTCACCCCCCTTCCCTGAGGGGCTATAAACAAAAAGTTGCCTCAGTAGTTTCCGGCCCTTTAATGTTGCTTCTTTTGATCCTAAATTACCTATTGTTTCATAAGTTGGCTTCCCATCAGGCCACTCATATTTGTGTAGCTAAATTAACCTTGTGCAATAAATAACTACATTACTTTTGACAGAGTCCACTGAGGCGAACAATTATAATGTATGCGAATGCCACCAGCAGAGACGCTGCATTTAAATGAGATTTTTTGCATAGCTTTTTACATTATTTTGTTGCGTTTTTAATATGCTGGAAGACGTTCATTGTCTAAGCAAATATTTTGTTAAAGGAAAGCAACAATTAGTCGAGATCATGTAAGCATACTTAATAGGTACAGGGTTACGTAGAAAGCTTTGCATGTTATTATTATTATCGTATTATATTGTGTAGATTTATTTGTAGTGGATTGACAAATAATATTATGAATGGTAACTTTACTTATTCCACATGTGTCACATCACATCTAGTAACACAACCAAGTTATCAATTTCCACAAATTGATCAAAAATATATATTTAAGCAATCGCTCAATCTTTCGTTTAATTTCAGATTGTGTAAAGAGTAAAGGTCTGCACAGGCGCGGGCCCGGTTAAGGAATTCAAATCTAAGAAAAATATTTCATACTGTGATCGGGTCATGAGTCAGCCATAAGGCAGTAGTATTCATAAATGAGTATATTGAATTGAATATATCAATTGAAGAGTATAAATGAATTACCATACTTATAAAAAATGGTGCTTTTCTCGGACTGAGAAAAATACATCTGGACTTCGGGTCGGGTTCGGGTAACAAGTGTGATATTAAAACTCGGGCTCGGACCGGGCCGTGCCTGAAGATGACGAACTCGGGCCGGGTAAATTTATGAAATTTTGGCCCGTGCAGACGTCTAGTAAGGAGACGTAAATGTTTTATTTTTATACATTCTTTTAAAAATAGCATTTGTTTCTTTTATGTGATGGTTTTATGTAAGGTGTACGATCACAACCCTCGGGCTGACTTTCAAGTCACGCTGACCGTCGGCGCTAATGACCATATTGATATGGTCACTGGAAAATCACTCTTTGTTAATGGCAATACACATACAACATTTCTATAACACAAGTCAAAATTGTCCTTCATGACACTTGTAAGCTGGAGCTTAAAAGTTATAACACGTCTTTGGTAAAAAAAACCGCTTTCTGAATGAATCTTCGGTTGTTAAGAAAACTTTAATTTAAGAATAGATTAGCCGTCGACTTGTCCTAGTAGTATTGTCGTCCTTCCGTGTGTGAGGTAGTATGCTTCTGTTGTATTGCCATGCCGTCTTGTTTTCCATCTGTATTGATTCGTTCCCCACAGCTGTATTGAAGCTATTGTTTTTTTTTTTTTTTTTTTGTGACAATATTGCAATGATTGCGTACGCTAAATATGCAACGCACTGTAGCCTATATGCATGTTTTGAAATTAAATATTCCTCTCGTTATTTTTTGATGCGCCTCGGCGCGGTGGTCCCGTCTAAATCGGCTCATCAGCTATTCAGCGCGGGCTGAAAAATAACGAGCTTGTTCGCATAAATATTCGGCGGCGTTATGGGCCACAATGGGAACACCCACACCAACCCGCCCGAGATGCGCTCTCGTCAAGGCGTGCTCTGGAATTAAGACATCGGACATGTAATTTGGGTTAAGCCCGATAAAATTGCTCGGACCACGTATATGTAATTAGCATATCATCGTTTAGATCTGTTATGCGGATTTATAGGCTCAATGCCCTTCTTAATAGGCACGCTGGATGCTGTAATAATTCGGTTTACAGTCAATTTTGCGACATCACTTTCAATTACATCAGCGGTCGTGAACCAATTCTAACGATGACGTATTTCAATCATTAAAAATAATGTAACGATGACGATGATCACAAACTTTCCATGTCAAATTGTACCGTAGTATTAAATCAGGTGTCTCCAAAATTTTAAGCCGAAGTACCACACTGACTCCTCCTCTTAATCCCAAGACCTAGCTAGCTAATCATACCAACATATTTTAGTTTTTAATTATACACAAATTTTGGTTGGTACTTACGGGAAAGTGTCAAGGATATTTCATTGCGGTGGAGATAGCCGATAACCGACAAGGAGAACACCAGCCTCTGTCTGATTTATACACTCATGTTAAGTCGATTCGATAAAAAATTTGGTATCTATGTGCTTTTTCACATATGACAGACATGTATGGCCAGTTTCCGCGGGTCGGTGCTTGGAGACCCCTGTATTCAACGAACCAGTTGAATTTTACCTACCTTGAAAAAGAGAAATACAGCCTAGTTTATTCATCTTTTTATCAAATAAATCATTTTTTATCTTCTCGAATTTACAATCTGTATTAATAACCAAAACGTTATATTTTTGTATCATTGTATATAAATATCAGTGCTTCCCAAACTATGTGCCATAGGGCTTCTGCGGGGTGCCGCTCGAATCGAAGTGCTCGAATGTCTGAAGGTGCCGAAAGACGAAACCTGGGTCATTGGTGACAAAATACATGGAAATGTACAAAATCTCAACAATTCAAATCTGATATTGAAATTCCATCAAGCACCCTCAGTCGATGTCTTAAATTATAGAAAATGAATGGCCTGTTAGATATATACATATTTTTTTTATTTTTAAATAAATATCTGGCATTGCAGCTGACACCCAATTCGCCAAATATTTTGAAAATTGGAAAATCTTACGAGATAAGCTCGATGAGAACTTTTATACGGCACTCATGTCCAAGGTTATAAATTTAAATTGAAAAAATCTAAATTTGATATTGACCTAACTGGGACTTGAACCAGTACCCACCTGATCACTAGGGTAAAGCTCTTACCACTATACCACAGAGGCCGACGGCATTGCATTATAGGGCATTACAGCTGACGTAAATGCGCCATGCATTTAACAAATATACATATAACAAATAATTGTAATAAAAAATATGCATTTTTTTGGAATTGGGAAAATTAAGATAGAGAAAAAAAAGTGTTTAGTTCTACAAATTTTAATCAAGTAGTTGATAGCTATTTCGGCTTTACGCCATCGTCAGAAATATAAGAAAAATATTATTTACATACAAATTTATACAAGAAAAAAACAGTACACAGAGCTCGTTGCTTTTAATTATCAACAGAAACTTAATGGTATTGAATATCAAATTGCATTTAATTAAAATTATCATTAATAAGGAATTCATTTTAATTTCACACGTAGAAGAATCTCTGATTATTATTCAGAGTATTCTTTTACATCTGAAATTAAAGTAAGCTCAAAATTTTACAAATTATCGTGTAGTAACGCAATAACCGGAGACTAGCATTCGCATTCGCATAGCATTCCCTATGAGTTTAATTCGGCAGCTCCCTATTTCATTCATATTGCGAGCGTATGTAATTCGCATTGCATACTACCTATGTGCTATATGACAAACTCAATGAACCTAGTATTGAAACAGGTCACTAACCCTACATGTGCGACTCGGTCAAATAGTTTGCGAGAGCACTTAATGTTGTCGTACACTATTATAGATATTGTGACATTTAAAAAACATTTTATATTTACTTACAGCTGCTCTAGCGGCGAACGCTCTGAGCTTTCATTCGCGTGCGGTAAAAATTTTGATATTCATTTCTTCAAAAATAATTGTTGAAACAGGCATAGTTCATATTTATAAAAATAAAACACGTTTCAAGTGACACGTCCAAAATTTTATAAAATTACCGGTGTCGATTTTCAACAAAATTTTTCACCACTTAAAAATGCTCGCCATGGTTGAAACTGGTCCAAATTAATTGATGAAATAGCGAAAAAAAATCAAAAAAAATGTCTTTTATTTTTATAAATTAAATGTCTTTCCACCAAGTAAGTATTGACAGCTTGTTAAATATAAGTAGAAAAAAACATTATAATAATATATTATTAGAAGTAAGAGTCTTTTTGCTACATGTATTGTCTATCATTTATTAATTTTGTACTAATCCTAAATTCTCTTTATTTACAGGTAAGCTTCTACTATCTTCCAATGAATGGTGTTTTTCGGAAACAAAATACCAGGTAAGGTGAGTAACTAGCAGTGACCCAAACCGAAAACCGGAGAAGTAAGTTATTTTTACTGGAACGGCAACCGAACCGATATTTATTTCGATAATTTTTCGGCTTTTTTCGATTTACGAGAAAAGTTTTCGCTGATAAAAGCCAGATTTAATTGATAAATTGTATTTCCATCAATTGATAATGCTCGCGACTGGTGAAACCGGTCCTGATCATTATAAACATGTTGAAGTAGTACAAATTGTGTTTTATTTTTAAAATAAAATGCAGTTAACATCTTAAAATTGATTTAAATACGAACTGAACCGAAAACTGGAACAGAACCGTTATGTATATAATTTAAGACATCGACATAATTAGTGACAAAATACATGGAAGTATACAAAATCTCAATAATCCAAATTCGATATGTATATATTGTTTTACTAAACCGGAGCGAAAAAAATAACGGGTCCCCTGGTAACTAAAATCATTAAAGTGAGTTGTCGGTATCAGTAGGCTAGTGGTAAAATCCTCGCTTTGCTATGAAATTGCTACGAGTCTTGGAAAGGTAAACGTATAAATCCATTCTTACTTTCCCCCATGTACAATCTTGTTGAATATTACTCATAATACAGCATACTTACTTGCAATATGATACATTTATATTGGCTGTAGCCGATACTACAGAAATCTTTCAAAATTTACGTATTGGAATAAGTTGTCTGCAGCGGTTCGGTTCTGGTTGACAACCGCTGATTGAACTATTAATAATTATACAATTCTGCATTATCGACGACGCGAAAAATATCCCGAATGCGACCGCAAATAACCAAACGTTTCATTGCGAGCTATTTTTATTCTTTTGTTTTTTCCGTTATCAATAATTTCGCGAATAATTCCGCTGCATCTTGTCAATTGGACGTAATCAAATTGGCCCGACTAGTCGCGCACGACACCCGTATCGCATGGCATACTTAATGACAATGAGTTTGGTCTATGACACTTCCCATTAAAAAAATATTACGTATGAATGATTATTTATCGCCATTAGATATGGCAATCGTTTCTCCCGACCGCAGGTCAGCTGGTCTCGCGAATATTATTTAGATTTGAGCTATAAATCAGACAATCTTTACTGTGCACAATAATTGCGTCTACTGTTCATTGCTGCCATAAATATATTTTGTCATATAATTCATTCAATTCAAACGTGAAAAATTGTTTCATCAGTCAATTTGCTCAATCGAAAAATGATTAATTTATTTCTAAAACATTTTATTAAGTAGTTGATAGCTATTTTGGCTTAACGCCAGAAATATCTAGCTATAGTTAGCTAGAACTAGGTAGCTATAGTCCTGACGATAACATTATGCCGAAATAGCTATCAACTACTTAATAATTTTTTATAGAACTAAATACTTTGATATTTTATCCTATAAATAATGGAGTTCTCCCAAGTAAATGCCAATTCAATTAATATGTATTTGTTGTCATTAATTTTCCATTTTTTATTTCTTCGTTTGTAAATGTTCACTTACTAAGCGAACCGGCCATGGTCAATACATTAAACAATATTAAATAGATTAATCGTATATTCAAGTAATTTAAAGTATTTACCAGCAATATGAAAATTATTTCAGTATACTTGTAAAAATATAAATTTGTCAGTATGGGTAAATAGTGTTTGTTGATTTATTCATTATACAGTATCCCCAGGGGGCTCCCTATTTCATTATTTACGCTGTCCTCTGTCTGGCCACAACATCTCAATCGGCGTTCGTTTCTTAAATATGCTAATTTAATTTTTCATCTTATTTTATGTTGATTTTTTTAATCTCGAATTATGATAATGAGGTTGTTGTGAAATCAAGCATTCACTCTCTGAACCTGGTAACTTCTTGAAACTTCTCACCTAAATGACAATTACGTTCAAAAAAAATTTGCAATCGGATACTTTCCATTTTAATACCGTATACTTCATAAATAATTAAAGGAAACGAACATTGCTTATTTATGCGTTGTGAGGCTAGATCATATTTGAGAGTGCATGAAGTTTAATAAAATACTTTTCAATGCACAGCTACCATCACATCACTTCAATATTGAAATTGAAAAAAACTTTATAAAGTTACTTATAATGTAAAATAAAATCTTCGGTCACGATTTTTTGGGTTTCGTATCATAGTAAGAATATGTTGTAGTAATAAAAGAATTCTGAATTTCAATTCCAATAGACAATTGGTAAAAAAAAACTTTAGAGAAAAACGTACCGCCAAAATTTTCTATAGGTATGCGAAATAAATCCACTATATTTTTTGCCGGTCCGCATGGTACAAATTTTGGGAAACACTTTCTTGGACCTTTAACACGCTGCCATGGTGATAATCTTTATAATACAAAATTATCTAGGTATTCTTTTTTTATCTTGAGTGTATTGGTGTGCACAAATACTGCATAAATAGTGCAGTAAAATTGTCTTTAATATTA
The DNA here is from genome assembly GCA_022494535.1 of Himalopsyche phryganea. Classification (NCBI taxonomy): domain Eukaryota; kingdom Metazoa; phylum Arthropoda; class Insecta; order Trichoptera; family Rhyacophilidae; genus Himalopsyche; species Himalopsyche phryganea. The sequence goes on along the minus strand of JAGVSL010000080.1, from coordinate 34,151 downwards.
TATTTAGTTTGTTAACAATCCAGTCTTGCTCTGAGCTTGGGCTCTTTTAAATTTTTGTTATATTCGATTTTTTATCGAATACATGTATATTTCGATCCTTCTTATTTTCTTATCATTTTACAATCTTAACCTCCTTCTATGCGAACCTATAAAAAGTTCAGGCAAGCAGTCCTAGTAAACGCCTGAAGTGAGGACTGGCGAAGTTTCTCATTAGCCTATGCTTCAGTTATGGTAAATAGTGCATTTATTAACGTCGAAAACTCGGCATATAATTAACGAAAAGAATATATCAGCATGATTAAATGGGTTTCTTTGTAAAATTCCATTCCAAGACAAAGACCGATTAATCACAAATTCAATTAGCAAAAACGTTTATTTTCAGTCAAAATTACTCTACTGGTATTTTAAACTGTAATTCCATGAAATTTGTTTCATCCACAGGCGGATCCAAAGAATGGGGAATTTTCGTATGATTATGGAAAACAAAAATACTCAAGAGAGTATGTCAAATACATGTTGCTGAATGGTTAACGCTCTTAGCATTAGTCGTTCTTGGTACGCAGTTTCGGGTTCGTATGCCTCAATAAAAAAGCAAAGATTTCATTCCTTCCTAACTACTACAGTCTGATCCTGAATACTTGAGAGAGCGTGATTAGCTAACTAATATTCCTTCCCTTACCATTTCTCCCTATGTTGGTTTGGTGCCAAGCAAACAAGCTTGAAGTAGACAAATAATTTCGGAGCCATCATGTAGTTGCCAAATTCTCCGCATATGGAGCTGCAGTTGTTAAAAAAGTATTCTGTTAGCCATGATTAATTAGGTGGCCAGCTGATTGATCTTCGAACATTTTCCAGAAGACACCTTAATGCCTTTATACAGAATTGCATGAATAATAAATATACTCTAAATTCCGTCCAACCTGAGGTTAAAATGGCAAATTTAAACTGCATTTTCTAGTCATAAATATTGTGTATTACTTGCTACTCTTGCTAGGTAATTTTAAACGAATCATGATAATTTGTGAAAAAGTGCTTTTATCAAGTAAACTGGCATTGAAAATGAGATAAAATGTATCTCGTGAGATTTTACTGTAGTTTAGGCAACTTTCCTTTTATCATTTAATTCTTAAAACCAAATCAATTTACTTACTGACATGTTCAATGTATCTATGTTGAATGCCCTTATCCGTGATTATTTTTTAGATACGCTAGTGGTTCACTAATCCTAATTAAAGCTTATTGATGCTTTTGCTGTAAATCAGCTTTCGAAGATTTTAATTACATGTCTGTAAACGTGTACCTTTTCGCTTTCTATCATGTATTCAAAAAATAAACCGTGAAAATGTAATAATGGTGAATCTAATGAAGGCTAGTGTTATTAAGTGAAAGGAGTTTCTATTTTTTCGTTTTTTTATTGAATTGAAATAATGTTAGACGTCAAAACGAATTTTAAATTTAAATCCATTCAGATAAGCGGCAGCGGAGATTTTTCTATTAACTACCTGATAAAATAATTCTGGAACTAAATACTTTGTTACTTTATCCTATTATAATGTAGTTCTACCAAGTAAATGCCAATTCAATCAATAAACCTCTATAACAACTAGTTCTCTTCCGTTGAGATACTCCATTAAAAGTATGAGAAAGGACATGGTCGAAAAAAGCTTAAGAAAAATTAAACAAGGTGTCCCAAAATCACCTCGAGGAGAAGAAACATCGCCACCCACGCATAAACGACGTTTGATATTTTTACCTTGCTGGGGATTTAACCTTTTACTTTCTGATCGCCATGAAATGAACTCTCGACTTTGAAAAGAAGATGTAACACATTCTTAATGATAATTTTATATAATCTAAAATGGAGAAATCTTTTTTGTCATTGGTACAACCAAGGTTCTGAATATTGGAGAAATGTGAATTAAATATCTTTCATCTATATATATATAAAAATGAATGTCTGTTTATTGGTTTGTTGGTTTGTCCGGATCTTATAGGCTCCTAAACTACTCAACCGATAGCGACGAAACTTTCAGATAGGACTTATTGTGATCATGCCGGGAAATCTATATATATATAAATGAATGTCTGTTTGTTGGTTTGTCCGGGTCTTATAGGCTCCTAAACTACTCAACCGATCGCGACCAAACTTTCAGATAGGACTTATTGTGATCATGCCGGGAAATATTATATAAAATAAATGTTTGTTTGTCCTTTACGCGTTCCTTTACCATTCATACAATTTCGATGAAACTTCGGTGAGTTGTTGTGCACACACCCGTGAAGGGCTCTGAAGAAAAAAAAAATGAAAATCTAAAATTGAAAAAAGAATCAAATACGTACATACAGCGACATCTAGGAAAAAACCTTCTGATTTATTCGTGTACTCACCAGACGAAAAACAAAAATATTGTGTTATAACAAGTGTGATATTGAATCTCTGGTTCGGGTCGGGCCAGACCTGAAGATGATGGGCTCGAACCGGGTAAGTCTATGAAATTTCGGCCTGTGCAGACCTCTAATCCAAAAGCAGTTCAATAAACAGAATTAAAACACAAACCCTTTCTTTCTTTGAGTGGCATTACAACGCATGCCGGGTACTCACTAGCAATATATAAAAATATATATAAATTTGTACGTATCATTTTGTCCTCACACCATTTTGTCACAGCACCGTCACCAAATATTCCGGTCGCCGCGGCGCAAGAAAGTTATCAATAGTCATGATATGATTTGACATTTAAGTCATATATTCCGTTTCGTTGTTTTAATGCATCCACTTACAGATACATTCGACACACAAATTAACAATTTTCCGTTCCCGCCGTAACATGATGTTTGGATAATTACCCAAAATCTCTCATCGTGCTGCACTATTATTATCTCTAGCTTAGTGACCGACTTTCCATGTATCCGATTAGTAACTCAACTCTTAATTCTAAGAATTTTTCTTCCTAGGAAATCATATTATTTTTGTGAACCAATGATATTTGTATATATTATATATTATTTACGCATTTCGATTTTTAAGCGTGTCGTGTTTTAAAATATATAATACTAAACAATTGTATAAATATTATGTTAAAGAATAAAAATCGTATCTGCTTTACTCGCGAGCGGAGTGAGCTACTTAGTTGTCAGGTCCCACGCAGCTTCGCGAATTTTCATTTAAATACATTTTTGTGTCCGAAGGTTTTTCACAAAAAATACCGAAAGCAATATTTCAATTGCACTCACGTCGTGTCAAATTAATGCGGAAAGAAAATGCCATAAATCTTTCATGGTATAAAAGAGTTATGGTATGTTTACATTGTATAGGGTGGGGTGGCAGCATAGAGGGATTAGTAAAAATTCGGATGAGTGAAATTGAAATACATTTCTCTTATCGCTCTCCCTGCGCCGTGTTTTCAGGATTTGATGAGGTGGGTGGGGTGACGTTAAATCAAAATCATCAAAACGAGTAATATAATAGCAATGTAATTTAAGACATCGACTGAGGGTGCTTGATGGAACTTCAATATCAAATTTGGATTATTGAGATTTTGTACACTTCCATGTATTTTGTCACTAACGACCCGGGTTTCGCCTTTCCGTTCTATTGCAAAAACTCTCTAGGCAAATTACTTATTAACAATAAAGATAGAGTAAACTTTAAGAACAAATCTGGTATTTATAAATTACAATGCAATGATTGCCAACATTTCTATGTGGGTAAAACCACACGTACATTAGATATAAGGGTATCAGAACATTTAGCTGCCTTTAGATTAAAAAAAGAAACTTCGACATTCGAAAATCACTTGTTATCGGAGAACCATACGTTTAATGCGGATGATGGTGTTAAACTGTTGCATAAAAACATGGGGGATCAGTGACAAAATACATGGAAGTGTACAAAATCTCAATAATCCAAATAATAGCAATGTATGAAAGTGTATATACAGAAGTTTTAACCAAAACCCGCGCAAGGGAGCAGCACCAAATACCCGGAACATGGGGTGGGGAATAAAAAAAAACAAATAACATATAATTTAAGACATCGATAATAATCCAAACAATTACATATACTTATGGATTCGATAAAAAAGCCGGAGGTTCCCCACACATGTACAAGAGCGTTCGGCTATGGGAACGGCAATTTAATGAATAAAATTAGTGCGACACATTGCATGTATTGCTGAAATTTTTTGGTATTTTATATCTCTACTATGTAGCACAAAATATATGTAGAAATCTGTATGTTTGTTAATATATTCCGTTATTGTCACGTCGCTAAGCATTTACAAATATTTTATAATATAAACGTCACAAATAATAATTGGTTATGCTAGTCGTATAATTTGTAAAAAATCAAAAGATTTAGCTGAAAATTATCCATTATTTTTTAACTTAAAACAGTAACATCCTCATTATAGGTCCTTAACGCACCTTAAGTGAAATTGCGATCATCTTTGCTGGAAATGAAATTAATATTCGTGATATTGTCTTGAGAATGCGCAGATTTACGAGACTCACATTTCGTATTACGTTTTATACTTGATGTACAGATGTTTCCACGTGGCGATAATGGATATGCAATTAATATAACTGCATATAGACAACTTTTTCATCCGAAAGTTACTAGTATTTTTTTTTAATGCCTTAGGGTACTCAACGTTGTACCCACCACCACCCACTACGGCTTCACACTCTTACAGAGTGTATTCCGCAGCGTAACAACGTTATGCGTGTTTCAAATGTTTGCCAGGAATGTCCGAGGAGAAATTCCTCAAGACTTGGTTGCATGCACTCTAGTGTGCAGTAGGTTATGTTTAAAATAAGTGTTAAAAAAAAAGGTAAAACAAGGGGTTTAATGTGTTAAAGAATTGCGTTCCAATCGCTTTCCATAGGACGCCGTAAACTCTTTAAATGCTTTGTAATTTGTCAGAGATGCAACCAAATCGGCATGACCGGCGGGGCCGACAGATCCGACTGATAGTCGTATCGTCTTGAGCAATTTTTCCCGTTCGTTGTTCATGTCTGGACATTCCCAAAGGATATGATCAGCATCCTGGATCATATTGCCCCATTTACATAGTGGACTATCTACCAACCGGCCAAGCTGGAAGAGCTTGGCAGCGAAGTGACCATGGCCAGTTATGAATTGGCTGGTCCAGAAATCAGGAGTCAAAACTTTGGTTATCTCCATTCGCCACTTTATTTTCGGAAAAAAATTATAAGTATGCCTGCCCTTAGAAGAGTTATCCCATCGATTCTGCCATATCCGCATTGCAGCATCCATTGCTACACTACGAGATGCAATTTTATGAACATTAGGAATGTATGGATTTAGTCGAGGAGGAGGCAGTAAAGGAATCCCCCCATCTCAGATTCGAAACCCTTATGTAGCATTACTGTTGCACCTCTTATTTGAATAAGTAGATCTAGCAGAACTATATAGTATTACAAAAGTCACGGAATTCTTAATTCAATCGATCTATATTGGTCTTACAATACCCGGAACATACGAGTAGATGAGTAAATTTGTAAGCCATTTCGACATGCGATATATACGCGTGCATCATTTATATTATTATTTAATCGAAGTGTATCAAATCGGCCGATAATTCACCATCAGTTACATCAACTAAGCCTCATTTTTGATGCGGCTTAAGCTCACACTGCTTAATTTACCCATCACTTGATCACGTTCAAAGACGGTAGGCGTTCCCCGTAATACCAACAAATCTGAACGATTAATTTGTGCTGGTAAGCAACCAACCAACGCCTGCATTTAACCTAATCCGCCAGAACTAATTTACACGGAGCCGCCGTTCTAACAAATTGCCTCGCACTCCTTACGAGTTGTTCCAACGCCCCCATCTCTATGAAGAGTAAAGACGCTGCTATACGAATATAGAATATTTATGTTATATTGCCTTGTCTTGTATCCATTTGCAACTTCGCCGTCAAACTTACATTGATTAACGAGATAATATCAATAGACAACAACCATGAGCATTATATTTCAAATATTTTCAATTATGAAAAACGCCTACTGAGGTTAAATTTTATATTAAAAGAATATAATATTATAGTGTACCAAAAATATAGGACAGGATAAAATATCAAAGTATTCAGTTCAACAGAATTCTGTGCATATTTTGCTAGGCCATCAACTAATTCAATGTACTTAATATTATAATAAGAAAATAGTAGAATTAAGTCTCAACCCGTTTTAAAGAAAAGAAGAACCATGTGTAATATGAATACGAACAAGTTATATTTACCTGTTTTAATTTTTGTAATTTTTCTGGTATTTAGATTGAAGAGTTAGTTATGAATGATCGAGATCCCCAACAAATGAAGAGCACGCCTGCAATACGAGAGAAGATAATAATTCATCGGCAACAATATTGATGCAATCAGTTGAGATAGATTGCAGCCGTGTGCACTGCCTTTTACAAAAACCGGCACAATTATATCTCAATCGATCGATCGGACGACCGGGGGGACGCTCCCGTTGCATATCGTTACATCGCCGCGCCATACCTTTGCGTCTTGCTGCATCTTCACCGCTGCAGCAGCGATTAAGACCGCTTCACGCGCGGCGCCTCGGATACCCTGTAATTGCCGCCTGTTTTTAATATTCTTTCTTTTCCTTATTTATCTACGGAATCCTGCTCGATCTGAATACTAATGAATATCAAACGATTGAGGTAACTTGATAAGTACTCGTTTTAGAATTATGACGAACCATCGTATACAGGCAATTGTAGCACCAGAACACCAGAAAATTGTAAATTCAAAGATGGACTTGAAGATATCCTTGTGAACATTTGCGGTTGACAATTTGGTGGTCCGCGGAGTTGCTTGTTACAGAAACTTTATTGAAACTAAGGTTACACAAACTAATTTCATAAACGCGCAAAATCAAACTAATCATTTTTTTTTTTCATAATAAAAATGATACTTTTATGATCATTAGCTTATATAATAAGTTTGCACCTTTTTTAAAAAATATATGTTATAGATGTACCAATTTAACTTGGCCGCTAGTGAGGGTAACAATATCACGTTAGGAATGTTGCCATACTCAACCAAAACTGAATTTTCAGTAAATTCCAAAACCGATATTTTAGCGACGGTTATTAAAAGTAGACATATATATATATATTCCATAAAATAGCAATTGGAGAAATTTATTCTAGACTGAAAATTCTAATTCCAAATTCGGCGGCGGCCAAGTAACGTTGATAATACTATAGTAGTCCGCGGGGTTCAACATTGTGACTTTAGTGGTCAGTAAGGTCTGAAAGCTTTGGCGACCGCTGCTCTAAACTCTAAACAATCAGCAGATTCTAAATAATTAGACTAAAACATACTGGCTTTGTGATAGAATATAAAATACAAAGATTAAAGGTATTTATTTATTCAGGATGCCGAGTGCAACGCTTGTCAAGATAATATTGCAATAACTGGATGATCGACCCAAGATTGCAAATGTTCATTTACGACCTACGCTTAGATAGTATAATACTCAACTCAAAGAAGCTTTCCATTACAAACTGTCGTTTGTTTCTATGCACACTTCAGTGCATAGCAACAAAGTCTTAGTTAATTACTCATGAAACACTTAACGCGGCCGGGATGAATCATTACATCATCGTGGAGATTACGTTGTATAAAAGTTGTTAAAAAATTAAATCATTACAAATCCTCATCTAAGTAAGCTACAGAGCTATTAATATTTTATTATTCAATAAAAATTTGTTCCATTTATGATCACGACAATATTGTTTGTTCTTTTTAGTGTCTTGAAAGCACGAATCAAAATCTTACTCATTAAAAATTAATGATCTAAATTTAAGATGCACATCCCTGATTTTTATAAGGCGGTGCATCCAAGAAATAAAGCTATTTTCACATTTGCATATGAATCGTCGATTAGATTAATAATCTTTTTATTAATCTCGCCCGTGCGTCATTTTATCATTTCATATTGATTTATCAACATAATCGATAGCACTTTAGATGCAATTTTGATCTGACAAATATCTAAAACATACTAATTTTGCGACAAATACTATCGACTTTTTTATTATCATTTTTTTGAGTGGATTATGCCAGGGGTCTTTAGCCTAAGGGCCAGACTGACTCCTCCACTAAGTCCCAAGGGTCAAGACCTAACTAGCTCATCATACCAACATACTGTAGTTTTGAATTGCGCACAAGGTTGGTACTTACGGGCAAGTGTTAAGGGCATTTCATTGCTGCCGATAGTTGCCAAGGAGAAAACCAGCTTCTGCCTGATTTATACACTCATATTATTATAAGTAGTTTCGACATAAAATTTAGTTGATCAGTTTCATAAATTTGCTCGTGACTTTTTTCCGCTTTCGGTACTGAATCTGTGTGAAAAAACTGTGGCGGGCCGGATACAGGGCATGTGGTGTATTATTGGTGATGCTAGTGGGCTGTATGTAGCATGGAAACCCTAGATTACTTTGTGGTTGCAATAAAATTGATCGTAGAATTGGTCAATTACACGAAATTATCGTATTAAGAAATGATTTCGATTTCATTTGCGACCCATGAAGTCTTGTATATTATTTTCACCACTTTAATTATATTTTTACGGCTTTCCCATTTGATTATAATATATTTATCAGGCGCTTCGTACGGCAAATCTAGACTATTTAGCATTGTTAATCACACCAAGAGCCCCTATTACCCAATAAACAGAGATTTAAGTAAAAGTGACGGAATGTGGTCCAACTATTTGAGAATCGTTCCACTTTATAATTCGTCTAAAAATATGACGTAACATTTTTACTGCCGTGCGACCTGTCACCCAGAAACCCTGATGCTTTAAAATATATATATTCGAGGAATATATTGTAAATCTAACTAGGATTGCAACGTAAAACGATCACTACTTATTCGATCCTGAAATGCATCATACCGAAAATTTATTGATTAATTTTAATATTGATTTTGCATCTCAAATCTGTATAAAAATTAACAATTATACACACAAATTTCTTTCTTTCCAAGTTTGTAATTTCAGCATTCGTGTTTGTTCCTCTAATATATTTAGTCGTAGCTTTTTAATCACATTTATTTCAATTTATATCCATGTTGCTATTGAGCAACTTGTGCTCGGCTTGTAATTATATTTTTTTTTTTGCATACCTGTTTTCTGCACGAAATTCAACTTCATTAAGAAATATGTAACTGTAATAAAAACTATCGTATTCGGATTTAAAGACAGGTTGCCAAAGCACATTTATCAAAATAAACGAGCTTATATCACGCGCGAATTGCCATGCGTCTCAATCTCTCTTCTCAATAAATAATAGGTCGCCACACGCCTTTTTGCTGCTGAAAAAATATATAATAAAACCGGCCATTATCGCCGCGTCGATTACGCACAATATTTCAACGCCCGGCCTGTTAATTCAAGGGTGCTCGGCTCGAATCCGTCGGCGGGGGAGACTCCTCGCTGTAAATTTAGCATTTGAATAGCTCCTTTTCCTTTGAAAATTATTATTATCGATGAACAATCGCCTCAGGCTGCTTTAAAATGCTTTATCGCACGAAGTAGGACTGCCGATCGTATTATAAAAATACATAAGACGGAACTATTCAAGGCAGTGTTGCAAATCGCTGCAATTTTTATTATCAACACAATATTGCATGTACTAAATCATCTCTTTTATATTGGGTTACTTCGCGGTTTGTTGTTTTAGCCGTGCCCGCTCCCAATGGACTACCAATGCAGCACTTCAACAGAATGTCAATAAAATCTTATCATCAATTTCCTAGAACTTAATAAGAGCCTTAATAGAAATCACTTATTAGTTGACATTTTAAATAGAACAGCTGGCTTTCCGCTGTTAATTGTTTCCCTTTGGAATTTTCCCCTCCAATACATGTTAATTAATATTGTATTGTGTACTGTTGTTTTACGTTTCCAATCCCTCTTCACGTCTAACAGAACGAAAAAACCCACTCCTTATTTCTTCATATTATAAGTTAAAAATTACAATCAATTTCTACTGTATAAAGAAATATTTTGCGATATAGTTAGTCTGAAGATGCTTCTCAAAGAAGCGAAACATGTGTTACACCTTAAGTTCACTCGGTATTCAAAACCGGTTTTTTTTTCTAACTAACTTAAGGTGTTGATTCAATATGAATTTATTCGGTAAAACTTAATTATAATAACGTTAAAATAGGGAAGTATTTAGTTAAACAAGAATTATTAAATTATAATTTAAGACATCGACTGAGGGTGCTTGATGGAATTTCAATATCAAATTGTGCTCGAATGCCTGAAGATGCCGAAAGGCGAAACCCGGGTCGTTAGTGACAAAATACATGGAAGTGTACAAAATCTCAATAATCCAAATTATTAAATTGTTGAAATAAATTAAATCGGCAATTGGAGAAATTTATTCTAGACTGACAATTCTAGTTCCAAATTCGGCCGCGGCCAAGCTATGTTGGTATAGTATAACCGTACTCGTCATAGACGACGGTATTGAAATTGAAATACTGAATGTCTAAAGTAGCTAGTACGTCGGAACTGTGTGTGCATTTTTTTTACATCGCGAACGATTAGGTTCTTCTGGAACAAATATATTTCCTTTTAATGCTTTATCATAAAATGCGATTTGTTAATTACCTTGTAACTATACGAACTTTAAATGTGTCGTAGTAATACAGCTCATCAATAATTAATTTAAGTACTTTTAAATATACGCTTTTATACGATTTTAACAAAGAGTCATCAACATGGAAGTTTACCGCCATGCGAGTCCTGCGTCCCTGGCTTGGAATCGTTTATCCTCAAGATTTGCACCCCAATTAGATATTTTAATTATTATTGTGAAAGACGATCGTGAAAGCCTTTTAAGTCGAGACTTTATTATGAACACTGTCAAGTTGCACGAATTGTGAACACGCCCTTCAAACACTGAGGTGGCCAAAGTTTTCCTCGTTTCTATCAGTCCGATCGGTATCAAAATTAAAACCTTCAATAACAACTCCAATTACTCCTGATTTTTTTTTTGTGTATTGACTGTTTAGAGTTCAGATTATAATATGTTATCAATATTGACTGCGAGTCTTATGTAGAATTAATTTGCGTATAAGATAGCAATATGAATGCATGTTTTTAGATCTGAATAATTGTATCTGATTTAATTTGTATGATTATACTAACACGATCACTGTGTATGAATCTGACTACAAAATGTCGGAAAGTTCTCGATATTTTGCCATTTTTTGAATGTCTATATCTTTCTTAAAAATCAAAAACTATATTAACAATATTATCACCCTAGACTAGTTTATTTTTTCACTTCCCCAAAACACGCAAACAATGTCGTTGGTGACGTATCCTAAGCACAAGACGTAACTTAAGACGTAACTTACGACATAACGCAGTTATGCCCGGCGAGTGAACTAAAGACGCGTTCAAACGGCACTCTTATTTTGCATTTGTCTTCACATATTTTCGATAAAAAACTTACCTTCCTTTCATTTCATGGAAGTTAAAAGGTTTATATGTAAACAAAAGACTTTTTTACGCGAATTTAAAGAACCAATTATCGTTATCCATGCATTTTTGATACATTTTCATCCGATTTTTTTTTTTTTTTAACCAATACATCAAATTATAAAGAAGTAAGGTACTTTTTTCCTTTTACCTGGTTATCGTGATAGACTTATTACACTATCATATATTTTTAGAGTGTAAAGCGTGTTTCATTCAACAAGTAGGTAAATATAAACGCAAATATTCTATGACAAATAGTGTAGTATATATAATTGTATTTGTTCATCAGTTGCAAACGCTCAACGCAAAATAGGAACTATGTTGATAGTGATCTGAGTTAATTTAATTCTTTTTACAATGTCTAAAGCTCTGATGTCACCCTACCGACCGGTGTGTCGCGCAACACCCGAGTAAAAGCTCTCGCAAAAGCTGTCCTGACAAATGACCGCGATAAACTTTAACGCTTATTGAGTGTATCGAAGTGTTTGATGTTTATTCCAGCTGCCTTAACCCGGCTCACAACAACTTAAATTAATACTATCTCAACCGTAGGTGATAATATTGAATTTATCCACTCACACGTATGTTTATTATGTCGGTTTCAGCATCTAGTATTTACTGTCCATATTTCAAATATAAATCAAAAAGTAATGAGTTGAACATAAACAGAGAAGTGGACTGTTTTATACTTACCAATGATGGTGTGTGTCCGTTTTAATTGCAAATTATGCATTCAAATAAATTGTTAACTGTTTCATGTTATTCTTTAGTAGAATGACGCTGTGATATCGAACTTGATAAGTAACAAAAGTTTCAAAAATTATGTGCACAATGAGATACTTGAATATCTCATAAAATGCATCTATTATACCAGTTTCGCAAAAAACAGCAATTTATGCAAATTTAAAGACTAAGACTTTAAGAAAATTGTCCGTGTCCGTTTATTTTTGTCTATATATTGATATTTAAAAATATTGAGGCTAGAGGCTTTATCCTATTTGTATTTTCTCTTTAAGCAGAATTGTCAATTTGTTACCTACCAACATATATGCCAGTATCGCGACGATATCTTGAAAACAAAATTGAAAAGTTCTTTAATAAAATCCAATGATTTTCAATAAAGACAAATAAAATCTCACTGATGTAATATTTCATTAAATTTCATTGCCATCACTACTGCATTGATATAAACATGTGTCGTATAAAAATGGGATGGTTACATGTAACAATGTAAAAGAGTTTAAAAAAATACGTAAAGCTTTTATCGGAAAAGCAATGTTAACAAATAATGGCGATATGTCAGAATGAAAGTTTTTTTTATGTTCTTATATTCTTTCAAAAAACTGGAAATACAGAAGTACAGGTTGTCATCGACTTACGACCGAGATACGTTCCTGAACTCTGGTCGTAAGTCGAATTCCATACAAAATATTAAAATTAAATATTGTTCAGTTCACGTCATTTCAGCAGCGTCACTTTCGTGTGTGGTAATAAAGCAGTTTCAACCAAAAATTTCAACATATCTGAGCGCGCTTCTTTCAAATCATATATTGTACCTGTCAAACGACAATCACAATTTTATTGTAAATTGGCGCGACGATCCTCTGTTTTTAATCAATAAAACACAAAACAAGTGGTTGGAATAAGGTTTGGCTGCAAGAATTGCATTGAAAATTAAAATTTGCTTTATAACGCAAGCGGTTGAAATAAGGTTACGCCTGAAAGGTTTGCGTTGAAATTGCTTTCTGATTACAATATTGCTTTGTTTGAGGAATAAATAAATTCAAAATATAGATAAAGATAGAGATAAACCCACCGCACGCCGATGGTACATACGTATATAAATAAATTACCAAATTTGGAAATGGTGTTACTGATCTTTCTTTCCGTTTGCGTCCACCGTTGGCAATGATGCTTCATGATGCAATAACAAAACAAATGTTTTTTAAAAATTTTGGTCGTAAGTGCGAACCGTCGTAAGTCGAGAACTACCTGTATACTCACCAGCACCACAACTATAAATCAATAGTGTTACTTTAAGTAATTTCAGTTGACTGTAGTTCTATCAAAAGCCCCCTGAATATGTCGTTACACTTTTATTTTAATTGTTAAAACAGTTTCAGCAAACACATGCTTAATATGGGCTGCCGCATATTCGTAGATTATATGGTTACACTTAAGTGAAATGTAAGCTTATTTAAACTATTTGGTACGTTTCAACTGTCAATAATGAAAAGTAAAAACCATCTAGAACAGTGTTCCCCAACCGGTGGTCCGCAGGCCAGTGCCGGGCCGCAGAGACTTTCCCCCGGGCCGCGAACAGTATGCCAAATTTCAAGAAATTCGCCATGCAAAATACTAAATATGTGATGCACGTTTACTTGTATTTTTAGTAATTGTTAAATAATAATAATTGGTAGGATGATGCGACACGATGGTCGCTGGTTTGCTCAGAATCGACAGTCGTAAATCTTCTCAGGTACACTCAGGGAGAACGGAAACAGTTGCTAATGGATAGTGAACCCAGATGCAAAACCCTATCTAAATATATTTCCAAGAATCTTATATGTATATTTACTTTTAAGGTGTTAGCTGTCAATTCTTGGTGGAAAGACATTATATTTTAAAAAAATAAAACACAATCATTTGTACTACTTCCACATATTTATAATGATCAGGACCGGTTTCGCTCATCACGAGCATTATCAACTGATAAAAATACAAACATAACAGGCTTATTTATATAAAATTTGATTGTTAATTATTATTTTCTTGTCTCAGTTCACGAACCATCAGTCTTATATACCTTCATTTTTACACTAAATTTTATATAAATAAGCCTGTTATGTTTGTATTTTTATCAGTTGATAATGCTCGTGATGAGCGAAACCGGTCGTGATCATTATAAATATGTAGAAGTAGTACAAATGAATTGTGTTTTATTTTTTTTAAATATGTATATTTGTTAGTTATAGTTATGTCCATCAGTCCCAATATAAGATTAAAAAAATGTCATATAAAAAACCATTTTTATTTCAGTATTAGTGGTCCGCGAAAATTTTTTCCTCTTTTACCGGTCCGCAGGTGTAAACAGGTTGGGGAACACTGATCTAGAAAACTAACGCGAACTTTTTTCAGAAGAGAGACCAATTGACTGCAAGACTGCAGGTAAGATTATCCAAGATTGTACCTACAAGAAGCATAAACTGCAGACATTTCTATTTTATCAATACAATTCTTGGACATGCAATGCGCGTAGAATACAACCGTTTCCAACTCCACCATCCTGGTGGTCGACTTATCATTTTTCTTACATCTATCTGTTCTTAAATAGCAACGAATCTCCGCCTTACCACAAACGTGCCGGGGATCGAGTACTATAATCTCACCGAGGACGACTGAGGCTTAGTGTATATTTAACGTTGTTCTTGTATCAAATACACGATATGCAGCCTCAATTTATTAAGGTAATATATTTTTCCGGGGCGTTTGACGACCCGCAGTGCAGCCGATGGCTCCGGTGTCTTATCAAGCCGAGGTAATGACATTATTCGACGATAAACCGCGCACGGCAAAGTTCTTACACTTGTTTGAGTAGATAAAAGGGATCGGAATTATTTGACCGCTTTTATTTCTGTGGTTAAATATGTGAAAGAAACACATACTTTTTCAATTTTTAAGCATTGCGAATGCACATTTTACAATTTGTATATTCTGCTTCTATGAAAGCGTCGGAAGTCGTTTAAATATTTTTTTCTCGATTGTATATTAATAAAAATAATAATTATGGGTCATATATTTGCAATTACAATTACGTAAAGTCTAATGATTATTTTTTATGTTACTTCTTTTACATACAGAACTGCAGTTGCCGTAAAAATATTTGACGTATTTTTTACTGGCTCTGTAAACTATTCAACAATCAAACATAAAATTATTGATTGAATTGGCATTTACTTGGTAGAACTCCATTATAATAGGATAAAATAGCAAAGTATTTAGTTCTACAAAATTTTATCAGGTAGTTGATCGCTATTTCGGCTTTACGCCATCGTCAGAACTATACAAATATATTAAACTATATATATACTGTTTAGAAGAGATAGACGTCTTCATCTGACCTATTCAAACATCATAATGTTTATTTCAAAATTAAATCACTCAAGGTACCAATTGTGTTTTTAGAAAACGAGCTTATGTAGTGTTATTAATTAGTCGTTAAAATAAATGTATTGAAATTTTACTGATAATGCGTAATTACATGGACTAGTTGTAATGGTTTAAGTAAGGGTGATGGGTTTATATTTGTTTGGTCATTATGGATATTATTGTCATGATTGTATCTATTAATTTCGAGTTGTTCCAAAAGATTAAGTCTGAACAAAAGTAAGCATATCGGAGCTGATTTAACGGTTATGTTGTGGGCTTAGAACTAAATACTTTGTTATTTTATCCTATTAAACATAAACTTATTATTATTTTAAAGAATAATGAACAAATGTTGTTTTTTTAAACTTACGTTCATAATCTTGTGAACGCTAGGTATATTAATTACTTATTCCACAATTTGTTCCGTCATCGCTTAACCAAGGAGCATCAATTTAAAATGATTCTTCGCCGAGCGAAACATGTATTGATAAAAGTACTATAATTATTGTTTTATTTGTCAATTAGTATTGTTTTAATCCAGTGTCTGCCAGACTGTGTGCCGCGAAAGAAGAAGATTCAAAACTACCTGTAAAATTGAAAGTGGAACTATAAACAAGAAAAGTTCACTAAAAACTCACAGCTTATCGCTTATCAGGCGTTGACGCTCCATCAAACGAATTTGAAATGTTGAAAAAGAATATTAGGAAACTTTTCTGCATCGTCAAGTATTTTCCATCACTTGATTATCAAATATACCATGTGGGTCAATAATCCTTTCACAAGATTCGACTCTACACACCTGACATTAACAGAAGAGAACATTTTAATTAATCTTACAAATGACCCTGTGCACTAAGTCCATTTTGTATGAGCTATAGTTGTCGGCATTTTGAATTTCGTCTTGGAGTCAATATTCTCGATTACTTAAACGAATGCAGTTACAAATGGTTGGCGAGGAGTTTCGTGCGTATTTAATTTATAGCCGAGCTTTGACATAATTGTATCTTAAAACATCAATTGCGTATATGCAAAATATATTTTTAATTCATATCTACAAGAGTACATTTATTTGTAAGACGTTGTTACTTAGTGTGCGTCGGGAAAATCTCCCTCCGCCAGTGTACCGTGAGGTAAAAATGTTTGGCAGACACTGTCTTAATGACTAATAATTCTGTCTTCGGGGAAAATAATAAATCAATAATTTTAGTATTTCATTTCACTACTTCCTTTAGTTGGTTTGATTCAACACATTTATGTGTAATTACATACGCTAAATGCTTTTTATAAAGTGTTCTATTACAAATGAAAATAATCACTTGCCAATATTTAAAACATTATTGTCAAAGTACTGTATGACTTAAGTTGTCAGTAACCGTTTAAATTTAATAGCATATATAGCGTATAAGCTTTCTCTAAAACTAAACGATATTCACAAAAAAACAGTACCGAAAAATCTTGTTTTTTTAATGTGGGTTGTTCACTCCGGCCATAGAATTGACAGTTAACAACAGTCGAGCTGTTCTCAGGTAAACACCAAATAATGTTGAAGATAAACCTTTATAATATTCGAAATTACAAAAAAATCATGATTGTTTTTGTCGTTATTTGTATGCAACCCACTTATTACCATTTATTTTACTGATATGCTGCCCGTTCTGTGTTCTTTTTATTTCTTTCTTCAGACAAACAAAGCCGCCGTTTTTCAGTTTCAATTTGAAGCCGTAAAACCGCAGTTATCGGTTACGGGTGAACCGCAAACTAAAATTTTGCACCCCAGATCTTAAAAAAACTTTTAATGTGAAACTGTTTCAATTTTTTATAATGTGGTGGTAAGTGTCCAGCATGAAATATGTTGTACTATTCACGAGTATCTATTGCAAATAAAGGTTCGCCGACAAGGCAAAAAATCGTCTAGTCTATGACTTTAAATGTCATGCAAATCTTTTAATTTGTTCACGTCTAATACTATTTAATTGAGTTGAAAAACGTCTATTACACGAGTTTCGTGTAACGTTATCCAATAAACACTGAATAATCGGGATACCCAGCTGGGCATTTTTTGTTTTATTACATTTTTCGTAGCAAAGTCAGCAGATGCGTATTCATAACGGGTAGTGCTGTGTCACCCTGATGATAATGTCAGACACATAACACAAAGTGCGCTCAATTTTATACGCATAATTTCACACCCCGGTGAAATCAGTGCGGCCCCTTTGCCACCGGTCCCGTCCATTCCAGAATAACCGGTACGCGACGATAAAAATGATCGGTAGCGATAAATTCTGTCATTATCGCTTATCGATATTACTTGCAGATTGTGTCCGAAGCTTGAATAGGGCGGTCGATAGGCGCGCGGGATAACATCTCTTCCTAGTCATTGTGTTTCGGGTCGATTATGAGGCGGCTCACCCTGGGGGTAGTCGCATTCTCTACGAACGAACCGGGACTTCAAACAAGTCCTGTGGAATCGACATAACCCGAGAGACGATAATTATGAGGTGTATAATGCATATAATAGGTATTTTATCATTTATTGCTGCTGATACAAAATAGCGCCAACATCACGGAACGGAAAAAATGATTCGTAGTGAATTAGCGC
The DNA here is from genome assembly GCA_022494535.1 of Himalopsyche phryganea. NCBI lineage: Eukaryota > Metazoa > Arthropoda > Insecta > Trichoptera > Rhyacophilidae > Himalopsyche > Himalopsyche phryganea. Next base: position 15,861 of record JAGVSL010000080.1, on the reverse strand, counting down.
AGACAAGCATTGTGACGGCAGATTAGATTGATAATAAATTGATATTGACAAAATAATGGCAAGATGACATTGTATAATATGGGAGATACAATTAATTTTAAATCAATTTACAATTAATTTTAAAGAAAATGTTTGAGTGGCAAAAAATTGCCACTCAAACATTTTCTTTATTGAAAACGAATATTTCTTTAAACTGCCAAAAATACGACAAGATCTATAAATGATAAAATATAAAATTATTATCTTACCAAACGTATTATTAAAAATTAAAGTTACTACTAGCGTCTATAACCTATATTAATTAATAATAACAGGGAGGGTTTGTGAACTACTTTCTATCCGACAATTACCTATAATTAAATATTTGTAATAGCTTACCGCTTCACGCTTCCCAAATTATATTATTTGTATGACTTCTAATTCATTTCATATTATAAGATTCAATCTATTCAGTAAACCGTTCAGTCAATAATAATTCCGACTTAATAAAAATATTTCTTCATAAAAGTCACAGTATCGAAATTTCCCGATGTCAGACTGCCTAATTTATGGCCCAAGTTTATCGAATAAATTCAATACTTTTTCTTAACTTTTTAGACTATTGTATTTTTGGCTAGTGCATCATTTTCCAGACTGGGAGATGGCCTAAGTGTTTTCATTCCATTATCTCCCGCCATCTTCTGGTATGCACGCGCCAGCAATATTGTAGGCGGTTTTCCACTACATTTTCCACAACCCGCACTGCAATTCGTCGCTCTTACTAAAAGTTGGTCGCATAACTAACTTACGCACGAATTCTTCAATGAATATAAACTGAAAGTTTTCAGTGTGGTAGTGAATTGTTCTTCCTTTAATTAAGTTCGCATAGTCTTAGTAGAACTCCATCATACTAAGGTACACATTAATATAACGATAGAATAAACCATGAAAGCAAAAATTCTGTTAATATGGCTTTTTAATAAGTTTAAAAGTAATATTGGGAGACAGTTTGAAAATAGTAAATACAAATATAATATACGCGTCTATAAACTGCCATGTGGACTGTGCGATTTATTTTATATAGGACAGACAGGAGAGACTATTTCAACTAGAACTAAAGCTCACATTGTGTCATTTAACAGTTAAGAATCTGATTCACAGATCTCATATCAAGTCTTCACATTAAATATTTTTTATTGAAGATATTAAATACTATAATCATCTTATTCACTCTATTACAGGGATTCCCAACGGCTGGGAAATTCCTCTTAGGGGGGGAATCGATGCCATTTGTTAAAGGTTTACAATATTATATTTGTGCATATTTTGGAATGTACCTTTTGACTTAGAGTTAGACTTTCTTGGGAACGCGTGAATTATATTGCGAACGTTAGTAAAAATGGTTGGGAACCTCTATTAGTATATAGGTTATACAAACCGCCCGAAACTAACTTACTCGTGAAACTTTTATTTTGTAATTTTCGTCAAAATACTCTACCGAAAACTTAGTGTGGTTAGAAAAACATATCTCTAGCCATGTAAATTTTGACACAAATCTTTTGATTGGTCCCTTGTCCTTTACTATACGTCTCGAACACAATCCAAGTCGCCAGTATCTTCTCGTGGATATCCTCGCTTCTCTTTATAGTATAAATATGTATACGCTCGATGTTCACTTCCATGGTGATGGGCATTTTCTGTAAAACAATTGCAACTGTTAATGTTTGACAATACATCGTATTTTTCTCACTAGACTCAAGGTAATGTTTCAAATTTACATCAGTTTTTTATTCCATAACTTTCGTTGGCTCAGTATTTCCAATGCGATATTAATATTAAGTCCACATATATATCGAAGTATGAAAAGATTTTTAAATCTGTAGTCACAACGCGAAAGCTCATTCAATGTCAATTACGGTTTGAATGCATGCATTACATCTCCGCAGCCCGAAAAATATTCCGATCACATTACGGGAATCAAAAGTCGAACCACCCATGCATTGACAGAGAGGAGAAAAGAACCGGCTGAAGATGTATTTATTTATATTTATTATTGCATCACTTGTCTGAATAAAATTCTGTAATGGCGTTGAACCCCCTCTCATCCATTTGTAACGAACCTTTTAATAAATTCGATGGGTTCTTGAGTTACTTTAAGGAAATTCGTTTTCAATATTGTTATGTTGTTCAGTATCGCACTGCAATTTGTGTTGCGATTATTAGAATTATGGAAAAAATTTACTTAGTGTTACGTTTGCATGTGATTATGTTATGAAAAATTGCGTAAGCAATGAAAAGAACAATTTCCGGTAAAAGAAACAACAAATTTATTCGTGGAAACTCATTAAATTTATCCCTTTTGTCATAATTTCGTTTATTCATTGTCTTAAAATAAATTTTGATCAAATTCACTCGTCCGTTTTGTTTGAAAATCTTTTCAATCATGTTTATTAATTTTTATAATATCTTTAAGAGTCATCAATCATTTTCACTCCCTCCTTTGCTATACTAAGGTCTCGAGCGTGTTTATTTCTTAACTTACATCTCAGAAGCTATTTACGTAATTAATTTAATTAACCCTGGATTGGCATTTCGCTATATATACTACATGAAGAAAATATATTTAATTCATTGTATTTAAATTGTAATGATGTATCTGTTTGATACAATTAAACGATAGTCTTGATGAAAATTCGGCGATCAGGTGGGTCCTGGTTCGAGTCCCAGCAAGGTCAATATCAAATTTAGATTTTTTCAATTTAAATTTGTGATCTTGGACATGAGTGAAATTCTTTTATTTTATCTCGTATGATTTTCAAATCTTTAAAATATTTGGCGCATTGGATGTCAGCTGTAATACCAGATATTTTTTCCAAAAATATCAAAAATTAAATATCGAAGAGCATTAAATTTTTTTTTTTTTAATATTCAAGGATATTATGTTTATCGGGTGAAAAGATGCTTGTAAATTTATTCATTTATTGTAAAAAATTAGTGACGTGCTTACAACCAAAAAAAATATTTAACAAAATTATTACTAAATGTATTTTGAAGTCAAGTATTTTATAATTTAATATGACACATACAAATAGCACATTTTTTTTTTAATAAAACAATTCATTTGTACTACTTCCACATATATATAATGATCAGGACCGGTTTCGCTCATCATGAGCATTATCAACTGATAATAATACAAACATAACAGGCTTATTTATATAAAATTGAGTGTAAAAATGATGGTATATAAAACTGATGGTTCATGAACTGAGACAAGAAAATGAGACATGAACCATCAGTTTTATTTACTTTCATTTTTACACTCAATTTTATACTATGTGGAAGTAGTACAAATGAATTGTGTTTATTTTAAATATAATGTCTTTCCACCAAGAATTGACAGCTAACACCTTAAAAGTGAATACCACATTTGTTTAATTATTTCACAATTCGATTATCTTCTATGGGAACGCAAATCAATCACACATTTTTACGGTCGGTTTTTTTTTTGCTGTCCTGTATTGCCAATCCCTGTTTGGTGGATGAAATATAATTCTCGATGTAAAAGAGGTCGTCGTCGGTGCGATGGCAATCCTCCGACCTCATTTGCGCGAGTCGTGCGCTCATTGTTCCGACAACCGCATACAGCCCTAACTTAGTGCTAACTTTTATTTATTTTCATACTCGCATAATACTCTCACTGCGGGCATGCAGGACTCTGAATCGCATCCCCGAAACGGAAAACTTTGATCCGCCTAGCACTCCACCCGAAGCCTTCTGATTCTTAAATAAGTTTCCAAGCTATATTAGATCGCTATCTTCAAACGAATATTTGCGTTGCTATAATAAATCAAAATTAACTTTGTTACCCAGCGGTGTTTTCTTAAATATAAGTAAACTATAATGTGAAGCATATGGATCCCTGGCGGTTGCATTCCACGCGATTAACCACTCAAGCTCTAAAAGTTGAAATAAATTTCGTTTTATTCAATTTCTTATTTGACAAACATACAGATTATTCGAAGACGGCATCTTATAAAATACAGATAATCATAGAAAAAATATCAAACATACTGCATGTTATATACTGCTGTCATAAGTAAAACTGCATATGATGTATATATACTAATATGTCGCAGTAAGCGCTGCCGAAAATATCATACTGGGCAACGAAACATATTTATTTTGTTTGTCTTAAGTTTTATTTTTACGTACCACTGCGTAGTGCTTATATATTAGACCAGGAGAATAATTATCAGTATAGATGTACCAATTTAACTTGATCGCTAGTGAGGGCGCCACCGTCGCATTAGAAATGTTGCCATACTCAACCAGAACAGAAATTTCAGTAAATTCCAAAACTGATATTTTAGTGACGGTTATTAAAAATTAGACAAGATATTTATTTTGCATACATTGGCAATTGAAGAAATTTATTCTAGACTAACAATTCTAGTTCCGCGGCCAAGTAATACTATAGTAGAATCATTTATCATAATATTATTGACTACCCTAACCATTGTAAGTTTATCATGTATTATTTTTAATTTTATATTTTACTTTAATAGACTGCAGAAAATCATATTCATTTTTTTTCTGATGTTTATCATTTAAAATGTTATAATGTAATAAAAAGTATCAGCGACTTTATATCAAATATTCAAAAATGTTATTATACAACTAATACTTTTCGGCTCCAGGTCTAGACTCCTCAACACGTGTTTCCGAAAAAAATAATGAAGAGATATGAATCATCATTTTGCAGAGGCGCTTCACATGAACGCCCTTCGAGATTCCACCTACAAAGCCGCTTGATCAATTTATCTCGCGAGCCATCCGACATCAGACGTCGAAGATTCGAGGGCGAGAGTACTTCGGCTATAGCATTCATTCACTTATCAGGTTCAATTTAATAATGCATGCAATGTTTCTTCGACTTCTCTATTTGGTCGTAACGAAAGCAAAAGTTCCCACTCTACATAATATATTATCATATACATACACATCATCGTTTCGCATCATAGTTCAAAATACACATCATCGTCTTTATTATTCGAGAGAAGTGTTCAAAAGGGAAATGAAAATAATCGAATGAATTTTAATGAAAAGAAGTTTTTGTGCTGATGAAATCTATTGATAGTTTGATAGAACTCTAATTATAATGAAATCCAAAATTTGATTGCGGCAAAATGATTAAGGATACTGTCACATCCATTGGGAATGCCTAGGAATAGATAACGAGAAAATACAACTATCAGTCAGATCTATCGTTCATGCCGACTTGGTTTCATTCAGGATAATTACGTCGTATGGAGAATTTTAATTATACTCTGCACACTATACTACATGCAGCCAACTATTGTGGAATTTCTCTCGGACTTTCGTGACAAAAAAAACGAAACATGAATTATGTTGCTGCGCTGCACAATACACCCTGTAATAAGAGTGTGAAGCGGCAACTGGAGTCGGTGGTGTGTACAACGGTCAGCATAATATCAATCGATTAAGTTATTATCACTAATACTATTTCTTCTTCTTGGACCATGTTCACCATAATGTGGACCACATAGTACCCAACGGTCGTCCAAGACGTTTTGATCTAACCGCTTAACGTGGGTTTTTTTTTTTTTTCAAAAGATTCGTTCCGTTGGATCTCTATTAAATCACAAAATTCTGAATTATTTTTCGTTTCCTAATGTAGACAATCTTATTTTCGGTAAGTTTGTGAAAATTCGATTTATTCCACTGACTGTGTTACTAAGTGTTCCACTTCTTGTAGAAGCATTTTCAAACTAACTGTATCGTAAGGTTTTTTTTTCTGATGATTCTAATTCTCAGCTTACAAATTAGATTAGTTAAGCACGTGTCACCTTAGTAACACAGCCAGTGGTATAACAAAGTCATCAACTTTAATTTTGTATTAGACAGTCTTACGTTAAGTCAGATTACCAAATCTTTCGCAATTACAATAAATATTAACTGTGTTGAAAGTGTCTAAATTAGGTTATTTAGAATTTTGAGAAGCATAACTCTCGTTCCGTCGCATAGTAACCGTGCCTTGAACGGTTTCGCGATCGAAAATTAATGTCTCACAGCTGACTGACTGACTGCTCTTGGGTCTGTCGCCATAACTCTGGCAAAAGCTTCCGTGATAATTGACATTTATTTAGGAGCGGGTTTCGTAAATCGGCCGGTTGCGCATCGGCGCTATCTGAAATTTTATCGTTAATGAATTTCATTATAGGCACTTATAATTAATATAATTCAGTGGAAACTTAGCGAAGCATTTAGATAAATAAATCTTCACGCTCTGTTAAAGCGTGAAAAGATAGTAAATGAATCAATCGGTGTCTCAAATTAAACGGTATTAAATGCAATAAATGAAATGACACCAGACCAACTATTAATTGTGGAAGAAGAGCCTGCGATATCTCCGTAGGAAAATCAGTAAAAACGTGTTTCTCATAGATTAACAACAATATTTAAAGAGATTTAAAAAACGACCTACTTATGAGATACAAGCACCGCCATACAAAAAATACTTAATATCGTCACCCCAAAAGCACTTGTCTAAAATATAAAGTTCTGAGAAAAATGTTTTTTAAGTTTTTTCTCAAAGATTGAAATTTATTATTTTTTACTGTCATAAAATTTTGGATTTTTAATGATTTTTAAGTCACACGGTTGAAAAAATCACTTAATTTTATATTTCGTCTTTACCTACATAAAAATCAAATTCAACATATGTACTTCAAATTTAAATTGTTGAAATTTTGTTCATTTCCATGTATTTTGTCACTAACGACCCGGGTTTCGCCTTTCGGCATCTTCAAATGATACCGAGTCGTTAGTGACAAAATACATGGAAATGTACAAAATTTCAACAATTAAAATTTGATATTGAAATTCCATCAAGCACCCTCAGTCGATGTCTTAAATTATACGTACTTCAATTAGTATATACTTTATATATTGGTATATTTTGTTATGCACGAATTAAAGATTAGATACCTCTTTCAATTGTTTGGTATTTTTTCCTATCATGTAGAGAAAAACTACGAACAAAACTGTATTCATAACTCCAAAATGGCACAAGTGGACTTTAGCTTGTGGGGCTACGATATGTATCATTAACTAACAGCGGCAAAGTTATGTCTTTTTGAGAAATGGAATCCATGAGAAAGATTTTTGGTCAGAAGCCATTACGTAAAGATTGGAAGAGCTACTAATTTTATTTCAATGGCCGACAATCGATGCCTAAAAAGATTCAATCGAATTAAGCCATAATATATTATATTAAGGTTGTAGTTAAGATAAGCTAATGTTTTAAAAACAGATACTATTTAAACACGCCGCTAGAACCCTATCTGTACAATTGAGACGTTTTCAAAATTCTATCTAGCTAGATTTGACCAATGACACGAATATTTGCAAAAATAGCATTTTACATATTTTTTCATCATCTGTTGACGAATTTAACACTTTTCACTCACCCTTCACAGCATCGACTTTAATAATCACATCAACGTGAATATCCTGACATGAAAGAGCCATAGCGCCAGCCCATTTATCAAATTTCTGCGCCCGTGATGGTATGAATAATGGATCCACTATCGATCACCGCCATTAAGTTATTAACTTTGTTAAAGAACGTTTACATAGCTGGGCAGGTAAAGGTTTTAGATAAAATCAACATTTCGCAATACCTTACGCTAAAATAAATACTTTAACCACAGGGCTGTAAAATTTTGGCGGGATTTTGCGAAGAGCGAATAAATTTTTGATGGAATAACTTAGTTTGAAATATTTCGGTAATTTATTTACTTAAATTCTTTCAAGTCAAAGACCGCTTCAATATTCATAGCAGACGTATTTCAATATTTATTTAAATAAATTGTGTTATACAAATACTAAAAAATCAAACGAATTTCGCTTTCCTCTAAATTTATTATTTATCCAATTTAATAAGACAGAGTGTGTATTCAGTTATACTTGATTTTATGTAGAAGATTAGAGTTAGAGTTGTGATAATTACCAATTTTCTTATATGTATTATTCTTCCTGGTAGTTAAAGCACGTCGTTACCACTTAGCTTAATTGGATAAACAATTGCTATGATTTTAGATGCAACTCGTTAAAATCATATTTATATTCATGAAAATTTTCCAATTACAATTTTCTGACAAGTATTTGACACAAGGCATGGGTGACAGCAATAGTTTGCATAAATCTGACTTCTGTCTGCTTCCATATCTATTTCTTCGATTTGAAATGTGGGATTAGCTGGCAACAAGTTTTAAACAATAAACGTGTATTATAAATTTTATTCTTCAATGGATTTATGGATTTTTGCTAGAAGGCATGTATATCGGTGATGTCTAAATCCCTCCCACCTATCCGATCCTAATAACGGATTAGCTAACCACTAGTCATGTCTTATTGCTATTCTCCTATCCTTACTCTCATCAAAAAACGACAGGTAGAGCAGCTGAGTATAAAGTTATTGTAGAAAAAACTTCACTTAAATATATATATATATTTACTAGAGGTCTCCACGGGTTGAAATTTTATAAAATTACCCGGTCCGAGTCCGACATCTTAAAGCGCGGCCGGAAGCCCAGATTTATTTTTCACAGGCCGATTTTTTTCAATCCAGAAATTCATTTAGATTTTTAAAAAATATATCGTCGCTGTTCTGGAAGAAAACACTGAATCTAAAAAATGACATATTGAGTTAGTTACACCAATATATTCCTTATTTTAAACTACCGTATGGAAAAACACACTTATTTTTATAAATTACACTTTAACTTAAAAATAGTTTCGTACAAACAAACAAAATGAAAAAGGTATAGCATTTCAAACATTAGACAAACTTCAAAGTTCAATTACTCAAAACTAGTATTTTTCAGTTAGTGCCTTCTTCCAGAACAACGACGCTATGTTAATATTTCCATAATTCTAACGATATTCATAACACATTGGGAAAAAATACTTAAATTATGAATAGTATAATAGTATTGGCTTACGGCAGACTCATGAGTCCTCATGACCCGAACATAGTCCGAAATATTTTTCTGGAAATTAAATTCTTTACCCGGGCCCGGCCCGAGCCTGAATCTGAATTGTCTTTACCCGCACGAACCCGACCCACGGGCCCGTGCAGACCTCTAATATATACATATATAATAAGTGAAACAATATATTTGACTATCTTTTTAATAACCTATATTCCATAGATTTAGTTTATTTTCTGTTTACGCCTTTTGACACAAAGTTTTAATTATTTCATCTGTCAAATTACGTCAAACAAAAACCACTGTATGTATTTATATTTTTATACGATCAAACTTGGATTTATGAAATTGAAATTTTATATTAAAAACGTTCAAACTCATAAAAAATACCGGTGTGTGATAGTAATGACATTTTAATGAGTGCATTTAATAATAATAATTTTAAATTAGGTAAGTACTATGTGGTAAAATGTTAAAACGTGTTGCTGCCTAAAATCGTGCGATGCGAGATAATAATTTCACCTTTACCAGGAACAATTTAAATTAAAAATTGAAATCAACTTGTTCGGCGAGAAATAAAAAATAAATTGCAATAAAAGCGCTCGAGCTTTTGTGGGCTAATCTTTCTCGTTGAGCTTCGACGTAAGATGTGAGAGCTTTTGAAGCAATTAGGTCGCCCACTCGCTACTGGTAGAATTTGCCATACAAGACCATACAAGCAAATACACAAGTTCTACACGATGTCAGTGCAGTAGTAAGTAGTCTTGACAGCAAAGCATTGACAGGTGAAAGTATTAAAACATTTCATGAATATTTACTATATGCATGGCACCTTTCATTTCAAGATTTTAACAATATCTGACATGTAATTTGAAACATGGCTCGATGGCAATAGGATCTGCATTGCGAGTCGAAATGATTTACAATTATTAAGACTCTCATATTTCTGGTGCCTCATAAAAATCACGGAAACGGTTTTTTTTACCATGGTGGTACTTCTTTCATGCTAATTTTAATCTTCCAAATAGTCAATTAACAGATACACGTACTTCTATGTATTCACTAATTTTTAAAAGCTTTCAAAAGTCCAATAAACCCATCTATTGTTTTATCGCTTTAATGTGTATTTATTAGAAATCGTACCGTTTTTTTTTATAACAGTAAATCCAATCCAATTCAAATCGCGAAAATCAATTATTGTGGCGGAAATATAAAAAAACCTTCGATATCTATAATAACGTTAAATTAATATATCGATAGAATTGGCATTTACTTGGTAGAACTCCATCATAATAGGATAAAATAACAAAGTATTAAGTTCTACAAATCTTTTACCAAGTAGTTGATAGCTATTTCGACTTTACGCCATCGTCAGAACTATACTTAAACTTATGTTTGCTTAACTATATATAATGTTTAGAATAGATAGACAATATCATGTTATCTCACGTATTCAAACATCATAATGTTTATTTTAAAATTAAACCATTCGAGCAGTGGCGGCCGGTGACAGGAATATTAGGGAGTGCAAAAAAAGATTCACATATTTATGTAAGAAATCCATCCTCCACATATTGGACATATACGAAAATATAAGTCTGATATTGGCGATATCAACTGTTTCTCTTCACCAGGGTTTCCCAAACCTTTCCTGCGGATTAATTTCGACGGACCACCTTTTTTTTTTTTTTTGGGTAGGTAATATCAATATGAATTTGAGTACGTCTAAATTTGTTGCAGCCCTAGCAGCATATACAACCATTCCAGGTTGTCGCGGATGATAGTTTGGGAAACCTTGTCTGTCTTTAGTCGTGGTATTTCTCAAAATGAATTGATCCTTTTTAAATTTTAGAAGTAACACTCAATTTCGACGGAAGTCATCGATATTGTATAAATTATTTGTAATGGCTTAACGGTTTAGCTAAATACTACATGTATTTTTTATTCGTGAAGAGTTGAAGTATTGACAGGGCTCCAACGACATTGTAAAAATTTTCTCTGCTGTATAAGACAGTTAGTTCAATTTAAGTTTAAATTCCTCGATGAAATCATATGTTAAGGTTACCGTATTAATGTCTGCAATTGGAATAATTCTGTATTAAACCGGAAATTTTTCGCATAAGTATTTTTTGGGGAAAGTAATTTGTAGAATTTAATATTGAAGAATATAAAAAATATTAGAGGAAGGTGTATTACGAAACTGAACCAGATACACAGTTGAATATTATGGAATAGGTAAGGCCAGCCAGGTAAAAAACTCGAAACTATCCTATTTTAAATATTCAATTATATCTACTCGGTATTATACACGATCATAGTTATAATTTTATAAATTGTATTCATCACTCCAAAAGTTATAATGGTAGGTAAATATTATTCTTATTGAAGAGCGTATAGTTAAAGAATCATATTGAAATTAAACGAGCTTACTACGCTTGTTCCACTGCTCTTTTTCATTCTTACAAATGACTGTTACAGGCTTGTAAACGCAAACGTCAAATCGCTTTCGGGTACGTTCGGGAATTTCCGCCAGGGGGATCAGTGCTCAAAAACAGTCCATACAAAATTCACCCGGCGCGTAGTTCATACTGTTGCAACGTCACAAATATGTCAAAATACATAGAACATTTCAGACGTCTAAGGAGTGCAAAAGAATTTATGCTCCTACCGCGTCATCGACCGACTTTCATGCGTATTCTGAATCGACGCAGAATACCTTTGCTAGTCGTGTTTATTGATCATCGTTTCCTCCAATATTTTTCTATGGGAAACACGAGGAAAATTTACAATTAGTGAATTGGTATAATTATTATATTTGAATATCGTTTATTAATGGAATATTTTGATGGGACTTATTGGAGTGCAGTGCACCCTTTGCACCTTTACAAGAGCCGTCCCTGCATTCGAGGTAATAATTGTGTTTTTACAAAAGGAGCTTACGTGGCGTCATTAATTAGTCGTTAAAATTAGTGTATTTAAATTTTACATATGCGTAATTACATGGCCGTCTTGTAATGGTTTCAGTAAGGGTGATGGGTTAATATTTGTTTGGTCATTAAGGAGATTATTGTCATTATTGTATCTATTAATTTCGAGCTGTTCCAAAAGATTAAGTCTTAGGCTTTTTTCACACAAATGTATGATTTAGCGGTTATGTTGTGGGCTTCTTCCAGGAGGTGGTTAGCAAATTGAGAATCTGTTTAAAACAGATCCTTTACCCTATTTTGTTAAATTAATAGTTATCAAGATGAAGATACCTATACCTAAGTATATTAGCTGTATCATTTTTTAGCCGCATGTTTTTGCTCTTTTGGTCGCTGAAACTTATCCCCCGTGCAAAAGGGGGATCTACTCACTACCTAAAATCTAAACATCTCTTTGACATAATCAATAAATGAATAATCAATTAGATATATTATACGACATGAATTTCAATGTTGATTCGGCGAAAATGGGGTAGCTTTCAGTTTTATTAAACATATTGTTTACATGGAAATTACTAAAATTCATATTCTGATTGACTTCTTAGAATGCCAAACCTAATATTCGTTTTGAAATCTGAATCGATCGGATTTGTATTTAGAACATATCGATGGCCTAGTTCCTTAGTGATACAACTAGAAATTGTTAGTTTTGAGATATGGCCGATCAAAGTTTTGACTCATTTAAACTGACTCGTCGTCGTCCGCAACGTGGTTGGTAGCGTCGTTGGCTACGGTAACGGATGTCTCGGGTTCAAATCCCGGTGCGGACGGTTTTCATAAATTGATCTTTCAATCGATTTATGGATTTCTGTTCGTAGTCTGAGTGTTTGTGATGTCTAAAACATTCCCTCCCACCCATCCGGTCCTCACGGGGCGTAACGAGAGCGATTAGCTAACAACTAGTCCTGTCCTAACCCTATCGTTCTATCCGTACTCTCTTCAAAAAAAGAGAGGTTGAGCGACTGACTAACAAGCAGTTTTTATAGAAAAATTCTGTTGAGATACCTCCATCAGGAGGCTATATGCTCCACGTTGGGAGCGGACATGGATAAAAAAAAACTGGCTCGTAAGAAGTTTTAAGATTAAAGGTTGTTTCTTTATGGAACACCAAGTAGTGATGGTTTATTATTTGTATTACTTTTTTATTCAAATAGGTGATCAATAGGTTATAGTTTTACGATTAAAGGTTGTTTCTTTATGGAACGCCACGATTCACAAAAACGTATTTGCACAATATGATATTTCGATATGTATGTATATGGAACTGAAAAAATATTTAATTTTGCTGAGGCTGTAGAAGAGCGGTATTCGAATATAATGGCTAACTTAACTCAAAAAATCAAATTTTTGACTCGTGCTATCGTCTTTGAAATCGTCCTATGGAACTGGGCCATCGATATATAAGGTATTAAATTCTCTCTCAACCCACTAAGCTGTGAAATGATTTGAAAAAATATTTTAAGCAATTTGCGTCTTAATAAAAATCATAATGCGAATTTTTAGTATACATATTCAGAGGGACCTGATAAAAGAAGCGATATTTTATTATGACGGCCACAATAATTCACAGTCTCGTCAATATGACCGTGTAAAGCTGCCAGAGCGAATGCAAAAGAACGTTTTTTTGTCGACTTTTTAAATATGATTGAATAGGCTGACCAAAAATCGTTCTTTTGTATGTATTCGATTTGGCAAAAAATACAATTCTTGCCAACCCTCGCAGAAAAGCCTCAGTGGACTCGCACGTTATTTATGTATTCTTAATTTTAACGTTTACAGCCCATGCATTAGCAATTATCGATTACATAAATAATGTTTTCATTCTCAACTCAATAGAGACTCCATGCAAAAAAAAAGCTCTTAATTAGTCACATAAGATATATTTACTAATAGCGTCTGTGCAGAGGCCAAACGATCGAAAATCTGCGTTGTTAGCGCGTGGGCCGGTCGTGTAATTTTTGATTTATCGTTGCAAATTCGTGTATCAGATTCGCTGCGACCCGTTTGACGGAATATGCATTAATTTATAATATCCCCGCAGTTATTATGTTTCCACGCACCACGCCCCCCTCTGATGGACCGCCGCATAAACGATTTATTCGTGCCCCTCCGTGCTGACCGCTTCGGCGCCACCTCTGGCAATAGTCAGTGTGATATTTTTTTTTAAACCAGACCAGACACACAATTTATTCAATGTTATATCTTTCAAACACACAGTATGGTACAGTTTTAGCTTTTAAAAATGGCTGATTCGCTTCCAACAAATATTAATAATTCATCATTGTTGTATGATTGCTAATTATTGAATTGCTGATATCAATCATCCGAAAATATTCACACATTGGCCATTTACAATAAAAAATCAGTGTTGTGACTGAATAAACATTAAGATGATTACTTAACAAGCACTATCATTTTCTAAAACGCCCTAAGTCATAATATATTCACATTTAGAATAATTTTTCTCCACCTTCAGTCCAGAGTCAGTTAATCGTACAATAATAAGTATTTTATATTATCTTATATATAATAGCCCAGACCGCTCTGTAGACGCTTTATTATTATCACACCTCACATGCAGGTATGAAATTTTATCATGACGCAATCGTTCGCGGTGTAAACAAACACACACTGTTCCGACGTACTAGCTACTTTAGACATTCAGTATTTCAATTTCAATACCTTCATCTATGACGGGTACGGTTATAATAGTAGTATAATAGTTATTATACTCATAAAATACACAATGCAAAATTTCAAACTAATATCTCAAGACTTGAAATAATATTTAAAACTTGACTTTGTGCTTTCACAAGGTGACAAGATGACCGACTTGATTCTTTCATTTCCCTGCAATATTATCTATATCTGTCCGACTTTGGAACGTCAATTAAATATATATAAATTGATTATTATTGCAGGGCATAGCAACCAGGTGTTGGATGATTCGTCATGGGAAATTTTTAGTATCCAACAGAAACATGCAGGCGATGCGAATTGTGAACTGGGATTAATTCGCAGCGGATGGTGATGGGGGCAACGTTCGTAACGATTATACAAATTTATCGAAATAATAAAAATATTTACACTCCAATCTGTTTCGGTAAACGAAATATTGTATTGACTAATAAAATTTTTAATTAATCACGGATGTAAAACAATGTTTGCATTGTCTTCATAAATCATCGAAATGAAAACACTTAAACTTTTATATATTTCCTTTCCTCATAATATTTAAATAAAAAACCTAATTGATTTTTATCATACTGATACTACTATATGATTAGAGCCGCATAATCGTGGATTATTGAATCATCTCAATTTTATTTTATTCACGATATAACCTAAGATATCCAAAATATCATACATTTCGTTAAGATTTTTGTGTGCAAAATATCTAACTAATGGAAGTTGTTCTACGATTTGTTAGTCAAATAAATCGTATTTATTTATGTCGGCATAATTCACAAATTTACCCGCTTTCCGAGAACAAACAGCTCGTTTGTTCCCTACCGTGCGAACGGGTTAAACGTTTGCTCATATGAAAAAAATTCAAAAGGTGTCGTGCGTTTGTTTATTTATTGAGTCGATTCCTTGTCCCACTTTTTGTGGCTTAGAATGAAAGAGGTGACATTTATTGCAGTTGCATAATAATATCCCCATTAGCGCGTCACGCTGCACTCTCCCAACAATATCTCTCTTCTTCATGTACTTCTCAGTTTTGACTTGCGATCCAACATCTTTTATTGCGGTCTGTTTTAACACCTACCGAATGCATTAAATATTTACGCGGTGCTACAAAGTGTGTTAATCTCTAACAAAAATTTTTTTTTTTAATTTTTTTTTTTAATAAAATTTTTTTGAAAATTTTATTTTTAAAA